>CM028365.1:17764634-19058647 GCA_016624345.1 Platycodon grandiflorus | reverse complement strand
TTGGCTTTGGATGATAAACTGGGTTTGAAGTTCTTGAGTTTTTTAGAGTGTTTGGCTTGATCTCTTTCCTGGGTTTGAAGTTTGAGTTCTCAGCCTATAATACGTTATAGCCGCTTGTTATGGTGGGGGGTGTATTGATGAATTGGTTGGTGGTGTATTTAGAAGTTTAGGTGGTGGTGTTTTGGTGGTGTATTTAGAGGTTTGGGTGGTGTTTTAATATTTAGGATGGTGTATTTAGTAAAAGAAGGGTATTTATGTCTAATAATATAATGGCATTTTTGTAATTAAATTGGGGGGGGTGTATTAAGAGGATTGGGTGGTGTTAATAGCAATCCTCTATGATTATTTCCTAACGTTAGTCTTGAATCGTTCAACTTGAACTTGAACTTTGCTAATCATCTTTACATTCTTTTGTAGATTGATCCACGCCATCGGTTTGGGCACAATACACATGCATGTACTATGATCTCTGGTTCGAAAGTGAAATCAGTCAGCCTTCTTCTAGCGGTAAGCAGCACTCTTCCTAAGCAAATTGAGCAAATGAAACTAATCTTTCTTTAAATAGAGATTGTGACATGCAATTTAGCTCCAACTAGAGGATATGACAATGTTTCAAACACCTCTTACATTCTTACCATGTAATTTTCTATATGTATATGTGTTGTTCAATTAGATAACTCTCTTTTTCCATGCATTGGAGCTGCAGGTTGTGGGAGGAGTTGTTTTGAAAGTGGAGATTGTTAAAACTGCCCTTTAGTTGAAAGTAGAGCTTCCTAGCTAGAATATGGATACTTCCTCGTTGAATAGTGAGTGATTCTTACGATGGTTGATATATATCATGAGGAGGGCTATTTCAACAGAAGAGGTGAAATAGGTAGTATACTAGGCTTGACCAAACCCATTGTTAGTCCTTTTTCAAACCGGAATGGTAATAAATTAGTTTGCATGAACCTCTCCAATCTCATGTAACTTGGGGACGTTTTCTGGTATTTTGTTTGATTTTAAGTATTCACTGCGCAGTTTTTGGTTTTTAGTTTGTTAGCAAATGTAGAGGCGATGGTTGGTGCAATAGCACGTGGTCAGATTGCGGAATATATTGGTCGGAAAGGGGTAATAAAACCTTTTTATTAATTTTTTATTATTTTGCATCTGGATTTCATGTAATTTCTACATCTTCAAATTGAGTTTTGTCTTTGTTCTGTTGAGATTGCAGTCACTCATGATTGTTTCTATTCCCAATGTACTCGGATGACTTGCTATTTCATTTGCAAAAGTGAGTGATCATTGTTGGATACATTCAATAATAATTTGACATTTTCTGTATAATCTATTTTCTTTATTAAATACTACTCCGTCTTATATGCTACTTTCTTTGTGATTGTAGGATTCCTCATTTCTGTATATGGGAAGATTGCTGGAGGTATTTGGTGTGGGCTTAATTTTTTACACGGCGATTTTTAGGTTTTGAGTTTTGCTCTTTTTTCATGTAAGATTTGTATTGAAAACTTTCATGGGTGAATTACAGGTTGGTCCCTTTTTTATTATTTGTAATCGCTCCAGTCCACCATACTTTTTTTAAAATCGGAAAAAAAGTATTTTTGAAGCGAAAAGACTACGATACCCTTAATGAAACCAAAACACGCGTGCATCATGCATCGGGATGCAGAGCCACTTTCTCAGATTAATTTGGGCATCTGGATTCAATTGAGATGCAAACAATTGGGCATCGGGATGCAACAATTTGGCATCGGGATGCAGTGTCACTTTCTCAGATTAATTTGGGCATCGGGATGCAAGAATTGGGCATCCTGACGCCCAAATAAAAGGCATATAACAGGATGCATTTATCTTTTGTTTTTTGACGAAAATACCAATATGCCCTTAATATTCAGGCATCGGTATGCATAATTAAAGCATTGCGATGTCTGATATGTGCATCGAGTTTGGCATCGCGATGCCTGATATGTGCAACCCAATAATAGCTTAATTTTATACATTGCGATGCCGCATATGGGCATCGAGTTCAAAACATATTGGCATCCCGATGCCCAGATAAAAGACATATAACAGGATGCATTTTTATTTTATTTTTTTTACGAAAATACTAATATGCCCTTAATATTCAAGCATCGGTATGCATAATCAAAGCATTGCGATGCCTATGTTCATCATCGCGATGCCCTATTCTTAGATTGCGATGAACCAAAGCAGTTTAAGGCCGAATAAGAACAGATGCGAAAACAAAACAAACCATTTCACTCTCATTTCACATAAAAAACAAAAAAATTCTTTCTCTCATTTCACTACCATTGTCTACACAAGTAAACTAAAAGTAAGAATTACGAGAGGAAAATGACAACTAAAGAAAGCATAGTTTCTTCGAAACAAGCAGAAGACACCAGAATGGCCAAAACGACAAAAGAAACTACTATAACACGAAGAAAAACATCAGAATAAAAAACAGAGTGAAACTCAAACAAAATCAGGTGTGTATTTCTTCTGCATAAATGTCATAATAGATGAAATATTTACTTCAAACTTTAATAATGGATTTAGCGCGGTAAAAATCGAAAAATCGAATTCAAAAATATTTGCATCTCGATGCCCAAAAGCATAAATAGAAATAAACTTTTTGAAAATGCATTATTTGAAAAATTATGTTATATTTTATTCAATTTATGCGTCCGAATTGAGGTACTTGGGAATCTCGATTCTAGGGTTCGTAAAACATGATTTTAGGGTTTTAGCGTAGAATCAATAAATCATACTTGTGCAACGGAATAAATCAAGTTGGGCATCGGGAATTATGTATTTCTGAATCACAATTGTGATCTATGCATCTTGGTTTACTTTTTTTTTTTTTCCAATAAATTAACTCTTTGGTAATAAAATGCAATATCCCTGTTGTTATGCAGCTTCAAACAAGAAACAAACCGGAACATTTAAACGTAGATGCAGTCTCGTACTCCTGAAAAAATAGGTGAAGACATTGCAATTCAGGGAAGATCAAACCGTGAAGCCCGGAAGAAAACACCATTTTGGAAACTGATTGAAGCCATAATTGAAGACAAAATTGTAGACAATCATTGTACGATGACAAGTCTTTCTTGTTTGGAAAGAAATACCTGGAGCTTAAAACAAGACATGCAAAGCTTCTGCTTGGAATCAACGAAAAGGAGGAGGAAATCAACATTACCTATTACAACATTGAACGATCCATTTCCTTCTAAGGCATTTCCCCGAAAGAGAATCAAAGAAAGCAAAGGACTATAAGCTTAGACCAACCCTTATATGCAGTCGGATTTAGACCATAATGCCCAGTGAAGATCAAAGGGAAGTTAACAATGTTGCGAGTTTGACAACACTGCTTGTTTTGCAACCTTCCTCGTTCCAACAACTAGCAGTTACATACCATGGGCATATATAAACATAATATCAGAATTCGACAAGATTTCAACATACAATTGGTCAGACCATATTGTGGACAAGTTGATATATGCCTTGGAAACTAGAAAGGATGACAACGTAGAGAAATGCGTGCTGCTGCTATCGGTAACTTTTTTACACTCATATGTTACTAATTTTAAATTTTTGTATACAGTGCATATTGAATTGTTTGTACTAACAAGGGAGTTGAATTTACACATGCAGTAGTGGTTATGCGAGTGAACCAACATTCTAAAACCAATTAAAAAAGATGATATCCCAAGGTTACTCAAATGGGATCTGTCAGCTCTGTCAAATGTTTTGAATAAATCAGACTTTAATATGGTCATGAAGAAAAAAGTGAGTGTATAAAATGTGCTTTAAGTATCTAATTACAAATAACAACAATGCATTTTCGATGCATCTTTCCTAACATTGTATTACATTTACTTTCTTGCTTTTGTAAAAATTTCATCATTTTCACAAGGCAACAACAAGTGAAAGAGAAGAATTATGGGGAATAAGAACAAATGAAAACAAAAAAATGTGTCTGGATAAAGATGCTGACCTTCAAATTGAGGGTCCGAATAAAGATGCTGACCTTCGAATTGAGGGTCCTGAAATTAACAACGAAGCACTGGACAAAACACATATGGATATGGATTTCTTTGACACTGCGGTTGATGATACGCAACAGGTTGAAAACAATTGTTGCAAAAATTTAAAAGATGAGTTGATCAACAAATTGTCGACTATTGAAGAAAAGGACAATGAAATTGCAACGTTAAGAACTGAGTTGCTTGAAGAGCAAACAGTAAGCAATGTGCTCAACGCTAAATTGGATGAAAGTTCCTCTCAACTAGATGCCAAACACAACGAAATACAGAGGCTAAAATCTGAGTTAACCATCGCTGTCCAACAATCAACAACAAAAGCTAAGTTGATTGAAAAGAACAAATAAATCAAAAGCTTGGGAGCTGAATTGAGAGAAAGTAAAGAAGAACTGTAGAGGTTCCGGACTGAGTTGACTGAAGAGCATTGACAATAGAAGCTAAGGCTACCGAAATAGAAAAGTTGAAATCTAAATTAGCCAAGCTTCTAGAAAAAATCATCCGAAGAGCCGCAAGAGCAATAAACTGACACCCATACAAATGAATTGAATTTGAAGCTACTTGAAGAAATTGAAAGCTTAAGAGTTGAATTGAGTGCCGGCAAAGAACAACTGCAGAGGCTCCAGACTGAGTTGGCTGAAAGAGCATTGACAATAGAAGCTAAGGCTACCGAAATATAAAATCTAAAATTTGAATTAATGAAGCTTCCAGAAAAATCATCCGACCAGCCGCAAGAGCAACAAACTGATACCCAAATTATGTCGTCGCCTACAGCTGAATTGAATTTGAAGCTACTTGAAGCTGAAACTGAGATTCAATCTCTAAACAAGTAGCTATCAACAATGGCGCAAGAGATGGAAATGATAAGGGCCCAGCAGCGACAACCCCAGCAACCAAGCAAAACAGATGATACCATTAGATCGGTTCTGAAGGAAGTACAGACTACGTCAATAGATGAATATGAAGAAGAATGTTCTGCTACAGAATCAGATGACGATACGGATGATTTTGTCAATGTAAACGCTAAAAAGAAAGGTGCCGTGTCTCATTCTTCCTTGACCAGAGGAGTAAAAACACGAGTAGGTCGTAAAAGGAAGAATATGGGTGATTCGTACGGGGAAAAAGGGGATGAATTCAACACACAGGATAAAGTTTATAAAAAAAGGAACAAAGATCCCCAAATACCACTAAATGATGAAGTTGGACCTCTAATTGTCCTGCACAAAGATGACCAAATACAACTCAACGGTGAACTTGGACCTATTAAGGTCCTGAAGAGAGAAGTCAGGGATACAATGCAACATATTTACCTCAAATTTGGGAGAGAGGAGTAAGTGAAATTAATATTGTTGAATTTTAAATTATCAGATTATTCATGTTTCTGGTAATACTTGCATAAATATGTGTTTTGTGCTGAATTATTAATATGGTCCTCACATTATGCAGGGCGGTTGTCTATCAGGTAGGAAATATTATACCGATAATGAAACTTAAACATGCTCTGCAAATCTTACATAACGATAAATTATAAAACTTTATATGTATTGTACTTATTAAGCATTGAGTTGTGATATTTTGTTTTCAAAAATAATAACTTGTTTTCTTTGTTTACAGCACATCGACACTTGGGCGTTCCTCCTATAAAACATACTACAAAAAATGAAAAGAGACAGAATTGGAACTGTTTTTACCTCGGATAGCTGGGTAAGAATTATCCTAATTCCTTAACTTATAAGATTATTAATTGATTGCTGAAAACTAATATTGAAAATGTTATTTAGACTTTTGTTGTAAGAGGTGGGAAAGAATACAGACTAGTTGTGGAATCAAAGATAGATAACGTATTGAAAGAGGCCATCATCAGTGAGATATTCATTTTTCCAATCAACACACCTGGGACTGGAAACGAGCAGACCGGACACTGCGATCACTGGACACTTCTTGTTTTCTCTGAAAGCGAAATGGCCTGGACCTTCTACAACTCTTACATCCACCCAAAAGCTAAGAAAGATTGGCATTTGCAAAGGGCAAAAAAACTTGTGAGTAATAAACGACTGTTTAATCAAAATACAACAAAAAAATTCACGCATTAACTCTTTTTTTTTTTTGATAATTTCCTTTATAGATAAAATACGTTGAAGGAAAAATGCAGGAAATCATCAAAGAATTATCCTTAGATTTGACCTTCAAACGATTCAAAGGATTAAGCCAGAAAAACTTCACATGTGAAATCAAAACATGTGCAGAATCACCCCAACAAGCTCCAAACACTGAGGACTGCGGTGTCATCGTCTGCATGATAATTGAATGTCTACTAGAAGGGTTACCAGTGCCCAAAGTATATAACATTCATCAATGTAACAAGAGTAATGCTAAGGGTACCTAAAGAGTACCAAATTTTTTGCACCAAATGATGTGGCAGCTGATGTGATGTATTAATTATGATTTTTAATTTTAGTTTTTGTACCACATCAACTGCCACATCAGCTGACACATCAATTGGTGCAAAATATTTGGTACTCTTTAGGTACCCATAGCTTACTCATGTAACAAATACAGGGCGAGAATGGCGTAGATGATGATGGCAGCAGGGGGTCACATGAAGAAATAACCTGGCGGACGTCCAATTTTGTAATTTTTGTGATAGAAAATTAGAAAGTGATGAAATGAAAACAATTGTTTTGTGAATATATATGATGAGTAAAAGTCTTGTAAATTTTGAAAAATATAGTTGAATGAAATTAATTCTGACATGATTGGAAGGACAAGAAGCCAAATTGTAGCTGATTATTATGTGTGTAGTGATTCTGCATCGGAATTTCATTTTTGCATCGAATTTTATAATATTATGTGTGTGTAGTGACTAAAAGGCATCGGCATAAAATCAAACTTAATTTTTATGCAACCTGATGCCTGAATTGAATAATATTGGCATCTCGATACTCAAAGTGTCTGATACAGGCATCAAATTGAATAATATTGGCATCCCAATGCCCTAAGTGAAAGGCATATCACAGGATTCATTTATGCCCAAGTAAAAAGGTATCGAATTGAATAAATGCTTGCATCCCGATGCCTGATACAGGCATCAAATTGAATAATATTAGCATCCCGATGCCCCAAGTGAAAGACATATCACAGGATTCATCTATGCCCAAGCAAAAAGGCATTAAATTGAATAAATGCTTGCATTCCGATGCCTGATATAGGCATCGACTTGAATAATATTGGCATCCCGATGCCCCAAGTGAAAGGCATATCACATGATGCCATATTTTAGCTGGTTATTATGTGTAGTGATTCTGCATCGGGATTTCATTTTTGCATCGAATTCAATAATATTATGTGTGTAGTGTCTAAAAGGCATCGACATAAAATAAAATTTTATTTTTTATGCATTGCGATGCCTAATATGTGCATCCTGATGCCGAGGTAAAAGGCATATCACAGGAATGACAGTTATGACTAAAAAACTATTAATTTTTTTTTTTAGGAAAACACAATTTCATTGACACTAATAGTTCAGTAACATTGAAAAAATAAAAAATTAAGGTTGTATTGCTTCTTTACATGACCTAGAGTTGTGGTTACAAAGCTTTTTACATCTGCTACATTTCATTTTCCTTTTGCTTCTTGATTCTCCGTTTGATGCGATCCTCTTCTTCTTCGGACGTCCGGCTAATCTGTTTCGTTATTGGTGGTAAAATGGTCTCGCCTTCGAAAAAATTATTTAGCCCGTACCTCTCCGTAGTTGGAATTGGCATTAAGATTCCCTCGTAACACTTGATGTAATAACTTGTCAGGAAATAATTATCAATGAGATCAATTTTTTTTGAGAATCTCATAATCACAACCGCAACGTGGCAACATGAAAATCCTTGAATCTGCCACTGATAACACGAACATGTTCGATTCTCCAAATCAATCGTAACGCTTGAATTGGACAGAACCTCGTATGTTACATTATGTACCATGCGGAGCTGCCACGTGACCCCAATGGTTACGTACTCGCTCCACTTTTTATCCATCTTCCAACATAATAATTTATTCCATTTTCTTCCATTGCTAAGTCTCTTCGTAAATCATTTCATGATTTTTGATCTTATACAGTCAACCATGTGAGTAATGGAAAGAGCTCGAGCATCTAAAATCCAATTATTGAACGATTCCGCAACATTTGATGTCAACTCGGCATACATTTTCTCTCGACAATGTGCAATAGACCACTTATCGTATGAAAGATTGGATAAGAAATCACAAGTAACCTGTCCCCCTTCTTTTTTGAATATTTCAAGTTTCTCATTGAATAATCTGATGGTCAGGGCATACGCATTGTAACATGCACCCCGAATCCTCTTAGGCATGATTTACTTGGTTTATGTGTTAAACTTGCTTCATTAACATGCTAATTGAATTATGCTTTGCTTTATATGTTAATTTCATGTTTATGAGAATTGTTATGATTATTATGTGTCGATAGATTGCTTGTTATGTGGTTTATGATGTTCATTTGAGGTGTTAAAAATGTTGTATGAGCACTCCTAGGTGTACCCAAGTGTCCAAACCAATGAATTGTAGTGAAAATAGTAGGATGCTGGACAGAAAGTTTGGCACGGCCGCGTGCCTTCTTTTGGCACGGCCGTGCAAGAGTGTCAAATTATTCCAGAGAGTTTGGCACGGCCGTGCAGCCTTCCTTGGCACGGCCGTGCGAGTTCCTTGACGCGGCCGTGCAAGTCGTGCTGGGTTCAAAAATCAGAATTTTAGAATTACTTTTGTACCCTTAAAACACACCACATGTGTGGCTCTCATTGAGCCACGTCATTGCCCTTCCCAAGTCTGAAACATAGTCACTCAAATGGGTGGAGAGACTTCATTTCTCTCCACTCTTCCCTCCATTTTCACCATTAAAGCCTAGGAGTGTGTGTGTGTGGGAGAAAAAGTGAGATTGGTGTGTGTGTTCGGGTTCCCGGAGATCCAACCGTCCGATCGACGATCCGAGGCCGTCATTGTGTTGGGGTTGAGCTAGGGAACAACTTGGGTGGCTTTGATCTTACTTTTGTTGTGTTGATTTTCGTCACAAGGTAAGTTACTAAACCCCCTTTGTATGCTTAAGCTTCAATGTGTGTTAGAGCATCATTATTATTGTATGACTTGCTTTATATGTTGTTTTTATGTATAAATCTCTAGGTTGAGATGAGTACATTGTACTTGTACTATGGGTATGTGTTGAATGATGTTAATGAACAAGGTTGGCACATAAATGTTAGGATTTGAACAAATAGAGAACTTGAGACTTGAAAATGGGTGGTCTTGCACTTAGCATTGAAACCCTAATTTGGTGAACTCTAGTAATGACTCCGAGAAGTAGATTTTAGGGAGGATTATGACTCCCCGGACCACATGTTAGATTACTACGAGGTTTAGAGTCCGAATGATCGAGATTCTAGTCCTCCGTACTTTTGATACTGTTAAATTAGAGACTGGTGTATAGCTTTAATGTGTTGAATCGAATGTTTACATATTCGTTAAATGATGATGGGTGATGAAATAGAATAATCTACTTGTCATTTATTAAGTTCACTACTTTTGAACTTGATGGTTATTTGCATTAGATGAATAAGAACATCTATTTATGCATTGTGTAAGTCCAGCTGGCGTCGTTGGTTGAGTAAGGTAGGACGACCTATGGTCTTCACAAAGTAACGTTTGTGATCGCCATAAGTCGCCGTACCGGAGTTTCACACACCCCTCTTCGTTGGCCACAGAAGTAGCCCCAATGTTGTAGCAATACGCATGGCTTTGGTTTGCTAAGTTTGAACTCGATAGGTTTATCGGGGACGTCGATACCACACACACGGGTATCGAGGACACGTTTGGTTATTTTGTGTATTGCAGGAGCAACGCAAAGAATGGACAAAGAAATATCATATCCTTTATAATGTGGTTTATTACAAGCACTTATGTGAATATCAAGGTGCTCATTGAGATATGTTACATGTGTATATCAATATGATGTTATCTGTTGGTTGTGATATATAAATGAGCTGAAATGTTAAAGTTATCGTTGAGCATTATGCCATGTCATATAGTTGCATTTAGTAACTTATTGAGTTTCGACTCACCCCGTTTGTTGTTTAATTGTTTTCCTTAGATCCGAGCCAGGCGGGAAGCTCGCGGTGAGGCCAATTAGTTTTGTCGCTTAGATCGCAGGTGGTCTTTTGTTTTGATAGCCATGGAATTCTTTTGTTGATAGTTAGACAATTCTTTTGGTGAGGACGATTGGTTAAGTAAAGTCATGTAGACTTTACTTGGGTAGTATGGATACTCTGTTTGTACCTCTTATTCTTTTGGTGGCCGACACGTGTATGTCGAGCTCGTATACTTTAAAATGTTTAACTCAGTTATTTTCCCAAGCATGTCGTAGCTTGCGGTTTTTGTACAGTTGGTTCCGGCATGTTGTGGCCGAGGTAGTTAATATTATTAAGGATGTTTCTTAAAACTCATACTTGGGTTTTATTAGTTGGGTTCCGGCTGTAACGTCGCCGATGATTGACTTTATATTATCAAAGTTTTTGTTAAACGGGTTTTGTGGTGCGTACGAATTGTTGCGCCACGTGCTTTTAATAATTGTTATCGTTAATTGCTTGTTGTTTTGGCGCGTCGACTTGGGATTTCGCATTGAAATCCGGGTCGGGGCGTCACATGCATAATCCTTCAATATTGAACACATCTTGCTGCGAAATATGCTCGAATAACGTTTACCACCAAACATCTCTTTCAAGTTACGATACAAGTGCACCAAGTAGAAGAAATGTTTGAAACTAGCAAAAACATCACCTATGGCTTCCATTAAACCAACGTTTCTATCGGATACAAACAACACATCCCGATCTTCTGTTGCTTCTTTTATTTTTGAAAGAAATCAAGACCAATTTTTTCGATTTTCAGCACTTACAACCGTAAATGCAAATGGAAAAACCCCTGCATCGAAACAATATGATCCTAGAATAATGTTCAAACAAAAAAAATTTAAGTAATTGATTTTTTTTTTGAAGTACCTTGATTTCCATCATTGGCCGTCGCAGACAAAAGCGTGCCCTTAAATCGAGATTTCATAAAGGTGTCATCTATGAACAATATAGGACGGCAATACTTAAAACCATCTATGCATGTCAGAAACGAAATAAACAAACGACTAAAACGATTCGTAATAGGGTCTGATTCAACAAATACAAAGCTGCCCGAATTACTCTTATGCAACGCTTTGACGTACCATTGCAGCTCCTGAAAAGAATCATAACCACCAAAAATCCTACTGCGAGCCTTTTCAACGCTTCTCCAAGCCTTACTGTAATTTACCTCAATGTCATACTGGGTCCTCATGTGATCAATTACATCGGTCGGGGAATAGCTTGGTTGACTATGAACATTTTCAATTAACGATCAAGTCTGCAATTATACCACAACCTATCATTTTCGAGTAATCAATTGAATCAAACATGGTGGCTTGACATCTGTGTGTAAGGTTGCACTTGTATATGGATGCTGAATTGCCAAGACTTAAAACAGATGCCCTAATAAACCAACCGCAATCATCATCAAAATCTTTCCATATACAACACTAACCCTCTCATTGTTGTTCTTCAAAAAAACATAATCAAATTCAATCTTGAAAGAATACTTTATCAGTTGCCTTCAAAATTCATCCAATCCACCTTTGAAAATTTGACCAACACCAGTAATAGCAGATGCCCAACCAGCAGTTAAAAGATCCTTTTGTGATTGATTAGGACATATGTCATAACATGGAACACTTTCATCATCAGTTTCCAAACTTGTAGAATTGATACTGCTTTGATGCGATGATGATGCATCCTGACTCCAAGTTAATGCATCATGATTGGAATAACTTGAACTGCTATTACAAACTGAGGCATAGCGATAAATCATTGCTGCATCGTGATTCTCAATTCGGGCATCGGGATTATTAATTGCTGCATCGTGATGCCCAATTCGGGTACGGACTGAGGCACCGCGATGCCTAATTTGGGCATCGGCTGAATCAACAGCTGGGATAAAGGAAACAGAATCACCAAGTAACCCTCCTCTATTCAATCCGTATTTTAAAGCATTTTGAATTTTAAAAACGTCTACTGATATAATGCTAACTGATAAAATTTTGGCCAACAATACCATGTTTACACAATCATCATCATTCGACAAAAAACAATTCGCATAAGATCCCAAGGAATATTTCAAAGATAAATTTTGAGCTTCAACATTGGAATACTTACCTGTTATTAATTGAATCAAATCAGCTATTCCCAAATTTTCAGAAACTTTATGAACGATCGTACCACTTTTGAATTTCACCATTAATATGATTGTGTTTTCCATTATAAAGACGAAGTGTTTTATATCGAGTTTTCAACGAAGTGTTTTAGAAAGGAAGTGAAACGATAAAAAAAGGGTGTATGCTACTCTTTATTCTGGGGCGGAGTCCTGCCTAAGTCTGGAAAGCTTATTGCTTCACAATGGGTGAAGACAAAACAGTTATGGAAGAAACGGGGGTATTTTATGAACAATTTTTAAAAAAATGCCTTTTAACGGTTAAGAAAAAAGATAGTGGATTTTAGGGATTAAAAACTTTGAAAAGGAGCTGGCAGCAATTTCCCGTTGGTAATTTCTACAGCCCATGGACTGTTACGCATATTGGGCTGGGCAACCTATCTGAACTGGGCTGTATGACAATACTAGTCTAAAACGTGCAAGCATATACTACAATGTACTTCAACAAAATAAATACACGATCCACATCATAGCGACGGCTTTATGTAGAGAAAGATCCACTTTTACACGCGTCCGTAGGAAAACTATTACAAGACGGCAAGCAAAACAAGAATATCTTCTCCAATAATGGGCCCTGCCCACTTGGCCCATCACAAAGGTCCACATTTTGAGTCCCTCTCTCTCTCGTCAACCTAAACTGACCGATCAACACTCCAACAATTCTCAATTTCTATATCTACACACACACCCACACACTGTTGCGTAACGGATGCAACAGTCCAACTCTCTCTCTCCTTTTTTTTTTTTTTCTTTTTCTTTTATAGTATTTGGCTTTTGTTTAATTAATAAAAGAAAATCATTTTTTTGCTGGAAAATATATTTGTTTTTTACCTTTTTCTGAAAAAGGTTTTTTTTTTAAATTTCTGAATTAAGTAGTTTTTTTTTAATTCCGAATAAGGTTAATTTTGTTTTTTTAATTCTAATAAAGTCATTTTTTGAATTCTAATAAAGTTTGTGTTTTTTATAATTTTGAAAAAGTATGTATTCTTCTGAAAAAAAAATATTTTTTTTTCCAAACAAATTAATTTATTATTACGAAATATTTAAAATATGCAATATATTAATTAAAACTATAAAAAATAATTTATTTGAAAAGTATAAATATAAATAATTTATATTTAAAAAGTATAATGAATCCACTTAGTAACCAAGTTGAAAGAACTAAAATTAGAATTTTGGTTCTTAAAAATTTTAGATGGCTTAAGAATCTTAAGAAATAAGAATGGTTCTCCACGATGAGGTAATACAAGTAAAAGATTTGATAGGGCATCTCACTGTAATTTAGCCCCAAGTCCCGCCAAGCTTTCAAATAAACTAATCAGCAAATGGAAGTGAACAACTCCACTTTATCTCTTCCAGTAATGGTCAACCTAACAATAGCATCTCCCACTGTGGGGCCACCGTTGCAGCCCCTCGGACAACAACAGTATCAATATTCTATACTTACACATTTCTATATGTATATGTGTGTGTGGGTGTCAGAGTGTGTGTGCGCCCTCTGGCTCTTTCACAATAGGTGCAGATCCCAGAATTAGAATTTCAGGTACTTTATTCTTTCGGCCTGTTTTAATTTGGAAAACTTTGCTGTTAATTCTTCAATTTCTAAGCCTTGTTTTAGAATTTTTTACTCAAGTTCATCATTCATTTTGTTTGAGATGTTTCAATGGCTGTCATGTTGGAATCTGTTAAGAATTGGGTTTAATTGGATCTTTATTATTAATTTTTGAAACTTATTTTGTTTACTTGCTAGTGTTTAGGATGATTTGTTTGTAAATTCTGCAAATTTGGAGCTATCTTTGAGTTGAGTTTTCAAACATGTTCTGTTTTTTTTTTTTTTTTTTTTGAGTTTTTGCTTTCCCTCCAAATTGTACATGATTCCATTTTCCTTCTCCTCTGTCATCTGTTACTATGATCTCTCTGACTTTCTCTAGTCTTTATTCTTTTCCTTGATATTTTATCTTTTTCTTTCGAATCTCCCTTAGTTCTGGCCAAAGAGCCCAGTCTCCGTTTTTAAAAGTCAAAATGGAACTAAATCAAATTAAACTTTGATGTATCTTAATTATGTTTTAGGCAATAAAATCTCATTCATTAAAAACTAAATTAAAAATAAGTAGAATTGCAACTTTTACGCCTTTGTAATTAGACCCAAAAAGATCAAAACTGAACTCTTTGGTCGGAACTGAGGGCATACATCATTGTTTTAGTAGTCGCTCCTTGGCCCTTGAGTCCCATTTGAGAGTTCGGTTTTGAAGTCGACAAATAAAGGAATAAATTACTATTCCTAACCATGAGAGTAATCAGTTTATCACGAGTTTCTGAATTATGCAACTTGTTTATCTATATGAGTGGTAGAATATTGTTAAGATGGCAACCTTAATTTCAAGTAGATATGACTTATTATTCGGCTTCATTAATTGCCCCTTCTTTCCCATGAGCTGGGTTGATTTGCATAGAATCTGTTATAAAGCCACTTCATCTAGCAATTTACATTTTTTATATTTTCCAAACCCAGTGATGTATGTACTTGGAATGATGTGGAGAATTGACCCACACAGATAGGTTCCAGAACATTTCATGAGATCCTCTTTGCTAATTTTTCATCAGTTTATCATTGTGCAGGAATCTGAAAAAGGGGAATGGAAGACAAGAGTACAATTGTGAAAGATGTTACTGAAGTAATTTCTTTGTTTGAGAACTTAATGCTGCCTAAAAAATTTCTTAGAGCTGAAACCCTTTAATTTTTCTTGTTTTGGTCAATGTGTAGTTGATAGGAAACACCCCAATGGTTTATCTCAACAAAATCGTGGATGGTTGTGTAGCCACTATTGTCGCCAAATTAGAGATGATGGAACCCTGTTCTAGTGTGAAAGACAGGTAATTCTCTCTCTCTCTCTCTCTCTCTGTTCGTGTGTGAGTGTGTGTTTGTAGGTTTAGTAATCTGCTTAGCAATTGCATAGGCAGCTTAAGTTCACTATGCCATAGACTTGGGGCTTCACAAAGCATGAGGTCTCAAGTTTAATCCCTTTCCATGCCCTTTAGAGCCCAATTTTTTTTTTAATTAATGATTGTGCATAATGCTTATTCTGATTTTTGACAATCTAGGATTGCATATAGTATGATTAAAGACGCAGAAGAGAAGGGCCTGATTACACCTGGGAAGGTTAGTTTACTTCTTTTCAGTTGAATCTTACATTCTTACTTGAAGTGGCTCTATAAAAATCTTATACCTTTGATAAACATCTAGGGAAAATTTGGAGTGCACCCAAGCTTACCTTCCTGAATATGTAACTTGGCATAGAACATGGTCTTATTACAGTTATAATCATGATCAAATTGGGCTTGTTCTTTTAAAAACTGCCACTCAATGTCAAATGAGCAATATCTTTGTATTTCAAATCAACTGAAAGTTTGTATTCGTTTTGAATTTGCATTAAAATGGTGGCCAAAAGACTGTGCTGATTGAGGCTACCAGTGGTAATACCGGGATTGGTTTGGCCTTCATTGCAGCATCTAAAGGTTACAAACTCAGCATTGTTATGCCATCTTCGTATAGCATGGAGAGAAGGATTATTATACGAGCTTTTGGAGCAGAATTGTACCTAACAGATCCGGCCAAGGGCGTTGATGGTGTTCTTCAGAAGGCCCAAGACTTGGTGGACAGTATACCAGATAGTTACTTTCTCAAGCAATTCGAGAATCCTGCTAATCCAAAGGTAGTTTCTGCATCAATCTCTTGTGCTGGATGTATAGGTGGTAGCAGACAGATGTTTATTTCTCAATGTTTGTATCTGTAGATTCACTACGAAACCACTGGACCAGAGATATGGAAGGGCTCCGAAGGGAGAGTCGATGCTATCGTTGCTGGTATAGGAACAGGTGGCACTGTAAGTGGTACAGGGAAGTTCCTAAAGGAGAAAAATTCCAATATCAAGGTCAGCTCGTCTGTGTCCTTCAGAACCTCCCCCCCCCCCCTCCCCGGGGACGATTCTTGTTTTCTCATGTTCTCCATCCACTGGTTTTCCATATTGTAAAAAATAGGTATATGGTGTAGAACCAGCTGAAAGTGCCATTCTGACTGGAGGGACACCCGGTAAGTCATTAAAAAAATCTTGGCATGCTTTATTATTGTTTTTGTTATTCCTGATCATTGATCAATATCTTGAATGCTAATTACTTTTATCCTCCGGTTCTTTTGTATTTTAGCCATGTGCTATTCTCACTTGGTTGCATTATATAATGGTGCTTGGCATGATAAGTCTGCAACTCTACAGCTTTCAATTTACCTTTATGTGGTCATTTGGAACTAAGAACACATGGAACAAGTATATTCTTTGATGTAACTTGTAAATGATAGAGAAGCTGGTACTTGAGCAGATTTGTTCTTAGCACGATACTGTACTTGTGAATATTGACTGCTGACACTGACACATTGTGCTGGATTCTCTTGAAAGTCACTATCCGGTCTCATACAATCACTATGAACATTACCTTCATTTTCTAAAGCTCCTCTTTCTTCAGTTGTATGTTCATAGTCATTCAGCACTCTAAGCAAGCTTAGCATTTCACTTAATTCTTTCTTACTCCCTCCATCCTGTAACGAATATTATTTTCCATTTTGTATTTGTCCCAAAGGGTGAGTCCGTTTCTGAATTAGGCTTATTTTTGGACTGGGGTGGTGCTTACCAAACCAGTATTTTAGCAGCAGCAAGCTTGATTTCACGAAGCAGTTTGAAGACAGAGGCAGTGATTTCACGGCTACCATAGTGGTCACTCCAAATAAAATATATGCTAGTAAGATGTCTATGGCAATAGCCAAAGAGAACTACAGCATTCATCCTTTGATGAAAATGAAACCTTTTGCATTCACGTTTTCATTAGTTACCAAGAGATCTGGGGGAATAAAAAGAAGTTGTATGTATTCTTGATCCAAAGGCAGGGAGCTCGTGCATTGGACCTCCCTTTTAAGTAGTTCTGATATCTCTTGTAACCTGGGATCTGGCAACAAAAGATAGATTTTGACAATTTAATAATTCCATCTAATTATCTTGGTTTTATACGTGTGTGTCAGAAAGCCCTTATCTTGATTCGTAATAGCAAAGTCTTCCATAGTCTAGGGATCCCTAATTGATTACTTAATTTGTTGTGTTCATATTGAAGGTCCACATAAGATTCAAGGGATTGGTGCTGGTTTTATTCCTCCTGTTCTGGATGTTAGCATTCTTGATGAAGTTGTTGCAGTAAGCTTCTGAATATTATTATTTTGCTTTTATTTTACCAAGTTTTGAGTGTTCTACCTGAGAATATACTACTAAAATGAATATTGATTATATCGTCAAATATAAAATTTAAAAAGTAAATGTACTAAAAATTACAGTAAATGATGATCGCACAGCAATTTGTGAAATAAAAATTATATGCCAATACACTCTAAAAAACTTCTCTGAAACAATAATCTACTTACACAATGTTCAATAAGAATTATGTGAAAACCAACTCTCTAAAATGGGAAATTCCAAAAGTTTTACAACCAGATATCATCTACAATACTTTAACTAAAAAGCTTGTAAGAAGAGAAAAACATTTCAATAGTTTTGATAATGTTCTTCCCCTTTAATCATTGAAGATTATTCATGAATAATGGTTAGAAAGCTTGTAAGAAGATAATGACCAAAACTTATAATTAATAATTATCTTTTACTAATTAAGAGTATTTATCTCATTTCTTCTATAATGCCAATGGATGAGAAACAGACGGGGCTCAAAATTAGTGACAACAAATTAAGAGTATTTATCACCTTTCTTCTATTATATACGTCGAATGAATGAAAAGAAAATGAGTGACAACAAATGCCAATGATGAGAAAGAGACGGGGTTCAAAATTTAACTAGGATACTACTTGCATCATGCTTTGGTTCTCGTAAAAAAATAAATTGAGCAGAGATCATAATGACTAATGAGAATCAAATTCATAGATTTTCCCATGCCTATTTTTTCTACTTGTCCAAATGCGGGAATGGGATTTTTGATTCCCATCATCGAGTAAAAATCATATCTACGAATGAGATATCCATTCCCAACACAACATTCCTGAGAACCAAATGAGTTCTTCGGGTGGGGCAGTTGTTGATTTTATCAGAAGGAGGGAGTAACTGCAGACAATGTTGCTAGAAGTGGGAAGGAATAGGACTGCATTTGAGTTATCTTTTACTCTTGATATTGTAATTGTACAAGTAATTGATAAGGAAATATGCGTGTAATTAGTAATTAGAGATGAGGTCAATTTGGAAAAAGTTAAAAACGTGATAGGGCTTCAATTTCAGTCCTCCCTCTTATAATAGTACTCCCTATGTCGTAAAAACTAGTCTCATTTGATAAGTCAAACTTTTTAAGATTATAACTTTACATACTTGTACCTTCAAAATATTACACTAAAATGTTATCTTTCTTTAGAAATGTGACTATTTTTTGAGACAAACTAATGAGGAAAGAGGGACTATTTTTTTTCGGATGGAGGGAGTAATAGATAATTGTATCCTTCTTCTTATATTGGACCTTATGTCAAATCCATGTTTAGGTTTTATATGTAAGAGAATCAGTGACGAAGCCAGGATTTTCTTGAAAGGGGTAGAAATAATATTGAAGTACCTGATTAGGTTCAAATGGTGGTCAAAATTAGGGAAAATTATATAATTAACCATCGTACTAATTGGGGCTTATTGATTTCACCAACGTACTTTCAATATCTCAAATGTGACCAACATATTCTCAATTTAGATGCGATGTGGTCTCTGCCGTCAAAGTTCCATTAAAAAATTTAACGGGCATGCCGATGTGGACAAGATGTTCCATTAAATTTTTGGACGGAATTTTGACGGCAAGGACCACATCGCACCTAAATTGAGAGTAGGTTGGTCACATTTGGGATATTGAAAGTACGTTGGTGAAATCATTAAGCCCAATTAGTACGATGGTTAATTATATATTTTTCCCTCAAAATTATAACATAGTGCAATTTATTCCTAAAATAAAGGGGGTCAATGAAATGTGGTTTTTAGTGGTAAAATTAATATATTTTTGAAATTTATAGGTGGTGAAATGACACTTTTTCTAAATAAAGGGGGTCAAGTGACCCCTTTGATGCCCGATTGCAGGCATGTGCTAGCCCGGACAAATATGACTATATTGGAGGTTCCATCCTAAAACCAATTGGTACTAGGTGGAGTAGCTTCTTAAATGATAACTAGGTCATTGTTTAGTTATTTAGTTGATGTGGTACAAGTGGTTCTCACATGCAACCCGGAGACCAAGCAAAGAAGATATGAGCAGCTCTAGGTCTATTGAGAGATAAGACGTGGTGGGTCGAGAGAGATAGTGGTGATAGAGAGTACAAGTAGAGGAAGCAAAAAAGGTTGAGGGAAGAGAGATAGTAGAGATAGGGTACAAGAAAGAGAAGCACCAGAGAGAGAAGCAGAGAGAATTCCAAGTGCAAGTATGGGCTAGGCCAGACCAAATATGACTATATTGGAGGCTTCATCCAAAAATGAATTGGTACCAAGTGGAGTAGCTTTTCAAGTTAAAAGTCAGTCATTGTTTAAGTATTTATTTAGTCAATGTGGTACAGTAGTTCTAACATTATCAAATGGCAATTTTTTTACGCAAACACACAGTTTTCTCCCTGATACAGTAATGACTAGAATCGGTAACTGTTGTCCTTTCCTTTTTTGTTGATATCTTGCAGTTTCGTAATTTTTCAGATATCTGGCGAAGAAGCCATTGAAACAACTAAGCTTCTTGCACTGAAAGAAGGTTTACTGGTATGTTCAGAGTTGTAATCTCCGTATTGTTTAACCGGGTTTGTTTAACAGCATTCTCTGGTTATGAATTCCTATTCACGTAGAAACCTTATGAAACTTCAACATGATTCTGTAGGTAGGTATTTCGTCTGGTGCTGCAGCTGCAGCTGCAATAAGAATAGCAAAGAGACCGGAAAATGCAGGGAAGCTCATTGTTGTAAGCTAATCTGCCTGAGGCCCTGAACTATCCTATTATAGATGCTTGATTATCATATTTTTTAGTATTTAGTCAATCACTTTTTGAAATTTCTGTACAGGTTATTTTTCCAAGCTTTGGAGAGCGTTATTTGTCCACTGTGCTATTTGATTCCTTGCGGCATGAAGCAGAGAACATGGCAATTGAATGAGGTCTTACTCAGTCTCAAGAAAAATACTTTGCTTTTCTTTGGTCTTCAGGTAACATTTATGTTGTAATTTCTTCTTTTGATTGTTTTGAAACTGTTCTGTTTTTTTAAATCACGTAGTGGAACTGGTATGTATAAGCTTTTGAGGAAGGCCTAAACTTTGATAAGTAGTTGAACTTGAGCAAGGCAGACGACGAGATCTGAGCCTTGACAAGTTCAATGATAGACAAGTAAGTGCAGCTTAGTTGGTAAGACGCTTCACCTACAACCTATAGGTCGTGGGTTCGAGTCACCAGGGGGTAAGTGGGAACCACTATTGATCCTCTTTAATGAAGAAAAAAGAAAAAAAAAAAAAAAAAAGACAAGTTCAATGATATGTTTTCTTGAGCCAGTAGATCAGTTTCCCAGTTTCCATTGATAGGGATAAACATTTTCCTTATCTATAGAAACGGGGCAAAGCGTGTTCGAGAGTGGGGCAATTGATCCCATTTTGTTCATAACAATAACTTTTATTTCTTTCCTTTTATATAAAAGTGGTTTTAGTGCAATTGTATGGTATTTTCACCCTCTTTATGCTATGCTTTCGCATTCTTTGAAAAAAGAAAAAAAAATCTCATGCTTCACCCTTTCTTGATAAAAAACACTGTTCTTTATATATACGAGTAATTTTCTACAAAAAATGCTCTCTCTTCCACAACCCCGTTTATGTTTCATAGTTATTTAGAGATGATGGCATCAATTTTGTATTCATATGCCATTACAAGTAGGGAAAATGTTATTCGCACACCATTTTTCAACCAACACACTCATTTTTCGTAAGTGTAGGAAACATCAAGCATGTACAGCGATCACATGTAGTGTTTTGCTTGAAAAATGGAGTGAGAATAATATTTCCCTGAAAATAAGTGTCTTTCTGACCCCTCCACTTTTTTCTGGAATCTCTTTTGTAGAGAATGGAGTTGCTTCTTTGGATACTACGAGGATAAAGGAAGAGTTAAGAGTTTAGGCTTCATTACTGAAGTCTGTAATTCCATTGATTAGAGAGATCTTATAAACACACAATCTGTTTTCTGTTTATATCCCCCCCCCCCCCCAGCTTTTGATTATTGTTGGAATCTATATGATTACATGGATTCAAAAAATGATTGGAGCTCTTTTGCATCAATCTTAGTGATACAATAGTTTCATTTAGCTATGGCTTAATCAGATTATGATCAGAGTTTCTTGTTCGTTTCGTGATTTATTGTTTTGTAATGATTGAATCAAAGAGTAAGAGAGATATGAAGATTAAAATGGTATGACAAGAAGAGAGAAAGTGAAAACCATGAACCAACAAACAAACTAGCTAGTTGCAATCGCAGCCTTGATTACACATTCTAAGTTTGTTATCTGATAGTGAAAAATAAGAAGCATTTAGATGCTTTTTGTACGATATTAATGCAAATCTGGTTGATTAATGCATCGAAAAAGAAGAAGCATTCTAAGTTTGTTATCTGTTACTATATTAGAGGATGGAAATCTGGTTGATTAATGCAAATGAAAGCTGCTGCTTGCTAGATGACCATTTTTCAGAAGATTACTTGCAAGATCCCGCCTTGCCAGGGTAAGAACTTTCTTCTTCTTTTCTTATTCATTTTTTCTTTGGTTTGTTTCTTTTTCTCAAAATTAATTTTAAATTACAAAATAATGGAGATGTTTTCTGTTCCTAGGCTCTTCTCTCCGTACATTGTTTTGGGATTTTTTTTTCTTTTCAAATTTTATTATTTTTAATGTTTTATTTCTGTGTTATTCCTGTCCACTACACACACACACATTTATAATATATATATATATATATATATATATATATATGGAAAATGCAATTAATGTAAATAGGTGAGTCATTTAATGCAATTAATCTCAACCTTTGATTTTTGATCCAATGGTTTAAAAAACCCATATTTTGCAACAAACCGGGTTTATTATGAAAATAAAATAAGTGTACAAGGTTTATTTTGAAACAGATTTTATAAGATTTCGTTATATTTCAAGGTTTATTTTGAAATTGTAAAATAGTTTAAATTTTTTTTCGAAATTATTTTGGCAGGAAATAGGCAGTTGATTGCAATCATCCTGCCATTATCACGTAGGTGCTACGTCGGTAGCCAAATCAGTAAATTGTTAATGCATCTAACACCAAGTTAACAGAAGGTTTGATTACAAAATAAAAAATAGGTGGAGGTTTAACTGGTCGGAAAAAAACTCATGGTTTAAATTGAAATCTCAAAACTAAGACAAGGTTTATTTTGCAATTATCTCTAAGATCTACTTTGTATTACTTTGACATAAATGCATAATAGTGTATCACTATTAGTTTTGAAGTACCATGTTTTGGAGATTATTGATATAATTAGGTAGTGCTAAATACAACACCCCCAAAACGCTAAATACAACATCTCCTCCGACAAAATTACTATTATGCCCATAATTTTTATTTGTGGAAATTTATATTTACAAGTGTTATAAATACAAAAAAAAAAAAAAAAATAGACAATGCTGCCACCTCTTGCCAACCATATTCCAAATATCCACCTAGACTATGTGGTCATCCATTATTTCGTCAGTTTTTTTTTTAACACTTTCAATCCCTAAAGTTTATAATTCAGTTAAAAAATTAACGAATTCGTTAAAAATTTAACAGCAGATAGTAGAACCACCGATCCTAGGCGGCCATCACTGGAAGAGATGCCACCCCTAGGCGGCTATCACTGGGAGAAATGCCACCCCTAGGCGGCCATCCCAAATTCAATCCTTAGGGGATTCATTTGCGCTAAATACAAAAGGAAGGGTGTTTTGGTGCAATAAACAGTCTAATGTTGGGGGCATACGCGCAGTCCTTGAGTCTTGAACACAAGCTACTGCGGTACGTGTTGAAATAGCGTTTACCGGTACACATTTCTTTCAAGTTTCGATAAAGATGCACCAAGCAAAAGAAATGCTTAGAACTTCCAAACATGTCGCGTATTGCTTCCATTAAACCAACATTACGATCGGATACAAAAAGCACTTCACGATCAACTGTTCATTTTATATTAGACAGAAACTAAGCCCAATTATCCCTATTTTTAGAACTTACAACAGTAAATGCAAACGGAAACAGACCTGCGAAATATGAACAATATTTAATTAACAACAGCGGATTTGCGAGGCATACTAGTGTGCATCGCGATGCACAAAAGTGTACTACAAACGTACTGATTCTGTGCATCGTGATGCACCACTACTCTTTACCAACCTTCGAGACGTAGATAACTTGTATACAGAAGCTCAACTTCTCTAAGACCAAAAGCTTTCATTTACGATGCACAATAATGTACTGAATGTATCTCTTATTAAGTACAAGTACAAACAGGGGCATTAACCCACATTATCAACCTATGATATTAATCAAAATAATGTTGAACACAAAAGGAAAAAATGTAGAACAAATGGACGTACCTTGATTTCCATTCTTGGTCGTGGCAGATAAAAGGGGGCCCTAGAATCGAGATTTCATAAATGTCCCATCTATGAACAATATAGGACGGCAGTAGTTGAAACCATCTACGCATGCCCGAAATGAAATGAACAACCTACTATACCAATTTGTATCATCGTCCGATTCCAAGAAAGCAAAACTACCTAGATTACTCTTATGCAAGACTTTAACGTACCACTGCAGCTCCTGAAAAGATTCTTCATAACAACCAAATAGCTTCTTTCGAGCCTTCTCTACGTTCCTCCATGCCTTGTTGTGTGTTATCTCAATGTCATAATTAGTCATTATGTGATCAATTAAATCCTTCGACGAATAGCTTGGTCGACTGCGAACATGGTAAAGAATCAACTGCCCAATGATACCACAACCCATCCTTTTCGAGTTATTATCGTCAACCATGGTAAAATGACAATTGTGTGAAAGGTTGCACTTGTATATGGATACTGATTCATCAACAGTTTAAGATGCTTGGATGAACCAACTGCAATCATCACTGTATTTCTTCCCACATGCAACATTAATCATATTTTTGTTGTTCTTAATGTAAATGAATTTAAAACCAATCTTGAATAAATACTTTATAAGGTACGTGCGAAAATCATCCACTCGGCCTTTAAATATTTGACTAACACCAGTAATAAGATTTATGTTGATCCTTTTAAAAATTTCCTTAAAATCATTCTAAGTAATTACTTTAAAGTCAGCCAAAGTCCTTTTACTGTTTGACTGATAACTTGTTCAACCATCCTAAGATGGCTGATGACTAATCTTCTGCTATAAAATCAGTCAATCTGATTATGCTCTTCCCCTTTATTTGGTTGATAAGAGATTTAAATATTCTATCTTATTGACATAATAGACAGTAGACGTATATGCTTTTGTCTTATCTCTTTAAAAGCTACTGATCCTTAAAACGGAGGCTTCCATGATAAGCTACCTTAGTTATTTTGAAATTTATATCAGGACTAAGCACGCTCTTTGAAAATTTCTTTCTACTTTGCATTTAATGTATCCTGACACACTATTTTCTTTTAAGCTTTTTCTGTCTTATTTCAGAATGAAAAGACAGTTACAACCTACCTCTTTTGAGATAGCGCAAAGCTCAAGAAAGAGTTGTTCACCTCATTTGACCTGCTTTTCATCAAAACATTTATTGCAAAGTCAACCTTTATCCATTGAGTCCAATGGCAACTTTTCCATCTCTAAGTATTTAAAAAGTCGAAGGAGCATTGAGAGAAAAAATTGAAGTTGAAAAGAAATTCTAAGCATTCAATATTTTCAAGATTTCTAAAGCTTCATTCATGAGAAAAATACTTAGATTATTTATTGTTATTTCTCATTCTTTCTATTTACTCTTAGTTCAATCATTGTTTAAATCTCTCCCAACTACTTAGTTTTTGAGAGATCATTGATTATAACACACGAGATTGATTTGTTCCTTGTAACACTTACTCTCCATATTTCACAGATCATTGTTGTACACTGATTCGTTAGTAATCACTTAGGATGATTAATATATTAGTGCACTTCAAAAATTCAAGTTTGACCAACTTGGTAGTGGACGTAGCAGTTTTCATACTGTAAACCACTTTACATCCTGTGTTCATTACTGTTTCGTTTCTTGATCAAACTGACCAAAGCCTTAAGCATCTTATTACTTAAAATTTCAGTTAGTCTTAGTCTCATTACTTCAATCATATCTTCAATACTGTTCATAAGCCTTAGTCATCAGCTGATCACTCTCTTCCTTTAGCTGACTGACTCCATAAAATCTATTATTCCACTGTCAAAGTTTTATAGGCTTTAAAACTTAAGAAAAAAAATTTTATAAGGCTATTCACCCCCCCTCCAGCCTTTGTTAATTGTCTTAAGTGGCCCTGCAATTTGCTCAACCAGAATTCAAGAGTTTCTTTTTTATTTGAACAAGACATATGTTGTATGTTCGGACACTTTCAACATCGCTTTCAGAACTTGAAGAATTGGTACAACTTCTACTCATCATTACATTGTTGTGTATCGCCAAAATAGATGTGGTGCATCATGATGCACAGCTTTTCCTTTACCTTTGTCAAGGTTTTGTGCATCGCACGTCAAGTTTTGTGCATTGTCATCTTCATAAACAATTGCATCGTCAATCTCATCTCCATAATTCCCTTCTTTATTAATCTCGTAACTCAAATCAGTATCAATTTCAAACGCATCAACAATTATAATAGAAATTGATAAAATTTTGGCCAATGTCAACATATTTTTGAAATCTTCTTCGTTGGTTAAACAACAATTGTTATATGATCCTACAGCGTATTTCAAAGTACAATTATCCAATTAAAAATTTGAATATTTACCTCTGATGCATTCGATCAACTCAGATAAACCAAAATTCTCTGAAATTGTCGAAACAATAATATCTACTCTGAATTTCAGCAACAACATGACAGCAGTTTGGTTTGTTGAATCTATTGATTCCGATTTCAAAATGAATTCAATATTGAACTGTTTTAGTTTTCTTCAAGTTGTTATGAATGAGAATTTTAGTAAGAAATCGCAATGGAGATAAATATGAGATTGAAAGGAGTAAATCAAGAAAATCACACAACTAAAAATACGTAATAGATTGCTATATGGACAGTTTGGGAAAAAAACATAAATTTACAGTGAGTACATTTGACGATGCACAAAAATAAACCTCTTCACGATGCACAAAATTATAATAAAAATAGTACTGTTATAATTGACGATGCACAAAATTATAATTGACGATGCATATTTCTTATAAAAAAATATACTGAACAATAATACTGTTATACTTGATGATGCTCATTTCTTAATACAAAAATCACAAAATTACATTGACGATGCACACTTTATACTTGATGTGACAAACGATGCATATTTTTTAACACAAAAATTACAAAATACATTGACGATACACATTTCACACACATGACGATGCACAAATACATTTAAAATCATAATATGTTGATACAGAGGCAGTTTTGGAGCAAAAAAATAATTTATCACTTAAAAGGGACTTAAGCGAATGAAAACAAATATAGTGGACGTAAGCGGTTAAATATTCCACAAAAGGTACATACCCGCAATTTTTCCAAAACAATACAATTGAAAAGGAGTCAAATTCAATAGATAATTGAGAGAAATTCGGGTCGGTTCCCTTTGGTGAATTATTAACTGCTTTAGTAGCCTATAATTTTTTTTTAGCTGAAAAAAGACACTTTTGTGGGAAAATATTGTCTATGCCCTTAAGAATTCGAGCAGGCATGTGATGCATCGAAATTTCGATTCGATGCATCATGATTCAAAATTGATGCATCACGATCTTTAAACCGGCAAAAAAGCACTTTTGTGGGGAAATATCATTTATACCCTTAAGAATTCGAATAGGCACACAATGCATCACAATTCTAAATCGGTGCATCGCAATTCCAAATCGATGCATCGCAATTTCAAGTTGAAGCATCATGATTTCAAATTGATGCATCGCGTTTAAACTTTTGTGCATCATCGTTAACAGAAGATTCATCGCGTGCGGGAACGATGCCTGAGCTGCTGGTACAATCAGTTCCATTTTTATTTTCATTATTTTATACATATTTTCATCATCAGAATTGTAATGATGTATCAAAAATAATTATATACGTATAAATTTTCATCTTAATATTAGTATGAATCTGGTGCGAACGTAAAGTTGTCATTGATATGTAAGAGGAAGGATAACAGAGGGATTTTGTTGTGGCAATGGAGTTGTTATCGCCGGAGAAGACGATGAATGTGAGAGTTTGTTGGTCTGAACACCGTGAAAGAAGATAGAAACTGAGAAGCGATTGGGGTTTAGGCGAGGAGGAAACCGTTCTTTAGGTTATTGGGGGCATTTTAGGAACAATTTATTCATTTATCCACCAAAGCAGATTTTAGCGATTTGAAACAAATATAATGAATTTTAACGGTTGAATATCCAAGAAAGTGTACTGACCCATAATTTCTTCTAGAAAATTGTCCATGTGTTTCTAGTTATACATTCGAACAAAAAGCCTCGTCTCGCTCTCGCAGCAGTTCATGAACATCATTAACGAATATATCTTGGTCAAATACCATTATCACCCTTGTATTCTTCGGCGTTGCCCCTTTTGTTAGACTTAACATCTATTTTGTGAATATCTTTACTAGATCAATAGAGGTTAGTTTGAGTGGAAGAGACTCTAGTTCTTTCAGCGGCAGGTCGTGATTTTGAACCATTGCACAAATGCAAAAATCTTTTTGAGAAAAATCCCCGCTTCAGCGCTTCTACAGGCCAAAAGCCAACTTTAGAACCACATGGGTTAGTTAGTCGGGTTTGTTTTCAGACCATCCGTGTTCAATTCTTGTGACCAATTAAACCACCTTAATGACAAAAAATAAATAAGTAAATAATAATAATAATAATAATAAAAGGGAGAGGTTATTTCGACTACAATTTTTATTTATTCACTACATCACTAATTATTACAATAAACAAAATATTTGGACAAAACCATCCCTTCATTACTTGTCCATATTAAGTTAACTAATAAAGTTATTTTATTATTACTTTCTAACATTATTTTTTAGTTCAAAATATCAATGAACAATATAGTTCTCTTTTTTTATTTTAATTACACTTTAAAAAATATACTTAATCAATTAAACCTACGATCGAAGTCATGTTGCATAATAAAAACTTAATATAATAAGGACATTTTTGTCTACCATGCAATAGAGGGTCTGATTTAGTATTCCTTCCTCTTTATTTATTTATTTATATATATATATATTTATTTATTTATTTTCTTTTTTTAGTTTACTTATTTTTCTTATTTTTAAGGTATTAGATGAAAGCGTTTCAGACAAATGTGCTCGAACTAATCAAATAAAAAGATCACTAAATTTGTCCTAAATGTTACTTTTGAGGGCCAATTATACATACATTGAGTCATTAATGAGCATTGACAAGTCAATTAGATTATTAAACTAAACAAATACGAGTAGAAAACACATTTCTAATTACTCTATTAATATCATTATAGTCTATAGAATATGGATTAGCTACCTTATCAAATTTAATGTTATTGTAATGATTACAAAAGATTAGGTTCCGCTATGTATTAATGCATTTTTTATTCTTCCAACTAGCTATTGAGCCCGTGCTTCGCACGAGTTTAATTTAATTTTGATATTAATTGATACATTTTAAAAATAATTTTGAAAAAAATTATCGTTATTGAATATAGGCGTTTATTGACTTAATATTTGACCAAAGTTAAGTATTGTCGATATATGCAAATTTGTGGTTGTTTATTATAATATTTTTATTTCAGAATAAGTGTTTTTTATTAGTGGTCAATATATATATATGTATTTTCATTTCTATACATTTTTTTAAGTATCCTTTAATGATATCAATTTATATATTGAGTTTATTTTTTTTCATCTTACACTTAATAAAGATATTTTAGACATATATTTGAAGAATTTTTATAAAATTAAAAATAAAATATCGACTTTAGGACATATTGAAGAAAGATAACAATTTTTTGAACAAAGGAGAATTTTATAAGGATTGAATATAATTATATTTTTTTAAATAATTTTTGAGGATCATTCAATGATTAGAAAATGTTTAGTCAGATGCTATATTTATATATTTTTTATATACTATCCTTGTGAAAAAGAAATTTACAAAAATATAAAATAAAAAATTGATGAAATGATTTAGATTTTTGTTGATATGTATCACATATTATAGACATTATTTTAGGACGTCTTAAATAAGAATATGAGACCCATAATTTGACACGGAGAGAGTAACATTTATAAAAATAAAAATTAGTTGATTTATATTATAAATTAATTTATAGAATAATTTAATATTTTTTTTAAATCCTTACATGTAATATAATTGGTTGAGTTGGTTTAAGGTATATATTCATATTTAATAGGGTGTGGGTTCAAATCACATTGACAATATTATTTTATTCAAAGTTCTTCTCATATTATAATTAAAAAAAGAGTAATACATATTGTAAAACATATTATTAGTAGGTATAGTTATAAGCTAATAACTTAGAAATAAAAAGTCATCTCAATTCATTACTTGGAGGCTTGAGAATTGAGAGAAATAGAAAGGAGTGTGAGGTGGCACAATCATAGGCCTTATCACCAACTTTATATATATATATATATATATATATATATATGCCAAAGCACAAGCTATTAATATTTCCTTTTTTTTTTCTAATTTAATACTCCCTCGGTTCCATCCAAAAAGTACATGTTTGAAAAGTCTATTTATTAATGTATATATTAGTGTCATTGGAGTTGATTATAATTACAAAAATATTTAAATACAACCAAGATAATTACAACACTAGTGAAGAATAAAGATGAAAGATTATGAAAATTATAAGTATAATTTTATGAAAGTGGACTTTTTTTTGTAAAATTTGATTAGACTTGTCCTAATCCAATTGGTAATTTCTACAGCCCATAGACCGTTACGCATATTGGTCTGGGCAACCTATCTAAACTGGGCTGTATCACATTACTAAGTCTAAAACGTGCAAGCATGTACTACAACCTACTTCAACAAAACAACGGAAAATTGTTGGTCGGTTCACTTTGAAAAAAATTTATTCTCTTCAATTCACCCTTTTTTTTCTTAACCGCTAAAAGACACTTTTATAAAATTGTTCCTAAAATATCCCTATGCAACGTGAACACTCCTTTATTTTAGATTTGTTCAATAGCTTTTCTCCGATTTCTGCAAGTTTGTCCGTATTCTCATTTGTAGCTATGTCGACGGATCAACTTCACCATATCTTCCCGATTTAGCATTTATAAAACAGATAATCATTAATCTAATATTATACTATAAGTTTTAGCTCATTGAATACAAATCATGTTAAAACAAGATCACAGTAAATCATACAGTATATAAAATGAGAATAATATGTACGAGCTTACATGGATTCGTAGGTAATTTTCTTCAAAACGAAGGGTTTGAAAAAGAGATGAAATATGAAAATCAATCATATCTCCACTACAGCTCAGTGCTTTGTTATTGTTACTGTCATTTCTTGTTCATAACTAACCTTTGAAGCCAAAAAAGACTTTCAAGAGATTTTGTCTTCATAGCAGTGGATGTATTTTGTCTTACAGAGAAACTTGCTTGGACATTGCATTCCGATGCCCAATTATTGCATCCCGATGCAACAATTGTTGGATCTCAAATTAAATTTCGATGCACAATTCTTGTATCCTGATGTCCAAATTAATCTGAAATAGTAGCACTGCATCCCGATATTCAATTGTTGCATTCCGATGCAACAATTGTTGTATCTCAAATTGAATCTCGATACACAATTCTTGCATCCTTAGAGCTGGCAATGGGTTGGGTCGGGCCAGCCCAACCCCAGCCCAAATTTATATTGGGCCTTTAAAACTAAAGCCCAGCATCTCTAAATATCGGGTTGGCTGGGCCAGCCCATTGGACCGGGTCGATTTTGCCGGCTCTAATCCTGATGCTTAAATTAATCTGAAAAAGTGGCATTGCGTCCTGATGCCCAATTGTTTCATCCCATACAGCAATTGTTGCATCTCAAATTGAATCCTGATGCACAATTCTTGCATCCCATACACAATTCCTGCATCACAATGTTTAAATTAATCTGAGAAAGTGACGCTGCATCCCGATGCCCAATTATTACATCCCGATGCCCAATTGTTACATCCCGATGCAACAATTTGTTACATCTCAAATTGAATCTCGATGTACAATTCTTGCATTTCGATGCCCAAATTAATCTGAGAAAGTGACACTGCATCCCGATGTCTAATTGTTGCATCCCAATGCAACAATTGTTGCATCTCAAATTGAATTTCGATGCACAATTCTTGCATCTCAAATTGAATCTCGATGCCCAAACTAATATGAAAAAGTGGCACTGCATCTCGATGCCCAATTATTGTATCCCGATGACTAATGTTTGATTCACCCGTATTTTTTTTCATTAATGGCAAAATTGATTTTTTATCCCAAAAATATTTTTTTAAATTTTAAAAAAATATAATAAATTAAAATAATTACAAATGTTTAAAAAGGGACGGACACGTAATTTACCCACAAAACAAACACACGATTCACATCACAGCGATGGCTTACTGTAGAGAAAGAACCACTTTTACACGCGTCCGTAGGAAAATTATTAGAAGACGGCAAGTAAAAAGAAGGAAGTATCTTCTCCAATAATGGGCCCTGCCCACTTCGCCCAGCATAAAGGTCCACATTTTGAGTCCCTCTCTCTTTCTCGGCAACCCAAACTACACACACACTGTTGCGTAACGGATGCAACAGTCCAACTCTCTCTCTCTTTCTCCTTTTTTTTTTTTTCTTTTTCTTTTATAGTATTTGGCTTTTGTTTAATTAATAAAAGAAAACCATTTTTCTGCTGGAAAATATATTTTGTTTTTTACCTTTTTCTGAAAAAAGGTTTTTTTTTTAAAATTCTGAATTAAGTAGTTTTTTTTTAATTCCGAATAAGGTTAATTTTGTTTTTTTAATTCTGATAAAGTCATTTTTTGAATTCTAATAAAGTTTTTTGTTTTTTATAATTTTGAAATAGTATTTTATTTTTTTACATTTTCTGAAAAAAATATTTTGTTTTTTTTCAAACAAATTAATTTATTCTTAGGATATTTAAAATATGCAATATATTAATTAAAACTATAAAAAAATTATTTAAAAAGTATAATGTGTCCATCTAAGAACCAAGTTAAAGAATTAGACATTGATTGATTTTTGAAAATCCTAGGTAGTATCCTAGAACAAAGAATGGGTTCTCTACAATGAGGTAATACAAGCAAAAGATGGGCATCTCACTGCAATTTAACCCCAAGTCCCGCCAAGCTTTCAAATAAACTAATCAGCAAATGGAAGTGAACAAAATCTACTACTCAACTTTATCTCTTAGTGACAACAACAATATCCATATCCTATACGTACACATTTCTATATATATGTGTGTGGGTGTCAGTGTGTGTGTGTGTGCGCTCTCGATCTTTCACAATAGGTGCAGATCCCAGAATTAGAATTTCAGGTACTTGATTCTTTCGGCCTGTTTTAATTTGGAAAACTTTGCTGTTAATTCTTCAATTTCTAAGCCTTGATTTAGAATTTCTTATTCAAGTTCATCATTCATTTTGTTTGAGATGTTTCAATGGCTGTCATGTTGGAATCTGTTAAGAATTGGGTTTAATTGGGTCTTTATTATTAATTTATGAAACTTATTTTGTTTGATTGCTAGTGTTTAGGATGATTTGTTTGCAAATTTGGAGCTATCTTTGAGTTGGGTTTTCAAACTTTTTTTGAGTTTTTGCTTTCCCTCCAAGTTGTACATGATTCAATTTTCCTTTTCCTCTGTCATATCTCCCTGAATTTCTCTAGTCTTTATTCTTTTCCTTGATATTTTAAGATGGTAACCTTAATTTCAAGTAGAAATGACTTATTATTCGGCTTCATTAACTGCCCCATCTTTCCCATGAGCTGAGTTGATTTGCATAGAATCTGTTATAAAGCCACTTCATCTAGCAATTTACATTTTTTATATTTTCCAAACCCCCCGGTGATGTATGTACTTGGAATGATGTGGAGAATTGAGCCACACAGATAGGTTCCAGAACATACATTTCATGTGATCCTCTTTGCTAATTTTTCATCAGTTTATCATTGTGCAGGAATCTGAAAAAGGGGAATGGAAGACAAGAGTACAATTGCGAAAGATGTTACTCAAGTAATTTCTTTGGAGAGTTTGAGAACTTAATGCCGCCTAAAAAATTTCTTAGAGCTTAATTTTTCTTGTTTTGGTCAATGTGTAGTTGATAGGAAACACCCCAATGGTTTATCTCAACAAAATCGTGGATGGTTGTGTAGCAACTATTGCCGCCAAATTAGAGATGATGGAACCCTGTTCTAGTGTGAAAGACAGGTAATTCTCTCTCTCTCTCTCTCTCTCTCTCTGTGCGTGTGAGTTTGTAGGTTTAGGGCATGTTTGGTAACCCAATTAAGAGCTTAATTAGGAAAGTTTTAAGTGATATTAAAAATAAGATTGTTTGATAATGTAATATTATATCACTTAATAAATTAAGTATCTCTTAAAAATAGCCAAAATTTTAAGTCAAAAGATGATGTCTTAATATTTTAAGCTCTACTTTTTCAGACATCAGTTTTCAGAGCTTAATTTTCAGTTTTAACAAATAGACCCTTAGTAATCAGCTTAGCAATTGCATAGGCAGTTTAAGTTCACTATGCCGTAGGCTTCGGGCTTCACAAAGCGTGAGGTCTCAAGTTTAATCCCTTTTATTGTCCTTTAGAACCCAATTTTTTTTTAAATAATGATTGTGCATAATGCTTATTCTGATTTTCGACAATCTAGGATTGCGTATAGTATGATTAAAGACGCAGAAGAGAAGGGCCTAATTACACCTGGGAAGGTTAGTTTACTTCTTTTTAGTTGAATCTTACATTCTTACTTAAGTGGCTCTATTAAAATCTTTTACCTTTGATAAATGTAAATAATACACAAACACTATGAGAAAAGTGGAAGAACAGTGAAGAAGATGACATTGAGGAAAGAAGAGAGGAAAGTCGTATCTCTCTATTTCATATATTTTACGTATTGGGGGAATATCATAAATTTATACTTCACTATACCTACCACCACAATTACATAATTACCCTTACTAACACTCCCTTTCAAGCTAGAGCATAGATATTTATCACGCTCAGCTTGTTACAAATATAATTCACTTTTATCCGTGTAAGACCCTTAGTAAATATATTAGCAAGTTCTCCCATACGCAAATGACGTGGACACAAGATTTTGTTGGATTTTTCTCGAACAAAGTGACAATCAACCTCTATATATTTAGTCTTCTCATGAAAAACTGGATTCGTAGAGATATGTATGGCTGCCTGATTATCACACCACAATCTCATAGGCAAGGGAACCTTTAAATCAATCTCTTCCATCAGTTGTTGTATCCACATAAGTTCACTGGTTACCTAAGCCACTGCACAATACTCAGACTATGCGTTTGATCTTGCCACCACATTTTGTTTCTTACTCTTCCTAGACGCTAAGTTTCCACCCACAAATACACAATATCCTGTAGTTGACTTTCTATCACCCGGTGATCTTACCCAATCAACATAAAAAAATGCCTCTACCTGCATATGTCCATGGTCTACATACACGAGCCCTCTACCAGGCGCTCCTTTCAAATATTTCACTATTCGAATCAATGCGTTTCAATGAGGAACAGTAGGAGCTGCCATGAACCGACTTACTACACTTACCAGAAAAGCAATATCCGGACGAGTCACAACAAGATAGTTCAACTTACCAACCAATATCTGATATCGTTCCGGATCCCCAAGTATCTCCCCTTCTCCAGCTACAAGTCTTACATTAGGATCCATTGGAGTGTCACACGGTTTCACTCTAAGCATCCCAACTTCCTCAAGTAAATCAAGAACATATTTCCTTTTAGACAAAAATATCTCTTTCTTGGACCGTATCACTTCGATCCCAAGAAAGTACTTTAGAGTACCCAAGTCCTTCGTCTGAAATTTTGTTCGGAGACACAACTTGAGTGCTTCAATTCCCTGTGTATTACTCCCTGTAATCACAATATCCTCAACATAAACAATCAATACAACACAACCACTGTCAGCTTGCCGAAATAATACAGTATTATCACATGTATTCCTTTGTAACCCAAATTCTAACACAGCAGCACTAAATCTCCCAAACCAAGCCCGAGGAGACTGTTTCAACCCATACAACGATTTTCTCAACCTACATACCTTATTCCCACTCCCCTTGAGCAACAAACCCAAAAGGTTGCTCCATGTAGACCTCTTCCTATATATTACCATGAGGAAATGCATTCTTGACATCCAACTGATACAAGACCCAGTTGTTAGAAGCAGCTAACGATATCAAAAGGCGAACAGAAGTTAGCTTAGCAACAGGAGAAAGAGTATCAGTATAATCAACACCATAAACCTGCGCATACCCATTAGCAACCAATCGAGCTTTTAATCAGGCAACAGTCCCATCAGGGTTCATTTTAACCACATACACCCATTTACACCCAATAGCCTTTTTACTTTCAGGAAGGATTACCAAGTCCTAGGTCTCATTAGCCTCAAGAGCCTTCATTTCCTTTTCCATAGCAGACTTCCAACCATTATGAGATAAAGCATCAGACACAGTTTTAGGAGTAACGACGGAATCAAGGCAAGCGACAAAGGAACGAGAGAAATCTGACAAGTGAGCATAAGACACACAAGAGGTGATAGGATGAACGCAAGAACGTGTACCTTTTCAGAGCGATATAGAAAGATCAAGAGATGGATCTAAAGACAAGGAAATCGGTATCGGAGGTGAATCTTCTGGAAAAGTTGCTACTGCTGGCTGGTGGACTGAAACAGAGGGGCGTCGAGCATACACCTCAGTTATAGAGGGACAAGAGGGAGTTATGAGATCAGCATAATCAACATCAACCGTAGGATAAGGAGTACGAACCAATGTATAAGTAAAGAAATCATCGGAAGACACAAACTCAGACCCAGAAGAGGATGACCGACTAAAGTACGGCCTAGACTCAAAAAAATTGACATCAGCTGACACAAGGTACCGACCCAAATCTGAAGAATAACAACGATACCCTTTCTGGGTTCGAGAGTATCTAAGAAAGACACACTTCAGTGCTCGTCGGTCTAATTTACTAACCTGTTGTCGAACATCCTGGACAAAACAGGTACAACCAAATACTTTAGGAGAGACTGGAAACAAGGACGGCGATGGACGAAGAACAGAGTAGGGAATTTTCCCTTGTAGGACAGATGATGAAAGTCGATTTATAAAAAACGCAGCAGTGTAAACAGCGTCAACCCGAAAAGACTTAGTAACATTCATTTGAAACATCAATGCCCTGGTAGCCTCCAACAGATGGTGATTTTTACGTTCAGCAACACCATTCTGTTAAGGGGTGACAATACATGAAGATTGATGAATAATTCCATTTCGAGACATATAAGAGGAAAAAATGTCAGAGAAATACTCTTTAACATTATCACTGCGAAGATTTTGAACCAAACAATTAAAATGAGTTTTAATTTCAACACAAAAGGAACAAAATATGTCAAACAATTCATCTCTGGACTTCATTAAATATAACCAAGTGCTTTTAGAGTAATCATCAACAAAAGTAACAAAATATTTGAATCCCATTTTAGATGGGACAGTACAAGGACCCCAAACACCAGTATGGACTAATTCAAACAGGGACGCAGCCCGTATATTAACTCTAGGAGGATACGACCCACGATAGTGTTTAGCAAACTCATAAGACTCACACGGTAAACTAGAAATAAACGCTAATTCAGGACACAATTTGATGTGAATCGAGCGAGTTCAAATCCGTTGATGAAGCACGTGTCAAGTGGTTCGTGAACAAGAGATCGTGCATGAAAATACAAATGCACTTTGTTCGTGATTGATCGAGTAACCAAGGCTTATAAGAAAGTTTTGATTCAAATGAATGATGATTGGAGGACTCAAGAAGGAGGTTTCAAAGTGTTTCAAGGCTATATGGTTGTTTTGAAGACTCAAGGGACTTATATAAACTTGATCCAAAGTTTACAAATAAGTTTGGAGGCTTAGAGGATGTTCCTAGAGACTTTGAGGGCCTATTTGTCAATTCTATAAAGTTTAAACACATCAAAAAGGCTCTTGGACAAAAACTATGGCACTAAAACTGCAGGCGCTAAGGTGCTACGACAATTTTTCAAATTTTCGATATTTGTGCAAATTTTGACTTATTTTTAATATTTTATGCTTTAATTGCTTTCCTTTGACTAGTGTTCCGCCTCCTATGTATTTTAGGGTTTAGTAGGGTTTATTTTTGGCCTATATAAGGTCGTTCTATGTATTTCAAACGAGACAACAACTTTGAGATAAAATTAATTTGAGAGAATTATTCAATTCTTCTTGGTTCTTTGCGAACTTTTCGAACTTATCAGGATTGTCCTGTGGCATTTATCTTTTCTTCTTATCAATTGGTATTACATCCCAATTGTGGCGAAACTCATTATACCAAGATTCGTGGTCGTCTCAATTATCGGGTTGCGGTTGTACATGCCAATGTTCATATTTGGACTGATTCATCGGGTTGAGGTGTCACCTTCCATTAACTTCCTTGATCTCAGCTTCTGTTCCGCGTAAAATCGTGATTCGTCGAGAATTCTTGACGAAGATCGTATCACAATTTCTTGAAGACAGGTAAAGACGGATGACCATAACGACAATGTAGCTTGAAAGGGGACAAAGTACTCCGACATGCAACTGAAACAACGGTGGATGGATGAGCAGCAGCAACTTCATCAAGTAGATACAGCCCATTAGATTCACTTCCTTTACCAATAATCTCCCAAGTCCTCATATTCTGAAAAAGACAATAGCCAGGAAAGAAAGAGTCACAACAATTTAAGGCCTTTGTAATTTGACTCATAGACATTAAATTAAAACAGAAACGGGACAAGCATAACACAGATGTCAATGGGAAAGAAGCAGCAGTGGTATTACCACTACCCAAGATTTTAGAAGAGGATCCATCTGTGAAAATAACGGTTTTAAATTTATTAGACGACTCATAAGTGGTTAACAAACCCGAATCTCCTGTCATATGATAAGTAGCCCCTGAATCAATTACCCACTTTCCAACCGAAGACAAAAGACATGTTATAGATTTACCTGACTTGGCTAGAGTTGCCTTGGAGGAGGAGGAAGAAGGCTGCTGTGACATTTGGTACTGTGTATACTTGGCAAACTCCTAATCACTCATAACAACTATACAGGTCTCTGGTTGAGACAAATGCTCACTATTCTACGAAACTGTACGGGCGAACCTGAGTTGCTACTGCTTTTGTTGATACTCCTGCTGCTACTGCGTAAGAGGCTTAGGACACCGGCTCTTGATATACCTATTCTCCACAATTGTAACACACTTTAGGTCCTCCACGACCTCCGGAAGCTCTACCATCACGAGTTCCACCTCGAAAACCACCTCGACTACCAATTTTAACTCCACGATAACCACTGCCTTGTGAAACTAATGCTGATCTCTCAGATAACTCTACATGTGATGACTCACATTCACATTCCTAGTTGCAGTCAAAACTCTATCTAAGGCATCAGACAAAGTCCCCAAATCTTTACTCGACAACAATTGAGATCGAACCACATCATACTCCTTCTCCAAGCCTGATAACCAGCTAAACATCAATAACTTCTCACGGTGAGCTTTTATCTCCTCTACATTGGCAGAGATAGGCATCGCGACAGTAACATCCTCGCTCAAACGCATGAAGTCATAATAGTAATCCATAATGCTCCGCCCTTTCTAACTAGGACGATAAACCTCCTGTGACAGTTGTACAACCTATTCAAGTTACTCGCTCCAGAAAACCAATTATGTAAAGAATGGTCCACAACGCTTTAACTGTCTTGCAGTGTTCCATGGACAGTATCACTTTCCTACTGATATAATTCACAATCTTCGAAAACAACATCTTATCATCATCCAACCACACCTTAGTCGCCTTTGTATCAGTAGGACAATCATCAACAAGATGTCCTTTTTTTTCGTAAACCACCTATGTTTACCTGTACCAAATACATCCATTCTGCAAAATTAGACCCATTCGCCTCGAGTATAATTGGCTCAAAACAACAGTTATTTGTGCCACCGTAGGAGCATCTTCAGCCATATCAATACACAAAACAAAACTCACCAACAAACCCTTAACACAAGTGTCAAAACAGTCCTTAGACAATCCAAATTTGACACAACAGCCCCTCCAAATTGACAAATCTGTCAATTGAGTCCCAAAACTTTCCAATTTGCAACTCTCAGTCGCTGGAGTTATCAATCCACAATCCCAAGCATGTCAACACAGTATTTCGACCCACATACATCAATTTCAGAGACTAGGATTCACCAACCAACTCCACGCACCGGCGCGTGACTCCGGAAAAGTGCACACTCCGACCAGCGACCTTTACAGACCAGGTCGCCTGGCTATTGCGAGCACATCCCTCGCCTCGAAATCTCCATGAGAAATCTCTAGTATGTTCAATTGATCATTAGACCTCCCTCGAAAGCTAGGGTTCGTATTTCAACCAGAAAGTTGTTGCTGTTGCTGTTGCTGTTGCTGTTGCTGTTGCGGAAACTAGGGTTTATGTGTATTAGTCAATACCATGTAACTAATACACATAAACACTATGAGAAAAGAGGAAGAACAGAGAAGAAGAAGACGTTGAGGAAAGAAGAGAGGAAGGCCGTATGGCCCGTATCTCTCTATTTCGTATATTTTACGCGGAATATCATATATTTATACTTCACTATACCTACCACCACAATTACATAATTACCCTTACTATCTAACAATAAACATCTTGAGAAAATTTGGAGTGCACCCAAGCTTACCTTCCTGAATATGTAGCTTGGCATAGAACATGGTCTTATTACAGTTATAATCATGATCAAATTGGGCTTGTTCTTTTAAAAACTGCCACTCAATGTCAAATGAGGAATATCTTTGAATTACAAATCAACTGAAAGTTTGTATTCGTTTTGAATTTGCATTAAAATGGCGGCCAAAAGAATGTGCTGATTGAGGCTACCGGTGGTAATACTGGGATTGGTTTGGCCTTCATTGCAGCTTCTAAAGGTTACAAACTCAGCATTGTTATGCCATCTTCGTATAGCATGGAGAGAAGGATTATTATACGAGCTTTTGGAGCAGAATTGTACCTAACAGATCCGGCCAAGGGCGTTGATGGTGTTCTTCAGAAGGCCCAAGACTTGGTGGACAGTATACCAGATAGTTACTTTCTCAAGCAATTTGATAATCCTGCTAATCCAAAGGTAGTTTCTGCATCAATCTCATGTGCTGAATGTATAGGTGGTAGCAGACAGGTGTTTATTTCTCATTGTTTGTATCTGTAGATTCACTACGAAACCACTGGACCAGAGATATGGAAGGGCTCCAAAGGGAGAGTCAATGCTATCGTTGCTGGTATAGGAACAGGTGGCACTATAACTGGTACAGGGAAGTTCCTAAAGGAGAAAAATTCCAATATCAAGGTCAGCTCGTGTGTGTCCTTCAGAACCTCCCCACCCTCCCCGGGGATTCTTGTTTTCTCATGTTCTCCATCCACTGGTTTTCCATATTTGTAAAAAATAGGTATACGGTGTAGAACCAGCTGAAAGTGCCATTCTGAATGGAGGGACACCCGGTAAGTCATTAAAAAATCTTCAATATTTTGAATGCTAATTACTTTTATCCTCCGATTCTGTTGTATTTTAGCCATGTGCTATTCTCACTTGATTGCATTATATAATGGTGCTTGACATGATAAGTCCGCAACTCTACAGCTTTCAATTTACCTTTATGTGGTCATTTGGAACTAAGAACACATGGAACAAGTTTATTCTTTGATGTAACTAGTAAATGATAGAGAAGCTGGTACTTGAGCAGATTTGTTCTTAGCACAATACTTTACTTGCGAATATTGACTGCTGACACTGACACATTGTGCTGGATTCTCTTGAAAGTCACTATCCGGTCTCGTACAATCACTATGAACATTACCTTCATTAAAGCTCATCTTTATTCAGTGGTATGTTCATAGTCATTCAACACTCTAAGCAAGCTTAGCATTTCACTTAATTCTTTCTTACTCCCTCCATCCTGTAAAGAATATTATTTTCCATTTTGTATTTGTCCCAAAGGATGAGTCCGTTTCTGAATTAGGCTTATTTTTGGACTGGGGTGGTACTTACCAAACCAGCATGTTAGCGGCAACAAGCTTGATTTCACGAAGCAGTTTGAAGACAGAGGCAGTGATTTCACGCCTACCATGGTGGTCACTCCAAATAAAATATATGCTAGTAAGATGTCTATGGCAATAGCCAAAGAGAACTACAGCATTCATCCTTTGATGAAAATGAAACCTTTTGCATTCACGTTTTCATTAGTTACCAAGAGATCTGGGGGAATAAAAAGAAGTTGTATGTATTCTTGATCCAAAGGCAGGAAGCTCGTGCATTGGACCTCCCTTTTAAGTAGTTCTGATGTCTCTTGTAACCTGGGATGTAGCAACAAAAGATAGATTTTGACAATTTAATAATTCCATCTAATTATCTTGGTTTTATATGTGTGTGTCAGAAAGCCCTCATCTTGATTCATAATAGCAAAGTCTTCCATAGTCTAGGGATCCCTAATTGGTTACTTAATTTGTTGTGTTCATGTTAATTTGTTGTGTTCATGTTGAAGGTCCACATGAGATTCAAGGGATTGGTGCTGGTTTTATTGCTCCTGTTCTGGATGTTAGCATTCTTGATGAAGTTGTTGCAGTAAGCTTCTGAATATTATTATTTTGCTTTTATTTTACTAAGTTTTGAATGTTCTACCTGAGAATATACTACTAAAATGAATATTGATTATATCGTCAAATATAAAATTTAAAAAGTAAATGTACAAAAAATTACAGAAAATGATGATCGCACAGCAATTTGTGAAATAAAAATTATATGCCAATACACTCTAAAAACACTTCTCTGAAACAATAATCAACTTACACAATGTGGCAATAAGAATTATGTGAAAACCAACTCTCTAAAATGGGAAATTCCAAAAGTTTTACAACCAAATATCATCTACAATACTTTAACTAAAAAGCTTGTAAGAAGAGAAAAACATTTCAATAGTTTTGATATTGTTCTTCCCCTTTAATCATTGAAGATTATTCATGAATAATGGTTACAAAGCTTGTAAGAAGATAAAGACCACAACTTACAATTAATAATTATCTTTTACTAATTAAGAGTATTTATCTCATTTCTTCTATAATGCCAATGGATGAGAAATAGATGGGGTTCAAAATTAGTGACAACAAATTAAGAGTATTTATCACCTTTCTTCTATTATATACGTCGAATGAATGAAAAGAAAATTAGTGACAACAAATGCCAATGATGAGAATGAGACGGGGTTCAAAATTTAACTAGGATACTACTTGCATCATGCTTTGGTTCTCGTAAAAAAATAAATTGAGCAGAGATCAAAATGACTAATGAGAATCAAATTTATAGATTTTCCCATGCCTATTTTTTCTACTTGTCCAAATGCGGGATGGGATTTTTGATTCTCATCATCGAGTAAAAATCATATCTACGTATGAGATATCCATTCCCAACACAACATTCCTGAGAACCAAATGAGTTCTTCGGGTGGGGCAGTTGTTGATTTTATCAGAAGGAGGGAGTAACTGCCGACAATGTTGCTAGAAGTGGGAAGGAATAGGACTGCATTTGAGTTATCTTTTACTCTTGATATTGTAATTGTACAAGTAATTGATAAGGAAATATGCGTGTAATTAGTAATTAGGGATAAGGTCAATTTGGAAAAAGTGAGAAACGTGATAGGGCTTAAATTTCAGTCCTCCCTCTTATTATACTACTCCCTTTGTCGTAAAAACTAGTCTCATTTGACAAATCAAACTTTTTAAAATTATAACTTTACATACTTGTACCTTCAAAATATTACACTAAAATGTTATCTTTCTTTAGAAATGTGACTATTTTTTGGGACAAACTAAAGAGGAAAGAGGGACTATTTTTTTTGGGATGGAGGGAGTAATAGATAATTGTATCCTTCTTCTTATATTGGACCTTATGTCAAATCATGTTGAGGTTTTATATGTAAGAGAATCAGTGACGAAGCCAGGATTTTCTTGAAAGGGGTAGAAAATAATATAGAAATACCTGATTAAGTTCAAATGGTGGTCAAAATTAGGGAAAATTATATAATTAACCTTCGTACTAATTGAGGCTTACTGATTTCACCAACGTACTTTCTATATCTCAAATGTGACCAACCTACTCTCAATTTAGATGCGATGTGGTCCCTGCCATCAAAGTTTCATCCAAAAATTTAACGGGCATGCTGATGTCGACAAGATGTTCCGTTAAATTTTTGGACGAAATTTAACTGTTGCCCTTTCCTTTTTTGTTGATATCTTGCAGTTTCGTAATTTTCCAGATATCTGGCGAAGAAGCCATTGAAACAACTAAGCTTCTTGCACTGAAAGAAGGTTTACTGGTATGTTCAGAGTTGTAATCTCCGTATTGTTTAACCGGGTTTGTTTAACAGCATTCTCTGGTTATGAATTCCTATTCACGTAGAAACCTTATGAAACTTCAACATGATTCTGTAGGTAGGTATTTCGTCTGGTGCTGCAGCTGCAGCTGCAATAAGAATAGCAAAGAGACCAGAAAATGCAGGGAAGCTCATTGTTGTAAGCTAATCTGCCTGAGGCCCTGAACTATCCTATTATAGATGCTTGATTATCATATTTTTAAGTATTTAGTCGATCACTTTTTGAAATTTCTGTACAGGTTATTTTTCCAAGCTTTGGAGAGCGTTATTTGTCCACTGTGCTATTTGATTCCTTGCGGCATGAAGCAGAGAACATGGCAATTGAATGAGGTCTTACTCAGTCTCAAGAAAAATACTTTGCTCTTCATTGGTCTTCAGGTAACATTTATGTTGTAATTTCTTCTTTTGATTGTTTTGAAACCGTTCTGTTTTTTAAATCACGTAGTGGAACTGGTATGTATAAGCTTTTGAGGAAGGCCTAAACTTTGATAGGTAGTTGAACTTGAGCAAGGCAGACGACAAGAGCTCTGAGCCTTGACAAGTTCAATGATATGTTTCTTTGAGCCAGTACATCAGTTTCCCAGTTTCCATTGATATGGATAAACATTTTCCTTATCTATAGAAACGGGGCAAAGCGTGTTCAAGAGTGGGGCAATTGATCCCATTTTGTTCATAACAATAACTTTTATTTCTTTCCTTTTTTATAAAAGTGGTTTTCGTGCAATTATTTGGTATTTTCGCCCTCTTTATGCTATGTTTTCGCATTCTTTGAAAAAAAAAACACTCATGCTTCACCCTTGCTTGATAAAAAACACTGTTCTTTATATATACAAGTAATTTCTACAAAAAAATGCTCTCTTCTACGACCCGGCCCGTTTATGTTTCATAGTTATTTAGAGATGATGGCATCAATTTTGTATTCATATACCATTACAAGTAGGGAAAATATTATTCGCACACCATTTTTCTACCAACACACTCATTTTTCATAAGTGTAGGAAACATCATGCATGTACAGCGATCACATGGAGTGTTTTACTTGAAAAATGGAGTGAGAATAATATTTCCCTGAAAATAAGTGTCTTTCTGACCCCTCCACTTTTTTCTGGAATCTCTTTTGTAGAGAATGGAGTTGCTTCTTTGGATACTACGACGATAAAGGAAAAGTTAGAGTTTAGGCTTCATTACTAAAGTCTGTAATTCCATTGATTAGAGAGATCTTATAAACACACAATCTGTTTTCTGTTTACATCCCCCCTCCCCCAGCTTTTGATTATTGTTGGAATCTATATGATTACATCAATTCAAAAAATGATTGGAGGTCTTTTGCATCAATCTTAGTGATACAATAGTTTCATTTAGCTGTGGCTTACCTCCATCAATATCAGAGTTTCTGGTGCTTGTTACGTATCATTATGATTCGATGTACTTCAGACTTAAGAGAAGGTTTCTCGCTGCAGTGTCAGGAAATTTGGTTCATGCATGTTTTGATAAGATGGTTTGTTTTGGAGGGAATATCCGGTGATCTGAAACCATTAGGGAGGCTTCATTTAAGTGAGTTGGCACTTGGCACTCTTTTTGGTCTCAAAGTGTTTAGTGTGCTGATTGCCCTCACTTGAATAAAGGCTCTTTGTTGGTTTTCGACAACGGACATGGTGGTCTAAAACCACCGGATATTTTCTTGTTCGTTTCGTGATTTGTTGTTTTGTAATGATTGAATCGATCAAGGAGTAAGAGAGATAATGGTATGACAAGAAGAGAGAGTGAAAACCATGAACCAACAAACAAATTAACAAACTAGCTAGTTATGCAATCGCGGCCTTGATTACACATTCTAAGTTTGTTATCTGACAGTGAAAAAGAAGAAGCATTTAGATGTTTTTTGTACGATATTAACATTAGATCAGTAGATATACATGTGTGATAATTCCTGAAATAATGGTTGCCAGAGATAATGGAGCCACCGTTAACGGAGGTCGTGTTGGAGCTTTTTCATGTAGCCTTGCAAATGCTACTGAGTGGACGGCAAACTTAAATAACTACAAATTTTTAAATAGATAATGGAAAATGGTACTCATATTGAGAAGAAGAAGAAAAAAAAAAAGACTCCAAAATTGGAGACCAACTAATGTGAGTGTGGTAGAATACTTGGTAAACAAAATTTGGAGAAATTTTTTTTATACTTATTTCTAATATTCTCTGTAAGAGACACTTCTTAATAAACAATATCACCATTTCAGATTTGACGTTATCTTTTTTCTACCTTTCTCCACCTTTCCTTCTAAACCCTATATAGAGACTTCTACAATGGAATAAGTAGGCATCGAGATTGAAGAGATGGATTAAAAAAAATTTATACTTATTTCCACGTGGACAATAGATAGACAACTTAATATTATGGCCGGCCCAAGGGTGAAGATAGGGAAACAACGGCTTTAGGCCTCAAAAAAAAATTATTACTATAATTTTATTTTTTTTTAACATATTAAGAGAGTTAGAGACTCTTAGTTTTTCACTTCATTTCAAAAATAGATTTAAACAATTTAAAATGTAACAAGATATTTTTAATTTTTTTATTTAGTATTGAAAAATTAAAGTCATTAGATAATGAAAATTTAAACGAAAATTGTCTTCATCTTAAACATTCATTAAAACATGATGACAATTCTCATATTTGATATATTAGATTTATTCACAGAACTAAATTTTTTAAGAAAAATTATACAAGTGAAAAATGATACACTAACTGACATACTTAATTATATAATAAGACTTGATTATTTTCTAAATGCGTATATCGCTTATGAAATAATGTTAACGATTCGCGTAACTGTTGTTTCGGCAGAAAGAAATTTTTCAAAACTAATACTAATAAAATCTTATCTAAGATCAACAATGTCTCAACAAAGATTAAGTGGACTAATCTTATTTAATAAATAATTTTGCATCCCAAAAAGCAGGAAATATAAACTTTAAATAAAAATATAATAATTTTAATAAAATTTTATTATTTACTTCAAAAAGACTTCATTATAAAGTTCGTTTTAGGCTTCCATAAGTATTGGGCCAGCCCTGCTTAATATATATAGATAATGATAACTAGTACTCATAATGAAAAAGACTCCAAAATTGGAAACCAACTCATGTGGTAGAATACTAGTGAGCCAAGTTGGAGATTTTTGTATACTAATTTCCAGTATTTCCCGTAAACGACACCTCTTAATAAACATTAGAGCTGGCAATGGGCCGCACTGCTAAACAGCCCAAACTAATCAAGCCAAGCCTTAAAATCGGGTCGGGCTGCCCCGTTTACTCCGAGCCTCTAAAACCAAAGCCCATAACGGACCGAGCTAATTTTCACTAAATTTGTCATTTTTTGTCAGCCCACACTCAAGCCTATTGGGCTGAGTCTTAAAATTGGGTCGGACCGGCCCAGCCTAAATTTGCATCGGGCCTCCAAAAACAAAGCTCAGCCCACCCTAATATCGGGTTGGCTGAGCCAGCCTATCGGGTCAACTCGATTTCGCTGTCTCTAGTAAACCTTATCAACATCTCATATTTGACCTTATCTTCCTTCTACCTCCTGTTCCCCCCTTCCCTCTCTCTCTCTTTCTCTCCCCTTCCCTCCTAAACCCTGCATAGATACCTCTTCAATAGAATAAGTAGGCCTCGACAGTGAATAGATGGATTACATTTTTTAATTCTTATTTTCGCCTAGACAATAGATATAGACAACAATATTCTCTATAAAAGACACCTCTCAGTAAATATTATCACCGTCTCAGATTTGACCTTATTTTCCTTCTACCTCTTTCTCTCTTTCCCTCTCTCTCTCCCCTTTCCTTCTAAACCCTGCATAGGGACCTCTACAATGAAATAAGTAGGCACCAAGAGTGAAGAGATGGATTAAATTAAGAAGAGATATCGGAGCTAGAACTGGCAATGGGCTCGGCCGGCCCAGCCCAACCTCAACCAACGGGCCAAGCTTTAAAATCGGGCGAGTCGATTTGCATTGAGCCTCTAAAACTAAAGCCCCCTATTAATATCAAGTTGGGCCAGGCCACCCCAAGAGCCAACGTATCATTTCGGGCTAATTTTCACTAATTTTGATATTTTTGTTAGCTTGTATGCAAGCCTATCAGGTCGAGCTGACTCAGCCTAGATTTGCATCGAGCCTCCAAAATTAAAGCCCAGCCTGTTCTAAAATCGGGTTGGCTAAGCGAGCTTATTGGGCCGGACCGATTTTGCCAGCTCTACCCGGAGCACCTCGTGGCACGCCTATGTAGTGCACCATGACCAATAGCTTCACACAATTTGTCAAAATGGTTCAAAAAATAAGATCTAGAGACAATTGCAAAATAAATCATGTCCTAATTTTGAGATTTCAATTTAAACCATGTGTTTTTTATCTACATCAATTAAACATCCACCTATTATTTTTTTTTTATAATCAAAACTTTCCATTAACTTGGTATTAGATGCACTAACGGTTTGCTGATTTGGCTACCGACGTGGCACCTACGTCGATAATGGCGGGATGGTTGCAACCAACTACCTATTTCCCACCAAAATTATTTCAAAAAAAACCCTTAAATTATTTTATGTAATTTCAAAATAAACCTTGGAATATAACGAAATCTTATAAAATCTCTTTCAAGATAAACCTTGTACAATTATTTTATTTTCATAATAAACCCTGGTACATTATTTTCATATTTAATTATTTATGCTCATAAAATATAAAAATAAAACAATTAAATTGCATTGTGTTAAATACTATTTTCGTGATATCGCACAATGAAATAAATGTAATTTATGATATGAATTTACAAAGGGGGTATTTTCATCTTTGTAAGCTTAACTCTAAATAAATGTTGTGGATAAGTATTTTTTATAGTGAAAATAGACTTTCCCTAATTTAAAATGTTCATGTCATTACTTAAAAAATGACAAATTTAATTTGACTACGTGGAGATCTAAGTAAATTTGATTTCATGATAATAACATTAAAATTTGTAAAAATATCACAAGTTCGAGCTCGAAATATCATATATATATATATATATATATATATATATATATATATACTCCATCCGTTCTTAAATAATTGTCTTCATTTCATTTTTTGTCAGTTCTAAAAAAATTGTATAGTTTCTAATCTTTCATTTTAAGGAAAACACTTTTACCACTTCACCCTTACTTTTTCTTTCTACTTTAATTATGACAACATACTCAACTTTAAAGGAAATTACATTTATATCAATATTTATAATAGATTCGATTAATTTTTCTTAATTTATGTGCCCTGTCAAATAAGACGATTATTTAGGAACGGAGGGAGTTTTTTTTTTTTTGAATCTTTACGAGAAGATGAGAACAAAGATAAAGGAGAGAGTTTTCAAACTGTATGGGAGGTATGCTAACCTGACGATCTAGTGTATGTAAGTTGCTAAGACTTCAAAACTTGTAGTATACGTTGTCTACGGGTATTAGTGGAATAGAGCAATTTAATTAATAATTTATACAGTAAAATATTAATGATAATTTTATACAGTAAAATACTAATGATAATTTTAATATTTTATATAGTAAAATACTAATGATAATTTTATACAGTAAAATAGTAACGATGCACAATACTCTTTTCGTTAATAATAATAATAATAATAATAATAATAATAATAATAATAATAATAATAATAATAATCTCTTTCTAGTTCGATTCTTATAGATCATGATAACTTTAATGAATTTGAGGAAGGTACAATTAATTAAAATTATATTATTAAAAAAATTTAACTTATTAAATAAGATTATTTTGAAATAAAGAAAATATAATAATACTACTCGCTCAAGCCCAAAAAATAGTCCCTCTTTCTACTTTGGCTTGTCCCAAATAATAGTTCATATTTCTAAAAATAATAATAATAATAGTGAAATTGTAAAAAGTTACAATCTACAAAACTATAATTTAAAAAAAGAGAACGGAATAGATTGTGAGAAGTTGGATTTTATTATTATTATTATTATTTTGTGTATAAAGAGAATGGATGGATTGTGGGAATGGAATATGTATATAAATACCCATATTTTGCAACGAATCAGGGCTTATTATGAAAATAAAATAAGTGTCCAATGTTTATTTTGAAACAGATTTTATAAGATTTTGTTATATTTCAAGGTTTATTTTGAAATTGTAAAATAGTTTAAGATTTTTTTCGAAATTATTTTGGCAGGAAATAGGCAGTTGATTGCAATCATCCCGCCATTATCACGTAGGTGCCACGTCGGTAGCCAAATCAGCAAATCGTTAATGCATCTAACACCAAGTTAAGGGAAGGTTTTGACTACAAAATAAAAAATAGGTGGAGTTTTAATTGGTCAGAAAAAAAAAGGTTAAAAAACCCATATTTTGCAACAAACCGGGTTTATTATGAAAATAAAATAAGTGTACAAGGTTTATTTTGAAATAGATTTTATAAGATTTCATTATATTTCAAAGTTTATTTTGAAATTGTAAAATAGTTTAAGGTTTTTTGTTGAAATTATTTTGGCGGGAAATAGGCAGTTGATTGCAATCATCCCGCCATTATCACGTAGGTGTCACGTCGGTGGCCAAATCAGCAAACCGTTAGTGCATCTAACACCAAGTTACGGAAGATTTTGATCACAAAATAAAAAATAGGTGGATGTTTAATTGGTCGAAAAAAAACACATGGTATAAATTGAAATCTTGAAACTAAGATAGGATTTATTTTGCAATTATCTCTAAGATCTACTTTGTATTACTTTGACATAAATGCATAATAGTATATCGCTATTAGTTTTGAAGCACCATGTTTTGGAGACTATTGATATAATTGGGTGGTACTAAATACAACACTTCCTCCGACACAATTACTATTTTGCCCATAATTTTTTTTGTGAAAATTTATATTTACAAGTGTTATAAATACAAAAAAAATTTTGAAAAATGAGACAAGGCTGACACCTCTTGGCTCTTGCCAACCATATTCCAAACATCCACCTAGATTAGGCAGCCATCAATTATTTTGTCAGTTTTTTTTAACACGTTCAATCCCTAAAGTTTACAATTCAGTTAAAAAGTTAACAAATTCGTTAAAATTTTAACGACAAATGGTAGAACCGCCAGTCCTAGGCGGCCATGACTGAAAGAGATGCCACCCCTAGGCGGCTATCATTGGGAGAAATGCCATCCCTAGGCGGCCATCCCAAATCCACCCTTAGGGAACCTATTTGCGCTGAATACAAAATGAAAGGTGTTTTGGTGTAAAACTCATTTACACCAGATGAGGAGCAAAAGCATACTTACCGAAAGGGTGTGGTATTTAGCGCAAATACGGCTTTGTATTTACTATTTAGTGTTTATGTTGAATATTTCCTCGTAATTTGATAATATGTGATTTTTGTCACTACTGCAACACAAGGGGGTCTACTGTAAATTTTCTCAAATTTGAAAAGAGCAAAATAAATGTGTTCCTGCGTTTCACGTGAATAGTAGAGAAAGTACACTCGCACGCATCTCCATGCTCATAGCCCTCCGCATCTAACGCTCAAAAACTGTTTACGTGGACATCAGTTACTGTAATCGGCGAAAAATTTGGAATTAGAAGGGTTTGCCGCGCTTAGGTCACTCGACCCACACATAGGTTCGGATTCTGTCATTGATTACGAACCAGCCAGCCAGCCCCCAAGCCTCGGAAACATCCCCGAACCTATTCTATTTCAAACCCGAGCCTCTTGTTCCTGCTCGGACATCTCAGCTCAATCAAAGCAAACAGGAAATAAAATCATTCCGTATAAATCACTCACATCCAAAATTGAAAATACTTCTTCTTCTCCTTCTCTCTCGCTCCATTTCAGTTAAGATAAATCGCCGGCGGCATCTTCTAAGCCGTTTATTTCCGTTACTACTCCTCTCTCTCTCTCTCTCTATTTCAAATTGGAAATTTGTTTGTTTGCGCCCACAATCATTTTCTCTCTCTCTCTCTCTCTCTCTCTCTCTCTCTCTCTCTCTCTCCTATCCTTGTTTTGTTTTCGTTCTACGACTACGACTCCGACTGATTGAGCTGGGTTTCATGTGAGTTTTAAAAGATGACCGTCAGTAGCACTCGATCATGTTTTATTTTTTTTCCTCTCTTCCTCTCAAAGCTTGAACTGACCTGTCTTGGTTAGGCACTCCAGGTAATCCAAAGCTAATTTTGACCCTTTTTACAAGACTTATTTTTTAATTTCTGTTTCTTTCGGGTGATTTCTTGAAATGACAGACAGACGTGTGGCTTAGATGATTTCCTAGTTTTTTCTTCAATAATTGATTAGGGCCCCTTTTAAATTAATTTGCTTCTCTCCCTAAAATTCTCATCATTTTTTTCTCTCTCTCTCTCTCTCGAGTTTTGTCAATTGTTATATGGCCGAATATTTGTAAGATTCTCCTATTTTCAATTGCAAAATAAATAAAAAAATTTATCCCTCTTATGCATTTTAAGAAAGAAATGGTCAAAAGATTTTAACAGTAGTAGTAGTGAGAAGGGATTATTCAGAAAGTTACCGTTGTTTTAGTTTAATCTTTTATTATCATTTGACTTTTGGAAAAAAGTTGAATTAAATGCGTAACAACCCCACCTCTACCCTTCAGTTTGAACATGCAGACGATATGTGGCAGCTAGCTTTGGTTACAAGCACTGTGATTCTTTAGTTTTGGGCTTTGATTCAGTGCGTTTACTTACCCACCTATCATCGGAGCTCAGATTTCGCCGTTGATTAAGAGTACCAAAAGATGTCATCGTCGTCGTCGTCGGCGGCGAGAGAGATTGATCCGTTGTTGAAGGATCTGAGCGAGAAAAAACAAAGCTTTCGTCGGAACGTGGTGTCTCTGGCGGCGGAGCTCAAGGAGGTTCGTAGCCGCCTCTCTTTTCAAGAACAATCATTTGCTCGTGAAACCCTAACTAGACAGGTGAAGTCCTATTATTATTATTATTATTCTTGTTTTTTTTTTTGGGGGTTTAACTTTGTGAAGTTTGAATTTTTATATCATGTATGTGGGTACTTGGGGAAACGAGGAAATCATTTCCACTTTTTGTTCTTTCTTACTTTCTTTCTTTTGAGAACTTTGAAGTTTGTCTTTCTATGTGGGCCCATCTGATTTTGTAAATCTGAGTCAAAAAATTGTGAGATTGTAACATTTGCGTGAATTTGGTGACAGGAAGCAGAGACTAAAGCCAAGAAAATGGAAGAAGAGATTTGTAGATTGCAAAAGAGTTTGGAGGAGAGGAATGGTCAGCTTCAAGCATCTGCCTCCAACGCCGAGATGGTATCATTCCTCTTCACACACATATACACACTTTTGTATGTGCTGCTTATATGGGTTCTGTTTAATTCTTGATTTCTAAGTGATTTATGATTAGATCTTTCAGGGTTACTGTCAAATTCTGGGGTTTGAGGTTTGTGGTTGTGCTTAGTTGATCTTGATTTGGACAAAGATCAGCCATCGTTTTGGGCTTTGATTTACAATCAATAACATCTGATGCTCATCTTTTTAAGCTACTTTTTGTCATTTTTCCTTTGTTTGCTGGAATAGGAATAGTTTTAAAAGTAGTGGGCTAGTAAACTATTGTTTCGCTTTATGGGTTTTTAGTTTGAATGGGACAAGAATTTGTCTTTAGTGAATCAGGAATAATCAATTGGAGATGTGTGCTTGTGGGTTTTGGATGGTGGATCTCTTCACTGTTTAAACTTCCCTTTTTTAATTTCATAAAATCAAAATACTCTGGGAGAACATTTTGCTTACCTTCATTAAGAGAATTTAATTTGTTGATTGATGTCGACATAGATTTTGATAGGATTATGCTGTTTTTTGTAATTGCAAATTTGGGTACTAAACTTGCTTAATTGATGCCAATACAAAGTAGTTGATAACTCCTAGAGAAGAGTTGATTTTAATCTCTCACATTCGCTTCCCCACCCCTTCTAAAAACATAAATGGAAGGGGACAGGTTATATTGGTTAGAAGTTCCTTTTAGGATTTTCGGCTTCGTTACTGTAAGCAAAATACTTCAAGCAACTTTTTGTAACTTGTCTTTGGACCTAAATTGGTCTTAAAGAGTTTATGAGTTGGCATCATGTTCCCAAAGGAACATTACTCGTTTCCTGTCTGGGTATGACTGTAGTGACAAATGCTAGTGGACAATTGTGGATCACTTGATATGAAATCTAGAGCCAAAGTTCCCTTTGTTTTCCTACTTTTGTTTTGCCACCATTTTTCCAAACAATTTTTTGATCATCAGTTCCAAGCAAAACAATTAAAATATTACTCCCTTTGTTGCACTCAAACAATCCATGTTTTAAAGCAACAGTTTAAGGATTAAAACAATTTTCCATAAATTACCTTATTCTTAATAATTAAAATAGTTCATTTAAGTTTTAGTTTAATGCAAAAAGTGTAAACTCGTACTCCATCTGTCCCAAATTGAGTGTCTATATTTGTTCACAATCATGCATTAAAACAAACACAATTTGGCAGAGAGGGAGTATAATTTATCAGCTTAATTTTTCAAAGAGGACTCTTTGAATGGAACGTCTTAATAGAAAGTAGGACTCTTTTTAGATGTAATCTCCATGTGGTGGTATTGGCAAAAAATGAAGAGATAGTTATTCGGTAGCAGGGAGCAGCTATAATCTCACTGATTTCTACAAGGAAGCTGTTTTGATGTGTTCAAGTTTTTTTTTCTTTGGGGTTTTTAATTAATTAAATTTTTTATTTTTTATTTTTTGGGGGTGTTGAAGACTAAAATGAGTAATTGAAGTTCAGATTGTAAAATTTGAGAAGATATATTAAGAAAAAAAGTTAATAAATTTGTGGTGAAAAAAAGTTATTCCTCTTGATTTCATCTTAATCATTGCCCCTTAAGAAAAAGAAAAGAGAAGATATTAATTACTAGAGACATCATGAATGGGCCTTATAATGATGTTGGTTGTTCAAGAATCTGTATCTGTATATTGTTGTATAACTTTATAAGCCAACAATGATTGAATGATTGACCTTTTTTTAATTATTCCATTAACAGCCATTTTGATCTCTGTTGTTACAATTGAGGCATTAAAAATCAAATTCATTTCCTGCTTTGTAAAGGTGGATACCTTTTCTTATCGTCTTTCCTGCACCCTATTCATTACTGTTGCCTTATTATGGTTTAATTCATGGCAGGAGCACTCTATGCATGTATAGATAAATTTAAGCTTCCATTATAATTGTTTACTATCTTTTATGGTAGAAACTTGTTAGTAAAGAGACATAGATTTGATAAGATTGAAAGTTTTTGCCTCCATAATAGTTGCAAGTGAGTTTTGGATTACCAAGTTTCTCTATAAATGCACTCCATCTCTTGTTTCAGGTGTGCCTATGTTACCCTTCTCTTTTATTGGGTGGGGAAGAGGTGTTTGGCAATTGAGCATTTACATGCATGCAACAAAATCTTTGAAAATTTTTCCCCTAAGACAGTAAGGTTGATATGTGCTAGTTGATAGGACCCTGATTTTGCCCATGGTTGCATCTCAAATTTAATGCACCCTTGTTGCACCTTCTTATATTTGTTTGTTTAGATGTAGTATCTTGACTGTTGTTGTTCTCGATGGATTTTGCAGTATCTAGAAGACCTGGATAATCTTAAATCACAGCTTTCATTCACGAAAGCAAAAGCGGATGCAAGTGCTGCATCTGCTCAATCTGCCCAGCTTCAATGTGTGGCACTTCTAAAGGAACTGGACGAGAAAAATAGTTCATTAAAAGAGCATGAGGATCGTGTAAATAGGCTTGGGGAACAATTAGATCTTTTGCAGAAGGATCTTCAAGCAAGGGAATCTTCCCAGAAGCAACTGAAAGATGAAGTTTTAAGAATTGAGCAGGATATTAATCAAGCATTAGCCAAAGCAGGAGCAAGCAATGATTGTGAATTGAGGAGAATAATAGATGAGGTTTCACCAAAGAATTTTGAGAAGATTAATAAGCTTTTGGTAGCTAAGGACGAAGAAATAGCCAAGCTGAGAGATGAAATCAGGATAATGTCTGCTCACTGGAAGCTGAAAACCAAGGAACTAGAGTCACAGGTATGTTCATATATTTAGTTGCTCAGTAATTCTACCTTTCATAACTTCCAGTCTTTCAATTCAATTCTTCACTTAGGAGGCATTGTTCTTGTTAATATTTACAAAAAATTGCTATATTTGTTCAACAGTTGGAGAAGCATCGGAGAGCAGATCAGGAGTTGAAAAAGAGAGTTTTAAAGCTGGAGTTTTGTCTTCAGGAGGCTCGTGCTCAAACACGAAAGCTCCATAGGGTAATTTTTCCTGTCTTTTGTTTAGTTTTCTAATTCTCATGAACATCGAAACATCATGAATTCCAAATGGTTCATTATGCCTACATCTGGCCGTACTTAACATCTCACTAATTGCGTACACAATTGTTACCCAAGCCTAAATGATCTAGCCTTTTTTGCAAGTTGGCGATTGATGTGCTACTTTGTGACAGATGTTTGAACCTTCAAAGGTGGCTCAATCTACCGGAGCTTTTCAAAGTGTGGGCCCAAATTCAATCTTTTCCCATGCCCCCTTAGTGCCAAAAAAAGAAATAAAAAAGAAATTGTATTTATTTGAAGAGAGTACGTGTTTACAATCTAAAATTTTATATATATAATAGATTTTTAATGCCTCATTTGACCATCTGTTTCTGTTACCAGATTGAAAAAAGAAGAAGATATATATATATATATATATATATATATATATATATAATTCTAGAAAATTCATGGATTTTTTGGTTTTGAAAACACTGATATTCTTAAATGGCAAGCAAGCATGTAGTCATTTTTACTGACCTCCATAAGTGAACGAAAAGTAAATTTAAAAACAAAGAACAAATAGGACAGAAGATTTTCCAGACCAAGCCTATCCTTAATTTTGAATACCTTAAAATACTTGAAAGCTATATCATAAGCTAATTTTATTTTCAAATAAGCTTAATTGTATTAAATACTTTTTGTAGATGGGAGAGAGACGAGACAAGGCTCTTAAAGAGCTAAGAGATCAACTTGTGACAAAACAACAGGTTGGAGCTACAGGTGGTGAAAGTCATAACTTTTGGGAAAGCTCGAGTTTCAAGATTGTGGTCTCCATGTCAATGTTGATCTTGGTACTGTTCTCAAAGAGGTAGATTACTGTTTCATTAGGGTTCATTGTATAAAAGCAACGAATTTCTTAGAAGTCACCTTCAGGAGATAAGGGAAAGCTGTAGATTGATAAAATTCTATTTTATCTGCACCAATGTTACCCCATGAATGGTATGTTTTCGTATCACAGCTGAATTCCATTTTTCTTTTTCTCCAATATAAAAGCAACTTTTGTAGTAGTTTGTGATGTATGCCTACAATTTTAAACTGAGGAAAAGAGAATGTATAGTTCATGTTGCAAATTTGTTTAATCATGTTACAGCCGAATCCCATTTTTCTTTTTCAACGATAGAAAAGCTACTTTTATAGTAGTTTTGATGTATGCCTACAATTTTAAACTGAAGAAATGATAATGTATTATAGCTCATTTTGCAAATTTTTTTTAATCATGTCAGCCCGTTGTGTTTCGTGAGCTGCTAAGCATGACAATGACCTGCCCCTTGCAACTTTCTTTATTAGTAGTCAATTTCTTGGGTCCAGTGTTTCTTAAGGTTGTTATCACATGTGGCTGGCTTGAACCCAACGATTACTTTAAAGAGATAGTCTATGATGCTTATTTTCTCTCTACGTGCATGTGCATCTAGCCGCTGGATTGGCTGACTGGAATGAGCTGATCTTACTACTTACGCATGGCAAGTTTGCTCGCATTTAAAGCTTGGGTGTACTTGTTATATTGTTGTTACTTGGATTCTCATTTGACTAGATCATAAATCTCTAGATCCCATCTCATTTTACATACAAAAGTTAGGTATTTTGTATCTATTTGGTTTTTTACTTGTGGAATATCAAATAGAATTTGGATCTCTCAGCACTTGAATGTTTAGATGAGTAAAGATTCGTTTGATAACATTTCAAGACTCAAATCTGTTCAGGTTCTTACTCATTGTGTGGCAACATTTAGTCATTTACAATTTCTTTAGGGGATCAGAGATTTGAATTAGTGTAACTGGTTTTGGTCATTTCATGTGAGCTAATTGCTAAACAGTTTCAACTAGAGCGAACATCTTCCATGGCATTTTCTTGAGGATCAGTGATCATACATTGATAGGCTCTCTATACAACAGCGAAGACCTTTTAGTCCTATTTGGTTTCAAGAATGGGTATGGTGGATTAGTTTATAGGACATTCTTGGATTCACAGTGATAGTAGGTTATTATTCGGGGTAGCCGCCCCCTTCCCTGAACCCCCTCCTCGCTGCAAGCTTCTAGTTTGAAACTGTGATCCGATGCAGCTGGAAAAGGTCATTATCTACTAGGCCATTCCTTGGTCTCGAGTAAGCATTCTACTTAGAAATTAAGTTTTTGTTTGTTTTGACCTATATTAAAAATAAGATGCTTTAATTCTTATCTGATCATCTATTTGGTTTGCATTGTATAACAACAGATTATTGGTAAATTACTTGAATAACTCCAGTTCAAAGTTAGATGACTCCCTCTGTTCCAAAATAAGTGTTCTCTATTATATTTTGGGCATTCTAAAATAAGTGTTTCTTTTTCATTTTTAGAAGGATTCTTTAAGCAAATTGTCTATATTATTCTGAGATTAAAAGAATATAGATCCATTAATTTGACACCGCTAGGGGGACTTTGGAGGCATTAAAGGAAAATTACATAAAGTTAACTATTTTCTTAAAAATCGCATAAAGTCAATTGGCAAACTTATTTTGAAATGGAGGAAGTATCTCATTTCTATAATTCATCCAAGAAAAGGTGGTGGAAGTCAACCAAACATCTGTTCTGCTTAAAATGAAAAATAAAATTATTCCGCATGAATCACAACCATAAAAAGGAACGGGAAGTGAAGAACAGAGCTCATGTTACAAAGATCATACTTGTTGGGGAGACTAAACTTTGATGGTGGGGGATCAAAGGTCTTGAAGATGATAGGAATAGTGGAAGCGTAAATTGATCACCAAGAAAATTGCAGAGGGTTTGGTAGACTAGCTCTTGGGTGGGGGAGAGAGAGAGAGATGAACTTCATGATGGCCATTACCCAGAGTTAGAGATGGTGATTGATTATGGTGGCTATTTCGCCAAGTGTGGTTGCCCATGGGGTTGGGCAGAGCTCTTGATTTTGTACTAGCGACTAAAGCTTGAGCATTTGAGATAATGGGTTCCAAATACTATCTTGTATCAGACGATAAGTTGCGTAGGCTGAGAAACCTAAGATAAAAAGTGTATAATTATTATTGGGGTTGATTAAAACATAGGGCCGTCACCTCTTCTAATGGCCAGGCCAAGTGTTCATGCTTTGCCGTAAGCGAATAGATTATGAGTTGGTTGGCTGATCTGGTTGAAGTTGTTATGTGAGTAGGGTACGGAGGTGTGAAATTTATAGGTATACGGACGAGGTGCGGGTAAATGCAAGGTATAACATCGTACGACCCTAGGAAATCATCACAAAGTGAAAGATGGACAACCCATTAAGTTACATGTATATGGTGGTTATGAGGTCGAAGATGGTAAATCCCACTATGGATACTGTCTTGTTCTAGTGTTGAGTCCGAGTATCACTCAGTTGACTTTACTCTTTTAGTCGAGTCCAAGTATCGTTCAGTTGCCTTAGCAACGGCGATTTGCTGCTTGTTATAGTTTCATCCACTCCTAGGCTAAGAACACTTTATGTGGTTCCTGTTTGTAGAAGAATCAACAAAATCTAATAGCATAAAAAACCAGCGTGGCTGCAAGGAATCAAAAGATCTTTGCCAATACTGACTTGGTTAGAGACACCGGTGGGAGAGCTCGAGATTGTAAATGCAATGAAAGATCCAAACATTGCTCATACAACTCAAACGAACCCTTGAAAATATTTCCCGAGACCAACACTGATGGTTCTGTTTCAAGGAGTGGTTTCCATAGTCTGACCAGTTCGAGCAAGGCATTGGAAATGGTCATTTCCCATCTTCTTTGAACCAACTAACAAGGAGAGACCTCGAGCCTTCTAACTTACGATATGTACCGTACCTCGATCGAGGTGCTCCCCTGGTCCTTACAAGGTCCAAGGGAGAACCCCTCTACAAGGAAGAAGTGATGTGGCTGAGTTAGGACAGTAATATCTGTACCGATCAGTTTGGTGGGCGATAAGTTATTTATTCACTATCTGCCTAAGAATATAATTCTTCTGCACATGAATTACTTGATTTTCAAAAACTTAATACATAGACGATAAGAAGTCCGTCTTTAACCTGCCAACTTAACTGTTTAATCTAGACTAGTAGCCTAACATGAATACTAGATAACATTTAAGCCGTGTTCAGTAGAAACTGTATCTTCAACAACTTGATCTTTACATCCTAGGATAGCTCACTAGGGCGTTCAACCAAGTCGAGAAATGAGTTTCGAGGAACTCACCACAGCTTCCTATTCCTGCAAACATAGGCCTGTGTACATGGCTTGAACAGTCAAAACCCCTAACCTGTTGCTCAGGCAAACAAGCTCCGTGATCCGTGGATGTGTACATGTAGTTGATGCATCTACATATCTTGAATGAATCTCCCCATGGTGATGGATGTTACCAAAACTAGGTAGCCAATGAAAGGTTGCAAGACAGCTGATACGGAGGATGTTGAGGTGTTCATGATGGGAGGGCTCGCTCCGAAACTTCCTATTGTGCCTGAATCAGGAAAGCCTGAGCTTGAATTCAACACTGAAGGAGGCGTAATAGACCTGCAAATTAAGATGGAAGGAGCATGGAAAATTGCAACAGTCAGAAGGAGACTAGATCATTAGAATATTTTCATTCTAGAAAAGTTACTATTTCCTCTGGGTGATGTCCTCCCCATGAACTGGAGACTTGCTAAAATTTACATATAAAATGATCCTTCAAAATTACTCTAATACACACCAAATTTGGCATGAAACATTTCATGGAACACATGAGATTGAAAAGGTTGACTTCGAAAAATGTAGTTTTAATTCTTGGAAAGGGAGCAAGACATTACCCAGGTGCTGCTGTCCCTGGTGAAGATCCTGATGAAGATGATGTTGTAGGTGTAGGTGTAGGTGTAGCTATAGGTGTTGGATTAACTGTTGCTGGTGAGGAAGAAGATGATGCTGAAGATGGATAGATGCAAGATCCCGTGCCTGTACATAGTTTAGGAGTAGATGAATTAATGAATAGTCCATAACTAAGGAAAAAAGAAATTGACAAAAAATTTCTCACTTGGATTTGTAGTGGTTATAGCAGCAGCGCCTCCGAAGTCACAGCTCGTTGGTGCTGGATTCTTTTGAAAATAGCTGTTAAATGCGTATGAAGCGTGATTTTGAAGAGTGTTTGGGTTGTAACAGTTTGCACCCTGCTGGATTGTTGCACAATCAGCACCCCCGATTCCACAAGCGTAATCTAGTGCTGCTTGGAGTGCAGTTTGTGCCACTCCATTCTTTGCTATGCACCAGCTCTGCCCTGTAACTGCAGGTGGATTCCCCGTTGTTGGAGGCGGCATCATTGTGGGGTTTGTGACAGGAACGCTTCCGTATTGGGGTGGGTTAGTTACAGATGTACCACCTGGTAATGTGCTGGGGGTTGTGACGGGATTGACAACCGGTATGGGTGCATTTACTGGATTAGTAGTGGGTACAGTGACGGGAGTAGATGCGGGAATCGTGACGGGAGTAGATGCAGGAATCGTGACGGGATTTGTAGTTGGATTGGGCGATACGGTGACAGGGTAGGTAGCCGGTATGGTGACAACCGGAGGAGTATTGATTGCTGGTGTTGTCACGGGATTGGTAATGGGAAAGGTTGTGGTTGGGGGATCAATCGAATCGAATTCTGTTGTTTCATAGCGGAAGTTGTTGAGAAGTCCTCTATGAGAATGGCGAAATATCTGTTCTTTCTCCCATTGAAGCTCTCTTTTCTTGAAATCTTTAAGAGGAGTTGCTTCTGCAAACAAGCCATTGCAGCTGCTAGTCATGATGTATTCTTGTTGTTGGGTTGATGACTGCCTTTTGAGCCATAAAATAAACTAAGGATGGTAAAACTCAACTTTGATGTAATGCAAGTACATATCAATCAGGTAATTCTTACAGAAAACCAGCAAACTTACTTCAATCAAACTATATTTGATTTTATTGACTCCTTAGACACTAAATTAGTAATATCAAGAAATGAGAAATATGTGTCTATGATTATAACGTATGTTTCTATGTTGAAATGGGAAACAAATACATTATATGTATCCTAAAACATAAAAACTATATCCAAACGAGAGTGCTCAATACTTACTAGCAATAAACAGTCAAAAAGTATTTAATAATCACAGTAAACAGTCAAGTTTTCTAAACAACTTAGAAGGTTAAAATGGGTAAATATACATACTCAGACTGTTCATTCCACTTCACTTACCTAACACAATTCAGCGAGCTAATAAAAACCTTCTTAATAGATTCAGGCCATTAAGAATATTGATTCAGCATTCAACACTTGATGAACAAAAAGATAGACAACAACTTGGTTTACCAAAGTCTAAGTGAGAATTGAACACCCGACACACTGTTTTTTTTTAACTAAGAATTAAACCTCACGTACAGAAAACACAATAAGGAGAAGAATGGTAAAAAACAGTTTAATGGGTTTTCAAAGAAAATCCTACAAGTTAGTGGTTGGATCAAGTAAGCAGTTACCTGAAGAGAAGGCATTTAGAGTAAAGAGGAGGAATACGAAGAAGAAGAAGAAGAGTTCCTTGGAAGCAGCTCCTGTGGCCATTATAAATGTGAAGTATATATTTCGTTGTATAGGATGAGACCCAAATGGATTCCAAAGAGACACCCAAATTTTGATTTTTAATGAGGATGATTTCATACTTGCCATGGGGGTGTAGTGTGTGTTTAAAAGATATTGATGTTAGAATTGGAAAGATACCATTGATGAGAGGGAAAAAGTGTAGAAGATAAAGGTAAGGTTGAAAAAGGAAAGTAGGAATAAAGCGAGAGAGAGAGGAATATGATGTGTTGTGAATTGTGATGATAGAAAGAAGAAAAAAGTGATTACTTTGTTATGAAGTATGGATCCATGTTTGAATTGGTGCTCCTCTCTCTACAGTAATCAGACATCTCTTTTTGTATATTATTAGATTTATAAAAAATAACACATGGTTATTGAGTCATAATGCATCTATTTTTCAGGCTATTTATCCGAGCTTAAGTATTGTAGCCGGTATCTGAAAAATAATTTTAAAACATATAAAATGAGTCGAGATTTACTCAAAAGAGTGTATTAAGTAAAAAGTTACGTAAGATATCTCGAACAAACCGTATCAAAAAAGAAAATTTAGAGATTTATATTTTGTTTCCTTTTCTCTAGACCAAACAAAAGCAATAGTTCGGCCCATGCACGCACATGAACATAAAGCATACGTTGCTAGAGTATGCTTACTTGCATTCCATCGAATGGAAAGGAGAGGGAGGATTTTTGTTCTAACTCAATTTATCCCGTTCAGTTGTCAGATGCAGTGCACGAAAATATATTTATATTCCATTCAAAGAGTTGAATGGAAATAATTAACGTATGAGAGCCCGTTTGGTCGAGCGTTTTGGCCAAAATGCAGGGATAAAACGCAGCTTATTTGCAAAAAATGTGTTTCAATACTGCAGCAGAAAACGCAACGCTTTCAAAACGGCTGGAATTCCCAGCTTTTTCCCAAAACGCAGGTTTTAAAACGCTCCTAGAAAAAAAAAAGCTGCGTATTGAAGTGATATCTCAAACGTATTTATAAGGATATAAGGAAAGACTTCCGTTTTTAAAACACTGCGTTTTGTAAACGCTGTACCAAACGGACTCTAAGATAGATACTCCCTCTTTTACACTCAAACAGTCTACGTTTGAAAAAATCTAATTATTAAGGGATATATTAGTTTCATTGAATTTGATCAAAATTACAAAAATACTTAACCACAACCAAAATAATTTATAGTAAACTTTTTGTCTGGAAGGGAGGGAGTATTTTATTATGGGTAATAGAATTTTTATCCATAATCTTGAATTTTAATAAAAAGTAGTGACCCGATCCACCCTGTGTTGGTGAACTGAGCTGTGAGACGGAGACTCATTCTTACAAAAACAAGAGACATACTCTTAATTTTTAAAAATTTTGTACGTAATTGTAAAGAACAAAAGCAGCAGTATGTGGCTCCGCTAGTGAATAAAAGTATTAACTTTCAAAAAGTATAGTGAAAACACCATGAATCTCACAATTTATAATTTTTGATTAAACGAATAGTACATTAAATTTACATTAAAAATAATTAAATTAACTTTTTTTTTTTAAAGAACAATTAAATTAACTTTGAATAGTTTAAATGCAACTATTAGTTTTTAACACTTAAAGGCGGGCCTAAGGGGAAAAAACACTGATGAATAGGTTATAACACATTAACCAGTGACCAATTGGAGCTAGGACTGCAATATATATATATATATATATATATATATATATATATATTACAAATTGGACCGTATTGAATCATTAATTTCGGAGCATTTAATGGTAGGTAGGTAGGTAGGCTTCTTATATGCCTCTAATGTGACCCATTTCATTTTGACTTTTCCTTTTCAAGCGCTCGATTAATAATCATGAATATGACTATCAATTACTTCCTTTATTTTTCAAAATATTTCTTTTTAGAACGTCTCAAAATAATTTGTTTATTTTTTTTGAAAAGTTTTTTAAGTCTTTGTTGTTTGTAAGATAAAAAAGTAATTAAATTTAAAATTTTTACCAATAATAAATTGAAAGACATTAAAGAAAAATAATATAAAGTCAAATATTATCTTGAAACTCGTGTATATATAATAAGAGACATTTATTTTGCGACGGAAAATTTAAATCTCCTTCCATGAAACATGTGAGGATTAGGGAATTGGACTATAATGCTTAGTTTCAACATACTTTTGTACTGATAATATTATCAAAAACAAAATCATCTTTTTGGTGCTAATGACAATAGAGATGGGACCAACCCCCCATGTGGCCTCCTCATCTCTTTCAGGTCTTCTCCTTCCACCAAATCAATTTGTCTGTTTATTGTGTGTGTCATCAGCCGAAAGCAGCCGATTATTAACATTTACATGACGATGCATCCTCTCTGACTCTCCCAACCCAACCCCATTTAAATATAGTAATTAAAATACTTCCTTCGCTCTACCCACAGAGTTTATGTTTAAAAAATTTAATTATTAAAAAATATATTAGTGTTATTAAAGTTGGTTATAATTACAAAAATACTTAAGTACAACTAAAATGATTACAACCCAAATGGAGGATAAAGATGAAAAATTATTAAACTTGTAAGAATAATTTTTTAAAAATGGACTCTTTAAGTGAAACGTTCCAAAATAATATAGTGAACTCTTTGCCTGTAACGGGAGGAGTACTAAATAAATAGCTATATATGTACATGGAATTCCAAGTCCCAACTTACATGCTCTGCTATCTTTGGAGGGTTGTACCCCCTAGTTTGGCAAAAACTACATTTGACTTGACATTGAGACTTCTTATCTCAAAGTAATACTCTTTTCGCTCCCAAATAAGTGTTCATAATTACTATAAAAAAAAAAAAAAGTGAATGTATTATTTGGGACTGAAAGATCAAGAACCTAATCATCATTTACAATCGCGATTCTTTTTTATGCTATTAAAGGATTGTATAACGAAATTTATATATACTAAAGTAATATACTCCTTTCGTTTCAGGCAAAAAGTCTACTTTTATTTTTTAAAAGTCAACATGTGACTAAATCAAATCAAAATTTTACATACTTTACTTATATTTTAGGAAATAAAATTGGATTAATTAAAAACTATTTTAAGAATACTATAGATTGCAACTTTCAAAACTTTGTAAAAATCACTAAATTTATATTAATTATCGGTCAAAGTTCAACTAAGTTGACCGAAAAAAGTAAAAAGTAAACTCTTTGCCTGAAACGGAGGGAGTATAATGGAATGAAGATTATTACGTACCAGAAGGAGAAGGAGCGGCAAATGGCGTGTCTGGTCTGTTAAAGAGATTGAGATGATGCAGAAAAGTAGCTAACAAACAAATGTGGGTATTTATGCATGAATGCATGCACACATTTCCCTTGTACTTGGCTTTCTGATTTGATTTTTGCTTTGGAGATATAAAAGCTAACAAATGGATAGAACTGTCAATTCCTCTCTGATCATCAAAATCTTCATAGAGGCATGTCTCTAATTTCTGCAACATTTCCATGTCACCTTCTGGTAATAGGATATAAAGTACTCTCACTCTCTTTTGTATTAAAAAAGCAAATTAAAGACTTCTTTAACCAACAGATGCACTAACACAGTGGGCAAAATGCCCCATTTGAGTTGCACACTTCCCCCTCCCCCAAAAGAATAGTTCAAGAAAAGTCAAACTAAGACAATATTAAATCACTATTTAACGTATATTTGAAATTTAAGTTCTTTAAACATTATAAAGAAATATTACTACAAATAGTAGGTTTTAGAATCTCCTAAAGACAAATAAATTTTTATAGATCTTTGGTCAACGTATAATCAAGTTGATCAAATAAAGTCAAAACACGACTTGTTATGCGACCTTTGTGTTAGCCTGTTAGGTGCAACTTGTGCAAAATAAAATACTCTTAAAGAGTACGACAGTTAAAATAAAATGGGAGAAAGTACATCTGGGCCACCGAATTTTTCGTAAAATTGCAGTCCGACCACTAAAACTTTAAAACTACACTTTGGGCTAATATACTTATGTTCTGATGCATCCGTACCCAAAATTTGAAGTTGTTGTTGCCAGATTGCAACTTTGTGGTGGTCGGATTGTAACTTTATGAATAGTTAGATGGCCCAAATATGGGTTTTCTGGGCACAGATGCATCATAACTTAAGTACAGTGGCCCAAAGTGTAGTTTTAAAGTTTCGGTGGCCAAATTGTAATTTTGCAAAAAGTTCGATAGCCCGGATGCACCTTCTCCCAAATAAAAAAAGTGGTCAACTTGCAAAGTGGATATCATTTTTTGTATTGCACAAGTAGGGAAATGATATCTAGATAACATGCATCACCTTGGTACTTCTGAAGAGGAGGGCCAAGGATCAAGGCATGCAGATGGCCCGGCACCCCCTCGATGCAGAAAATTTCTCCACACAGAGAAAACAACTTAGCACAGATACGCTCACAACCCTGATCTACATTTTATACATTTTAAGTCAGAGTTTTCTCAAAACAGGTTTGTATCCCGAATTTGGTGAATCCATCACAACATGGAGCCAAATATGAACCTATACAAAGTACGAAATCTGTGTCATACCGAAAAGTTTTTCTCCACGATAAATACTAAACTTTCATCAATCACAATAACAAAAATAGAAACCAAGTTGGTTTCTACATCAAAGCAAGAGACCACGGACAATTAACCGGCTGTATTACCTGCCTTCATGCCCCCTGTATTCATTTTCTGTCACACGGCATCAGTAGTAAATAGGTCAGAGAAGAAGGGGTCCGAAGTCGCCTCTTTCGCAGAACCATAATTATTTAAGCGCTTTTTCAGGGAACGCAAATCTCTATCACTTTTGGAATTTCGGTCCTGTCAGAACAATTCAAACTGGTTATACTCTTTCTATGTCAATATTATGTATCCACAAGACGAATCAAACATAATGGAATCATTAACATTGTAGGGGTTTAGAATATCCATACAAAGGGTGAGTAAAACCTCATATTATAACTTGTATCAAAAAAATTTACAGATATATTATAGATCATATGTTCACATTTGAATTAAAATTATGTGTCAAACAACGCATGGAAAGTGTATTTTGGACATATCTAGTTTGTAAGGTATAAGAGTGCATAATCAATAGAACAAGACCCATTTGCTAAGAATGTGAGATTCTGAAAAGCTCAAATCAGTTTCAACAAGGTCGCAAAAAGCAACCCCTCTCCATAATATCTTTCTTGTGTTTGAGATATAGCATCAACGGGACAAAAATAAATCTCCATTATTAACTTGCAGAAGGAACTTACATAAGATTTTTTCAGGAGCAAAATATCAACCAAGTACTGTAACCACAACACATTCGTCTTGGGGAAGCTGTATGATCATTGATAAGAAAAAATTCCAATGTCAAACAAGACCCAAATAGTAAATTGAAGTATGATCATTGACAAGAGAATGCAAGTTATTTTATTTTCCTTTAAAACACGGGCACACTTCAAAAAATGAGGGCCAACGACCAAACACTATTTAAAAACTATAAATTCAGGAACTAGCCCACATCAGAGTCTGAATGTTTGATTACAGTGAACACTTGTGTGTGTTATGCAACTGCAATGACAGCTATTGCTAACCAGTAGAATGAACCTAACTATTTCGATGCATTAAAAACTAGATCTAATAATCCCAGAATAGTGTGTATGAAAAATGTAGCATCTTTTACAGGTTCATAGATCTTATTATGATAATGAAAGGGCAAACTTGAAAGCTATAGAAATAAAGGACATTATCCGAAGAAATAAGGTGACCATTATACACCACTACATTCAAACGGCCTCCTACAAGTCTACTACCCCTGGCCCTGGAGTTCTATGCTTTGAAATCATTACAAAGTATATATCATAAGAATATCTGTCTTGTCATGCATCTATCAACGTCCGTAAAGTTTAGATATTTGAGGTAATTCAGTCATTCAAATGACAAAGTTACAGATTGACATAGTTGCTGAATACCGCCTCATGTATTGAGCACCTAACTATGCACAAACACATATCTCCCCGATATGTGGATTCACTGTTTCCAAAAAAGATGTTCCAGCATATGTGTCGTTATAGCTGCGTGGACTTTTTACTCAGTTGGAAGGAGAAATTGTGCCAATTCCTTGCCCCTTGCCCTGACTTGTCTATGAACTCTCATGAGAGGGGCAACGGAGTTGCTTGACAAAGTTAGGTATGCAAGCAAATTCCATGTTTATTTTTAGGAGCTATATCTATTTCTTATACAGCATCAATATAGAATAGAAATTGAGATGCACAATAGTAACATTTTCATCAAGACCGTTATCAACATCTAAAGACAATTACGGCACAGTTGTACCTTCCTTCCCAGCATTCTTCAGTAATTTCCTTCATTCTTCGATATGTTTCAAACTGGAAATAATATTAAAATATTTTTAAGTGCAAGCTTAAGGAAAGAATATAACTAAAATCCATGTTTTCTTCCTTCCCTTACTTGTTTATCGCCTTTTGGACCTTCAAAGAGTCCTGGGTCCGAAGATAAATCCAGAAAAAGAATGTCTTCACCTGTGCCAGGGAACACTAGTTTATTTTGCTGATTAAGAAAAAGAACCTAATACATGATATTATAAAAAGAGAGGTTTTAACCCGTATTGATCCTCGAAAGAGTAAAATCAATTATAGATATCACCAATCCAAATGTCCTGACATATATTTTCCTTCCTTCAAGGGTTAACTCTAAAGTTGCAGAACCTTTACGTCTTAAGAGAATGTTCCCCCTGAAACAAACAACAATTACTTAGTAAAAGGAAATTATATAATAAGTAAGCATGGACTGTGAGAACCAAACCAGTGCAAATCTCGATGTTCAAATTGAAAAGCAGACTCTGCCACTGCCAAAGCAAGAGTAACCTGCAATGCTTAATGGACAAGCAGTTAGGTAACCCAGGTGTAAGAAAGTTGGCTGATAAAGTGTAAAATTGAGTTAACTTACCTGAACCAACAAACTTCGTGCTTCGTCAAAGTTCAGGAGGACAAAGCTTTCAAGGTCTTGGCCACCATGTTCTTGAACAAACACAACATAGCACTGGTGGCAAATTCATTAAATACGTAAAATCATTATGGGAACACATATGGTGTCTGAAATGGTTATAAATATGGTTCTATAACCAACCTGGTTCTCTGCAAGCTCCTTAGGATGATCATTTTCTGAACGATGCTTGGTATCCCACTGTTCCCATGACCTTATCAGGGCAGCATCATAAGGGCCTTGGCATACCCGTAAACTGCAAAAAGGAGCAACAAAAAGACCATAATCAAGCGAATATGGTGTTCTTATTCTTGGTCAGGATGGTCCAAGTCAACCATGTGGCAGCTGACTCATAGTTCAACTCCTTTCGCTCTCAGCATTACTAAAGCAAGGGTCAAGGATCGAGTTACAAAGCCCAATGGCGTAGCTTAATTAGTGGTCAAAGCAAGGGAGTGTGTGTGGTATAATACATCCCACATGGCCACATGTCCAACGATTGATTCACGTAGGCTACGTTTCCGGCTTTTACTGAAGCCATTAGCAAGGGGCAATTATCCCATGGTGGTTTTAGTCCCATATGCGGTTGCAATGTGGCCTGCTGTGGTGGCGTTTTCCCTCGGTAATGTTTATTGGCCAAATTTCAGGCACTGAACTTTGATGGCCAGACAAACCTCTAAGGATTAGCTATATCAAATTCTGACCCATTTAGCAAGTTTTGCTCCATGTTCACTGAAGAAAATAGTTTAGATTGTCTTTCCCCAGACCATGAAAGAAACTATGTTCAATAAAGTTTTGTTCCTTTCATTTATTTGGCCTGTTTTGGAATGGCTCCAATGAAATCATTTCCTACAACTCCATCTTTTTCACTCTAACTTCTCTAAGAAATGCAATTTCAGTTCAATTTAAACGTTCTTATTAGAGCTCGCTCTACTTACTACTGTTCAAAAGTTGCAAGTAGCTTGCGCTCCAATGACTGAGGGTCGTTACTCCATATACCCTCGTCCTCTTCAAATTCCTATGCAAAGATCTTCCTCCAACAATGTTCCTCTCACTATTTCTAGCTTTCCACTTTATCCAATATGTAGAGGGGCATATACTTCAAAACAATATAAATCTTTCTGGAAGTCCTTCTATTTCCAAACAGATCCTTTTATAACTTGCTTTTGTTGATCTGTATATGGTCCCACTCCTGTGGAAGATGTTTGCTGTAAATCAACAAAGCCACTACACAACAACAGTTGGTTTGGATGAGAAGACGCAGGCAGACTGGTGCCATATCACAGACATTGTGGGGAAGTTGGACTTTGTTACAGTAAATGAGAAGAGAAATAAAGAACATATGTCAAAAACTTACTTTAATGTCTGAATGAATGTGGTACAGGCATTATAAACAGGATCTGCATGTCCCCGTAGACGGTTGAGAGTCAGGCAAAGTACAACCTCCTCAAGCAATTCTTCTGATTTCTGAAGTATATCAAAGTTGCATGGTTTAGAAAGTAAACAGTGTACTAATCCCCCACCACTATCTTACCTACGGACCTACGGTACAGGTATTTTCATGGCAATAACAATGTTTTACAGGAAGAATTCGATTAGAAAGATGTCCAACTATCAACGAGCTTCTAATTGTAAGCACCAATACAATTTGAATATCACCTTAGTGCCTTAGCTCATAATGATTTCTCTGATGCAAACTTTTGAGAAATATAAGAAGTCATGGCCTTGGTACTGTTCATGATAAATGCAAGCTAGATGAACCTTCCCAAGTTCAATATTCTTGCAGTTGCATGTCAGGAATTACAAAAGTTAGAACAGGAAGAGATAAATACCTTCTGTACTTCCCCATTCACTAATAATTCTCCATCAAATGGAACAATTTTGCATACAGTTTCGCCAGCCCTGAATGCCTCTCCATATGTACCTTCCCCAACCTTGACGATACTTTCTGGCTCACTGTGTTCAAAAGTGATTTTTAAATTAAAAAATAGGTGTTACAAAGTCCATTTCATAATAAGCATCAGGTGAATTGATGATTACTAAAACCAAAAGCAAGAAATTTTTCAATAATAAGTTAACAGAATGAATATTCAAAGAGTCAAAAAGAAAAAAAGAATTGCATTGCACATATGCTGCAGTAGTTCTACAGGAGTAGTTTTGGGCGGTCTATTTGTCCCTCTAGTTTTGGGCGGTCTATTTGTACCTCTCTTTTGTGAATCCTGCTAACCAGCACCCCAGGGTACTATTAAGAACCTGATTTTAGAAATGTTCCACACCAGGAGAATGCATCTAAATTTGTGAATGTTTTCAATGTACTGGAAAATGTTCCTAATGCAGCACCATTTATGTTGGCACTTGTTAGTATTGTCCCACTTTTTTTAAAAAAATGTTTCATATTATTGGGTTTTGTGCTTCCTGGACACTCCAATAGTGAACTTGTATCTACAACAAAAAGAATGTTATGCATGAGAACTCCAATTTGCGAAGGGGCCTCAGGAGTAACTGTCACAAAGAGCTAATCCAGTAAGGAAGCCAGACACGTAGTATATGAATTCATTAATGATTTTGCACTATATTTTGTTCACAAACATTTCTTATGTATGATAATTTGGCAGTTTTTGTGTGCACGAGTATGTGTGTTGTATGATTGAACAAAATGATTAGCAGGAACAGGGCATCGGAAGAAATTATTTGAACAATGCTTCCATGCACGCATGCTTCGACTACATATTACGAAAATTATTTTAAAAGAAAGAGAAAATTATAGGATATTCCATCAGGTGATATGAAGAAAGCACTAACCAGTACTTCGAGAATACATCCAACAGTGTTGTAGGAGTTGACTGTCCACAGACTGCTAGTAAAGCTAAAAGAGCATCCTGGCGTTGACTGTCCAATGAAGAAGGTCGTGATGCCAGAGAAAGGTTGCGAACAGCAACTTCAATATCTGCATTACCCTCTTTGCTCGTAGACCGAAAATCTTCAATGCTCTTCCTTGATGAGATATGGCTTTCTAATACATCTTTAATTCCAAAACTTGAATTACATCTACTCTTCGCCGAATGTAATCCTGAAGGGATTTGAAGTGGCCCCTTTTCTGGTGTTCTCAAGGTCGAAGACTCCAAAACATCATCACAAATAGCTTCCTTGTTTAAGTCCGGAGTTTCTAATATTTTTGAAAGTGAGGAAGACGGTCCATGACTGTAATTTAGCTTACGAGTGACTAACCACTGCTTCAGTACAGAGGACAAATGCGATATGACAACAGTATCGCTCTGGGTGCCCATGGCCCATGTTCCATAACTTTTAGGTGAGGGGCTTTCCTCCAACAAATCAAAGGAATCAACCTCTTGAAAGTATGCCCGCTCCTTTTCGTAGTTTATAGGTCCTACAACTTTTCCCTATAAACGCCAAAGTTAAGATTGGCAGGAATACATCAACAAGAATAGACAACAGTTGCGACCTTGCCATATTACAATAACATGAAAAATAATATTGTGCATCTAGTTTGAAACTGAACTATATTCTGTTATTCATTTCAACCTTTAAAGGAACAAGAATACAGTATCAATGTTGAAAAGAGTTATACGTAGGCCTGTCAACCTGGTCAAATGGGTTGGGTCGGGGCTTGTCGCGGGTTGGGATGGGTCAAGACCCGCTACATTCCGAATGAAAAAACATGTTAGAACTTAGAACAGGTCGGGTTGGCCCAATTCCTTCTTCTTCTTCTTTTTTTTTGGGTGTCAGTGTATGCAAATTTACGTACAAGCGAAACAAAACCAAGAATTAATACATCAAAATAATCTACATATGTTTCCCTCTTTTAAAGTCAACCAATGGTAAACAGTCAGGCATCAATATCCTTTTCAAAAGCTTCTTCAGGCCTACCTCCACCAATCCTCTATTGTTCTCATTTCAAACACTTTCAATTGGGTAAAATTGAGTGCAACAGCCAACAAGCCAACGTTGTGCTCTTACAAAGACAGATCTTTGAAAAAAAAAAGACAGATCCACAAAAAAAAAATTTGGGTTAGAAATAGAGAAAAATTCAAGCTTTAAATATAATATATATATATATATATATATATATATATTACATATAGCAATAAACAGAGACTTGATTTTTTTTGAGAAAAATCGAAATTTAGAAAAAAAAAAAAGTGAAGGAGATCGAGGTCCAACAAATCAGTAGAATTGATATTTCAAACGAAAAAGTTTCAGATCCATTTTAGATTTGACCCAGTTGTAAGAGTTGATATCTAAAAAATTGGTAAAAGAAGCACCTACTAATTTTCTCAGAACAATGGGAGCTCCGGTGAAACCATGGTAGCTTGGGCTGTCGGTGCTTGAAACAATTTTGTCGGTGCTTATAAGCCTAGAAAACATAATATTAAAAGTAAACATGAAGCTGGAATGACACAAAACTAGCAAAGTCGTACTCTAGGAAGCGGTGGTTTTGCTTTTCTTTTTGGCTTCCCTTGTTGAGGCCTGTACTCCACACATGCCGCAACAGCAATACTTGTCCTCCCTCTGGAAAATCACAGCAAAATTCTCTTTAAACACTAATTTCATGAATCCTTCTTTATAATCACAAAAGATAAATTCAAACCAACACTTGTAGATACTAGCTACATAATTACTTAAAGCTACGGCCCAACACAATTGGGATTCATGCAAACACTCCTTAAAACACTAATAACATATAACATAGAGTTCATGAAATACAAAAGATTAAAACCCCACAAAGCAGAATCAATTGACATCAGTAAAGTCAGGAGGCTAAACCTGGTGGAAAGGGAACGGTTCCAACTGACTCGTTTCACCGGTGCCCAACTCACCCGATTTTCATTACTAGAACTTGATTCATTCCTGTTGAAATTGGAGGAAAAAGAAACTTTAAAGCAATAATAAGAATCTCAAAAAGCATAAAATAAATACTAACAATTTTTTTCTTTTAAAATGAAACTTTGAGAGACTTACGATAAGACAACTTTGTTGGAATGATTGGCATTTTTGCGTCTGTAAACGACAGCGATTTGGGGTTCTTGATTAGGATGGTGTGGTTCGGATGCTATAATTTCGGACCATAAATCAACAGCATTTCCACCTGAAATTCAGAAATTGCATCCAACCTTCGATATACATACAGTTGTTTTAGAAATGAAATGAAAGATTAGGGCTTTTTGATCTCACTAGGGTTTATCAATACCTGGCCTGGTACCCATGAGAGAGAGTACTGCACTTGAGAGAGAGAGTACTGCACTTGAGAGAGAGAGAGAGAGATTTGAACGCAAAGATTGGGCGGGAGGGTTGTTGGATTTTGTAATTAATAGAGGCCTACTTTCGATCGACCATTGATTTATTTATTTATCTCAATTATTTACATTAAAATCACTTTAAAAAATTAATAGTTGAGATGAAAAGGGTATACAAATGGCACACACTTTGTGGCACAGGAGATTTGATTCCCTGCTGACTAGCCCAAACATAAGATTTTTAAACCGAAAATTACTGACCGGTACACTTTCTGAAAAAAAAAAATTCTTCAATCTACCATTTTTTTTAATTTTAAATGGACTTCTTTTTACAATTTTTATAAGAAAATGTGCAGGGTTGAGATTTAATGGGACAGAGAATGTGACAAAGAGTGGGATAGAAGATTTGAAGCTATGTTTGGCTATCAATTTCCATGCATAAAACACGAATTTGCTCAAATTCAAATTTTTTGAGTTCATCCCAATTTTCTTTGTTCTTTGGCTGTTTTGGCCACTTTAATCTCTATTTTAAGCTTCAAATTTGTTTAAAATCAATCTCATATTGTTATTCTCATTTAGTACTACATTTGTACATAATTTTTCTACCAAAAAATACTATTTTCGAGATCAAAATCGAGCTTGACAGTGTGCTGTCCGAAAACAGAGGGAAATGTTCTTGGACTGATTTTGAGACTTTAATCAATGATTTGAGTTTAAATTTTGTATAATATCAATACCATATTGTTATAGGAAGTCAATATCATGTTTGTATATAAATTTTTCAACCAAAAACAACCATTTTGATCGATTTTGATATTATATTAATTTGGGCATCAAGATGCCTTGAATTGGGCATCGGGATGCCTTAAATTGGGCATCGAGATGCCTTTAATTCACCAATCGCAATATGCTGGGCAACGCAACGAAAATCAAGTTCATTCTAGCGGTCGAAATTCAAACGGTGTCTTGGTTGCTCATCGCGATGCCTTGGTTACTCACTGCGATGCCATTGTTGCTCATTGCGATGCCTTGGTTACTCATCGAGATGCCTTGGTTACTCATCGCGATGTCTTGGTTACTCACCGCGATGCCTTTGTTGCTCATCGCGATGCATTGGTTGCTCATCACGATGCCTTAATTACTCATCGCGATGCCTTTGTTGCTCATCGCAATGCCTTGGTTGCTCATCGCGATGCCTTGGTTACTCATCGCGATGTCTTTGTTGCTCATCGCGATGCCTTGGTTGCTCATCGCGATGCCTTTGTTGCTCATCGCGATGCCTTTGTTGGTCATCGCGATGCCTTGGTTGCTCTTCACGATGATTAACCTACACAATGCCTTGGATTACTAATCACGATGCCTTAGGTTACTGATGCGTGCGTGTGTTTCTTTCATTAATGGCATAATGGTCTTTTCGCCCCAAAAATGTCTTTTTTCGATTTTAAAAAAAGATGACTGAACTGGAGCGATTACAAATGTTTAAAAAAGGATCGGCCCGTAATTCACCATTTTTTTTAATCGCTAAAAGACACTTTGAGAATTTTCTTCCTAAAATGCCCTCAACAGCATCGTTGCTTCAGATTTGAGGTTCGAATTGATGTATAAATGATTTCATATTGTTAATATAGTCGTCCTTCATGTTTGGGTATTAATTTCCATGATAGAACACGAATTTGATCACAATTTGATCAAATTTGAATTTTTTGAGTTTATCCCTTTTTTCTTTATTCTTGGGCTGTTATGGCTACTTTAATCTATGTTTTAAGTTTCGAATTTGTTTAAAATCAATCACATATTGTTATCCTAACTTAGTACTACATTTGTGCACAATTTTTCTACAAAAAAAAAAAAAAACTATTTTCGAGATCCAAATTGAGCTTGGCAGTGTGCTGTCTGAAAACAGAGAGAGATGTTCTTAGACTGATTTTGGGACTTTAATATATGATTTGAGTTTGAATTTTGTATAATATCAATACCATACTGTTATAGGAAGTTAATATCATATTTGTATTTAAATTTTCCAACTAAAAACAACCATTTTGATCTATTTTAATATTATATTAAATTGAGCATCGAGATGCCTTAAATTCGACAATCGCAGTATGCTGGTCCCCTCTAGTGGTTAAAATTCAAACGGTGCCTTAGTTGCTAATCGCGATGCTTTTGTTGCTCATCGCGATGCCTTGGGTTACTGATGTGCGCGTGTTTTTCTTTCATTAATGACATAATCGTCTTTTCGTCAAAAAAATGTCTTTTTTCGATTTTAAAAAAAGATGAGTAGACTGGAGCGATTACAAATGTTGAAAAAGGGACTGGCCTGTATTTCACCCATTTTTAAATGGTGAATTACATGTCGGTCCTTTTTCAACATTTGTAATCGCTTCAATTCACTGTACTTTTTTTAAAATCGGAAAAAGACACTTTTGGGATGAAAAGACTACGATACCCTTAATGAAACCAAAACACGCGTGCATCAAGCATCAGGCATTGGGATGCAACAAATTGGGCATCGGGATACAGTGCCACTTTCTCAGATTAATTTGGGTATCGGGATTCAATTTGAGATGCAAACAATTAGGCATCGGGATGCAGTGTCATTTTTTCAGATTAATTTGGGCATCGGGATCCAATCATACTGGCATCCCGATGCCCAAGTAAAAATTTATCACGTATCGGTATGCATAATCAAAGCATCGCGATGCCAAATATTTCTTACAATTCAAAAAGCTGTTGTCTTCACAAAAAGCCCTAATGCAACAATTCTTACAATTCAAAAAAGTTGGACACAATCATCCATCGCATGTGATTAAGTCCCGTCAACTCATACCACTTTTTGAAAAAAAAATTTTTCTTCAAACGAAGATATCATTACAGCTTTTAGGTGATAAATTTTGTGTGCTCTGCTCTGTGTTTATAAATATGCATTCATATTGATTAATTACTTGTGTGCTCTTGTCCCTGCTTTGGTAGCTCTGCAAATCAATTGCGGGAATAAATAATACTCATTCATTGCCAAAGCAATTGGTGCATAATTGAAAGTATTCAAGTAATCGGGTTGAGCGTTGGTAAAAGGAAGACGGAACAGTTATAGAAGAAACAGAGGTATTTTAGGAACAATTTTATGAAAGTGTCTTTTTTCGATTAAGAAAAAAAAATGTGGGCTAGAGAGAATATAAACTTTTCAAAGTGGACCGGTCAACAATTTTTCGATTTTTAAAGTAGTAGGAGTATTAATTTTGGCTGGATTAGGCCTCTTTACATGGCCCATTGGCCCAACATAACAGATAGTTGACTTGGATTTGATTAGGCCTATTTTCTCTCATCCCTAATCTTACTTTTTTTTACCTTGTTGTTACGGGTAAGTGTGTAACTTTGAATTATTTTACATATATATGATGCTCATCCAGTGTATCTTAAAGTGCTTTATTCAAAAATTGGGGGTACTTAGCCCACCCAGATTAAAAACCCAAGGAAATGAAAACCAAATAAAATCTACGACACTCACGCTTATAACTAAGGGTGTACATTGGATCGGGTGGGCGGATTTAAGGGTACTTTGTCATCCGATACGTATCTTGCTTATTTATGATTTCATCATCCAAAATTTACCTACAATTGTACAAAACCAATCCAATCCATATTTTTGTGGATTGGTTCAGATTGGGTTGCGGATTTAGTAGCCTCTATTATTTGATCTTTTTATTTTGGGTCAATTTGAATTAATATTTTAGGTTTTTTATTTTATTTTCTTAGGTCTAAATTTGAGTTAATAACACTTAATAGCTTCTAGTTTGATTCACCTTAAATATTCAATATTTGAAAATACCAAACAATTTTGAGAGATTAACCATCCATGTAATATTCAAATTAAGACTTTCTAAATACTCCCTCCGTCCCGGATAAATGTTCCTAGTGGATAAAACACAAGAATTAAGAAACATAATTAATGATGTGCTCTAAAATATGTTCTGACAATAATACCCATGAACATTAATTGAGTTCAACTATTTTAAATAATTGAATTTCTTTGAGATGTGTTATATTAAATGAAGCTTTAAGGGTATATTAGGAAGAATGGTAGAGAATAGATAAATCAAAAGTCTTAGGAACATTAGTTGGGACATCCCAAAATAGAAAGTAGAAACATTTATCCGGGACGGAGGGAGTAATCAATTACATAAATTTTCAAGCAAAAACCCAAAATAAAACTTTTATCATAAATTTCAACAATCAAGTAAAGTTTCTAAATTACTATTATATATTATATAATCATTAGTATTGCAGATTGGGTTCGAATTGAACAAATTTTTATTTAGTATATTTACAACTCAATCCACATTTTACTAATTTTGTTTCATAAAATTCATCATGGGGAAGGCTATTAACACCTCATTTATCTCTTAATACACTCATTCTCCTAATACACGCACCTTAAAATTTTCACACCAACCTAATTTATTAATACACCGTTCATATATTTCTTATTTTACCCCTTCTTAAACAATTTCTTTTTCTTTTTTCTTTTCATTTAAACCTAACCCACACCCACCCCCTCCCTCCCTCCCTCCCTTACGGCAAAAACCCAAAAAACCCCCACTCCCTCACGGCAGAACCCCTCTTCTCCCTCCCTCCCTCACAGCAGAAAACCTACCCCCAAACTCATGGTCCCTCATCTCCCTTAACTCCAGCAAGGTAAGCCTCCTCATTCTCCCTCCTTCCCTCTTTTTTTTTTCTCCGACCTACCCTTCAATCTGTGTTCCCCTCCCTCATTTCCTCTTTCTTTTTTTTCTTCTCCTCCCTCCTTTTTGAAACCCTTTGAAAAAAATTCGGCGATTTCTTGTTCGGCCATGGTTGACCGAACAACACTCACTCAGTTGTTCGATCAACCATGGCCGAATGGAGAAATCATCAAATTTTTTTAAGCAGTGTGTTTTGGTGGTGTGATCTCGGAGGGAAGAAAAGAAAGGGAGAGGGGAGAGGAAGAAGGAGAGAAGGGAGAGTAGAGGTGATGAAGGAAAGAAGGAAACAAAAATTAGAAAGGGGGAGTTTGTAGAACAGAGATCGCAGCAACAAGGGGGAGGGGAAGATGACTAGGAGAGAAGGGCTGGGGCCTTTGTGATGACCCAGGTCCGAGATTCGATGTTGAACCCCAACTCGGAGCGCCAAATTGAAGAAAATAGCTGAAAGATCTAAATAAAGCGAGCCACAAAAGCTCGAACCAAATTAAGCAGCGGAATACTAAACAAAATAGGAGTTTAAAAACTCGAATGACAAAATTCCAACAACAATATAAAACCTCCACGGCCAAACACGAGCCGGAGAAACAACAATACTGGAAACCCACAAGCTAACATGCTCGGGAAAACAACTAAAGATAAACGGCTCAAAGCCTCAACGGAAGTAAATAAAATTACTGTAGATACAATAAGGTACAACAGGCCGACTCCACGAGTCGCCACAAAAATACTTCTAAATAAAATACAACATTTCTACCCGACATACTAAGTTTACATAACCTAGCTTAAATACACGATCTCACGGGATAAGAGATAAACACAAAATACTACTAGATACAACTAAAGGAACTTCGAACTAAAGCCTCACTGCGCTAGAACTCAAAACCTGCAAACTAAGAAAAACAAATATGGAAGGGATGAGTCGAAGACCCAGTAAGTTACTAATGTAACAATATAGCATGGCATTATGCACATTAATATAGCAGGAGCACATAAGACAACTAACACTATATTTACGACAGGCTCAGTAGCCGCCAACCGTCATGCACTGGTTGGAGACCACGACCAACATTCGTTCATATAGGAAGCACATAAAGTGTAAGTAAACACATAAAGGTAGATACGGTGGATTCGAGGTACACCTCCGAAATCCCTTGTAACACTTCCGATCTTATAGCTCTATGAAGTCGTAAAAGACGATTACACTGCTGTTTCACAGAACTATAAAAGATGCCTTTGCTGCTAAAGATAATAATAATAATAATATATTCCTGTGCTTCTGCTTCAGAGAACCATAATAAACAACTGTGCCGCTGATGCTGGACACATTTCCCAGTAACGACCAACGAACAGAAATAGATGATTGTGCTGCTATTGCCGTACACAAATCACAAAGGGACCGGTGCTCGTATCCCAAAATAAATATGTGTACCCGATCGCATCAAGCACGATCTACAAGTACTCAACAAATAAATGTACTCGACCGCGTCAAGCACGATCTACAAGTACCAGATGTGGATCATTTTTTATATCCACGTCGACGTATTGCTTGATCCCCTACGACTCGAGACAATACGGCTCTAGCCACTTACGAGTATCACAAGGGACTGGTGTCTGTATCCCAATGCATACAATAAAAGATGTCGACAATGAACAGTCACCGTTTATTTCATTCAACTGTGGGGCTAGAGAAACCTGTACCGTGGCAAACGGTAGGGAGAGGCCCAGTGTATTGGCTTTCGGCTATTACGAAGCCCCTGCTCCCGCAATAACCGAGCGTCAATACACCTCCAATGCATATATGTCAGCAGGACTCGATGCAATGCACAAGTAGATGTTTACTCATGCTAAACTAATCAAGTGTGTTCTATTGAATCACAACTTATCAAATCAAATCACGATGTGTTTTATTGAATCACAACTTAACGAAATTAAACCATAATGTGTTCTATTGAATCACATACCAAATTAACATGATGTGCTTGTAATTACTAAACACACAATTAATCATCAAAGTAGGATGATTGTCCTATTGCTTACTAGAACAATCATAAGTACCACACATCAACCAAGTCCGCAAACGCTAGACTTCACAATCGCAACATACGTAAGTCTATTCGTACTTACAATCATAATTCAATGCGTCACTAACACGCTCAACTTAGGATCTCTACGGTATCCTATGATCACGATACACTTCATCACCTATATGTCTATTCCATCTCATTTTCGTCATGTATTATGCATATAACGACTCCCTCAAGTCACATCGTCCGTATTTGAACGATAATCAAGGTGTATATTGACTACCTAGAATATACCCAACTCATCAATCGACGACTGAGACTATACGTCTCATGTGAAATGTCGTGCACTAAGAGGCATAACTATTCGATAAAACTTATGGACAGACCAATGTACATAATTAACCCTTGCTAAGGCATAAGGTTTAAATCAATAAATCAACGTACTTCATAATCAACTAATGTTTGACTAAGTCAACCCAAGTCGAGTTCTATTGGGTCGCGATATCAACAATTCGTCATCCCACATCGTAGGAGACTAAAATACAACCTACATCGGTTTATACTACTCATTACTACATTACACGACGTATAATCTTTACCTCCTATTCAACTCCGCTATAATTGGTCATCTACAAATTAAATCTCGGGACGAACCGTAGTACCGTCCCTAAATAATCGTGTCAATCACAATATCCAACATTCGACATATATACTACCCATGTACATCTCACAAGTCATCGCGAGTATACTAATGATTATAATCTCAATGAGTTACAAATACTCGATAGAACTAAAACAAGTTATCGGTGACTTTACTACCGGAACCCAACTATAAAACAAACTCACGAGTTTACAACTCGGGAAACAATAACAATATTCACAACACAATCTCGAGGAGTCTCTAATACTCGGAGACAACAACCATCACCATAACAATAACAACGTGTACAACAATGAACTCTACAAGTCTCTAATATTCAGAGACCACAAAACTAACAATAATTCATCAATACCCATCATTTAGCATGCTAGTAAATCATCTTGAACAAGTATAGCATGTAGGGAGTTCATATACACATGAATAACATGTAAACATCGCGATACTACTTTACGATGCTTAAAATCTAAGAAGAAAGTTTAGTAACTTATAATACAAGGCAAATCCTCCACAAAATCCAAGGGGATTTGGGTGGAAATGTACTCCTCCGCGACCTCTACGCCGCTACGAAGTCCACACGTCGATCCCAAGATCAATTCAAGTCCGAATCAAGCTTTTACACCCCCAAAATCAACCTTCTCTTTCTAAAAATGTGGAAGAAGAGGTGGGGTAATGATTCCTCAACAGATCAGGGAATCTCTTTGGTTAGAATCGTTCCCCTCGTCACCCTCTACGCCACGGTGAAGACAGATCGTCGATCCGACCAACGGAGCTCAAGATATCGCGAATTTTTCCTCTACTCTCTTTCTACACTCTCTCTAGAGTCTCTCACTCTAAAATCTGGGTTGAGGATGAATTATGAGGGGAAATAAGGTTGGGTTCTCTTATTAATATTATGGGTAAGTGTTCGGTCCAATCCCGGGCTTGTTTGGACATTTTAAACAACTTAAAAACATAAAAAATCGAGAAAGAACGAAAATTGGACGAATAGAGTCGGGGCAAGGCGATCGCTTTGCCCTCTGGATTCAGGGTGATCGCTTTGTGTCCAGATTCTCTGAACTCTCCAAAAAAGCTCAGAAACGCTCCCGAAATAATTCTAAATGATCCCAAATTTATTCTAAGTTTATGGGAATGTCGAAACACTCGAGGAAGGTTCCCGAAAGTCCAGAAATATCGCTAGAAGTTCAACGTAATGCTCACGTAGTTAACCATATAACGATTTGAGTACAAATCGGGGCATATGAAACACTTGAAATGACTTGGCGTGCGGGTCAACGACGAGATCAATATGATCATCAATCGTGAAGGAGTCTAAACTAAGATTAGGTCAATGGGACAGGGAGATGAACAACGTATATGGATGTTAATCAAGGTCAAGAATAGTCTCGAACGAATACCAAAACAACGCACGACACAACGTAGCTTAACTACGTGTCAAACACGGTTCTCAACTTAACACGTCACACTTAACAAGCATGACACCTTACTCTCCAAGGGTTTTAAGGTTAATATGAAGTGATTATGAGTTAACTATGAATGAAGTAAGGTCAGGGTGTTACAGCCTGGGAGGGGAAGAAGGAAAGGGGGAAAAAAAGTAAAGGGTTTTGAGGTGTTTTTATACAATGGCATTTTTGTAATTAAATTTTAGAGGGTGTATTTAGAGGAAAGAGGGGTGTTATGTAAGACCCCGACCCTATTTACAATACCTTGGATCCTTCTTTGTATGATACGTCATCTTAATGTGTGGTTATCACGTTAGACTTGTTTGTTATACTTACTTTAATAACATATTAATGGATTCATGCCTTGATTTTTTTTGTTGCACTTCTAGCTTTGTTATGTGTTGTTTTGGTTGAGTTTCAAAATGTTTTAAACTCGGAATTTTGTTTTGACCTTAAGATAAAAAAAGATACACACAAAAGCATGAATACATGTAGGTGGTGTTAGTTGTTCATTATTGTGTTAAATCCTTGGAAGAAACATGTGATTAGTTGCTCTAACTTATGTTATGATATATTATGTTATTGTTTGAGGTTGAAAATATAATTGGGAGAAGACATCATGATTTTTGGAAGCCAAATGATTAGTTCTTGAAATAAGATTTGTCACAGTTTTAAGACATGATGTTAAAATTTTTGGGAAATATCCGTCCATGGGAATTGTCTGAATTTTGGATATGTTTTACATTAATATGTTGTGCAAAATTCTGGAAATTTTCATAAATTTTAGAGGTCGGGAAGTACCTCGTTTAGGTTGTGTATTGTCGATACGCAGAATGAACTATTGCTGGAAATTCTGGGCTGTAATTCCAACTTTATGTGGTTGCATGTGGATGAATATAAGTCCAAATGGACTGATTCAAAATGGTAAATTGTAATTTCGAATGTCTATTAATATTTGGACTTGTGTAGAATATTTGGTGAATTTTATAATAACGCTGCGCAGAATTGAATTACGTGTTTCGTTGATAGAAATTTCTGGATATTGGTTTAGAATTAAAGTGAGTAGATTATGGTGATTATAGTTTCGATTGGAATATTTTAAAGTGGTCAATTATAGTTCAAGATGTCTAGTTTATAAATATGAAAGAATGATAGTATGTAGATTTTTATAGAATATTTGGTGAATTTAACAGCACGGCTACACAGTGCTGAATAAGTATCGTTGTTGTTAGTCTCCAAGAATTAGAGACTCGTTGAGTTGCAATTGTTGTTATTGTTGAACATCGAGTATTAGTAACTCGCTGAAATTTTGTAAGAAGTTACTTGCGATGAACTTGCGAGATTTATATGGGTGGTAAACACACCAAACATGGGTATTGCGATTAATGTTGTTAATTAGGGATGATACTGCGGTTCGTCCCGATGTTTAAAAAAATGGGTTATGACTTTAGCAGAGTCGACATGAGAAAATATATTTATATTAAACACTATTTAGGCTATACGAGCTATATACTAGTCGTGACTGACTCTAGCGGAGCCGAATAGGACATTATGAACAAACATCGAATAATGTGATAATTATTAATGAGTATAATTGACTCTACAAAGTTGAGTAATGGGTAATATAATTTCCTATATAACGTATAATAGTTTTCTGCGATGTGGGTGATGAATTGATGGGTTTATAACTCAGTAGAGTTTTGACCTTGGTTGACTTAGTCAAACATTAGTTGACTACGAGTTAAGTTGAATAAGTTGAAGTAAATGACGATAATAATATGTGATTTATTATGATGCGCATGAAATGGACGATATTGTGTGACTATAAGATACTTAGGGATCCTGAGTTTAGCGTAACTATTACGCATTAATTAATGGTTGTAAGTACGAGTAGGCTTACCTAGATAAGGATATGAGTTTGAGTACATGTGATGAATATGATACTTTGTTTGGGATTAAGAATAAATTATCTATCCTTGTGATGATTATGTGTGTCACCTTGTGGGCATTGTTTGATTGTGGTTGACAATAAGAATACTCTTCATAGCATTGTGATTATTAGTGTGTTTAGCTATTGCAGACACTGTTCAATTGTTGAGTTGTACAATAGGCCTACTTTGCCTATGGTCTTGTTTTGATTATATGTTCAGTGATTGTTATAGTATGAGATAGGAAAATCATCCTACTTTGATGATTGATTATAAGACAGTCATCCTACTTTGATGATTGGTTTTGTTTTTAGTATTTACAAGCACATTGAATTGATTTGGTATGTGATTCAAGAGAATGCACTTTGATTTGTTGAGAATGACGAGTAAATATCTACTTGTGCATTGTATTGAGTCCAGCTGGCATTCTTGGTAAAGTTATGGCGGGACGACGTATATTCTTTACGAATGGGATTCGTGATCGCTATAAGTCGTCGTACCAGAGTTCACACACACCTCATCTGTTGGCCACAGGTGGGAGGTAGCCCCACTGTTGTTGCAATACGCGTAACTTTGGTTGCTAAGACCCGATAGGTTTCCGGGGAGACCCGGCAGGTTCGGGGATGTTGATACATCATAGACGAGTATCGATACACGTTGGTTAGTTTGTATATTACAGGAGCAACACAAAGATGGATAAAGAGAAATGATATCCTTTATTATATAATTTATTTACAAGCACTTATGTGAACATCAAAATGTTGTGTGTTTAATGTGAGTTGTATATCGAAGATGATATTACATGTTCAGTTGTGGTATATAAATGCTATTACCATGTTACTATTATCGCTTGAGCATTATGCCATGTCATGTAGTTGCATTATGATTTTGGTTTACTGTTGCATTCATACTCATGGCACACAATACATTATAGTGGCTTACGGGGTCTTTTAGACTCACCCAACAAATTCCTCAGTTTGTAGGTTGTAAGTTCCAGCGCAGTGAGGTTGGAGACTTGGAGTTTAGCAAGTTGTATTTATATTCATATTTATGTTTCATAGTACAGTGAGAACGATGGTTGATGTAAAGTTATATAGAATTTACCCTAGGGTAGAATTATACTTGGTTATTCGTATTATTCTTTTGGTAGCATGTCGTGCTTGTGTATACAGTTGGTTATTACTCCAGTTGTTGTTCCGGCATGTTGTGGCCGATGTTGTTGTTATTGTTGTTATTGTTTCTTTTCCCGAGTTGTAGACTCGTGGTTGCTGTTAGTTGGGTTCCGGCAGTAGCGTCGCCGATGAATTATTTTTATTAAAACAGGTTTTTATTTAGTATTCCGCTGCATTATTTTTTTGGTATAAGCTTTTGTGGCTCATTTTTATCAGTTGATTCAATTAGTTATGTTATTTTGGTGCACCGAGTTGGGATTCAACATCGGATCTCAGACCCGGGTCGTCACATGTTAATAGTGCTCCCGCCTCCCATTCATCATTCACCCATATATTTTTAGAGATGTTAAAAGGGTCACGGCCTGTAGGGTCGACCCATTTTAACCGAAAAAATTAGGATTAAGGTTGATGTTTTTTTGCCCGTTTAAACATCCGGGCTGCGGGTTTCGCCGGCTAGCCCGCTGGGCTTTCGGGTTGGGTCGCTGGCTGAGGTGTAAAGAGTAAAGTTTTATAACTTTTATTTCTAAACCTTAGCCTTAAGCCCCCGCAACTCGCAACTTCGCAGGAACTCGACATTTCTGATTTCTCTCTCACTCTCGTTCTCGCCTTTCACTCTTTCTCTCAATTCTTAGTCTCCTTCTCATAGTCACAAGCCCGTCAGTCCGTCACGGCATCACTCCCGTAGTCCCGTCGGCCGTCTAGCCGTCTCCTACAAGTTCGCAACTCAGTCTGATATTCCCTCTCTCATAGATACACATAGATATACTTGTGCAAATTTTGATAGAAGAAAGAGTTTGATTTTGTAACTTACCTTCAGAATGGTGGATTCGAAAGTAGAATTTGATGACAAAATTATCAACACTCTGCCTCAAACTCAGTGAACGAAATTTGTCCTTGAGCTTGGCTTTAATGGAAAATCTGGGAACCAAATAAATTTAGCAAAGAAGAATGTCAGATTTGGTGCGATTATATCTATTGAGTTTCGACGAATTGATTGATTACTACTCCATACGAGAGCAGCTAGGTATGTTCATAAGGTGTTTGAAGAAATGCCTTTATGAGACCGCTACTTTTTGGAGTCTTTTGGGAAGGGTTATTTTAAAAATAGTGGGGAAGTCGTCAGGGTTTTTGTCGTAGCTGAGGCTAGATTGGAGGTTGGACACACTTGTAATACCCTAGCTCTCCTAATGTGTTAATTGTGTAAGTACATGTTTATTATGTTATTAGCATGAGTAGAAATGACATGTGTAGTAATAGGAGTTTGATTGTGTAGCTTGTTGAGTATTTAGTCTTATATACTTGTGATATTTGCCTTAGAAATAGAGTAAAATAGCATTGCATTAAACTGATAGGCTTGGCACGACCGTGCGCCTTTATATGGCACGGTCGTGCGAGTGTACGAACAGCACATGGACTTGTTTTGTAATTGTTGGCTTTTGACCCTTGAACCCTTGGCTATTTGTGTTGTACCTTGGTTGACCTTATTGACCAACCTTAAGTTACTCTCAACCTGGTAAGAGACACAAAACACTTCATTTTTCATAATTTCTTCCATGGAAACCTAGAGAGCTTGTGTGGGAGATTGAAAGTGAGATTAGTGTGTGTAGACCACATCTTCCCATCCAACCATTGAATCTTCCATGCAAGACCACCCAAGTGTTGCTTAGGACTAGGAGAACTACTTTGAAGGCTTTGATTCTCTTTTTAGTGGTTGGATTGTCTATTTAAGGTAAGTTACTATTTCCCCTTTTGTATGCTTAAAGCTTCAAAACCATGCTAGTGATATTATAGACTTGCTAGTTTTGTTAAAGATGTGTTATACATGTGTAAATGTTACATGGATATGTGAAGTCTTGTTTGTGATGATGAACTTGATATGAGATATTTGGTTGGGTGGTTTACTCATTATTGAATTTATAATTGTACTAAGAGAAGAATTAAGACTTTAGTTGGGAGAAAGTTGCATATAGCAACTATACCCAAAGTAAACAATTATGCTAAAGAACTTTGGAGATAGAGTTTGGTTGAACAATATACACCAAAAATGTTGTTAAATCCCTACGGAATCTAAGTTGGTTTGAGTAGAATTATGAACCCTCAAACATGTTGGTTGAATTGAACAATTGATGTTATGGAATAGAGACTTGTAGATAGCTCAATGTGATTGTATAAACTTGGAAAGTATGTGCTTGATAATAGCATGTTATTGAGTAAAATAGATTGCTTGACAATTACCAAGTTCACTACTTTTGAATTTAGGGGTTAATTTGCGTAAGATGAGTAGATACCATTTTGTGCATTGCATTGAGTCCAGCTGGCTTTTGGGTTAACGAGTTATGGTGGGACGACATATAGCCTTGACAAATCAATGTTTGGAATCGCTATACGTCGCTATACCGGTATGCACACACACCTCACTTGTTGGCCACAGGTGGGAGGTAGCCCCTCTGTTATAGCAATACGCATGACTTTGGTTGCTAAGATCCGATAGATTTTCGGAGAGACCCAGCAGGTTCGGGGATATCGATATATCATAGATGAGTATCGATACACGTTGTTTATTTGTGTATTGCAGGAGCAACGCAAAAGAGGAGTAAAGAGAAACAATATCCTTTGTAATGTGATTTACTTACAAGTACTTATGTGGACATTAAAGTGCTATGTGTTTAACATGAGTTGTATATCGTTGATGATATTTCATGTTTGGGTGGTGATGTATAGAAATGCTATCACTTGATCTTGATTACAGATGAGCATTATGCCATGTCATGTAGTTGCATTTAGTAACTTACTATGTCTTTATGACTCACCCTGTTGTGTTTAATTGTTTTCCTTAGATCCGAACCAGCCAGGCAGCTCCCGGTGAGGTCGGTGAGAACGGGGATAGATAGCAGGTTGTCCTTGTAGTGTACTTTTGGTTGTACAGTTTTAGTTATATTTTCTTTTGGTGAGATATGGTGGTTGTGTAAAGTTATTTAGACTTTACTTTTGGGTAGAATTATACTTGGTTTGTATTATTCTTTTGATAGCCGACATGGATGTTGCGCTTGTGTACATTTGATTATTATTCCAGTTGTGTTTCCGAGCATGTTGTGGCTCGTGGTTTATCTTGTTGTTTCTGGCATGTTGTGGCCGATGATGTTGTTATAGTTGTTTTCTTCCCGAGTTGTAAACTTGTGATTGGTACTAGTTGTTTTTCGGCAGTAATATCGCCGAAGATCATTTACACTTATATTAAACCAGGTGTTTATGTGTTCGGTTATGTCTTGTTAAGTTGTTATGGCATCCCAACCTTGGGATTTTGTATGGAAATCCGGGTCGGGGCATCACAACACTGTTGTCTGAGTCTCGGAAGCGAAGTCCATGTGACATTGTCCCTATAGTGAGGGGCTGGTGGTTCAGTTTCTCTGCTCAATGCTTCTAGTATTTCTTTCATTCACACTATGTCATGAAATTTTTTAGCTTTTTTTGTGGAGATTGTGATGTATTTATTTTTTTCATTTGTGGCCTGTTAAGCTCGAAACCCGCTAGGGTTAGGGTTAGGTCTGCAATATTAGTGGTCCAAAAAAATTGGACCGTCTAACCTGAAGCACGCTAAGGCCAGCCCGATTAACATCTCAATATATTTTATGGCGAAATTCGGGTCGGTCTTCTTTATACAATTTTTGATCGCTAAAGTCCACTATAATTGTTTTCAATTGCTAAAGGACACTTTTTTTGCGAAATATCATCTATCCCCTTTAAAAATACGAAATAGTGCATGCTATGCATCGCAAAAAATAAAAAAATAAAGCATCGCAACATAGCACGATGCACATAAAACACGGAAGCACACACTGTTCATCGCAAAACACGGAACGACAAACTTTGCATAGCAAAACAAAAAATCTATGCATCGCAACACAAGACGATTCATAAATTACCTTTATCCACTTGCGATACACAACTTTCTAAACACGTACGATGCAATACACGTACATATTACATCGGCTGTCAAACCACAAAAATAAACTAACCCTCTTCACTTTAAAAACATAACAAATCTTCACTTCAAACGACGCAAAAAATCTTAAAACCTTTCGAAAATTTTGTAAAAACTTTTGAAAACATTATGATATTCTATTGGTTATATTCCAAATGGTTGTTGCATCGTCATTCAGAGACGTCCTTAACCTCCAACAAGTTTGTAGGATGTTTTATGATGCCTGAATATCAGGTTAGTATTGCTAAATACATTTTAGTGTTTCAAAAACAGAGAAAAAATGTCCTGAATAACGTTAGTACCAACAACATTTATCCGCTGCACAAACATTTTTTTAACAAATCAATAGGTTGTGTAACATGTACTATTACTTATGGTTGGTACGTAGAGTCGGATCTGAATTTCAAGAAGCACTCACACATATTTTTTAGCAAAATTTTCACAAAAATGTTTGAATCCAGGATTTTATATGATCTCAGGTACGTAATACATTTTATAAATGTACTTTTTATTTAGTACTTCTTGAATAGAGTGGAATATGTATACAAACATTACATTTTTCGTGTTATTCCTCTTTATGAATCTATTTTGATAAACATTTTATAACTTCTATCTTTTTTGAAATTACGTTTTGTGCATCACGATGCACAAAGTTGTACAATAAAAGTACTATTTTTGTGCATCATGATGCACAACCTATGTATAATATGTGCATCATGAAGTCAAATCCTCTGTTATAATCTTAATAATGTTGCGATTCAAACGTTTTGTGCATTACGATGCACAAAGTTGTACAATAAAAGTACTATTTTTGTGCATCACGATGCACAACCTCTATATAATATATGTATCGTGAAGTCAAATCCTCTATTATAATCTTAATAATATTTTTTCAGCTACACGAGGTGTACTCGATCTGTTTCAATAGGTTTGTAAACAAATTACTTTCCATTCTGCTTGTTTAGTGGACCTTATTTACGCCAACTTTAATTTCACATTTGTGTTGATGGCTTTTGATTTGCAGTTCTGTCTGCTTACTACGCACATTTGGTTGCATTTAAGGATCAGAGATAATGTGAAGGATGTTCTATTGCTAAGTAGAAAGCTTGACCCGACTTTGGTGTTGGTTATATTGAGATAGTTATGCAAAACTAATCGTCAGCTCCGTGGCCGGTGGGAGTAGTGTTAAATCGTTTTCCATGACCTATGTTAAGGGAATGCACTCCTTTTGAGTAGTATTAAAGATTGATTGTATTTTTGATAACTTTTGTAATAACAATAGGAATTAATAAAAATTACAATTATTATAGTTGACGATGCATAAAACAACACTTTACGATGCATATATTATACTAAAAATAATATTGTTATAATTGACGATGCACAAAATTATATTTGATGATGCACATTTCTTAACACATAATATACTGAAAAAAGGTACTGTTATAATTGACGAAGCACAATTTACACTTAAAAAATACTTCACGATGCACATATTATACTGAAATAATACTGTTATAATTAACGATGAACAAAATTATACTTGACGATGCACATTTTTTAACACAAAATCATACTAAAATAATATTGTTATAATTGACGATGCACAAAATTACATTGACAATGCACATTTCTTAACGCAAATTATATTGAAAATAGTACTGTTATAATTGACGATGCACAAAATTATACTTGACGATGCACATTTCTTAACATAAATTCACAAAATTATATTGACGATGCACATTTTATACTGGTGATGCACATTTCTTAACACAAAAATCACAAAATATATTGACGATGCATAATTTAACTTAAAAAACGTTATTTGTTGTTACAGAGGCAATTTTAGAACAAATAGTCAATTTATCATTTAAAATTGACTTAAGCGGTTGAAAATAATTATAGTGCACTTAAGCGATTTTAAATTATCTAAAGGGAACCGGCCCGCAATTTTTTCTATATTTTATTCGTCAAAACCCACAAAATTTAGAATAGAGTGATGATTTGTGCAAATTGGATAAATCATGCATAACCCGACTTATATATATATATATATATATATATATAAATCCTAATAAGTCTAAAAAAGGTAAAATTTTGTCAAAAATGACTTATCAAAAATAGAAAATCATCTTTAAAACATTTAATATTGTCATCGAAAATACAAAACATTATTTATACAAACCAATAATATAATCTTAAAATAAAGGCTTAATTATTAATTTGGTTATTGGACTTTGCAACTTTTTTCAGTAAGCTCACTCTACTTACTTTTTCTCCTAATTAATCACTGTACTTGGCATTTCGAGTCAAGTTCATCACTCCGTCCAATTTCGTGGATGGAACTCTCAAATTTTTTTAAAAAACCCAAAAATGCCCTTTATTCAAGTCATGCGCTGCACGCACGACCATCCAGTAGTGACCTTATTGAATAGTTGTACAAAAAAAAATTTAAATTGTAGTATAATATTCTATCAAATTAATGAAGATAACTATTCATCATAATTATTTTATCAAACATATTTTTTATACAACTAAGAACACATAGTCCACATAGCGTCATTTATGCGAGATAGGGGCCCACATACTCCACGTTAGCGGCCAGTTAAAAATAATTGAATGATCTTCAAAAATTATTTTTAAAATATAATTATATTCAATCCTTAAACAATTCTCCTTTGATCAGAAAAAATATATTATTCTTCAATATGTCCCAAAATAATTATTTTATTTTTAATTTTATTAAAAATATTCAAATATATGTCTAAAATATCTTTATTGAGTGCAAGATGGAAAAAAAAAACAAAAACAAAAAACAAATAATTTGATATCATTAAAGGATACTTACAAATTAAAAAAAATGATTAGAAACGAAAATACATATATTGACCACCAATAAAAAATACTTATTTTGAAATAAAAATATTATAATAAACGACCACTAATTTGCATATATTGACAATACTTAACTTTTGTCAGACATTAAGTCAACAAACACCGATATTGAATAATGATAATTTTCTCAAAAATATTCTTAATATGTATCAATTAATTTCATAATCAAATTAAATTCATGCGGAGCACGGGCTCAATAACTAGTTATTTTTAAAGACTAGATATAAGGACAAGCGTTGCATGTCGACAATACGACTTGGTAAAAATAGTCTTACAAAAGCATTAATATTAATTAATATTTTTAAAATATTAAATTTACGTACGTACACATAATTATCTTCTCACAAACAAATATTGATCTTGACAAAAGTTTGAAGATGGACAGCTTGAAATGAAATGGACGGTACCTAGTCTTTTTCGAGTTATATACATGCATATGAAAAATAAAAAGTTTATACTTTTGTTTAATTATGTGCATGCTTAGGAAGATTATAAAAGTGAATGAAACATTTATGAATAACGCACAAAAAGTTTAGAGTAGTACTAATTAAGCCTTTTTATTATTTTAAGTTAATTTGTTTGCTAATTTGTAAATTTATAAAAATAATCTATATTATTTGTTTATGTTATTTGTATGCATGCTTTTTTTATATTTGTATTTTAAATCTGTATGCATGTTTTTTAAAAAATATATTTGTATTTAAAAAAATCTGTATTTATGTTTTTTTTTTAATATTTGTATGCATAGTTTTAAGTTAATTTGTATTATTTTAGGATTAAGTTTGTATACTATTAAGTTTACATGTTAGGGGCAGTAATTCATAAGTTTTGATTAACATGAGTCTGAGAATTATCTTAGGGGCAGTAATATCTTTTCACGCGATTCCGTCCATGGAATTAACGGCAGTTAGCCTAGGTGACCCTTTTGACTCAAAATGCCAAGTACAGTGATTAATTAGGAGAAAAAGTAAGTAGAGTGAGCTTACTGAAAAAAGTTGCAAAGTACAGTGACCAAATTGATAATTAAGCCTAAAATAAAAGATAAATGAATTTGGTCAAATTTGCATCATGCACTTTTCTCTCTCCTCTCACTCTCACCGATAAATGTGATACTACTTTCTTTATGCTAAAATATGTGTTTTTTATTCTATTTTGGAATATCCTAAATAAGTATATTGAAGGAAAGACATAATAAGTCAAAAATATTTATTAAAACTCATGTAAATTTAATAAAAAAAAATTACTTTGAGACAAAGAGGGTACAAATTTATGACATATTAATGGAGTATTTAAGTATTACTCTTAAATACTCCCTCCGTCTTGAAAAATAATCTTTTTCGCTTGGCATGTCCCGAAAAATAGACTTATTTCTAAAATATAATTATATTTATAGTGCAATTAAAAGGAGATACAAATTATAAACAAAAACTACAAGTTTGACTTGTCAAATGTAATTATTTTTTGAAGAGGGAAAGAGTATTGTATAACATACTATTAATATTTTTAATTAATACACTACAATATACTTACTCTGCAATTAAAGTTCTTTTTTGAAAGATCAAACTATATGGAGAAAAAAAAGAGAGTCTATTTTCTCTTAAGTTTGTCTTGATAAAGAGTCAACATTTTTAAATTGAAGCTACAAATTTTTATTACTTTTTAATTTATTTCTATCTTTTAAAAAATATGAGACGTTTTCTATGTCTAATACCGAAGAATATATAACTTAAGTGCGATTTAAAGAATATATTTATAAATAAGAATATCTTTTTTTTAAAGTTTAACTTTTTCAATATGATTAATCGGAACAAAGAAAACAGTATATAAATGTAATGTAAGAACATACTAAAACCTCTGTATTAATAAAGAATATACTTATTTACAGTCCGAAGGGAGTGTAAAATTTGCAATACAAGTTACAACTATGAAATTGTAGTATTGATTTTGGTAACCAATATAAATAATATTTTAGATAACATGTATTTAAAGGGAATTAGACCGGTTTAAACCATATATTTATAGAGATTTTATTCTAAGACTCGTGCGTAAAACTATTTATTTATTTATAAATTCAGTTTCACCATAAGCTTTAAACTGGAGAGGCAATATTGTAATATGAATTGGGGTAAAGCGAAAGTGTAGGTCTCCTGTGAGACCGTCTTGCAGATCCTAATTTCCTCAGCTCATTAATACATGATGAGTTGGTTCAGGAAGATCCGTATTACAGAAAATACCGTAAACAGTCTTTTCTAAAATTTTCCAAAGAAAAACTTGAAGACGTAGCCGTATTTAAAATTGGTCAAAGTAACAAAGATAAGGAAAACAAATGATGCTTGCAAAGTAAGTAACGTGCTCGGACCTCATCTATATATATAAAGCCTACTAAGTCTAAAAATAGTAAAATTTCGCAAAAAATATCTTATCAAAAATAGAAAGTCATTTTTATAACATTTAATATTGTCCTCAAAAGTACAAAATCGTATTTATACAAAACAATAATATAATCTTTACAATAATAAGCATTTTTAAGTATGCTATTATACTATTTTAAAAGTAAATTTTATTAATTTTGTTATTTCTATATATTTACAATAATAAATATTTTTTCAACTAATACACTGGTACGGAATACAGGAAATAACAATTTCTATCTATTTTCATCTATTTTTTATTCGGAGTGACAGTAATAAAAGAATTTGAACAATTTTCATGATTTGTTAAACCAACTTATTTCTATATATTTACAAAAATAAATATTTTTTCAACTAATACACTGGTACGGAATACAGGAAATAACAATTTTTATCTATTTTCATCATTTATAGGTTTAAGTATCTCGCTAATTGTTGGTTTAACAAATCATGAAAATTGTTCAAATTCTTTTATTACTGTCACTCCGAATAAGAAAATGTATTTAGATAAATCCCCATCTCTTACTCAATGTAAAGATTTGTGTTGTTTGTTGCATTTTTTAATTTTTATTATTACGTTGTATACATGTTATTCATGCTTTGTCTTCTTTTTTTATTTATGGTATTATTTATATAGTAAATAATCTTACCTCATATACCTTGCTCTAAGCTATGATTATTAACGGCTGAAAAATTAATTTAATACCATAAATAAGTATATTTTTATTACATTGCAACTTATAAAGAATATGTTATACAAAAATTATTACTCCTTTCTTTTTTAATAAAGTTTCATGTTTATATAACATACTGATTAAAAAAGAATATTTGAATCAATTATAAAAATTAGTATAATGTGTATTTTTTAAGGATACTCATGTAAGAGTCGGACTCATTAATTAAAGCTATAGTCAAATCAAGGGTAAAATGTTAGAATAAATTTTCAAGAACAAAAATATTAGATTGTAGACATTTTCTATGGATATCAATGTAAGAGTGAGACTCATCATTTACTTGTTATATTTTCAGATTGTATTATTAATGTCTATACATTTTATTCATGTTTTGTTCTTCTTTTTTATGGGGGTAAAAATAATGGTGTTATAACAATAAAAGTTCTAAATAATTTTTTAGTGAATGCATCACATATTGGTCCAGTCAATAGTTGAAAGTATATATGCATAATTTTTAGAGTCTTTTGATGACGGGTCATGTTTGCAAGGAAGAGTAATACTTGCCCCGACATTTGATGTTGCGGACACCATAAATGAGTACATGGTTTCTAAAAATTACTCGGAAGGAAGAACTTATTTGAGTTCAAATTATATCTACAGGGCAGAAAATAACTTAAGTTTGTTTGAAGATATTCATTCTACGTAGTTTTTGAGAAGTAAAGTGATGCCTAGCCATGAACTAACAATTAAGATTGGTGTTTCGGTGATGCTGTTGAGAAACATTGACCTTGTTGTTGGGTTGTGCAATAAAACAAGACTAATCATTAAAAAGTTTGAGCATCACGTTATAGAAGCTAAAATTTTAAATGGAAGCAATGTTGGAGACACATTGTTTATCTAAAAAAATGTCATTGTCTCTATCAAATATGAGATTGTCTTTCAAGTTTTAGAGAAAATAATTTTCATGTTAGTATCGTATGCAATGACAATTAACAAAAGTCAAGGTCAATCACTGTAGCACAAAGGACTCTTCCTGAAAAAGTCAATGTTCGGCCATGAGCAAATGTATGTCACAGTTTCTACGGTAACAAACCGCTCTGATCTGAATATATTGATATGCGATGAAGAGGGAAAGCTAACGAATTAAACAACAAATGTTGTGTATAAGAAAATTTTTTAGAATCCATAATATTACCGATACAATGATGTATTTTTATTTAAATAGTTGTCTCCACCATTACTTTTTCTTAATTTTATTTTTCATCTTCATTTTGCTTAAATATAATTTAATTAAAAAACGGATGTAAAATTAATTACTCGTAAGAAACTCCAATTCTACTATGTAAAGTGGGCCAGTAGGTAATCCAGGTCTGACCCACGGGTCGTGGGTCACACACCCGACCCTTTAGTGTCACTTGTCTTTCCTCCCTGGCAATAGTGTAAAAGTACACAAGCTTTCTGCATCAGCCATCGCTATCCAAAGCAGCTGTTAATTTACTTTTGATTTCCTTTATATTGTTTTTAATAGGGGAGCTGTTACTTCAATTTGAATCCCAGTAGAGATTTCATCAACATCTTCTCAGATGTTTGACTCAAAAAAGACTTTACTGTTTAAAAAAGAGAGGAAAAAGTTAAAAACTTTGATTAAATTAGAGAAAATATTATAAATAAGTCCTTTTGGCTGATAATCAGTCATGGTCACAAGACACCAAAGAAAAATTGGAGTAGCTTCCAATTCTTAGCTTTGCTTTTACTGTTTCCTAACCCATTTTTCCTCATCACCTACCTGTGACAACTCCATTTTCCCTTTCTTTCTTTCTATCTCTCTCTCCATTTTCCGCACATTTTGTATGTAGCTGTTAGCTTTAATTTTTGGGGGTTAGGGTTCTTAAAGAAGAAGTGGGGGCAAGTGGGTTGTTTTTAGACAGCTCCATTTCAGCTTAGATTTGGATTTTGGACTCACATTTTTGTATACCCAGATGGAAAATATAATTGCTCAGCTGGGTTTAATTCAAGGACTGGGCTGATGTGGGTTTCTTGGGAGGTGATATTTTTGGGTCTTGGTTTGTTTGGTGAGAGATCTACAATTGGTGCTGGTTGGTTATGAGTTTTCTGAGATCCAGGCTCTGAAGATTGTTTTTGGTGTGGGGGAAATCCTAACTCAAAAGGTAAGAGAGTGAAACATTTTCTTTGTTTGTGATTAGATCTTGTTTACATTGTGCTCTTTGATCTGTTTTTGAAGCAATTGGAATGTTCACTGTGATGTTTGAATGTATTATTTGATTGTAACTGCCTTCTTGTTCTGTCTCTAATTTTATTTCTTTGGTAGCAAAACTGGTTAGGTTTTACACTGAAACAGTGGGGCTACTGAAAATGAATTACGAGGGAAATGTATTTGGTTCGTTGCAAAGTTGATGTTGTTTTCGTGTTTGTTGTATTAATTCTGTAGGTACCTTTTCATTCTAAAAATATGGCGAGTGATCTAAATAAGGAATTGTCTCAAAAGACCGGCTTGTTTCACCTTAAAGTTTGGGAATTGATCGGGATAATTGTTGGGATATTTATTTTTGTTATCCTATTTGCGTTAACATGTTATCTTACCTCACGGAAGAAATCGAGAAGAGCTGGAGAAAAGGTTCCAATTAGTAAAATCCCTACTGTTTCAAAGGAAATTAAAGAAGTAAGGGTGGAGCAAGTGTCAACGAGTGAGTTTGTACCCCGTGATGGGATTCTTCTCACCATTCATGACAAATCTAGCGATAAAGAATCTGATAAAGTTATGGTCCATTTAGGAATGGGGAAACTAAATAATGGAGATAACACCAGTAGTCAAGGTTCATTTCATCACGTGGAGAAAGATGGTTGCGGGTCACATTCAGGAGAAGAGGGGAGTTCAGGCACCTTTGCTGTTTACAAGCCTTCTTCCTCACACCCAATAACGGCTCCTTCTCCTCTTGTTGGTCTCCCCGAATTTTCCCACTTGGGTTGGGGTCACTGGTTCACATTGAGAGATCTTGAACTTGCAACCAATCGATTTTCAAAGGAGAATGTCCTTGGTGAGGGAGGATACGGAGTTGTTTACCGTGGACAACTGATTAATGAGAATCCAGTGGCAGTGAAGAAGCTCCTCAACAACGTGTGAGTTTCCGAATTATTTCACCAATTTTAAACCTTATCACGAAGCTATTCTTGTTTTTGCTGATTCTCAGAAGTTATTTGTCTAAATACATTTATTTAGGGGCCAAGCAGAGAAGGAATTTAGGGTGGAGGTTGAAGCTATCGGTCATGTGCGTCATAAAAATTTGGTTCGACTGTTGGGATATTGCATTGAAGGAACTCATAGGTAACATCTTCGTTTAGCTTCTGCTATTATTCTCACTTAGTTTTCAATTTAAACCAAACCCAGTTTTAAAGATTTGCAGTCATACCTTAATGCATTCTACTTATGGTGTATTCTAAGACGTGTGATTGAATAAAAAATGATGATCTATTTCTCAGTCCCCCACTTCCCCTTTCACAAAACAACATTGCTGACCCTGGTGACAACTTTGGCTTGAAGATGCACATGCACTTTGCCTTCAAGGCAACGTTGTCACCAGGGTGGTAAGCCTAACCTAGCATTTTTCTTCATAAAATTCTAATATGCTATAAGTTGCACGAACGCAGATCACTCAATAACTGATATTTTTCTTCAATGATTGGGCCTTATATTTTACCTGATTATAATGTATCAGTGTGACCCAATTATAAAGAAAGGAAGGGAAAAAGAATTTTCATAAAGAATAGGTGTCAGTAAAATGAGTGTCTTATTTTTGGAAACTTCACTTTGAACCTTGAAAACTTCTTCTCCAAGAATGGCAGGTGACACCACTCCAGCTAAATGGAGGTGGTCTGATAATTCGTTTGTTTTAGTAGAGCATGAGAGCTCTGTTTCTAACTCTTTGCATTTCAATCAAAGGAATTCCTATCTCATGGGGTTTAATTTGTCAGGATGTTAGTTTATGAGTATGTCAACAATGGGAATTTAGAGCAATGGCTCCATGGAGCTATGCGCCACCATGGATATCTTACTTGGGAGGCCAGGATGAAGGTTCTCCTTGGCACGGCTAAGGCGTAAGTTGATTCAACTTTATCTTTCTTTTCACGGTATAGATGCTGTGATACTCACCATACACTCATTGCAGTCTGGCATATTTGCACGAAGCAATTGAGCCAAAAGTAGTGCATCGAGACATTAAGTCGAGCAATATATTGATTGATGATGACTTCAATGCTAAGGTCTCTGATTTTGGCTTGGCTAAGCTGCTTGGTGCTGGAAAGAGCCACATCACAACTCGGGTCATGGGCACCTTTGGGTTAGTATATAATTTGTTTTCTTTCTATTGTATGGCAAAAGCTATTCCATTAGCTTCAGTTTTTGTGATTTTATGCTGTTTGTTCTTGTTTTCCTAATGAATTGGCTTTTTTTATATGTTTATATGCTTTTTGTATATAACTGCAGTTGTATTTTATTTTCGTTTCTTACGGTCTTACCTTGAAAAATTACACAGATATGTAGCTCCTGAATATGCAAACACTGGACTTTTGAATGAAAAGAGTGATGTTTATAGCTTTGGGGTTGTGCTCTTGGAATCAATTACAGGAAGAGATCCAGTCGACTATGGTAGAGCTGCACAAGAGGTATTCAATTATTGTTATTGCATGTGAATCTATTTGTTACAAGACTATAAGTGGTCCGAACTTTGGTATCGGATATTATTTGTAGCTCAACCATTATTTGGAGTTGTTTTTTGCTTTGTTTTGTCTTGTTTTTTGTGCGATTGTGGAGATTACAAACAAATATTTGTAACTAATATCTTGCATTGGAGGTATCGTGATTGATCATTACTAGCAATATGGGCATTTGGGTATTCTTTAGTTCCTTCCGTTATATCGTATTGAACCTCCTCTTAGAGTTGGTTCCTGCATTGAGCCTGCTCTCTTAAAGCTTTCTCAGTATATTACTTCAGAGGGGAAAAGAACTTATCTTTTTTCATTATTGCTTGAAATAATGAAAATGTTCTTGTGCATATTGAATTGTCGTTCATACTAAAGTGACAAGGTCAATGTTATTGCCTGAAGTGTTATTCAGCCTTCCCAAATGACCAGATCTCTGGTAAGGGGTAGCGACTCCATTGATGGGATAAAATATCCAAATAAATCTCACTAGACCCTAGAATCTCTCTCTCTCTCTCTCTCTCTCTCTTTTATTTTTGGCCTATAATAGGCAACCTTAGTCATCACACTCATGTTAAGAACCAAAGGGAATCATTCCATCATCCTGTAATTTAATATATCCTTTAAAAGAGGTTATATTTTTTTCCTTATCTGCTCTTGAAGGTCTATTCTTCTTGTACTATGCATGTGATTGTTAGTTCTTTCTTTTTTAAACAGTTGCTATTTTTGGAAAAGAACTTCATATCACTTTGTAACTTTCAAAAATGACCATATTTTGGATCGAAGTTATTTATTTTTGATGAAAAAGAATAACTGTATGATTTTCGCAGGTAAACCTTGTTGATTGGCTGAAAATGATGGTTGGAAGCAGGCGTTCGGAGGAAGTGGTGGACCCTAATATTGAAACAAAGCCATCTACACGAGCCCTGAAACGAGCTCTATTAACTGCTTTGAGGTGTGTTGACCCTGATTCGGACAAGAGACCCAAGATGAGCCAAGTCGTGCGTATGCTTGAATCCGAGGAATATCCCATACCAAGAGAGGTCAGTTTCTATAATACTCCCTCCGTTCCACTCAAAAAGTTTATATTTGAAAAGTCTACTAATTAAGAGATTTATAAGTAGTATTGGAGTTTGCCATAATTACAAAAATATTTGAGCATAACCAAGATGTTTATAGCATATATGTGGAGGGTAAAGTTGAAAAGTTTATGGTGATTGAAGAAATATTGAAGGGAATAAATTGATTATCATTTCTCTGATAGTGAGTATTTATACACAAGGAATGGATCGATTAAGATCCTAAAATCAAGGCCTAATTAGTCTGTAATCTCCTATAAAAGGAAATAAACAAAAGGAATATTCACAGTTAATTCTTAATTCTAATTCTAATCCCATCAATTATGCAGATGAATCAACTAATCCTAATTTTAAGCCCATCAATCATGCAGATGAATCACTAACAATTTTATCTCGAACTTCCAACACCTCCCTCAAGCTGGTGAATAAAGGTCCTGCATTCCCAGCTTGCTTATATTTGTTTGAAATGCATCCTTGCTAAGTCCCTTTGTCAACACATCCGCTACCTGATTGTGTGTAGGAACATATGGAGTACAAATGAGACCACTTTCTAGTTTCTCTTTGATGAAGTGTCGGTCTATCTCAACATGTTTAGTTCTATCATGTTGCATCGGGTCATGTGCAATGCTTATGGCCGCCTGGTTGTCACAATATAGCTTCATAGACTGGATCCACTGAATGTGTAAATCTTCTAAGATGATTTTCATCCATAATAGCTCACAAATTCCTGCAGCCATAGCCCGAAACTCAACTCAGCTTCTGCTCGATCTAAAGAGGGTATCTTCATCTCTCAGCAAAAATACACAACAGATCTTTTGCAAGACGTTGGTATGACGGCTTGTAACCAGCCACTACACCTATTGAGCAGAATCATCGCCTAGAGTCGATAAACAGCAGTACTCTGGTGGGATGTTTAATATATCTCTCACACACTCGGCCAGACATTGCATATGCCGTCAGTGTTGTGAGTCAATTCATGCACGATTTTATGGAGGTCCATTTACAGGGTGTTCACCGGATCCTACATTATCTAAAGGGTCAACCAGAAAAAGGATTGTAATTTCCCAAGACGAAGATGCAGGACGTTGGTATTACGGTGTATACTGATGCAGACGCATCTTTGCTGGTTCACACGTGGATAGAAGATCTACTACCGAATATTGCACGTTCTTAGGTGGGAACCTAGTATCATGGAGAAGCGAGAAACAAAGTGTGGTAGCACGGTCAAGCGCAAAAGCTGAGTTTCGGGCTATGGTGGCAAGAATTTGTGAGCTATTATGAATGAAAATCATCTTAGAAGATTTACACATTGTGGATCCAGCCTATGAAGCTATATTGTGACAACCAGGAGGTCATAAGTATTGCACATAACCCGGTGCAACATTATAGGACTAAACATGTTGAGATAGACCGACACTTCATCAAAGAGAAACTAGAAAGTGGTCTCATTTGTACTTCATATGTTCCTACACACAATCAGCTGGCGGATGTGTTGACAAAGGGACTTAGCATTTCAAACAAATATAAGCAAGCTGGGAATGCAAGCTTGAGGGGGAGTGTTGGAAGTTCGAGATAGAATTGTTAGTGATTCATCTGCATGATTGATGGGCTTAAAATTAGGATTAGTTGATTCATCTGCATAATTAATGGGATTAGAATCAGGAATTAATTGTGAATATTTCTTTGTTTATTTCCTTTTTTAGGAGATTACAGACTAATTAGGCCTTGATTTTAGGATCTTAATTGATCCATTCCTTGTGTATAAATACCGACTCTCAGAGAAATGATAATCAATTTATTCCCTTCAATATTTTTTCATGGTATCAAGCCCTAGGGTTCAATCGTCCATTATTTTTTTTTTGCAATAGCCTTCATCGCAATTTTTCAATTCTAGCCTTCATTGCTAAAAATTCAAACCGATGGAAAAGTCACCCTCTATTACTCCTGTGACTGCTTCATCTCTGATTTCGACTACAGAGTCTCAAGGTAAACTCAATGGTGAATTCCAAGTGATCTAGCCCGCATATCGGTTGGATGGAAAAAACTACTTGAAATTGTCTCAACTCGTCCGTACTTTTCTCAAAGGAAAGGACAAGTTGAGTCACTTACTTGGCACTGGCCCAAAGGAAGGGGATGATGGCTTTAAGGCTTGGGATGAGGCTGATTCCATGATCATGTCATGGTTATGGAGTTCCATGTCTCCAAAAATAAGTGATATATGCATGTTTTTGCCTACAGCGAAGGCAATATAGGATACATTTAAATTTGGGATAGTAGATGGTCCCCACACATCACTGTGAATAAGATAGAAAGGGGTAGAAGACTTTTTATTGCTAACTGGGAAATTGACACGGGTATGTTTTGCATACTACAAATATCACAATGAAAAGACTGAACATCAAGTCCCTGGAACAAATCAGGGAACATTATTTTTAAGGAATGAAAAATGACACATGACCTAGACGCTTATGATGTAGCCAGATTACATCTTTATTTGAAGTTGAAAGAAAGGAGGTAGATTCTGGGGTTTTGAATGGAAGAGACTAATCTTGTGTATGCCGGTAGTAAAGTCCATTTTCTTCTCTAGCAAGTAAAATCTTCTTCCCCGTATTCTAATCTTGAAATGTACAACATGAAGAGGAAAAAATTATATCACAGCTCATATCTTTAGTGAGTTTTTGGACAGATAGTAAGTTGGTAGACAAGTTAGGTACATGTAGAACATTTTTAAGTAATAGAGAAGGTGTAACTTGAATGTGGCTAGTCCCTGCTACTGTGGTTGATGTACCCATGACTTTCCTGTAACCTAGACATGGTTTATAGATGCTATAATTCTCAGATTTGCAGATCATGTGGTCAGTTGCTCCTGAATCAAGGATCCAGGAGTCTCCAAGTTGACGACCAGAGGCGTTTAATCCAAAGGATTGTGAAGACTTACCAGAAAGTGTCAAGGAACAGGTTGGAGGCTGGTTTCCTTCATGAATTGATGTTTCTTTCTCCAAAGATCCTAAAAGGTTTCTCAACTTATCTATTTCTGCAGAGCTGAATAGCGTCCCTTCTTTGGTCACCATGTCTGCCTGTGATGGCTTCGGCTGATGTTTCCCTTTGTTTCCCCACTCTGTGCTTGGTGGTTTACCATTGAGTTTCCAGGTGTCACGAGTGTGCCTTGGTTTCTTGCAAAAGGTGCACCAAAGATCATCTTTATTGGTAGGTTTAGACATCTCCAGCTGCCACTCGGCTTGTTGCTTTTACTAGCATACAGAGCTGAACTATCAAATGAGCTGGATTTCAACATGACTCCTCGACGACTTTCTTCTGCTCGGACTATAGATATGGTCTCACTGAGGGAAGGAAGTTCTGGTCTTCCCAAGACCTGAATTCAAACAAGATCGAACTCTGGATTTAATCCAGCTAGGAAATCATAAACTTGATCTCGCTCAATGAATTTCTTCACCTCCACCGCATAGTCACTGCACTTGAGGTTAATGGTGCGATAGTAGTCCAATTCTTGCCACTGATTTTGCAATAAGCTAGCATAGTCAGATCGATTACCGTGTTTAGAGGCCGCATTTTTCGTATTAATCTAAAAAATGAGAGCTGCATCATTGACCTTAGAATAGGTCTGATACAACGTATTCCATATTGCCTTCGCTGTAGATAAAAACATGCATGTATCACTTATTTTTGGAGACATAGAACTCCATAACCATGACATGATCATGGAATCAGCCACATCCCAAGCCTTAAAGCCATCATCCCCTTCCTTTGGGCCGGTGCCAAGAAAGTGACTCAACTTGCCCTTTCCCTTGAGAAAAGTACGAACGAGTTGAGACCATTTCAAGTAGTTTTTTTCATTCAACTGATAAGTGGGCTGGATCACTTGGAGTTCACCATTGAGTTTACCTTGAGACTCTGTGGTCGAAATCAGAGATGAAGCAGTCAGGAGTAATAGAGGGTGCCTTTTCCATCGGTTTGAATTTCTAGCAATGAAGGCTAGAATTGAAAAATTGCGATGAAGGCTATTGCAAAAAAAAAATAATGGACGATTGAACCCTAGGGCTCTGATACCATGAAGAAATATTGAAGGGAATAAATTGATTATTATTTCTCTGAGAGTCGGGATTTATACACAAGGAATGGATCAATTAAGATCCTAAAATCAAGGACTAATTAGTTTGTAATCTCCTAAAAAAGGAAATAAACAAAAGGAATATTCACAATTAATTCCTGATTCTAATCTTTATTCTAATCCCATCAATTATGCAGATGAATCAACTAATCCTAATTTTAAGCCCATCATGCAGATGAATAGTACCAATTCTATCTCGAACTTCTAATAGTGATTTGTAGGCATAGTTTTTGAAAGTGACTCTTGAAGTGGAATATCCCAAAATAGAATAGTGGACTCTTTGTATGGAATGGAGGGAGTATATTTTATCCCGCACAAGCAATATCTCTGCACAATCTCTAAGCCCTATGGGAATTGGGACATACTTTCTTGCTTTGCCAAGTGGCATTAGCTGTCTTCTGATCATAAAATTTTATTTTTTTTGTTGTTGTTGCTATTCTCTAGGAAAAAACATCTTACTGCTCGTTTGGTACTACAAGAGTCTTCATTCCATTCCATGCCATTTGAACTACCACGGAATGAAATTTAGACTAAAATGACATGGAATGGAATGCACATTCTTGAGTAACAAATGAGCACTTAGAGGTCATCCCTAGGTATATGTAAAACATCAATTGTGACGTGAGTGCCGTATATTATGTCCTTGTGTTGATCCTCCTAATGTTGTAGCTTAGCTTTGCCTAATGTTAGTTCACTTGCATACAAACATGACTTTAACAACTATTGCATATTATTAGACCTCATCCCGGATGGTGTGTAACCTGAAATACCGAAAATGCTGATTTGTACCAAAATATATATTTTTCTATAAAAACCACTTGGACTTGTGCTTTGAGGAGGAGTAAAATGCCAACAAGGCAACTTTAATATAGGATATGGTGAACTATTTAGTTTAAATATACAACATTTTTTCTCACAAATGTGCCGTTAGGGCACTTGTTAAGCATCTATATAAAGAAATCTTTTGTAATAGGAACATCCTCAATCTGTTGATGGGCATGTCCTACGCATTGAGAATGTTTCCAATACAAAACATTTCTTTGATTAGATGCTTAACAAGTGCTCCAAGGGGGAGGGGTGGATGTTACTTGTTAGCATGACCATAATACTTGTTACTTTCTATTGGAACTTGTCGCTGATGCAGCATAACAATCAGTAGTTATCAAATATCAATGTTTTATAGGCATAGGTATAGCCAAAAAGGTATTCATGTTAATGTTTTTATAGAAGAAATGACTTCCCAGCGCATGAGGCTCCCATTGCCAGTGCGTGGTCTGGGAAGGGTCAAATGATGCAGCCTTATCCCGGAGTGTGTAGGTTGTTTCCATAGTTAAGACTTGGGAAGTCAAAATGAAGCAACTAGCAATGCGCCACGGCCCACCCTCAGTTTTTATGTATACTGTGCAATGAGACCAATATTCAGTTTCCTTGTCATTCATCTCGCCACCCGGCGCTTGCAAGGAGCCCACCCATACAAGAGGAAGGGGTACCCCCAACTAAGTCACAATAGAGGCATTCTTCGTCATATATAATCCACATTGACGAGACTTATATCTAACAGTTGTCTTGGTCTGACACGTTGCATGAAGAAGGGTCTCCCAGCAGTTGTCTTCTCTCACTCATTTGGCTCCATCTTGATGTTCACCCTACTTCCATTCTCCAATGACCAGTAGACTAATAGAGTGTAAGGCCAGCTACATCATCAGTGAACCCTACTCAGGTACCTCCTCAGAGTACCCCGGGCCACTTCCATGGTGGACTTCGGGACCTTTCTGGGAAACATACATCCTAAATATACTAATATACGTGATTCTACAATTACTGTCCACTTCCGGTCCACTAATGAAATGAATGGAGATAAAGAGTTCTTCCCTTCTCCTATTTTTAATTTGCTTAAAACAGATAAGTATGTAACAAATGACTTAATTTAATAATTTTATATCAAGAATATGAGCACGTCGTTGATGGCTGTAACACAGACACACGCACGCACACACACGCTTATGTGTGTGTGTGTATATATATATATATATATATATATGCATATATACATATTGGTTTCTCTATCACAAAAATGTGCTATGTTTGGTTCAAGGATCTTGTTAAAAAATACAATGGAAGGTAAAGTTTCACCACCAAAAGTTTTTCGTGACTGTTAGATATTATGAAAATGATATGCTAAACCAAAATTTGTTTCTTGTTTTTCATCCTACACTATCTCCCATTTCCATGGTAACCAGAAAATGCAGCATAGGTGTATCCTTGGTCATTTTCCATTCCTTTCCCTTCCTAATTTATCAAGTTAACAATGTAATCATATTTCTTAATGTTTTCCAAATATATGTTTATTCATTGCTTGTGCCTGCACCGAGTAAATTCCTGCGTCCGTCACTCAGTCACTGGTTGCATTAGGTCCATTCATGGTTCAGAACCACCATACAATATTTTGAAGCTTGCTTATCAACTCGGCCTTTGTCTCAACTATTTTGATGGGGCATATGAATCTTGTTTCACCATTCAGTTCTCTCCAAAGTGGAAAATATTTTCTTGTTAAACCACAGCTAGGCATATCCTTATTAGCTGGCCATGTCCAAGTTGGTTTTCTGCTTCCCCTATCTCTAACACTGCCATATATTGATATTATTGTTTTGGTCTTTTCCTACAATATTAAGTCCCGGTATGCCAAGAGGACTTTAATAGTACTCCAAAAGGATTATCCTTATCGATCCTCAAACAGGCACGGTTTTACATCTAGATGAGCCATCCATTTTAAGTATTAAACTTCTAAATGTGTCAAAATAATCTTGAGCAATTTTCTTATTGTCATAATTATAACTGAGTTAACCATCTCATGAATGTTTTTTTTTTTCCCCAATTGCGCGTTTTAAAGTTTTACTACACTTCCTTGTCAACATTATTCTCATCTCGGCTACATTTTTTGTTGAAAGTGTTGCTTCTGTGATAACCAACATTATCTACCTAAATTGAAGCTGGTCTATAGATGTCTTATAGAATTTTTCTTTTCAAACTTGAAGGGCATACTTCGATTGCATAAAACTCTACCTAGCCTTCAGCATGCTTCAATTCTATTGACACCGTTACGATTAATAATTGACCCTAGAGAGAGGAAATGACCACTTTTAGTATTTCTTGGACATCAAGTGTAATTACTACTTTTATCTTGCACCATTAAAGCTGCATTTGATATACTTGGTTTTCCGGATTGGTTTTATACCTGCTTGATTTCAGCACTTCTGTACATATTCCTTGTTTAGCATTAGCTCTTACCTTGAGTCTTGCCAGTAAAATATTCTCTTTCTTTGTGGATTGTGTTACAATATATTTTTCGGATGCTTTGCATTTGATATATTACAAGTTTTAGAAATATGCATATTCTTTTAATGTGTTGAGTTTCTGGTTCATGAAAATACCTAACAATACATATTAAGGAGTATCTCGTGTTCCAATTTAGTGAAGGTTTCAATAGATAATTAACTTGTACCAGAGCGCCAGAAGCAAAAGCAATGTAACAAGAATCTAATGTCAATCCCAATCTTACCCCCCTTGTCCTTGTCACTAAAGAGTGCAAGCATAAATCCACCTGCAACCACGGAATGAACTACAATCCTAAGAAAATTAGGCATACAGCCTTAAAAGTGAAAATAGAAAAAGGTGCCCGCCTGTATATATCAAAAGAATGCAACTTGGGACTAGGATATATATATATATATATATATATATATATATATATATATATATTGTCAAATGTGTTGCAAAGAAATGTGAATGAGGTAGGCAGGAAGATAGGCATGATTGCATGAAGGTAGGCACGTATAAACTGAGACCTTTTCTTCCATTTGAAATAGAATCAGCCAGGGAATGTTAGCGCAAGGGCTTGAGTAATAGAGTAGTAAGATTTCCTCTGGGCGTGAGGCTGATTCGATTCCCTTCTGTTACTCTGTAAGAGAATGAGAATACTAGGAGTATGGTATGGGTTGACATCTTTTTGAGAAGGGCATATTTTAACAAGAATCTAATACCGATCCCAATCATGACCCTTGTCCCTGTCACTAAAGAGTGCAAGCATAAATCCACCTGTGACCACGGAATGTTTATGAGAGCTTCCTTAACTTGTATCATTTTCAAGCTTTTCTAGGTAGTAAGTAATTACCTTTGTTTCTGTATCTGCATTTGCATTTCAAGTTTACTCCCTCACAGCACCTCTCTCCCCCACGCACACGAAAAGAAAAAAAAAAAAAGCCTTACCTTTTTCTGAGCTCAATTGTGGGATTTCTTGAATAAGGATGCTTACATTGGCTTTTATTGGCTTTTCATTATTCGTGCTCCATATTTTGCAGGATAGAAGACACCGAAGAACACAGGCAGGTAGCATGGAGATTGAGTCCCAGAGTCAGAGCTATGAAACTGATAAGAGTGACAATCCAGATCTAAGGTCAGAGAGCAAAAGGAACTACAACAGAACATAACCAAATGGTGTGTTTTAGCTTGGGACCTTGGTAGATCTTATTGAAAGTGTGATTTCTTGGTACAAAATTTTCAATCTTCCGAAATGGGGGGTTGGTGTTTTAAGCTAATAACTACCAGTGTCTACAGAAGCAAACACAGTGTGGAGGTGGGCAATTTTTATTTTATTTTTTTAAATCTTTTTTTCATTATTCTTTCTTTGTGTATGAAAGTAGGTGGACAGATGTATGTTGTGAATGTAAATGGTGGGGATTATCGAAAAAACTGAAGTTGTTTGGGGAAAGATTGGTTGGGGATTTAGGGGATGTTGGCTGTGTACAGTGAAACTTCTTGGCTATTATTTTATTGTTTGATGCAATTCTCTTTTTTTCTGTTGTTCTGTTGTTCCTTTTTTTTTTTTTCCTCTTTTAAAGAAGAGAAATAGATTTGCACCATGGACATTATCCTACAAGGCAAGTGATTTTGGTGTATATATCAGCTTCATGCTGACGTCTTTGTTGCATGACTGGTCAGAATGAGTGACGCAAGCCCTTGAAAAAATGTTTTTTTCTCCATCCCACATCGTCCCGTCATTCCCTTGAAAAAATGTTTTTGTCTCCATCCCACATCGGACATGGGACGAAGAGCCATCACCGTCTTCGTCCCATAACGTTTGCATGTAAAGTGAGAAGCTATCGAGACAGTTATTCTACCAAGTAGCATATCATGGTTGCGAATCACATGTTTTCGAATTCAAGGAAGTGAGAAGCTATTTGTTTTCGAATTCAAGGAAGTGAGAAGCTATCAAGACAGTTATTCTACCAAGTAGCCTATCATGGTTGCGAATCACATGAACGTGCGAATCATATGAACATGTTTTCGAATTCAAGGAAGTGAGAAGCTATTGAGATAGTTATTTTACCAAGTAGCCTATTATGGTTGCGAATCACATGAACATGTTTTCGTATTCAAGAACATACAGATATAAAGTTTACAAATTTAGAACAGCCGAAAGCACTTTTGGTCATTCAACTTTCATGAACGTGTTTTCGAATTCAAGAACATACAGATATAAAGTTTGCAAATTTAGAACGGCCGAAAGCACTTTTGGTCATTCAACTTTTCAAGAATTTGCAGTGCGGCCACCGAACTCTTAAATTATATATTTAGGTCATTTTACCAAGCTTACAGCCTCAAACTGCCCTAATTTTGGACAACCGTTGGGTTTTCATGTTAAATGGGTACCAAATTCCTATTTTAACATCATCGATGCTGACGTGGTATTTATTTTTAACTTTTTTAATGTAGCAAAAAATCATTAGCGAATTCTTTTTCATTAAAAGCAAAAATGGATTAACCTCTTTTTACACTTTTGTTCAATCAAAAATATTCCTTTTGCTCCCAGAGTAAGTTTTCTATTTTTTTTTTCTCACAAAAATTAAAAAGTTGACTTTTATTCCATTGTAGTATCTATAATACAATAACAATCGCTTCGTACGTGTACAATTGATAAAAGCTAATTACTGATCCAGATTTATTAATTTACTGAAATCCAACGAATGTGATTTATTCAAATTTTCACACGCGTGACTGAGACGGTTTCGTTCCCCGTCTGACTATTTTTCCCCCAACTTTCCCAATACCTTCAGACTCTCTCCTTCTCTCTCTCTTTCCTTCCACCATGAAAGGATTGTGAATCCCACACATTCAGCCCCTCAATCTCTCTCTTCACTTCAGCCCCCTCAATCTCTCAGCCCCCTCACTCAATCTATAATACAATAACAATCGCTTCGTACATATACAATTGATAAAAGCTAACTATTAATCCAGATTTATTGAAATCCAACGGATGTAATTTATTCAGATTTTCACACGCGTGACTGAGACGGTTTCGAGGGTTCCCGTCTGACTCTTTTTCCCCCAACTTTCCCAATACCTTCGGACTCTCTCCTTCTCTCTCTCTTTCCTTCCACCATGAAAGGATTGTGAATCCCACACATTCAGCCCCCTCAATCTCTCTCTTCACTTCAGCCCCCTCAATCTCTCAGCCCCCTCACTCAATCGGAGAAACTAAGAAATCAAGAGGCAAAAATCGGTAGCGGGATCGTTGTCGGGGAGGCCGCCGGAAAATCTTCTTTCAGGTATTCTCCCTCCCTCCCTCCCTCCCTTTGTTTCCCTTTATCCGCTGTAGCCACGAACGAGAGGGAGTTTTGCCCGCTTAGGAGTCCCTGATTCTTTCTTTATTTTGGCTCAGGAGGGAGTTCTGCTATAGGAGTGCCTGATTTTTTTTTTCTTTATTTTTCTCAATGGTTGCAACCATTCTCTCTTAGCTTTCAAAGATAAGCGTGTTATCAACTCATTCCAAGAAATCTTTTTGTTTGATCCTACTGAATTTTCTCCTAATGAGTTCCCCACAAACAAATCTGAATCCAATTCTTCAGACTTTATGCAATAACCATGGATTTCCTTGCGATGTCTTAAGAAAGACATGTTGGTACACGCTGAAACAACACTAGCAATGGTAGTCTCTCTCTCTATTATAAATATTCATTCAGAAAATTTTTGGACAATGATTTCCCTCATAAGATTCATTGAATCAATATTCAATTTGATTCCTAACCCTTTGCGAACTGTTATATACGATGTTCAAATCTCAATCATTGAACTAATGTGAGGAGGTAACTTGAGAAATGGTAATTCGGAGTTTGCCCAAGGCTATTCAATCTTGAAAGCCTTTTAAAAATGGTGCTAGAGATGTGATTTTTGTTAGAAAATTTAACTGATGACATGCTTAGAAAGTATGGTGGGAATGTTTGTACTTCCTCCGTTGCGAAAATTAGTCCTTTTCATTTGGGATGTTGCAAATTACAAATGAAGAAAGCTAAAGGATAAGGTTGTGGATGCCTGTATCTTTATTCTAGCATAGATTTACCATTACTGAGGAGTTTATAATGAAAAAGTCAAAGCTTGGATTGCCAACTGTTGGGTTTCTTAGCTTGCAAATGATGGCAGCTGCTTTTATGCTTGGTTTATATGTAGGATGTTCTTCACACAAAGAGCACCCCTTGCTGCTGAACTAGATATTGACCTTTCATTAAACTATTTAGGTTTGCTTCAGTATATACTATGTTTGTTGGCCAGGGCAGTGTGTGGGTGGGGGGCAGAAAAGGTTCCAGTGGCATTAAATGTCATTCAAGCTTTGCTTTGGTATGGCCATTTAGCCGTAAAAGCATGGACTGCATGATCAACCATCATAGTGCAGAATTCGAAAAAATGCCTAAGAAGTATATATTTTTTCACTGGTCAGCCCAAGAACCATGATCAAACTGTCTCCTTCCATTTACCCACTACATTGAGTTTAAAACTAATTTCCACTTACCTTATTAAGTGCCACAATGGATTGATGTATACAGAAACTCAAGGGCTTTGCCTTTGAAATATTGAGGGGGAGTTTGGCTTTGCATATTAGAGGTAGAATTAGTCTTGGAGTTCAAAATCACTTTTGAGAGTGTTTAGCTATCAAAATTGATTCTGCGTTTAAGATGTCAAAATGCTGTGTTTAGAGAGAATTAGCTATGACCTAGCTTTTGGCAAAAATAAATTCTACCAATTCTTTTTATTTGTTATTTTTCCAATAATAACTACCATCTTTATAAAATAACTAATCATTATCCAACTAAAGTACCAGGATTATTGATATTTAATAATTTTAGTAATAATATATAATTATTTTTTCACATCTCTTTCTTTATATTTGTTGTTGGTTTGGTTTATTTATTTATTTTTCAGTGATGCTTAAATTTTTTCATTAAGTTATTTAAAAATTATTCGTTTTTATAAGCATTTATTATGTTTGAGATTGTTATAATAAGGGTATATTGGACATTTTTCTTCCACAATCAATTTCGAGCTTATGGTAGCGAAACATATCTAAATTTGGAAAATTAATTTTCAAAGAATCACATTTTCTGAAATCTATTTTCAAGAATCAGTTTTGCAAAATCAGACTGTAATTTTTAAGAGCGGCCCTAAAAAACTCTGTAGCATGGTAGTTCTGATTCTTAATTTCTTATGCATGAGCACGTTAATTCCTTTTTAAGAGAAAAGGAGAAACTGAAATTAATGAAGAGAAAAATGATAAAGATAATTAGGTGAAAGCATACTTGGACTTGGTGAATGAAATGAGAAGATTAACCAGATTAAGCTGGGTTGATCCAAGTTAAATCCCATAAGACATTATTTAAAATTTATTTCATAGTTTACCTTGAAAGGTCCAAACCAATCTGTCTTTCTAATGGTCTGGGCTTTTCCTAGATTGTGCTCTATCTAAACCAGTCAAGAAGGAAATGGCCCAAACTAAAACACAAACTTTTTAGCACCTTTTTTCATTCTTCAGTACATATAAATTTTTTTCATTTTGCAAATTTTTGGTAAGTTTAATTAAATGGTTTTGGGTAAAGGAAGAAGGGAGAGGGAGTGAAATCATGATTATAAGCTTTATTCATAGATACATTGGTGGACTCCAATTTTACTTTCGTTTTTTTTTTTAATTTTGATTGGTCAGTTGTGAAGCAAGAGCTTCCGAAAGAAGATTAAGTTTTTGTAATTTAGAAAATAATAAAATAATGTTGTTACATTTCAAATCATTTTTGTTTTACAATTTTAATATTTCATTATTGGTTTGCTTACAAAATAAATAAATTAATAATTCATTATTTTTGTGTCTTTCAGTATTTTCTCCATTAGTGAACAACTCAAGAATCGAAAATTTGTTAGTTCTTTTCCAGCCATACTTATCAGTATGAGTTCGAATTAATGCATGCTCGGAGTTTTGTAGGAGTGACTGTTTAGAATATTAATTGAATTCGACTCCTACAAAAACCCCGAGCACGCATTGATCTAATCCCATATCGACACCGTGCCCTAGGCACGGGCACAAAACCTAGTTATATATACATTGATAAATAAGAAAGACAAATTCAAAAAATTTATACAAAAAAAAAAACATTTTGAATGTTTTTCTTACTTCAAGCTGTCAGTTTTTTTTTTTTTTTTTTTACTTTTTAAAAAATTTAGGTCGGTAAAATGGTTCATTTGTACTAGATTATGTGCAACTCAAACCTAGTTCTCACTATTCTTGAAAATATCCAAAAACTTTTGTCAAGATTATTACTTGTTTGCAAGAAAATAATTATGTTTACACAAACTCAATATTTTAAAGGGTTAAATGCACCATTGGTCCCTGGAGTTTGAGCTTGTACACGATCAATCCCAAATACTAGAAAGGGCAAACTCCAAAATTCGTCCCAGTATTTTTTGCATTTTTTGGTATTTGTCCCTGTACAATTTTTTTTTTTTGAGACCATCCTTGTACCACGAACATTGAACATGATTGGTCCTTCCGTCGAATTTCGTTAGCTTTTTTCTGTTAAGTCGTCCCACGTGCCTTGCATGTGCTTTTCACCTGGGGTAAAACAGACATTTTAATAAAAAAGTACAGGGAACAAAAGCACAGGGGGTGAAGCTGAAAAAATTGGTTCTATCTTCTTCACAAAAACCGCAAAGGCGTTCTCTGCCCTGCGATGATTTTCAAAAAAAAAAAAAAAAAAAATTCAAAGCTTATTTATACAAGCCTCGCCAAAACTTAAATACAACCACATCTTAGACTCCCTCTCCTTCTACTTCCTGCTCACAATCGGTTAAAAAGAAACATAGCTTTGAAAACCACTTCAATTTTTATTCCAAAAATCACGCGAGCACACACATTTTCAACCCATGTCAAAAATCATAATTCAGAAAATGAGAACAATCGGATTACCTCGACGAGTTTGTCAGTGTGTGGAGCCGCGGTTCCTCCTTGTGCCGGCAGCCTCCTTCTCTTTCTAGTTTTGTCCAATTCTTTGACTCAAGAAACACCCTTCTCTCTCTTTTTCTATTTGAATTCTCAAACTATTGTTCCCACATGTCTAGCCCGTTCCAGAGGAAGATAGCAGGCTTCGTCCTTTCTAGTGTTAGTGGTGATCGGTGGTCTTGTGTTGGTGGTGGGTGGGGAGGATGCTATGGTGGTGATGGCGGGTTTGGTGGTGCAGGTGCTTGTGGAGGTGGGTTGTAGTCTACAATGGTGTAGGTGGCAGTGGGACTTGTAGAGGAGGAGGTAGTGGTGAGAGCATTGGTAGAAATGGTGTCTATTGAAGTTGAAGGAGAGGTTTGGGGGGATTGGTGAATTGGGGATTGGAAAGAAGGTGGTTTTAATTTTTTTATTTGGCAAATTACACAATTAGTCCCTATACTATATCCAATGAAATGACTATTTTACCCCTCAGCAAAATCAAGTGACGTGCACGTGAGGACACTTAACAGCAAAAAGTTGATGAAATTGGACGGAAGGACCAATTTCGTTTGAAATTTCAGTACATGGGTTACTGGCGTGGAGTAAGGATGAATCCCAATAAACCCAAAAAGTACAGAGACCATTTGTGTAGTTTGCTACTAGAAAAGTCTCACCATTGACCAAAGTATGCAATTTTCGCGCACTGTTGGTCCCTGTGATAAACGACGTTAGGGCTGGGACTGTTAAGTGAACATGTGCTCAGCACATGATCATTATATAAGGGTAAAATGGGAAAAATGATTGATCCATTAAATAGCATTCAAATTAGGGGATTTGTGTAATATCATCGAAAAAGGGGCTATATGAAACATTTACCAAACAGGGCTATATGAAACATTTACCAAACAGAGGAGACCTCCTTTTACCGGTCTCTTCTTCTCCAACACTCCTATTTTGAAGACAACCTAATTTTTTTTTTCTTCAAATCTTTTTTATTCGATCAGGAATCCAAATCTTTTTTATTCGTATAAATTAGGTTGAAAGGGCAGTTTTAATTGCTCAAAGGGGATTTTTAATTGCTCAAAGATTTTCCCTTATACCGCTACAGTACTAGTTCTTCCCATTCCCTCGACCCCTGTTCCTTTTCCACCATTGTTGCACAGAGTATTATGCACTCCCTTCATGTATATCCTGATCCAATTGTTGCAAAATCTAAAGTTCTGCATTAATTTAGGGATTCAAATTACTGAAGGGGTGATGATGAGATTGAATGAAATGTCCAATGTTAGGGAGTTGAATTAGATCTAGGGTGTGAAGGTGGAGTTCGCGGAGTTGCAGAAGCAATTTGGGTTTGTTCCCAATCTTCTCTCTCAATCTTTCTTCTTCTACTTCTTATTTAAAAAAAGAAAAGAAATTCTTGGACTTTCATGGTTGTTCATGATCTAGAGAATATTGTTGAAGATCATCGTTGAATTTTTTGAAGACCTTAACTTAGGGTTTGATGAGTGCAGCCTAGGGTTTGATTATTGTTGCACAGAGTATTATGCGCTCCCTTCATGTATATCCTGGTCCAGTTGCAAAATCTAAAGTTCTGCATTAATTTAGGGATTCAAAATACTGAAGGGGTGATGATGAGATTAAATGAAATGTCCAATGTTAGGGAGTTGAATCAGATTTGGGGTGCGGATATGGAGTTCGTGGAGTTGCAGAAGTAATTTGGGTTTGTTCCCAATCTTCTCTCGCAATCTTTCTTCTTCTACTTCTTGTTTAAAAAAAGAAAAGAAATTTTGGGACTTTCATGGTTGTTCTTGATATGGAGAATATTGTTGAAGACCACCATTAAATTTTTTGAAGACCTTAACTTAGGGTTTGATGAGTGCGGCATAGGGTTTGATGAGTGCGGCCTAGGGTTTGATTATTGGTGAAGGCGGCCTTGGCATAGGCATTGACCTGGGGTTTAACCAAGAGAGAGAGAGAGAGAGAGAGAGAGAGAGAGAGAGAGAGAGAGAGAGAGAGAGAGAGAGAGAGAGTTGTTCTTGATATGGAGAATATTGTTGAAGACCACCATTGAATTTTTTGAAGACCTTAACTTAGGGTTTGATGAGTGCGGCCTAGGGTTTGATTATTGGTGAAGGCGGCCTTGGCATAGGCATTGACCTGGTGTTTAACCGAGAGAGAGAGAGAGAGAGAGAGAGAGAGAGAGAGAGAGAGAGAGAGAGAGAGAGAGAGAGAGAGAGAGAGAGAGAGAGAGAGAGAGAGAGAGAGAGAGAGAGAGAGAGAGAGAGAGAGAGAGAGAGAGAGAGAGAGAGAGAGAGAGAGAGAGAGAGAGAGAGAGAGAGAGAGAGAGAGAGAGAGAGAGAGAGAGAGAGAGAGAGAGAGAGAGAGAGAGAGAGAGAGAGAGAGAGAGGGAGAGGGAGGGAGGGAGGGAGGGAGGGAGGGAGGGAGGGAGGGAGGGAGGGAGAGAGAGAGAGGAAGAGGGCGAGGAAGAGGGAGAGAGAGATGAAGAGGAAGAGGGAGAGGGAGAGGATGGTGTACTTCAGTGGTTCGGCACTGGCAGCGATGTGAGGATGGTGGACTTCGGTGGTAAATCCATCTTGAAATTAAGAATTAAGATTTGAATTTTAAAAAGTCATTGAATTCAGATGTCAAAAAAAAAGTTTGAATTCATTGAAAGAAAATAAATTTATTTCCTAATGTAATTAATAAAGAAAGAAATTACAGCACCAGCAGACGGACAGAACAAGTTGGTTTCCACAGCCCATCAATCAACTTCCAACTTCACTTATTACAGAATTAACCATAAGCAGACCTAGGTATCATCGAGATTGGTTTTTTATCTTGACATGTCAAAGAATTATCATATTTCACTCTCATTCTCGAAGAATATGTTCTATGATGGTACCAAGTCATATCTATTTCTCAGGATAGTTTTAATACAAAAAACTAGAAACTGAAATGAAGATTTATGTACATAAACCCATATTTAGGAGGCACCCAGTGTTTATTTAAGGTGGGTTTGGTGGTTATTGTTAGAGATGTTAAAAGGGTCACAGCTGGCCCGTTCAAATAAAAAAAATACAGGGTTAGAGTTTAAAATTCTTGGACCCATTTAAAACTCAGGTTTTTTTGGCCCGGACCGTTTAGCCTTTTATATGTGATATTAAGTGAGTTAGTCCTTTACTCTCTCTCTCTCTCTCTCTCTCTCTCTCTCTCTCTCTCTCTCTCTCTCTCGTCCCATCAGCACAGCCCTTATCTACCATCTCCCACCTCCGCCCATCACCCTTATCAAATGTAGTTCCTCTCCATCCCAGCTCTCTCTCCTCCTCCTTCCCTTCAATCCACAAGCTCCAACTATTCAACCACCTTCGCGCACCACCCAAACCATCTATAGCTCCAGCTCCTCGTCATTTTCCAGCACCAGCAGACGGACAGAACAGCAGCAACAACCCATAACATCAATTGGCAGCCACTCCTCTCTCTCTCTCTCTCTCTCTCTATTCTCCAACCCTCCTACCTCACTCCAAGCACCCAAATTGATATCCCCCTCTCATCTTTTGCAACTTCCAGCGGTGAAGAGCCGAAATTTCTATTCAAGTATTCAAAGATAGGGCAAAAATTAAATTTGGGGGAAGCATTTTAAGGGCTGATTCCAAGAAAGGGGAACTTCACTCCGCATTTCCACACTCACTTCAAGTAAGATCATTGAGTTTTCCCCGTCTCTTTTGAAGTATTTCCTGCTAGTATGGTAGTATTTTGTAGGATTTGAATTGATTGGAGAAATTGTGGATATTATATTGCTCTTTAATTTGTGGAGATTTAGTAGGTATTCTATTGTTGTTGGGATTGTGATATTGCATTATTGAGTTGTTGGGAGATTTTGTGGGTGTGGGATTATTGTGGAAGTGGTCTGAAAATTGGTGCACGCCAAGTGCTTGTAATAATTACCAAGCGGCAGTAGAGCTATTATTTTTTAGTCGTGGTTTCTTTAGCCCAAAGCCCGATAGGGTTAGAGTTAGGTTCGCAATCTTCGTAGCTCGTATGAACTGGCTGTTTGCCACAGGATGGCCCGAAACTGCTACGGCTAGCCGGTTTAACATCTCTGGTATTTGAGGAGGTGCCAAGAGTTGTTTAATTGACGTGGATGTAGATATGCTTTGTTATAATGGTGGGCTGGAATATTGGTAGTTTGTTACTTACTCTGCACTATGTTATGTGAGAGCCTGAGGGGTCACCTAGGGGTCCTTTAGAGATCACGTTAACAACATGGGATTTTTCATGTTTTACCCTATTTTTATGGCTCAGACTCCTACAAACTTCTAATGAATGCATCCTACATTTTACTTCTTATGCAAGTATTCTAAAACGGCTTATGTCACAGTTTTTTGTTTTTCTTGGGTATTCTTCATCATGAACATCGAGTGACGCATAGCCTACTCAATTTGAAACCCATGTGCATTCCCTGTGGGCGCTTCTATAGTCTGAATCAAACTAAATTAATTATTCTCTAATGCTACATGTACAGAATTCATCAAAAGAATTCGTTTACATCATGCATCAAAGTGTTGTATGGTACAATCATATGGTTGTACTGTACAACACTTCGAATACATGAGGTAAATGAATTATGTGTGTGTGTGTGTGTGTGTGTGTATATATATATATATATATATATATATATATATATCATTGTTCTAATTATTAATAAGTAATCATTCTTCTTTACTTACCATACAGAATTCATCAAATGAATTCGTTTACATCATGCATCAAAGTGTTGTATGGTACAATCATATGGTTGTACTGTACAACACTTCAAATACATGAGGTAAATGAATTATGTGTGTGTGTGTGTGTATATATATATATATCATTGTTCTAATTATTAATAAGTAATCATTCTTCTTTCCTTACCACCTAATCCGTACAATAAGGAATCGAGTTATCATTTTCTGCCAATTTGAGTATAATGTTCTTCTTTTGATTTCCTTTTTTTTTTTAAATTTTTATTATCGTTTTTCTTTTTCTTCAGGACTGGCTTGATACGATTTTGAGTGGGTTATCCTAGTAGTTTGCATCATATCTTTTGATGGCGGCTTCGTATTTTCATGGCCTTCAGTCTCTGAAGGTTTATTCGAGAGACCGCATCTGCTTCTCTAGTGGTTGGCACTCAAGAAGAGACAACTCCAATGGCAGATGTTGTTTTGTCCGTTCTTGCATTAAGAAACCCGATCAAGGTCTTCATCTTGATTCTAAGGTACTTCAAGTTTGTAGTTCAGTCGTTAGAGCCTATGCAATGCGATTTAGGCTGGTTTCTGTGGTTAGAATGGTCGTCCATGGAAAAAGTAATACAGGAATAGCATTTAACTGCTGTTGACGTATTACTACTCCCATGAGTCATTTTGATGCCATCTAATTCCTCATCCCAGCAGAATGCACTTGTCCAATATGCTAATTTTATATAATCAAAAACTGAAGTAGAAATAAGTCATTTCCTATGCGATTTTTATTCTTTTCTCTGTGGAAGTTGTAAAAATTTGCATTTATACATATGTGAGCTAATATAGGTATCAAATTACTGAGTTTCAGTTCAGTACATTGTTGGATGGTATAAAATGGGATGACAAAGGTTTAGCGGTGGCTATAGCCCAAAATGTTGACACAGGAGCTATCTTAATGCAAGGCTTTGTCAACAGAGAAGCACTTGCGACAACTATCTCCTCCAGGAAGGCAACTTTCTATAGCAGGTCACGGTCAACATTATGGACAAAGGGAGAGACCTCTATGAATTTCATCAATGTTTGTGACGTCTTTCTTGATTGTGATTGTGATTCTGTAAGTTTTTAGTATTAAGTTAAGAAGTTAGGGAGCAAAATCTTATTTGTTTTGCCATAATAAATTAATATCAGGATTCCTCTTTCAGATCATATACCTTGGGAAGCCTGATGGTCCCACTTGCCACACTGGGTCAGAAACTTGCTACTATACATCTGTTTTTGATTTCTTACAAAATTCACAGGTCACATTCGCTGCTTCTGTTCCCTTGTTTCTTTGTCATAATTCATTGAAATCAACTCACTAATAAGTTTGACCTTTTTTTACTTTGGATTGAATCTTGGATTATCAATGAACTTGTAATTGTAGGTTGAAGACAATAATCTTGCATTGACAACGTTGTACTCATTAGAATCCACGATCACACAAAGAAAAGAAGAAATCTCAGTACCTCAAAATGGAAAACCCTCATGGACAAGAAGATTATTGCTTGATAACAAGTTATTGTGCTCAAAGATCAGGTATACTGATTTTATTTCTGAAATTCTTTCAGTCAAGCATCTATCTCTGTCATATGTGTGTGTATATATATATATATATATATTTGGGCTTTTGCATGGTAAATTTGTAACATTCCTCATTTCCTTGCAAGAATGTTGAAATGTGGAGCAATTACATGATTACTGAGCATCAGATCTGTATTTTTGCATACCAAACGATCCAAATTTACTTATGGTTTAAGTCTAATACATTCCTCACAGGGAGGAGGCAGATGAGCTGTGCAGATCTTTGGAGGAGAGTGAGGACAAATCCCGGACTGCATCAGAGATGGCAGATGTACTTTATCATGCAATGGTCTTATTGGCTGTAAGAGGTGTAAAAGTAGAAGAGGTTCTGCAGGTCCTTAGACAGAGATTTACACAGTCGGGCGTTGAGGAGAAGGAAAGTCGCAAAGCCAAGGGCTAATATAAGGGATATATGGCTTCCTAATTTCTTTAATCCATCTGCGTGCTGCAGTTGTTGCGGTTGCAGGTTGGATGGTATTGACTATTTTCAAAAACGGGTGGCATCTTCAAAGTTATTGTATTGCAATGTTTTGAGGATTCATGGAGCAAACTGGTATCACATAATGACACCCTCATAGTTCTTTGACTGATTATAGTTGTTTCCTAGAGATTTGAAATTAAGTTTTCTGTCAATTCTCCCCCACCCCCGCCCCCACCTCCCTGGTTCCAAACAAGAACCCTGAGTGGCAGATGTCAGAAATTTTGTAAAATTCCAATGTGTTGGTTCATGAATATGTGAGGAGTAAATCAACATACTCCTTACATCCTTGGAATGAATTAATTATAAGGTATAACTTTTAATGCGCTTTGATAATCTTGCAATATGATTTTTAGCTTAGTACTTTTTAATTCTGAAATGAAATGTTCAACCGAAAGAATCTGGCCAATAAACAAATTTACCCAAATTTCTTAGAATTAAAATTAAGAAAATAATTTCAGTTGGTACGAGTTTCAACTAGAATTAAAATTAAAATGCAGTGCCACCCCCACCCCCACCCACTGTAAACTTGAAATGATTGTGAATTTCTTTCATTGTAGAGGTAATGAATTTGAATCCCCCCTAGTCGCTGCAATACATATCTTCTATTCTTCTTGTAATTCCCACTACTTTACCTAGGAAGAGATCAAAACAGTCGCTACGAATCATGCATTACCGGTGTTGGTGGCTTCAACAAGGTACATTTAGGATTTAGTTATCGGCGGTAAAACTTAATTGGGTATACAGATTTCAAATGGCTTTCTTTATATATGGTCTAATTAAACCCCAAGAATTCTTATATGGTCTAACTTACTCAAAAACATCTTTTAAAACCCTTTTTTTTTTTTTGTGTAAAAACTCCATAATACCCTTTTTTCGAACGACTCATAAGTGGTCGTTCATGAGTCGTTCAAACGATCTTAGGGTTTGTTCGAACGACTCATTCAAACGACCCCAAGGTCGTTCATGAGTCGTTCGAACGACCTTAGGGTTGGACGGTCGTTCGAGAGAGAGAGAGAGAGAGAGAGAGAGAGAGTAATACCTTGGTTCTTCCTATGTTTAATGGGTTTACTTGGCTGCATTGTTATCATGTTAGACATATATGTTAGGTTCATTTGAATATCGTGTTGATTGGTTTACACCTTGATTTCATGTGTTTAGTATGCTTGGTTTGTGATTTAATTCTTGTAATCATTCATACTTGTAATGCTTAGCATTCTAGCCTTGTTGTACGTGGATTTGGATGAGTTTTAATGTGTTTTGAATATTGTTGGATATTGGGATCATGTTAGGATCACTTGGGAGTATTTTGGAAACCTTTTTAGACAATTTTTGAGCTCCAGGTCGCGCCCTAGCGCATATAGGCTCGCTGTAGCAAGCAGTTTGCTGAAGTTTTCAGAAAAACAGACCAAAAGTTCAGCCCGGACCGCGCTTTAGCGCGCATATGGCCGCGCCTTAGTGCGCTTGTACGGACAGCATTTTGTGATTTTTAATTTTGTTGACTTGTTGACTGATTTCTTGGCTCTCCTTGTACCACGTCCCCTAGGCTTGAGACTAGGCATTTCCACCCCTTTAGACACCAAGAGAGACCTCAAGTTACTCTATATTCCATTCACTGCCACCATAGAAGCTTAGAGAGAGTGTGTGTAAAGGTAAGGTGAGACTATGAGTGTGCTTCACTTCTCCAAGATTTAACCAACCGATTTTCAATCCAAGACCACCATTGTGTTGGGGTTGGCTAGGAGACCAGTTTGCAAAGCTTTGATTTCATCTTTGGTTAGTGTAAATGTCTATTTCAAGTAAGTTACTAACCATCTTTGTATGCTTAGAAATTATTGCATAATTGTTTATAAATGCACATGCATGACTTTTATAAATACTAGTAATTGAGAAACTTATATTGTAACTTTAATGTGGTTGTTTAATTCTAGCAATTATATGTTTGACGTGATGATTAGTAGAATTAATACATCTACTTGACATTTATCAAGTTTACTACTTTTGAACTTGGTGGTTATTTGCATAAGATGAGTAATATATCAACTTATGCATTGCATTGAGTCCTATAGTCTTTACAAATCAATATTTGTGATCGCTATAAGTCGCCGTATCGGAGTTTCACACACCCCTCCTTTGTTGGCCACAGTTGAGATGTAGCCCCACTGTTGTAGCAATACGCATGACTTTGGTTAGCTATGGAACCCGATGGGATTTTTGGGGACGTTGATATTATACACACGAGTATCACGGTACCTTGGTTTTCTCTTGTATTGCAGGAGCAACGCGAAGATAGAGAATGAGAAATGATATCATTTCTTATGTGGTTTATTTACGTTGCACCTATGTGAACATCACTGTACTACGTGGCTTATGTGACTTGTATACTTGTGATGATTATACATGTTCAGTTTGGTATACTAATATGAATACCATGTTATCTTTACAGCTTGAGCATTGTGCCATGCCATGTAGTTACATTTAGTAACTTATTGAGTTTCGACTCACCCCGTTTGTTGTTTATATGTTTTCCTTAGATCCGAGCTAGCTAGGCAGTTCGCGGTGAGGTCGGTGAGATCATGACTAGATTGCAGGTGGTTTTTCAGTTTTGTAGCTTGTGGAGCTTGTTTATAGTTGTAGTTATTTTCTTTTGGCAATGACGAATGGTTATGTAAAGTTATGTAAACTTTACTTTGGGTAGTGTTATCTTGTGTTGTAATCTTTTTATACTTTTGGAAGCGGACATATGTATGTCGTGCTCGTGAATATGATTTTCGTAGCAATGCAGTTTCTTCCTGAGCATGTTTTAGCTCGTGGTCTTATTAGTTGGGTTCTGGCAGTATTGTCGCTGATGATTTGTTTTGATTTAATCAGGTTTTATCTTTGTCATTTTCTAGTAAGTACGGGTGGTTACGCCACGTGCTTTTCTTTTTAGGTTTATGTTGTTGTCCGTTTTGTGACACCCCGATCTGGATTTTCATACAAAATTCCAAAGGTCGTGTTGTCAAAACAACATAACAAGACTTAGCATAAAATGTAAACACCTGATTAAACAATAATAAACAAGTCTTCGGCGACACTACTGCCAGAACCCAACTAACGACCACCACGAGTCTATAACTCGGGAGAGAAATAACAACAATGATAACATCATCGGCCACAACATGCCGGAACAACAATATAAGTAAAACCAACTCTATATACAAGCACGACATACATGTCGGTTATCAAAAGAATAATACAAACCAAATATGATTCTACCCCAAAGTAAAGTTTATATAACTTTACATAACCATCGAATCTCACCAAAAGAAAACACTACAACAACTGTACAAACCATAAGTACAACTACGAGGACAACTTGCTAACTAGTCACGTCCTCACCGACCTCACCGAGAGCTGCCTGGCTGGTTCGGATCTAAGGAAAAACAATTAAACACAACGGGGTGAGTCGAAACTCAATAAGTTACTAAATGCAACTATATGACATGTCATAATGCTCAACTGTAATCGTAACAAGATGATAGCATTTCTATACATCACAACTCAACATGAAATATCATTCATGATATACAACTCACTTTGATGTTCACATAAGTGCTTGTAAATAAATCACATAATAAAGGATATCTTTCTCTTTATCTGTCTTTGCATTACTCTTGCAATACACAAAATAACCAACGTGTATCGATACTCGTTTATGATGTATCGACATCCCCGAACCTGCCGGGTCTCCCCGAAAATCTATCGGATCTTAACAACCAAAGTTACGCGTATTGCAACAACAGTGGGGCTACCACCCACATGTGGCCAACAGGTGAGGTATGTGTGCACTCCGGTACGTCGGCTTATAGCGTTTCCAAACATTGATTTGTCAAGGCTATATGTCGTCCCACCTTGACTCATTAACAAATGCCAGCTGGACTCAATGCAATGCACAAAATGGTATCTACTCATCTTATGCAAATTAACCCCAAGCTCAAAAGTAGTGAACTTGGTAAATGTCAAGTAATTCATATTACTCAATAACAAGTCAACAACAAGCACATATTTGCTCAAGTTTATGCATCCACATAGAGCTAATTTACAAGTCTCTATCCCACAAATATTAACCATTCACTATATCAACTTGTTTGAGAGTTTATAAATCTACTCAAACTAACCCAAATTCTCGTAGGGATTTAACGTAATATTCGGTGTATATTGTTCATCCAAAATTCTACTTCAAGGTTTTATAAACATAAGTTCAGTTTGGGTATAGTTGCTAGATGCAACTTATTTTCCAACTCTAGTCTTTGTTCTTCTCTTAGTACAATTCTAAGTTCAACAATGGAGTAATTATTCCAACCAAACCATCTCATACCAAGAATCTAACACAAACAAGATTCTCACACATACATGTAAAAATTAGACATATAAATAACATCTTTAACAAGGCTAGCAAGTTCATTATGTAACTAGCATGTTTTGAAGCTTAAAGCATACAAAAGGGGAATTAGTAACTTACCTTAAATAGAAAATCAAGCCACAAAACACAAAATCAAAGCCTTGTAAATGAGTCTCCTAGTCTTTAGCTACACAAATCTGGTCTTGCATGCAAAGTTTGATAGTTGAAATGTGAAGAGATGCAAAACACATAGTGTTCTCACCTTGACAACACACACACACACACACACTTCTCTTTGAGTTCTTGAGTGATAATATGAAATGGGAGTAATGTTTTGTCTCTCTCAGGGGTTTAAGGGGTGGAAGAGGTGGAAGAGAGGCTGATTTACACTCCAAGGACGTGTCTTCTTATAAGTTCACAAGTCTTACATGTAAATTTATAATATTAAAACACATACAACAAATCTGCTATCAGGGCGATCGCTCTCACTCGAGGCAAAGCGATCGCTTTAACCTCTGCCCAGAAGGCGATTGCTTTGTTCCCAGATCCTAAATGCCAACTTTCTGTCCATAGGGCGATCGCTCTGGCCCTTGCCAAGGCGATCGCCTTGTCTCCAGTGCTGAAAATGATAAGTACAAGGCTCAAAAATGCCTCCCAAGCCATCCCAAGTAATTCTTAAGCAATTTAGAAAGTTGACAAGGTCAAAACACTCTACAAGAACCCCCAACAAGTCTAAGAACTTTGCTAGAATCATAACACAAAGCTTACATGATTGTAACACAACTAATACATGTCAACAAATCAATATATATTATCATAACTCACATCACTTCCATGACATTCTATTTTTACCATGCTATGTAAATATTTTTTATCATGTATATTTAACATAATAACAAGGCATACAAATATGCAATTAACACATAGGAGAGCTAGGGTATTACATGTTTGGCATACCGATCTTGGGTCACAGAGAGAGACGTATCAGTGCTTCAATGGCAGGAGGAAGGAGCTTCAACGGCAAAAGGAAGGAGCGGGAAAAAGAAAGAGAGAAGGCGTTGTCTGAGAGAGAGGCACTTAGAACATATGTTTTAAAAAGGGTATTTTGAGAAGTTTGTTTTAATTGTTGGTCAAATGCCATAAAAGATAATTTGTAGGGTCAAAAGGCTATACTTGATATATATCACATTTTTTCAAATCCGTCTTCATCACAAGGATGTAATGAGTTCGAGGTTGAAAACATAATCCTCGTAATGATGAGTAGGTATGTTTTCAACCCGTTACCCGTGAACCCACCCAACACAACCCATTAACATTATAAGTTATATCGGATTACCCATTACAACACAATCAAATTTGTGAGTTAAGTTGGGTTAAACCCATAAATTTGTTTTTACCGCTAGTTTACGCGAATTAGTCAAGCCTTCAAACCCTTCTCGCATCGCATCACTGACTCGAAGTCATCTATCGCATCACTCAACCGTGGAAGACGAACCCTAGATCTTATCCTTCTCCCTCATCTCTCAAACCCATGTCGATCAAAGCAATCTCTTGTTGAATTCCTACAAAACAACATCTTTGATACGTGTTAATCGGAGGGTTTTTCAACAAAGTGTAGCCTAGCCGACCTCTCCAACAACCAGGTAGCTCTTCTCTCCCAATCTTTCTCTCTTTCTATTTGACATGAACATCAAATAAAAAAAAATAAAAATATAAAATATGAATCTGTGATAGACCTTGTTTTAAAGAAAACTGAACGGTGAAAAAAGATTTATGTAACTGACCAAGTAACTGTGATTAGGACTGGATGGCTGGTTAAGTTGAGTTGAGAAATTTATAGCTTTAATTTTAGAAATTGAGATTTATTTTATTATTTTTTGGAACAAACTAAAATGGAATGCAAGTTTATTGGTAACCAACATAGTTCATTCCATTCAATATCAATTTTGTACAAATTAATTCCATGTTAGTTCAAATAGCATAAAAATGAATCACAATCATGCTGTACCAAAATGTATGTTTACATAAATACTTGCGCTAACGAACACACATGCACAAAACACACTGACACAAACACATAATAGGAGAAGGCTCTGATTGGGCGACATTGGGAGGAGAAAGGTAGACATCCACAAACGGTTCGGAACCGGTGGTTCGAACCGGAACCGAATCACCTAAAAAATGCATAAACTCGAACCATGAGGAACTAGAACCGTCCCTGAACCGGAACTGCCGGTTTACACGGTTCGGTTTCGGTTTTTAATTTTTCAAAATCGTGAACCGCCGGTTCCAAACCGTGAAAAATTGCCAAAAATTAAATTTTAAATTTTAATTTTGAAATTGCCTTGTTTTACTCTATAATTTCAAAGATGAAAAGTTTTCAAAGTTTAATAAATAAAAAAAAAACACTTTGTACAAAGTTTTAAGATGGAATTTTTTTTAAATTTATAAAAAATGAAAAAAACAATTAAAAATTGCAGTTTGAAATCGGAACTGTAACCGTGATTTACCGATTCGACTATGGTTTGTTGTCTCACAATTTTTGGAACCGCCGGTTCGAACTGTTTGGGCATGTCTAGAGAAGGGCGTTGGAGAGTGGTTATAGGGGCAGTGATGTAATCGTAAGCGAGCTTGGCTGCTTGGTTTTGCACATCTTTCGAGGAGCAGCATTCGAACGCAAGGGTCTAAAATGGGACACCCTTGATAGTGGCCGTGAATCGCGGGTCGTGGTCCGCCCTTCTCTCACCACCTTGTACTCCTGCAACATCTATGATTGCTTGTGACAGAGTTCACCATCGTAAGTAAGCTTCGCTGCTTGGTTTTGTGCTTCTTTTGAGGAGCGGCATTCGAATGCAGTGGTCTAAAATGGGACACCCTTGACGGTGACGGTGGCCGTGAATCGCGGGTCGTGGTCCGGCTACCATCGTGTACTCCGGCAACTACTAGATTGCTTGTGGTAGAGACTTCTTGAAGCTTAGATTTATTCATTTTTATTTTGACGAGAGTTTTATCCACAACAGATAGAAGGAGAACTTTTGAATTTTATGGGCGTCGTTCAAAGATATGTGAACTTTTGCCGTTTCTGAGTAGGGAGGGTATCCTTAATAAGTATGGATCACAAAAGCAGAATGAGTTTTTGCTGAGCCGAATGATGTTGAAGTAGCACTTCAATTAATGCATTACCTAATCCCTTAAATGCCATCACCTAATCTAGAGGTGTAAGGCCTAACCACCAAACCGTCGAACCGAACCAAACCAAACTAAATATCTATCTATATATATTATATATATTATATTAACTATTTTGAGTCAATAATTTAGGGGTGTGCACGGGCCCAAAGCCCGGTATAAGCCCATTTAGTTGCGGGCTTCAATTTCAAAAGCCCAACATAGCGGGCTTTGTGCGGGCTTAAATCAACGGGCTTTTGTGGGCTTTAAACGGGCATTGGACGGGCTCGGGCTTAGCGGGCTTACAAATTAAATGTTTTATTTTGGAAATTTTATACCTATTAAAGTTTGGGCTTTAAATTATTTTTAGCCCATCAATCCATCTCTGAAAAAAAAAAAAAAAAACAAAACAAAACACAAATAAATCATTTAAGACAAAAACAAAAAACAAGACAGTTTACTCAACAATTTATTACTCTCTTTTTCAACTCAAACATTTTATTATGTAATATGAACTATGAAGAACAAAAGAAAAATAAAATAACAGGTCAAATTTCAAGTGTTTCTTCATCCCAATCTAATTGATGGACACAAGTAAAGGTCAAATATACACAATTTATAAATATTTACTCCAAAAATCAAAATCAACTATTGCACCTAACTTATACTTTTTCAAAACTATGCCGATTTAACATTGAATATGCCGATTTAACATTGAAGTGGATCAAAATAATTACAATAAATTAATAAACAGTACCAAAAAAATCCAACTATTGAAACTTTTTTAGTATAACAACCAAAAAGAATTACACTTTATATATACTTACTATAAAACGACGTAGTTTTAGTAAGAGATGGGACGGGCTGGGCTTAACGGGCAGGAAGGATTGGAGAGCCCAGTCTATGCCCAAGACCGCGGGCTTTCACTTATCTAAGGCCCAGCACTATGTACTAGCCCACGGGCACGGGCTTTGCGGGCTGGGCATTGGCGGGCTCTGCGGGCTTGACGGGTCGATGGGCCGATCTGCTCACCCCTAGGCCCTAGTCAATATAATAGTATGCCAAATCTATACCCTTAAAGTTATTTTATTTAAAGTTAAAATTTTGACATTTAGTTATTTTAATTTGTGTTAAAAATATTTGTTTTATTTAAGAGTTTTTTTTAATACTTAAATAATTAAACTGTGGAACCGAACCAAACCAATCGGTTCAGTTTGGTTTGGTTTTGAAGTCTATAGCGGTTCAATTCTGTTTGAAAAAGATGGAACCAATATGAGGTGGTTCCGTTCATGATTTTAGCCTAAATCGAATCAAAATCGAATCACTTACACCTCTAATCTAATCCCAACAAAAAACTTATTCTGCTTTTAAGGGATTAGGTAATGCATTAATTAAAGTGCAAAAAAACTTCAACATTGTTTGGCTTAGCAAAAACTCATTCTGCTTTTGTGGTCCATACTTATTAAGGATACCCTCCCTACTCAGAAACGGCAAAAGTTCACATTTCTCCGAACGATGCCCATAAAATTCAAAAGTTCTCCTTCTATCTCATGTGGATAGAATTCTCGTCAAAATAAAAATAAATAAATCTAAGCTTCAATAACCCACCACAAGCAATCGTATCATTGCTGTTGCCGGAGTACACGGTGGTGTGAGAAAGGTTGGACCACGACCTGCAATTCACGGCCACTGTCACCGTCAAGGGTGTCCCATTTCAAACCCCTACATTCGAATGCCGCTCCTCGAAAGAAGCACAAAACCAAGTAGCAAAGCTCGTTTATGATTACATCACCACCCCTATAACCATTCTCCAACGCCCTTCTCCTCCCAATGCCGCCCCGCCAGAGCCTTCTCCTGGCATGTGTTTGTGTCAAGTGTGTTTTGTGCAAGAATGTGTGTTCGCGTAAGAGTTTATGTAAACATACATTTTGGTCAGTGTTCTAAAAATTGCTAGGTGGACGCCAGGCGTTAGACCAGCGCCTAAGGGGCCTAGGCGGGGACTAGAGTTAAGGCATCATTACCCTGATTTTCAATTTTTTTTTTTCGTAATACCACCTAATTAACAACCATTATACCTTAAATATCCTGATAGTTAATATCACCAAATAGGCAAATAATATATCATCCAAAGTTCAAGAAGACACAACAATAATCAATAACTCAATACACCATAGGTCCATAACACTTGTTGCGACAATATAGATATGATCAAATAATCAAAATTATCATTTATTTATATATATATATATATATAAATATATATATTTAAACATAAATTTTTTGGGTGTAACGGAGGGAGAACAAAACAAACCTGCAACCTGGGTTGAACGCCAGGCCAGTTAAATCCAAAGGCATACGCCCCCCCACCCCCAACAACCACAAGGGGAACTTGCCTCCCACCAAAGTCCAGAAGCATATACCCAGCAAAGCAGACGAGACAACCAGTGGATCGCAAGTTGTAAAATGCACCAAGTTTGATGACCTAGGCAAATGCAATCTCGAGCCTGTCTAACTGGGACTAAAGCTCATATTTAGGTAGCCACTCATCTTAATTTTCGTCGCAACCATAACCTGGACTAAAAGTTCATATGTAGGTAGCCGGTCGGTCATCTTGGTTTTCTTCCGAACCAAGATCAAACGTTCGATCGGGAGTTTGGCACATTGTTCTACTACCTTAAAGGTGCTTTTACGTCTCAATCCAGTCATTGGTCGACTATATCTTAAACATCTGCGTGTTTTTTTATTGAACTATTTTCACCCAAAACACGATAAATTTTCACTTTCCCTTGCATTAAAATTAAATGGCATGACTTCAGGTTCATATAACATCCAATATCACAACCATTGTTGGAAGCAAAAGTGTACATGCATGATTCCTTGATTTTGGTCTTCCGTATACATGTATCCAACAAAGTTCACACCAACACTCCCCTCACCCACTCAGCAACACGTGCGTGCAGACCCAAAACATGACAAAAACCAGAACAAGAATGAATGAATATAAAGCTTTACCAACACAAAACGCACCTCGATCTAAAATGTTATGAAAATATCACTTGCAATATAACTGCTTTAAGTTTTGCAGATCACGAAATTTACAAAATAAACATCTACAACACAGCTACCATATTTACACAAGTCAGAAAATCATCTGTTACTGGAAACAAACATTAAAGAAATTCTGGATGCATGGTTCTTCTTTTTACATACAACAGGATATAAAATATAGCAAGCGCTACGCTATCATATACAGATATCAAGCAGTCTGAGAGTTTTTAATGCATGCTATCAGGCAGCCCGCCTGCAATGAACCATGGCTGAATTGGAAACACCGAGACACAACCTTTTGAGTTCCCAACTTACTGCCTTCATGCATGTTCCTTTTTTTACTTTATTATGAACTTCCTTGATTACATGGTATTGGGGCCACCACAAGGGATGGATTTACCCAACATATTGTAATTAGATGGACGGTATGAAAATATCTTTATGAGCTCAATGAAAGTGATCAGAAGACCCCAAGGATGTGGGCGATTGACAATTAGTCGCTCCAGCACAACAAATTAAGGGAATTGATCCCTTTTTATAAGTAATAGTATAAATTAAACATGTTTCCTAATTATTATATCATAACTAGGAAACTCGATCATAGCAGTGTACCTCCCCTTCAATTGGATTCATATTCAATTATTAAAATACAATTAATCATTTCTTGATCATTAAGAGAATAAATCCTATTAACACTATATATGATTTGAGACACTATTTTAACAGTACTAACGTGATATCATGAGATTGTTTTTATTGGTCTAGGGAGCTCAAAATGCTATCCCCATTTTGATTGTGCAATTTAGTTTATGTATATAACTTAAGTTTTAGATTTCAAATTAGAACTTTGTTGTTCCAAAGTTAAAACTGATTTTGTCCCTATTCAATTTTAAAGCAAGATTTTTTTGTATACACGGGACTGATTAAACGGTGAGACTCTCGTTTTAAAAGAAAAAAAATAAAGAATTTGTTCAAACCAATTTATTCTGGTTTTGATCTTGTATGGTATAAAAAAAAATACAATGGAGATGTTTGATGCGGATGGTGAAGACGAAGAGTTGCTAGTCGAGGACTTTGGCAAATTTAAACTCGGAAGTGAAATCTCTTCAAATATTATGGAATAGGTACTTCTCTTTCCCTTTTCATTTTTGTATATGCTTTCCAGTGTGTTGGGTTTCTTAGTCAAACTTTCCTTACTGTCCTAGTGAATTATTCAGATATGTAGAGATAAATAAGAAAATCTAATATGTAACACCTACATCATATAGTCCTTAACATAGTCCACCTTCTTGTATGTTGAAGTTTGTTTCTTAAGTGCCTTATGATCTATATATTATATGAAGTGAAAAAAAAAAAAAAAGAGTTTATACTTCCGATGATCCAATACAAAAAAGAAAATTCTTGTGGCATTTGATTATATAGCTTGTCATGCTCTTTATATGATTTAACATATGTATTCCAATCAACTGGTTCATGACTTTGTCAAACTGATTATTTAATGAATTCAAAGGTAGGAAACTAATTTCCATAGTCTTATCTTGATATACTCCTTCCAATCTGGGCTTGTTTCACTTATGTGAGCATTTTTATGTATAACTTTATTATGTTGACAAGTTTACTTGGAAAGTGTTGGTGCACTTGATTTCAAAGGCAAGGTGCTGCCATTACAAATGTTCTAAAAATTGATAGACGGGGACTAGAATTAAGACATAATTACCCTTATTTTTTATTTTTTTCTTAATATAACCTAATTAACAAGTATTAAACCTTCAAATATACTAATAGTAAAATGTCACCAAATAGACAAATAATCTAAATATCATTCCAAAGTTAAAAACAACATAATAATAATCAATAACTAAATACACCATAGGTTCATAACACCTGAGAAGCAATATAAATATGACAAATAATCTAAATTAATTTTTTTAAATATAAAACAGGCCTAAAATAACGTCATTTAATTTGGGCCAAAGCTTTTAATTAAAATAAAAATAAAAAAATTAAAGAGTTGGGCGGCTAGGTGGTCGATTTGCTCGATTTCTAGGCACCTCGATGGCGCCTAACACCTAGGCCGATATTTAGAACCATGGCCACAACTAGTCTACGTTTCTCGTGAGAAATGTCCTGGCTATCAACACCACGAGAAAGCTGGAGCCATGAATGCCCCAGTGAGTAGGTGGACCGTCTTAAACAATGTGGAGTCTTGAGTGCTAGTGATCATCCTCAACTAGAGGATCAGTCCACCCATCTCCATTTTTAGTTACAAAGGAGTCTCAAACCTTTTGATTTATACTGATTTTGAGTTATTTTTTATGTAATCTTTTTTATATTTGAGATTAGCAAAGTGAGAAATATTTTATTTTTAGTTTGTGAAATTTTAAAGGCAACAGGTAAACTTGTGAAAATGAGGTTGTCTCGGTAAATTTAAACTCTCGACCAAAAAAGAAAAAAAAAAGACCAGTTACTTTACCCAACCCATTGACCCGATTCATCTTTGGGTTGTGACGGGTTTAACCCAGCCACCCATTATCCAACCAGACCCAACTCAGTTGACCCGATTAATAGGCCTAATGATGAGGCATAGACACTTGTCACGGGGTCGAGGACCGGGGACGACACCAATTATAAATATGCTACATAAGTATACCATTTTCCATGTAGTGATATATACTCCCGTCGCTCCAGGTAAAGAGTTCACTTTCTTTTTTTAAAAATCAGCATGTGACTAAATTAAATCAAAATTTTACATACTTTACTTATGTTTTAAGAAATAAAGTTTTATTAATTAAAAACTATCTTAAAAATACTATGATTACAACTTTTATAACTTTGTAAAAATCACTAAGTTTATGTTAATTATCAGTTAAATTTTAATTAAATTGACTGAAAAAAGTCAAAAGTGCATTATTTACCTGAACGGAGGGAGTACTAGTGTCATCTTCCTCATAATATCCAATCAACGTCACAAGGTGCCATTGGCTCATTATTGTGAGGATTCCGATATCGGTCTTGAACTCATTACATCCTTGTGATGAAACGAAGAGGGATTTGAAATTTGTATAGCCACTTTTGTATTACCATCAAAAACACCCCAATTATCTTTCCCGAAGCCACCAAACACCGATAACGAGACTCGTCAACATTCGTGATCACTATTTTGATCTCTTCCCAAGTGAAATTGCAAGAATAGAGATGTGTACAAAAAAAAAATAAAAAAATGAGAGGCTATTTTTGGGACCCCACTTTTTAGATCTGAAGTCGTGGTGGGCCCTAATACCTAGTTTTTGAAGACATAATATTTTTCTACTTAGCCAATCAACTTTAGCCAAACTACTTAGCCAATCAATAGACGTTATTTTATTTTGTTTGTACCAAATGCTTTACATACTATATTGTGGAATTTTGGAGTTGAAAAATAGAGTTCTAATGGTGATTCTCATAAGACAATGTGAGAGAATTTCCATTTCCGAGGTAATGCTATTGACACTAAAATTTTCATAAGCATTGTTTAAATTTACTTGTAATTGATGCTTACTATTATGTACTATGGAGTGCTTTTGTTAAAAATTGGAGTAACAAAATATAGCCTTACTTTCATTCTAAGTTCATCAAAAGAAGGGAAATGCTATTAACTTTTCAGCCAAGTCACTCCATCTAATGTTTTCTTTCACTTGTACACTAAACAGTAAAAAAAAAATGATGGCAATAACAACTGTGGCTTTACAAAATTTACCTCCTTTGGAAGTTTAACTTGCCAATGAAATAAGCAAAGAGAGAAGCAAAAACAATGGGGTAGAGAATAAGAATAACAGCCACTATAGGTAACTGATCATGGTGAAACCCAAAATATTCTTTCAAAAAATTTGACACTGTTTTGGTTTCTCCAAATACCGTAATCTCCTTGTGTACATCTCCATACTGAGAGGTAAGCAAACCATTGAGTGTCCACGATGTTGGAGTTAGGTAGTATAACCATCTCCACCATTTCGGAATTTGCTGCAAGAAACCAAACGCATCACCATGGATTAGTTCCAAACTCTCAACAAGGCGGACTGACTTGGCTCAAAAGACTAACGTTTTCTTCTTCTTATTTATTGATTCTTAAATCATTGAGTAATTAGAAAATTTTCAAGAAGAACTTGCAAGTAATAGAAATGTCTAGAGATTCATGGCTTACCGGTTGAGGAATCAAAAAACCAGAAAACAGGTTAAAAATCATGTAAAACGCTGATGCTAAAATTGCAGCTACTGGATGGCTTGGTGTGATAGAAACAAGCAGCATTCCCAGATAGCTGTAGTACATCAATGTACAGAACATTGCAAAGAAGTACCAGAAAATCTTGGATGCGGACCAATAATATCCAATCAGGGGATATGTGATCACTACATATACAAATGTCTGGACAAGGAGATAAGGAACTTCAACTGTCACCTACAAAACCAGATAAAAGTATTAGAATGGAAAAAGGTAATTACTTAAGCAAGGACCCTCCACATTATAAAGCAAAACATTCTACATTCCATGAAAGTCTACCAAGAAAAGTAGGCAAGATATATACTTATATGATAACTCCACATTACAAAATCTAGCTTAATTTTTATGTGGATCGGTTTCTTGACAAAATCAAGTACGTAGCCTTAATTATGAACATAACAATTTCTCAAGGGATTTTACCTGTGCAACAGCATATGTCCAGGAAGCATACATCCCTGAAAATCTTTCCCGATAGTAAACAGTCCTCTCTGTCGTGATATATGGCATAGCTGAAGAGGCATTACTTATACCACAAAAGATCACCGCAGCATACATAGAACCATATATTGTGAACAAATTCTGTTGGGTATCTCTATCCAATAAAAGGACACCATCTTAGAAACTTGAATAAGTCCTTGAAAAGATAATATAGTTGAAGTTGAAGCTAATATCCTAGAGATAAAAATGCTAAAAAATTCCTTTAAAACAAACCACGTTGGGTACTCACATTTTCTTCCCCTGATCCCAAAACAGCACCCCAAAAAGCGAGGCAGAAAAAAGCATATGCATGTAACGCGACAAGTTGTATGAAGGACTTCTCCAATACGACAAATTTTGTTTCCATAGGCAAGATTTGAACTGCCCCCAACCATTTTGTGGAAAGCGGGTAGGAAAGTGCAACTGTTTTGAACCAGAAGGTGGCGTGCTCAATGTCTTTGCAAGGTCTTTATTGTTCCTGCAATCATGAATAACAGTAAAACTTGAGTCAGACAGAAGCTTTATAATTTGATTATAAACATATCAAAATATGTCAATGAATTTCTTTTGAAAAATTGCATATTTTTATTGAAATTTTTACAAAGCAATCCAAGAATCTGGTCAAAGCTATGGGCCTCATATCAACCAAGCACACTTGTAGTTATCTTCCTGTCATCAGAATGATTTCAACAACATCAAATTTGACGTTAAAGGCCTCTTGCACGTGTGGCCAGTATGACATTCTTGTCGCACACGCACCACCTGCAGACCAAGCGGATCCACGCGATCACACGCGTCAGTAATCTTCATGGGTGCCTATTAGTAACGTCATCACCGTGAAATCTCAAATAGGTCCAAGGGGGATTAATTAACACTAATCCTATGTCTAAGATGTTTTAGTTGCAGAACTAAGTGAATACCTAGAGTCTACCCAATTGTAAGACTAACCAGTTATGTAAGATAACTAGTTCATGACACCCACAAGAATCATTGTATGCACAGTGAAATATAAGTTTGTTTAACCCCTAAAACTATTGTCCAAAGTCCTAACATGTCTAATAGTATTCGGTCCTAATCACACATCGTCTCTTTAATCTTGTCTAGTAAATCAAATAGTTAAGGGATAGCGGGATGATAACAGCTTATGTGGAAAAGTAACAAAAAGAACATATACAAGCTAGAAATACGTTCAGAGCAGCGCTGCAGCCATTTACGGAAAGTGCATACAATTGAACTCAACTCAATCTTAATTCCAATCATTTTGGGTTGGCTACATGAATACTATGAATACTTTTCTGTCATTCAATTCGGTCTAAAGTAAGGTCACCACACATGTCATATTCAGTCATACCTTTCTTTATTGTTGATGTCCACATTAATTTTGGTCTTCCCTAACTCTAGCCTGGTTGAGAGTGATACCATCACACTTCCGAACACATGCACTGTGTGATCTACATTGTATGCGTCCAAACCATCCTAAGCAATTTTATCTGCTAAATTGAGGTGATTTTTACAATTTCATTTGTTCATTACGAATTTAATATTTCCTAGTTTTACCATATATCCGTCAAACATTAGTATTTCAGCTATACTCATCTTGTTAACATGTTCTTTCCTAGTTGCCCAACATTCAGTTCTGTAAAGCAGCATAGGTCTAATAATTGTCCTGTAAAACTTTCCTTTCGACTTGATAGGTATACCTCAATCACATAACACTCCACGTGCACTTCTCAATTCACCCGCCTGATTTTATTATATGATTAGCATCATGTCCAACCTCCCCATCTTGATTAATCATTGATCCTAAATATCAAAATTGTTTCCTTTGTGGTATCACTAGATTTATAGATTTTTTTCCAAGTTTTATAAGACTTCATTTTCAGTCAGACTACCTTCTGGAGTTCCTCTTTCCACCACCATGTTATTTTATCAAGAAGTATTTTACCTTTTGACACCCCTAATACTTATTTTGATTTTCTTTTTATAGTTGCATATTTCATTCCACATTTCATTGTTCCCACCTTCTTCTACATTCCATGTTGCGTCTTTTGAAATTTTGTCTTTGAATAAATCTGATCTCTCCCATTCTAAACGCCACCACTTACTTCTCAAGTTTCTAGTGTCTTTTCTATGTTGTTGATTATGTTTTTAGTGTAATATCTAGCACTATAATTCTATGTTGTGAAGTTAAGCTTTCTCCCAAAGTATCCGTAAAGTCTATACAAGTTAATCGGTCGACTCGATCTTTTGGTTAGAAAATAGTCTATTTGACTCTTACTTAGTCCACTTCAAAAAGTAATCAAATGTTCTTGCCTCTTCTTAAAAGATGTGTTCGCTATTTCTAAGTAGCAAACTACCAAAAAACTAATATAGCTACTCCGCCATTATTTCTATCACCAAAAATGCATCCTCCATGCACCACATCATACCCAACACGATCCTCTCCCACGTGATTATAAAAATCTTCCCCAATATGTAGTTTCTCGCTTCCAGGTATCCTTGACCTAATTCATCTAAATCCTCCCAAAATTGATCGTTAGTGCATGAATGGGGAAGGGACAAAAACTTATTGCTAGTAGTTTTAGGGGAAGGAGGGGCCCTTGACATGTATTCAGAATATAGAAAAAGATTTTGACTATATTTATGGCCCTAGACAGAAAATGGGAACCAAGGGGTATGTCACTGCCTAGGTTTCTACTATATTAGCAAGCTAACTTGGACATTTGATCTTCCTCCAAAACAACAAACCCTCCAATTGCTCCGTAAAGTTCTTCTATGCTAACTGTAATTTGTAAAACATTTCTCACCCGCCCCTTGTAAAAATGCATACAGTCTAATACCAAGGGCCGTATGTAATAGATCAATTCGGGTCAACTACATAAGCCAACTCACTTAACACAGTAATGATTAGGGAGATGTATATGGTCTATAGAGGAATATATACAGGTCGATTAGTTATAGCCATGAGGCTAATTTGACTCGTCTAGAATCAGAGCCATAAATAGAAAGTGGTTGGAAAAGAACTTACTGACGTAAAGTGGAGTTCACATATATTTGGGCAAAATCAACACCAAGTTCAGCTTCTGCAGAAGCAGAAGTGACCTCTAGCATCCATGTGGCAGGATTGTAATTATTTTTTATCTTCGAGACCCCTGATATGTCCTGTAACAAAGATGTGTTATATGGCAGTAAAATGACTAAAACTTTCCATTTCAAGGTCAAGTACCATCTCTAATACCAGAACAGAAGATAAAGAATTCGAGAGCTACATTTCCGGAGACAACTGACCTCAAAGTACTTAATGACTTCACTTGAATGCTGACCCAGTGGTCCACAGTAGATCATACGCCCACCTCTTTTCAAGAGAATCAACTGCAATAGATATAGAGGGGAGTTAAAGCAAAGAGTCTTAGAGCCAAACCACAAATATAGAAGTGGAGTTGTTAGAAAATTTCTACACTGTTTTCAAGGTACTAACCTTCAACACAATTGATCATTAGAATCTATAAAATCAATTATAGCTTTAAAAAACAGCAGTAAAAGAGATTCGAATCGGAAACTTCCACTGTTATTTTCTGATGATTGGTCAAGCATTCACAAACTGTGTTGCGGGAGGCTACTCATGTTCAACTAGAGGCTTTCAGTTAACAGTTAACACAACTAATTCCACTTTATCTAAAAGCTTAAGCTGTTAGATAGGGGGGGGGGGCCCAACAACGTATATCAAGCTCAACACTCCCCCTCATGTGTGACCTGTCCACAAGTGAAAAGACAAACAAATATGCATGGGCAGGATGACTCGAATCCAAGACCTTGCCAAATGAGAGCTGTGATACCATGTTAAGTAACCAACTTATCTAAAAGTTTAAGCTGTTAGATAGGGGCCAACAATGTATATCAAGCACGACGGTAATTAATCACCTATGTTCTAAAGCTTCTAAAAGTAGGTGATTAGTCAAATTCCTACCTCATCAAATGCTTCAAATATGTCAATACTTGGCTGATGAATGGTGCAGACAACTGTTCTTCCTGTACAAACTACATTCTTCACAGCTCGCATGACAATTGCAGCTGATCTTGCATCCAGACCAGTTGTAGGTTCATCCATAAAAATAATGGAGGGGTTAGCAACAAGTTCGACAGCTATAGTGAGCCGCTTGCGCTGCTCAGTTGATAGTCCACTAACTCCTGGTATGCCAACCAAAGCATCTTTTATTTCATCCAGCTCAATGGTCGCAAGGACTTCCTTTACAAATTCCTTTACAATGCAGAAAAATCGTCTTAAGTATGATATCAATAATGGATGTAAAAGGGTGAGTATGAACACAAATTCTTTAAGCTGACCATACAGATTTAGTTTTTGAATCAATCTGAGGATGAAGGCGCAGCCAAGCAGAAAAAATCACCGATTCTTCTACTGTGATTTGAGGAGAATGAACATCAGTTTGCTCACAGTAACCTGAAATCCTCGCAAATGTATCTTGAACTTTGGGATACCCCCCTATTTTGATTTCTCCTTCAGCAACACCACTGGTTTTTCTTCCAGCAAGAACGTCGAGAAGAGTTGTTTTTCCAGCTCCACTGACTCCCATCAATGCTGTTAGGATACCAGGTCTGAATGTACCCGAAACATCGGAAAGAATTTGGAATCTTTTTTGAGAGAAACCGCGCTCTCTCATTTCCTGATAACAACATCAAAGACATAAGTACCCAAAACAACAGATGTTGAACGGCTGAGAATGTTTTATATGATTACCAAAGTGGCGTCAACATAGTATTGCAAATCTTGGAAGACTACAGCTAGAGGTTCAAAAGGTAAAACCATTTTGCCTGTAAAATTAATTAGATGAGGCACACATATTAGAGCTGTACAAAATATTTTCTGGGTAAAAGACTAAAGTTGGGACCAAAGCCAAGAGAAAACATCCAACCTTCATAAGGTTCGGTTGTACTATGAAGCGTACTTGTAGACTTCTCCACATTGTTGCTTTTAGATACTTCACTTCCTTGCATTAGAGAAAGCTTTTCCTTTGAAATAATTGCACGAGAACCAGGAGCTGCCGTATTTCACCACGTAAATTACTATACATTTTGAATCTACTCCCTCTGTTCCGCTCAATGAGTCCACGTTTTAAAGTCAATCATTTTAAAGATTAAATATTTTTTCCCTAAATACCCTTAATTCTAAAAACTAGAGTAATTTTCCTAATCCAATGTCTAAGGTAATAAATAAATATTTAGAAACTCAAAAAATATTTCAGCTTAAGATTTAATATAGGACTCTTTTTGAATGGAACGGAGAGTGTATTTCTTAAATACACATCCAATGTTGACAGATGAACTTACGTTTCAAGTAAGTTAAGGCCAAGGTAAAGCCAACATTGAAAATGATAATAAACCCGAATAAAGCACCAAGTGATATCCAATAGTAGTATCCATCAAAGTCTAATCCACGGCTTTCAAGTGTTGCTTTCCCTATGGTAGTGTTCGTAGGTTGCCCCTGCATAAAAGAAAAAAAAAACAGAGAAGCAATTAACAGGGAATGAATATTAACTAATCAGTATATTCCTACAGAAATAATTATCCTGAACATGTCTAAGCAATAGACCACAAGTGACTCACAGGCATCTGATCAACTATGAAAAGTAATAATAGAGTGCACATATGCTAAAATAAGAACATACATAAGACAAAATTCTGAAACATGAAAAAATGTTTAAGGCAGGACAAAATGAACAGGTTCAAATAAAACATCAGGTGGATAAGAAATTTATTATATGATAGATGGTGAAACATGGAATCAGATTTGGCTGCGAATGAGTACAAATCCTTATACAATTTTGTTTTATGAATAAGCTGTTAAACTCATTGCACAAATGTGAGTGAATGATTGGTTACGATTTTTGCTATCTCCCTATAAATGTAGATCCTCTACATGCAATTTTACTGATCAACCTGTAACATTTTTCCTGATCAACTGAATCACATGAAAATTACTGATACCCTCAAACTTTTAGTTGGTGGAGCTGAAAACTTGGAATTTGAGTCCCTCACCTTTGTCCACCTCTGAGCAAGAAATTCATTTACCGAAAGGCCTATTTCACCATATGACAGTGGAGAACACCAAAATCCCCACTTTAACCAAGATGGCATAGAGGCTGCAATCAATACACCTTATCAATGATTATTATTTAAGAATTAGTCAAACATATATATCAGAGAGAAGAAGTATTAGAACCATACGATGTGGTATAATGAAGCCACCAAGCAATAACAATGACAATATTGAAAAACTACTAGCTGATGAAGAAGCAACCATAGTCCGGGATACAGATGCCACGAAACGGAACATAGATATTGATGTAAAGTGCCAAGCAAAAAATAGCATCATCTGACCGAAAAACCTATGAACCACAGGTGACAGTAAAAGTTAATCCAATAATTCGACATAAGTTCACTGATTGTTCTTCTAATCCTAGCAAAATTTTCATGTCCTTATATAAGTATTACTCGTATAAAACTCATATTTGACGAAACAAATTATTTTCCTACTAGGGTCATACTTGAAGAGACAAACGGATAGACTTTTATACTGAGCACTAAAGTTAAAATCTTCACACGATACTCACCTGCCTGCCTCAGGGCTGTACCCAACAACAAAATAAGTAAGAGATGTCCAAACTATGGCTTCCAACATTGAGATAGGAACCTTAACAATGGAAGCTGGAATCGCGTAAGCCCAAGCTGGATAGAAGTACAAGTCTCTCTGCTTGTAGAAAACTGGAAGTCTTGCAACAGTCATGGACAACTCTGGGATACCATCAACTAGAAGAACGACGAGAGCAAAATAGAGTGAACCCATGTAGTAGTTTGCATGAACAACATCGATGTCCATCCTTGTTCGCAAAAATACAGTCATTGCCACAGAAGCCATTGTAACAAGCTGCAAAGAAGTACTCAAACCGCTTTTACATTTCACAAGGTCACCAAAAAGAAAACAAAAAAAACCTTCAACATTAACATAAAGACAAATGGTTTAAAAATATATACGAAAAGCAATAAATTGCATTCAGATAATGAACAGTTTCTGATAGTTACCTGAACTAATTTGAATATATAGACAAAAGAGTTCCTCCTCATTAAAAGGATTTCCCTAGACATGCAAGCTCTAAAAAGTGTCCATTTAGAAAGAGAAAACATGCCAAAGGAAATAGCTTTGTTGTCACTCTGTGATTTTAGGAACGGTCTGGAGAGATCTATATCTAGATTTGCGCCATAAGGAGATTCCTTAAATTTCTTACATAATACATCCACGGAAATATAATTGTGCGGTTGTTCAGTCCGGTGCCAGTACTGTGCTTGATCTTTCCTTGAGATAACCTGCATAGCAGCCATAATGTTCAAGTATATTCAATGAAACTTGTATGGGCTTCAGATTGAATTCTACTGAGACAAGCTGAAGTTACCTCTTGGAGGAAATCAGCTACTCCTTTCCTTTCAGGACACCTAAATCCACAACTCTCAAAAAATTCTAAAAGATGACTGCGGGGTCCATGATACACAATCTTCCCTTCTGCCATCAACATAATGTCATCGAAGAGATCGAATGCTTCCGGCGCTGGCTGAAGAAGTGAGACTAGTACAGTGGCATCTGTTATATGTGCTAGCTGTTGAAGGCAAGCAATAATTTGATATGTGGTTGAGCTGTCTAAGCCATTTGATATTTCATCCATGAACAGAGCTTTTGTGGGACCAACAATCATATCACCTGCAAAACACATAAATATTGCAGTTTAAGTGGCTGAAGTTAAGACGTAGACTAATCTGGAGGATGACATAGTTCATGAGCGTCGGTGTTATAACTTTTATATCCTAGAATTTGTAATATCTAATAAAGTGTCAAAATTTTGCATCCGAACTACCTGTGGTCAGTCTTTTCTTCTGACCACCAGAGATACCTCTTCTCATGGCATCTCCATATAGTGTGTCCGCGCAGATATCAAGACCAAGAATCTGATAATCAGACATGAGGATGATGGGAATCTCAATTATCAATGCATTTTTATGGTACAGTTGATATAAGAGCTCAAAATCAGCGTAAGAGAAAGTACTTTCAGGATGTAGTCTGTCTGAAGAGTTGTCTTTTGTCCTTCAACAGAAATTGACTGTGGACATAAAAACATTACTGAGATGAAATTCAACCAATGGATAAGAAGATACCATATAGCAGCTCAGCTGTGGGACATTAACTCATCTTTGAAATGTGTTCTTCCCTTCTATGAGTTTATTTATGTATGTGAGTGCATGAAAGTGACTTTTCAAAACCACGTACTATAATGATCTGGTGTCATGAACAATTAAATACTGAAAATGGGTATCTTTATCAGCTTACTGTGTATCATGATGCAGAGTAATATAAACATTATAGTAACAAAGAGGCTGAAGATACCTTCATATAAGTATCTACATCAGGTTCTGGAACAAGTCCTGCTTCTCTTTCCCTTCTGATTACCTCGGTCATAATCTCTTAGCAGCCGAAAAATGAAACACTTAGTTAACAAAGTTAGCATATGCTCCTTTTAAGCAGGGCTAAGATGAAATTACAAATGAGTACAAGTAGAAAAGAAATTTCCCAAACTGAAGAGAAACAATTGCAGCACCAAATGTATATGTAGCCTGTTGGTTATAAAGATTCTGGAACTAGAATGTTTTTTTTTTTTTCTTGTGTTACCTGCTCGGCTTCCAATACCCTGGCAACGGGCTGAGAAATCAAGTGTTTCTCTCACAGTCATCTCAGGGAAATGTAGGTCGTATTGGCTTATATATGCAGAAGTTTTCTGAGGGACAAACTCTTCGAGTTTGAACCCATTGTAAGATATTTCCCCTGTAACCTGTTGTAGAGAAGGGCAGGTCAATAGAAAGTTTGAGTAAAAGTTGACATAGGGATTGAGTTAGCTATGAATATCAAGTATAAGTAGAAATAGAAATGTAATCATCCTATTCATGACAGACATGTTAAGTTACCAATTCAACTAAAAGCTTAAGCTGTGACAGAGGGGACCGACAATGTATTTCAAGCTTAATACTCCTCACATGTCACCTGCTTGCATGTGGAGAGATAAACAAAGATAGATGCCTAAACGGGGAAATCAAAAACGTAATAGGGTGCCAACATGTACACTCACAATATTACACGTTACAAATGGAAGGGGGATGACTTGAACCCAAGACCTTGTCAAAACCCGAGCTTTTATACAATGTTGAAAGTAGGCAAAAAAATTGTATTAGGAAGCCTTAACACCAATATGATTAGGCGTATATATACAACCCTATTATGTACAATAGACAAGTATGCCCCTACTCTACTATTTATACATTACAACAAGCCAAATTACTAATACTGTACTAAAGGGTTTATTTTTAACTTTTCGATAATTTTGATATTTTAATTTTAACTTCTACCATATTGTTCAATTGGGTAAGGGTGGTTAGGTCTCAATACTTTTCTTTCCAAAAGGTAGTAGAGGAACTGGTAGTGAAGCTATCATTCTTGTTGTCAACAATTGATCATTTTCAATCTATGCAAGAGATTGGAAGAGCTGTCGGTGAACTTTGATTTTAAAGCTCTCTAAGCACTATAGTATATGCAAAAAAGATTAAGTCCCCTAGACATGAATGTTAAGTAACACCCCGAAACTTGAGGGTGACTACAACTGCATATAAGATTCCTAGCTTTTATATTAGGATTAACCAAATAACTTTGATACACATTGCCTCGAGGATATACGAGACAGTGGGTGAGCTGGATTGGCTTCTTATCAAGAATATAACTAATACCAGTTTTAATGCGTAATGATCTCCAGAGATTATAATGCTAGTGAAGAAGACATATAAGACATAAAAAGTGTGAGACCTTGAGCGACGTATCTAGATTTCCTGAAAGTGCTTTCAACAAAGAAGTTTTCCCGCAGCCTGGGGGACCAAGCAGTAGAGTCAATCTGCAATATATTAAGCAATTAAATCGCTGAACATATTTGATTATATAAACTTAAGACTGTCCCAAACTTCTTTCTCTAGTATTTAAGTGCTAAATTTATAACAGATTTGGGGGTTTTCAATTTGCTCATGTTGTGTACATACCTTCTGGGCTTAATGATACCACTGACATCATTGATTATTTTCAACTTTGCCAGTTTTGAGTTCAATCCAGGAAGCCTTGTAATGTCCTGTCAATGTGATGCAGAATTCAATTTAGAAGATTACTGAGATAACAGGGGTTGGACCACACAAATGATTACTATCGGCACACTATTACAGCTTTTTAGCAGCCAAAAAAGCGATCAAAATGAGCCAAAGATCTTGTGAACAACCATTAATCTTAAGTAGTTGCACAGGGACAGCATCATTCAATAGATAGGCAATAAACAGAAGAAAGATTAAGCTTTACACTAAGGAACACGACAACACAAATTTATGAGGCATAAAAACATAAATGCAGGCGAACATACATATCCATTATCCAAGTCCCAGAGACTACTGTATATAGACCATAGGCGCAGTCATGATAGCTTGGGTGTGAAAAAAGAACATTCCAAGTTAGTTATCTAATCATTCCACCAACAGATACCTTTTAAGGAAAAGTCAGATGCAATTCCAAACAGGTCTGCTGCATTTTATTTTATCTTTTTTAGCCTGCTGCATTCCATCCCTTCCTTTTGTTGAATATATGAGATGCATTGCATTTGACATTATCTTCCTCTTAAACCATACACTAATTCCACTTAACTTAGAGTGTGATAAAATCATCTCAAAGTCTTGTACTGAAAAGGAAAGCTCAGCTCATAATCAAGCCCAATAACTACTGGCACTCCAGCCTTAAAATCCATTAAGCACATAAGCATTGGTTAATCATAAATTTGTTTGAAGAAAAGACAGCTACTTACAGAGAGAAAGCTTTGGATAGAATTCAAAAGAGTGGGGAGGGGCTTTCCATGAACAACCTCACATTCTGCTTCCACACACAGATTTTTATACCTCACCTCCACGGTGGGCAGTTTTACCCCAACTCTGCAAGAGTAATACAAAATTTAAGCAAACCCGCTTATACATACTTGAAAAGTCAAATATTTACAGGAAACTAATTAATGACACAATAGAGATGTGAATAGGGAAACATTGGCACATATGAAAATCGATACGTAAACAGTGCCCCATTTCTAATAGTAACTAACATGAAGGATAGTCAGATTCATACAACTGTAAGAGTTAGAAATAAGACTGTAACAATGGAAATAAACCTTACTTGTTCATTCTTTTTCTTATTTTCTGCAACAAACGAAGGTTGTCATTCTCGATGTGTTTGACGAGCTTCTCAATAAACATGTGCCTTTCTGGACCACCAAGCTTGGTAACGTTAACAACCCTTTTTCCTTTAACTCTGTTTCCATCATTCTGATCAAACAAAGATGATGTCAAGCGTTCAAAGGTAGGTAGTCTATCAATTGCAGCCCATTGTAAAGGAACTTCATCATCAGCATCATCTTTTAAAGAACTTAGGGACGAATTACTACCGAGACTTGACGTAACATGCTGAAAAGATGATCCCAAGTTCCTTCCAATCTCTGACAGCTCAATCCTTACTGAGTCTAACTCTTTTGGACCAACTAATTGATCCATATTCAATAATTTTGCCGAACTTTGAACTCACAATGATGGCAAGAGGGTCACTAATATATAACATGCAAACACATAAAATATAGTTTTTACCTTCATTTAGAAGGCAATGAGTGATAAGGGAAGGGCATGCATCATTCTTAGTCTTTCTACGTTGACATTATATATGTTTTAACAAGAGAAAGTAATCTACGACATTTAAGGAAGTGTCTATCCGCATGTGTGTGTCTGTGAAGAAGAGATATTTTACTTGATCATATATATATTCAAACCTTTTCTCATATGCAGTAGGGAAGTTATTCAGAGACTTCTATTGGCTCAAGTTACTATGACAACAATATTTGACTTCCCACTCTACAAATGCTTTTACATTTCTTCATCACCAGTATTGAGAATTTTACCATATGAATGCCGAAATCACAGATTATTTAAGCACATTTAGTTATGTGTTGTAAATAAAAGAATAGATTAGATAACAAACACAGACAAAGAATTATAGCTGAAGCATCAGGTTTTACGGGTATAGTCTTCTTGTGATTATAATAATCAGAATACAGGTAACTTAACAATAAACAAGCAGGCAGCTAGGATATTTAAAGATTCTGATGCATCTTCATCTTACACCAACTTATTTGACCAAAAAAAGTAGTATCAAGCCAAATAATGTGCCTCCGTCTCATTTATATTGGCCTACTTTTCTTTTTTAACCGACTCAAAATTTTGGACTACTTACAAGGTAAACAATGCACATTAATTAACTAAATAAAGGGTATAAGTGGAAATTCAAAAATTAGACAGTGGCTGTTGATGCATTTTTAGGAATTCTTAAACAGTGAGCTTTTGTCTAGTGGCCAATATAAAAGAAATGGAGGGAGTACTAAGTAACTTCACATGGTCAGCGGATGAATATCAAACAGAATCAGATCGTGAAATATAAATTATTGGATTTTGTTTAAGTTGCAGCAGAATCAATAGAAGTTTAAGTGAATAAATTAGAATATTAGATAATGCCTGTGGCCAACATTAATTTCATGTAGGCCATAGGTGTCATAGAAGACTGAAGGTAACATGTGAAGTAATAAGAAATAAGAAGAGCAGGGAAGTCATGATGTTTAAATGTATTACATGCGTTGAGTGTCCAACTGCTCCAAAAGCTCAAGTTGTTATGGAGACGGATCGTATCATGCTAGCTAGCGCATATATGGTTGGCAAGATGATTATGATACATCAACAATCAGTTCCTCAACAAGTATATCCTAATCAATCTCTCTCACTTCAGTTTTGGCATCTATCATTGTTGCAGTAGATGAAGCCACTGTGAATTAGGCAACAGCCTTTTCTCTATTGCATTAACAAATCATCAGTGAAGCCAATTTACAAGCACTATAGAGAAGCAAGAATATCAGCTGAGGGAATTATATGAGCATCGATCAGTTGTACGTTTTAAATGTATAATATTGTGTTATGAACCAACTATCTTACAAACCTATGCTCTGTTTGGTTCAAGGAAAGTGCAACAAAAGGGGAAAATGGAAGGAAAGTGAAAAAAGAAATGAAAACATCATTTATTCAATATTAAACCTTCCCACGCTGCTGGGACTATCATTTGTGGGAAACATGGAACCACATACCAGGCACCAACCTGCTCTTATCTGGCCAAATATTTTGCTTATTCAATGCACTGAGATCTGTATATATCAAATTAAAGAAGTCGGAATCAAAACATATTATTCTATATGCTCCTCAGAAAGTGTGTGTGTGTGTGTGTGTGTGTGTCTATATATATATATATATATATATTAATATGAATGTAGCGACTAGCGATCACAGGAGATTGTGCATTGAGATCCTTTGACTTGCCTAATTACTTGTTTTACGTGTATAGTGACTTGCTTATAATATCATACCATGGGAGTTGGCACCGATCAAGCAGCAATAAATTTATGATCAGCAATAAATTGGTAACTAGATGAATTTTATCGATTTGCGTTACAGTATTGGCTAAATCAAAAAGCAAACACTTCGTAGAAGTGCACGTGTACAAAAAAGTGCATAAAGTAGTCGTACAGTATAATTGAGTCCCCCCATTAACAGTTAACATGGATGGAAATACACAAAACAAAGACATTTTTTCACACATTTCTCAAGAGCATCAATACAGTTGCATCATTTTTCAAATTTAACAGGTACCTCGGAGCCAGAAAGTATCTTAGTACCTCGAGACTAGGTTTTAGGAGCAGACCGCGGCAGTCACGTTAACCTCAGCATCCCACTGTCCAATCATCATCTTGCTAGGTTTGAGAAAACCGCCCAAGCTTATAATTTTAATTAGATAATGCAACTTGCTCGTTTTGCGTTCATACTTTGACAGAGTGCATGGATTCTGTAACAACCAGCTGATTGGAAAAGTCGATTCGGGGTGGCAAGTTGGGATATAATGTGTGTTGTTTGAGAGCTTATCCCCCTCCCCCGGCCGGCACTCCACATCAACACCCCCAATACTCTCCATCGCCTCATTTTCTGCCAATTTTACAAATTTACCTAACTCAATGAACGCCCACCACAACACCGCCATCTCCACCACCAACCACCCATCCACGACGACGACTTCGCCCAACTTTCCACCCTCACCCTCTCTGGCAACGAGCTCTAGCATGCGTTTTTCGTCTCGTGTACCGAGTCTTCGTCTCTTTGACAAGTTCCATCAACACCCTGTTAAAGATTTGGAATGAAAAGCAGTGCAAATGGCTAACAAGAGCCATTTACGGGGCGAATGGAGGAGGGCCAATTTGCCAACTTTGGAAGAGTTCCGTCCAATTATGTTGTCTTTAAGAGAGAAATACCACTCCCATCTTTTCCAAATAATTGTCATGGACACACCGATTAAAATTTTTTAAAAAAAAGAGGTTATTTTTATTATAATTTTTGTTTATTCATTACATTTTTAATTATAATTTTAAATTAATATATGTTTGAACAAAACTATCCCTTAATTAATTCTTGTCATTTAAGGTTGAGTAGTATATTTTTTATTTCTAAATTATCTTTTAATTTCAAACATAGCAACAAATAAGGTAGTTTTTCTTTTTCTATTTTAATTTATTTTTAATAAAAATGTTTTCTCAATTATCTATATGACTCGTTTCATATTTCATTGTCAAAAAATCATAAAAGCATTATCGATTAAAATTTTAGAAAATGAGTGATATTTTATTACTAAAATAAAAAATTTATTTTATTTTAAAAAATTTGATTTAATAAAAGCAATATGGTAGGTATTGAATTGATTATCAGTTTCAATAAATTCAAAATTTTAAATTTAGAATCAATTTTTTTAGGTAGTCAAAAGGTATTAAACCTTTTTGATACTATATCACAATATAATTTCACTCTTGGATTAATTTTTTACACTTATAACCTTTAAATCTAACTGTAATTTTTTTATTTTAATAAGTAAAGATTACATGTTTTTTTAAAGTTCGGTTGATAAAAAATATCCTTATGATATTAATTTTTTTATTATGCAACACAACTCTAGCCATGAACTTAATTAATTAAATATTTAAAATAAATAAACAAATAAAAATAATAATTATATCGTTCATGTGAACGCTAATCAAGTACCATTTAATATGTTTTGAATTTAGAAAATAATACAGAAAAGTAAGTTTGTTAGTTAACTTAATATGAACAAGTAATTGATGGTAATTTTATCCAAACATGTATTTATTTAATGTAATCATTAAAAAATATAGTGGATTAGCAAAAATTATAGTGAAAATAGTCTCTCCCATTAAAAAAAAAAAAGTGTGTTGCACTTTAATCATGTTATTCCAGTTTCAAAATACTTAGGTATGTCTAAAATATTGTTTAGGAGGTGAATAGCAATACAAGGTTAATATAACGGGTAAACTGTAACTTAATTAATCATCTTCTTCCTCGAAGAATTACAAACACATTTATATCTTATTTCACTTTCATTAATTTCTTTTTACTAAAGTTTAAGGTAACAAATCTTCAAAAAGTTTGTACTAAATTTTTCCTCTCTTTTTTCTCTACATTTAGAAACCTGTCTATTTTTTATATACAAGAACTATTTGAAAGACTACCACAAGATAAAGAAAACTAAAAGAGGGCTAGCAAGAGTTATTTGGAGAGGGGAACTGTATAAATTGAGATGAGGAGGAGCGCCGTGTGTAAAAGGGAGTGGTCGGAGGCAAAAACTTAAAAGAGATCGTCATACGAATATTTTCTGTAAGACGGATCTCATTGACCCGACCCACCGTGTGTTGGTGGGGTGAACTGATGGAGAGTGAAGCTCCATCTTACAAATTAGGATTTGTAAAACGGTCTCACAGAAGACCTACTCGTAGTCAGAAGGGCATTGAAGGTATGACAACAAACAAATTCCCCTGGAATTGGAATATAATGACTTACACTAAGAAATATGGAATCATAACCTTTAGATCTTTTGTTTAAGTTCGTCTATTTAAATTCTTTTGGGGGTAATTTTTTTAAATTCATTTTTGGTATTATCCCCAAAATATAACCGCATGAGTTAGTCGGTAAACCAACTGTGATGCCCCGGACTCGAGATCCGATATGGAACCTCGAATCCGTGCGCTAAAAGGCAATAAGCAACTGAAACCATCTACCAAGAAGGAGCCACACAAGCTCAAAACCACAACTAATAGTCAAATATTTTAGAAAAAGAGAGGGGAGGGGAGAGAGTTGAGAGAATGAATTGATGTATTCAATATATATTCTATGAACAATGTCAGTCTATTTATACTCATATAATGATCAATCAATCCTAATTCTAAGGCTAAGAAAGTGTCATCAATCAATCATGGGATCTGATCTATGTTAAATAGAGTAAGTCAGCCAAGGCAAATATTACTAAAATATTTTAACTATCAATTAACACTCCCCCTCAAGTTAGAGCATATACATCAACCATGCCCAACTTGCTTAGTGGGTCGTAAAACGCTTTTTTGGAAACCCCTTTTGTAAGGATATCGACAAGCTGTCCTTCAGTGGAGACGAAAGGAAAGCTAATAAGGTTGGCATCTAGCTTTTCTTTTATAAAATGACGATCAATCTCCACATGCTTAGTACGATCATGTTGTACTAGATTCTGTGATATATCAATAGCTGCCCGGTTATCGCAGTATAACTGTATAACGTTTTAGGTTATGTTGATCCTTTCCATGATTTACTTAAAACCATTCTATCTTTTATGCTCAGCTAAGTCGTTTAATTGTTGTTGGCTGAACAAGTGACTAACCATTCTTGTTAACCAAAGATGGCTGATTAAATGACCAGCTATTCCTAATTGGTGATGACTGATATATCTTATATATTAGTCAAGTAATTTGGCCAATGAATAGTGACTAATAAAGACTTAAATATTTTCTAATTCAGTCACTCATAAATTGACATAAGAGCAGTAGACTGATAATTGTCTTTGACTTATCTCTTGTAAGTCTACTGATCTTTAAACGGAAGCTTCTTTGATAAGCTTTCGTAGTTATTTTGAGTTTGTGTCAGTACTTAGCGTGTCTTGTTTTCAAACATGCTTTTTAGCTTTACATTTAATGAGTACTCTAACACATTTTCTATTCCTAGCTTTTTGTTTTATTTCAGAATGAAAAGACAGGTTCAACCTACCTCTTCTGTGATAACACAAAGCTCTAGGAATAGTTGTTCACCACATTTGACTTGCACAACATCATGACATTAAATGCAATGTCAAATGTTATTAATGAGTCCAACGACAACTTTTCTATCTCTGCTTATTTAAAGCCAAAGGAGCATTGAAGAACATCTACCACTTTTAACACTGAAGTTGTTAAACCTTTTCATAATTTACTTTAACCCATTCTATCTTTGGAATTCTCAGCCATGCTATACATTTGATGTTGGCTGATCAAGTGATCAACTATCTTTTACAAAGATGACTAATGAAGTTACGAGCATGGCTGAAGTCTGATAATCAGTCAAGATGATTTCGCCTTATATTAGTGACTTATAAAGACTTAAATATTTTTCAAATCAGTCGTTGATACATAGGTATTAGGACAGTAGACTTTTATATGTCTTTGTCTTATCTCTTTAAAGTCTACTGATCCTTAAACGGAAGCTTCCGTGATAAGCTACCGATGTCATTTTGAATTTGTGTCAGTGCTTAGCGTGTTGTTTCAAATATGTTTTTTGCTTTCCATTAAATGAGTATCCTGACACACTTTCTATTCCTAGCTATTTGTTGTATTTCAGAATGAAATGACAAGTACTACCTACCTCTTCTGTAATAAACACAAAGCTCGAGGACTAGTTATTCACCATCCTTGACCTGCTCTACTTCAGAACATTACATGCGAGGTCAAAGATATTTAAATGTATCCAACGACAACTTTCTATCTCAGCCTATTTAAAGCCGAAGATACATTAAAGAACGGCAACCTTAACAGCTACAAAGTCTCTCAGAAATTCTCAAGCATTCAATACTCTCAAATTTTTGAGTGGGGTCACTTGCCCCTCTACCCTGAGCTGTGCATCCGCCACTGGTCACACTTCTTGTCCCATTTAATTTTAGTCTTACTCGTGTCTTTATTTGTTTTTGTAAAAATAAGGCCGGGTAAAATAATAAGGACACGTGTATAGCTAAGATTCAATAGGGCATTGAGTGTGACAAAGAATGACACATGTTGGTCTAAGAGCATCTCCAATGCTATAATCTAGTTTTTTCTATGTGACATGTTTAAACAAGAGGACCTTTTTCATATGTGGCAAAACATTTAAAAGATAGAGAGTCATTGTTCTAAATGTGCTCCAATGCAAGACTTCTTTTAGAACATTTTTTCAGACGTGTCATTATTTTATAATTATTTATAAAAAGTAAAAAAATAAAAATTATTCCTATTGTAACTGATTAACGGTAAAAAATAAAAATAAAAACTGATGGTAAATGACGTGGATGAAAAGACATCCTCTAGGTGACCCTTTAGAAGTAGAGAATTACGTAGATGATGTCTTCCTAATTAAAAGTCACATCATTTCCACCTTAGCATTAGAGGTTTGCATTGAAGAAGATTTTTTTTTAGAAAAATCTATCTTTTTTTTAGAAAAATCTATCTTTCCTACGTGTCTAGTATTTTTTACTAGATTGATGATTGCATTGGAGAAGCTCTAAGATTCAATAGGACAGAAAGTGTGACATGGAATGAGATAGAATATTTAAATGCGCACTTTACAAATTTCCTTTTAAAAAATCCATTATTTTTTGCATTTTCTTTGAAAGAGTCAATTTTGCCTTAAATGAGTTTAAATACCCAAAATTCTATTTTTCGGCTGAAAAGATTTTTTATGCAATATGAAACTAGGAAAAGGTTTTTTTTACAGTTATTTTGGAGGGAATTAGGAATGTTTCCCGCCATTTGCCACATCAGCATCACGCGAGGGCTACGTTGGACGCCAAATCATCATTCCGTTAGTGTATCTAACAGTAATATGACGAAAGGTTTTAATTGCAAAAATAAAATTTATAGAAGGTTTAATAAGGCAATAAAAAAAACACAAGGTTAATTTTGCAATCCGTGAGTTAGTACACGTTTTTTTTTTTTGCAATTAACTCTTTTTTTTCAAGTAACAATTTTTTGTTTTCTTTATTTGTTTATGCTTTTAGGTAGAGAGATGATCGGAAAATTAGACTCTTGACGAAAGAGAAAAGTTGACATCATCGTCTCTTTGTAAAGGGTATTTTTATCCTTTCCAAAAAAAAAAAAATCCCTCAACTTTCAATTAAAGCAGCTAACTGATTACCCAAAAGTTCAGTTCAAATTAGGAGTGTGTAAGGGCCAAAAGTCCGCGGGCTTTGGCAAAGCCTGATATGAGTCCATTTAGTTACGGGCCTTAATTTCAAGAGCCCAACATAGCGGACTTCGTGTGAGCTTAAATTAATGGGCTTTTTGTAGGCTTTAAATAGACATTAAACGGGCTCATGCTTAACAGACTTACGAATTAAATATTGTATTTTAAAAATTTTATATCTATTAAATTTTGGGCTTTAAATTATTTTCAGCCCATCAATTCATTATCAACTTAAAGAGGGAACTGAGAAATAAATTGACCTAAGATAGGCCGAAAAATAAGCACAGTTGACATCAAATTTTGGGGAAAGAAAATAATTACATGAAATGAAAAAATTAACTACTTTTCTGCATGAATCCACCAAAGTAGCAAACATGTACATGGCACTGGCAGTATGGCATAACTTCCCCCTAGAGATACTAAAATATGTTTCAACCGCATAATTGGAGCAATATATATATATATATATATATATATATATATTACAAAATGATGTCATTTTGCAAAGAGACGAGTTGGGCCGGGCCTAACGGGCTGTAGAACAGTGAGAGCCCGACCATGACTGTTTGAAGAATTTGCGGGAACGGGCTTTGTAGGCCGGGTTTTTGCGGGCCAAGCGGGCCTCGCGGGCCGATGGGCGGGTTTGCTCACCTCTGGTTCAAGTGCCAAATTAAGAAAAGTCAAAGTTCAGGAACCTAAGTAGGAAATGTTAAAAAGTTCAAGGACCAAATTATGTATTAATCCTAAATTTAACTGACTTTTGGAGTTGGTCTTTTATATTTTAGGATGTTCCATAATTAGAATCTCTATTTGGAAATTTAGCTTGTAGACTTAATCATACCTGTTTGTTTCTATCTAAATCTTTATCATGTAAAAAGATTGTATTAATAATGAGAGAAAATATCTCTTTTGATATATATCTCACTAGGATGTATTATTATGTGGTAATAGAATTGATTTTCCTAACAGTTTTATATATATGGAGAAAGACTATTTTGTCGACTGAAAAAGAAAATAATAACGTAATTAAGCTTAAACTTAAGATTAGTATTGCATGGTCATCGACACATGATTACATGTTATTTCTGTCTCAAATTCGATTCATTAATTAATTACCAATCTACCATGATTCAGTTAATGGAAACTAATGATGCATATGTAGGTAAAGAAATACATAGATAGATGCATGGAGCAAGTTGAAACAGAAAATATGTGAAGGAGAGAATAATGTTTTTCTATTTCCTTGCCTTACAAAAGTCACGGTACAAAGAATATATACAAGAAGAGTCTTGTTCTCCAAGAAGTCTATTCCTACCATACTATACAAATCTCTATAATTATGATAAGAAAATATTACCCTAACTTATTTATACTTATCTATACAAGGAAAGGATATGGACAAAAATAACGCATATCTCAACACCCCCCCTCAAGTTGGAGAGTGTAGATCACACACGCCCAACTTGCCAATCAAAAGCTGAAATTGTCGCCCATCCAAAGCTTTGGTGAGAACATCGGCTAATTGAGCAGAGGTGTGAACCTTTCGAGTTGTGATGACACTGTTTGAACAAAGATCACGCACAAGGTGACATCAACTTCAATATGTTTTGTACGCTCGTGATGAACGGGGTTTTGAGCCATGTGCAAATCGACTATCACATAGAAGAGTCATAGGAGACTTATGAAAAATACCAAAAGAACCGAGCAAACTATGAAGCCATTTAAGCTCACATGTGGCGTTAGCCATGGAACGATATTCAGCCTCAGCCGATGAACGAGCAATAGTGGTCTGCTTCTTGGTTTTCCAAGAAACCGAGAATCACCAAGAAATACAAAGTAAGCAGGAAGGGACCGACGAGTGAGAGGGCAACTAGCCCAATCCGAGTCACAATAAGCACGTAGCTGTAGGATAGAGGATGAGCGTAGAAGAATACCTTGACCGGGATGGCCTTTAAGATACCTTACAACACGCAAAGCAGCATGCCAATGAGCTACTTTAGGCCTGGTCATAAACTGGGCCAGAATGTGCACACTATAAGAGAGATCTGGACGCGTGATGGTGAGATAAATAAGACGTCCTACAAGACGCCTATAAGCCTCAGGATCCCGTAAATCATCATCCGTAGTAAGAGCCAATCGATGATTCTGCTCCATAGGAGTAGTAGCTGGACGAGCTCCAAGAAGTCCAGTCTCAGAAAGAATATCGAGCGCATACTTACGCTGAGAGAGAAAAACGCCATCCGGATGCGTTGCTTCAAGACCCAAAAATATTTAAGACGACCAAGATCCTTCATGTGGAAGCATCTATGAAGATAATCCTTGAAACAACCAATGGCCTTAGGATCATTACCACCAATGACCAAATCATCAACATAAACAAGGACATGTATCTCAACAGCGGAAGATTTAAATGAGAAAAGAGAATAGTCCGAACAGGACTGAATAAACCCATACTCCTTCAAGGCCATTGAAAGCTTTGCAAACCAACACCGAGGTGCCTGACGTAGACCATAAAGTGATTTCTTGAGTTTGCAAACTTTACCAGAGGAAGAAGCTGGATGGCCCAAAGGTATCTTCATATAGACATCTTCATGAAGATCGCCATGAAGGAAAGCATTATGAACATCCATCTGATGTAGATCCCATCCACGAACTGCAGCAATGGAGAGAAATACTCGAACAGTCACCATCTTGATTGTTGGGGCAAAAGTTTCTTTATAATCAACCCCTTCAACCTGACGATTCCCCAAAATCACCAAACGAGCTTTGTAACGTTCAATGGACCCATCCGCATTGTACTTTATTTTATACACCCATTTGTTGCCAATCACTTTCTTGCCAATCGGCATGTCAACTAAATCCCACGTGCCATTTTGGTCAAGAGCCGCAAGCTCTTTGTTCATAGCCTCACACCACCGTGGGGATCTAACAGCTTCCCCATAATTCTTTGGCTCAATACCGAATCAATAGCGGCGAAAGCATCTATGTGCAACAGAATTTAGTGCAATTAACAAAATGGGACAAAGGATAACGAGTACCTGAAGATTTTGACTGAGAAGGTGAACGTGATGGGGGGCTGACTTTAGCAGTCAAGACATATTCTGTTGACGAATATCTTGTTGATGGCACCTTAGTACGCTGACCTCGACCCAAAATTGCATCATCTGCAGGCTGGACAACATTGTCAAGAACCTGATCAACCGGTTGTGCAACCACTTGTTCTGTCAGTTGTTCAGACACATCGTCGGTCAAAGCACTGCGGCACCCGGTTGTTCGCCACTTGTTCCGTCAACTGGATTGGCAACTGTTCGGGACCCGTTTTGGTACATTAAAACCTCATCTTCACAAGAGTCCATATCGATTCTTGACAAAGAAATATATCCGAGTCCGTGTATGCGTCTTCGAATCGGTTCGCAAGCTAGCAAAAGGAAACTCTTTCTCAACAAATATAACATCTCGTGAGACAAGGGTCTTATGCTCATCAAGATCATATACCAACCAACCCTTTTACCATAAGGATAGCCCAGAAAACACATTTCCTACTACGACTAGCAAACTTATCATTGTCCCTCCTAGAATAGTGCACATAACACAAAGACCCAAAACTTTGATATGTTGGTAAGAAGGTGGTTGTCCAAAAAGAATTTCATAAGGAGTTTTGCCATGTAATAATTTCGAGGGTGTACGATTTATCAAGTAACCAGCAGCCAAGACACACTCCCCCCAAAACTTGACAGGCAATTTAGCTTGAAACATTAAGGCCCGAGACACATTTAAAGATGACGATGCTTACGCTCAACCCTCCCATTTTGTTGTGACGTGCGAATACAAGTAGTATGATGTTCAATACCATTTTCAAGAAAGAATTTGGTTAAACACATAAACTCCTGGCCATTATCACTCCTGATCTTTTTAACCCGCTTATTAAACTGTCGTTCAACCATGGCAAAGAAATTTTTCAAAATGGGAAACTTCACTCTTGTGACGAATTAGATAAACCCAAACACCCTAGAGCAATCATCCACAATGGTCAAAAATAAACAAGACCACACAAAGCGGCATCCGATAGTCACCCCGGATGTCACAATGAATTAAATCAAAAACCGCAACAGAATTATTATCACTTAACAAAAACTTGTCTCTACTTTGTTTTGCTTGACAGCAAACCCCACACACATCCTTATTAATGCTACTACGACTAATAAAAGGTAATAAACCAACGACTTTACTTGAAGGATGACCAAGACGTTGATGCCACAATTGATAACTTCCTGAATCCTTAACACTGCAAGCTTGTGATGATCTTCTCGATAGTACACCCTCACTTTGTTCACCCGCACCAATCAACATCTTCGAGGCCCGATCTGTATCACACAATGTTTATCGAAAAGTGCACTAAAGCATTTGAATCATTAAGCGGAAAAGAAAGTAGATTGCAATTAATAGTCGGAGCATAAAGGACATTTTTCAAAACCAATCCTTTTCCAATATCGACGTCGCCTTCTTTCGTGGCCACGATATATTTTCCATTAGGCAAACCTATATGGTTAGCCTCAATATTATGAATACGCTTGAGTAAAGAAATATTCCCTGTCATATGTCGATTAGCCCCGCTATCGACAAGCCATGGGTCATTATTTATTTTACCATTCTGATGGTCGGTTGTGGAGTCGGTTGTGCGGCCGGTTGTGCGATCGATGACCACATATGTCGCACATAATTTCAAGTGATTCCACGCTCGGCGTGAATCCCAAAGCCTTAGCCTGTTCGGATCGAACCGTGCCGTGTTAGCCTTTGTCTGAACCTCCTCGATCTTTTCCCATTGAAGAAGATTGTCCTCCACTTCTCCCTTTGTTGTTCTTCATACGCTGATCTCCCCACCATTCTGGGTAGCCCACTAGTCTGTAGCATGATTCCACAGCATGTCCTTTCTTCTTGCAGTTAGAACAAACAACATTGTTCCCTTCTCTTCTTTCCCCCCCTGAACCATATGAGCCGCCAGTTGTGGAGTCAGTTGTGCGGCTAGTTGTCCCCACAACTGCGACAAAAAGCTAACAGTGCCGGATAATCGCGCTCACTGCTGCGTACTCTTTCCTCCCTTACAACCATGGAGTATGCCTTATTAACGTTAGGCAATGGTTCGAGTTCGGGATGGAAGACTTCACATTTTCAAACTTTGGTGTTTCTAGCCCCATAACAAATTGATGCACACGTTCATCCTCACGTCGCTTGGTCAACAAGGCTCCGAGATTGCATCTGCAGCCACTACACGAACACGCAGGCAATGTCTCAAAATCATTGAGATCATCCCACAATTTTTTAATCCGGCCATAATACACAGCCACACTTTCGTCTCTACCTTGTCTACAATTGGCTATATCCGCCTTGATTTGTTGAGTTCGTGGTCCATTCCCCACTGAAAATCTTTCCCTCAAATCTTCCCACAAAGTTTTCGCCTCCTCCGTATATGTCACTGTGGATCTCAATGATGGTTCAATGGTATTGAAAATCCATGAAACCACCATTGAGTTGACAGTCTTCCATTGGTCGATCTCGTCCGCTTCCTTTGGCATCTCGATCGTCCCATCAATAAATCCATGCTTCATCTTGGCACGCAATGATCCTTTGAACACGCGAGCCCATTCTTCATAATTATCACCCTTGAGTTGAACGTGGGTGATAATCTGCCCCGGGTTGTCACTTGTTGACAAGAAATAGGGTGAGCGCCTTTCATCTAAGGCTTTCTTCTCACCACTCTGATCTTCGTTTGTCACAACTGGCTCAACCATGCTCTGATACCAAGTTGAAACAGAAAATATGTGAAGGAGAGAATAATGTTTTTCTATTTCCTTGCCTTACAAAAGTCACGGTACAAAGAATATATACAAGAAGAGTCTTGTTCTCCAAGAAGTCTATTCCTACCATACTATACAAATCTCTATAATTATGATAAGAAAATATTACCCTAACTTATTTATACTTATCTATACAAGGAAAGGATATGGACAAAAATAACGCATATCTCAACAGAGCACAATTATTAGGCAACTTCGTTTTTCGAAATATCATTGTTTTGCAATTGTGATATAGAACAGGCCATCCTCTTGATTCTGCTGGTGATGTATCAACAGCATTTTGTTAGATTCCAACACTGGAGTTCTTGTTGAGAAATGAATTTCCATGCATCTTCGAGCCCGTTTGGTCGAGCGTTTTGGCCAAAACGCAGGGATAAAACACTGCTTATTTGCAAAAAATGTGTTTCAATACTGCGGCAAAAAACGCAGCGTTTTCAAAACGCAGCTGCGTTTTAAAACGCTGGAATTCCCAGCTTTTTCCCAAAACGCAGGTTTTAAAACGCTACTAGGAAAAAAAGCTGCGTATTGAAGTGATATCCCAAACGTATTTATAAGCAAAGACCTCCGTTTTTAAAACACTGCGTTTTTTAAAACGCTGCGTTTTTAAAACACTGCGTTTTGTAAACGCTATACCAAACGGGCTCTTCATAAGTAGCTAGGCTGTAAGCCTATATATATATATATATATATATATATATATATATATATATGTTATTTAAATGTCAGGTTTGTTCGCATAGAATTTCCTACCTGACTGTCTATCTAAATCATGTACATTTTCATACTCTAACAGTTCCGCTCAAAGAGTCCACATTTGAAAGTCAACATTTTAAGGATTAAAATAAATTACCGTGAATGTACCAAGGATATATAACTTTAACTTTCATGTACCAAGGATAATCTTGGAAACTCTTACAATTTAAAAGTTTAGTTTGTATTAGTTTAATCATTTTGGCAACTATGTGTTAGCATGATCTACATTATTAGTCTGCATCTGCCTGTGTAATACCTAAATTTTTGGAGCAGCTGGCCCCTTGGCACCATGATTATTACATGTAAAACCACAATGACACTCCTCTAACCTTTACTTCAAATGTTGTCTTCGATCTGTATTGAAGTTATCTTGCGAATCTGGAAGACATGTTCCAGAGGTCACTGCCGCTACCTTCAGTTTTTCATGGCACCTATGGTCTACATGAAAGTGATGTTTGCAACAGACCACATGTATGACAAATTCAACTTCTAATATCTTTTTATTTTCTATTTATCTCGGTTGACCCAGTAACTTAAAACAAAATCCTTGATTATACGTTTGGTTAAAAACTAGTTTAGGAGGAGCCATTTTAATCACTCCGGTCAATCTGGCTTACTATTAGATATTGATATCGTGAGCCATGATGAGCTTATTTATAATGATAACTACTTGGTCAAGAAAGGTGCATGGGAAGTTTTGATTAAAAAAAAACAGATAAAAAAAAGAAGGTGGGAGGGACATCCTAAAATAATTGTCATTCGTCTAACTGTGTCAATTCTCTTTGTTTTTCAAGAATATGACTTTGAAATAATGATATGGGAGTTGTGCCTAAAAGATTCTTCAAGTTGTTTATCTATTAAAAACACAGAGACTAAGTCAAGTCTCTCTGTATTTTTCTTTTGTTTATCGATCTATTATAATGGACTAACCAATTGTGCCTAAGTTTCTTTTCTAGTTGTTGATTGATCAAAATCACAGAGAGTTAACTTCCGAGGTTAAATCTGTAATTTTAATTCTGTTTATCTATTATGATTGGCTAACCAATTGTGTGTAAGCTCCTTTTCTATTTTGTTAAATCTATTGCATGTATTTTTAACAAGTCTATGTGTCTTGTTTATCTATTATGGACTTAGCAATTGTGTCTAAATTCCTTTTCTAGTTGTTCCACACGGACAAGAAAGTATAGAATTTCTTGATGTATGCTTTTTGATGTATGCTTTTCTGATATGATGCTCAGCAATTGAACTCCCAGCTATTAGAGAACTCTGCTTATGGAGTCTTAATAATGTTACAGAGAACCAAATATAAGTGCTGCAGATGAAAAGGTTGAAAAGTTTGATCTAATTTGAGTTTTGGCAGAAATGTCACTGCTGATGATGGAGAAACCTGACAAAGTGTATGTTTCAAGGAAACTAAAACTTAACCTGCATGTTTTTTGGACAGGGAGACGGTTAGCCCCTACTATGTAGCCATTCATCGTTCCAAAAGGAAAAAAAGGGAAAAATAACTTGAGGTAATAAAATACTCTGCAGGTTCTTTCTCCCGGTCTTTAAGAGGAGATTTGAATATATGATCAAGTGAAACATCTCTATCTCTTTCTAACATACACTCGCACTCACACGCCCAAACTCACACACACACACACACACACACACTCACTCACACACATTTCTTTTCACGTCCATTACGCCATCTCTGTTAAACTAATTTATTTTTATATATGTAGAAAAGAATAAGATTCACACGTTACCTTATGTCGTTACTGTTTGCAGTCTATATGAATGTGAAGACTATTCTGCTAGTGTATATATATGCCTTTACCTGACTGTTTTTCTATCACTGTAAGTTCAAAGGTATTGAATATGGCTTTAGCTGATCCAGACGAAACAGGGGGAGTGAAGATTGAGCTGTCAGAAACAGCAACGAGTTTGAGATCATCTTATCGGAGTGTTGCGTCTAGATTCCATAGTCATTCAGCACTAAGTTCTTTTAAGGATGATTTTGATGATGAACTTCCTTTACAATGGGCTGCAATTGATAGACTACCTACTTTTAAACGGGTTACATCTTCTTTGTTTGATGAGAATATTGATGGAGATGAAGTGGGTGTTAGAGGAAAAAGGGTTGTTGACGTTACCAAACTTGGTGGTCCAGAAAGGCACTTGTTTATTGAGAAGCTCATCAAAAACATTGAGAGTGATAACCTTCGTTTGTTGCAGAAACTAAGGAAAAGAATGGACAAGTAATGTTTCTTTTCATATACATACCAACTTACTGCACATTATCTTTTTGTAAGAGTGACTTTTCAAGTATATATAAGTTGATATTGGCTTAAAGATCATTTAATGGTTCTGTAGAGTTGGCGTGAAATTTCCCACTGTGGAGGTGAGATATAGAAATCTGTATGTGGAAATGGAGTGTGAGGTGGTTCACGGGAAGGCTCTCCCGACACTCTGGAATTCTCTCCTGGGCTCTCTCTCTGTAAGTCTCTGATTTTTCTTCAAACAGTTAGTTTAACTATTGGATTTCATGTATTTATGTAGAGTGGATCATAAGTATGGATCAATAAAAGTGAATGTGCTGAAGTATGAATTGATTATGAGCTGACATTTGTATTGCATTCTCTGTTTTCTTTGGTTGCATATCTATTTAGAAGTAGTTCATAGTTTGCCTGCGTTTATGATGCTATTCTCTATAACCATAAGATGAGGTTGTTTTTTTTTTTTGCTCGTATAGTGCAAACTTGAGCACTCATCTGTTGATCAATGATCAGATCTATTCCTTATTTTGGTGGTTGCTTGGTTGCAAAAAAATTGAGTGGTAGCCACTCAGTGCGGTATCTCAGTAATTTCCCAAATTGTGTTTGTTTTGGCAGGACATTGCTAGGGTTCTTGGTTTGAAGTCAAAACTGCCAAAGATAAAGATTATCAATGAAGTCAGTGGCATCATTAAGCCTGGAAGGTAGGAACACAACATAATCAAACTGTTAATCCTGCAACTTTTCTTGAAAAGTCCCAAGTTTATCTTACAAGTACCATGAATGATGTTCTTTACCCCTCAAGTAGTACAGCGCTGAGTACAATTTTAAGTCAAATATTAGCATGGATTCCATAGTAGTATTGTACTGCTTCAAGTTTTTTGACTTTTGAACCGGGATTCTCGTTGTGGAATGCTTCAAAACTTGTAATATACTCTGTCATTGAGCACAACTGCACTAGGATTTGTTGCCTTGGGAAGGCTTCTCACTCCTGCTGTCCAACATTACGGTTTGGAGGAGGTTTGACGTTGGTCATGTTTGGTTACTTGTATTAGGATGGCGTAATGATTTACTTAACTACGTACGTTGCAGATTGACACTACTGCTTGGTCCTCCAGGGTGCGGAAAGACCTCTTTGTTGAAAGCACTTTCGGGAAATCTAGACACAACCCTCAAGGTTTGCACTTAAGCTTTATTATCAGCAGTATTTAATGTTTCTGGCTTCTCCTTAAGAAAATCTTCAGAAATAAGATTCTTCTGCTCATCATGTCAAATATGTCCACTAGAATGGAATGGATACATGCTTTTACACTTGGTACTACATGGTATACTTGTGGTGCTAAGAGAAAAAGTAATTTGAAATTCAGTTACAACTGACATTAATACTACTATAGTTTACCAAACTGATTGCTCTACTACATATTTGGAAGGATAAAGTTTGAAGGCATAACCTCATTTTCATTTTTCATTTTCTCAATTTCCTTTTCTTTTCCCCTCCTCCTCCATCAGCGAAATGGCTACCCACAGTAGAGCTTGTATTTGAATCACCCGCCACCACCACCAGCTAGCAGGTACCATGAATCCAAATCCACTAAGCCAAACCACCCATCACACCACCACTCAGGACACCTCCACCCAGCAAATCATATATTCCTAACCCAGATCAGTACCATGGGACATGAATCAAGACTGAGTTGCTGAATCATCAAGATAAAAAGGGAGGGGAGAGAAGATAAGAGGGAGAGAGGGAGGGACGGTATTCTAGTCTATTCTACTAATATAGGGTAAGTACTGCCTTATACTATACAAGTACATGGGGGAGAGGTAACTTGTAAGAATAAGAAGTGTACTTCCTTGGTTTGGTTGTCTCATCTCTATTAGCAATGCTAGGTTTAGGAAGGAGGCATTTCACACTCTTCAACTTTAATGACTTCATTTTATTTCCATAGCGTTAGAACCAGTTTTTTACTGGTGTAACAGAAAAGAGATCTGCTACAATATTGTAGCAGATCTCTTTAATATTATTGAAGAGATCTGCTACAATATTAAGATATAGTTTCCCCATTTTTTTTTTTTCTTTTGAAATTCTGAGGATTAACTTCAAGATACTTTGCCTCTTCTTGTTGGAATAAACTTTATCGGTACTAAAATGAGAATGTTAACACTCAGCACTCTTCCTTTCACTCAATTTTTGTTCCCCTTCATATATATATATATATATATATATATATATATTATATGCAGTTCATCCAAAATGAAACAAAAGCCTCGTCTGCTCAAAACACTTCGAGAGAATATTAATTCAATGTTAACTCGGCTCATGTCGGATGTATCCACCAATGAATATACATAGATATGAAATAGATTTTAAGTTTACTTTGAAATTGGTAAATACTTCTTTATCTCTGTCAAGTGTCAACCTTTTCTTTTCTTTTTCTCATAATTTCTCATCCACCTATTCGACCACAGATTACGGGGGAACTTTCTTACAATGGATACAAACTTGATGAGTTTCTTCCCCAGAAAACTTCTGCATATATAAGCCAATATGACCTACATTTTCCTGATATGACTGTGCGGGAGACACTTAATTTCTCAGCACGTTGTCAGGGTATCGGAAGCCGAGCAGGTAGCACATGATAAAGACACTCCTTATAAGCCATTGCTAAGCTATGCATATGTTTAGTGCCACAATCGATCCTGAGTATGGAATTTTGTTTTCTACTAGTACTAGCACTTTATAGTTCCTCCTGAATATGTGGTTTTAGGATACTTTTGATCCCTTATGTCCGAGAAAGTTTCACCCTCAATAATTTGCTCCCTCTTGTAGCTATTACAAAAATAAAATCACATACATATTTTGTACAACTTTCTGAAAAGTCCTTGCTTTGCCTCTGCTTATAAACTTGGAGTTCTGTTAACTCAAGTGTTCCATTTTCTGGCTGCAAAGAGACTATGATTGAGGTCAGCAGAAGGGAAAAAGAAGAAGGAATTGTTCCAGATCCAGATGTAGATACTTATATGAAGGTATCTTCATTGTCTCTGTTGCCAATTTGTGTTTACTGACATGCAACAGGATAGTGAATCTAAAGGTCTTCTAAAATCACATTATGCATTCACATTACTAAACAAACACAAAGAAGAAAAAGAATGCATCTCGAAGACAAGTTAATGTGACCCACTGTGCAACGTGGTATAGACATTTATGCCTCAGTAATTCCTTACCTTGGTTTCAATGTGCACAGGCAATTTCAGTTGCAGGACAAGAGGCAACCCTTCAGACAGACTACATTCTAAGAGTAATTCTCTTAAGCTGATAATGAGCTTTATTTCATTGGTATTATGATGACAATGCTTTGATATTTTCATCATTGCCATGTCTTCTCAGATTCTTGGCCTTGATATGTGCGCTGATACACTAATTGGAGACGCCATGCGAATAGGTATCTCTGGTGGTCAGAAGAAAAGATTGACGACAGGTACTATGGAAGCAAAATTAGAGAACATGCGTTCATGGAATATGTCATCCTCTATACTGTCAACCTCTCAACATTTACGACAAATACAACAGCAGGCTACTAATAACATGAGTATTTATGTGATTTGCAGGTGATATGGTTGTTGGTCCCACAAAAGCTCTATTTATGGATGAAATATCAAATGGCTTAGACACCTCCACCACCTATCAGATTATTGCTTATCTTCAACAGCTAGCACATATTACAGATGCTACTATACTTGTATCTCTTCTTCAGCCAGCACCGGAAGCCTTTGATCTATTTGATGACATTATGTTGATGGCAGAAGGGAAGATTGTTTATCATGGACCCCGTGATCATGTTTTAGAATATTTTGAGGGTTGTGGATTTAGGTGTCCCCAAAGGAAAGGAGTAGCTGATTTCCTCCAAGAGGTACCCTCAGCTCATCAATTGAAATACAATTTCAAGCCCCTGCTTTTTCTGGTGGCAATACTTAATCCTTGTGCTTGGACAGGTTATCTCAAGGAAAGATCAAGCACAGTACTGGCACCGAACTGAACAAAGGCATTGTTATGTTTCTGTGGATGCATTTTCTAACATATTCAAGGAATCTCCTTCTGGGAGAAAGCTCGACGAGGATCTCTCCAAACCATTCTTGAAAACACAGAGTGATAAAAATGATATTTCCTTTAGCATGTATTCTCTTTCTAAATGGACGCTTTTCAGAGCTTGCTTGTCAAGGGAATTTCTTTTAATGAGGAGGAACTCTTTTGTCTATATATTCAAATTAGTTCAGGTAACAATCAATCAGTACTTATACCTTTACAACACAAATTCTGTTGTTTTGTATAGATATTGTTGACATTCATGTCTTTACATGGACGTCAAAGGTTTTTTGCTTTCACGGCCTTGGAAAATGTAAAAGAAGTTCAATTGCCTTGCAGCTTGTCATAATGGCATCTATCACAATGACGGTGTTTCTGCGAACTAGGATGGAGGTTGATGTTCTCCATGCAAACTATTATCTGGGTGCACTTTATTATGCTCTAATCTTGATTCTTGCTGATGGGTTCCCGGAGTTGGTAATGACTGTTGCAAGACTTCCAGTTGTCTATAAACAGAGGGACCTGTACTACTACCCTGCTTGGGCTTACACAATTCCAGCTGCTCTAGTGAAGGTTCCTCTTTCAATGTTGGCAGCTGTAGTTTGGACATCTCTCACTTATTATGTTATTGGGTACAGCCCTCAAGCAGGCAGGTGAGTGTCACATTAGAAGGTTTTACCTTTAGTGTTCCATGTGAAAGTTTATCATTTTTCTCTTGAAGTATGTCTCTAGTAGGCGAGGTAGTTCTTTCTTCTCAGATGTGTTTGATCACTACAGCATGACTCACTTGTGATTTCATGTATACCAAGATCCTTACCCGAATGAAGGTAGAATTGCTGGATTGACTTTTACTGTTGTTTTCAGGTTTTTCAGCCAGTTAATTCTACTTTTTGCTGTGCACTTGGCATCAATATCCATGTTCCGTTTCTTGGCATCTGTGTGTCGGACTCTGATTGCTTCTTTAACAGTTGGTAGTCTTGCATTATTGTTTGTGATAATGTTTGGTGGCTTCATTATACCGCACTGTAAGGTTCCAAGAACTCTGCTTCCATCTGATATAAAGAATCTCTAAATCTTAAATTATGAAACTAATGAAGGGGACTGTTTGCAGCCTCTATGCCAACTTGGTTGAAGTGGGGATTTTGGCTTTCTCCTCTATCATATGGTGAAATAGGCATTGTTGTAAATGAATTTCTTGCTAGGAGATGGAATAAGGTAAGTATTTCTGTCTTGTTAGCTCAAAAACTAAAATCAATGCAAGTCGAGTCAATAACCTCAATAATGATTCTCTGTCTCTCCAAAATGATATGATGACTCGTCAGGTAAACTGTCTGTGGAGACAGCAATATTGGGATAACTGCAATCAAAATTTAGGTGATGTGTCTAATAAGTTCAAAATTCTTTACTAATGGAGCAGCCAAATCTGGGTCCAAGATTTGCGGGTTTCACCAGTCTTCAAATATTCATCTTTTCATCCTCATAATGTTTACCATGAACCTATTCTGTTGCCGCTTGAATGTTTGTAACTTATCACAACTTATTCTATCTATTTTGTGGCTTTGTCGCAAGCTTTGCCAATACTCTTGGTCTCTGGTAAAATTAAGCCATATTTTCTCTTCAAATATAACTTTGTCTTTCAAAGTGAGTGATCTAAAAAATGACTGATGACTTGTGGACGAGAATACAAGTGTCGATAGAGGCATGAAGCTTCAGACATGGCAACCTTTAAACCCAAGACAGATAACAAACCACATATTTAGTATCTAAAGTGGATTATATCATATCCTCCAAAAATAGTACACGTAGCTTATACTCCCTCTTTTCCATGCAAAGAGTTCACTTCTATATTTAAAAGTCAACATGGGAAAAAATCAAATCAAAATTTTACATGCCTTAATTATGCTTTAGGAAATAAAATCTTCTTCACTAAAAACTACGTTAAGAATACTTTGAATTGCTTTTACTATTTTGTAAAAAAAAAAAAATGTTATGTAAATCTTCGGTCAAAATTTAATCAGGATGACCGAAAAAACTCAAAAGTGGATTTGATCGGAATGGAGGGAGTATCATATACATAAATATAAGGACTTCTAAAAGCTCCAAAATTGTTTTGCATACTATCTTTGCTATGCGTATCTTGGTTTGATATTAAAGAAACTAAGACTTTGAGTGAATTTGGTAAAAAAAAATCCAAGGTGATAAGTCAAGTTCAGGGAAAAGGATGTTTATACACTTCTCATACTTGCTTATGGTTTTTGTGATTGTGTTTATAATTCGTTAATCGGCTAAAATAAGATAAATGTTCATTCACAGCAAAGTAATTTTCTATTTTCATTCTTTTAAACAGAGGCTTCCTACAAACACTACGATAGGGAAAGAAACACTTGAAAGCCGTGGATTAGACTTCGATGGATACTTCTATTGGATTTCACTTGGTGCCTTATTTGGGTTCATTATCATTTTCAATGTTGGCTTTACCTTGGCCTTAACTTACTTAAATCGTAAGCTCATCTGCCTAGCATTGGATGTCAACCTACCGACTAGAAGATTGATATATGTTTAGTAATTTCTCATGTTGTGAAATCCTGCAGCTCCTGGTTCTCGTGTGGTTATTTCAAAGGATAAGCTTTCTCAAATGCAAGGAAGTGAATCCAAAAAGGACACCCATGTGGAGTTGAGTTCTTGTAGCTCCATTCCAGAGCCTTATGAAGGTTGGATGTTCTCCGTCTCTGTCTCTCTTATGTTTTTTCTTCATGTATTGATGTTCTATTGTTTATATCCCTTATATATGTTCTACAACACTAACATATGGATACCTCCTCTGAGTTTACAGGCAGAATGGTTTTACCTTTTGAACCTCTAACTCTAGTCTTTCAAGATGTGCAATACTATGTTGATGCCCCTTTGGTAATACTATAAACCTATCTCATCTGTAGCTGTTAATATGCAGCCGTTTGGGTTCTTAATTACATCTATTAATCTTGTTGTCAGGAAATGAGAGAGCATGGTATAACTCAAAAAAAGCTCCAACTTCTTTGTGATGTCACCGGTGCATTCAGGCCTGGAATTCTTACTGCTTTGATGGGCGTTAGTGGTGCTGGAAAGACAACACTTCTCGATGTTCTTGCTGGAAGAAAAACCAGTGGTATTGTTGAAGGACAAATCAAAATCGGAGGGTTTCCTAAAGTTCAGCATACATTTGCTAGGATTTCAGGTTACTGTGAGCAAACCGATGTACATTCTCCTCAAATCACAGTAGAAGAATCAGTTATTTTTTCTGCCTGGCTGCGTCTTCATCCTCAGATTGATTCAAAAACTAAATCCGTAAGAGAATTTTTTATTCCCACCCACCCTTTTACAATTACAGTTAATGAAATTCTTAGAAGTCTTTCTGTTGCTTGTTTGCGCAGGAATTTGTAAAAGAAGTCCTTGAGACCATTGAACTTGATGAGATAAAAGATGCCTTGGTTGGCTTGCCAGGAGTTAGTGGTCTATCGATTGAGCAGCGCAAGAGGCTGACAATAGCTGTGGAGCTTGTTGCTAATCCCTCAATTATTTTGATGGATGAACCTACAACTGGACTGGATGCACGATCAGCTGCAATTGTCATGCGGGTTGTGAAGAATGTGGTTCATACGGGAAGAACAATTGTCTGTACTGTTCATCAACCAAGTTTTGACATATTTGAAGCTTTCGATGAGGTTTGAACATTACTAACCAAATATTTTTAGAAGCTTTAGGATGTTCAAATAAGTAATTCACCCTAAGTGGAACTGATAGCCACTCTTGGAAATTTTTACTTCAATAGCAGCCTTCCAATACTCAGCAGGTGAATGCTTGAATGTAGAAATTTCTGGAGTCATATATAATACCGTAAAATCAAGTAGCAGAAATAAAACACATCCTAGAAATAGTATCTCAACATGAGAATCAACAAGGAATTCTGCTGAGATTTGTTTTTTTGGAGGTCTCCCCTGATCAGGATTAAATGCTCAAGTAGGTGTTGTGTTGTCGCATAAATGATCTTTCAAGTTACTTTCTTGTCTTCATGTGGCTTTTTCGTAATCTTTTGAGCATATATTGAAGCTATTTTATATCTTTTGATGAATGGTTCATGGCACATTAAGTAGCTTTTCTATTGATGGCGATATTAATGATTAGTACCACTAATATCCTCATAACTATTCCTATTATCAGAAAAAGGTTATACATGTTTATATTTTCGTTGCTGCTCGTTACGCAAATTGATTGTCATAGCTTCTGATGATCACTTGTATTGAACATTAGTTCTGGAAAAGCCGTTTTAAATATACTAATAATCCACTTCTATATTTTTGGTTTGCCTAGAAAATTTGTGTTTACTGTTTATGTCCCCTCTACTTGTTGCAGATAGTTCTCTTGAAAAAAGGGGGACGCATGATCTACTGTGGACCACTGGGTCAGCACTCAAGTAAAGTAATTGAATACTTTGAGGTCAGTTCACATGTCTTGAACTTTTTTACCGTCTTTTGTCACATAAGATATGGTTCTTGATCTTGAAATGGAATGTTTATTCACTTATTTCACTACATAAATCTTTGTAACAGGGCATCTCAGGGGTCCCGAAGATCAAAAATAATTACAACCCCGCGACATGGGTGTTAGAGGTCACATCTTCTTCTGCAGAAGCTGAACTTGGTGTAGATTTCGCACAAATTTATATGAATTCCACTTTGTGTCAGTAAGTTCCATTACTTGGTGCTTTCTAGTTTCTATACACCATGCACTCTTATTTTAGTTAAGTCTTGGAAAGTTGCTGGTGCTACTGTGGTGGTCAGAAGTTATCTAGTCATGTGAGCGTTAGCATGATGTGAAATTTGAACCAATTTTTCTTACTGCTCTAGAGACCATTGGAAAGATCCGTACTTCTCCTGTAATGTTTAGGTCACTATCAACCATATAAGCGAGTTAATGTTGTTTATCTAATTGTCTATTACATACAAGGTACGTCACGGTTACTTTCAGTATGCTAACTGGCATCACCAAGTAGGCCCAGTGCATAAACTGTCCGGCAAATAACCCACCCCAAGGTTAGCAACTAAGCAATTGAAAGTAAAATGATGCAACAATATAAATATTAGCACTAGAACATTCAAGAGGGAAATTTTCAAGCATATAGAGACCACCAGATGCTCACCTTGTACAAAAGATACTCTACATCCTAAGATCATGAATCACCAAATATGAAAGGATCAGTGGTGAGGCCACACACACCTATTGTGGGTTACTTGACCCCCTTTGGGGATTGAGAATTGACAATTTACCATCCTTGAACTTAGAAAAATTGATTTTTTTTTTTTTCTACTATCAATAGCAATTTTATCATTTCTGACCCCCCTTTCATTTAGGAAGAAATTGCACTTCGTTATAATTTTTACCCCAATTTGAGCTACATTCAGATACTTCCTTGTAAGTTTCTACTCCTAACATAATCTTGACCCCGTTCAGACAAAATCTTGGCTTCGCCACCGGAAAGGATGAGATGACAATTTAAGGGCAAATGCAGTTTCACTAGGCGATAACAAATTTAACAGATAATTAGGAAAACACAAAGTATAGGATAAAACAATCAACATCTTACAACCCCGAAGTTCAAAATGATCATGAAAGAATGAAACATAACAACTTAGGACCGTACAATTTCACCTATCAATTTAAAATTAATAGAAAATTAGGAAAGCAAAAAAGCAGAGGATAAAAGTAAAACCAAAGATGGCATAGAAAATGCATAGCCTAGCCACAACCTATAAAAGGAGAAGTTTGTAGCACCAGAATCAACGACCCATCTCTATGAGGATGATGCAATTCATGTAGTAGGTTTCAGGGGTAGCTCAAGATGGGCATAACATCTACAGAAATCACAACAAACTTACTGGTACTATTAAAAGATATCCGAGTCTCTGAGAAATATAAGCACTTTCCTGAGTAGCGACATTAGCAAACAATGATGGCCCTGAAAATTTTCCTTGGAGTTTCCAACATGTGTACTAAAGTTGACCCAACTCTCCACAATAATGACCCACATGTGTTTTATTCAATCAAAGGCCACCACATCTACCAACTCATGAACCACCACCTTCCAACTACCCTGGCCACCATGACCACCTTGTTTGTTTGTAACCATAGATTATGATTCCGATCCTTTACCGTCCATAGAAATCACAAAAGAAAATCCCACACAACTACAAGAACACAAAATTGTAACAAGTGAAGACCGTGAGCAGTGCCGTGAATAGTACTTGGTGAATAGTGCTGGTGATGGAATTTCTGTGGAGCTTATCAAGCTATTTAAGTCAGTTTAAGATCACAACTTGGTTTATAGTATCTGGTATGAGCATTAAACATTTTGCATCTGCCTGACTCTTGTATTGTTGTTATTCGAATAATACAGGAAGAATAAAGATCTTGTCAAGACATTAAGTACACCGCCTTCTGGATCGATACAGTTGCATTTTCCAACCATCTTTCCACAAAATGGTTGGGGACAGTTCAAATCGTGCCTGTGGAAACAACACTTGTCATATTGGAGAAGTCCTTCATACAATTTGATGCGCTCCTTACATATGCTTTTTGTGGCTTTGCTTATTGGGGTACTGTTTTGGGATCAAGGGAGGAAAATGTGAGTATTACTTAATGAAAGTTTGGTTCAAATGGTGAACTTAGAATTTTTCAAGATTTTTCTTGCTTCAACTAGTTTAATGCTTATATCTATACCTAAATTAACAATTTATTATAGATTTTTGTCCGTATTTGGCAGAGCCTTGTAAAACTAGTTTGCCACTTATGCTCACTTTATCCAGATGTAGATTGAGAAAACTATTAAACTGAATTGCAGTATGGTGGGAAATACTGTCTTTCCAAATGGAAGCTGAGTGCATTAAGTATCTTTTAGACACACACACACATACTTATATGAACACACGCTCAGGCAATCCATATGAAATTTGATCTCACATAAATCATAAAAATTTACCATTTTTTTTACAATTTTAGATAGATTTCATATAACCCGAACTAAAACAATGCCAAAACAAAATCACATCGTGTAGGAGTTATGGGAACAACTACTCATATCCCTTCAATTTTATTGCCCAATTGAGGAAGGGAAAAAAAATTTGACTCAACCACCCTTGCGCTTGAGACAATATGAGAGTAATCATTTTGTTCATTCCTTCTTTATTTTCTATGATTGCTTGTGTTTGCAGTTTTAGTGCCTACACTACCCTGATATATGCAGCTTAAATACTTAAGATTCATGTTAATGATCCGCTAATTAACTGTTCCTCTTTGATTAAAATAAACTTAACTTTCCCATCTACAAATGTCTTTATAGCAACTTGTATCTGGATGCTACTGCAATATATTCATTGGTAGAGTTCGCCTTTTTGTAACAATTTTAAATTGAAACAAGTTTCTAGATCATCCAGAATGTGGAACGTATTACGCCCTCCGTCCCAAAAAAATATTCTCATTTTCTTATTTGAAAGTCATCCTAGGACGATATCAAATTACTATTTAACATACATTTAATTTGTTTGAGGATATAAAATTTCAATAATGGATAAAATTTATGAATCTTTGGTCAAAGTTGAATTGAATTGACCAAAAAAAGTCAAAGTTGAACTATTATTTTTTTGGGGCGGAGGGAGTAATAATTTTCATGTAAAGATTTCATTATCAGAACATAATGGATACATCAGAATCATCTAGTCGGCCTCAAGTTGTTAAGACAAGGCTTTCTTAGTTGAGCTAAGTTAATCATCTAGACTGTAAATAATGGAACAAATCTGGAGAAAAAAGTTAAATTTTCTTATGAGCTTGCAGAAAAGTAAAAACTTGAATAGTTAGGTTCAAGAGCAGTGTGCTAATTCCAATTAGTCCAATTAGCAATATCTGTGGGATCTTAGCCTCTACGATTTGTCTTTTGAAGGACTTCCTTCGAGTTTCTTACCATAATTTCCTTTTATTTAACAGTGATGACCAGCAGAGTTTGTTCAATGTCCTTGCTTCAATGTATATTGTTGTGATCTTCTGTGGCATAAATAATTCTGGTTCAGCTATTCCATATGTTGCAACAGAGCGAACAGTCTACTATCGAGAAAGATTTTCTGGGATGTATACTTCATGGGCATATGCAATTTCTCAGGTAAAAAATCCATGGAAATTTATTATGGTTATATATAGGCAAGTTAATTTAGTCAAAGACCAACTCATCATCAAAAACAACCTGAAGTTTGTCATATTGGCTTGAAATTGTTGTATCTTGCCTACGGTTCTTGGTAGACATTCTGGGAATATAGTTTATTTTTTGTTTGTGATGCGGAGGGTATCTACATTTGAGTTTTCTTTTTCTTTTCTATGAAGGATCAGCTTAGTTTTTTAGTCATAATCAGCATGGCTTATAGATGTTCTTGAGCTCCTGCTTAATGAAACGTATATCTTGTGTTGTAGGTGACAATTGAAGTTCCTTATCTCATTGCCCAGACACTTGTGTTCGTAATCATCACATATCCCATGATCGGATATAACTGGTCTACTCTCAAGGTTTTCTGGTACTTCTTCGCAACATTGTGCTCATTGATGTACTACACGTATCTGGGAATGCTGCTTGCCTCGTTGACACCAAGCTTTCCAGTTGCCACAGTTCTAGCATCTGCCTTTTACATGTTATTTAACCTGTTTTCGGGATTCCTAATCCCTCGACCGGTAAGCTCATTAAATACGCCTAACGTGTGCAAGTTGACTGGTGAATGGAAAACATTGTAGCAGTTATTCAAATGATATGCAAATACTAATGAAGAGTGTGTTTGTATTTCACTTTTCGTGTTTTTAGAACTGAATCACTTTGTTACCATTTTTCTTTCCAGCAAATTCCGAAATGGTGGCAGTGGCTGTACTATCTAATGCCTACATCCTGGACACTTAACGGTATGCTAACCTCTCAGTATGGCGATGTACACAGAGAGATTATGGTATTTGGGGAAAGAAAAACCGTGGCAGAATTTTTGAAAGATTACTTTGGATTTCAGCATGATCATTTACCTAGAGTGGCAGTTGTTCTTATTCTATACCCGGTTCTTTTTGCTTTTCTGTTTGCTTATTTCATTGGGAAGTTAAACTTTCAGAGGAGGTAATTCTTGTAGCGCCACACTTTAAACAGCGGTTACTTGATGGTGATAAATAATGATTTGGATATATAAAGTGACCGCAAATAGTACAATATGAACAAATTCAGCTCAATGAAAGAGTGAATGCATGTGTAAAATGATGTTATCTCATCCTTGAAATTGCTGACGATAGTGGAATACGTTCTCGTATCTATAGTGAAAATTCTAGGCACTGTCTAAATGGTACTTATCGCTAAATCTCATGATATAAATGAGAGCGAGATCTCAAGATTTTAAGAAACTGGCTAGTTAACCTTACCTGGGAAAATATCAAACTTTATTATCTCTTTTAACCGATCCCAACTTTCTTCAGGTAAGTTAGGAAACTGCATGATCTCCTATGTCTAACAAATGCTTCTCTCTAACTCCATGGCTGATGCCCTTGCATCGGATGGCTCCGCATCTTATGTTAATAAATTGATGGCAGCATGTTGCTACAATAGAGAAGTGTTAAGTTACCAACTCATCTAAAAGCTTAAAGAGTTGGTAGCTTAACATGGTATTACGGCTCTTGTTTAGCAAGATCTTGGATTCAAGTCATCTAGCTTGCATTTGTTATCCGTAATATTGTGAGTACACATGTTGGCCCCTGTTGGCTTGTGATAGGCCCCCTAAGACATCTTTGCTTATATCTCCACATGTGAGGGGAATTATTAGCTTGATATATATTGTTGGGTCCCACTATATATGTAGCAGGTTAAACTTTTGGATGAGCTGGTAACTTAACAAGGAATTCAATATAACATGACATTGCTATACATCTTAGGAGAGGGAAGAATTGCTTTCTAGGTGGAGTATTTAATTTAATTCCTTTCCTCTAAGTATGGAGTAGCTATCCTCAACTAAACTAACTACCTTGTACTCCCTTCATTCATGTTAGCTTGATTAATATTGTTGGCGAGGTCCCTTTGTGTGTAAGCACGTTAAGCTTTTAGATGAGTTGATAACTTAAGAAGCAATTCAATATAACATGACATTGCTATACATGTTAGGAGAGGGAAGAATTGCTTTCTAGGAGGAGTATTTAATTTAACTCCTTTCCTCTACCTATGGAGTAGCTATCCACAACTAAACTAGTAATGAAACTTAACATGATATCAAAGCTCTAGTTTGACAAATTCATTCAACATTAGAGTTGACAGTATTACAAGAAGCAGGGATCAGGATATTGTTAAAAAAACAATGAAACTTTGGATACCACAAGTATAGTGAGACAAAATGAGATCTGGATCCGAGCTTTTCTGTTCAGATTGGTTTTTGATCACGCAGAAATGGTTTTGGTGACCACGTCAGCTCCGTGTGTAGCAAGTTTCCTTGGTCAAGATGCCTGGGCTCTCTAAAGGCGCTCTTTATAAGGGGTTTGATTACGGGACCAAGCACTACCTGTCAAAACAAGAACCGTTAGGGGTGTCGGGGGTTTGACCCGACTATGACCCTCCGGCGTGAGAATCAGTATGAGGAGTAATGAGGGGTGGTGAGAGGCTTATGTGAGGCTCTCTTGAGTGCACAGGCAGTGTATTGAATACAAGTGATATGGTGGTTGTGTGTAAGTGAGCTATGAAGAGTTTTGTCTTGTAGAGAGTAAATGTTACCTTTTTTTTTAATGGAAGCTGCTCTCCCGGTATTTATAGCCAAAGGTGGTGTCTGGTGAGTCACCCGTAAAATGAGGAAGGTGACCATGCCGAAGTATGGCCATGCTGGACATATTGTCAGGGTAGGTGAGCAGGTAATATCTTCCTTGATTTGAGGGAATGGGAGGCTGATAATCAGGGGCGCCGCCACACGCGAAAGTGCGCCATTAATGAGAATGTGTGGGTTTTGTTGGATTAGGTGCGACACACTTGTGGGCATTTAATCTTTGTGAGGCCGACCTGCTCCAAGGTCGCGCGGGGTCCTCGTATGTAGTCGTCCTCGACGACTTGGGTCTTAGGTCGCGCGAGTGCGGATTGACCGACGACCTCGGCCTGGGGGTCCGAGCATCTTACTGCCGACGTGGCCCCTGGGTCCTACTTGGAGACTACGTGGAAGACACGTGTTGCATGTATTTGGGAGGATCCCATCAGTAGCCCCCAAGTCCTCGGCTGAATGGATTTATCCTGAAGACGAGGAGTTTATCTTTAGAGCTCAATACAACTCCTAAGTGTTTGATCTTCGTTGGTTTCTGTCTAGATGTCCTTGGCTTCGACCTGTTCAGGTACCTCGCTGCTCTGATACGACCACTTGCTGGCGAGCTTGATTTTTCGGTGCCAGAGGTCATTCTGGTTTTCAATAGTTGCAAGTGTTCTGAAGGGAAACACAATTAGGAAAGAAATGGCGGGCTACTACATATAGTGGAGTGAGGAGAGAAATTGAATGCTCGCGATGATCAGGGCTACGAGGGTTCTGACTTGTTAATGATTGCTATGATGCGACTGAGTCGAGGGAGTACGTCCTCGCCACGTCATCGCTTATAGGAGGATCATGCCACCAACTCGGTGCGACTTATGTCGAGTACGATCATGATGAGGTCGCGTCTCGTCGTCGTGGCGGGCACGCGGACGAGATGGCTTATGTCAGCCTCTGGCAATGATCTGGGGAAGATAACTTCGCTTTAAAGGTCACATCAGATAATTATGGGCGCGATACTCAATACCGCTTTACATTCAATGCGTGACGTTTCAGGTTTGAGGGATACGGCGGAACGCGCCTGGCCCCGCGCGTCCTTCTCACGCTGAGAGGCGTATGGGGTACCCTATCCGGATTTTGCCTTGGGTTGACCCGTTTACCCGGGGTATAAATAGGAAAGACAACTGCTTCACTGTCACTTTTCTCAGAGCTTTTGGAGAGAACCCTACTCAGGCTAACTGAGCGATTTCCGGCAAAGTTCAATCGTCTTCTGTAATCGTCATTGTTACTGTTCTTGCTGCTCCAACCTGATTTCCTATCGTAGGTTGGTTCTCCCCTTTATTTCCCGTTGTTTTTGATGTCCTTTTTGAACTGTCTCTATCTGTAAACCGTTTTTGAGGGTATTCGCTTTCCGCCGGCGACATTGACTCTGGTGTTCTTGATTTCAGGCGGATTGTTCATCTCCCACTTTCGTTCTTCCAGATTCTTCCATTGATAAAGGTAATCTCTCTGTTTTTAGCGTTGGAAATTTTTCAAATTTCACATAGATGTCTTTTTTGGAGGGAGTTGAGTTTGTGTTTAATCCTGTTGAAATTGTGAGTTCCACGTCCTCGCCGAGCTCGGATTCTTCGAGCTCGTCGTGCCCTTCTAGCTCGTCATCTAGTATGTCTTCCCCCGAAGTCTTTGCTCGCTCTCCTTCGGGTAATAATATATATAGGCAAGCTGAAGGCCGCTGGGTCTTCGTACCCCCGAGCGCGGCCCGAACATACTTATTCAACCAGGGTATAGAGGTAGAGGCTTTCTTTGTGGTCGCGGACGACCTTTATTCTGTTAGCGACCTTCCCTCGTCGACGCCCATGTTAATAATTCGACCTAGTGAGGTTATAGACGAGCTTTATCGCCAGTATTTTACTGTTCAGAAGGTGATAGATCGCATTAAGGCCAATCGAGAGAGGAAAATGCGTGAGGCCATTGAGGCAGAGAAAGCTCGCTCTGGCCGGGCTCGAGCTCGCGAGGGCCCCAAGCCCGTGAGGCCGCGTGCCGGCCAGAAGAGATACAAGATGTTAGCTCGCGGCCCCTTATCCGCTCGCAAATTGAGGTCATCTAATGAGTGCAGCTGTACGGATGGCGAGGACAAGGGCGGAGCTTCCACATCGGGCCGAGTCGATTCGAGCGACACGAGGCTAAGACCGGCGAGCCCCAGGCTTGGGTGAATCAACTCGGCGCAAAGGACGACCCTTTGGAATAATAACTACAACCATGCCTTCAATGATTTCCGAGGGTCATTCATAGCCGCGATGATCCGCAAAGCGAGGGTTTGCGGCCGGGTTGGCTTATCTCGGTTTCTTTGAGGTCGGTCTTCGTCTTCCTCTGGACCCCTTCTTACGCTCGTTTTGAGCGATATGTCCGCTCATCCCTGGATCTCTCCCTCAACACCGTGAGGATGTTGATGAGCTTTGCGGCGGTTACTCGGCTGCTCGGCTTTGAACCCAGTGTCAACCTCTTCCGCCATTACTTCCTCGTTTGCCAAACTGGATCGAACTCGGATCAGCTGCAAGTCCCGAACTTTGGGGTGAAGGCATTTCCGAGACTCCCAACAAGGTGAGTGGTTGGGGCGACAAAGTGATCGGGGTTGAGTGCGACGAGGATGGAATTTCCCCGCCGACGAGGCGATTCGAGATCCACGCCGCAGAGGACGAGCTTTCGGCCTATGAGCGCGCGAAAGCCATTGAGGGAGCTCGGATTCGAGGAAGGTCTCGGCCGTTTATATCATTGGAGGAGGCTCCTCGAGGATGAAGGGTTGCTGCGGGCTGCAGGCCTTTCTAGAAAAGAGGTGGGCGGTGTCACGCCTCTGTGCGCTATGCCCGAGGTGAAAAGTTTCCCGGGCTGGTGCTTACACCAGAAGCTGCTCTTCTGCGAGCAATGCCCATCTTGCAAGGGCGAGCTGGAGAAGGGATGCGACCCTTGTAAAATCTGAAAACCCTTAACTCTTATTTGTGATTTGATTTTTAAGTCTTTGATTTCAACTCGGTTATCTGACTTCTCTTTTTCTTTTGCAGCGATGTTTAATCTGGACAAGTTCCTCGCTTCCAAGGGTGGCCTGGCTGAGGCTGCCAGAGCTCGGGCAGAGGCACTGCCCGTCAACCTCCAGGCTGCCAAGGAATCTGGAACTGCTCCGGTGGTCCCGACCATGGCTGTGGGCCCTGCTCTGACCAAGGGTCAGGTCGCTGAGCAGGGGGCCAAGATCCGATCTAAGTCGTCAACTGCCTCGGAGCCTTCTCGCAAGAGGAAGAAGGTCTCCGCCGAGAAAGGGTCTGCTGCAAGTGTTGAGGGCCCTGGAGAGGGTAGCCAGCCCGAGCAGCCATCCTCCGAGGCTGGCGATAAAGCCGAGGAGACTTCGGCGGCGCCCCCGACCTCTGAACCAGCGGGCTCCCCCCCTTCTGCCGACGTGCCTCTGTGGCTCAGGCCGGGGTATGAGGTTCCCACCAGCCGCGTTGGCGGGGTCGAGCTGGCGAAGGCAATTGGTGAGGTCCCCAATCTCGTCAACGTGGTGGCCTCACTTGACCGGTCTTCAGATGGGGTCGTTGCTGGTCAGGGGATCATCCTCAGGTGTTTGGATGATAAATTGGTGGAGAGGATGTCGGAGATGGGGAGGATGCAGCTCCTCGGGACATCCGGTGTTGCCCTGGCCGAGGTACCTTTTATCCCTTGTACTTTATGAATCTATTCGTTTGTCTTTATCTAACGAAGTTCATTTTGTTGATGCAGTTGGCGGGGTCTCTGCATACCCTCGGTTGCGAGCTAAGCGATTCTCGCTCCGAGGTTAAAAAGCTGACTGCTGAGCGGATTCAGCAGAACAATGAGCAAGGTCGGTTGATCGGCGATCTCCGTGCCTCAAAGGAGGAGGCCAAGCGCGCCAAAGCCCAGCTCGCCGTTTCCGAGGACCTCAAGAAAAAACTTGAACAAAATCTTGAGAGGGCCCAAGGATTGGCGACTAGACTGACCGAGGAGAGGGACATCTTGTCAGAGGATAGCGGCGCTCGAGAACGAGCTTCAGCTGCCGAGGAGAAGGTGGCTCAACTAGAGCGCGAGCTTGCTGCTGCCAAGGCGAATCCTACTCGGGATCAAGTCTTGAAGGAATTCCAGGAGTCCCCTGCCTTTGGCGAGGTGATTGTCCCTTATTATATCCGGGGCAGGGAGCACGTCCTGAGGGTGGCCGCGGCTCGAGTCCGTCTCGGCCGTCTGGAGTGGGGCCAAGCTGAATTCTTTAGTGACTTGGCGAGGAGCGGGCACGAGCTGGTGCCTTTCACGGCGGAGGAGCTCGTCACCCTACATGCCCATGATGCCGAACAGGGCAAGGGTCCTTGGACTCCACCCACTCCTTTGAACCATAATTTCAGGAGTGTGGTGGACATCCTTCAGGCGGACCCCGCTGCCACATTTGATGGGGATGCCAGGTTGAGGGACTTTGAGGGCGACAAGACAAGCCGGGATGGAAATAGGGCTTTGTAAATTGTCTCCTCGCTACGCCGAGCTTGGAACCCTTTTGTAATTTCTTTAATGTAATTTGATACTGGCCTTTGTGCCGATGTAAACACTGGCCTTAGTGCCGACGTGTAATGTAAAGTTTTTTGCTTTATTTTACTTGTTTTGATTTTATCCTTAATGAATTGCCATAGTTATTTCAAACGTGGCGACTTGGTTTGAGTTTGTTTAAGTGTTCAGTTTTTGCGAGGTGAACTCCTCGTTTGAGTAAAGTTCCGCCTTTGTTCTTGGCGAGGAACTTTAGTTGAGCGTTGAGGTTCCACCTATTTAGGCGAGGAACTTAATCATATTAGCTCGTAAATGGATTTAGAGGTTCCACCATATTTAGGCGAGGAACTTTAGTTCGTAAATGAGTTTAGAGGTTCCACCATGTTTAGGCGAGGAACTTATATTCAATGAGTTCTTTGGCGAAGAACAAGCCTTTGTGTTTATTTGAAGTGTCAGGGAATAAATGTAGATTAGGAATGCCAAACTCGTAATTTCATTGATAAAAACATGTTTACAATTTTTCAATGATGTACAACATTTTTCCCCATTCACTGATAATATCTTCGAAGGTGGTCGGCGTGCCATGGATTTTTCAGTTCTTTTCCGTCTTGGTCAGCCAACCTGTATGTGCCTTCTCTGATCATGCCTTTGATTTGATAGGGTCCTTCCCAGTTAGGCGAGAGCTTGTTCCTCGTCGCGTTTCGCCCGGTGACCTCAATCTTTCGCAGTACCCAATCCCCTACGGAGAATGATCTCGGCTTCACCCTTTTGTCATGATGGCTTTTTGCTAGTTGCTTGTAATTGACCATCCTCATCCTCGCTTCAAGTCTCTTTTCTTCGAGTTGGTCCAAGTCGAGTGTCCGAGCTTCTCTGTTGGTTGCTTCGTTGAAGTGAGTAACTCGGAGGGTTGGAAGGGCCATCTCGACGGGTGCCATGGCCTCAGAGCCGTAAGTTAAGGCAAAGGGGGTTTCTCCTGTTGGTCCTCGGACCGAGGTGCGAATGCTCCAAAGCACCGCGGGAGCTCGTCGTACCACTGCCTTTCTTCTCGTCCAGGCTTCTTTTAGAGCGTGGAGGATCTCGCTTGTTCCCCCGGCCGGCCGTTTCCCTGGGGATGGGCTACCGAGGACATCCAATGCTTGACATTCATGCGCTCGCAGCTCGCCGTGAACTTGGTTGAGAATTGAGTACCGTGGTCCGAGACAATTACTCGTGGTAACCCAAATCGACACCAGATGTGATCATGCACGAAACTGATGGCCTTGTCCTCGGCGATGCTGGCTAGCGGCTTAGCTTCTACCCACTTGGTAAAATAATCAACTGCGACGATCACGAACTCGCAGTTTCCCTTAGCTTTAGGGAAAGGACCGATGAGGTCTATTCCCCACATGTCAAAGGGCCAAGCTGCGACGACTGGAGTTTGAGGTACTGCTGGAAGGCGAGGAATGTCTGCAAACCTCTGGCATTTGTCGCATTTTTCACGTACGCTTCTGCATCCTTTCTCAAGCTCGGCCAGTAGTACCCATGAAAAATGATTCGGTCTGCCAGGGTCCTCGCTCCGGGTGTCCCCACATACTCCTCGTGGACCTCGGCGAGGAGATCCTCGTGATCTCGGTCGCACGCATCGAGTAGTGGCTTGGTGAAGGATTTCTATGAGGGAACCTCCAATCACGGTGTATCTCGCTGCTCGCTTCCTCAGGACTTGGGCCATGATTTTGTCTTCAGGCTGTGTTCCCAGCTCGATATACTCTTGGATCTCGTCAATCCAGCATCTTTGAGTGGGGATGATAGGTAGAACAGGCTCCTTGTTGATGGAGGGAACTTCCAAAAATTCAATCATTATTCCTCCCGGAAGGTCCTCGAGCTCGCCTGAAGCTATCTTTGACAGGTAATCTGCTCGGGCGTTGTTCTCCCGGTCTACTTGTTGTAGTTCCCAATATGTCAATCCAGCCAGTAGTTTCCTCGCCAGCTCGCAGTATTTCAACAAAGTTGGGTGAATGGCCCCGTACTCCCCGGAAATTTGCCTTACAACGAGCTGTGAGTCGCTGATTATGACGAGACTCTCCACTCCGATCTCTTTGGCCAGTTCAATTCCAGCGATCAGTGCTTCGTACTCGGATTGATTGTTTGACGCTGGGAACTTGAAGCGAATTGCTTTGCTGATCTCTTCTCCTTCCGGGGAAAGCAAGGATAGACCTGCACCGCTGCCTTTCTTACTAGCTGAGCCGTCGACGTGAACTGTCCAAAAGGTTGGCGGCCTGGACCCATTTGATTTCGTTCTTCCTATGGGCGAGCTGGGATGACTGTTAGAAGTGCTCGCTTCCCCGCTGGCAACCGTGTCATCCTTTACAAATGATGTCTCAGCGATGAAGTCAGCCAAAAACTGGGCCTTAATCACTTTTCGCCGCTCGTAGGTGATATCATACGCTGATAGCTCGACGGCCCATTTCATCATCCTTCCCGCGACGTCCAGTTTATGAAGGATTTGTCTAAGGGGCAGGTTGGTGTAGACTATAATGGCATGAGTCTGGAAGTAGTGTCTTAATCTTCTGGCTGCTACGATCAAAGCTAGGACCACCTTTTCTACGTTTAAGTACCTCGTCTCAACATCAGATAGGGCGTGTGAGACGTAGTAGATTGGTCTTTGGGTGGCCTTGTCATCTCGAAGTAGATCGCGCCACAAGTCGATCGCGGCGAGGTAGATGGAAAGGACCTCGGCTGGCGCCGGGCTAGAGAGTAACGGCGGCCGCCGAGATACTCTTTAGCTCGGCGAAGGCCTTATCGCACTCCTCGTTCCATGAAAAATTCTTCCTTCCTCGTAACACCTTCAGGAAGGGTAAGCTTCTGTCAGCTGCTCTTGCGATGAACCGACTTAGGGCTGTGATGCGACCATTCAGCTGTTGGATTCCCCGTATTAAGGTCGGAGCTCGCATGTCCACCAAAGCTTTGATTTTCTCTGGGTTAGCTTCAATGCCTCTCTCATTCACCATATACCCGAGGAATTTCCCTGCCGTTACCCCAAAGGCGCACTTGGCAGGGTTTAGTTTCATTCCATTCTTTCTGAGGTTGGTGAATGTTTCATGCAAGTCGGCGATGTGGTCGGTGTCCTTTGTTTTGATAACCATGTCGTCAATGTATGCTTCTACATTGCGGCCGAGCTGCTCCCCGAACACCTTGTTGACCATCCTCTGGTAGGTTGCTCCTGCATTCTTCAGCCCGAAGGGCATCATCTTGTAGCAATAAAGGGCACCGGCAGCTCGGAAGGCAGTCAGCTTCTTGTCGGCTAACCACATCCTGATTTGATGGTACCCCGAGTAGGCGTCTATGAAGCTTAGGATCCGGTGGCCTGCAATCGCGTCAACGAGCTGGTCTATTCGTGGTAGGGGATACCAGTCCTTAGGGCAAGCTTTGTTGAGATCGGTGAAGTCCACGCACATTCGCCACTTTCCGCTTGTCTTCTTCACCATCACAACATTGGCAATCCAGGTCGGGTAGAGGATCTCTTCGATGATATCAGCTCGTAGCAGCTTCTCGATCTCTTCCTTTATCGCAGCTTGCTTTTCGGCGAAAAGACTCGAGGTCGGCCGAGCAGTGTGACGGCTTTGTCCACACTTAGTTTGTGCACGGAACCTCTTCGTCAATGCCTGCATATCCTCGACCTTCCATGCGAACACGTCCTTGTTAGCTCGCAAGAACCTGATTATTTCTTCCCTCTCGTCTTCGGGTATCTCCATTCCCACTTTGATCTTTTGCTCTGGATAATCGAAGTTTATAACCACCTCGTCAATGTTCTCGTGAGGCAGTATGTCAGCTTCGTTCCGATTATCCAGACTTTCGACGACCACCACCTTCGGTCCTCGGGCGTCCGGTCCAAAATCGACATCGTCGGAAGTTTTGGGGTCCGTGCCATCCTTTCCCTGCGGGCTATTTTTCTTAGCCCGCTTTGATTGCTATGCCTCTGTCTGACTGAGCTCGGCCTCACTGGCGAGCTTGTTGGTTTCACTGGTGCCTGCAGCCGTTTTCTCGGCTTCCTTTCTTTCCATGGTTCTTTCTTTTTCTGGGGTCACTTTTTCGTGGTGGCCTCCTGAGGTTGTTGTCATCACTTTCTTCTTCTCCTCGTTCTGCCTCACGAGCTTCAGATAGTTCAGGGTGCTCTTGGGGTCATTCTTCATCATTCCAATTCCTTGTTTTGTTGGGAATTTTATCCTTTGATGTGCGGGGGAGGAGACCATGTCAAACTTGATTTGGGCAGGAAGCCCGAGAATGGCATTGTACGGGGACGCCAGGTCGATTACGAGGAAGGTGACATCTTCGGTCCTTGTCTTCTCGTGCTCGCCGATGGTGACTTGGAGGGTGATCATTCCTTTGGCCCTGGCTTTGTGGCCTGTGAATCCTTCCAGTTGTACACCGCAGGGAGTAAGATGAGCGTCCTGGAATCCTAACGCCCTGAAGCAGGAATCAAACATCACATTTCTTCCTGCCCCAGTGTCGATCAAGACTCTTCTTACAAATCGACTCCCAATCTGAACTCGGAGCGTTAGAGGTTGTTCCTTGGCAACGGGATTGGTGGCGAGCTCGCTTGGATAAAAACTATCCCTCCTCGTCTCGTGCGGAAGTGGGGTGAACGTCTTGTCCAAGTTGTGGATAGTATTCTTGAGTTGAGTGATACTCCTCGTATCCTCAAGTATTGTATGGACCTCGGCATCCTCGGCGGCGGGGACGTCAACCCTTGGTGGATCTCTTGGCCGAGGTGGTTGCTCGCCTTCTCTCCGTTCAAACCTCCTGAGGGATCCCTGGTCTACCAGTTTTTGGATCGCTCTTTTCAACTCTCTACAGTCCTCGGTGTTGTGTCCAATCTCGTTGTGGTAAGCGCAACGCTTGTTCGGGTTCCTGGGTCTTTCTGGTTCCTTCATTGGGAAGGGCCTCTGGATCTTGTTCTCTCGAAACAGCACATTCATTATGTGCTCTCGGCTGGCATTGAGAGGGGTAAAGTGCTCGTCCTTCTTGTGGAACTTGCTACCTTTCCCCTTGTATCCAGATTGCTTCTTCTTTGGCTCCTTACTGCCGACCTCCTTGGAGTGGCTTGCTTTCTGGCCTTTTCCTTTGTTCTTTTTCGACTCAATCTTAGTTTCAGTCTCCCCGATCTTCTGTGCAGCAAGGTACATGGCTGCACTAGTGGCAGGTCGTCTGAGATTGAACTCGTGAGTCATCATTCCGGCCGGATTCCGGCCGAGCGAGGATGATCATTTGATCGGGGACATTCTGCTCTCTGCAACTTCCTTGAACCTTTTGAGATAATCCTGGAGAGTCTCGTCCTCGCCTTGTTTGCACTTGGCCAGGTCGGATTGGCTTTTGGGGAGGTCGCCAGCCGATGAGAATTTCTCCAAGAATTTGTTTTTGAAGTCATGCCAATCGGCGACTGACCCTTTTTCTAGGGGTGGCAATGGCAGGCACGGCACGATTGCACGAACCAGCACGACACGATTATAAACACGAATTACAGAGACAAGAAACACGATAAGACACGACACGACACGGCACGACACGAAACACGACACGAAAGCACGAAATTATAAATTTAGTTAAAATAACATTTATTATTATATTTATGATCAAATAAGATAGATAACACGAAAACACGATAGTGTGGCACGAACACGACACGATGGCACGAATTGCCACCCCTGCCTTTTTCCAACTCTTCGAACCACTTCAACACGGCTCCTTCAAATGTACTCAGAAACGCTTTGCACCATAGATCCAACTTGTTGGTGCAAATGCCCATTTTCGCCTCGAAGCTAGAGACGTGCTCTCTAGCGTTTGTCTTACCTTCATACGACTTAAGGGCAGGGAGTTTCAGGCGGGAGTCTGGTGATGTATCTCTGATTCTTCTGCAAAATGGGGCGAACTGGTCTCGTGGTTTGATGGCGAGCTTGCCTGTTTCCAAGGCGTCCAACCTCTCTCGAAGTTGGTTGAGCACGGTACAGTGTGGTTTCTTTGTTTGTACGTTCAGGCGAGGAGGTGCGCCTTCTCCTCTTCGTCTTTTGAACGAGGAGGCGTTTGATCGAGTTTCACTTTTTTCGGGGGTGGGAGATCGCGGGCGATGTCCTGATCTGGCCCTGGTTTGCGATCTCCCTCTGGTGGGCTCCTGCTCCCTATGCGACCTCGAAGAATATGAAATTCTCGAGTGCACACTCCCCCTTTGTCGGGTCCGCTCATCAGGTCGGGCTATTCTATCATGAACACTAACTTTCTGTGCAGCAACTCTCTCATGAACGCTCCGTACTGTTGCACTGGAGCCAGAGGTTCGTGAGTGAGGTCGCCCTTGTGATCCTCTAGTCTGGCCGCGGGGGGTGCTCTCCCTACGACCTTCACCATGGCCGGCATCACGTTGAGGGGCGACCACGCGACGAGCCAGCTCGTGCTCGCGTCTTTCCAACTCCCTCTGTCTCTCGAGGTAAGCTTTTTCCTTGCGAATGTGCTCTAACTCGGCCAAGTCCCACTCTTTTTGAGTGAGGGGCCTTGGCTCTGCTCGAGCGGAGGGTGTTTCTTCTGTGCGGGGAGCAGTCCCCGTGTTGACATTGCTCGCGAGCAAGCGCTCTCTTCGCTGCCCGCTGTTAGTCCTTTTCTCTTTCCCAGTTGGCTGTTTCCTTTTGGTTATCGTCTGAACCGGTTTCAAGGTCCTTGCTACTTCTGCGACCTTGGCCGGTGTTTCGAGGACGGGATTAGAGGGTTGCTCGGTTGTCAATTCGGCTCGCGGGGGTACCTCGCGAGGAACTCTTGGAGGAGTTGGAGGAGGTGGCTGTTTGATGGGAGTTTGTTTAGAGGTGGCCATTTACTCTTTTGTTTTTTGAAGATTTTTAAGAAGTCCCGGCAACGGAACCAAACTGATCACGCAGAAATGGTTTTGGTGACCACGTCAGCTCCGTGTGTAGCAAGTTTCCTTGGTCAAGATGCCTCGGCTCTCTAAAGGCGCTCTTTATAAGGGGTTTGATTACGGAACCAAGCACTACCTGTCAAAACAAGAACCGTTAGGGGTGTCGGGGGTTTGACCCGACTATGACCCTCCGGCGTGAGAATCAGTATGAGGAGTAATGAGGGGTGGTGAGAGGCTTATGTGAGGCTCTCTTGAGTGCACAGGCAGTGTATTGAATACAAGTGATATGGTGGTTGTGTGTAAGTGAGCTATGAAGAGTTTTGTCTTGTAGAGAGTAAATGTTACCTTTTTTTTTAATGGAAGCTGCTCTCCCGGTATTTATAGCCAAAGGTGGTGTCTGGTGAGTCACCCGTAAAATGAGGAAGGTGACCATGCTGAAGTATGGCCATGCTGGACATATTGTCAGGGTAGGTGAGCAGGTAATATCTTCCTTGATTTGAGGGAATGGGAGGCTGATAATCAGGGGCGCCGCCACACGCCAGAAGGGGTGCTGCCATTAATGAGAATGTGTGGGTTTTGTTGGATTAGGTACTGACACACTGTGGGCATTTAATGCTGTGAGGCCGACCTGCTCCAAGGTCGCGCGGGGGGTCCTCGTATGTAGTCGTCCTCGGTGACGACTTGGGTCTTAGGTCGCGCCGAGGTCTGGATTGACCGACGACCTCGGCCTGGGGGTCCGAGCATCTTACTGCCAACGTGGCCCCTGGGTCCTACTTGGAGACTACGTGGAAGACACGTGTTGCATGTATTTGGGAGGATCCCATCAGTTTTCATAGGGGGTCACAGGGACATAATATAGAATGATAGAAACGTTCAGCTACAAAGAATAAGAATGGGTGGGATATACCCAATAAAGAAGAACAGCTCGCTTAGACTTTCTCGTACAGACCTGATCATGTTACTGTATTATATTGAAATTGCAGGCTTATTCTTATCACTTGCTAATTAGCTAATAATTTTAGACCAGAACTGACGTTTTTTGATTTCTTATTTCACGCACATTCTGTATTAAATATATCTTCCAAATTAAGAATACCTGTTCATGAAATCGTTTTTGTTGTGAAGTTTTACAGTTTTCATGGAATCTATGCGCTACATTGTTAGCAAGATGTATGACAAATTCCAGATCTAATGTGATGCAAATGCTTTACTGTAGACCCTTGATTTTTAAATGTCCTAGCAATTAGAAAGGTTGGCTTATAATTGACCCATGCATGTTTCCAGGGTCATATTGGGATGATGAATAATTGAATATGTAAAATATAAAAAGGATAAAGAAAGTTTATCCTAAATGAAAACTTTGAATGAAGTAAAACCAATTAATTGCTTGATGAAGCAAGAAGTAAAAAGATATTAATCTGTGATTCAGGAGCTAAATTTTCCAGTTCTTTGCAGAATTGTCACTGCAGATGTTGGCCAACTGAATAATGCAATTTTTTTTAAAAGGAAAGTCAACTACCCATGTTATTGTAACTTGAACTAATAAAATTCGAAGTTTTTCCTCTTTGGAACGAAGTTTGACTCTATATAGTAAATGTAAACTCATTTTCCTTCCTCTACATACATTTGTTTGGGTGTATTAGATTCCATTATTTCTGCAGAAATATGTTTTAGTTCAACATACAAAGTGTTGGGTGTCGATTCCATGAACGTACTAGATTGAAGCACAACCACCAGACTATTAATTATTACAATAATGGGGACCTAATACAAACTATGAGATCCTCACTAGACTATCGAGTATTACAAACAAAAAAGGGGAGGTAAAACGCTGAGAATGAAACGAGCAAGAGCACGCCCGGTGTCAAAATCACCGACTCGCCGTCACGGGTGTTAAACACCTAGGCGTTAGGCTCAGTAACCCTTTCTCAGTCCAAGTCCACCAATCGAGTCCCTAATGCCCTAACCCAACACACCCAGTTCCGGTGAAGACTGACCAAAACCCCCCAACCCAAGCCCGGTAGCCACAGATAATAAGCAGACGGACAGCACCCTCACCACCTCGGCTCAACCTCACTATATAACCGAGCTCACCGAAGGGAGCCCCTTCAAGAACCCAACCCGTGTATGCTTTCTCACTCACCACTCACACACTCACAAAGATAAGAGAAGAGAGAGAGGCACACGACAGTGAAGACCATAGATAGATAAAGAGGAGTTGCTGTGAAAAACCCCAAAATCTAACCTAGATTTTTACTCTGCCCTACAGTGATGCAAGGAGAGAGAAAGAGGTTAAATATGACGGCTGGAGATAGGAGCGCACAAGGAAGGTCCTGGAAACTCCTGGTTTTGCACTTGCAATGGGTGGGCTGCCAAGGAGAATGGTCCTGACGTTTGAGCTTGGAAATAAAAGGGCTGCCACAGAAACCTTGGGCCAAGCCAACAATTAAATGTAACACAAAGGTATAAGAATGATGCATTGCCTTGCCTCATCAGTCTTTAAAAATAAAGGGAACAGCTCTTGAGATCCAGATCCATTTATGTATGTACGTCTCTTTGACTTTCTTGCTCACTTTGCGAGTTTGAACTTGTGCAAAGCTCTAATATGGCTCCGTTAGTTGATTCAGATGAAAAAATGTCTCCAATATTTGAGCTTTCAGAGATAGGACAAAGTTTGAGATCATCTTTTCGACGTCATACCTCTAGTTTCCGAAGCAATTCAACTCTAAGTTCTTCGAAGGATGATGAGCTTCTGCTACAGTGGGAAGCAATTGATAGATTACCAACTTTTGAGAGGTTAAATATTCTTTGTTTGATGAAAATGATGGAGAGGGAGTTGACGCTAAAGGAAGAAGGGTGATTGATGTAACCAAGCTTAGTGCTCCGAAAAGAAATTTTGTTATTGAGAAGCTCATCAAACATGTTGAGAATGACAACCTTCGCTTGCTGCAAAAACTTAAGAACAAAATAAACAAGTAAGCATGCTATATCCTGTAAATACACATGTAATTTTGAAAGGCAGTATGGAGCATACTTCATAATTGACCTAGCTAGAAAATTCTATTAGAATGGTGTTTTTTAGAAATGAATTGATTATGGGCTAACAAAATCATACTCTAGACGCCAATCAACATGTAGGGAAATTAATTGATTAAACTTATTATTTTGAAATTTCTATTCATTGTGGGAGCGCTATTAACATCTCCATTTGCTATTAATACACTCACTATCTCAATATACCACCTACACTAATTTCACACCAATATAATTACTCAATACACCACCCCCTACATTTTCTAAACCTAACCCACCCCACACCCCCCAACACACACACACACATACGGCAGGGAAACCCCCCTTCTCCCTCACGGTCCCTCACCTCCGGCAACCTCCCCTCTCCCTCATTCCCTCTTTTTTTTCTTCACTCTAAACCTAACCCCCCACTCCCCTCCCCACACACACAGCAGGAAACCTCCCCTCTCCCTCACGGCTCCCTCATCTCCCTCACCTCTGGCAGCCTCCCCGCATCTCCCTCATCTCCCTCATTCTCCCTTCTCTCCTCTTTTTTTTTCTTCTACTCCCTCCTCATTGCCGGATTTTTCAAGGTGGTGGGTTTGTGAGAGGGGAAGAAGGAACTGAAAAAAAAATTTGGGGGAGGGGGGGACGTCGAAGAATAGACGAGAAGGAAGAGGGGAGGGGACTTGGAGTTTTCATGGGGGAGAGAGAGAAGGGGGGAAGGGAAGAAGAAGGAAAGGAAAAAAAAAAAAAAGTAAAGGGTATTAATGTCTTTTCAAGTGATGGTATTTTTAATTTTTTTGAGGTGTATTAATAACAAATAGAGGGGTTAATAACGCTCCTCTTCATTATTCCTTAATGTATGTTAACTTTCCACGTTCCTTGGTGTGGGATTCAGAAATAAAATTCTTGCGGATGGGATATATGTCTAGTTGTAAGCTTTTTTGTGCTTCCCTCATTCCCTGCTATCTGCTCAATTTTCTAAGTCAGACTGCATTTCTTGAACAGGGCATTGCCAAGGTTTCTGGTTTGAAGTCGAAACAAGCAAAGATAAACATTAATGATGTCAATGGTGTCATTAAGTCAGGAAGGTACCAACATAACGCAATTGAATCTGCTTCTTTCTCAAACTATTAAGTGTCACTCGAACTACTACTCCATTATAATACGTCCTGTGGGGATAACTCCCACATAAATCTTTTTCTCTAGCCGAAGGCAACTGTCTACTCTTACTGCATTCACTTTTTTGTTTCTTGTATTTCTGTTTCATTTAATGTGAAATGCAGTCATAGAATAGCTAATTTTTCTTGCAGTTGCAGTTGCCTCGCATCATCTTGTATGTTGTGATAATTTACCCTGACTGTAATCATCTTTTGTTCCATAATTTCTAGTCATTTCTTGACTTCAGTATACTCATCCATTTACAAATTGATTCTTGGAATCACCACCGATTTCTAAATTCCTGTTCTTTGTACCTCATACGTTATTTACCGTACTGAACAAGGGTGCCTCCTCTACTTCTACAGGCAGGATGGTTTTTACCGTTTGAACCACTTACAGTGGTCTTTGAAGATTTGCAATATTATGTTGAGACTCCTTTGGTAATCTTTAAAAGGGTTAATGACATTACAAGTCTCTTGACTATGGCCGATTCTACCAGTAGTTCCTGAACAATTTTTTTTTTTCAAATTTCAGTCTCAAGAGTTTTAAAAAGTCACACGGTTAGTCCTTTTGATGGATGTCATTATAAAAAATTCGTTAAGTCAATCATGTGTGTTGCACATGCCATTTTTCAAGGGTATCATGGAAAATTTCTAGAGGAATTTAATTATAAATTTTTTTCATCTTTTTTTATTTGTAAAATTTGAAAGTATGCCCAAACTCTCTCTTCTCTCTCTCTCTCTCTGTTTACAAAACTTAAAAAAAAGAAATTAGGAAAACAAGAGGAAAGCAGCAGCAAAGCAGTGGAGCCCCCATCATCTCTGGCCAACTCCGAACGGCAACCACAGTCTCTGGTCACCCACTTCATCGCCGGCGACTTCCCCTTAACACTGAACCCAGCAAATCCCCTCCTCTGTCAAGGCTCAAATCGTAGCCGATATATCTCCTCTCTCCCCCCCTCTCTCTCTCCCTACATCTCTCTCTCTCTCACACACACACACCGACACACGTAATTAAATGCTTCAACTATTTGTGGTGGCCTTCTCGGTAGTGCCACTAACGGTGTACATCCTGTCGATTAGGACGTTGAACCTGTTCATGGAGTCCGTCGACCACATCTTTCGACCTGTTTAATAAACACAAATCTCACAAATTCTTCAAAATTTTTCACCCTCAGCATTTCACCTAAACATAACAGACACACATACGCAACACAGCAGCAGCAACAACAGATGGTTCTAGTAAGAGTGGGATCTATCCCTAGGGTTGTCAAACAGCCGTTGGGTAGAGAGTTTGAAGGAAGAGGGCAAACTTTTAGGCCTAGTTCGATCTTAAGTAATCCTACGATTAAGGGTTCAACTTCGATTGAAAGATCGGTTCTTCATTGGACATGTTGACCGGGTCAACACAGAGTTTGTCCGGTCAAGTTGGTCTCAACGGCGGCTTCAACAAAGGGATTTACTCTAAACCATCCTTCAATTTTAATCTCAAAAACAGAAGAAAATTGAGAAAGAGAAAGAGGGAGTTGAATCGATCTGAACTGAGAGTTTTGGAACAGTGATTGATTGAACAATGTCTGCGATTGTGTGCGGGAAGAGATCTTTCTTCGAAGACCTTTCGACGTCGCCGACTTCAGCGTCTCCTCTGGTTACGAAGAAGCTTTGAAGTCGGCGGTGGCGGAATTGGGGACGCTGGAGCTGGTGGGGGGTTGTGGGGGGGATTCAGAGACACATGGAAGGAAAGTGATGGGTGATAGGTGATGGGTGATGGGTGATGGGCGATGGTTTGATTGTTTAAGTTTTTTTTTTTTTATAATTTGACCAATTAGGGTAATAATTACTAATCCTAATTTTGTTTGAACACTATTATTAATCCTAATTAAATTAATATTAATATTTAATATAATAATTACATTGAGATAAATGACTAATATTTTTAATTAGATTAAGATAAAAAATGTTTATTCAAATAAAAAAGATAAAAATTTGTTATAATTAAATTCTTCTAGGAATTTTCCATAATACCCTTGAAAAATGGCATGTGCAACACACATGATTGATTTAACGGATTTTTTCTAACGGCATCCATTAAAAGGACTAGCCGCGTGACTTTTTGAAACTCATGGGATTGAAATTTGAAAAAAAATTTGTTAAGGGACTAAGGTGGAATCGGCCATAGTTGAGGGACTTGTAATGTTAAAACTTCTCTAAACTGTATCTTTCGACCTTTCAGAACTTGTTTACGTGGGTAGTTCTTCTGTTTTTACAATTTTTTTTTTGGTCAGGAAATGAAGGAGCGCGGTTTTACTCAGAAGAGCGTCCAACTTCTTTGTGGTATAACGGGGGCATTCAGGCCTGGCGTTCTTACAGCATTGATGGGTGTCAGTTGAGCTAGAAAGACAACACTTCTCGTTCTCGATGTTCTTTCTGGAAGAAAAACTAGTGGCACTGTCGAAGGGTACCTTAAACTCCGAGATACATTTGCTAGGATTTCGGGTTACTGTGAGAAAACTGATATAAATTCTCCACAGATTACGGTAGAAGAATCAGTGAATTTTTTTCTGCTTGGCTGCGTCTTCATCCTCAGATTGATCCAAATACTAAATCTGTAAATTCTCCACAAGAGCTCTATTTAGAGCACTCACCCTTTTTACCACCTGCTTTCATAAGTATTTTTGTCATGCTTCCGCAGGAATTTTGAAAACAAGTCCTTGAGACCATTGAGCTTGATGGGACAAAGGATGCCCTTGTGGGCATGGCGGGAGCCAGTGATCTACCAACTGAACAATGCAAGAGGCTAACTATAGCTGTGGAGCTTGTTGCTAATCCCTCCATCATTTTCGTGGATGAACCTACAACTGGACTAGATGCAAGATCAGCTTCAATTGTCATGCGAGAGTGAAGAATGTGGCTGATACAGGAAGAACAGTTTTCTACACTATTCACCAACCGAATATTGACATATTTGAAGCATTTGATGAGGTAGGACTTTAGGAACATAATTAAGCAATTTCATTAACAAATCATAACTGTGATCTATGTCAATCATATGATCATTCATGTTATTCTGTATCTTTGGTACTCTTTGATGCATATATTCAAACTAAATTATTTACCGATTCTGGTTAAGCTCTCATAAGAACTACATATGCAACTTGAAAGCTCTGCCTCATCTGTATGTGCACATAGGTACTCTTATAAGCATGTTGACTTGTATAAAGTTTCGTAGCTTAAGTTTTGCTAATATATGGGGTCCATAGCCACCCAAAAGCAATTATGATAACATATTATTCATTCATGTCAAATACAAAATACTCCCTCCATTCCAGGCAAAGAGTCCAATATACTATTTCATTTTGGGATGTTTCACTTAAAGAGTCACTTTCAAAAAATAATGCTTACAATTTTTATAATCTTTCATCTTTATCCTCCACTTGGGTTGTAATCATCTTCGTTGTGTTTAAGTATTTTTGTAATTAAGACCAACTCCAATGACATTAATATATTCCTTAATTATTAGACTTTTCAAACGTGGACTCTTTGGGTGGAACGGAGGGAGTAATTAAACAACTTCAAGACTAATCAAAATATTGGAAGAGATTCTGTGCAAGTACACAATAGCTTTCTTATCCTGCAGGATGATTGATTTTGTTTTACCGCTAATACTCTTCTATTTGTTACTCCCTCCATCTCAAAATGAGTGTCCCTTTCTGGGAAAAAATAATCCCAAAATGAGTGTCCTTTTTCTACTGAAATTACCAAATTCACCTTTGTCAACTATCATGTCCCAATGTGCACTTGCAATGCTACAAGGGGAAACTATGGTTGATTATGTCTTTGCGTTACTATAATTGCTTAAACATCAACTTCCTTAATTTCCTTGAAAAACCAAAAAAGGACACTGATTTTTGGGACGGACGGAGTACGTACATAACAATGGAAGCCTATTGCTTCTGAGAAATCAAATGTGTTTCATATAGTTTCTAGAAAACATTCTTGATTTTATATTCTATTGTCCTGTTCAATATTTGAGGTTAATGTACAATACCTCTGGTCTGGCGTGATGACACCAGAACACTTTTGCAGTTAATTCTCTTGAAAACTGGTGGGCGTATGATCTACGGTGGACCACTGGGTCGTCATTCATGTAATGTCATTGAATACTTTGAGGTAAGTTTGTCATAGTTTTTTGCATCCTAAATTGAAGAGATCTTTTATCATACTTTCACTTAAAAATTTACCTTAACAGGGCATTTCAGGGGTTCCAAAGATAAGAAATGACTACAATCCCGCAACATGGATGTTAGAGGTCACTTCTGTATCTGCAGAAGCTGAACTAGGTGTAGATTTTGCATAAATATTTACGAACTCCACTTTGTATCTGTAAGTTCAAAATCATATCATGAGCAGTTTTTGTTATATGATTGATGGAGTGTTCACTATTTACTTAATATCTTTACAGTTTATATGATTGATAGATTGTTCACAATTTACCTAATTTCTTTACAGTTACCTGTACTGCACCTTATCAAGCAACCTAAGATGGCTAATACTCATTTATAATATCCATTGAAACAGGACAAAGCCAAAAACTTTGAACATAGACCTGTGACACATCTACTGACTGCTTTCCGTGGTTATTCTTGTCTGTAGGAATATAAAGGACCTTGTTAACACATTGAGTAAACCACCTCATGGTTCAAAACTGCTATATTTTTCAACTCACTTTCCTCAAAGTGGTTGGGGACAGGTCAAAAGCTGCCTCTGGAAACAACATTGTCATATTGGAGAAGCCCTTCATATAACCTGACGTGATCCTTGCACATGCTCATTTCATCTTTGATTTTTGGGTACTATTCTGGGATCAAGGGAGGAATATATTAGTGAATTTGACTATAGATTTTTATTTTTATTATCAGCGAACATGATATCTATTATGTTAGATGAGTATTTATTATAGATCTTGCTCATACATTTGATAGAGTGCTGTCTAACTGGTTTGAGGATTGGTCGATTGGGTAGTAACTCTAAAGCTAACTTCTTTTGAGCACTACTGAAGTAAAAAAAAAAAAGGAAAAACAGTTTCCATACATTGAGAAAGATGTATCACGTGAAAATTACTAAATAGATAGAGTGGAAGAAAAATCTTTTGTTTTGTTATTTTTGTCATTTGAAGGACTTGCACCAATGTCTTAACTAGCTTTTCATTTGATAGACATGACCAGCAGGGCTTGTTCAATGTATTTGGGACAATGTTTACTGCTGTGCTCTTCTGTGGCATAAATAATGCCTCTTCAGCTATACCATATGTTACTGCAGAGAGAACTGTCCTCTATCGTGAAATGTTTTTGGGAATGTACGCTTCAATTCATGGGCTTATGCACTTGCACAGGTATAAATCACTTTTGACATTGTTACGTTGGTATTGTTTTGCTTGATATGTCCAAATTGATTCAATGTTGAAATTAAGCTTAAGTATTTATTTGAGTTAAACATAAAACATTTATGAATTATGTAGTGAAGGTTATGTTTACAAGATCTCTTTCTCCCTTCTGAACGTCTTGTTATGTTACCCTCTAGCTAGAACGTCTTCTCCTTCAAAAGCCTTGTGTTCAACCAAACAAGAAAGGCAACAAAATTAGACCTCTCTCAAACTCCATAGCCTGCATCATAGAACTTCCCTGGCGGGGAGTCAAAAATCCACCCACCCAGTCATAACCAAGTATCTTGAGTTGAGGTGCCCAACTTGTGGACACCACGCCACGTCCTTCTCTCCTGAAACCCTTTCGGCAACTGGGTATCTTTTGACCGTCTTGAAGCCTCAAAAACCAAAAGAAGGGTAATCATGATCTCTAATTCAGATGCTATCTCAAAGTTCCAAAATGTCACAACCAAACCCCAAACTCCTAATTTTTGGAGATCTGACAACCAAAATAACACCCACAGAGACAAACCACTGAAAAAGTACACAATAATTAACAAATAGATGTAGTTTACATGAAGAACACATCAGGTCTAAAACTTTGAGTATGCATATATAGGTGCAGAGAAACCAAAGGATATTACCATGTAAAAGGCAGAAGCAAATAAATAAGCATCAAGACGAGACTGACTTCAATCACTAAGAACAGATAAACGCTTACTAACAAATTAATAGAAAAACTCAACTATCGGTGTGAGTTCTCTACATAGGAATTGGAATTCTAGTTACTATGCAAAGACCCCACAATAAAATTAATTAACTCAATGTATAGGGTACAAATTTATGTTAACACTAATAAATACTGAAATTTAAAGGAACTTACATAAACTCTTTTTCCCTCTTATGGTAAATGTAGATGTGAGATGCCAGAAGTCACTCAACCCATACTTTCTGATGATTCCTCCCCCCAAATTTCCATCCAATCCCACTTAGGAAACTTACCATTACGGATCGGTGGGGCCAATAATTGGAGATTCCTCCTAACAAATCCAAACTCTCCAGCAAGGACATCCTGGAAATAAGGATCAGCCTCAGTACACCGCTCATCATCTTGCTCGTACACAATATTGACACCGCACTCCTTTAACAAGAACTCAGTCCCAACAAAAATTGTAACATTCACTTCATCGCCACTCGCCAGGCTGTTCCCCAACTTCCAATGGCTTAACCATACGATGTCCTGGTCATCCTCTGGAACACCAAAGAGCGACGGCCTATAATTCCACGTCAACCCTGTGGTATTATTGCAGATAATGGTAAGTAGTACGGGAGGATGAAAATATTCCTTATTCTCAGAAATCCCATAAATAGAAGTCACGTTCAAGCCTCGAATCCTTTGATCAGGAAGGGTAGGGATGGTGAGAGTGACTGAGGACCCAGCTTTCCTATGACCTAACCAGCCCTGAACCTCTTTCCTAGGAAGGAATGTGCTGAATATGCAATGTTCATATAGTCCCTGTCGTGAGATGGTAGCCAAAACTTTAGTTTCTATAAATCCACGAGAGAGAGAGAGAGAGAGAGAGAGAGAGAGAGAGAGAGAGAGAGAGAGAGAGAGAGAGAGACCTGAATGGGTCGCTTTTTCTGTTCAAAGGGATAGCCGTAGGACGTAACCTGCATGTTAGCCAAAGATTCTAAGTTGGACAAACCCAAAATGGCTATCATTCTGGCATCAACTTTCTCTATGCGTTCTACTTTGAACTGGAATTGAATCTCAGCTATTACATCACTGGTGGAAATTGAAATGGAGCACAGTCTGCCTTGACTTGATTGGTACGTTATTTTTTCCAATGATAAGCAATCACGAACGCTGAGACTTGTTAAATCTGGTAGCCCTACAAGTGATTGCAGCCTTGTGCATGATTCAAGACGAAGAATCTGGAGCCTGTTATGACCTCTGATGCAAGCTGGCAAGCAACGAATTGGATTTATGCTTAGGTCCAGATTGCGCAAAGAGGATAGGTGACTAATATCCCTTGGAAAAGCATCATCAGACAGATTACAACCTACAAGACTTATGGTTACCAGAGAAGGTGGTAAAGCTGCCCATAAAATTTCAGGATCTCTTTGTACCCAAGGCCAGATTAAAGCACGCCACGGTTTCCTTTCAGAATTGCGGAGCAATAACCGATTTACATCAATCCCATCAGCATACAGCACTTTCAAAGATGACATCCTATTCATTTCAACTGGCAAACTGTCTAGAGATGAGCAGCGAGAGATGACAAGTGTTTCCAAAGATTCTAGCATGTTGATGCTCCTTGGAAGTGTCCTTAGATTTTCACAATCTTTTAGATTCAAGAGAACTAGCTTCTTCAGGTATTGGATGGAATCATGAACCACTTTTAAACTCACACAGTTTTTAAGAATCAGTCTCTCTAGATTGGGAACAGCTGAGAAGTCTGGAGTTCTGTCAAGGATTTTGGAGTGGCTTAGGTTAAGAACTTTCAAACAACCAAGGAACTGCAGAATCAAAAATAGAGAAAAAAAATTTAAAGGCGAGTGCTGGATGCGAATAAGAAATTGACATAAACATGTGTATCATGCTAATCATGGAAAACGGCCGAAGAAATAGAAATGCGAAGTATACTGTACCTTGGCTCCATTCCAAACTTGTTTCAATCCGCTGTACCGCATGTCAAGTGCGACCAAGCTCTCTAGAGGAAAATCATTGGGTATAGATTGCAAAGAAAATCCATGCCAACACAACCATTTTAATCTCTTTGGAAATTCCTTGTAGCTTCCAGCAAGTTGCAAATAGTTGACTTTTAGTAGTCTTAAATTTTTCATCTTTTCAAATGCTTTAGTTTCTAAGTTGTTCCCCCGGCCTCGTAGCTCTGGCTTGTATTCCTTCAACCTGTGCATGTCAAGGAAAAGGCCTAGAACATTTTGTGTACCCTGGTAAGAGAAACTAGTGGATTAGTAATGAGTGAGCATGAAAATTGATAAAGAGTTGCACATATATTCAAGAGAGAAGATTTTCATACAGAGTTATCTTCCAACACGTATAATGAATCCTCATCGTCCCACAACCTACTACGCTCTCCAAGCACTTTAAGCGATTCTTGGCGAACAATCTCTCTTCCCATATCCCGAACCAGATGGGGCATCGATAGGTTGTCATCATTGTCAACAGCTACGAGGCACCTATCCATGAGATTTTGAACCCCTTCTGCTGTGTAGAAATCACATTCCTCTAGTATAGTGACGATGTCATTTGTTTTTGTTCCGACAAAAAAACAAGCTATGTCAAGGAATAATTCTCTGTCATGGTCATCTTCTAAAGAGTCGTAACTTACTTTTAATTTTTGTTGGATTTCATTGTTAGGAATTGCATCTAACTTCTGTAAGCTACTTTTCCAGACATCAGGGCTTTTGCCACGCAGAGAAGAACCCAATACTTCAAGAGCTAAAGGAAGCCCTTCACATTTACGAATTATACTTTCTGAGTATTCCATGTAACCTTCTGAAAAACGGCCTTGACCGCAGGCATGATTACGAAACAGGCTATGTGATTCACTATAATCCAATGGCTCAACGGTGTGGATCTTACAAGCTTCATAAGCCTCAGGTAATCGCATGTGCCTAGTTGTGATAATAATTTTACTGCCCGGAAAAAACCAATCTTGAATATTACTCTCTGGAGAAAACCAATCTTGGCTCCCAAGAATTGCATCTAACTGGTATTGTTGATCCACATCATCTAAAATAAGAAGAACTCGTTTATAGCTTATGGCATCTTGTATCTTAATGATTCCTTCATCAGCCTTGAAGATCTTCTCCTTCTTCCCATTTGAAATGTCAAAAAGAAGTTGTGTTTGCAAACGAACTATACCTTTGGGTAACCCTGATTCATGTCTTATGTTTGCGAGAAAGCTGCTTCCATCAAAGCTTCTGAAGTTTGAATTATAAACATGCTTGGCGATAGTTGTCTTACCAATTCCTCCCATCCCACATATCACCATAACTCCAACATCAGTTGAACCATCTTGTAACCACAAGTTGATATCTTCAGATCGAGAATCAATTGCAATTACGCCTGAAGGAACCCTTAAGACAACACGTTTCACCTTAGCCTCAATCTCTTTCACGATTTCCCGGATAAATTTCGCTTCATGCCTATAAAGTGCCGGCATGAGAAACAAATAAATATATATGCTATGTCTAGACGTATATTACAAGCTTGTACAAACAATAAGGCATGCAAAGATAGTGCAAAGAAGAAGCAGAAAATTTTAAGATGTAAAGAAGAAGCAGAAAATTTTAAGATGTAAAGAAGAAGTAGAAAATTTTAAGATGCGAAAAAAAAGTAGTGGAAGGTGTGCACTTATGCTCAAGGGCAATCTCAGCCCTGGTTATTTCAATTAGGCAAGCAGTAGCATTGCCTGCTCGAAAACCAGAGCACAGCAAAGATACACCTTTTATGTTTTGAAGTGTTTGTGTCATTGATTAGTTTGGCATCAATTGTCATAAATTATGGTGTACTTATTTCATGTTTTTGATCTGTGGAGTGTCTCCTTTGTGTTTCTTTTTCTTAAGGGAGGGGCTGCTCTAAGATTATCATAGTTTGTTTGTGTCAGTTGCATGGGGTCGTATGGCTCAGTTGTGAATTTTTGGGTTTGAGTCTTTGGTCCATGTCTGGGTATCCTTCTTCCACTATAGGTGTCCCTTCTGTTTATTTCCGTTTGGTCTTTGGGTTGGTATCTATTTCCTGTCAGTTTTATTGTGTATCTCTGGGTAGTATCTTCTCAGAGTCGTTTTTGGTGTCTTTATGTATTCTGATAGTCTTGGTTTGTTGGTCATTGCCTGGCTGTAGGGTATCAGCTCTTCTGGTTTTTTTCTTTGCTTGTCATCTGGGAATATAAACTTTATGGTTTGGTTCAAGACAATGAGTTACTTTTTTCTTTTCGTTATAAGATTTCAAGACATACATCTAGCAGTAGTAAAGGAGTCCTTTCTGTTACCGATGGGCAGTTGCAAGAAGGCTTTCTTCATGTTCTTTAGGAGGCCAATCAATGACAAAATGTGAAGGATTTTCCCACTGGACTTTTTCGTGATGAAGTTGTGTTCTGTTTGAAGGTAGCTTTCATGGGAGTATCAAGTATGGCAAATTGCTAGTCTAACAAGGCTATATACTAGTATCTTGAAGTGATGCAAGGCTTACAAGGCTCAGCTGCAGTAGTGCAAAGTTTTGTTCTGGCTTTTCAAAATCAGTTGCTTCTCGGTAATGCCTCGAGCCTTTGGGAGTTTGGCATTGATGTCTGATGGTTCTTGTAGTTTGCTGTTTTACTAATCTTTGTGGAGATTCTTATTTTTTATTCTAGGAGTGGTAGCCTTAATGTCTGCTATTTTAGTGCAGCAGGGATTTTTGTCTGTTCCTTGTACCTGAAGGTGTAATGCTTTTGGGAATGTGTGTGTGTGTGTGTGGGGGGGGGGGGTGTTGTACTAATTTTAATTTAATTAATAAAATTTCTTGTCTGTTCAAAAAATAAAAAATAAATAAATAAATAAAACCATTGTTTTGATGATGATTAATTTCAGAGAATTTTCAACTTCTCCTATGATCCTTAGCATTCAGAGACAAAGTTGTAGAATGTAGATTACATCACCTATGTAGCATAACTACGTTGTTTTAGGGGTTGGCGCGTCTATATCAATTCTTGCACTCCGACTACGCGCATACAAATCCTAGATCAAGATTTGAGTTGATAATAGAGCACATGGTGATCACATGTAATCGAGTTGGTACTAATCAAACTAATAAGATGGTTGATTTCTCAATCTGGAATAGCAGTGAACAGAACTTTACTAACTGAATCATGGTCATCTATCATGCTCGAGCAACCACAAGCATCAGCACAGTCATGAGCGGGAGCTCGATTCCAAAGAAACACCATAAGGTTGTGGTAAAACATAAGGTTGGAAGGGGTCTGGAAAAGGGGAATACTGCCGCTATTATGCAGAGCCGATCATGAATTGTCAAGTGACATCTATAAATGCTTGAGCAATTTCATATCTTATAACTGTGGGATGAGGATAATAGAGGTTTGAGAGTAACTTACTGGTTGGCTTTATTTTTCAATTCCAATCCAGCTAGCTCCGCAACTTGTGTGAGTGCTTTTCTCCACCGATCAATCCGTTCCATCCCATTCTTTCTCTTTTCTTCTGATTTTTCTTTAGCACACTGCTCTTCATGCAACGCAATTGCTTCCCCGTAACTTCCCGTCTGATTCCAAACATGGTCTGGCTCCACGTCATAGAACACGGGCAAAACTTCGTGACCACAGCTCCTCCTTTGCTCCATGATCATCGTTAACTCATCGAGGCAACTCGAGGAAGTTGCGTACCCTTTGGACAAGACAAGTATGGAGCTTTTCGATTGTCGGATTGCTTTCTCGAGCTCGGCATCGATGAAACGTCCTCTCTCGATATTGTTGTCGTCTCTGAAGGTGTTCAAACCGGAACCAATAAGAGCCGTGTAGAGGTGGTCGGTGAAGGTCTTGCGAGTATCTATGCCTCGGAAACTCAAGAAAACATGGTAGGTGCTTCCACGGCCGGTTCTCTCACCGGCTGCCATCGAATCTAAACACTTTTTTCCGGTGATTTTATTAGAAGATTCTTTCTCTGGCTTTTTTGCAGAAAAATTGAGCTCCTTAATTGGACAACCAAGGTCAACTCGGTGTTCATAACATTATTAGCATTTCTTGGTTCTTGTCTTACTCTTGTGGAGTACTATAATTATAAGTCAATGATGATGATGATATTATTACTCAATTATTACTAGGCTGGTCCCAGTCAAAGACAAAGTCAAAATTGTACTGCCCAATGTGACAAAAAAAAAAATACCGTCCTAAATTATTGTGTTTTGTTCGAATTTTTTTTAGTTAAACGAACTATTTTTTAAATAAAAATTTGGCATATATATATATATATATATATTTTCAAAATAACAAAACACATACATAATTTATATTACTTAAAAAATACTAGGAAGACTTTAAAAAAAATACCACATTAAATTTTTATTTGAAAAACAATCTGCTTAAATTAAAAAGTCAAATAAGACAATAATTTAGAAGCTATGAATTCCACGGACAACCAATGTAGTTTGTCTTGGGTTCTTGGCTATATTCATGTCCGAATTTTGATGTAGAAGGTGTCTTGATTTTCAATGATCACTAGCATTTCGTATAAAATTTGGTATGCATTTGGTGATCATAGTATTGCTCTTAATATATTTTTACTTAGTTATAGACAATATTCTCTCCTTCTAACAAATATAATCTCATTTGACATCTCAAATTTTTATGAAATATCATTTTATTTGTTTGTACCTTTTTTCAACCACACTGTAAATATATTGTCTTTTAAAAATGGAATTTTTTTTTTATAAAAAACAAGCCAGAAAGACGAGCAAAATTATTTTCTTGAGGCAACATGAGTAAAAGCCACCATAAACAAAAGCCTTGCCATCGCCTAGGCCATCAAGATAACTTTAGGGGTGAAATTCGGACAGATACTTTTTAGACAGTTTTCAACCGCTTTAGTTCACTTTAATTATTTTAAATAAAAAATGACACTTTTGTTACCAAAATGTCATCTATGCCCTTAAAAAATACGGAACGGCACGTTATGCATCGCAGTAACAAAACGATGCATCGCAACACATCATGATGCACAAATTACACTTGCGATGCATAAAAAAATGTGCATCGCAATGTACAAAATTGTATTACAACGTACTGTTTTTGTGCATCGCGATGCATAACCTTTTCTTTTGAACCGGAAGAAGGAACTTTGTTTGCAAAATGTCGTCTATGTCCTTCCTTTTGACACATATGCATTGCATCACTGAAAACATAAAAACACTGTTTTGTATGGATTCAAATTTTGTGCATCGCGATGCAAAATGTTGTGCATCACAACTTGTCATGGAGATGCTAAGGAACTGTGTGCTTGAGAAGTATAACACATCTTTGCAAGCTTCTCATAACATAATAAAAAGGGTTCAACAAAATTCTTGGACCAAAGTCGACGCCATTTGACGACATTGAGTCCTTTTGTGTAACAGGGTAAGGCCACCCCATGTACATAGACAAGGTTTTCCTATTTCATACCACCAAAATTCATACCATAGAATGTCAATTGTGTGCTATGAATTGTATTCTCGATAACTTTTGTAATAACAATAGAAATTAATGAAAATTACAATTATTACAGTTTCAAAGTGTTGAAAAATTATTAGAGTTTGTGCATCGCAATGCACAAACTTGTACCGATATAGTACTATTTTTATGCATCGCGATGCACACCTTTTTAATTTGATGCACAATTTTTTTACTGAATCAACAATATAACAATTGCGATGCATAACAGTGTGCATCGTGATGCACAAAAGTGTTCTTCAAACCATAGTTTTTATGCATCGCGATGCATAACTTTTATTCCGATGAACACAACTGAATTGAATGTATTCTCTTATTAAATACAAAATGGATTACTATTCTGATTTTTAATACAAATAAATTAAATCAATGGATGAAAAATTTTGATTTTGGTAAGCAGTTTGAAGAAATGTACAAAGTACAGAGCAGTTTAAAGAACAACAGTTTCCATTGAATCAATTAATTTCAATTTCACAGTGAAGACGATTATAGTAACTTGAAGAAACTCAAAAAACGAAATCGAATTAATGAGCAGAAACTTTCGAAGATGATATGGATGTAAATTTTGGTAAGAAATCGCAATGAAAGAAAAAGACGCAACTAAAACGTCATATGTTGTTATGGGGGCAGTTGTCAATGGAATTTGAAGCCACACTCTTTTAATTATAAATATACACCTTAAATCAACTCAACCAATTATACAATATGTAATAATTTTAAGAAAATATTATAATATTATATAAGTCATTTTATAATTTAAACCAACTAATTTTTATTTTTATAAATGTTACTCTCTCTATGTCAAATTATGGGTCTCATATTCTTATTTAATACGTCCTAAAATAATGTCTATAATATGTATACATAAACAAAATTTTAAATCATTTCATTCAAAATTGATGATTTTTGTTGTTGTTGATATTTGTGTAAGTTTCTTTTTTCACACTGAAATTGTATCAAAAACATGTAAATATAGTATCCAACTAAACATTTTCTAATCATTGAATGATCTTCAAAAATCATTTTAAAAATATAATTATATTCAATCATTAAACAATTCTCATTTGCTCAGAAAAAAGTTATCTTTCTTCAATATATCTCAAAGTAATTATTTTATTTTTAATTTTATTAAAAATCTTCAAATATATGTCTAAAATATCCTTATTAAGTGCAAGATGGAAAAAAAAAAAAAGAAGAAGAAGAAAGAAAGAAACCCAACAATTTGATATCATTAAAGGATACTTAAAAAAAAATATATGATTAGAAACGAAAATACATATATTGACCACCAATAAATAATTATTATTCTGAAATAAAAATATTACAATAAATAACCACTATTTTGCATATATTGACAACATTTAATTTTTTTCAGACATTTAGTCAACAAAAGCCGATATTGAATAATGATAATATTTTAAAAAATATTTTTAAATGTATCAATTAATCTAAAAATCAAATTAAATCCGTGCAGAGCACGAGCTCAATAACTAGTTATATTAAATTTTGTACATACTAGAGTTTTATACGTAAAGTATAATATATTTAAATTACGTTATGTATACTATACAGTTTAACGCCAAAGTATGAGTGTGTTTAATTAAACTTGGTTTGAATACGATAAACAATTAATTTTTTTAAAAAATTATTTACACGTACGTGTATTATACATATATTATATGCGTATCTATACTACAAAGCAGGAGCGGTGGATAAGCCCTGTCCACGCTCTTTTAAATGGACAAAATTACCCCCACTTCAATTATTAATTACCACCAAAAGTAACTTCTCACTCTTATTAACATCGCGTTTGGATGTGCGTTTGGGCGAAAACGCAGGCCAAATTATCGGTATTTTTATTGTCTATCCATTTTAATGTAGTGTTTGAATAAGTTACTCCCTCTGTTCCTAAATTATTGTCTTCCTTTTCTTTTTCGTCAGTCCCTAAATAATTGTCTTATTTGAACACCACTTTTACTATTTTACCCTTACTTTTTCTTCCTACTTTAATTATGGGCCACACACACATGAGCATTAAAGGAAACAACACATTATTTCAATACTATTCCAATATTAATAATCAAGTCAATTGAGTTTTCTTAATCTGTGTGCCGGGTCAACCCAGACAATAATTTAGGGACGGAGGGAGTATGTTATTTAAATGTGGAATTTTCAGCTTTTTCTCAAAATTAGGGGTGTAAATAGTTCGACTTTTACCTAAATCACGAACCAAACCACCTCCTACCGTTTCCATTTTTTCAAACCAAACCGAATTACTTGGTTTGGTTTGTTCAGTTCGATTTTATGATTCAAAAAATTTTATTTTTTGATTAATTATTTTTTCAAAACCACTGAAGAGATATTCATTGAAAAAGAAGAAAACAATGTCAATTTTCAAATATAAAAAAGAAGAAGAAATTTGAGACTAATTTCGTTAAGGCAGAGAGAGATCTTACGATGGTTGAAAAAAAATTTTGGTTCTATAATTTTTTAGATCTTAGTCAACGGTTCAAAATTTTCAAGATCACAAAACCAAAAACTGAATCGAATGGTTTAACCCCTAAAATCACAAACCGAACCAAATTGACCGGTTTATAAAATTTTAAAACCCTGATCGAACCATCCTAGTCTAAAACTAAACCAAATGGCTTGGTTCGGTTCGGTTTCACTGTTCGGCAATTAGAATTTACAGCCCTACTCATCAAAACACCGGTATTAAAATTTAGTTGGGAAAAAAGTTGGGTTTTAAAATAGTTTCCCAAATGCGTTTATAAGAAAGAAAAAAAACTGTGTTTTAAAAAAATCTGTATTTTAAAAATGTTGCACGAAATGAGCTCTAAAACTAATCACCAACTTCTTCATTCTTCTAAAATTAACTAATCAAAATTATATTAATTAAAAAAACAAAAACAATTACTCCCTCCGTCCCTAAATTATTGTCTGGGTTGACCCAGCACATGAATTAAGAAAACTCAATTGACCTGATTATTAATATTAGTATAGTGTGTAGTTTCCTTTAATACTCATGTATATGTGGCATATAATTAAAGTAGGGAGAAAAAATAAAGGTAAAATAGTAATAAAAATAATATTCTAAAAATTTTTTTTTAATAAGATAATTATTTAAGAATAAAAAAATAAAAAAAGACAATATTTTAAGGACGGAGGGAGTATAAATTATAAGTATAATCTATCTATATCATAAAGCAGAAAGGATGGATGAAACTCTGCCACACACTTTTTATGATGGGAAATTTACCCCACTTCAACTACTAATTACTACCAACAAAATATCTTCTCACTCAAATGAATATTTACCACCAATCTTTTTAATTCTTCTAAAATGAACTAATAAAACTTACATTAATTTAAAATAAATAATATATATATATTATGTTATTGTAATCAAATAAATATAATTAATAATTATGCACATGCAAATTTTGCTTGTGCTATATCTTTAGTTTACTAACTGTGCCCCATGGGACAGGGGTAGTCTGGCTACGGAGCAAGCAACCATAATAAGGTTAGTGGTTTTTGAATGTCAAAATTATGTTTTTGAGCATCCTATTATTTAGGAATTACTAATTTGATTAACGTATTTTTAATATTAAAAATGTGACCATTGTACCCACAATTTGTGTGCGATGTGGTCCTTGTAGTTAACACTCCATTTAATTTTTAACAGAGTGATGACGTGGACTATTTTTTGAGTGAGTTGCTGCCACTGTGGTGCTTAGCGGACTGTCTCATCCTCCCGTGGCAATCTCAGCCGCAAGTGCTACTACTTCTTTCTCAAAGCTCACATTTTCTTACTCCCCTTCTTGGGCAAATCAAATCCAGGTCAGCCTTATCTAAACCACTTTGAATTCAAAATAAGAATTCCTCACCCTGAGAAAGGGGATTTCCGAGGAAAAAATGACTTGGAAAAGTCCCTCAGAGGTCGATTCAAGTGTTGGAATCAATTGATTTCCCGTAGTACTTCAAGATCTTTCACTTCGATTATGCTTTTTGGGAAAAAAAAGGTGGCGAAGTAGCAATAGCTTGGTCCTCGTGAGATGAAGACAAGGACTCGGATTGAAAGAATTTTCCTACTTTGTGAGAGAGTTCCATTTCTTCTTCTTCCCACCAATCAAACATCTAAAATGTCAACTTCCCTACGAAAAACACTAGATTAATACTTTGCTCCTCTTTTGTCACCAACCCTTCTACCTTTTTCCTCCAATCCCCTTCCCCCGCCCCCTCCAGCCACCGTTCCCTCACTGCCCGCACCGCCCGTAGCAAGTTCGAGCGTAACAAACCCTATCTCAACATTGGCACTATCGACCATGTTGACCACGAAAAAGCCACTTTCGCCGCTGCCCTCACCATGGCCTTGGCCTCTACCACCGGCGGCGTTGGCAAGAACTACGACAAAATCGAGTGCCCCCGAACAACAGGCCTGTGGTATTACCATTAATACCGTCGCCACCTTTGAGTACAAGATTGCTAGCCTCCACTACGCCCATTGACTGCCCCGGACAACTGATTACATTAAGAACATGATTACAGGTGCTGCCAGATGGACGACGCTATTCTCGTCATATCCGACGCCGATGGCCCCATGCCCGAGACCCACTTCAAATTGCAATGAAGTTTTGAGCTTTTTTTGTTGGTTCGATGATATTTTGTTTTTTGCTTGCAATTTTCCCACCAAAATGCGTATAAGGGATTATATTTTTCACGCAAGCACCATGGTGGGAGCAACTCACTCAAGAATAGTTAATTGATCTATTCTTAAATAGTTGTCCTGTTTGATCCGTCACTCATTAAAAAAAAAAGTTAATTGATTATATTATAAATAGTGGTATGTTATATACTCCATCCGTTCTTAAATTATCGTTTTGTTTGACTTTTTTTAGTTTAATAGACGCACATTAAAAAAAGTTAATTGATTCAATAATAAATACTGGTATGTAATGTACTCCTTCCATTCCTAAATTATCGTTATGCTTGACTTTTTTTGGTCAAACATGATGTTTATCTAATGCAAAATTGACATATATTACTTTAATTTTTCCAAATCATAAAACACGTAATTTGTAGTATTTTAAAAGTATTACGAATTACGCATTTTATGAATTAAAAAAATAAAAAGATAAATGTTAAATTTGTAGTTGAAAAAACATTTTGTTTGACAAAAAAAGTCAAACAATACGATAATTTTGGAATTGGGGGAGTATTTTTAACATTCGTGTGCAAGTGAGACCGATCATTAATGTAACAAGAAAAATAAAAGTAAAATAGCAAAAATATATTCGTAAAAAAAAAGTTTGGAAACTGGACAATTATTTAGAATGAATAAAAAAAGAAAACAATACAGTTATTTAGAAACAGAAGGAGTATTTTTTTTTTACAAAACATTAAAAAGATTATTGTTTTTACCCGAGTCAAAATTACTGCAAGGATAGTTACTCGGACACAGTTGAGCTTTCATGCAGGGGCAGAAGTGATGTAAGGATAGTTCCTCTCTTTCAGTCAACGAAAAATTTTCTTGGATGGAGCATCACAACCGTTGAAATATATCTTTGTATTTATCAATATAATGGAAAGGAAACCTCCAATTTTTATAGTGTGAGAATTTCCAGCGTGTGAGTGAGAGGGGAGTGGCAGGTCGACATGCCCAAACCGGTTCAGGTTCCTGTTCGAAACCGATGGTTCCACAAACTATGACAAGATAAACCGAAACTGAACCGTGGATGGCTAGTTTGGGTTTCGGTTTCGGTGCGCCGGTTCCGGTTTCCCAATTTTTAATATTTTGAAAATTTTTAACATTTTTTTATTATTAATTTTTAAAATCTATTATAAAGTGTAAAAAAAAAGTGTTGTAAGATGTTATTAATTATCAAAATACAAAATTAAAAAAAATGCTTAGGGTGTGTTAGGCATAATGATATAGTAAATTGATTTTGACATTCAAAATTTATTATGCTAGACTCCTCCATCCTTTCATCAAGTCTCCTGCAGTCTTTCATCTTGTCTAATATTCAAGGAAGTCAGAATAGGTGCAGGCCTGGAGCATGTAGGAACAGATGGTTTCAAAATTCAAATTTCAAACGTTTAAGATTTGAATTGGTGGTTTTTGAACGGTTTTATGGCGGTTTGGAACTAGCGGTTCACGGTTTCTGAGAAATGCAAGCCAGAACCGAACCGTCCTAATTCAATTTTGGTTCATAACGGTTTACGATTTGGGCGGTTCCAAAACTAGTTCGGTTCCGGTTTTTGGAACCGAATGGGCATGTCTAGTAGCAGGTGTCTAGGTCACAAGTAGGCATGGCAATGGAGACCTCCTCCATCTGAGAAAAGTGAAAAACAGATCAAAGGTCAAACCAACACTCTTTTGTCCCAATTCTCCACAAAGGCGACAATGGCAGGTATATTAAAGAAGAGAGTGTTAATCAAGGTGTTGTACCTAGGACTTGCTTAGGTTCATCACAATGTAAGGAGAGTATGAGTGAAAATGAGAATGAGAGGTTGGCTTAAGAAGAGAGTGTTAATCAAGATATAGCCGAGCAAAAGGAAAGAATAGCTAGAGATTGTATGCAAGTGAATGATGAAAGTGAGTCTAGTGAGGTTGAGAGGAAAAATGAAAAGAGTGGGTTGATGGGAGAGGGTGAAAACCCAAGAGTTAAGAGAAAAGAGAATGAAAAAGAAGAAAACAAGAGGGAGAATACACGAGAGAAAGAGGAAGGAAAAGAATTAGATGAAAAGGCCAAGGGCCACGAGAGAGTGAAACAAATTTTTTTTGCCATCCCGAGTGAGTTTTTGAGGGAGTTGGTGAAAAGCCATAGTGAGGTGTTTCCAGTCTCTAAAGAGAATTCTTTTTATGCTAACGTGTTATCCCAATTGCCTCTTTTGTATGATGTTTCTTATTTACAGGTTTTCAACGAAGTTATTCGCAGATCGAGCAAGGAAGTTGTGAGATTCGAACGGGATTATGAACAAGGTAAGGAGATTGTTGTAGTTCCTACACTTTCTCAAAGGTAAGATCTTATTTCTTCTTGTGATACTCAGTTTTTTAGACTTGATAATCATGTTGATCACCATAGGCTTGATGAGAGATTTAAATTTCATGGAGAAACTAATTTGGTTAAGTTCTCTAAACATATGTGTAATTTATTCTTGAGAAATCTTGTTAGATCACGTGATATGTGTAGGATGTTATCTTTTCCAATTTTGATTGGTCATCATGGCTTGAGTGAACGGCTGAAGTTTGGTGAGTTAGATGACACTGGTTTGTGCATAACATTACATATGCCAAGTCATTCTTATGTTGATGCATTCCTTGAATGTGCCTTAAAGGTTGACTTAGTAAATTTGTATTGTCTCTTAAAGGCTGAATTGGTAGACGAGGACGAGGACGAGGACGAGGATTGAAAGAATTTTCCTACTTTGTGAGAGAGTTCCTTTTCTTCTTCTTCCCACCAATCAAACATCTAAAATGTCAATTTCCCTACTAAAAAAACTAAATTAATACTTTGCTCCTCCTTCATCACCAATCCTTCTACCTTTTTCCTTGAATACCCTTCCCTCGCCCCCTGTAGCCATTGTTCCCTCACTGCCTGCGCTGCCCACGGCAAGTTCAAACGCAACAAGCCCCATCTCAACATCGACAATATCGGCCATGTCGACCACGAAAAATCCACTTTCGCCGCCGTCCTCACCATGGCCTTGGCCTCCACCATCGACGGAGTTAGTAAGAACTACGACAAAATCGAGTGCCTCGAAGAACAGGCGCGCAGTATTACCATTAATACCGTTGCCACCTTTGAGTATGAGACTGCTAGTCCCCATTACGCCCACGTTGACTGCCCCGAACACGCTGATTATGTTAAGAACATGATTACAGGTGCTGCCAAGATGGACGACGCTATTCTTGTCATCTCCAGCGCCGATGGCCCCCATGCCCAAGACCCACTTCAAATTGTCATGAAGTTTTGAGTTTTTTTTGTTGATTTGATGATATTTTGTTTTTTCTGTTGGAAGACTAAGGCTTTTTGCTTGCGATTTTCCCACCAAAATGCGTATAAGGGATTATATTTTTCACGTAAGCACCACGGTTGGAGCAACTCACTCAAAAACAGTTAATTGGTCTATTCTTAAACAGCTGTCCTGTTTGATCCGTCACTCATTTTTAAAAAAGTTAAATGATAGTGGTATGTTATATATACTCCCTCCATTCTTAAATTAACGTTTTGTTTGACTTTTTTTGGTCTAGCAGACACACATTAAAAAAAGTTAATTGATTCAATTATAAATACTGGTATGGTATGTACTCCTTCCGTTCATAAACTATCGTTCTGCTTGACAATTTTTGGTCAAACATGATGTTTTCCTAATGCAAAATTGACATATATTATTTTAATTTTTTCAAAATCATAAAACACGTAATTTGTAGTATTTTAAAAGTATTACAAATTACGTATTTTATGATTTAAAAAAAATAAATGTTAAATTTGTATTTGAAAAAACATTTTGTTTGACAAAAAAAGTCAAACAATACGTTAATTTTGGAAATGGGGAAGTATTTTACTTTAACATTGGTGTGCAAGCAAAACCGATCATTAAAGTAACAAGAAAAATAAAGGTAGAAGAGTAAAAATATATTCGTAAAAAGAAAAGTTTAGAAACTGGACAATTATTTTTAACGAATAAAAAAAGAAAACAATATAGTTATTTTGAAATGGAAGGAGTATTTTGTTTTTTTTTACAAAACATTAAAAAGATTATTGTTTTTACCCGAGTCAAAATTACTGTAAGGATAGTTACTCAGACACTGTTGAGCTTTCATGTAGGGGCAGAAGCGATGTAAAGATCGTTCCTTTCCTTCAGTCAAGGAAAAATTGCGTGGAGGGAGCATCACAGCCGTTGAGATATATCTTTGTATTTATAAATTTAATGGAAAGGAAACCTCCAATTTTTAAAGTGTGAGAATTTCCAGTGTGTGAGGGAGAGGGGAATGGCAGGTAGACATGCCCAAACTGGTTTAGGTTCTGGTTCGATACCGACGGTTCCACAAACCGTGACAAGGCAAACCAAACTGAACCGTGGATGGCTGGTTTCGGTTTCTGTTTTGGTTTCCCAGTTTTTATAATTTTGAAAATTTTTAATATTTTTTTTATTATTAATTTTTAAAATCTATTATAAAGTGTAAAAAATGTGATATAAGATATTATTAATTATCAAAATACAAACTTAAAAAAAAATGCTTAGGGTGTGTTAGGCATCATGATATAGTAGGTTGATTTTGACATTCAAAATTTATTATGCTAGACTCCTCCATCCTTTCATCAAGTCTCCTCCAGTTTTTCATCAATTCTAATGTTCAAGGAGGACAGAGTAGGTGCAGGCATGGAGCATGTAGGAGCAGATGATTTCAAAATTCAAATTTTCAAACGTTTAAGATTTAAATTGGTGGTTTTTGAACGGTTTAATGACAGTTTGGAACTGGCGGTTCATGGTTCCTGATAAATACAAGGGGTATGTTCAAAAATGGCCATATCAAAGATGTAGTTTTTAAGAATAGCCTCACTTACCAGAAAAGATGTTATATGGCCATTTTTGAGTCAAAATGTCTATTATACCCTTTTCTTTAAATCACAAGGCCTCATGTTTAAAATGTCTAAAATGTCCCTCTAATCCAACAAACTTTCAATAGCCCCTTTGAAGAAATCGGTTTTATCAACGTATTCGTCTGTCTAAAAGTCACGAACCCTAAAATTCTTACAAATCGAGTTTCTCTCTCAAATTCCCACTACCTTGTTTTTCCGGTTCGTGCATATAATTTGTATTTCGGATTCAGTTGGTCTTTCTCACCACCCTATTATGTAAAGTTTCATTTTCGGTGCGCTTTCTCGCAAATTTAACGATAGTGGGTAGGTCGCTTAAGCGACCATAAAAGGTCGATTACTCGACCGGTCGTTTAACCGACATTAATTGACCTTCAATGGTCGATTTATCGACTTTATTTTGTCATGGTCGTTTAATCGACATAAGATAAATAGAAGGTCGGTTGATCGACCTTAACTAACTTAACGTAATTCAAAATTGCTCTTTTATAAACGACTTTAATTGACCTTAATTGTTATTCTATAACTTAACCGACCTTAATTGTTCTTTAATTGACCTCAAGTAACAACATAAAAGGTTGATTAAGCGCCGTGATTGGCTTAACTAACATAACCGACCTTAATTGAACTTCACCGGTAGCTTAATCGACTTTAATCGACCACGACTAACTTAAATTGCTCTTCTTTTAATTTAACGTAATTCAAAATTGCTCTTCCTCTTCAAATTTTGTTGGTTTTCTAATTTATATTCAATTCATTGCGAGATATGACTTCACCTTTTTGGGCCACTGTTTGTTATTTTGGACATTTTCTCGATGATGAAAACGGCTTATGTTCTTGGAAATTTAGTGGCGACGGAATGCAAAAGCACTTGCAATCAATAATGAAACCTCATGTGAAGAGTTATATGCTAAAGTACGAAACATTTGCCAAGTTAATGACATAGAGATAGGATTTCGGACTCCGGAATGGTGCAATTTACACGTTCCTATCCGGATTACTTCAAATGAAGATGTTCAATGGTACTGAATATCAATAAACAAGGCTATCCCACTCCTCTTTGTATAACCATTGTGAGCCAAGAAAATTGCGACGCGCAGGAAGAAAATAATGGAGAAGAAGAAAACAATGAAGAAGAAGAAAATAATGCGAAGAAGAAAACAATGGAGAAGAAGAAAATAATGGATTTGGTGGTGATGACATGCAACGGGAAGGGGGTGACAATGCGAATAATTTTTCGATAGCTTGAATGTAATTCGAGAATCCATATCCAATTACGATAATGATTTCTCTACACCGCCGATATTTGAGTTTAGTCAAGGCAACGGAGATCAAGGCAATAGAGATCAAGGCAACGGAGATCAAGGCAATAGAGATCAAGGCAACCGACAAGAAAATGACTTCACAAGTGAGCATTTAGTTTCTTCGGTTGGAAGTACATCGCGAGTGATACCCGTAGATGTTGATTTGAAGGTTGACCAAGTATTCAATAACAAGAAAGAGCTTCGAAGGCGTGCACTTGCTTGCATTGAACCACAACTTCCAGTTCAAAACAAAAAATCGAACAAGAGTGTGTACACAATAGTTTGCGTTGATGATAATTGCAAATGGCGTTTGTTTGCAACAAAGTACTCGAAAGTGATTACTTTCGATTCGAAAATATTCACGAACATACTTGCCCCTAAATCGGTCCATGGTGATCATAGACAAGCAACATCGCGAATCATTGGAATACAAATCTCGCCAAGGTTCGAGGACCGCAACACTACGTATAGACCTGCGATGTCATGTTCGACGTTAGACGATCATTGGGCGTAGAACTAAGTTATCAAAAAGCGAGGAGGTGTAGAGAAGAGGCCTTAAGACACTTAAGGGGTTCGGTGAGGATAGTTACACTAATTTAGCCGCATATGCCCATAACTTGAAATTGGTTAATCCAGAACAGTATTCTTTTTAGAGTGTGATAATGAAAACCGATTCAAGTACTTCTTTTGGCGTACGGGGCTTGCATTCTTGGATTCCACTCTTCAATGCGTCCGGTAGTCATTGTGGATGGGACATTCTTAACTTCTAAATATAAAGGTACGTTGATTATTGCTACTTGTCAAGATGGAAATATGCGAGATATATCCTCTTGCATGGGCTATTGTTGATTCCGAGAATGATGCATCGTGGACTTGGTTTTTCTTAAGTTGAAAGAAATAACAGGTGACCGGGAAGGACTTGTTGTGATATCCGACCGACATAAAAGTCTTATTAGTCTTTGAAGTTGTTTTTCAAAATGCACGTCATGCGCATTGTATCTATCATATAAAAGGCAACTTAAGGATCGTAACTCGTAAGGCCGACACTATCTCACTTTTTAAGAGAGCGGCGGAGGCATATACCGAGAAGAGTTTTGCAAACATATGTCCGAAATTGAGAAAGCGATGAGAATGGTTGGAAGTATCTTAGCGAAACAAATTTGAAACTTGGGCCAGTCACATTTTAAAGGAGATCGTTACAATATCATGACTTCAAACAATGTAGAGTCTCTCAACTCGGTTTTTAAGAGCCCGACAAACTCCTATACTTTCGCTTGAAAGTATTGGTAGAAAGTTGCGAGCTTGGTTTTGTGAGAGGCGTGAGGCGGCACAAAGTTGTACAAGTTTCTTAACCCCAAAGATGGAAGCAAAATTAAGCAAGTTGATTGAGAAGTCTAAAAAGTTTACGATTATTGAACCCATTGATCCATCCAAGTATGTGGTGAGGAGCGGTACCACGAATCACACTGTTAATTTTGATGGAAATACTTGCACTTGCCGAAAATTTCAATTGGACCACATACCATGCGAGCATGCAATAGCGGCGAATAAGAGAGGATTTTCGGTGTTCTGATGTTCTCGGCATTCTATACGGCTCGGTGTTGGAGAGACTCCTATTCCCAAAACATCTTTCCAGTTCCCAATGAAGATGAATGGGACATTCCAGATAATATTAAGAATTTGACAATCTCCCCACCTTTAGTCCGACAACGAGTGGACGTCGTAGAACATCGAGAATTCCTTCAAGGAGAGTTTCCGGAAGACAAAAATGCACTAGGTGTCGACAAGTAGGGCACAACCGACTTTCGTGTCGTGATCAAACACCGATGAGTGATAGACAATCACAAATTTAGTTTATGTTGCATTAAGTTTTGTATTGTTTTTAATTTTGGATTTCTATGTATTTGATTTACGTGTTTTGTATTGTATTGTAACATTAATCTCAATTTTTTACGTATTGTATTATAACATCAATATCGATTTTTATATTTTGTATTGTTACATTAATATCGATTTTTATATTTTGTATTGTTACATTAATCTCGATTTTTATATTTTGTATTGTTACATTAATCTCGATTTTTATATTTTGTATTGATATAACGTTACGTTACGATATGTTATGTTATAACGTTACGTTACGATATAACGTTACGTTACGATATAACGTTACGTTAGGTTACGTTATGTTATAACGTTACGTTACGTTAGATTTTTTTGCTCTGTTGATAACTTGGATAGTGGTTCGGCCTGGTTATGCAAATGTTCAAAGGCAACACAATTTCCAGCAATATGTTGCTTCCTTAGTGTATTGATGTATATTGTTCTGTTCAAAGGCAATACTTTTGATTTGGTCATGTAATGAACTTGCTTTAAAGCGATTAATCAACTGTTGACATCTGGTTATGGCCTGTTTTTTGTTTTTGGATATGTATTGCTCGTTGTGGTGTGGTAATGTGGTAATAGTCAAGCTCGTTCTGTTTGTCATGTTAAATTCAATTGTACATAAGGTCGGTTAATGGTCGGTTAGGGTCGCGTAATCTACCATCTAATTGTACACAAGGTCGGTTAGGATCGCGTAATCCACCATGTGAAATTCAATTGTACACAAGGTCGGTTAATGGTCGATTAGGGTCGCGTAATCTACCATCTAATTGTACACAAGGTCGGTTAATGGTCGGTTAGGGCCGCGTAATCCACCATTGTATTATAACATCAATATCAGATTTTTATATTTTGTATTGTTACATTAATATCAGATTTTTATATTTTGTATTGTTACATTAATCTCGATTTTTATATTTTGTATTGATATAACGTTACGTTACGATATGTTATGTTATAACGTTACGTTACGATATAACGTTACGTTAGGTTACGTTATGTTATAGCGTTACGTTACGATATGTTATGTTATAACGTTACGTTATGTTATAGCGTTACGTTACGATATAGCGTTACGTTAGGTTACGTTATGTTATAGCGTTGCGTTGCGATATAGCGTTATCTTATAGCGTTACGTTAGGTTACGTTATGTTATAGCGTTACGTTACGATATAGCGTTATGTTATAGCGTTACGTTATGTTATAACGTTACGTTGCGATATAGCGTTATGTTATAACGTTACGTTATCTTATAGCGTTACGTTAGGTTACGTTATGTTATAGCGTTACGTTGCGATATAACGTTATCTTATAGCGTTACGTTACGATATAACATTATGTTATAGCGTTACGTTATCTTATAACGTTATGTTATAGCGTTACGTTAGGTTACGTTATGTTATAGCGTTACGTTACGTTATATCGTTATCTTATAGCGTTACGTTAGGTTACGTTATGTTATAGCGTTGCGTTACGATATAGCGTTATGTTATAGCGTTACGTTATGTTATAGCGTTGCGTTACGATATAACGTTATGTTATAGCGTTACGTTATCTTATAGCGTTACGTTAGGTTACGTTATGTTATAACGTTGCGTTGCGATATAGCGTTATCTTATAGCGTTACGTTACGATATAACGTTATGTTATAGCGTTACGTTATCTTATAGCGTTATGTTATAGCGTTACGTTAGGTTACGTTATGTTATAGCGTTACGTTACGTTATATCGTAACATAACCTAATGTAACATTATATCGTAATGTAACGTTATAACATAACATAACCTAACGTAACGTTATAAGATAATGTAACCTAACGTAACGTTATATCGTAATGTAATGTAACGTTATAACATAACATATCGTAACGTTATAAGATAACATATCGTAATATAACGTTATAAGATAACATATCGTAATGTAACGTTATAACATTATATCGTAACGTTATAAGATAACAATATCGTAATGTAACGTTATAACATAACATATCGTAACGTTATAAGATAACAATATCGTAATGTAACGTTATAACATAACATATCGTAACGTTATAAGATAACATATCGTAACGTCACGTTATAACATAACATATCGTAACGTTATAAGATAACATATCGTAATGTAACGTTATAACATAACATATCGTAACGTTATAAGATAACATATCGTAATGTAACGTTATAACATTACATATCGTAACGTTATAAGATAACATATCGTAATGTAACGTTATAACATAACGTATCGTAACGTTATAAGATAACATATCGTAATGTAACGTTATAACATTACATATCGTAACGTTATAAGATAACATATCGTAATATAACGTTATAAGATAACATATCGTAATGTAACGTTATAACATTACATATCGTAACGTTATAAGATAACAATATCGTAATGTAACGTTATAACATAACATATCGTAACGTTATAAGATAACAATATCGTAATGTAACGTTATAACATAACATATCGTAACGTTATAAGATAACATATCGTAATGTAACGTTATAACATAACATATCGTAACGTTATAAGATAACATATCGTAATGTAACGTTATAACATTACATATCGTAACGTTATAAGATAACATATCGTAATGTAACGTTATAACATAACGTATCGTAACGTTATAAGATAACATATCGTAATGTAACGTTATAACATTACATATCGTAACGTTATAAGATAACATATCGTAATATAACGTTATAAGATAACATATCGTAATGTAACGTTATAACATAACATATCGTAACGTTATAAGATAACATATCGTAATGTAACGTTATAACATTACACATCGTAACGTTATAAGATAACATATCGTAATGTAACGTTATAACATAACGTATCGTAACGTTATAAGATAACATATCGTAATGTAACGTTATAACATTACATATCGTAACGTTATAAGATAACATATCGTAATATAACGTTATAAGATAACATATCGTAATGTAACGTTATAACATTACATATCGTAACGTTATAAGATAACAATATCGTAATGTAACGTTATAACATAACATATCGTAACATTATAAGATAACAATATCGTAATGTAACGTTATAACATAACATATCGTAACGTTATAAGATAACATATCGTAACGTCACGTTATAACATAACATATCGTAACGTCACGTTATAAGATAACATATCGTAATATAACGTTATAAGATAACATATCGTAATGTAACGTTATAACATAACATATCGTAACGTTATAAGATAACATATCGTAATGTAACGTTATAACATAACGTTATGTTATAACGTTACGTTATCTTATAACGTTACGTTAGGTTACGTTATGTTATAACGTTACGTTACGATATAACGTTATGTTATAACGTTACGTTATCTTATAACGTTACGTTAGGTTACGTTATGTTATAACGTTACGTTAGGTTACGTTATGTTATAGCGTTGCGTTGCGATATAACGTTATGTTATAACGTTACGTTATGTTATAACGTTACGTTACGATATAACGTTATGTTATAACGTTACGTTATCTTATAACGTTACGTTAGGTTACGTTATGTTATAACGTTACGTTACGATATAACGTTATGTTATAACGTTACGTTATCTTATAACGTTATGTTATAACGTTACGTTAGGTTACGTTATGTTATAACGTTACGTTACGTTATATCGTAACATAACCTAATGTAACATTATATCGTAATGTAACGTTATAACATAACGTAACCTAACGTAACGTTATGTCGTAATTAAAATTTAAAATTCGTTTAAATTATAATTTAAATATAAAATATAAAATTAAATATCGTAATAAAATTTAAAATTCATTTAAATTAAAATTAAAATATAAAATATAAAATTAAATATCGTTATTAAAATAAAAATTCGTTTAAATTAAAATTTAAATATAAAAAAATTCGCTTGCTCCACCCAAAAATTTGAATCTCCCTCCCACCATTTGAATCTCCTCCTCCCACCCTTTTTCGTTCTCTCAAAAGGTATGCTTTAGCAAGTCAACAACTCCTCCATCAACCCCATATTTAATAAAACTTTTCCTTCATTTATGACCTAGGGCTCAAACCAACTCCATTCCCCAAAAATGGAAACACCAATTTTGAAGACAAGCAACTCGAATTATCACATGACTGCATAGGGTTTGCAATTGTGGTGTTCGAGCACCTATGTGGACATCTTGGAGTGACGAAAACCCAGTAGAAGGTTCATCGGATGTGCAAACTATAAGGTTCTCTTTCTTCTTTTATAATTAATTATGTGTATGTTTGTAACATTAATAATTTGTCATTTTTTTGTGCAAACTATAAGGATCGAGCTAAGCACTTCATTTTTTCGCTTGGATTGACCCACCACTGAGAGATCGAAAAAATCATCATTTGTGGACGTCTAAGATCCCAAATTGTGGAATTGAAGCAACAACTTGAGAAAATTGAAATGCAACTCGAGAAATGGTTGGACAAGTTGAAAAGTTTAAGAAAACGAAGGCAAAGTGAAGTTACATGAACAAATATTGGAAGAACAATTGACGAAGGCAAAGAGAGAGCGATGGTATTTTTTGCTCTGTTGATAACTTGGATAGTGGTTCTTGGCCTGGTTATGCAAATGTTCAAAGGCAACACAATTTCGGCAATATGTTGCTTCCTTAGTGTATTGATGTATATTGTTACGTTCAAAGGCAATACTTTTGATTTGGTCATGTAATGAACTTGCTTTAAAGCGATTAATCAACTGTTGACATCGGTTATGGCCTTTTTGTTTTTGGATATGTATTGCTCTGTTGTGGTGTGGTAATGTGGTAATAGTCAAGCTCATTCTGTTTGTCATGTTAAATTCAATTGTACATAAGGTCGGTTAATGGTCGGTTAGGGTCGCGTAATCTACCATCTAATTGTACATAAGGTCGGTTAGGATCGCGTAATCCACCATGTGAAATTCAATTGTACACAAGGTCGGTTAATGGTCGATTAGGGTCGATCAATCTACCATCTAATTGTACACAAGGTCGGTTAATGGTCGGTTAGGGCGCGTAATCTACCATCATACAAGGTCGATTAATCGACCATAATCGACCATAATCGACCATTAACCGGATTCCGCACGGTGCATGTAAGACGATCTACCTACGTTATTTGACCGGTGAACTTCCACATAAAATTAAAGTTTTTATCATCGAAAAAATCACTTTCCTTCAAACTCTTATCTCGTATTGGTTCTTGGTTCTAGTCCTTTCTCGGAAATCACCATTGCCTCCAACATTCAATTCTTCACAAAAGGTAATCCGTACATTCTCGTTACGTATGCAAGGTCGATTATTGTGTTGGTCGATTATTGTATTGGTCGATTACTTCTTGGGGTTTAGGGTTTAACGCAATGTCGGGAGCATCGATTCGGGGTTTAGTGTTTAACGTAAGGTCGATTATTGATTTTACCCTATGTGATTCTTGTTGTAAAAATCAATTAGTAGTTTTCGAAAATTAAAAATCGAAACATAATGTTCAAGGTTGGAATCGCATTTCGAAAAATTGCATTTGCATTTCGAAAATTTGAAACATAATGACCAAATGTGTTAAACATAATGTTTACAATTTGCATTTACGAAAATTTGTCATTAATGTTCAAGGTGGAATCTTGATAAACATTACCACGTGTGTTTATGTTTTAATGTGATGAAAATGTTTACAATTTGCATTTCTATTACGAGAGAGAATATGGCATTCTTAATTGATCCAACACAAAGGTACCTGCGAAGGTCACTTGATTTAGGCGAAGGTGATCGGCGAAGTATATTCTAAATTAGATGAAGAACATCGAGAGAATGTTCACTGCTTCTTGCTTTGGGAAGTTGTATGAAATGAGAGACAATATGAAAATATCGGCCAAGCGCTTCATGCATTGGTGTTTTTGAGGATTCAATCACGACATAAATGATCGTGGTTTCGTATAGGGGTCAAAATGTCGATTTGGCTTCTCGATTACACCATCATCACGGGATTATATCCGGTGATGAGGAAGATTATAAGAGGTCCATCCCCGCAACAAAAGGTTGGTGATGAATATTTTGCGGGAGGAAAAAGTCGTGAAGCTGAGGCATTAAACGAAGCTTTTCTCAATGCAAAATCGAGCTAGACGGATATAAGTTGGGCCTAGCCGTAGTATATGAGGTGTTTTGAGAGCCAAGGAATCGAGTACTTCGATTGACTTGGGCTTTTAGAAATCGTGGACGACTTGGACCTATTCAACAAATATCCGTGGGGAACAAGGACTTATCCCAACTGTTGCATTCGGTGAAAAAATCTTCGGATAAAGTTGGTGTGAAAACTAATACGTTCTATGGCTTCCCATTTGCATTACGGGTAAACAATTGAATTCAATTTAATATCAAATGAGAATAAACTATTCTCATTTCTTTTGTTGTTTCTAACATATAACTTTTGTTAGGTTTGGGCATTCGAGATGTTTCAGTCCTTTCTGAATTTAGAGATGTTTTGGGCTCCAAAATATAGGGACAACGAAAATCCCATCATTCCTAGAATGTGTAATTGGAGGTCGAAGGAAATCCAAGTTACGACAAAATTATTGCAATCTTGGATATACAATGGGTAAATGTTTTCCATTATTTTGATCTCGATAATGAAAAATTCATTTTGTTTTTGTATTTCATTAATGAAGTTTTTATTGTTTTTGAATTGGCGAATGATGCTCTTGTTCCTTTGTCCCATGAAGTGAAAACAATGAAAGTTATGTAGATGATTTTGGTCCGGCTTGGAGAACAACTTTCAATTATGAGCTAGCCCAAGAAGGATTTCAGTCCCCACGATCCACACGATCCCCACGATCCACACGATCTCCACAAGTCGAGTCTCCACGATCCCGCTCCCCACACCTAGTGGAGGAGTTTCTTATAGAACCGCCCTCCTACTAATGATGGGATGAAAGACATTTTGGATTACTTGGTTGAGATCAACCGAAGATCGATGCTCATCGGCGGACTATTGAGGAGCATATGGTTGAGATCAACCGAAGATCGATGCTCATAGGTCGACTATTGAGGAGCATATGGTTGATATGAACCAAAAGATCACCGCCTTAGACCAAAAGCTGGTTTACTTTTATATTTATTTTTGTTTTGATTTCTCTTAATTTCTTAAGTTAGCTTATTGTGACATTTTTCAAATTGCGGGATGATGTAATTGTTGAGGCAAGGAGGTTGCGAGCCCCCCACTCCCACCGGTCACCACCTCACCATGGCACTCCCACTCCTACCGGTGCTCCCACTGCCACTATCACTACCACTCCCATTCCCACTATTGCTCCCACCACCACTACCACTCCCATTCCCACTACCACTACCACTACCGCTCCCGCTCCCACTCCCGCTCCCACCACCACTACCACTCCCATTCCCACTACCACTACCACTACCACTCCCGCTCCCACTACTGCTCCCACCACCACTACCACTCCCATTCCCACTACCACTACCACTACCACTACCACTACCACTCCCGCTCCCACTACTGCTCCCACCACCACTACCACTCCCATTCCCACTACCACTACCACTACCACTCCCATTCCCACACCCACTCCCGCTCCCGCTCCCACTATCACCAAGGACTCCACTCCTGTTCCTACTATCACCGGCACTCCCACTCCCACTCCCACTCTTGATACCACTCCCATTAGGGATCTCATTGACACCATCATGAAGAAAAAAATAGAGAATGAAATGGTAAAAGAAAGGGAGGAAGAAAGGGAAAAGAAAAGGAAAAGAAAACATAGTGTCGGAAGCGAAAATATTTTGCCAATGGGAACAAAGAGAACTAGAAAACCATCGGCCCAAATAATAACTCCCTTCACCACTGAAAAGCCAAAGCCGAAAGAAAAGGCAATGCTAGCTGACCCCATATTTGATGGTCAAATATGGCAAAGAATTTTTGTAGATGGCTCGAAACCTGACCTATTCCAGGTTCCGGATGAGTCAAAGGTCCAAGTGATGAGAAGTTGGTTAACAAATGCGATCAAGAGTAATACTCCTTTCTTTGAATACATAAAAACTTTTAAGTACAAATATTTATTAGTTTATTTTTTATTAGTTTATTGTTTTTGATGATATTGAAGATAATCTTGATCAACATGAAGCTATTAGTGATCAACATACTAATGCAAAGTGAAGGTCGGTTTGTTAATTCATTAGTTAGTTAGTTTAGCTAGTTAGTTTTGTAATGTAATGATGATGTAATGGTTTGTTATTGTTTGTTATTACGTTAAGAGAAGAGTATATACTCGTAATTTCATTCCCTTTATTAGTTTATTTTTTAAGTAGTTGCATTTATTTCTTTTCACGGTGATTTTGTTGTTAGACGTGGAATAAAGATGAAAGTTGAGTGGTTCAACATATTTTGCAAGTCTACGGAATATCTTTTAGATGAGGTAAGTTATTCTATTAATTAATGGCATTCTAACCTTACATTATTGTTTGATTCTGATGAGGTAAGTTGTTCTATTAATTTCAGCATATCGATGTTTGCATCCTTATGATGCGGGAGAGACAAAGGATGTATCCATTATCGTTCGGCGAAACAACGACCGAACGATTCTTGATACCACATTCTACAATGTACTTTCTACGAATTTTTGATATCCCAACATGACCCGCACCACATTATGTCGGAAGGTCTACTCGACTTTGCCTATGGAACATGGAAAAAGATATGGAGATATTTGCGAAACCATGGTCCGAATGTACTCGTATTTACTTTCCTATCTTCCACAATCAACACCGGTTTGCGGCGGACCTTGAGTTCCATAGTGGAAAGTTCATTATATACGACCGACGAAGTGTTTTGACTCTGGTCAATTGCATGGGGCTCTCCTCCCTTTTTGAAGTTCATTCCGAAATCGCAAAAATGGAGTTCGATTAGCGCCATTGATTATCACGGGGATCTAAAAACGAGAAAAACAGCGGCAACGTGAGTGATCTATTTTTATTACTTTTTTTAATTGACGTATGTTGAAATTGTTTATTGACCGTAAGAGCTAATTTGTGGTTTGATTGAATGTATCACGGGGTGAATGTGGGATTTTTGCATTGAAGTACATTGAGTGTCGAGCATCGATGAGTCTCCATATCTCGTAAAAATGAACATATTGCAAATTGGAGGGAAAAATACGTGTTGATGTATTTTGTAATAACTTTGATCCTTAATTTATAAACAGATTTTATTGTGTACGAGATATGTTGCTTTTGTAATCGATTATCTTGATATGGAAGTTCCAGTTTGGTTTGGATATTTCGGTTTTCAATTGAACTATGTTGCGGTTTGTGAATATAAATGGGTCGATTAAATTTTAAATTGGTCGATCAATCGACCTATTTTTAAAGGAGTGGGTCGATTAAAATTGCCTTAGCTAATGTGGGTTGGTTACTCGACCATTAACCGACCCTTGTGCAAATTGGAGGAAAAGTACGCTGTTGATGTATTTTGTAATAACTTTGATCCTTAATTTATAAACAGATTTTATTGTGTACGAGATATGTTGCTTTTGTAATCGTTATCTTGATATGGAAGTTCCAGTTTGGTTTGGATATTTCATAATTAAACTATGTTGCGGTTGTGAATATAAATGGGTCGATTAAATTTTAAATTGGTCGATCAATCGACCTACTTTTAAAGGAGTGGGTCGATTAAAATTGCCTTAGCTAATGTGGGTTGGTTACTCGACCATTAACCGACCCTTGTGCAAATTGGAGGAAAAGTATTTGTTGATGTATTTTGTAATAACTTTGATCCTTAATTTATAAACAGATTTATTGTGTAGATAGGTTGCTTTTGTAATCGATTATCTTGATATGGAAGTTCCAGTTTGGTTTGGATATTTCGGTAATTAAACTATGTTGCGGTTGTGAATATAAATGGGTCGATTAAATTTTAAATTGGTCGATCAATCTACCTACTTTTAAAGGAGTGGGTCGATTAAAATTGCCTTAGCTAATGTGGGTTGGTTACTCGACCATTAACCGACCCTTGTGCAAATTGGAGGGAAAAGTACTTGATGTATTTTGTAATAACTTTGATCCTTAATTTATAAACAGATTTATTGTGTACGATAGGTTGCTTTTGTAATCGTTATCTTGATATGGAAGTTCCAGTTTGGTTTGGATATTTCATAATTAAACTATGTTGCGGTTTGTGAATATAAATGGGTCGATTAAATTTTAAATTGGTCGATCAATCTACCTACTTTTAAAGGAGTGGGTCGATTAAAATTGCCTTAGCTAATGTGGGTTGGTTACTCGACCATTAACCGACCCTTGTGCAAATTGGAGGAAAAGTTGTTGATGTATTTTGTAATAACTTTGATCCTTAATTTATAAACAGATTTATTGTGTACGGATATGTTGCTTTTGTAATCGTTATCTTGATATGGAAGTTCCAGTTTGGTTTGGATATTTCAGTAATTAAACTATGTTGCAGTTTGTGAATATAAATGGGTCGATTAAATTTTAAATTGGTCGATCAATCGACCTATTTTTAAAGGAGTGGGTCGATTAGAATTGCCTTAGCTAATGTGGGTTGGTTACTCGACCATTAACCGACCCTTGTGCAAATTGGAGGAAAAGTATTGTTGATGTATTTTGTAATAACTTTGATCCTTAATTTATAAACGATTTATTGTGTACAGATATGTTGCTTGTTGTAATCGTTATCTTGATATGGAAGTTCCAGTTTGGTTTGGATATTTCAGTAATTAAACTATGTTGCAGTTTGTGAATATAAATGGGTCGATTAAATTTTAAATTGGTCGATCAATCGACCTATTTTTAAAGGAGTGGGTCGATTAGAATTGCCTTAGCTAATGTGGGTTGGTTACTCGACCATTAACCGACCCTTGTGCAAATTGGAGGGAAAAAGTACTGTTGATGTATTTTGTAATAACTTTGCTCCTTAATTTATAAACAGATTTATTGTGTACAGATATGTTACTTTTGTAATCACTTATCTTGATATGGCAGTTCCAGTTTGGTTTGGATATTTCAGTTTTCAATTAAACTATGTTGCGGTTTCGGTTATAAAATGGGTCGATTAAATTTTAAATTGGTCGATCAATCGACCTCTTTTAAAGGAGTGGGTCGATTAAAATTGTGTGCAAATTGGAGGAAAAAGTACGTTGATGTATTTTGTAATAACTTTGATCCTTAATTTATAAACAGATTTTTGTGTATAGATACGTTGCTTTTTGGTTATCTTGATATGGCGTTCAGTTGCTTTGGATATTTCGGTTTTCAATTGAACTATGTTGCGGTTTCGTTATAAAACGGGTCGTTTAAATTTTAAATTGGTCGATCAATCGACCCATTTTTAAAGGAGTGGGTCGATTAGAATTGCCTTAGCTAATGTGGGTTGATTACTCGACCATTGACCGACCCTTGTGTACTTTGATTTTCCATATGGTGGATTACTCGACCATAATCGACTATTAACCGACCTTTGGTGACATTTGCAACTTACAAAGCATAACATTTGCAACTTGAGCTCCAATTGCAACAAACGAAATACATTACATATCCAATAATAATAATAATAATAATAATAATAGACCACGGCCGAGCAATACATTCATTTAATCATCATCAATCACTATAACAACTCCATGATTATCTTCGCACTTGCGCTTCCACATAATGCTCCTAATCCTTTCGACCTTCTACCGGGTGCACTTCCACGGGCTTTTGTGGCTTTCTTTGTAGTAGTTGTAGTTGCTCCATCGGTAAGAGCAACTCCACTCCATCATCGATAACATCCGGTTCATCGCAACTCCATTTTTGTTTTGGTCTCTTTGCACGAGTTCATGTTGCTTCAAATTTGTTCTTGCGGAAAAAAAAACCGAAGAGTGAAATGAAATGAAGGGTGATATTATCCGTGGGAGAGACTTGCTAACTTGCGTATTTATAAGTAAAATATACTAAGCTTTTGAAGGGATGGAGTCAAACTATTTCTTAATATACGTGTAACGTTAAAGTAAGAATTTTTGGGAACAAGGAGTCAAACTATTTATTAATATCCGTGTAAAATTAAAGTAGGAATTTTTGGGAACATGTCAAGGAGACAAGGAGTACATAAATAATAGTAAAAAGTAAAAAGTATTTTTGAAAAGTTAAAAGTGTTATGAATAGTAAAGCAAAAAGTACTAGCAATGTACATAATAATAGATCACGCGACCCTAACCGACCACTAAACGACTTTATTTTAGGTCGGTTAGTGGTCGATTAACCACCGGTCGGTTTTATTGTCGTTTAATGGTCGATTCGATTAATCTACCTATCCTGCCAAGAATCTTTTCCAAGAATCTTGACAAAAGCTTTATTATCAAAATCTTTTCCAAGAATCTTGAAAAAGCTTTATTATCAAAATCTTTTCCAAGAATCTTGAGAAAATCTAACTTTAACCTACCTAAGGGGCCAAGGCGTGTTTAGAAGGACAACCCTACGGTAAATCTCCATTATTGAACGTCCTTGGTCTAACCTCCATGAGTTTAAGTAGAGCTCCTTCTTCATCCAAACTCTACTATGAATAAACTCACAAACTGCTTATCGATTACACTAGATACAAAATTATGATTCAAATTTTCTCAAAATGTATTCAAGTCCTAGAAATCGATTAGCGTATACCTATCCGTCCATCGGAACTCGCTAGCATACATGAACATCACGAGAAGATCCCGAAAAGAGTTATCAAATGTTTGGAAAGCATTTGATAAATTGCCATGTGCAACAAGTCTTACGGTTATATGTAGGTATGCGGGCCATCACCTCAAAGATGGTCGATGCCGATAATTCTTGGAATTACGTAGCTAATAAGGAATTGATTTCAAAGGGGATTCATGGCCGAAGCAGTAAATCCTTAGTGGCCATCACCCGGTTTCGGTGCTCTCATAATGACCCGAAGAAGTGCACGGAAGCCTTCGACCGAGGAGGAGATCAAAACGGACGCCATGCATCTTGATCTACTCCAAAATCCTTGAAATCAATCTTGGATACTATTTTGTAGCAAATTTTCTACTCAAAATTGAATTATTATGTATCTTTATCCTGTAATCTGCAGTTTAGTCAAAATTCCAGTTGTAATGGTCAGTTGTAATGGTCGATTAATCCACCACTGGTCGTTTGTAATGGTCGATTTTAAGGGTCGGTTTTAATGGTCGGTTAGGGTCGATTAATCCACCAAAATTTTTATGATTGGTCGTTTTAATGGTCAATTAATCTACCATTAATCCACCAAAATTAGTTTAAGACTGGTCGTTTTAATGGTCGATTAATGGTCGGTTAATCTACCACAATAACCTTAAGAACTTTTCCATAGTCGGTTAATGGTCGGTTAGGATCGGTTAATCTACTGGTCGGTTTTAATGGTCGATTAAGGGTCGGTTAATCTACCACGCATACTTTAAGATGGGTATTTTTGGAAGTTTATGTCTTCCGCTTCTTTGACGCAGTCAAAGGCCATATAACATAAAATGTCGGGTCTAAAGGCCATACTTGACTATTACCACTAAATACAAACCAGAACCGAATCGTCCTAATCTAGTTTTGGTTTATAACGATTCAATGTTTAATTAGGCGGTTCCAAAACCGGTTTGGTTCCGATTTTTGAAATTGAATGGGCATGTCTAGTGGCAGGTGTCTAGGTCGCAAGTGGGCATGGCAATGGAGACCTCCTCCATCTGAGAAAAGTGAAAAATAAAGCAACAATATCAAAGGTCAAACTCAAACTCTTTTGTCCCAATTCTCCACAAAGGCGACAATGGCAGGTATATTAAAAAATTTATATCTAATTTATGTTTATACAAGTTGTTTTAAGAACATTAATATCGGTAGCATATGTATTGCACCTAAAATTAGTAGAAGTTGTTATATCTAATTTAAGTTTACACAAGTTGTTATATCTAATTTAAGTTTATACTAGAGGTGTAAATGGTTCGGTTTATGTCAAAATCACAAATCAAACTGTCTCCTACCGATTTCCTTTTTTTCAAACCGAACCGAACAGTATGAGGCTTGAAACCGAACCGAACCGAACCGAACCATTCGGTTTGGTTTGGTTCGGATTGGATTATGGTTCAAAGAAATTTAGTTTTTGATTAATTATTTTTTCAGAACCACTAAATAGATTTTGAATCAGAAGAAAACAATGCCAATTTTTAAAAAGAAGAAGAAATATGAGACTAATTTCGTTAAGGTCGAGAGAGATCTTACGATGATTAAGAGTAAATTTTTGTTCTATGAGGTAAGGTATGAGAAAGAATATTAGAGAGGTGAAAGGGAGAGAGCGCCGGCGAGGTAAAATAAGCTATTAATAACAAGAATACTATATATATATATATATATATAATGGTTTGGTTTTGTTCGACCCCTAAAACCACAAACCGAACCAAACTGACCGATTTATAAAATTTTCAAACCGTGACCGAACCACCCTAGTCTAAAATCGAACCAAACTGCTCAGTTTAGTTCGGTTCGGCGGTTCAAATTTACACCCTTAGTTTATACAGTGATTTCGAACATTCTCGTGTTTATTGGTTGCATATATGTATTGTACCTAAAATTAGTTTCATTCAATAAATAAAAATATATATTGTATACAAAAAAAAAAAATGGGGTAAAAAATTATTATATGCAGAACTCGTTAATAAAATTCATTACATCTCATATGTTCAGTTGATGTATAATATTTTAATGCATGACGTAAAGAATTGTGTTGATAGATGTTGTATGAGTGAGGTTAGACTAACCTAAAATACAAAAAATAAAATAAAATTTAAATCTATTGTGCATTAAAGTGTTCGTCGAACAGTATAAATTATCAAATAGTATCGTGAATCTTGCCAACAAGGGAGTTACGTTAAACGAGTGTAGTAAGAGGTGTGATAGAAGACTTGCATGAATCCTGTGTTTTGAATGAGTTGACAAATATTTTAATGGTATAATCTTGATTAATTGTGTAGTAAAAATCAAGATCCCAACTTACATTGGGCTCTTTTCTCTTCCTCTCTTCTTCTTTGTCATATGTCATCTTTTTCTTATTTGTTTTAACATTCTTTCTTAAGGCTAAGGTCTTCTTTCTTTGAATATTAACTTGCTAAAGAAATTATATTGGGGTATTTCTTTCTTTTGTGGTATGTTTTTTTAATTGTTAATTGTTAGGCTGAGCGATTAATAAACAACACAACAAATTCCTTGCTACTCTAGAAAAAAGCAAAGTTTCTTTGTTCAAATCTCAACTCCTGGTTGAACAGATGGGCGATGAGTTAATCAGCAAGTTCTTGGGTACTCTTCTGTCTTTTGTGGCACTAAATAGTGGAGTTTTGATCATCTTCCAATAAAATCTCCCCTGTGGAGGCGGTCTTGTGCTTGCCATTGTGTTGGGATTCATATTACTAGCTGGCTTTGTATCCTCTACTATAATTTCCTACTTCATATTGCAAAGGCTTATGTTATTCGTTCAAGAGTTCAATAAGAAAAAAAGGACAACTGTTGAAATCTATTGAAAAGCTAGCAACACATCAGTCGTCAGCATCACAACCACATGAAGCAGCACCATCACCACTATCACCACCACATGAAGCAGCATCACTAGTACCACATCAAGAAACATCACTACAACAGCCGGTAACATCACAAGCACCACCATGGCCATCAACAAAAAAGTCGTCACAACCACAGTCAATAGCAACACGACATCGAGCAACAGAGTCATCAAAACCAACTTCATCAAGATATGTCCCTATCAACATTTCTGTCCATAGGCCACCTAACTTTAGCAATGTGTATGCCAAAAGTTCACCTCTCCCTAAACAAGTTGCCCAGAGTCCATTATCCCCTAGCCAAGTTTCTTCCCGTAGACCACCTGTTCCACCTGTCCCTCGCCAATCTTTTGCCCATGTCCCTCCCCTAACTTCCTCCAAAATCGAGGGCGAAGTTTCTGTCCATAACCCATCTGTCCATAACCACGGTGGGAGCAACTCACTAAAAAATAGTTAATTAATCTCTTCTTAAATAGCTATCCTGTTTGATCTGACGGTTCCACAAACCATGACAAGGCAAACAGAAACTGAACCGTGGATGGCCGGTTCTGGTTTCAGTTCCGGTTTCCCGGTTTTTAATATTTTGAAAAATTTTAACATTTTTTTACTATTAATTTTTAAAATCTATTATAAACTGTAAAAAAAAGTGTTCTAAGATATTATTAATTATCAAAATACAAACATAAAAAAAATGCTTAGGGTGTGTTAGGCATCATGATATAGTAGGTTGATTTTGACATTCAAAATTTATTATGCTGGACTCCTCCATCCTTTCATCAAGTCTCCTCTAGTCTTTCATCAATTCTAATGCTCCAGGAGGTCAGAGTAGGTGCAGGCGTGGAGCATGTAGGAGCAGATGATTTCAAAATTCAAAGTTGCAAACGTTTAAGATTTGAATTGGCGATTCTTGAACGGTTTTATGGCAGTTTGGAACTCGCGGTTCACGGTTCCTGATAAATGTAAACCAGAACCGAATCGTCCTAATCCAGTTTTGGTTAATAACAATTCATTGTTTAATTGTGCGGTTCTAAAATCGGTTTGGTTCCGATTTTGAAACTGAATGGGCATGTCTAATGGCAGGTGTCTAGGTCGCAAGTGGGCATGGCAATGGAGACCTCCTCCCTCTGAGAAAAGTAAAAAAACAAAGCAACAATATCAAAGGTCAAACTCAAACTCTTTTGTCCCAATTCTCCACAAAGGCGACAATGGCAGGTATATTAAAATATTTATATCTAAATTTATGTTTAAACAAGTTGTTTTAAGAACATTAATACCGGTAACATATGTATTGTACCTATAATTAGTACAAGTTGTTATATTTAATTTAAGTTTACACAAGTTGTTATATCTAATTTAAGTTTATACTAGGGGTGTAAATGGTTCGGTTTATGTCAAAACCACAAACCGAACTGCCTCTTACTGGTTCTCTTTTTTTGAAATCGAACCGAACCATATGAGGCTTGAAATCGAACCGAACTGAACCATTCGGTTTGGTCTGGTTCAGTTTGGTTTTATGGTTCGAAAAAATTTATTTTTTGATTAATTATTTTTTTCAGAACCACTGAATAGATTTTGAAAAAGAAGAAGACAATGCCAATTTTCAAAAAGAAGAAGAAATATGAGACTAATTTCGTTAAGGTCGAGAGAGATCTTACGTTGGTGAAGAGTAAATTTTTGTTCAATGTGGTGTGAGAAAGAAAGTTAGAGAAGTGAAAGGGAGAGACCGACAGCGAGGTAAGAGAAACTATTAATAACAAGAATACTATATATATATATATGTATATATATATATATGTATATATATATATAGCTGTTTGGTTTAGTTCGACCCTTAAAACCACAAACCGAACCGAACTGATCGGTTTATAAAATTTTCAAACCGTGACCGAACCACCCTAGTCTAAAACCGAACCTAACCGCTCAGTTTAGTTCGGTTTGGCGGTTCGAATTTACACCCCTAGTTTATACAGTGATTTTGAACATTCTCGTGTTTTTTGGTAGCATATTTGTATTGTACCTAAAATCAATTTCATTCAATAAATAAAAATCTATATCGTATAAAAAAAAAGATCGGGGTAAAAAATTTATTATATGCAGAACTCGTTAAAAAAATTCATTACATCTCATATGTTCAGTCGATGTATAACATTTTAATGCATGATGTAAAGAATTGTGTTGATAGATGTTGTATGAGTGAGATTAGACTAACCTAAAATACAAAAAAGAAAATAAAATATAAATCTATTGTGCATTAAAGTGTTCGTCGAATAGTATAAACTATCAAATAGTATCGTGAATCTTGTCAACAAGGGAGCTACGTTAAACATGTGTAGTAAGAGGTGTGATAGATGCTTTGAACCCCGTGTTTTCAATGAGTTGACAAATATTTTAATGGTATAATCTTGATTAATTGTGAAGTAAAAATCAAGATCCTAACTTACATTGGGCTCTTTTCTCTTCCTCTCTTCATCTTTGTCATCTGCCGTCTTTTTCTTATTTTGTTTTAACATTCTTTCTTAAAGCTAAGGTCTTCTTTCTTTGAATATTAACTTGCTAAAGAAATTATATTGTGGTATTTCTTTCTTTTGTGGTATGTTTTTTTATTTGTTAATTGTTAGGTTGAGCGATTACTAAACAAGACAACAAATTCCTTGCTACTCTAGAAAAGAGCAAAGACTCTTTGTTCAAATCTCAACTTCTGGTTGAACAGATGGGCCATGAGTTAATCAGCAAGTTCTTAGGTACTCTTCTGTCTTTTATGGCATTAAATAGTGGAGTTTTGATCATTTTCAAATCAAATCTCCCCTGTGGAGGCGGTCTTGTGCTTGCCATTGTGTTAGGATTCATATTACTAGCTGCCTTTCTATGCTCTACTATAATTTCCTACTTCATATTGCAAAGGCTTATGTTATTCGTTCAATAGTTCTACAAGAAAACAAGGACAACTGTTAAAATCTATTGAAAAGCTAGCATCACAATAGTCGGCAGCATCACAACCAGCAGCACCATCACTACCACATGAAGCAACATCACCACCATTAAGAAAAATCACTACAATAGCCAGCAACATCACAGGCACCACCACGGCCATTAAAACAAAATTCATCACAACCACAGTCAATAACAACACCACATCGAGCAACAGAGTCATCAAAACCAACTTCATCAAGATATGTTCCTATCACGTTTCTGTCCATAGGCCACCTGACTCTAGCAATGTTTATGCCAAAAGTGTGCCTCTCCCTAAACAAGTTGCCCACAGTCCATTATCCCCTATCCAAGTTTCTTCCCGTAGACCACCTGTTCCACCTGTCCCTCGCCAATCTTTTGCCTATGTCCATCCCCTAGCTTCCTCCAAAATCGAGGGCGAAGTTTCTATCCATAACCACGGTGGGAGCAACTCACTCAAAAATAGTTAATTAATCTCTTTTTAAATAGCTGTCCTGTTTGATCCGACGGTTTCACAAACCGTGACAACGCAAATTGAAACTGAACCGTGGATGGCCGGTTCCCGTTTCTGTTTCGGTTTCCCGATTTTTAATATTTTGAAAAATTTTAACATTTTTTTTACTATTAACTTTTAAAATCTATTATAAAGTGTAAAAAAAGTGTTATAAGATATTATTAATTATCAAAATACAAACTTTAAAAAAAATGTTTAGGGTGTGTTAGGCATCATGATATAGTAGATTGATTTTGACATTCAAAATTTATTATGCTAGAATTCTCCAACTTTTCACCAAGTCTCCTCCAGTCTTTCATCAATTCTAATGTTCAAGGAGGTCAGAGTAGGTGTAGGCGTGGAGTGTGTTGGAGCAGAAGATTTCAAAATTCAAAGTTTCAAACGTTTAAGATTTGAATTGGCAGTTTGGAACTTTCGGTTTACGGTTCCTGAAAAATGCAAACCGAAACCGAATCTTCCTAATCCAGTTTTGGTTCATAACGATTCACTGTTTAATTGGGCAGTTTTAAAACCGGTTTGGTTCCGGTTTTTGAAACCGATTGGGCATGTCTAGTGGCAGGTGTCTAGGTCGCAAGTGGGCATGACAATGGAGACCTCCTCCATCTGAGAAAAGTGAAAAATAAAGCAACAATATCAAAGGTCAAACTCAAGCTCATTTGTCCCAATTCTCCACAAAGGCGACAATGACAGGTATATTAAAATATTTATATCTAATTTATGCTTATACAAGTTGTTTTAAGAACATTAATATCGGTAGCATATGTATTGTACCTATAATTAGTACAAGTTCTTATATCTAATTTAAGTTTACACAAGTTGTTATATCTAATTTAAGTTTATACTAGGGGTGTAAATGGTTCGGTTTATGTCAAAACCACAAATCGAACTGCCTCCTACTGGTGCCCTTTTTTTCAAACCGAACCGAATCGTATGAGGCTTAAAACCGAACCGAACCGAACCATTCGGTTTGGTTTGGTTCAGTTCAGTTTTATGGTTCAAGGAAATTTATTTTTTGATTAATTATTTTTTCAGAACCACTGAATAGATTTTGAAAAAGAAGAAGACAATGCCAATTTTCAAAAAGAAGAAGAAATATGAGATTAATTTCGTTAAGGTCAAGAGAGATCTAACGATGGTTAAGACTAATTTTTTGTTCTATGAGGTGTGAGAAAGAATGTTAGAGAGGTGAAAGGGAGAGAGCGCCGGCGAGGTCAGAGAAATTATTAATAACAAGAATACTATATACATATATATATATATATATATATATATAACGGTTTGGTTTGGTTTGACCCCTAAAACCACAAACCGAACCGAACTGATCGGTCTATAAAATTATCAAACCGTGACCGAACCACCCTAGTCAAAAACGGAACCAAACCGCTCGGTTTAGTTCCGTTCGGCGGTTCGAATTTACACCCCTAGTTTATACATTGATTTTGGACATTCTTGTGTTTATTGGTAGCATATATGTATTGTACCTAAAATTAGTTATATTCAATAAATAAAAATCTATATTGTATACAAAAAAAATCGTGGTAACAAATTTATTATATGCAGAACTCGTTAATAAAATTCATTAAATCTCATATGTTCAGTCGATGTATAACATTTTAATGTATGACGTAAAGAATTGTGTTTATAGATGTTGTATGAGCGAGGTTAGACTAACGTAGAATACAAAAAATAAAATAAAATATAAATCTATTGTGCATTAAAGTGTTCGTCGAACAGTATAAACTATCAAAGAGTATCGTGAATCTTGACAACAAGGGAGTTACGTTAAACGAGTGTAGTAGGAGGTGGGATAGAAGACTTGAATCCCGTGTTTTCAATGAGTTGACAAATATTTTAATGGTATAATCTTGATTAATTGTGTAGTAAAAATCAAGATCCCAACTTACATTGGGCTCTTTTCTCTTCCTCTCTTCTTCTTTGCCATCTGTCATCTTTTTCATATTTTGTTTTAACATTCTTTCTTAAGGCTAAGGTCATCTTTCTTTGAATATTAACTTGCAAAAGATATTATATTGGGGTATTTCTATCTTTTGTGTTTTTTTTTTATTTGTTAATTGTTAGGTTGAGCGATTACTAAACAACACAACAAATTCCATGCTACTCTAGAAAAGAGCAAAGTCTCTTTGTTCAAATCTCAATTCCTTGTTGAACAGATGGGCGATGAGTTAATTAGCAAGTTCTTGGGTACTCTTCTGTCTTTTGTGGCACTAAATAGTGGAGTTTTGATCATCTTCCAATCAAATCTCCGCTGTGGAGGCGGTTTTATGCTTGCCATTGTGTTGGGATTCATATTACTAGCTGGCTTTGTATCCTCTACTATAATTTCCTACTTCATATTGCAAAGGCTTATGTTATTCGTTCAAAAGTTCAACAAAAAAAAGGACAACTGTTGAAATCTATTGAAAAGCTAGCAACACAACAGTCATCAGCATCATAACCACATGAAGCAACACCATCACCACCATTACCACTACATGAAGCAGCATCACCACCACATCAAGAAACATCACTACAACAGCCAGCAACATCACAGGCACCACCATGGCCATCAACACAAAAGTCGTCACAACCACAGTCAATAGCGACACCACATCGAGCAACAGAGTCATCAAAACCAACTTCATCCAGATATGTCCCTATTAACGTTTCTGTCCATAGGCCACTTGACTTTAGCAATGTTTATGCCAAAAGTGTACCTCTCCCTAAACAAGTTGCCCACAGTCCATTATCCCTTAGCCAAGTATTTTTTTCGTAGACCACCTGTTCCACTTGTCCCTCGCCAATCTTTTGCCCATGTCCCTCCCCTAGCTTCCTACTAAATCGAGGGCAATGTTTCTGTCTATCACCACGGTGGGAGCAACCCACTCAAAAATAGTTAATTAATCTCTTCTTAAATAGCTTTCCTGTTTGATCCGACGGTTCCACAAACCGTGACAAGGCAATAGAAACCGAACCGTGGATGGCCGGTTCTGGTTTCAGTTCCTGTTTCCCGATTTTTAATATCTTGAAAATTTTTAACATTTTTTTTACTATTAATTTTTATAATCTATTATGAAGTGTAAAAAAAGTGGTATAAGATATTATTAATTTTCAAAATACAAACTTAAAAAAAAATGCTTAGGCTGTGTTAGGCATCATGATATAATAGGTTGATTTTGACATTCAAAATTTATTATGTTGGACTCCTCCATCCTTTCATCAAGTCTCCTCCAGTCTTTCATCAATTCTAATGTTCAAGGAGGTCAGAGTAGGTGCATGCGTGGAGTATGTAGGAGCAGATGATTTCAAAATTCAAACGTTTAAGATTTGAATTGGCAGTTTTTGAACGGTTTTATGGCAGTTTGGAACTGGCGATTCACGGTTCCTGAGAAATGCAAACCGAAACCAAATCGTCCTAATCCAGTTTTGGTTCATAATGATTCACTGTTTAATTGGGCGGTTCCAAAACAGGTTTGGTTCCGATTTTTGAAACCGAATGCGCATGTCTAATGGCATGTGTCTAGGTTGCAAGTGGGCATGGCAATGGAGACCTCCTCCATCTGAGAAAAGAGTGAAAAACAAAGTAACAATATCAAAGGTCAAACTCAAACTCTTTTGTCTCAATTCTCCCCAAAGTCGACAATGGCAGGTATATTAAAATATTTATATCTAATTTATGTTTATAAAAGTTATTTTAAGAACATTAATATCGGTAGCATATGTATTGTACCTATAATTAGTACAAGTTGTTATATCTAATTTAAGTTTACACAAGTTGTTATATCTAATTTAAGTTTATAATAGGGGTGTAAATGGTTCGGTTTATGTCAAAATCACAAACCGAACTGCCTCATACCGGTTCCCTTTTTTTCAAATCGAACCGAACCGTATGAGGCTTTAAACTGAAACGAACCGAACCATTCGGTTTGGTTTGGTTCGGTTCGGTTCGGTTCGATTTTATGGTTCAAAGAAATTTATTTTTTGATTAATTATTTTTTCAGAACCACTGAATAGATTTTGAAAAAGAAGAAGACAATGCCAATTTTCAAAAAGAAGAAGAAATATGAGACTAATTCCGTTAAGGTCGAGAGAGATTTTACGATGGTTAAGAGTAAATTTTGTTCTATGAGGTGTGAGAAAGAATGTTAGAGAGGTGAAAGGGAAGAGCGCCGGCAAGGTAAGAGAAACTATTAATAACAAGAATACTATATACACACACACACACATATATATATATATATATATATATATATATATAACGGTTTGGTTTGGTTCGACCCCTAAAATCACAAACCGGACCGAATTGACCAGTTTATAAAATTTTTAAACCGTGACTGAACCACCCTAGTCTAAAACCGAACCAAATCGTTCGATTTAGTTCGGTTCAGCGGTTCGAATTTATACCCTAGTTTATACAGTGATTTTGAACATTCTCGTATTTATTGGTAGCATATATGTATTGTACCTAAAATTAGTTTCATTCAATAAATAAAAATCTATATCGTATACAAAAAAAGAAAAAATCGGGGTAAAAAATTTATTATATGCAGAACTCGTTAATAAAATTCATTACATCGCATATGTTCAGTCGATGTATAACATTTTAATGCATGACGTAAAGAATTGTGTTGATAGATGTTGTATGAGTGGGGTTAGACTAACCTAAAATACAAAAAATAAAATAAAATAAAAATCTATTGTGCATTAAAGTGTTCGTCGAACAGTATAAACTATCAAATCATGAATCTTGCCAACAAGGGAGTTACGTTAAACGTGTGTAGTAGGAGGTGTGATAGAAGACTTGATTCCCGTGTTTTCAATGAGTTGACAAATATTTTAATGGTATAATCTTGATTAATTGTGTAGTAAAAATCAAGATCCCAACTTACATTGGGCTCTTTTCTCTTCCTCTCTTCTTCTTTGTCATCTGCCGTCTTTTTCTTATTTTGTTTTAACATTCTTTCTTAAGGCTAAGGTCTTCTTTCATTGAATATTAACTTGCTTGAGAAATTATATTGTGGTATTTCTTTCTTTTGTGGTATGTTTTTTTATTTGTTAATTGTTAGGTTGAGCGATTACTAAACAACACAACAAATTCCATGCTGCTTTAGAAAAGAGCAAAGTCTCTTTGTTCAAATCTCAACTCCTTGTTGAACAGATGGGCGATGAGTTAATCAGCAAGTTCTTGGGTACTCTTCTGTCTTTTGTGGCACTAAATAGTGGAGTTTTGATCATCTTCCAATCAAATCTCCCCTGTGGAGGCGGTCTTCTTCTTGCCATTGTGTTGGGATTCATATTACTAGCTGGCTTTGTATCCTCTAATATAATTTCCTACTTCATATTGCAAAGGCTTATGTTATTCGTTCCAAAGTTCAAAAAAAAAAAAAAAAAAAAAGGACGACTGTTGAAATCTATTGAAAAGCTAGCAACACAACAGTCATCAGCATCATAACCATATGAAGCAGCACCATCACCACCATTACCACCACATGAAGCAGCATCACCACCACATCAAGAAACATCACTACAACAGCCAGCAACATCACAGGCACCACCATGGCCATCAACACAAAAGTCGTCACAACCACAGCTAATAGCAACACCACATCGAGGAACATAGTCATCAAAACCAACTTCATCAAGATATATCCCTATTAACATTTCTGTCCATAGGCCACCTGACTTTAGCAATGCTTATGCCAAAAGTGCACCTCTCCCTAAACAAGTTGCCCACTGTCCATTATCCCCTAGCCAAGTTTTTTTTTCCGTAGACCACCTGTTCCACCTATCCCTCGCCAATCTTTTGCCCATGTCCCTCCCCTAGCTTCCTCCAAAATCGAGGGCGAAGTTTCTGTCCATAACCCATCTGTCCATAACCACGGTAGGAGCAACTCACTAAAAAATAGTTAATTAATCTCTTCTTAAATAGCTGTCGTGTTTGATCCGACGATTCCACAAACCGTGACAAGGCAAACCGAAACCGAAACGTGGATGGCCGGTTTCGATTTCAGTTCTGGTTTCCCCGTTTTTAATATTTTGAAAATTTTTAACATTTTTTTTAATCTTAATTTTTAAAATCTATTATAAAGTATAAAAAATGTGTTATAAGATATTATTAATTATCAAAATACAAACTTAAAAAAAAATGCTTAGGGTGTGTTAGGCATCATGATATAATTGGTTGATTTTGACATTTAAAATTTATTATGCTGGACTCCTCATCCTTTCATCAAGTCTCCTCCAGTCTTTCATTAATTCTAATGTTCAAGGAGGTCAGAGTAGGTGCAGGCGTGGAGCATGTAGGAGCAGGTGATTTCAAAATTCAAAGTTTTAAACGTTTAGGATTTGAATTGGCGGTTTTTAAACGGTTTTATGGCGGTTTGGAACTGACGGTTTACGGTTCCTGAAAAATGCAAACTGGAACCGAATCGTCCTAATCCAGTTTTGGTTCATAACGATTCACTGTTTAATCTAGTGGTTCCAAAACCGGCTTATTTTCGATTTTTGAAACCGAATGGGCTTGTCTAGTGGCAGGAATCTAGGTCACAAGTGGGCTTGGCAATGGAGACCTCCTCCATTTAAGAAAAGTGAAAAGCAAAGTAACAGTATCAAAGGTCAAACTCAAACTCTTTTGTCCCAATTCTCCACAAAGGCGACATTGACAGGTATATTAAAATATTTGTATCTAATTTATGTTTATACAAGTTGTTTTAAGAACATTAATATCGGTAGCATATGTATTGTACCTATAATTAGTACAAGTTGTTATATCTAATTTAATTTACACAAGTTGTTATATCTAATTTATGTTTATACTAGGGGTGTAAATGTTTCGGTTTATTTCAAAACCATAAACCGAACAGCCTCCTACCGATTCCCTTTTTTTCAAACCAAACCGAACCATTTGAGACTTGAAACCGAACCGAACCATTCAGTTTGGTTTGGTTTGGTTCGATTCGGTTCGATTTTATGTTTCAAAAAAATTTAATTTTTGATTAATTATTATTTCAGAAACATTGAATAGAATTTGAAAAAGAAGAAGACAATGCCAATTTTCAAAAAGAAGAAGAAATATGAGACTAATTTTGTGAAGGTCGATAGAGATCTTACGATGGTTAAGAGTAAATTTCTGTTCTATGAGGTGCGAGAAAGAATGTTAGAGAAGTGAAAGGGAAAGAGTGCCGGCGAGGTAACCTCTGTGATAACCTCTGTTGATCACCACCACCGTCTGTGACCACCACCACCGTCTGGCGACAATCTTCAGCGACCACCACCATCGTCTGTGAAAACCTCTGTTGATCACCACGGCCGTCGGCGACAACCTCGAACGACCACCACCACCACCTTCGACTACAATCTCCGGCAATCACTACCGCCGTCAACGACAATCTACATTGATTACCACCTCCGTCGGCGACCACCTCCGACTCCCATCACCGATGACAGCCTCCAGCGACCTTCATTGCCACCTGTGCCAACCTCCGACAGTCGCCACCGGTGACCACACCACCAACGATAACCTCTGGTAACCACCACCGTCGTCATCCCTGCCTGCGGCCACCACCGCCGCCGTCAATCCCTACTGGCGGCCACCACCACCTCCGTTGACCACCACCACCATCAACAACCACCGATGTCCACCACCACCTCTGCCGAAAACCTCCGGCGGCCACCACCGCCGACAACGACAACCTCCAACAATTACCAATGTCGGCGGCCGCCACCACCGTTTAAGGCTTTAGTTGAAATGATTTTTTGTAATGTTTATTTTTATTTGATAATTATTTATTAATGAATAAATGGGCGCCTAAGCCCATTTTTGGCCCGCCCATTTATGCTCATGTTATCAATTAGACACTCACTCACCTGCCTATTTAAGCCCGTCACTCAGATGATGCTTCTCATACCCGCCCAGTCTTCGCATTTGCCACCTCTATAGCTGAGTATACTGCTGTTGGGGATAAGTTGTTGGCGCTCAAACCCAAGAATCTTAGCTTTGCTGAAGCAACTAATCTCCTGTTTGCCATTGAAACTGCTTATGAGGTCCTTGAGCGGGCTGGGTTTACCGCAAATAAATCTGTCCTTGTTCTCGGAAATGATGGTAGAGTTGGCAGCCTTGTCATTCAGCTAGCGAAGCATGTTTTTGGAGCATTAGACAATGTCTGTCATTCTAGCTATGAATTCCCCAAATTCATTCTTGACCACTATACCAACACCAATTATCTTAAAATCTAATATTGCCATGAATTGTGATTGTTCAGAAAACAATCATAAAAGGATAATTTGTTAAAATAAAGAAAGAACTACCTTTAATGTATATATAGGTGTTCCACATAGACATGCTCATTCGGTTCCAAAAATCGGAACCGAACCGGAATCGAACCGATTTTGGAACCGTTCAAACTATGATCCGCCTAAACATGAAACGTCAGAACCAAAATCGGATTAGGACGATTCGGTTCTGGTTTGCATTTTGTTCCAAAAATTAGAACCGAACCGGTTTTGGAACCGTCCAAACCGTGAACCGCCATGAACCGAAACCGAATTAGGACGGTTCGGTTCTGGTTTGCATTTCTCAGAAACCATTGTCGGTTCCAAACTGCCATAAAACCGTTCAAAAACCACCAAATTCAAATTTAAAACACTTGAAACATTGCAATTTGAAACCATCTGTTCATACATGCTCTATGCATGCACCTACTCTGATCTCCTTGGACATTAGACTTGATGAAAGACTGAAGGAAACTTGATAAATGGATGAAGAGTCTAGCATAATAAATTTTGAATGTCAAAATGAAACTACTATCTAACATACCCTAAGTATTTTTTAAGTTTGTATTTTGATAATTAATAACATATTTTAACAATTTTTTTTACACTTTATAATAGATTTTAAAATTAAAAATAAAAACAAATGTCAAAAAAGGTTAAAAACAATTCAAAAAAATTAAAAACTGTTAAATCGGGAAATTGGAACCGGCAAGTTGGAATCGTAACCGGAACTCCACGGTTCGGTTTCGGTTTGCCTTGTCACGGTTTGTGGAACCGTCGGTTCTGAACCGAAACCGAAACTGGAACCAGTTTGGACATGTCTAGTTCCATAGGTGCAGTATCTCTAACATAAAGAGTTTGACATCGCATTTTGATTTTGTGTTTGGCAAAAGGAAATTCTATTAAATTTATTTATTAGTTGTTCTAGCAATAATAACGTCCTTTTTTATAGTACTATTAACCATTATCAACATAAATCTTCATAACTATTACTCTATCCGTTTCACCCAAAGAGTCCACATTTGAAAAATCTAATAATTAAAAGATATATAAGTGTCTTTAGAATTGGTCATAATTAAAAAAAAAAAAATTTACTTGAGCATAGACAAGATGTTTATAGCATATGTGGAGGGTAAAGTTAAAATGTTTATGTAGATTGTAAGCATAAGTTTTCAAAATAGACTTTTTGAGTGAAACATCCTAAAAAAAGAACATAAATGCTAAATACAACAACCCCAAAGTACTAAATACAACACCCCACCTGAAAAAAATACTCTTTTGTCCGTCATTCAATTATTAAAAATAAAAATAATAAAATAAAAAGGAAGCCCACCTCGAGGTGGCGGCCCTCAAAGAAGAAGATTAGCTCGGGATGGCGGCTCTCTAGGAATTTTTTTTTAAAGTAGGGTCAAAATAGTATTTTTGCCAAGGGTGTTGTATTTAGCACATTTGGGTGTTGTATTTAGCACCTCTTTGACCGGAATGGAGAGAGTAATACTTAGTAGTTCTAAAAAATAATGTATTTACTTTTCTTTTTACCTCTCCTTTACATAATTACATTTGTTGTTTATTCTTACTTATAAAAAAATTATATACATTTATTGTTGGCTTTGTTTATTTATTTATTTCAAAGTTGAAATTAGATTTTGAATATGATTTTATTCAAAATTATAGTAATATATTTTGGATTGTATAAATCAATATATTTTTACTTGCATTTGTTTTGGTTGAGATTGATATAACTTACACGGGTATTTTGGATATTTTTCTTCATAATCAATGTTGAGCAAAAGATATCTAAGTGAAAAGCTGCTTTTAAGAGAATCACTTTTAATAGAATCATTTCTCCATAACCATTACCGAAAATAAAAAACAATACCAAAATTGGCTCTTTAGGAGTAGAGGACAATGTAAGTAAATAAACTGTATAAACCATGTTGCTTCTTCATTCACATTGAAATCAATAGTAACTAAAACCAAATAAATAAGGAAAATAAAAAGGGATCCAAAATGTTTTTTACGAAATTTTCACACCAATGTATGTAGATGATGATTGATTAAAGGGTAAAATCACCTCTTGAGCCATGGGATGTTTAAGCAATTAGTAAGAAGGGATGGCGTACATGTACGATGGCTTACCTTCAGAACCCTAGTAACACAAATGAAAAGGTAATCAATGGAAACTGCAATTTTCAGCTGCGGCTAAAGGGAATCCGACATAACGGAAGTTAATTTTGAATGTAAAAGGTCTGTATGAATCCACCACAATAGGAGTAGAAGATACCGCAGAGAACTGAGACGTACATCCAAGGCGCTAACACATTATTTCAATTTGACAAGGCTTTTGGTGTAACCAATTGTCTTGCACCTTTGCCCACCCACCATTGATAGCCCCATGATCCTTCTCCTCGTGATTTTCCTAACAACCCGAAGCTTTAAATGATAACGAAATAATCCTATACCCCACCAATCAAACATCAGTTCGTCATTATGGATGCCCAAAAGTGTAATCCATGGTCGAAATCTGTAAGGGTCAATAAACGAAGAGCAACGACTGATAATCGCATACAGGTTGAGCCTATGCCTTTTAATCCAAGACCATTTTCTGTAGTCCCGGAGCACCCATATGTCAAGCTCTAGGCCATCCGGGCACATAAAACACAAGCTCAATTGCTCTTTCATCACTAACAGATTCATCCATCCATGCCTCTGTTGCGAGAGACATTCATATCCTGGATGAGGCAAGGCACGGAAATCTTCACTATCCATGCTATAAACCAAGATGGAATTTGCACAAGGAGGAATATGATAGTCATTACTACACTGATGTCTAACCATCCAGTGAAGATGTCCATTCACAATTGCAGGGGAAGCACTTGCAGGGGAATATGAGTAAGATGTAATTTCTCTCCACATCTTAGCCCCAAGGGTGTATATATAATACTGATAGTAATTGCCTCGATAATTGCCCCTATAACACCAACAAAGCAGCTCATAATCCCTTGTTAAAGGATTAAAGAAGATCCCAGCTATACTCCCTGGTTGTTTTGGAGGAGTAAGAGCTAATTCTTCCCGAGTGATAGGGTTGACAATGAAAAACATATTGGTCTGACCCTTTTTCCTTAACAAGACTAACCCATTGCAAGAACCCATAAGGTAAGGATGATGTTGCATCATCAATAGCGAATTTCTGGCTATCTTGGAATACTTTGCTTCTTCTTTAGCTGCTTCTTCGAAGATAAACAAGTCTGATTCACCACCGTCACCAACCATGTAATTGGATTGTAAAAGATGTGATGGACTAGCTCTTTTTAGATGCAATTCAATAAAATAAGGTGTTGAGGTTAATGCCCGCCATTGCCTACAGACTCTTCGGCATTGTAGAACGTGTTCAGCTGGGAGTCTAAGTAGGACCTCGATGATGATATCATCAGGAAAAGGATTAATAACCTTCTTTGGATGAACAGTAAACAGATCAACTAGTTGAACCCAAAGATGAGGAATCCACGAGATGCAGTGAAGGCCCATCTTTCCTAGAGAAGCAAGAAATTTAATCAAACTCACAAGGTGAAAACATACATAATTGTCATATACTCCCTCTGTCCCCCAAAATATACTCCCGTTTGACAAGTCAAACTTTTTAAAGTCATAGCTTTACTTATACATTTTCAAATTGCACTAGAATTATTACTATCTTTACAAAGGGGACTACTTTCTTGAGACAAACCAAAGAGGAAAAAAGAGATTTTTTTTTTTTTTTTGAGGTGGAGGGAGTAGTTATTTCACATTTTCTTTTTTATTAAAATTATTATTATTATTGTTGGTGGTGACGTTTTTTTTTTTTTTTTCTTGTTTTGGGGGAGGGGGTGGGGGCCAGGGTGCACACTTAGAGATGAAAACTAAAACAAAATACAAACTAGGTTACATAGGAAGACATTATCTTAGCAACTACTCCGTCTGTTCCAGGTAAAGAGTCCACTATTCTAATTTGAAATGTTCCACTTAAAGAGTCCACTTTAAAAAATTATGCTTACAATGTCCATAACTTTTCAACTTTACCCTCCACTTATATTGTAAGCATCTTGGTTATGCTTAAGTATTTTTATAATTATGATCAACTTTAATGACACTAATATATCTCTTAATTATTAGACTTTTTAAATATGAACTCTTTGGGTGGAATGGAGGGAGCATATTTGTAGCTCTTAAATACTCTATGTTGCTAATATTGTCGGCACACATTGGCAATGATCGAGGCGCAAAATTAAGTATGAAGAATGAAATGTCGGGCTCAATCACTAAGAAAACTCACATTTAATTACCAATAAACTCAAAAACTCCTTGGTATAGCCAGGCAAATTTGCAGGGTTATTTGTGTGTTTGATTGACTGGGATGTGATGCTCATTGATTGACTATGCAAACTGTAGTAATACCAAGCTCCTTCACAACTAGAGTTTTCACTCAAGCAGAGCAAGATGTCTATACTTCTTAAGTCATTCAACTGCATTAATACAAACTCTCGCACTTCCTCTCATTCTCCCCAAAAGGATGGGAAATGAACTGAGGTAAGTAGTGAATAATGATTTACTGGAGCTGCTAAACCTATTCGGCAATTGAGAAAACCAATTACTTAGTTGGCAGAGAAAAGGGTATTTCCTTTCGTGCTATAGCCACCGTCTCCTACGGTCCCTCCATGTAGGCCAAAATTCATGCTTTATTGCTTCTAATACTACATCTTTCTACAGGAGAAGGGTCCAGTTTTTACACTTGTAAGAAAACATTGGCCGACATTAAACCAATATTCGACATAATATTTTAGATAATTTATTAGCAACTAAAACTTAGAATACCAACGTAAATAATTCTAAACACCCAAATAACCGATCAGCGGAATTACAATAACCAATCACCCCAACCAATCCCCATTATATAAAACAACTAATATGGAGGAGAGCACACACCTTTATATTAATCAACTTTAAGAAGTAAGGAGGAGCAACTAACAATTCAAGGTGGCTCTTTTCTACACCAACCTTAACCACACAGTGCACAATGATTTTGGCCGACCAACACAACACGAAGAATTTTTGTAAAGAATATATATATATTTTTTTGATAAGTAAAATGAAGAATACCCCAATTAGTGCAACTAACAATTCAAGGTGGCTCTTTTCTACACCAACCTTAACCACACAGTGCACAATGATTTTGGCCGACCAACACAACACGAAGAATTTTTGTAAAGAATATATATATATTTTTTTGATAAGTAAAATGAAGAATACCCCAATTAGTCAAATTTTTTGACCATATAAAAAAGTTAAGAACATATATGACAAAATGTGAGAATGCTAAAATCAGTGACCGGTTCATAGATAATAAGAACAATCGTGAATTGAATTGAAGCGAAACAGGTTAATCGATTAGAAGCATTGATCGATCGAGATGTGGACTGAGACTGACTGACCTTCCTAAGCATCCCCAAGGGGGACGCTATTACTCCAAATCAAGCGCAAATCCCTCAAAAAGGCTCTCCAAGGGCAGCAATTTCCCTGCTTCAAAATAGCGTCCGCCTCCTCCTTGCGTTAAATACAAGGGGGAAGGTTGTTTAATAGGTAAAAAAATTAGGTTTGAATTGAAAAACCAAAAATAGGTGAAGATTCAATAGGTAAAGAACAAACACGCCTCTTTTTTTTTTTTTTTTTTTGTTGCGATTCTTTAAAAATATATATATATATATATATGCACAGTCTCTCAAATTTCTTTAATATATACAAAAAAAATATCAAAAATCTGTCGATCATCAATATAATCTTTTTATACTTGCTTAATTCAAATTAGTTAATATCTTTCCTTTTCCCTTGAGAAGTCTGTTTGAAAAAGTCAATGTCATAGCTTGAAATTAGAAATGGAAGACACAGTTTAAATTTCGTGAGTTAAAATTATTAATCAAATTCTAATTCTAAAGTTTGATATTGAATAGTCAACTATAGCCTGACTTTCTTAATTTATGAGAATGAAAAATACCATAATTATCCCACACAACTATCAACAGTTTTTATTGATTTCTACCACCCAACAGAATCACCTAGGTGCACCCTTTTCATATCACGGAAGCGCACACGCATTATGCCCTTGTACCTTGAACAACATTCATATTGTGGTGAGGGTATTCATGCTGAAAAGTAAGGTGTCTTCCCTCCCTAGGAGGATTAATGTAAGATTTTCATGCAAAACCATATACAGCACAAGGTTAATTAATTGAAAGTAATATATAGCCTCACAATTCAAACGAAATATATAGTCTGCATTGCATACATCTGTTATTAATTACGCGTGAATAATGAATGAATGCTTATATAATTCTGAATAACCTCCCAGACTGAGACTAGAACTATATATAATTCTGACGGGGTTATTATGTAATCCTTAGAACAGCAGTAACGTAACACGACTATGATGCAGATCATAACTGGCAGGCAGCGGACCCAGGCCACATGCATCCTGATGATCTTTATATATCCATTTTTGCTGCTTCTTCAAAATAATTAATGTCGTGCATGTTTTGAACAAGACAAAACCATAATCTCGCACGCGGCTTGCTCAAGAATAAACAAGACTAGGTGTTGAGCTCAATGCATGCCCACCATAGAGTAAACAATCTTCAATATTTATTTGAGGCCTACGCCGGCCAGATTCTACATAAGAAGTCAATGATGACAAAACTTGAAAAGGTCCGGTGAGAGCTTAATAATGAACTACGTACATAGATAGCAACCAATGAGCAGCTGACCCAGATATATGAAATGCAAGTCAAACAAAGAAGATCTAGCCGCAGCCGAAAAACTAATCATAAGTGTGTGATCGTTTCACAAAACAAAAAAGAATAACGTTGATGGATAACCTAATGGGAAATTAAACTGCATATTCTGAATTCATCAAAATACTATCAATTGCAACTTTTGGAGTTTTTTTTTTAAAAAAATAAATTTATATAAATTTTCAGTCATGATTTAAGACTAGTTTTTTGTGACTGAAGGAGTATTGGGATATTATCAATAAAGAATGTCAGGGAACGACAAAACTATGCCCGAATATAAGACATCTAAAAGAGCTTCATCACAGATCACAGCCTGCATGCATCTTGGAAATTAACAGTTGATAGATATATGTACTAATTTAATTTCCAAACAAAAAAGTAGAGTGTCTTCTATAGTTCCATCTCACACATAGTACACCAGAACTTTTACTGTACTTATTCTATATGTAATTCAACTGATTAGTCACCTGCAAAATACCCAAAGAGATTATATTAAGTCGAAAAGATCGTAAGACAATTACAAAAGAAACAGGAATAAGTACTAATCCCCTTCCCTCATTGCCCTTCTATTGCTCGTGTTGTGGGGAATGGCGCATGAATTATCACATTTTCCCATCATATATTGAATCTCATTTTATCAAAATAGAAGAACAAGAGTAGGTCATTTTCCCATCCGTTCTAGACTTCTAGTCCACTTTCAAGAATTATACCTATACTCTTCATAGCATTTCTACTTTACGCTCCACATATGCTATTAAGCATCTTGACAATGCTAAAACATTTTTTTAGTAATTATGACCAATTCCAATGATACTAATATAATCCCTAAATATTAGACTTTTTAAACATGAACTTTTTGAGTGGAGTGAAAAGAGTATTATTTTGGTTTTGGGGTTACTCTTATTTCGCTGCGTGCATGGCGTCAGAGATATGGAGTATTCAATACCTACACATTGGTATTGGTAGGTATCAGTGTTCTTAATTAGACAATTTTATATCGCTAACAACGGGAAACATCCATCTCATCTTACAAGTTGCATTTTCGAACTGCTCCTACACGGTTAAGAAATAGTCCACAATGTGCATTCAAAAATAAATAAATAAATAAAAGAAACAAAAAATACAGATCTCCAAACCAATTAAAACCACTTACAAAATAGCTTTAAATTAACTTAAATGACAGAAAAAACTCTAGCATGAATTAATTAGATATCAACAACCACATTGCAAAACAGAGAGAACCAAAAGGTAAAACAATTGATGCAGGTGCATGTGGTAAAAAACTAAAAGTTAATCAAGACATTTCAACCAATATTGTAGCAGTAAGGAAATAAAAGTAATCTTGTTCGATCATACTGCCAAGATCTTTAAGCTCTAAAGTGATAACCTCAACCCAGAACACAATTTTAGGAGCGGAGCAAAAATTTCTAAAGGGAGCGAACTGAGATTTACATCCTGCGGCAAGGTAACACATTCAATTCAACTAGGCTTTTGGTGTAAGCAAATGTCCTGCAGTCATGTTCTACCACCCGAGACAGACCCATCCCACTAGTGATCTCCCTAGCTATGCCAAGCTTTAAATCATAACGAAACAACCCTTTGCTGCACCAATCCAACAGCAATTCATCATTCTGGATGTTCAAGAGCTTAATGCTATATGGAAACAGATATTCGAAGAAATTTTTAGAAGGGTAAAGTCTGTTCATACATTCAAGGCGAATCACATTTCTTTTCACCCAATCCCAGTTTCTGTAGTCCTCAAGCACCCATACGTCGACCACCAGACTGTTCAAGCACATGTAACAGAAGGTCAATTGCTCCTTCATCTCAAAGAGATTCATCCTTTCGTGATGCTGTTTTAAGGGACATTGATATCCTGGATGTGGTAAGACATGAAAATCCTCATCATTAATGCTAAAAGCCAAGATTGCGTTTGTGCAAGGACGAATATCAAATGCATCATAGCACGTATTGCTGACCAGCCAGTGAAGATATCCATTCAGAATTGCAGGCGGAGCACTTGATGCTGGCCGATATGAAAAGGTTGTAATTTCTCTCCACTTCTTAGCCCTAACGGAGTATATAAAATATTGATAGCAATCGCCTAGATGATGCCAACAAAGTAGCTTGTAATCCCTCGTAAATGGATGGAAGAAGATCCCACATATATACCCTTTCTTCATTGGAGGAAAAAGACCTATTAGCTCCTTAGTAATAGGGTTTGTAATGAAGTACATATTGAGAATCAAGGTTGCCTTGAACAAGAGTAACCCATTGCAAGAGCCAATGAGAACAGGACCATATTGCACTACTTTTTTCATTGAATTCATTTGTATCTTGGAATACTTTGTTTCTTTTTCAGCTGCTTCTTCCCAAATAAAGAATTTTGATTCATTACCGTAAGCAGCGTGGAAATCAGATTGCACAAGAAGTGTAGGAGTGGCTCTTTGGAGATGCAATTCAGTAAAATAAGATGTTGAGGTTAATGCCCGCCATTGCCTGCAGACACTTCGACATTTGACAACGTGTTCAGCTGGGAGTCTGAGTAGGATCTCAATGATAACATCGTCAGGAAAGGGATTAATAACCTCCTTTCTATGAATATTAAACAGATCTACCAGGTGAGCCCACATATGTGGGATCCATGCCAAGCAGTGAACGGCCATCTTCCCTGAAGCAGAGAGAAAAACAATCAAACTCACTAGGTGAAAACATAACTGATTACCTGATACTGGTTTTTTCCTTTTTTTCTCGCTGGGATGGGGGTGGGGGTAGAAAAGTAAAAACTTATAAATAGAAATATTATGTTAAAAAATCACCCTAGTACTGATTTTTAACAGAGGAAGACATTTCATGAGTATGGAGAGAGAGAGAGAGAGAGAGAGACTACTCAACATAGGCTAGAACAATTGACATGGCATTCTTTAAGGTTATATACACACGGCAGCAATAAGGCGCAAAATATAATAACGAGTTTTCATAATAACGAGATTTTTGGACCAACGGCTAATTAAGTGATGAGGATTCATCCCACTTGCAAGTGATCACTCATCAGAGTCTTATAAGGAAGGGAAGGAATTCTAAAGGGGGACGGGGAGGGAAGCTATAGGTGGATGACTACCCTCGTTGGGGCATTTTTGCTATCCAATGGGAATCGAGACAGAAAATAAATTCGTTCCCATTGGTACGTGTAGCATCTTTTTTTCTGGGCATGATTCCAAATTTCATCATCATCATCCTGAATCAAACTAAGTGCTCCCAGTTCTCCAAAGTGCACCACATCCAGCCCGGCCCATCGAGCGAAAGATAAATAGCTTGTTCAACCTCTCAACTATAATATAAATTGAGAATGATCAACGCGATCCCAATAATATCCCCCCATTGCTAATTAGGCACCAGAGTGATATGAGGGAGCGAGTCTGTAAAGAGATTTATTCTTTAAATCCTCAAGAAGATCGAAGATGCATATTGACATACATATGGTATGCAAGAGAAGGAAAAACATGACTGAACAAAACAATTAAGTACCCTGTACAGTCTTTGTTCCTAAATGAGCGTCACTCAACTCCTATATTAAACTGATCCATAAAGTTGACTTTCTTAAAACCCTAGTACGCAAGAAAATGATCAGTGGTTTGATTCACACCTAAGAACGAACAGTAGTACAACTCCCTCCATTCCCCCATTAAAGAGTAATGAGCATTAATAAATAGCCAAAGAAAAATAGTAGTAAACAAATACAGTAAAAAGCAATAAGCAATTATGGGAGTATGGAACTACCGACCTTAAGTTGTTGTGGTTGGCATAGAAGTCTATTGCAATGGTGGCGATGGGAAGCTCTTCCTTTTATAAAACTGCCTCCTGCCCTGGTGGTTTTTCCTTGGAGAGTCAAATGGGGGAGGGCGCGGATGCGGAGTAGGGATGGACGTTAATAGATTGGATTTGAATCAATCTGATTTATTTTTAAGATATAGATTAAAAGTATTTCAATTAATTTGGTTATGAATCGTTAATTCAGATTTGGATCAATGATGAACTCATAAGTTAATTTGTAAATCATCCCTATTAATTACAGCAAAATATTCCTTCCTTTTTAAAATAAATGTCGTTTTAGGTGAACAAAATTTGTTTCAGATAAAATGTCATTAATGTATGTTTTTGCCTAATTTATCTTTTTTTTTTCTAAGTCCAAATAATTAATTGTCTCTTTATTAAATATTTTACTTTCTTTATCTCCTTTTTCAATTTTCAAAAAATTAGGGTATTCAATAAGCTATATTCATCAACCTATAACTCTATAAGTTTTCTTAATATGTGTGCATTAATCTAAAACGACAATTATTTGAAACGGTGGGAGTATTGTTGTTTCTCTGTTAATGACTAACAAAGCTAAAAATAGTAGGTAAATAATACTCTATATGTTTCACCCAAAAGTCCACATTTGAAAAGTCTAGTATGTAATTAAAGGATATATAAGTATCATAATTACAAAAATGCTTGAGCGTAGTTAATATGTTTATAAAACATGTGGAGGGTAAAGTTATAAAATTATGAAAATTGTTGACATAATTTTGTAAAGTTGAATATTAATGTGAAATGTCCCAAAATAAAATAGTGTACTCTTTAGGTGGAACGGAGGGAGTAAACAGTATAGTAAAAAATCAAGATAATTAATTGTTATTATAGACAGTATAGTTGAACGATATGGACTAGATGCTCTCCAAAACTCTAATAGAAGTTTGGGTGAATTACAGGTTGGTCTCTTTTTGACATTTGTAATCGCTCCAGTTTATTATACTTTTTTTAAAATCGAAAAAAAACACTTTTAGGGGGAAAAGACAATTATGCCAGTAATGAAAGAAAAATACGCGTGCATCAGTAATCCAAAGAATCTCGAAATTTAATGCATCTCGATGCTCAAAATTATGCATCGCGATTCACAATCACCATCAGCATTAATTGTGCGCTCTGCACTAGTGTTGCGACTCCTCTGCTTTTTTTGTTTTGGAGTTTGATACTTTCTGGAACTAAAATAAAAGGATATATAATCTTACAGTTGTCAATTAAAGTTTGATAAATGAGATATATAAATAATCCTACACTTTAGGATCTGATGTGAGGAAAGCGGCTGGGAATGGAAAAGATTGACGAAGGAAGAATTCTCTATTTGAGAATGGCTTCGGTGGAGTAATCGCAAATTTGAAGCAAGAGATAAACTGAGTTGAAGGGGGCTAGAATGAGGATGAAGCCATTGGTTTGGAGTTCAATTTGTAATTTGGAGTAACTAAGTGGGTGCATCGGGATTCATTTAGATCAACTGAGTGTGTGCAATGTGTCGTCTTCCAAGGTCCAAGGTTCAACACTGAAGCAATTTTAAAATCATGCATCGTGATTTATTTTGGTGCATCAGGATTTATTTTGGTTCGTGAGTATATGCATTGGGATTTATTTTTGTGCATCGCGATGCACTATTTCGTGCATCGCGAATCCAATTTGATTGATTCTTCCAAATACTGATCAATGCATCCTTAAACATTTATACGAAGCCTGACACCCAATCACACACTAACGAGCGCCATTGCAAACCAAAAATACGAGCTCAATGCTCTCTCTCTCTCCCGTTATTACAATTCATCATCACCACGATTTCCAACTGGATGCTATGTTTATCTTAACTGGACTCTATATACATTTATATTCATGTGACAATTTATGTGTTAGCAATTTGATGAATTATGTTTTTTATTCTAAAAACTGTAAAATTAATGTGATAAGCCTTTACATGAAGCTATAGTTGGTTTGGATGAAAGAGATGGGGGCATTTTAGGAAGAAAATTATCAAAGTGTCTTTTTACGGTTAAAAAAAAAAAGGGTGGACCGGAGGGGTTAACAAAATTTAAAAGTAGACCGGCCAACAATTTTCCCTAGAATTTTTCAGAATTTATGGAACTAATGGACTTTTCTCATAATTTTTTTTTAAGAGTAATTCTATATATGGTTTTAAGGGTTTTAGATCTCTTAAAACGTTATAGCTATCTCCAATCTCCAAAAATACAAAGGTGCTAAATGACACCCCCTTAAAGTGCTAAATACCACCCACCTCTGTGGCAAAAAGACCATATTGTCCTTCATAAGTTTTGTGCAGCATTTGGGGGGGGGGTGGTGGTGGTATTTTTTTTTTTAGGGACAGTGCCAATCCTAGCCACTGTTTTGGGGGAAACAGCGCCAACCCTAGTGTCTATGTGGGGAGGACAGCGCCAACCGTTGTTATCTGTCTTTTTTATTATTATTAAATTAGTTAGGGATAGTATGGTCATTTTACCAGAAGGGAGGGTGTCATTTAGCACCACTCTCAAAAATATGTTTATTGATCGTAACTATTCCCTCTGTTCCACTCAAAAAGTTCACGTTCAAAAAGTCTAATAATTACGAATATATAAATATTATTAGAGTTGGTCATAATTACAAAAATGATTTAGTATAGTCAACATGTTTATATTAATATAGAGGGTAAAGTTGAAAAGGTTATAAAGATTGTAGACATAATTTTTGAAAGTAGACTCTTTATGTAAAAGATTTCAAAATAATATAGTGAACTATTTATTAAAACGGAGGGAGTATATCTTTTATATAGTGAACTCTAATAATATATATATATATATATATATATATTTGGTTTTCTAAAGGTTGTAGGATCATAAGTGGTGATAAAAGCTCTATCAACAAGTATTTAGCACAGTTGCGTTCTCAGAGACTCAAACCCGAGACCTATAGTCAATTTAGAACAACCTCTTACCAGCTGATGTACATGCTTGTTGGTATTTTAATTTAGTTTATACCACTATTTGTTAAAATTAATATAACTATTTACATGTTTTTTAAACTTGGCCAATGAGACCCCTCCCTCCTCTCCAAAGAAAAAAATAAATAAATTCATCCCTGCACCTAACTAAACTTCCCTCTTTCTCACTGTCTCTCTCTCTCAACCACGGATGCCTACACATATATTTCACCCTCATTTACCATATGTACTTGATACACAAGTTAAAAAAATCCTTGTCAATTGACCAATTTTCTTGGTTTTGTTTATTGTTCTCCCATGGTATTGCACACCTTTAATTTTCTTACACTTGCTATTATTATTATTTTTTTGTGTCCTAAAGGAGCATAAAAAAGGATCGAACTTGACACTACACACTTGATGAAACTTTTCATTCTACCACTGGACCACCCCTTAAGGACACACATTTATTCTTAGTACCAACCAATGATATAAATAGAGAAGCTAACCTATTTTATTTCTTTTTTTCAGGCTACTAATCACAGATGAATATTGTAATTATTTTGAATTGCGTGGTTTTAATTTATAAATCTTTCTTATTGTATGCTACTTTTCATATCTAATAGCTGATCGATCATATTCTTTTTCGTCAATTCTTTTCAGTGGAAACATAGAGATCAAAATCGTGGTACTGTCAGGCGCTAGAAGCAGAACATCAATGAAACAGTAAATTAAAAAAAATCACTTGGATGATATCTATTTTTATTTGAGTTAGTTGAGAAAACTCTTATATTTATTACTCCCTCCGTTTCAGGCAAAGAGTCCACTATACTATTTTGGGATGTTTCATTTAAAGAGTCCACTTTCAAAAAATTATGCTTACAATTTTCATAATCTTTCATCTTTACCCTCCACTTGTATGGTAATCATTTTAGTTGTGTTTAAGTATTTTTGTGATTATTACAAACTTTAATGATACTAAAATATCACTTAATAAGTAGACTTTTCAAACGTGGACTCTTTGGGTGAAACGGAGGGAGTATTATTTATCATTCACAAATAACTATTCTAATATATTATCTTCAATTGATTTTCTTAGGTGTATATGTAATTCTATGAGATTCCAAAATATAAAATGTAGGAGTATAATATTTTGAGTTATATACCCCGGTTCATAGGAGGTATCCTACTAGTACTTTTAGAAATGGGACAAATAGGGGTACTCAATATTTGGTTTCATCTGAAAATCAAATTAAAAAATTGATCATCCGAACTGAACAACCCGAAACCGAATTTGAATTTGGTTTTTGGTTTGGTTTGGTTGGCAAAACCGAATTCTAATATGATTTTTGGTTTGGTTTTTGGTTTTGCCTTTCAAACCGAAAACCGAATTAGAAAAAATATAATAAATTAAATACATTATTATTAGTTATATAAATGTTCTCTTTCAATATGTTTTTTAATATTTGCCGGTTTATTTAAATGTTTTTTTTTTTAATGTGTCGCAGAAATAACACAAGTGACAACTCAAACAAATTTCGTGAATGTTTAGTGATATGAAAGGCCAAACTAATGTGTAGAATCCAAGACTTTCTTCAAGTTCGAGTCACTAACTATATGTAATCTTACATTTTTAGGGATATTATGTAATTTTGTTAAAATTTTAATCTTTGTTTTGAATGTTTTTTAAATGATAAATATTTAAACTTTGAATTGGATTGTAGTTTTAACATTTGTTTGGCTAAAATCGAAAACCGAACCGAACCAAACCGAATTCGAATTTGGTTTGGTTTCTTGGTTTTTTATTTGGTTTGGTTTGGTTTTTGGTTTTAAGGTTGAAATAACAAAAATCGAATAAACTGAACCGAACAACCCAAATAAATCAAAAACCGAACCGATGAACACCCCTATGACAAGTATCTTCGGAATTGAGACAAATTATTATTATTATTTTTTTTTGGGGAATGGAGGTAGTACAAAGACGGTTCATATGAAGTTAATCATGTTGAGATAATCATTTAATAATGAATAATGAATAACTGATTTTTGATTGGATGACCTGCCATATAAAGAAAGGTAAATTGAAAATACACCGTGCCAGTAAGATGATGTGGTGTTCAATAATCGGTTAATTGAAGCAATGGACTCCTCCAACCATTATTAAAAAAAAAAAAAAGAGATTCAAATGGCCACAAAGAAAGCAATATAGGATCAAAATGGTGTAGAGTAGATTACTAACTAGTTCAGTCCGACTAACAGATTACTACAATTTGACTTCTTAATTTTTAGTCAACTAGATTGTGTTAATCAAATGAGAATTTAAAAGTTGTATTGATTTAATAGTTCCCCTAAAGTTCCATTGATTTAAAAACTAAATGACGTTGTACGTATGGGATTACTATAATTAGACTCCGTTGGACAAACATATTACACTTTGACTTCTCTTTACTCAACTTGTTTGTGTTTATGCAATGACAATTTAATTTGAATGTACTTAGTTTTTCAAAGAATTATATAATTATTTGGTTCCTCGACTTTACCAAAACTATGCATTTGGTCCCTTCTCAAAAAAAAAAATGCAATCTGGTCACTCAATTTGTATTTCCTTAAGAGATTCCCCCTTTCCTCCGTTAACGTCTATTTTTTTGTTTATTCTTTAAAAAAAATGTCTAAACAACCCTTAATGCTTCCCCTACCCTTATTCATCTTGGCTCTACTGTTTTCCCATCTTATTATTCTTTCTCAGTCTCTTTCTCTCTCTGCCTTTTCCCTAAAGTGAAATAAATAAATTAAAAAAAAAAAAAAAACAAGAAAAGAGTTTCATCAACAACCACCACCACCAATCCCCCTCCAACCCACCACAAGAAATATGCAGATTATCAAACTGAATTTTAGCCCCTTCTTCATCTCGCCCATCACCAATCCTTTTCCAACTATTTCGACCCGTCTACATCTCGCCCATCATCAAACTCAAACCCGCTCCTCAATCTCGACCCATTTATCTGGTCCAAAACCCCACAATATTAACCTGATCAGATCAACCCCTTTTTCAACCCACAACCCGATTCCTGATCCGACGTCGTCCGTGCAACGGTTTTACTCCCTCTAGTCACAACAACAGCAGATCAAAACCCCCGAGCTTCATCTCCATCCACCACGTCATCAACCCTATCTGTCGTACGCAACCCGAAAAAACGATCCCGTGCTTCGCGGCGCGCTCCTACCACCTTCATCAACCCCTTCCGTTCTCTATCACTGTCTCCATCTTCTTCGGCCACAGCATCCACGGCATCTCCGGTTGCTTACTCTCCAGGTCGGCAAAGTATTCGTTAGATCTTGTAGTCTTCCCCAAGTATGGCGGTAGCGTTGGTGGAGATGGAGAAGAGGTGGTGGTGGACGGAGGAGCGATTAAGAAATGGACATTAATTTGAAAGTTTCATTTGAGATCCAGATTCAAATTTGAGAAATTGGGTTTTGTTCTTTTTGTTATTTAAGCATTTGATTTGAGTTTGAGTTTGCTCTTAAGTGTGTATTCAAGTTTTAGGAATTGGCTTTTGCTAAGTTCTGAGTTGCTAGGTGATTTCATGGCAATGTTGGGCGAATTTGGTTTGAATTTGAGATTTGGATTTAGATTTGAGAAATCGGGGTTTTGTTTTCTTTAATTGGAACTGGGTTATGCAGTAATAGAGCGAAAAAGCTCTAAGCCGAAAAAAAGGTGGCAGGGACCGGAGACAGTGGTGGGTGGGTGGGGGTTATTATCCCCAGAGAGTTTGCAAAATAGATTTTTCATTTAACCCCTATTTAAAAGAGATTTTCACTTAACACCCCAAGAAATAGTATAATATACACATAGAAATTAATGTATTAAGGGTATTTTGGACATTTAAAAAAATATTAGACGAAAATTCTAACGGTAATGGTCTGAAGGGGGAATCTCTTAAGGAAATACAAATTGAGTGACTAGATTGTATTTTTTTTGATGAGAAGAGACCAAACGCATAGTTTTAGTAAAGTCGAGGGACCAAATAATTATATAATTCTTTTTCAAATTTTGAAAATTTGTGTTTTCGAACGTACTTGTATTTTACAACAATTTCATGTTTATCTCAAATCAAATAAACGTATCACAAGATCCCTCTTGTCAAGTCGTCCCATTATTTAAGGGCGTGACCCGTAAACTACATAGCCAATTAATAATTGTCGGGATGTTTACGTTTTTGCTCTAGTAAGTTTTACTTAATTTTTATGAGACCCTAAATCTATCTAAAATATAATTTTCTCAGCCCTAGAAAGTTTGGCATTCATTTTTAATGAGCCCTTATGTCCATTAAGTTAACGGTTCTCGCCAAAAAATGACATGTGCTAGTCACATGCCATTTTTAAAAGGGCAAAATAGGCAATCTAAGTGTTGAAGCTCACAAAATCTTGTTTCCACCATTGCCACCACCTGCCGCCCTCGTATTTTACCCTTTCAAAAATAGCATGTGACTGACACAAGTCATTTTTTGGACAGAAACCATTAATTAACAGACTAAGAGTATCTCCGGTGGATATATTTTTTTAAGGTTTATCCAACATGGCACATCAAATCTTTTATCTATAAACTTACTCTTCACTATGAATAAACTTATAAAAACTTTGTAGATTGAGGATTGGTAGAATCTTCGACATTGAGAGAGTTTAAAATTTTTAGAAAATAATTGTTAACTACAATGAAATTGTAAAATGAAAGAATTGGTAGAGTTTTGTGAGAAAGTATATTTGATAAACATCAACCTGTTTAAAAATTGACACTCCACATTGACAGCCACTATGGTGGCCAAAAGCATGAAGGAGTCTATGAGGGGGTATAAACCCCTGATTGAAGTTGCTCTATGGGCCTATTAAGAATGTATACAAAGTAGCCAAGATGAAAATTTAGATAAATTTAGGGCCTCAAAAAAATTGGGTGAAACTTTACTGGGCAAAAACATAATCATCCCAATAATTGTCAACTAGAATTTTGTAATCAAATCATGCAATCAAAAACATAATCATCCCATTTAATTCCCTTGCTATTAATACTAGGGAGAGGGTGTTATTATTAATCCCCGTATTATTAATAATAATACTTATCCTTGTCCCGTTACCAAACGACCCAGAGACTTTTTTCTACCCTTGACATTGCTCTATGAAAAATGGGTAAGTTGACCATTCAAAAGTCAACTTTTGGCAATTAGGAAAGATTATAAGCAGGAATAGTCAAACATCCTTGGGTTTGTCATACCAGTTTAATTAGACACTATATAAGCTAATTAATGAAACTGAGATGAATGAGCATCAAACCAAATCTCTAATTTGTTAAGTGATTTGGGTTTGAAGAAATATTACAGTTCACGGCTAAGGCAATTTTCTGCTTGTGCTTTTTAATTACTCTACTCTTTTGCCTGAATGTTTGTTCAGCTCTAAACACTCCAACGGAGGTGCAAAGAATGATGTAAGTATAATAAGAGTTCGAATAATGTTATAATCTATATCGACATACATGAATAAAAAATTAATGATAAATTAACATTTGATTGAAATGGTTTATAAGGTTAACATTGATATTAATATATATTTCATGATGCAAATGCAGGATAAGACATGGAGTATAGCCCAGGTGCAGGCACCTCCGGCTACGTACGTTGCAAGGGTTCTTAGACTTTTCTTGTGCGCAAATGGACTGCAGGGAAATACTACCAGGGGGCTCATGTTACGAACCAGACACCTTGAGAAATCATGATTCTTATATGCTCTTAATCTCTATTTCAGAAAGACTGGCGTTTGCGATGAAACTTTTGCCGCTGTAGCCTCACCGACCCCCTTGTAATTAATCTCTCTCTCTCTCTCAGTATGAAGCACTGACACACTCCCGAGACACTCGTGTCTGCCCTACACTGTGTAGGACACTGCAACTCAGGCCCGGCCCTGAGCCATGTTTTGGGGGCAATTGTCATGGGCCCCCAATTTTTGGGACCCCAAATTTATATATACCATTTTAAAATATAGTATAATATATTATGTAATTGTAATATTTGTAATTGATTTTGTGATCCAATGAATAAGATAGTTATCTATTAAAATAGAGATTTTGGGTTCAATACCTAGTAAAGCCATCAAACCTTTTGTTTTATTTTGGTTCGTTGAATTTAATTAACAAACCTTATTTATATGTATAATATATAATGTATTAGTCTAACTTTGTAATTGACTTTACGATTCAGTGGATAAGGTGTTGTTTTATTACATTAGAGGTTTTTAAAATGTTAGTTGACTATCAAATTTTTTTTAACTGGGTCATTAATTAAAAAAAGTAAAAATTGTTTAGATTGAAATACAAATCCAATTATAATAATCAGGATAGATTATAACAATATTTCAAGCAAAAATCAAGTTCTATTGCTATTGTACTCAAAAGATGCAAACAAAGTATATTGTTTTTGTTGTAAATTGTGTAAATCTGTGCAGAATAGTAATTTTTAATAATTATTATTTCTTGTATGTTTGTAGATATTGCACTTTTTCAATACTTTGAATAACAAAAAGTGAAAAAGAAGAGGCAAAGCTAAACATTTTGTCATTCATTTCATAAATTGCATACACACATAGATATAGTGTAGCGTGCTCTTAAGCGTGCACCGTCTCACTTTTTCAAAATATTACGTTTTGATAATGTGTACCTCACTCATTGTTTGTTTGGTTTGTGCAGCTTTCGGTACTAATTGCCATTATACGTGAAGGCTAAAGAAGCAAGAAGATTATGCATGGTTACTATACTAATAAGTACTGTACGTTGATGGAGAAATATCTCTTACATTACTATATATGTATTATTTACAAATAATCAAAGAAATTAAGGAAAGCAAATTAAAGTTGATCTATTCTTCAATTCAGGCTCCCTTCATATGTACCTTTAGGATCTGTTTGGCTTTTGACCAAATGTGAAGTCTTAAAGAAAGGAAAGGGAAAGCAAAGAAGAAAATAAAATCAAACAAACTCAAGTAATACAGTATCAAAGAAAATGATATGGTTTTGCTCGTGTTATAATCTAACCGCCAAATCTTGAACTCCATAATATTTAGATCTACGTATAACAAGAAGAACTTGATGGAAAAAATTAAAAAAAAAAACCCCTTGAATGATTACCAAAACCGACAAAGGTTTTACAAATCAAGTTACTAAAATATTGTCCAAATAATAACATCATATAAAAGCCAAGTATAAATAATTATCAACTATTTACATTGACACCTTTTCTAATGGACTTGTCCGATGTGGCCTTATAATACTATTTGGGTTTGTTTGGTAGTTGGACAAGAATAAATAATATTATTAATCCGGTACTATTAGTACCCCCGCTATTAATCTTCCCTAATATATTGAGGGATAGTTTTGAAAATAAAAATGGTAGTCTCGTATTTTGTTAGCGAGAGAGTTAATAATACCATCCTCATCCTTGGTATAATTTGTGAGGGGATAAAGATTTTATCCTGATAACTTGCGCTATTAGTCCAGACCACCTAGTAAGTGTCAAACGTCTAATAATTCATTCGGCTAATTAATCCTATTAATCTTGCTATCAAACATCCGATAATTCATTCGACTTATTAATCTTATCCAGCATTAATCCAACTAGCAAACATTCCTTTGTGTCTTGGGTTGCTTGGCTGTTATATCCATAGTCACTTAACTATTTTGCTGCAGAGAAACTGCTTTCCTTAACATTAATACTAACTTGTATTACGCGATCCAAGAAAAAAGGCGTTTTGCTGTTAAACCTATAAACATTCAAAATTTCCTCCAAACTATAGGGGATCGGGGATTTCACCAATTAGTTGAAGGGCCAGTTTTTTTTTTTTTTTTCTTCACAAAGTACGTATATTTTGAACAAACGTATATCAACGTATGTACAATATGAGGAAAATGGTCCCCATTTTGTGAAATCATATGTACATTTTTTCATTAAGCGGGTAATTTGGTTTTGAAACCGACCATTTGAAGGTATCATGTTCTAAGCCAAAAGTTGGATTAAAAACGCTTGGCCTTAATAAGCTTTCTCTAATCTCTATGGCTCTAAGAGCCCGTTTGGTGTAGCGTTTTGAAAATGCAGTGTTTTGAAAACGCAGCGTTTCTAAAACGCAGATTATTTAAAACGCGACTTTTTTATTTATAAATGCGTTTGGGATATTATGTCAAAACGCAGCTTTTTATTCCCTACTGCGTTTTAAAATCTGCGTTTTGGAAAAAAACTAGGAATTTCAGCGTTTTAAAATACAACTGCGTTTTGAATACGCTGTTTTTTATAATGCAGCATTAAAACGCTAAGTTAAGGAATAAACTGCGTTTTAACCCTGCGTAACGCACGAACAAACGGGCTCTAAATTCACCTAAAATCTCAAGCCGGCCGGCCCTAATAACTTTATGGGTGAACTTTAGGCCAGCCATTTTTGATGAATTTTCAACCAGTTTAGATCCTAATATTTATTTCAAAGCGGAAAAAGACAATTTTGTTGCGAAATTTCGTCTATGCCCTTAAAAATACGGAACATGCACGCTATGCATCGCAAAATAAAATTGATGCATTGCAATTCTAAATTTGATGCATCGTAATGCACAAAATTCTACTAAAAAGTACTATTTTATTAAATCACGATGCACAACTCTTATTTTCGATGTATCGCGATTTCCTTAAGAGTTCAAAATAGATGTCACACCCATAATTTTGGGCTTCCCGAAATCGATGCATCGCAAAATAAAATTGTACTAAAAAGTATTATTTTATTGAATCGTGATGCACAACATTACACTTGCGATGCACCAAAGTGTGAATCGCGATGCATAAATTGTACTAAAAAATAGAGTTTTGTTGAATGGCGATACACACATTTTATTTCTGATGCACAAATTTTACTGCTGCTATCAGGGAGGAAGATAGTTTTCTTTGAAAGAAAATCGCTATGTACTAAGGCTCCGTTTGTTTTAAGGAAAATGATTTCCGGAAAACGTTTTCTTATTTTTCGGTGTTTGGTAACATTTGAAAAATGAAGTCAATGTAACATGTTTTACAAGTCAACGGAAAATGAAGCCTTCTTTTCAGGAAAATGACTTACGGATTCAATTTCTGTAAGTCATTTTCCAAAACTTGTTCATTCCAATTTTTCTCCTCATATCATCACCGGCCTTTGCACATTTGGATGTGATATATTCATTTCTAACTTTTCATTCAAGAAAAATAATCATAATATTTTACCGTAACATTTTGAAGTAATTCTATGAACAAAGTTTTATTTATATACTTTTATTTGTTGATATTGTCAAGATTTATGGAAACTTTTATAACATTGAAAAATATATTCATGTTCGTCCCAAAATAAATGTTCACTTTTATTTATGGTCACAAATAAAAGTAAATATTAATTTTGAGACGAGAAAATAACAATAATATTATAGATTCAAGTAGTTGAATTCTGAAAATATTTTAACTTAATATTTTAATTAGAAATACTAAGATAGAGTTCATGTTATATATATCCTGTTTGAAATTCTTTAGTACGTTCATTTAAAATTTTAAATTATTTTTTTAATACTATAATTTTTAAAGATACTATTACACGGAATAAAATATTTAGTTGAAGAATACATGAAGCTTCTAGTATAATGTTTAAGATCATAAAATTTTTAATTTGAGGATAGAATTGGAGCCTAATATCACATTTGCACTACTCAATTTTAATAAATACCATCTTCGTCCTAAAATAAGTGTCTATTATTTTATTTCGGGACGTCCCACAACAATTATCTCTTTCTTTTCTTTTTTCTTTTGTTTTTGAAATGTGTTTTCAAGTCAATTATCAATTATGTTATTGATATTGTGATATTGAAAAGTAGATAAACCCACATTGATTTAATACCACTAGTGATAATTTGGGGTTACTAAAGAAATTATATAAAGTAAAAAAATTTTAAAAAATAAGTGTATATTCAATAGGAGACACTAATTTTAGAACGAAAAGAATATAACTGTTTATATGTATTCATGATGTGTTTTCTGTAAAAATTTCATATGTTTGCCAAATACCGAAAAATATTTTCCGATATATTTTTAAAAGATTTACCAAATGCCTGAAAATAGAACCTTTTCATTTTTCAGATGCTATTTTTCAGAAATCATTTTTTAAAAATTATTTTTCTTGAAACAAACGGAGCCTAACTTCATGATCTTGACGAATATACAATAGGAAAGCACTGCTATATATCTTATAAAAAGAAACTCTCTTTTAAAAACTTCTTTTAGGCTCTTAGTTGCAGTGGACTATCTTTTCTTCCTACCGTATATCAAATTAAACAAAGCACCCCTTAATTCACTGTCTCTCTGTCCAACGCCGGTGGTTCAATTAAACGTTGAAATGGCCATGCATTTTCCTTCAAATCAAGAAGAGCAACCTTAATTCGCCAATAACATGGTTTGTAAGATCGAGCTATGGGTTAGTGGCTAGAGATTTAAAAAAAAGTTCATTGATTTTAAAGTAATAGTTCCCGTAATGTTCGACTGATTTTAAATCAAAATCTTGTACGAATTACTAGTATACTTAGTTTGGTAAACAGATTACAATTTGACTTCTCTTTAATCAACTTAATTGTGTTTAAGAAATGAGAATTTAAATTGAGTATTACTCCTTCCGTTCCAGGTAAAGAGTCTATTTTTCTTTTTTAGAAGTTAACATGTGACTAAATCAAATCAAAATTTTACATACTTTATTTATATTTTTGAAAATAAAATTTCATTAATTAAAAACTACTTAAGAATACTATGGATTATAACTTTGTAAAAACAACTAAATTGATGTAAATTATCCGTCAAACTTTAACTAAGTTAACCCAAAAATCAAAAGTGAACTCTTTACCTGGAACGGATGGAGTATTTACATTTTCAAAATTATAAAATTTGCATTTTGTAATACTTGATAAGAAGTTTACGACAATTATGAAGTTACTATGGAAAAACTATATTTTTTATTATCATATGAATTGGGTATAACGATTTGACCAACGTACTTCTAATATCAAAATATGACAACATACTCACGATTTGAGTGCGATGTGGTTCTTATCGTTAATGTATCATCCAATTTTTTGACGGTCGTTAATCTATCCAATTTTTTAACGGGGCTGCTGACGTAGACTATGTGAGCTCCTATCTCCCATAAATGATTGCTTGCGTGGACTATACGTGCTTAGTTGTACAAAAAAAAAAATTTGTAGTATAATATTTTATCAAATTAATGAAGATAATTATTCATCATCATCTGGATCTACTCCATCCTTCAAAAAAATAAATCTATTATATTGATTATTTTTAATTAATTTCAAAAAATATTAAATTTATATGTTATTTTTCCAAAACAATATATTTATCCAAAAAAATTATTAATACTCAATTACTACTTTCCAACAAAACAATATTAATTTCATGTTTTTTTTTTTTTTTGCAACTCAGCACACATAGTTCACGTAAGCAGCTATTTATGCGAGATATATGCCTATATAATCAACGTCAACAGCCCCATTAAAAAAATAAATGAGACATTATTGAGTGGCGTGACCTATAGATTACATAGTTAATCAAAAGCTGTCAATAAGAATTTTGTAACTGAAATTAGGAGACTTTTTTGTGCTTCTGGCGGTTGCTTTGTGAAAATTGGTTAAGTTGGCCATTCAAAAGTTAACTTTTTGCAACTAGGATAGATTAAAGCAATGTCTTGCAGAATAATCACATATCCTTAGGTTGATCGTACCAGTCTAGACTAGACACTATAAGTACATGAAACTAAGATCATGAGCTTGAAACCAAACATACATATATCTCTAATTTGGGTATTGAAGAAATATTACAGTTCATATATGGCTAGGGCAATTCTCTCCTTGTGCTTTCTAATGACTTTATTCTTTTGCCTGAATGTTTGCTCCAGCTCTCGACACTCCAACGGAGGTGAAAAGAATGATGTAAGTGAAGTACATGAATGAAAAATTAATGATAAACCAACCTTTGATTGAAATGATTTATAAGGTTGATATATATATTAACATTAATATTTCATGATGCAAATGCAGGATAAGACATGGTGTATAGCCCAGGTGCAGGCACCTCCGGCTACGTTGCAAAGGTTCTTAGACTATTCTTGCAATCAAATGGACTGCAAGGAAATACTACCAGGGGGCTCGTGTTTCGAGCCAGACACCTTGAGAAATCATGCTTCCTATGCTATTAATCTCTATTTTAGACAGCATGGTGTTTGTGATACCACTTTTGCCACCATAGCCGTCACCGACCCTTGTAATTACACATCTCTCTCTCTCTATCTCTCCGTGTGTGTGTGTATGAACCACTGACACTCCCCCGAGAAACTCATGTCTGCCCTACACTGTGTAGGACACTACCACTCTATCAACACGCCCAGACTCGTATCAGATCATCACTAGAGTAGCAAAATAAATCTGTTACAGAAAATTTTCTTTGAGGTCCAACACAGCTAATTAAGACATCTCTTACAAAAAAAGTTACTCCTTCCCCAAGCCAGACTAGGTGAGAGCGAAAACACCAAAAAACAACAACTGAGCACACCCTCCTTCCCTAACTACAAAGTTATATTGCATTTGGATGGAAAAATTGGAGGGAAAGCTAGTCATTCTTTTCTTAAATTGCATACACACGTACACATAGTGCAGTTTGCTCTTAACCTGCAGTGTCATACTTTTTTCGAAAAGTTACGTGTCAGCGTGTTGCTATCGTATACCTCGATCTCTCATTATGTGTATATTTGTTCGTGCAGCTTTTGGCGCTTGCCACTATACCTAAAGGCTAAAGAGGCGAGAAGATTATGATAACATGAATTAATAAGTGAGTTGATGAGAAAAGGCTGTTAAATAGCTATGTATCATTAACAGCTGCTCCTATATAATAAAATCTGATGTAGTATATACTTTGTTGGTAAAGAAATGTTTTTTTGGAATATGATGCTCTTCAGGCTCCATCTTTTTTCTACCTTTAGGCTTTGTTTGGCTTTTGAGAAATCGGGAAGTTATAAGAGAAAGGAAAGCAAACAAGAAAATAAAATCGAAGAAACTGTAGCAAGGAAAATAATATGATTTTGCTTGTTTTATAATCAAACCGGAGAGTGTTGAATGAAGTTACTAGCGCTTATAATGGTTCCCCCAAGACAGAAAGACGTCGATGTTTCAAAACGTTACTTTATCCGCCCTCGTAAACTGTCTCTGGCCTCTGGATGATTCTTTTGTAGCAACTCTTTCTCGACATCAACCAATGAATCCTTGAGACATGTATTGTCCCCCAACATAGTGCAATAGCCCTACTCTAAGCAGTTGGAAAACCATATCCCCAAGCGTACTGCTCTCCACCCTTTGCACCGTTAGTCACCATGTATTAAAAATTGACAGATTGCCAAAGAAAAGGCATGGAAAGGTGTTACCGCATATATTAATTAAATCCTACTTCTATCTATCGCCTCTTATGTAATTTCGTTTTCAACATTTTGCACTCGATCTTTTAGTTTCTGATTGTTTTTTTCTTACACTTCTATGCTAGGCCATCCAATTCTCACATTGGTACTCCACATCCATGTAGCGTCCATTTACCACCAAGCGCGTAGATGGGCTATTTTAACTTAACCATAGGTTTGGGTTAGAAAAACTTGGTAGGGAGAGCTTTACCGCCCTTGTGGTCGACCTACCCGGCTCGGGAGATTAGGCTTCTCTGCCTAACTTTTCTTACTTGAAAAAAATATCAACAAAATTTATTAGGTTCAATGTTTCTCTTAGCCATTTCTTTTTATTTGTTTTTTTAACAGCCAATTTTATTACTAAAAGGGAACGTACACCTTCGATAAATAGTGACAAAACAAAGTGACCCACCTATTCCAAACATAAATATATACCAGACGGTCCTGATCAGACAAAAGCCAACAATTCTAAGCACAAAACATGAATATCGGTGTGAATTTGTTAATTACAAATTCTATCACGGAGTCTGATTAAAGCGCCTCATTCGTTAGCACCATATAAATAACACATTCCAAGAGTGTTTCCTGTTCTCATCAAAGAGTTCAGAGAACAACTAGAGAGATTGAATATTATACAAAAAAAAAAACTTTGAACCATATTTGACTTTTCATGGTCTAATTAAATTTGAATCGGGTTACAAAAAACTTTGCTAAAACGACTTATTTTGGACCGGAGGGAGTTTAGTAAACATTCTAGTAATATCTATGTTAATTATTTTCCCCAAAATTTATTAGATTCTCAATAAATTAATTCTTATGTATACTTAATCCCATTCAATGAATCATGTTTGACTTTTAATTGGCCTAATTAAATTTTGACAACTTGTGTGTGTGTGTGTGTGTGTGTGTGTGACTAATAGGCATGCATGAGTTTCTTGGTTCAAAAGACTATTTTGAAGCAACGCCAAAAGTATTTACAAACCGTAAATTTTAGAGTTTTGAAAAAGAAATTACATTGATAACAAATCTTTATGCAATTAATAATCAAATTGACTAGTAAAAGTCAAGCTGTGACTATTCAATGTAACACGGAAAAGGTACAACTCATCTAAATCGTAGTACTCCCTATGTTCTTAAATTATTGTCTTTGTTACTTAAGAAGCAAGAAAATTGAAGAGAGAATTCAAGCAAGAACAATTGAGAATGCTTGTATTCTGTATATTGAATTATGAAAGAAAAGCTTATACTCTTGTAAAGGAAAGACAACTATTTATAGTTATGTATACAACCCTGTACAATCTCGTCTCCACTAACTTAACTCCACTAACTCACTAACCAATTATATTATAGAGATTGTAACTACCAAAACAACTTAAGTGGAACTTAAGGTTGACCGGTGGTGAGAACACCAGGCTGCAGTGAGGACTCCTTTGCCTTTGCAATCTTTATCATTTGCTGCTGTAGCTTCTGTATTATTAACATCCCCCCTCAAGTTAGAAGTCGAAAAAAGATTGAGCACTTTCAACTTGGAAAGAAAATGAAAAATTTGAGTAGAAGAGAGAGACTTAGTGAACAAATTAGTCGATGAGCTGTGGGGATATAGGCAGTGGCAATGAGACCAGGAGAAATCTTATTTCGAACAAGATGACAGTCTATTTCTATGTGCTTAGTCCTTTCATGAAATACGGGATTAGCAGCAATGTGCAATACAGCCTTGTTATCACAGAACAAAGTAACAGGGGTAAGATTTTCAACTTGCAAATCCTTCAGCAGTGCTACAAGCCAAGTGATTTCACAACTAGTGGTAGCCATAGACCTATACTCAGCCTCTACAGAACTTCTTGACACAGTATGTTACTTCTTTGATTTCCATGAAATTAATGAATCACCAAGGACCATACAATAACCAGTCACAGACTTTCTAGTAGTAGGGCAGCTCCCCCAATCAGAATCACAGTATGCTGTGAGGGACAAAGAACCCGATGCATAGAGAAGAACAATCCCTGACCAATTGTACCTTTGAGATAACGGACCAACTTTAAAGCAACCTATATATGAGGAAGCCTAGGAGAAGCCAAAAATTGAATTAAAACATGAACTGGATAAGATAAATCAAACCTGTGGGTCCATAACCCACAGGTCCCGAGATCAGAACCTGGCTCTAATATCATTTTACTTAGGAAGCAAGAAAAACGAAGAGAGAATTCAAGAAAGAACAATTGAGAATGTTTGCATTTTGTATATTGAATTGTGGAAGAAAAGCTTACACTCTTACAAAGGAAAGACAACTATTTATAGTTATGCATACAACCTCTACAATCACGTCTCCACTAACTTAACTCCATAACTCACTAACCAATCATATTACAGAGATTGTAACAACCAAAACAACTTAAGTGGAACTTGAGGTTGATTGGTAGTGAGGTCTTGTGAGGACTCCTTTGCCTTTGCAATCTTCATCATTTGCTGCTGTAGCTTCTATATTATTAACAGTCATGTTTTCATTTTTTGTCCATCTCAAAATAATTGTCTTGTTTGAAGTTTTCTTTTTAGAACAACACTTTTACCATTTTACCATTACTTTTTATCATACTTTAATTATGGGTCACATGTACATGGGTATTAAAGGAAACTACACATTATATCAATATTAATAATCAAGTGATCAAGTCAATTATTTTTTCTTAATCCGTATGCCAGATCAAATAAAACAATAATTTAGGGACGGAGGAAGTAATAAATATTGAGATTCCCTTAGATTTCAAATCTAATTTGAAAACTATATATATGCAGCCTAACAAGAAATAAAAACATCTGTACGTTCTATATAGTACTAGCTAGCTAGTATAATATATAGGTGGTGAAAAATTAAAATCAATGGCACAAGCTCTTTCACTTTGCTATCTCACTTTCTTCATGTGCCTTATTGTTTCTTCCTGCTCCGAAGTCCCTATGCAGAATGGCGAGAAAGTTGTAAGTATCATATACCCTTTTAGGTTAACATGCCAAATTTGTTAAACATAAACATTTTCGTTTTGGCCAAGTAGTAATTAATGAGGGTCGTTCTGAAGTCCTTATAATTAAGGGACGACTTTGATCCTTTTCGTATTAAAATTAGAAAGAAGAAAAAAAAAAAAAAAACAGGTTCTTCAAACCCAAGTCACGTAATGCGCGCACACACATAAACTTGGTATTTAATTGAGTTCAGTTCATATGCTAATCAGTCATAAATAATTTTTGATAGAAATATATTAGGCCTTATATATTTGATTAATGAATTGCTGAAATTCTTTTTGTTCCTTCAAAAAGAATAAAAAAAGAAGTTAGTATTAATTATCAAGATTAATCCATGTTGATGGATGCAGGGAGGAGTTTGGTGCATAGGACTTGGGACAGCCCCAACTGCAACGCTTCAAGGATTTTTAGATTTTTACTGTGGACAATTTCCCTGTCCACAAATACAACCGGGGTTTCTTCATAAATGGCCTAGTCAAACACTCCAACATCTTATTTGGCCTAACTTATTCTAAAACAACTTATATGGCCTCTTTTTATTTGAAAACCCCAAAATACCCTCTTTTTTTAATGACTCAAATATAGTTTAAACGATTCACGGAGTCGTTTAAACGATTCACGGATTCGTTTAAACGATTCACAGATTCGTTTACGGATTCGTTTAAACGATTCACGGATTCGTTTAAACGAGTAACGAATTCGTTTAAACGATTCATAGGATCGTTTAACCTATTCAAAGGGAGACGATGAGAGGAAGACGGAGGAAGACAAAGATAGGGTTTTATGGTAGTAGATGGGAGGAAGACGGAGGAAGACTTACAAGATCCATGGCAGTAGAGGGAGACGATGTGGTCGGAGACGGAGGAAGACGGCGACGATGTCGTTGGAGATGGGAGGGTGGGACGACGACGATGGAAGGAAGACGGCTGTGGTTTGGAGATTTGAGAGAGTGAGATTGAGTTAGGTTTTAAGTGCTTTGGGGTATTATAGGAAGTTTGTGTTAAATTTTAGTCAAACGCCATATAAGTTGTTTTATCGGGTCAAAAGGCTATACTTAATATATACCACAATACAACCAGGGGGCCCATGCTACGATCCAAACACCGTTTATGATCATGCTTCTTTTGTTCTTAATTTATATTTTAAAAATAATTTTCAATGTGATCCTGCTTTCGCCACCCTCACCAACTTGGATCCTTGTAAGTCTCTCTAGATCTCTCTCGATCTATATATATATATATATATATATATATATATATATATCATTTTCTTTTGTTTTAATTGACTAGCTACCATATAACAATATTTCATTAATTATGCAGCTTATGCTAATTGCATCTACCCATATGAGGTTCAGTGGTGAGGAGATTTCTGCAACTCCAAGAATGAATTCTGGTTAATTTTTTCTTTTTTTGTGCAAAAGGAAAGTGAATTATTAAGAGAAGAATTGTAGTCGACGGATTGACGAATGTACAAGTGTACAACTACAATATTGCTAAATAAAATTGTTGCTGGCTACTTTATCAGCACATATGTTGTTTCATTGAATATGGTTGACTTGTTGACATTGTATATATATATATATATATATATATATATATATATATATATATGCACGCAATAGGAATGTGTATGTTTGTGTGTGAACTTCTTGTGTCTTTAAGTGTACATCGTTTTTGAGACATTCTACGGCAATAGCTTTCATTAATGGATTTTCGCCAGATCTATTTCATGTAAATTTACTAGATCACATTTTTACCCAAATGGCTTTGAAACTTCGAGATATATACATGGAGCTTCTATAATTATAATTTTTGCCACACAATTTTGTGTTTTACGACACCAAGATTATATGGCACATGCCTTGGCCAAATAGAAAATATGGTTTTTTTTTTTTTTTCCAAAGGCGTTCCCAGGCACGTGGGCCCAAAACTAATCTCTCGAATAAGGTAAAACCCGTTAGGGCGATAAAACTCTTCTAACAAATATCAACGCAATTGCGTTCTCATAATGCTAGCTCACCTATTTTTATTTTAACTCTTTTATTTTAGGTACTAGTTATTCTACCCGTGCTCCGCACGGGTTTTTTTAGAATATTCATAGTAAATTATAAATTTAATAAACTTTTTTTTATGTTAATATTTTATATAAAACACATATCTTATGTAGTAATGCTGGGAAGCAATAGTATTTAAGCAAATATAGAGAGATTTTGATATATTAAAAGTATTTTAATGGTTAATTAATCCACCATCTTTATCGTTGATTAATGAAGTTGTAGGCCTTAGTGTTCTTCTATTAAAGTAGTCAAATTGAGTGAACCAAGCCACTTCTTACCAAGACAAAGGGGACTTCCCCGGAAGCCAATATCAAGTTCAATTTCATTGCATTTCAGAGCTCACTTCATCTGGAAGGCTGATTATTATAATATAGTCCACTTTGAAACTCTTTTTCAAAACCGAATGTCAAATCTCCTTCAAAGGGCAGTTCACTCCTCTAACAGAGGCACCTTGGGCCTGATGGCCTCCTTTAGCTTTTACCAGAAATTTTAGGACACTCTTCGGCCAAGTCTTCGACAGTTTATAAAGGATGCATTTAGCACGCCTTCTTTTGATACCTTTATCCACCGGTCCTACATCTCTCTACTTCCTAAGAGATATCCTACTGAAATTTTCCATCAAGCGAGAGTTGCTCAACTACGGACCTTTAGCTCTTATGATTGGATCTAACTTCATGCCCGCTTGATTTAGAATTGAAAGAAGGAAGAACGGCCTTTTGTGTAGATTGGCCTAAGCCCTTGCCTGAAGAAAAGTAGGATCCATTGAAGTATCAAAGAAAGTAGGCTGTAAGGGATTAAACCGTAATTACATGGAGAACATAAGTCTAAATAAGAATGAATAAAGCTTTTACTGATGAAGAAATTGATTTCCACATGTTACCCTACCAATTCTTTTTTTTTTTTTCCACTCATGTCATGTTGATCTGTTGCTTGCTTCGCTATAATAGGAAATGGAAGAGGAAGTAAAGCATCATCAAAATTTTCATATGTGCTCCTCTCTACTCTTAGCCCTAGCTAGCCTTTTTTTCAGCATTAGCTTTACTCTTGAAAAAAGAAAACCTAAAACAATCAAATGCCAAAATCAAGAGCAAAATAAAAATCAATTTATATCGAGTAGCAAATCTCAAATTTAAAATCAATATGAAATTGAAAAAAGAAAAATGAACAAATAAAATCATAACTAAAAAAAAAATAAAGCAGAAATAAAAACTAAAATAACCTAAACAAAAACCAAATTAAAGCAACAATCAAGATCTTAACCAACATAAAAACTTAAACAGAAATCAAAATTAAAACTAAAAACAATACCAAAACCAAAAATCACAATTAGTCAAAATCAATTATTTTCATCTAAATAGAAACAAAATACAAAAATCAAAACCAAAACAAAAAAACAAAACCAAAATCAAAAGCACAATTATAACAAAATTGTAATCAAGAACCATAAGTCAGAAATGAAAACTAAAACAAATCTAGGAATCAATAACCAAAAGTTGAAACTAAAATCATATTTAAAATCCAAAATGAAATAAAAAATAATACCAAAATCATTAGATGAACAAAAATTAAATATTAAAAAGCAAAACAAATCATGAGGACCAATACGAATAGAGAAATCAAAACCTTGGTACTATCCAAATAGGGCTGGAGGCTAGGGTTTGGGAGAGAGGCCGAGGTTATGCATTTTATCATTAAAGGTCAACATTAAACATTCTTTTTTGACTCCTAGGAGCACTGCATCCGTTTCCATCTTATTTATTCACAATTAACTCAAAGCCTTTTGCTATTATCAAACAGATTTTTTCTTGGGTAATGTATTTCAAAAAAAGTAAAACCACTTAATTATATCAACTTTATAACAAAAGTAAAACCACTTAATTATAGTAGGGATTAATACATAATATCATAGCTATTCAAATTAGATATAATTATTAAATAATGTCACAACAATCATCTAAGTTGGAAGTTGAAATGACACTCTTGCTAGGAGACTTGAGAATGCATCTTTTACAAAAGGATGTGAAGTATATTCATAAATTATAAATGGTTAAGTCGGTCTAAGGTGATTTTTCATATTTCAATGGTGTGGGTTCGAATTTCATTGATAACATAACTTTTTTTCTTAGCTTTTCATTTTCTAGCCAATAGCTAAAGTTCTTCTACTAATGTATTTGAAGAATATTATATATCACAATATTATACCTATAGTCCTATAGCTAAAACTATTAGCTAATGACATCTTTCCTAGAATTTCAAGAGTCAAGCCATGAGAATGAAGCTTTATCAAAATGGTATGAAGTGGCAAACTCACATGCCTCCTCACCAACTTTAAATATATATATATATATATATATATATATATATATATATATATATAGATTTTAATCAACTCTTCAAATGTTTCGCTTGCACGGTGATAGATTCCCATGATTCTGCTTGTACAATACTTGGTAAAAGTGAGAAATTTTAAAAAGTTGATAATGAATTTCCATTATGAGTACATGAAAATTCTTACTTTAATTTTGATATTGGTGGTTGTGTGTTAAATAGTAGGGTCGAATTGAATATTTATAGTGGGAAACACTTTAAAAATTGTGTTCATCCATATCATAAAATATAATCCCTCTGTGCTAGGTAAAGAGTCCACTATTCTATTTTAGAATGTTTCACATAAAGAGTCTTTTAAAATTATGCATACATTATTCATAAGTTAAAAATTTTACCCTCCACATTTCGTATAAACATATTAACTATGCTAAAACATTTTTGTAATTATGACCAATTTTAATAAATAAGTATTATTTAATTATTAGACTTTTTAAACGCGAATACTTAAACGAATGGAGTAAATGTTACCATGGATTCATGGTATCAAACAAAAAGACCATAGAACTACTTAATTAGTGAGCGGCTACTGCCATCCCCTAATATGTGTTTGCATCCCCTCATTAGTACTCCCTCCGTTCTAGGCAAAGAGAACACTATATTATTTTGGGATGTTTTACTTAAAAAAAAAAAAGTTTGTATTAATTATCTAGATTAATCCATGTTAGAAGTCCTTTGTTCGTTAATTTTACTGATGTTATATTCTGTTTAGGTGAGTCATATTATTAGTTAGACATACATTAAACACTCGAGCTGCTTAAAATCCAAACCTAGCCAACTCCAACTTTGAACAAACCGAGCTCAAGTCAAGCTCGAAAGCCTTCATTAAAAAGCCCTAATATGGAATATGAAATCATTAAACTTAAAAGTCCAACTCGTTACATGCATGACTTGCCTCGAACTCAGCAAATAATTACTTACGTACGTTCATATCAGCCGTGACTCGGTTCAACTCAAGTTCAGAGCTTATCCCAAGGCCTTTTCCCAAACTTCTGCAAAACAATTTGATCAAATTGAGAAAACCTAATGTCACTACAATAAATAAATAAATATATATGGTGCTACATCTACAAAGTACGGTACTTTAATGATAAATATAAATTCTTAGGATGTATTCCTCGGTCCTGAAGTCCCTTATTGAATATACGAGTATTAAGTAAGTGTTTGATTTTACGTTGTATTCTTTTAGTTTTTCTTAATTTATTACTAATAATGTCAAATTAATGAGGTTCATTTACTTTTCTATCGCAAAATAAAAAAGGCGCATTCAACAATTTGACTTAAGAAACTTTTTAAAAGAGAAATGAAATAGTTATTTTAAAACATTCTAAAATAAAATAATAAACACTTAATTTAAAACAGAGTAAGTAACATTCTTAAAAAGAAAAAAAAGAGAAGCGGAGTTTAGTCTTTATCGATTGTAGAAGGTTCTTTTACCCCAAAAATAACTAAAGAATTTGTCAACATAAGAGAGGCTATATGAGTATATTCCCAGACAAAGAGTTTATTTTTTATTTTTAGAAGTCAACATGTGACTAAATTAAATCACAATTTTACATAATTAATTACTTATATTTTAGAAAATAAAATTTCAATAATTAAAGTTTACATTAACGATACTAAGAATTATAATTTTCATAACTTTATAAAAATAAGTAAATCTGTATAAATTATCGGACAAACTTTAACTAAGGCTCCATTTGTTTCACGGAAAATGATTTCCGGAAAACATTTTCCTCATTTTCCGGTGTTTGGTAACATTTGGAAAATGTAGTCAATGTAAGATCTTTTACAAGTCAACGGAAAATGAAGGCTTCTTTTCAGAGAAAATCATGACTTATAGATTCAATTTCCATAAGTCATTTTCTAAAGCTTGTTCATTCCAATTTTCTCCTAATATCACCTTTACACATTTGGATATGCTATATTCATTTCTAACTTTTCGTTCAAGAAAAATAATCGTAATATTTTACCGTAGTATTTTGAAGTGATTCTATGAACAAAGTTTTATTTATGAGTAATGCTATGGGTACCTAAAGAGTACCAAATTTTTTGCACCAAATGATGTGTCTCCTGATGTGGCAGCTAATGTGGTATAAAAAACAAAATTAAAATCAAAATTAATGCATCACATCAGCTACCACATCATTTGGTACAAAAAATTTAAAAGATTGTTTAATTCCCTGGTTTTCTCATTATGCACAGTGCCCATTATATACAAAACTTAGCTTAATCTTGGGCTATACATTTGGAGAGTATATCTCTAAAGATGGTGTAATGCTACAGTTAAGGAGTTGATATATTTACAAAGATTTTGGTCAACTCTAATTATTATATTCTATCACTCCCCCGTAGTCGTAGCGGGAGGTTCGCGTACGCTGAGACTGTCCCGAAAATCATTGAATAATACGCGTGGAAGCCCTTTTGTAAAAATATCTGCAATTTGGTAACGGGACGGAACATGGAAAACACGGACTTCTCCTTTTTGGACCTTTTCACGGACAAAATGTACATGTCCATTTCAATATGTTTTGTACGCTGGTGTTGAACAGGGTTGCCGGAGAGATATATCGCACTTACATTGTTATAGTATACCAAAGTTGCCTTGTTAGTCGGACAATGTAGTTCTAGAAGTAAATTTCGAATCCAACACGATTCGGAGACTACATTGGCAACCCCACGATATTCAGCTTCTGCACTTGATTTTGAGAGTGTGGGTTGCCATTTAGAGGACCAAGAAATGAGGTTATTGCCGATAAAAACACAATATCCAGATGTTGAGCGACGAGTGTCCGGACAACCTCCCCAGTCAGCGTCCGTGTAAGATACAAGAGAGTCAATCGTCGACTTATACAAATGAAGGCCGAAGGTAATGGTGCCCTGAACATAGCGCAGAATACGTTTGAGAGCCTCCATATGGGCTTGCATTGAAGCATGCATGTGTAAGCAAATTTGCTGAACCGCATAAGAGATATCAGGACGAGTGAAAGTGAGATATTGCAATGCACCTGCAAGACGACGATATTTAGTGGGATCGTCATAAGGGTCGCCGGACGTGGCACTAAGCTTGCCCTTGGTGTCAATAGGAGTAGGACATGGCTTGCAAGTAGCCATACCAGCTCGTTCTAGGATCTCTTCAGCATATTTCTTCTGGGAAAGAAAAAGGCCTGATGCATGTCGAGTAACAGCAATACCCAAGAAATAACTTAGAGGTCCAAGGTCTTTCATGGCAAATTCTGAGTTGAGATGATGCATGATGGAAAGACGAAGAGTATCTGTAGATGCCGTGAGAATGATATCATCAACATAGAGTAATATGTAGGCAGTGTCAGAGCCATGATTATAAATAAATAAGGAGTGATCAGAAGAGCTGTGTTTGAAGCCAATAGTTTCTGCATAAGTTGAAAAACGCTGATACCAAGCACGAGGTGCTTGTTTGAGGCCATATAAAGATTTCTTCAATAGACAAACATGGTCAGGATAATGAGGATTTTTAAAACCCATAGGCTGATGCATATATACTGTTTCACTGAGATGTCCATGTAGAAATGCATTCTTGACATCTAACTGATGAATCGGCCAAGACTTAGATAATGCAATGCTCAGAACAGTACGAATAGTGGCTGGTTTCACTACCGGACTGAAAGTCTCTTCACAGTCAATTCGAGCTTTTTGAGACTTGTCATCACCTACAAGACGGGCTTTATGCCTCTCAAAAGTACCATTAGAATTCTTTTTATGCCGAAAAATCCACATTGAACGTATAATGTTAACATTAGACGGACGAGGCACTAATGTCCACGTCTTATTTTTAATTAGAGCATCATATTCGTCTTGCATGGCTAATTTCCAATTCGGGTCTTTTAGTGCACTCACCGGGTTATGAGGTAAGGGGAAATTGAGGTTGTGGTATTGGTTGCAAGGAAGTTATGGTATTTACGATTAGGTTTGTAAATTCCATGTTGACTTCTTGTTGCCATGCGAAGAGGAGGAGGGGGTTGGGTTTCAATTTTTGTTGGGCTGAGGTGGGGAATGTGTGTTGGGCTAAGCGGACATGAAGCTGAGGAATGCTGCTGTGTTTGGGCTGATGTTTGGACTGGATTGGTGGTGGAATGGGTGTTGGGTTGGTTTAGTGAGGGCGTTGGGGTTGGCCCAGCTGGGGTGTGTGGGATTGGTTGTGTGGGATTTAGTGATAAAGTGGACTGATCTGGGCGAGAAATGGGCTGGTTGGGAAAGTGATCCACTTGGGCTTGAGTGGAAGAGGCACGCATTTGATGTAGAATTTGGGGATATAAACTATCATCTAAGAATTCATAGGAAGTAGGGGTTTGAGTAAGAATTTTTGAGAAAGGAAAAGTTTGTTCATCAAATAAAACATGCCTTGAGATTATTATTTTCTTATTTGATAAATCATAACATTTGTATCCTCGGTGATTGGTTGGATACCCCAAAAATACACAAGGAGTGGAGCGTGGCTACAATTTATGTATTGTGGTTGAAGGAAATAGAGGATAACACAAACATCCAAAAAACCGAAGGTGAGAATATGTTGGTGTTTCACGGTAAAGAAGTTGAGTAGGAGAGTGGTTTTGCAACTTTTTCGAGGGAAGAATATTTAAGAGATAAGTGGCCATGTCGAGAGCATGGTGCCAAAAAGAGGGTGGCATGGAAGCATGAAGAAGTAAGGTGCGAACCATATTGTTTATAGTTCGTATTTTGCGTTCGGCTCTTCCATTTTGAGGGGAAGTGTGAGGACAAGAGAAACGAAATTGCATGCCATTTAAGTCACAAAATTTGTGAAAGGGGCTATTGTCATATTCTCGGCAATGGTCACATTGGAATTGTTTGATTTCTCTTTCAAACTGAGTTTTAATATAAGCACGAAATGATAGAAATATTTGATAAACTTGTGATTTTCTAAAAATGGGAAAAGTCCACAAAAAATCGCTATAGTTGTCAAGAAAGAGAGCATAGTATTTGTGGCCGGATGAACTTAAAATTGGTGATGTCCATAGGTCACTATGAATAATATCAAATGGCATGATAGTAAAAGAGCAAGAATCATTAAAGGGCAACTTAATGTGCTTCCCGAGAGGACAAATTTGACAAAACGAATTTCGAGCTTTATTACATTTAATGAGATTAGTAGCGTAGAGAGTTTAAGATAGCATTGCCCGGATGACCTAAACGGGAATGCCACAAAGTTGGAGAATTAACATTAAAAACAGATGATGAAGATGGAGGTGGTGTGGCCCGAAATTTGGTGATGGGGTAGAGATTGCCCGTGCTATCACATCGCATTAGGTGCCTCCCCGTCTGTAAATCCTTCACAGAAAACCCAAATGGATCAAATTCCACAGAAACCATATTGTCAGTAGTGAATTTGCGAACAGAGATGAGGTTTTTAATTAATTTAGGTGCATGCAACACATTGGTGAGGGTGAATGGTGGATTTGTGTGGGGTAGGGAGGCACTTCCATAACCACGAATTGGAATTTTATGACCGTTGCCAACGATAATAGCATTATCTTTGCTCAAATTAAAATAAGACGAGAGAGTACCTTAGTTGGTTGTCATATGAGAGGTGGCACCGGTATCCATGTACCAATTGTTGTCGGGTTGATGATGGGAGAGAGTTTGCATTGCTTCATCAATGTCCGTGGGTGCATAGTCCACACTGGGTGCTGCCGTGTAATGGGCCTGGGCTGGACGAGGCCCTAGTACTCCTTTTGAAGACTGTGGTTTGGGCTGCCAGGGCGCTGTAGGGAATGGGCAAGGTGGGCTGGTCCAGTTCTGAGGAGTCCAAGAGGCCCATGGTGGAAGAAAGGGCCATTGTTGCTGTTGTCCATGCCAAGTTGCAGCGTGCGGCTGCTGCTGTTGCTGTCCATTGCTGCGGCCACCACGGCCACCGCAGTTGCTTCCACGCCGGTTGCCACGGCCACCAGAATGTTGACCACCATGATTGTTATTGGCATGTTGGTTTTCGTGTTGCTGTCCACGGCTACCACGGCCACCTCGACCACCAGAATTTGTAAAATGATGGTGAGTAACCTGTAAAGCAGAGTCTGAACTGGATTCTAGTGCGGCGCGTTGTTTCTGGGTGTCTTCTTCTAGTTGAAGCATTGAGCGGGCATGGGCAAATGTCGGGAGAGGATTGCGGTGTTGAATGAGGGTGGCGAACCCCGCATAGGCCTCTGTCAAACCGCCAATCATTTTGAGAACCATGCGTTCTTCAGAGACTTTAGCATTGACATTTGCTAATTGGTCAGCCAACACCTTGAGTTTTTGGCAATAAGCAGCAACATTGGGAAAGTTTCGAAGGTGGGTATTGGTTAATTAGCTTTCCAGATGAACAGCCCGTGTGTTTTTGTTGTCTTGGAACAAATCGGCAACACGGTTCCAAGCATCTTTTGCCGTATCCTCCGGGTCAATGATAGTGTTGAGGATATCAGAAGAAACTGTGCTATAGATCCATTGTAGGACAATGGCATCGAGCCTATATGCCATTGAACCTTGTCGACATTAGTCGCGGTGGAGGAGGATGCCGCAGTGTTGTCCACTGGAGGAGGGATGATGTGGTCAAGGACAAGGTGTGCTCTGGCATGGAGTTTGAAGAGTGTTGCCCAGTTGTTGTATTGGCCATTTTCGAGATCAAGAGTGATCGGGATGGCTGTTTTGATGTTTGTGATGGTGGTGGCGGGATGAAACTTGGAGTCAGCCATGGAAGAAAGAAAGAAGACGGTAAGTGGGAAGAATAGAAGGAAGAATGTCGTAACCTAGGCTGCTGATACCATAAAAGATTGTTTAATTCCCTGGTTTTCTCATTATGCATAGTGCCCATTATATACAAAACTTAGCTTAATCTTGGGCTATACATTTGGAGAGTATATCTCTAAAGATGGTGTAATGCTACAGATAAGGAGTTGATATATTTACAAAGATTTTGGTCAACTCTAATTATTATATTCTATCAAAATTTGGTACTCTTTATGTACCCATAGCATTACTCTTTATTTATATAGTTTTTGTTGATATTGTCAAGATTTATGGAAACTTTTATAACATTGAAAAATATATTCATGTTCGTCCCAAAATAAATATTTACTTTTATTTACCATCATAATATTACATATTCAAGTAGTTGAATTTCGAAAATATTTTAATTTGATATTTCAATTAGAAATACTAAAATAGAGTGAACTTGTTATATATATCAAGTTTGAAATTCTTTAGTGCGTTGATTTAAAAATTTAAATTATTTTTTTAATACTTTAATTTTTAAAGAGAGTATTATACGAAATAAAATATTTGGTTGAAGAGTACATTAAGCTTCTATAATAATGTTTAAGATCATAGAATTTTTAATTTGGGACTGGAATTGGAGCCTAATATCACCTTTGCACTACTCAATTTTAATAAATATTCCCTTCGTCCTAAAATAAATGTCTATTAATTCATTTCGGGACGTTCCACAACAATTATCTCTTTCTTTTCTTTTTCTTTTTCCTTTTCTTTTGTTTTTGAAATGTGTTTTCAAGTCAATTATCAATTATGTTATTGTTATTTGTGAGATTGAAAAGTAGATGAACCCCCATTGATTTGATACTACTAGTGATAATTGGGGGTTACTAAAGAAATTATTTAAAGTAAAAAACTTTTTAAAAATAAGTGTATATTCAATAGGGGACACTAATTTTAGGACGAAAGGAATATAACTTTTTATATGTATTCATGATATGTTTTTTGTAAAACTTTCATGTGTTTGCCAAACACCGGAAAATGTCTTCCGACATATTTTTAAAAGATTTACCAAACATCTGAAAATGAAACCCCTTCATTTTTTAGAAGCTATTTTTTAAAAATTATTTTTCGTGAAACAAACGGAGTCTAAATTAACTTTAAAAAATGAAAAGTAAATTATTTGCCTTAGAACGGAAGGAGTGCATCACAAAACTTAACGTGTCACCCAATCACATGTTTTTCACTTTGGACAAGAAGTTGGCATTACTTTTAGGAAAACTTGGCAAGTCCATAATCTGTCCAAACAGCGGGTGTGAAGCCACCCTATTGACCCAAATGGAATTGGGCCGTAATGGTTAGGAAATTACCAATTCCAAATGGGCTGACTTTATCATTCCATTAAAAAAAAAAAATAGTCTCTGTAGAGTAGGAAAAAAATGCGGTGAACGTGGATCGAACACGTGACCTTCAGATCTTCAGTCTGACGCTCTCCCAACTGAGCTATCCCCGCTTCTTGTTCAAAGAGAAATTTTTTTAATTTTATTTCAAGAGCCTATCACTTCCAATATTCTCAGAAGTTCATGAACCCAAGGTTGCGCCCTCAATCCACCGATATCACCACTGCCATCGGTTAGGGCGTTGCTGCCGGCGCCACTGCCATTTGGATCATCCAGGTCTTCATCCTTTTCTTACTGATCATTTCCCAAGTTATTGGATCTTACTATGTTTCATTTCAATTTCGAATTTTGTGACTGTGACTTTTAAAATTTTATTACGTTTTTTCAATCAACCTTAGATCGTAATCCCTGTAGCAGTTATTTGATTTTTGTTTCATTTTAGTGTCTAGTTAAGATTAGGGTTTTGAACAAATTAATATATTGTTTTGAAGGCTTATATAGGGGACGACTTCAATCCTTGCGGTTGTAATATTCGCATTAAAAATAGAAGAAAAGAAAAGATACTTCAAACCTAAGTCACGAAATGCGCTACAATAACCACACACATAAACGTGGTAATTAATTTGAGTTCAGTTCATATGCTTATCACTCATAAATAATTTTTGAGCCTTATATATTTGATTAATTAGTGAGAATATTGTTGAAATTTTCCTTAAAAAAAATAAAAAAAAGTTATTATCAACATTCCATGTTGATGGATGCAGGGAAGAGTTTGGTGCATAGGAGTTGGGACAGCCCCAACTTCAACGGTTCAAGGATTTTTAGATATTTACTGTGGACAATTAATTTCCTTGTCCACAAATACAAGTATACAACCAGGGGGCCCATGCTACGATCCAAGCACCGTATATGATCATGCTTCTTTTGTTCTTAATTTATATTTTAAAAATAACTTTCAATGTGATCCTGTAAATACCTCTATCTCGTACCTTTATTTTATACTCCTTTCGTTTCAGGAAAATAGTTTACTTTTTTTTTTTTATAAAAGTCAACATAAGACTAAATCAAATAAAAAATTTACATACTTTACTTATATTTTAAGAAATAAAATTTCATTAATTAAAAACTATCTTAATAATACTATGGATTACAACTTTAATAACTTTGTAAAAACTACTAGATTTATGTTAATTATTGATCAAACTTTAGCTTAGTTGACCAAAAAAAGTCAAAAATTGACTCTTTGCCTGGAACGGAGGGAGTAATATCCATTAAATATCGTTATACACAAAATTGACTAATACAAACTATTTCAAATATCTCATGGCCTGGAGTACCAAGCAAATACACAAAGGGGAGGGGCTTAAGTGTAAAAAGGAGGGAGAACGTCAAAAAGTAGAAAATGAAAGCACACTATTCCTCATTAATATACTACCAACAAAGAAAATGGAAAATATGAAAATAAAAAATAATAAACCTTTAACTGAAAAAAATTTAATTTTGTTTTTTTCAACTTCCAATACTTCACTTGAACAGTTAAACTTGATAACAAGGTTTATTTCATTTTTTTTGTGATGGTCGTGAGTAAACATATAACATAGCGCAAAATAAGTTGGGACTTATTTAATTATTTATTTGTAATTTTGGGTGTTCTGAACTATATTTGATCCTTATTTTAATAAAATATCATACTTTAGGGATTAGTGTTAAGTCTTCAGACTTTGAGAAACCAAAATAAATAAATGCTCCTTAAAACATATTGAATTCAATGCTAAAATTCAAATTATATACAGTTAAGGTTCGTTGACTATGGTAAAGAATAAAATGGTAACATATACCCAAATTTCATATCAAATAACATCATTTTTTAAGCCAAATAGGTGGTTAATATATACTCCCTTCGTTCCATCCAAAAAACTCACGTTTGAAAAATTTAATAATTAAAGAATATATAATTAAGTAACATTAAAGTTGGTCATAATTACAAAAATGTTTGAGCATCCCCAAGATGTTTATAGCTTATGTGGAGGGTAAAGTGAAAATGTTTTTGAAGATTGTAAGCATAATTTTATAACGTGGACTCTTTAATTAAAACATCCAAAAATAGAATAGTAGATTCTTTGTCCGAAACGGAGGGATTATAATCCATGATGTATCAAAAGTTAAATTATATTCCCTCCGTCCCATATAAATGTTCCTACTTTCTATTTTGAAATGTTCCAACTAATATTCCTAAAGACTTTTGATCTACCCATTCTCTACCATGCATTCTTCCTAATATACCCTTAAAGCTTCATTTAATATAACACATTTCAAACAAACCAAATTATTTAGAATAGTTAAACTTGTTATAAAAACGAGGATATTTTTAGATTAAGAATTTCAAGTTTTTATCTTCAATGCGGAAACGAATCGGTCAAAAATAAAAGTACCAAGTATTTGGAGAAATAATGGCAAAAAATAAAAAATATAACGGAATCAAACAAAAGGGAACAAAGGATTTACGTGGTTTAATTCACTTCAAGACAAGCAACAAATCCATTATAAACGATGAGGAATTACAATAGAGGGTTTTCAATAGGGTTACAAAGATTGACTCAATCCCACAAAGTATCACACCTCGCACAGCCCAAAATAGACACGCACTATTTTGTTTAATACCGTCAAGACCTTGAGACTCTCGACCACCAAGTGTCCTCTGTCTCTCTAATATGTCAATCTATCTCAGCTTGTGTGTATAACAAAAGGAATTGATTTTTTTATATAATATGTTATAAAAACGAAGATATTCTTGGATTAAGAGCTCCTAATACATATGAAGAAAGGATTGCCAAAGTGTCCAAAACCAATTCATAAAAGAATTTGCTTTCGATCACCATGGGCTCCATTACAAAACCAAATTGAAAAAGGATTCTAATTTAAATTTGAGTTATTTTTTTTAACAAATCTCCGCCTTAGCTCAAATTCCATCAACCGTTTATACCCATTGTTGCTTGCCCGTCATGCACCACTATGGGTGCCTAGAATTGATCTCGAACACACGAGTCCAATCGGCCTTTGAAATCGCTCCATGAAATACTATCAAACCGAATACTTTCAATTTCTTCACACTTGGCATCTTCACTTTGAAACATAGCATGAGCTCCACCTTGAATGACACTTCCTTGTAGTAAATACAAATTGCCCTTTTTGTTTCCACCCATGAAAAAATGGCCACCGCAAAAGATTTTTATCTTTACATCACGAACTGTGTAATTGCAACCTTTCGAATCCAAAGAACCCGATGAAATTAAATTCCTCCTCAAGTTAGGAACATGATGAACTTTAGTTAGCGTTTTCACTCCACCTTGAGTCTTGATTTTAATTGTCCCAACACCTTCAATCTTGCAAGAAGAATCATCCGCTAAAAATACATCACCACTTGCACTCTTATAAGATAAAAAACATATCTCTATTGGAACACATATGAAAAGAACAACCTGAATAAAGAACACATTCAGTCCGTAGATTATCCACGATCACATTAAGTACATCACCGCTATTCTCGTCATTGCTAATACCACCCTCATCAAGAGTGACAATATTAGCATTTCATCCTTGAGTTTTTGACAGTTACGAACAACGTGACCTATCTCATTGCAATGTCAACAATTTATCTTGGAAGTCTTCTTTTTCTTGTCACCACCACCTGAACTTTCACCGGACAAATTTCTGATATGATTAACTTTGCTTCCCACATACAAAGCATCACTATTATCATTATTTTTAGAACCCTTGCTTATAGAATCATCAGTTAATAATGATGTTTGCACCTCACTCAAAGTAAGCTTGTCTTTTTCGTGCATACAGTAGTAACTAAATGCTTGAAAGATGGTGGCAAAGACTTTAGCAAAATTAAACCTTGATCTTCATCCTCAATTTTAACACCGGTATGCAACAGGAGCGAATGTCTCATCATAGTCAATTTCCTCCTCCTGTCTGTAACCTTAAGCTACAAGTCTAGCCTTATTTCTGGTGATATTTCTATTTTCGTCCATCTTGTTTCTGAAGACCCACTTTGTTCCGATTACAGTTTGTCCTTTGAGTTTAGGAACTAGTGACCAAACTTGGCATCTGTTGAATTGGTTCAACTCTTCTTGCATAACTTCCACCCAGCTTGAATCTTCCCTCTCTTCATCTATCTTCTTGGGTTCAATGTCTGAGACAAATGCTGTAGAATACATGCATTCATTCCTTGAAGCTTGTCTGGTTTGAACACCAACATTGAGATCACCGATGATTTGACTGACAGGATGGTCTTTAACTTCTCGAATTTCAGCAGGCAAATCTTGTCTGATATTATCAACAGAGGTTAGTTCTTGAGAGGTGGAAGTGTTTGAAGCTTGGTTTTCAAGAGGATATGTTAATTCTAATGCAAGTTGAAATACTTCTGGCGTAGAAGGAATAGTGGATTCTGGATTTTCTGAGTCAACGTTGGCTTGTCCACTATCGCCTCTTGGAGGTTCTATCAAGTTAATCCTTGGATATATTTGTGAAGATGTAGCTTCAGCAGAATTTGAACTTGGCTGATCTGTACCTGTCTCATACTCATCTGAATCATTAGACACCTTAGGAGCCATATGTGGCCCAATAAAATTAAATTCATCAAAAGAGACATGAACAGATTCAACAACTTTAAGAGAGATTTTATTATAAACTCTATACGCTTTTGAAAATTTTGCATATCCCAGAAATATTCCTTCATCACTTTTGGATTCAAACTTACCTCTATGTTCTCTTCCATTGTAAAGAACATAGCATTTGCATCCAAATATTTTGAAGAAACTGATATTGGGTGCCCTACCTCTCTAAATTTCATATGGAGTTTTGTTATGAAACTTGTTGATAATAGACCTGTTTTGAGTAAAGTAGGCTGTGTTTACAACTTCAGCCTAGAAGTACATAGGCAGTCGTGCTTCAGCAATCATAGTCTTCGCAGCTTCAATAAGAGTTCTGTTCTTCCTTTCAGCTACTCCATTTTGTTGAGGTGTACCAGCAGCTGAGAAATTATGACCAATTCCATGGTCATCACAATATTTGGCTACACCATTAATCTCGAATTCTGTTCCATTGTCTGATCTGATATCAGCAATGTCATCCAGTTTTTGAGTCTGCAGTCTTCTGAAGAGTGCCGTTATGATGTCATAGGCTTCATCATTAGAAGACAACATTTTAACCCTGGTGAATCTAGAATAGTTGTCAACGACCATTAGTGTGTATTTGCTACCACCAAGACTAGTAGTAGTAATTGGTCCGAATAAGTCTATGTGAAGGGGCTGTAGCGTCCTGGTTGTTGATAAACATGGCTTGCTTTTGAATGATGACTTAGATAATTTTCCCAGCTGGCATGCTTTACACAGCTTATCATGATCTGCTGATATCTTCGGCAGACCAACAACCAAGTTGTCCTTTGATAACTTACATAAATACTTAAAGTTGAGATGGCTAAGTCTTTTGTGCCACAACCAACTGTTATTATTAGATGTTTTTGCAATCAAACACAGACTTGATTTTCTCCCGACAGCATTCAAATCAACCACATACACATTTTCTTTTCTGAAACCAGTCAAGATTGTTGAACAGGTCTCACTGTCCTTGATGAAACAATGACTTGCGGTGAATTGACATATTAATCCCTTGTCACAGAATTTTGATATACTTAGAAGATTATGCTTCAAGCCCTCAACCAGAGATACTTTGCTGATGGAAAGATTTCCTCGAACGATGTTTCCATAGCCAATTGTCTTCCCTTTGGAGTTATCACCAAAAATTACTAAGGGACCTTTAGCTTCAACAATGCTGGAGAGAAGATTCTGATCTCCAGTCATGTGCTTTGAACAGCCACTATCCAGATAACATAAATCTTTCTCCTCCTCATTAACAGTCATGAAGCATTCCTGAAATTTAATCATTTAAGAACATGGTCCCCAGTTTATTTTTGGGTCCTGAGGGTTAGTGACCTTTTGGAACCCATACCTGTTTAACCTTAGGAGGTGTGAACCCTTTGGGTTTAGGTATGAATCTCAGAAGGCATTCATGAATCTTGTGACCATAACCTTTGCAAAATAAGCAGTTATGAAAGCCTTGAACATGTTTGATAATTTCTTTAGAAGTTTTCTTACTATCAGCAGTCTTGAGAATGACCGATTTACTGATAGCCGGCTTATTGGATTTAGGTTGATAATGCAACTTTCTAGTGATATTGGTCTTTATAATAGTAGACCTTTTATCAAAAGATTTTACATTTTCATGCAAAATTCCTTTAAGCTTTTTATCAGCAGGGTTGGAGTTAGCAATCTTCCCTTTGACAAATTTAATAGGCTTGAGTTGAGAGTTCTTTGACTTGTTATCAGTCATCACTGTTTTCACGGGATGTCTGATAGCAGATCTATGATGCTTAATCTCCCTATTAGCAATGTCATAGGTGTTGATAGATTTCTTACCCTTGGACTTGTGTGGTTTGTTTTTAGAATAAATATATGGAACTTTGTTAAAACCAAGTCCTTGCTTTCCCTTTTGAGAGGAGTGTTGATCATAGACAACTTCTTCAGCCATTTCTTTAGCAATCACTTTAGTTGTCTCATTTCCTTGAGAATCAGATGAACTTCCTACATTGAACTCATTTTGGAAACCGATACCAGTTTTGTCATCAAGAGATTTTTGTTTTGAAAGAATGATATCAAAATTTTCTTTTGAATTATTCCAAGTATCAACAACCTTTTGAAGGTCATCTTTCTCAGAATTAATTTTCTTTATGTGTTCAAGAAAGAATTCCACCTTTTCAATTAATGCTTTGTTCTCCTTCTGAGTCTTAATATTCTTTGCTTGTTGTCTATTGAGATCTTTGATCTCAGACATCATGGTAGATTTCTCAGAAACAACCAACTCATGCTTTTTGGCTAATTTTATATAGGCAGTTTTAAATTTGAAAAATTCTTCTAGCATGTCTTTGTTGGCTTTAATGAGTTCTCCCCTTGATGGTTCATTGAGCTCATCATCATCGCTATCATCCTGTTGAAATGGTAGTGATCTAACTGAGTCATGGGGTGATTCCCTGGCCATAAGACATATATTTGCCTCCTCAGCAAAGTCACAGGAATCATCCTCATCAGAATCTGTATCACACCAAGTGGGCAAGTTGCTTTCATCAATGTCCTCAGCTACCATTCCTTTTTGTTTTTGAAATTTAGAATCGGGACGTTTTTTGTAAAAGTCATATTTTGGCTTTGGGCATTTTGAAGCAAAATGACCTGGCTTCTTACAATTAAAACAAACAAACTCATTTTCTTTTTGGTTAACAACAGTTTTATTACGAGCAGTTGTTTTTGTAGGAGCAGCAGTCTTGTAAGGAGACTGCTTATAGGATGACTTGTTAAACCTTTTGAAGCGTTAATATTTCTTTACGAACATGGCAAAAGCTTCGTCGGAAAGAATATCATCACCATCACTAGATGTAGATGGGGATTCATCAGGTGTAGAACAAGAAGGTTCAACAGACATGGCTGGTAAAGATAGATTTTTAAAACTCTTTTCCATTTCTTGAGCTTGCTGGATTTCAAGCTCATAAACCGAAAGACTTGCATAAAGATTTCTAAGAGACAATTTATTCAAGTCTTCTGATTCTTTCATGGCAGTGATCTTTACATGTCATAAACTGCCTAGGGCATTAAGAAATCTCATGTTTATTTCTTTCTTTTCATATTTCTTTCCTAAAGAATAGCAAGAATTCATTACCTCGTAAAATCTGTCGTAGGCACTTCGGAGAGTCTCTTTAGGATCCTTTTTGAATAAATTAAACTTCTGGATGCAAGTGTATAGCTTGTTGTTCCTTGTTTCTCCATCACCTTCGAGATATTCCAATATAGCTTCCCACATTTCTTTGGTTGTATCCAGATTGATAATCTGCTGGTAGATGCTTATGTCTACACAGCTGGTGATGATGTTGATAGCTTTTCCATCCAGAGCATCGTTCTTTCTATCTTCTTCAGGTTTAGGGATTTCAGGATCAGCAGTAGGATCAAGTGCAGCTAGAGTGTTTGGCTTCATAGGAATTCTTGGTCCATCTGTAACACATTTCCATAAACGTTTGTCAATAGAATTCATGTGTCTTTTAACCTTGTCTTTCCAGATATCAAAATGAACTTCATCCAATACTGGACAATGATTCACATTTGAAGTTTCCAACATTTGATGAGCAGTCATTGGATCTTTAATCTCTCAAGAGTTTAATCTTGGAAAATCTTGTTCAAAGAGTTAAGCTCTGATACCAATTGTTAGGCCTCAAGGTGCTCAAATAGGCTAGAAGGGGGGGGGGGTTAAATAGCCTATTTGTGATTTTGAAAATTAAATTTGATAATTACTTCACTTAAGTTAGAAAAGATTTTGCAGCGGAAAAGAGTGAAGTATAGGACAAGTTCAAGATGGCTGATCTTGATAGGACAAGATCAGCTGTTTTCAAAGTTGGAATTCTGGAAATAAACAGTAGCAAATCACAAGCACATAAAAGATATAGACAAGATATTTGATATGGTTCACACTTATAAATAAGTGTTACGTCCACAACCAAAGTGGTCAACTTTGGATTTGAAAAACGTGTACTAAGTTTATCCACTAGAATCTTTACAATGTAGATCACTAATGGATCGTATACATAAAATAGTTGACCAAGTGTTTGTGGGAGAATTAATATCTACAGAGATAATTCTCGTGTGCTATGAATGCGAGGATTGCAATCAATGAAGAACAATAAAGATTTGATCGTCTAAGGTTGATGCTCTTCAAAGAATGTTGTACAGATATTTCTTTAAAGCTTTTATGAACTAGCAGTTGAAGATGAAGAATATCAGAATGTTAGTTGAGACTTGTTTTATTGATCGCTGGTTATATTCAATGCTGTCATGAAGTCTTCTATTTATAATCAGGGAGGTTTTGGTAGCCGTTGGAGATCTTCAACTTTGGAGAGTTTGAATTTGAATGCAATTAATGCTCTAATCTTGTTGTTGATCTTTGATAGGAGATTCTCCACACTTCAGACTAATTTCTGCAATATTGCCAAAAATAGGTAGATGATAAGAGCAGACGGACTGTCCTTTTCTGAGATGATTGCTTAATATGGCATGAATCATTCAATGCTCTTTGCAGATTATCGTTGTATCATCGTTGACAATAAATGCTGCTGATGGTCTTGAGACATGTCACCAATAAAGTCTTGATCGGACGATCTTCAGGTCTTCGTCATTGCTGATGAATTTTGGCTAAAATAAGCTTGTCCGATAACTTTAAGAAATTCGGCTATTATAAAGATAGCTGATCTTTTATGTGTCTTATCAATGATAGGCTAACTACTGAAGACTAGGCTAAATACAAAAAGCAATCCTAAGCTATTACAAGCAGTTGTCTAAATACAAGTTGTCACACTAACAGACACACAGGCCCATTAGTCACCTTGATTTAGACTTAAGTTATAGATACAAGCAAATCTATGTAATATTCAACAAGAACACCTTCCAAGCAAATGACAAGTCTGGAAAGGTTGGTACGATAATGCAGGAAAGTGATCCATCAACGGATGGGTCTAGGAGAAATATGAAAATAGTGTGTATAGTGCAAATAGTATGTGCATTCTCATCCGAGGTATGAAAGTACTTGCAGGGATAAGATTGTTGAACCAACAATGGCAAGATGTTGGTAGGAAAACAATCTCTCTTTGTAGCTGGTAAAATATCAAACATTAGACATTTCCCAGCCCTACTTAGGTTAGTTAGGTACTGAAACAATCTCTCTACTTCCAAGGATAAGACTGCATACACGAGTCTCATACAGTTGGCTAGTTGGCTGTCTTCACTCTTAACGTTAGGTGTACTCACCATGAATCTGGGGTATGTAGTACGACTTGATCGGGGCTTCCATACAATTGTTGGTAATAAAACTTAAGTATCGTTCTAGTATGTGTTACTTAGTATACTCCAATTCTAAGAAACTAACCGTGCAAATATTTATAGCCCCTACATATTGTGCACTATAACAGCAATAATGTACCCATAGACGAAATACAAACTAAAGCAGAAATATAGCATCCGTTTATTCTTTGTAAGACATTGAAATATGACGGCATACAATTCTAATAAAATTTAAAAAACAAAAACAAAAAGGAGGGGATAAGAAGATGGTTCAGGTGTCTCCAATTTGCTAGTTCAGGAAGAGACTTGTACATTGCGTTGCTGTATCATCAGGGCTAGTAACTGCGAAGAAACAAATAGTTCAACTAGTTATGATGTATTCAAGAATTGCATTAACTGGTAGACATATATCTATATTCGTCCACAGAAACCTCATCTTAAAGGTCGACAGCTCAACTCGTTTGGTTTGAAGTCAAGCTAGAACATGAATTAGGCTTCAGGTATAATCAAGCTGAACTTGGCTCATTCAACCCGAATAAGCTTGGCGATGACAAAGTATATACAATTTATGTATATTTGATATGATTTATCATATACTCTTGACATGGGTAGTGAAGCTCGAGCTCGATTGATCCATGGCTCATTCATGAGGTAAGCAAGTTGAGCTCGAGCAGGGGTTCGAGGCTCGAGTAATGCTCGGCTTGAGCCCGATTAAAAATCAAAGAGCTGAGCTTGAACACTGAAAGCTCGACTCAGTTCATTAGAAGGCCCAACTCCTCTAGGAATAACTGACCCTTGAATTTTCAAATACCAATAAACAAGCTGCATTTTAAAGCTGACCTGTGTGGCCGAGGGTTCTCGCCGACTCAAAAATCTCATAGTCATTTCCTCCCTGCTCAAAACACATTAGCCAACCTTTGTATTTAGTCACACAAAACAAAAAAGCTCTACCCATAAAGAAACTAACTTGTAGTAATCTATGAGAAGAAAAACATGACATTGCAGGTCTATTGTATACATGGGTAATATCCATGGAGTAAATACTATATATAACCACTACAACAGTGACATGATGTCACCAACCAAAAGCATTTCATAATCTCAATCGTGGTCCCACCATTCAAATCTACTTTGACCAACTACAGAAACTTTGAAATGTGGTTGGTGCACAAAAAAAAAAAAGGGCCTACCTTATAGGTCTTGTCTCCAAAGAAGTGGATTTCCTGGAACTCCTCCAGATACCTCAAGCAATACGTTTTGTCCCAGCCTTGAGGGAAAACCTGTCACCGAGAATTTTTCTCAAAAACATATAAAGTGCGATTCTCAACCGTGTTTACATGTCAAATGAATAATCATCTTAAAAAAATATGGAAGAAAAAAATACATCTCAGTTATAATGAAGTATCACTCACATCAAAGCTAATTTGTCCTCCGATTGAAAAAGTCAGGTTAAAGTGTGCAAACTTTTCACGGAGTACTGATACCATCTTTGGGCGTATATTTTGAACCTGAGGGCAACTTTAATAACTTAAAACACAATTTTCAGGCAAACAGTAAACTAAAAGAATGTGAATGTTACATTTTGCCAAAATGGACGCCAAGGCTTATACCTTGTCATACCGTTCAAACTCGTCTCGTTCTTCCTGACTGCAGTTTCGTCCAATTGGTGAGACATTGAGCATCCCACTGCGGAACTCGATAAATGTTCCCCTGGGGAATACAAAAAAAATAAATTTTGTTTAAAAGGAAAACAAAATGAACCTTTAAGAAGCTTATAAGAAATGAAGAATAGCTACTTGGAGCTTTAGTTTGTTTACCTTTTAATTGGAATATCCAAGTTAGCAATGTAGTGAAGTGTAAAGTTAATGAATTCCTGCACCATCAAGACCCATCTATCATAAATTCATAATAACAACTAATAACTTTGTTATAGCAATGTAATGAGTGTAAAGCTGAAAGATTTATTGCATATAACAGGGGAAGTTGCATACCTTGAGCTTTTCATCTCCAAGATATGACTTCAAGCTCTACATGGACAAAAAATTAAAAAAAAATGAAAGGAGGAATGATCAGGAAAGAATTTGGAACACTACTAGCAAGAAAAACGGAAGATTTCCTTCAGCACATTTTTAAATCTTTTTTAAGCTTTACTTACTCGTCGGCTATATTGCCACTGTTATTATTTTATATTTGTATAACTACTGGCAAAGGGTACAATTGGACTTACAACATACCATCTAACTTACTCAAACTTGACACTAAGCTCAAAGCTAATGCGTGATAAAAGAACAAACTTCTGATATACTCCCTTTGTTTCACTCAAAGAGTCCATGTTAAACATTTTAAAGATTGGAAGTGTTTTTCATGAATACCGTTAATTTTAAGAATTAAAATAGTTTATATGATATTAACTTTGATGTAATAAGGGTAATCTTGGAAACACATAAAATTTATAAGCTTAATTATTCAAGGGTTTGGTAAACATGTGCCCGGAGGGCACGTTTTAAAAACCTAGATATAGTAAGTTTTGTCTCGATAAGTACCATTCACAAGTTCCAATGTCACTAAAGGTAGTTTTCGTGACAAAAGATACTATAAATGGGTGCTTAACATGTGCCAATAGAGCACATGTTAGCTTTTGCCATTATTCAAATACTCTTTGAACTGAACAAAGGGTGTATAACATACAGAACAAAGTTAATGGGAAGGTTACATGAATTTCAGAAAAGTATTAATGAATCATACAACAACCTTTCAATTGGAAAGTAATGGAATCTCTTTTTACTTGATTCATAAAGTTTTCTTTTTCTTTTCATTGTTCCAGTTTTCTCTTTTCTAAGATATCATAGGATAATGTTACATTTCTATGTCCTAATTACCAATATGCTCAATGCCGACTCTGGATCTTGTAAAGCGCAAAGGAAATGGTAAAGAAAATAAAATCCTTCATTATAAAGGACTGATTGACTCTTTCAAAATTGTAGAAGCCCAGTTAATGGCCTAAATAGAAAAAATATATAAAATTGTTTTCTTTTCCAAATATGTATTCCTCATTTCACACATTCAAGCTTCCATTTGAGTACTTAATGATTGCGTGAACAGAGAAACTGCAATGCCAACACTTTTATATGCTAATGATCTTAGTTTCGAAGACAGTAGCTGTCTAGCGAAACGGTGACAACATATAAAAAGCAATCATGCTTCTTAATGAAATAATAAATGGTCCATGTCTGAAGTATACCTGGGTTCCAATTAGCTGTCCACCCTTATAAGCGACAAGGCCATTCTCAGCAAACACATAATCATAGTCATTTGTAACTGCATAAATATGTCATTCATCAATTCAGGTTGAATCAAAACACAAGGCATCAGTTGAGACCACACTTTCGTATGAATACTTGAAAAAAGAAATCCATGTAAAGTTTATTGATATTTTCTTATAAATCTACATTTAAGTGGAACAAACAGGAAGACGCTGAAAGAGAACATCATCACAAATCAACAGCTCAACACATCAAGAAAGATGGTCTAAGCAAGATGGGAACCTCTCTCTCTCTCTCTCTCTCTCTCTCACAAACAGGAAGACGCTGAAAGAGAACATCATCACAAATCAACAGCTCAACACATCAAGAAAGATGGTCTAAGCAAGATGGGAACCTCTCTCTCTCTCTCTCTCTCTCTCTCTGAAAGAGAACATCATCACAAATCAACAGCTCAACACATCAAGAAAGATGGTCTAAGCAAGATGGGAACCTCTCTCTCTCTCTCTCTCTCTCTCTCTCTCTCTCTCTCTCTCTCTCTCTCTCTCTCTCTCTCTCTCTCTCTCGTGTATGTATATATATATATATATATATATATATCACATACATACATACACGCATAGGTATCCATTTACCAATTTAGTTGGAAAGAAACTACTGAATCATAACTACTAATAAGAAATAAATATTTCTGCAGCACAAGCTTTATAAAAGATGGAAAATAATAAATTTTGTAACATAGAAACGATCGGAATTTGAATCAAAGTGTTAGTGGTAACTGTGAATCACCTGACTTTCCAAGCTGTTCCGATATCTTGACAAGGTCAGATCCTCCAACAACGCCAACTGAAACAACCTTTAGGCGAAAAAAAATGCTGTTAAGCTGAGGTCATTTCACAAAGCAAGCATCCTCAGGAAAAGGCAAGCCAAACAATCAACGATGGGGCTCATGGTATTGAGATCACTTTTCATGTTGTTCAGGAGTAGAGAAATAAGAATATATAGATTATGTACCTTCCGAAGTTCCTGCATGAACTTTAACATCTTCGGAGTAACCCCCTGATATTTGAGAAGAAAGCATTGAATAAAACATTATGCCACAGCATATAGATTCTCAACAAGGAAAATTTATTCACTGCATTCATTCCTATTTTAGACAATTTTACCGGCACATGTACATGTATGCCCTTAGTGACATTGCAAAATGCACATTAGGACATGATAATTGACAAAAATGCATTCACTAAATTGATAGAGAAAAGGACACTCAGTTTGGGAAAGAAAATTTTAAAAAGTGAAACTCATTTTGGGAAGAAAGGAGTAATATTCAATAAAATAATACTCCCTCCGTCCCTAAATTATTGTCTTGTTTTCCTTTTTTGTCCGTCCCTAAATAATTGTCTTATTTGAAACTTTCTTTTTTAGAACATTATTTTTACCATTTTACCCTTATTTTTTCTTCCTACTTTAATTATGAGCCCCATGCATATCGACATTAAAGGAAACAACACACTATACCAATATTAATAATCAAGTCAATTGTTTTTTCTTAATCCGTGTATCGGGTCAAACAAGACAATAATTTAGGGACGGAGGGAGTATATCTTTGGAGTGAAAGAGGTTGAAAGGTGAGCATATATGATATAACTCCTTTCCCATGCTGTTTATTGGTGGTGGGGGGTGGGGGGGTAGAGTGGGGGGAGAGGAGAGGGAAAGGGGAAAGAAGAGAAAGAACTTTCTATACCTTCCTTGGTGCTGTAAGAGTGCCATCAACATCAAATAAGGCGATCAAACCAGGCTTCCTCGCATCCATCATAAATATTACAATTTTTCTGTTACCACATCAACACAGACATTTAAAATATATCCAATACAGAAAAACCATCAAATCCATAAAAAAAATGGCACCTTCCCATTAAGTTGATTCTGCGCATCTCTAAATCAAAAAACTATCTATTTTCAGAACAACACGTGGCATTTTGATGATACAAAGAAAAAAAAAAAAAGAATATACATAGCAAGGATTCCCAAGTCAATGTCAAAAACAAATCACTCTAAAAGTTGCACCAAATGCAATCTAATTGCACAAACTATTATCCCTTGAAACTTATAAAATAAATTGTGGGAATGCAATCTAATACTTGCATTTAACATCATATTTGTCACATACTCGCTCTCGATTGAAAAATAAATACTAACATGGCTACATACAAATCTGCTATGAAGATACAAAATTCAACATATCGGTTGCCTAACTTAAGTACATAAATGCTAGCATTCAATTGAACAACAAACACCCACCTGCAAATCTGCTACCTCATCAGCACAATGACATAATTCAAACTAGATTTGATACAGAACAACCATGAAACTCATAAAGTACCAACGACAAAATCAACTGATTCGGCAGGTATCTAGATCAAATAACTGTCAATAAATCTACCCATTGTTATGATACAAAACCTACCACTTCAGGAATCCCAAATAACTGTACCGAAATGGGTTTATAGTGAAAACCCAATTGGGATTTCATCTACAGATAAGAAATCTTATCCCCATAACTTCGAAAACTCTAAAGACCAAATCTTTTCAAGCTAACAAACAAAATTATAGCAAATACAAAAAATCTACCAATTGCTATGATACAAAACCTACCACTTCAAGGAATCCCAAATCACTCTACTGAACTGGGTTTATAGTGAAAACCCAATTGGGATTTCATCAACAGATAAGAAATCTTATCCCCATAACTTCGAAAACTCTAAAGACTAAATCTTTTCAAGATAACAAACAGAATTACAGCCAATGCAATGATAAATACTTGCATATAACTATCAGATTGATTAAATCCAATTGAAAAAACAAACAACCAGTACAAATCTTTGCCAAAAAAATTCAGAAAATCGATTACCTTAGCAGTGGCGGATCCAGAATGTTTTTCATTGGGGTCAGAAATTTTGGATGGCAATACTCAAATCAAAATAAACCAAGTGGCCAAGAATACATCTAAACTCCACATCATTAGTAAAAACAAACACAAATCAGCAGCAAAGTACCAAACTCGAACAGATCAAACATGCATCTAAATGCCGCACCAAATAAAAAGCACTAATTTTAACCACAAATAAAAAGCCCTAATTTCGGATAAAATAAAGAGGGAAGAGAATGAATGTTTGTTACCCAAATCTACGAAAATGGGAGATTTTTGAGTGGAGGAAGAACTGAAGATGGCAGCCTTGTTGTCGTTCACTCGAATCACTCGTCGTCGTCGACTCGTCGTATCCTCCAGCTCCTTCAGTCCTTCGCTGTTGACTGACGAGGACGACGAGAGAATGAGACTCTGTCGTCTCCTCCTTCGCAGAATCGCAGCTTCGCCTTCGCTCCTTCCTTGCTGCGTCTTCTTTTTTTTTTTTTTTTTGTTTTGCTGCTTCCAGCACCCTTCTAGCCGCGCGGTGTCCCAACTCCAAAGTTGATGAAACAAAAATTTACTGGGGTCAGAGCAACCACAACAATACCTCCCTATATCTCACTCTAAACACCTCGTTTTCCGTTCAAGTTTCACTTTTTTAACACTCTAAAAATAAATTTACTCTAACAAGCACTCTCTATATAACCCTCTAAAATTAAACATCTCTCATCTCAACTAACAAACCATTATATTTTTTCTCTTTTATTTATATTTTTCCACCACAATTAAAATAAAATATTTTAAATTTTATATACTATGAAAAATATATTGTACTCTCTCCGTCCCTAAATTATTGTCTTGTTTGACTTGGCACACGGATTAACAAAAAATAATTGACTTGATTATTAATATTGGTATAATGTGTAGTTTTTTTTAATGCCCATGTGTATATGACACATAATTAAAATAGAGAGAAATGTAAGGGTAAAATGGTAAAAATAATCTCCTAAAAAAGAAAATTTTAAACAAGACAATTATTTAGGAACGGACAAAAAAATAATAATAATAATTTAGGGATGGAGAGAGTATATTTTAATAATTTTTATTCTAAATTATTAAATAAAAGTATATTGTGCTCAAATAAAGTAAAGAAAATGTAGAGGATTTGAGTCACTATTCATGTTAAAACTCCCTCTATATTTAGAGGGTGATTTAATTGGTTTTAGAGATAGAGGGTGGACTAGAGGAACCACTGTAGGATCAAGGGTGGATAAAAATCTCTAAAAATCTCTAAAATTATTTTTAGGGGGTGGTGGAGGGTCTCTCATTGTGGACGCCCTCACTAGGTATTACATTGATAAAAAAAAAAAGAATTTTCTTTTCAATGGGGTCACGTGATACTCCCCCACCCCACTCTGCAAAGTGCATCGCCCTGATAACCATAACCTGAGCCCCGTTAACCTGAGTTTTGGTTTGAATGTAGCTCTTAAATTCCCCCAAAAGTGAAAACATTCCCCCCCCTCCACACACACCCCAGCCCCACCCCACCCCACCTCACCCTACCCTACAAGGTGTATCCGTCTTGTTAACCTGAGCCCCGTTAACCTAAGTTAATTGGTTTGAATGTAGCTCTTAAATTCCCCCAAAAGTGATACATTTGGGAGAAATTAAGAGCCAATTTGGTTGAATTAACTATTGGAATGCTGAATTGAGTTTTAACTGAGCTAATGAAGACTGTTGATCTAAAGTGATCACGCAAAATAGATTGAAGGTGACCACGTCTGATCCACGTATGTAGTCTAGCAGGATTCTGGCTTACGTTGCAGGGATTGCCCTTGAAGTATGAACAGCTTGAAACCTGTGATCAACAGAAAACACCGTAAGGGGGGCTGGGTTGTCCCAATGATAACCCTCAGGCGTGAGAATTAGCAAACTTCGAAGGAGATGTAAAGCTAAGAGAGTATAATGTTAGCAAGTAATTTGCACGTACAGAATAACGCCTGTTGAGGGTGCTATTTATAAGAAGATAATTCATAATCCTTGTTGGTTTCGGAATAGGAGAGATGTGATCAATTCCTATGTCTTTCGGATTATGTTACCTTGTCTGCTTAGGACTAATGTATATAGAGTTGTAACAGGACTCTTCCCAAAATGAGAGATGTTTCTGTACAGGACTCTATTCTGCCAAGCTGAAAGGGGTCTCGTCAAGGTCGGCCTAATATGTGTCCAGGTTGCTCGAAATCGATGTGGTCGGTCTGTCATGTCTCTAGGTCGCACTATGAGTCCCTGAAGTCAGCGTGCTGGGAGAGTATACTGGTGAAGCTGACGACCTGACATATTATGATTACCAGGTCGTCATACTAATATGAATGCGTGCCCACCTCGGCACAAGTTCAGCTGGCGCCTCCGATGCCGTGGCATCTGCCACATGTCTAGCTGGGGGCTGAGGTCGTTCAGTGGCCCCTTACTTCACAAGGAGAGGATTTATCCTCGAGGTGTGAAGTAAATTTACCAGGGTGTCGAGCTGAACTGTTCTACGCAAGGTCGCATGATTTTTAGTTCGACTTTGAGCCGTTTGTACTTTTTTGGGAAACGTGTGCATTTATTTGACGCGAAGTCCAGGGATGTCAGGCAGCGCGTCTTTTCAATTTTTTAAAATTTTGGCAATAAATATATTTACTTGAAACGGTGCCGTGTCGAGGTCCGAGTGCTTTTGTATGGGTCGTCCCGGTCTCTTCGGATCCCCTATTTAAGTGATGACTCCACTGTTCATGTTCATTTTACCAGAAACTTCCAACCTCTCTGGCAACCAGGCGATTTTTGACGAGTTTTTCCGACTTCTAAAAGCTCAGATTCCAAGCCTTTCCTCTGCGCTTCCTTGCTTCTTCAGGATTATAGGTTAGTTTTCTTTGATCCTTACTCCATTTCTTTCCATTTGGTGGCCTATTTCCCGTTATTTGCTTGTTCTATCCTTTTTTTGGTGACCGGCCGGTTTCTGGGTAGGGTTCCGGCGAGTTTTGAGGTTTAGGGTTTTTATCTGTCTGAAACTTTCGTCTAGGATCGATCCGTCCAAGTCACAGTGTCTTTCATTCCCAACCAATCTTCCTGCGAGCTCTTCTTCCTCGTGTTCTCTCTCTATGAACATGAGGATCAAACGTGCCAATGAGGGTCCCATGTTTGCCAGATCGCAAAAGGGTCATGCAATTTATAAGTTCGAGGATGGTGACTGGAAGGTTGTTTTGCCTAGTGAGGCTAAGGATCTGTTGACTTCCTGGGGTGCCAACCTGGATGGCTTGGTCGTCCCTGCTAACGATCCAAACAAGGTTGACGATATTTCTTTTGGGACCTCGATGAGGATCATTGAGAAGTACGACGTGGCTATGTCTAGCTGTTGTATCTGTACTTTGACGAGCACCGAGTGGCTAGTAGGTCAGCGGGGCCTTCGAAAGTTTTTACTTCGGCCTCTTCCTCTTTATACCTGGATGCTAATCACGTGCTGCAAGCTCCACAGAGCAAGAAAGGGAAATCTAAAGCTGATATTGATGCTGGGGGTGCCGCGAAGCATGCTTTCCGATACTGGAGGAATAAGATGACTATCGCCGACCTGAATAACTAGCTGTCGAAGTATCCCTGTAACTTCGAGGACTATCGTAGGCATGTTCCTGATCCCGAGCTTGGTCTGGCTGATCTGCGGGCTTCAAGGGGTCGAGTTGGCTTTTACTTTAGCTTCTTCGAGCTAGGGCTTCGCTTTCCCTTAGATCCTTTATTTGTGAATTTTTTGATGTCACCTCTACCGTCCCCCTCGATCTCACCTGGAATATAATGCGAGTTCTTATTTGTTTTATTACTAGTACGCGCGTGCTGGGATTTGAGCCAACCTTGACCCTCTTTTGCCATTATTTCCACCTTGATCGCAATAACAACTGACTCCAAGCCTAGAGCCAAAATTATCAGCTGAAGTTGTTTTTCGATCCCCTTGGGAAGGTTTTGGGCAGGACTGATAAAGTTATTATGGTCGAGAGCCGACTTAGGTGGAATTTCGTTGTGCCGACCGAGGAGCCTTTTACTCTGGTTCACTATACTGAGCTTGATAAGTATGATAGGTCGGCTAAGTCGGCGTTGGAAGCCCCCTGGGTGTACGGGGCACTTCCCAGGTCCGATGATATGACTGGAAGAATATACCCCAGGACGAGAACCTGTTGGTCGTCACCAGGCTGTCCCCTCTGAAGGTTAATGACATCGAACCGATGTGCACCTTTCCACCTTTTGAAAGCTTCCCGGGGTGGTTGCTTCATAAGGACCTTGTGTTTAACCAGCATTGTCCGAGCTGTCGGAGGGATCCAGAGAGGGGTTGCTACCAGAATGGTTGAATCTTTAAATGTATTTGCTTCGAATTTCTTTCCTTTTTATTCATGCATATATTTTACAAGTGTCTGACCTTTTTTTTATTTTTACAGATATAGAGGATGTAGTTGCCATGAAGCGGAGCTCGAGCAGACGCGCTCAGGCTAAATCAGATTGATCAGAGCAGTTGGGATGAGCTCGTGTTGCTGCTACCTTGGCGGGGACCGACGAGGTACTCCCCACCGTTATACTGCCCATAGATAAGGGGAAGGACAAGGTGTCGAGCTCGAGGGCTTCCGTGAAGCGTCCTAAGTCCACATCGACCTCTGCTCCAGCCAAAAAGTTAAAGATCAAGGAGCCCGATAAAGTTGATGAGCTTGCTAAGCCCGTTAAGGCCTACCTGCCTGCTGAGCCCGATCCTGCTAGGCAAGCCTCTCCTGTTAGGAGCATTCATAGAGTCACCAGCCCCTCTCCCGATGAGCATTCTATTCTCAGCTCGGCTACTCCCCCGCGAGCAGAGCCTGTCATGAGTCCTAGTGCCCAGTCCCTTGAATTGGGCAGGAAGGCTGTCCTTGACATTGCTGATGAAGGACTGGGTGATTCCTTTGATGACTGCTCGCCTTCTCGCCTAGCTGGTATCATGGGTGTCGACCTTACCCGCGTAAAAGAAATCTCTCCTTTTACTTGCTTATTGCTTTCTTGTCCCCTTTTTCCTGACTTGTTTTTCGTTTGTAGTTTGTTGCTAGTATCAAGTCGTATACCAACAGGCTTGCTCAGGCCCACAAGGATAGGTGTGTGTTCGTCGAGCACATTGCTGAACTTGAGAAGGAGAAGCGGGAGAGCGCCAGCAAGGCCGAGCTTGAAGGAGCCCTTACTCGTATTGCCGAGCTTGAAGCTATTGTTACTAAGGCTTAAAGTGATGTAAAGCTGAGTCAAGATCTGGCAGCAAGCAAGGTTGAGGAGATGAACAGGGTTGCCACAGAGGCCAACCAGTTGAGGGGCGAGCTTGACACAGTCGTTGCTGAACAAGCCAAGCTTTGTGCTAACCTGAAGTCTGTCAAGGGTGATGCTCTGACTACTCAAGGGGAGCTCACTAAAACAAGGTTAAATTTTAAAAGCAGAGTTAGCGAGCTAGAGAGGCAGCTGGCGGAGGCGAGGAAGGTGCCGGGCCTGGATGTTGTTATTACTGATTTTAAGAAGACCTCGTCCTATATGGAGGAGATTCTTTCTTATTATGACAAAGGCAAAGCTCAAATTCTGTGAGTGCCGAGCTCAAGGGTGACCTGGCTCGACGGGGGCATGAGCTCGTGCCATATCAGCCCGAGGAGCTTGAACTTATTGGAAGAAAAGATGTTGAATCAGGTCATAAGCCCTGGGTTCCTCCTCCTCCCTTTGATAATAATGTCCCTTACCTGTTTGATGCCTTGACTGATGGCGATGAAGTGGATTTTGATGGTGACTTCAAGTTAGGGGAATTTGAAGGTGCCAAGTCGAACCAGGATGAGCATGCCCGCTCTGTTTATAAAGCTGAAAGTCGTGTTGACCTATTGTCCCCGCTGTGTCGGGTTGATTTTGGCCAATGTGCCTTGTACTTAAACAACATTTTGTTTTGTATTTTTGGCCCATCCGGGCTTGTAAATAATTTCGTTTAGCATGAATTACTATTCTGATTTGTTCAGTCTATTTTATCTTTTGCATAATAGCAATATTTCCTTTTTCAAATTTTTGTTCTTTACGATCTTCTTCATCGTGGTGGAGAGTAGGTCGTAAGCTGACCTCGACGTGGTCGAGGTGCCTTTTACGATCTTCTTCATCATGGTGAAGAATAGGTCGTAAGCGGACCTTGACGTGGTCGAGGTGCCTTTTAACTTACGCTCTTCTTCATCGTGGTGAAGAGTAGGTCGTAAGCTGACCTCGACGTGGTCGAGGTGCCTTTTTACTTACGATCTTCTTCATTGTGGTGAAGAGCATGTCGTAAGCTGACCTCAACATGGTCGAGGTGCCTTTTAACTTACGATCTTTTTCATCGTGGTGAAAAGTACGTCGTAAACTGACCTCGACGTGGTTGAGGTGCCTTTTTTACTTACAATCTTCTTCATCGTGGTGAAGAGCAGGTCGTAAGCTGACCTTGACGTGGTCGAGGTGCCTTTTAACTTACGATCTTCTTCATCGCAGTGAAGAGTAGGTCGTAAGCTAACCTCGACGTGGTCGTGGTGCCTTTGAACGACTTTGAGGAAAGAATGCAAATTCGAGATAGATGCAAGATCGGAGAAATTCTTCTTTTATTAATAATTTCTGAAAATGTGTACATTAGTGATAGTATTTCTTCAAGTGATCGACGTGTCAAGGGTTTTTTGGTGGAGTGTCATCTTGCTCGGCTAGTCGATATGTCCCTTCTCTGATTATGCCAGTCACTTTGAATGGTCCTTCCTTGGAGTGAAGAATGAGACAAACCTTCACTAAGCTGAAAACGTATCTGGGCAGCCCGCCACTGCTGACAATCCCGGCACCAGGAGAACACCTCTACGTCTACCTCGCCGCCTCAAACACAGCTGTAGCCGCAGTCCTACTCAGTGAAAAAGGGACAGTCCAAAAGCCAATATACTACGTCTCCCACGCACTCACGGACATAGAGACAAGATACCTAAATATGGAGAAAGTAGTACTGGCCCTAATAATAGCAGCACGAAAGCTGACTCATTACTTCCAGGCTCATGCCTTAACGGTGTACACTGATGTCCCACTCAGGCAAATTCTTCATAAGCCAGATGTAGCTAGAAGAATGTTAAAATGGTCAGTAGAGCTCTCAGGATACGACATTACTTATGAGCAACGCAAAGCAATTAAAGCCCAAGTACTCGCAGACTTCATTGCTAAAACCTCGTTTGTCAAGAAAGATCAAAGCCCGACTGCCACGATGGTCGAGCTGAGCTCTTCGACAAACCCTCCCAGCCCGCCCAAACAACTAAAAACGGCCAGCTCGTCACATTCTCAGCCACCTCACTATTGGACCCTATATGTTGACGGCTCGTCAACCAAGACAAGAAGCGGTGCTGGTTTATCCTTGCACCCACCAGAGGGTGGAACAATCAGTAAAGTGCTACTGTTCAAGTTCCAAGCATCCAATAACCAAACTGAGTATGAAGCTTTAATAGCAGGGTTAGACCTCACACTAGAACTAGAGGCACTCCAGGTCATTTTCAGCGACTCCCAGCTTGTCGTGAAGCAAGTTTGAGGGGAGTACGGGGCTAATCACCCCACATTATCAAAGTATTACGACCTAGTGAAACGTCTATTGAAAAAATTCGAATACTGGGAGCTAAAATAGGTAGACAGAGCAGATAACACGCGAGCTGATCACCTATCAAAGATTGCATCATCCAAAATCAGCGACCTCCCTCAAAACGTATAGTTGGAAACCCTCGAGACACCATCCGTAAACATGGAGGAAGTCATACCCATCAACTCCATCGAAAGATGCTGGATAGACGAGATACAAGATTATATCAAGCAAGGAGCACTACCCGGTGAAAAGGACTTGGCCCAGCAACTAAGGAAAAGAGTAGCTCGCTACACAGTGATTGCCGGAGTACTATATAAGATCATTCACCAAGCCGGTGCTCAGATATGTCCGACCAGAGACAGTGGAAGACCTCCTCGCTGAAGTCCATGAAGGAGTATGTGGGGGTCATCCAGGTGCAAGATCTCTAGCAGACAGGATTATCTTCCATGGCTATTACTGGCCGACCTTGTGAAAAGATGCGGAGACCTATGTATAAAAGTGTGACAAGTGCCAAAGATTTGTTAATATCCCAAGACTGCCATCAGTTCCACAAACTCTAGTAGTCGCAGCCTGGCCCTTTGATATGTGGGGGGTCAACCTTATAGGGCCCTTCCCAAAGGCTAAAGAGGGCTGCGAGTTCCTAATAGTGGCGGTAGATTATTTCACAAAATGGGTAGAAGCAAAACCATTGGCTACCATAACCGAGGAGAAGGCAATCAGCTTCATACATGATTACATTTGGTGCTAGTTTGGCTTACCTCGAGCCATTATGTCCGACCATGGCACCCAGTTCTCCACCAAGTTCACTGAAAGATGCGAGCAGATGAACATTAAGCATTGGAAGTCCTCGGTTGCTCACCCCCAAGGAAACGGCCAGGTCGAAGCAGGGAACAAGAAAATCCTCCATGCATTAAAAAGAAATTTGGACGAGAAGAAGGGAAAGTGGCTCGACGAGCTACCTATCGTACTATGGGGGATTCGCACATCAGTCAGAGGCTCAACAGGAGAAACACCTTTCACGCTTGCATACGGATCAGAAGTAATGGAACCAGTGGAGATGGCCCTACCAACCATGAGGGTAACACATTTCAACGAGCTGGATAATATAACAACTCGGGGGGCTAGACCTCGACTTCTTGGAGGAACGAAGGCTAGAAGCAAGACTCAGGATGATCAACTACAAACAGCTCGCCAAAGCTCACCACGACAAGCGAGTTAGAACAAGATCCTTCAACATCAGAGACTGGGTACTCAGAAAGATCGAGGTCACAGGTAGAAACGCTAGAAGAAACAAGCTATCTCCAACTTTCAAAAAAAAAAACAAACAAACAAACAAACAAAACAACAACAAAAAAAACAAAAACATCTTTCACATCTTTAAATCAAAAAAAAATTTTCTTCCGCATCTTTGGAAAAGAAAAACAACAGACATGTATCCTATCCCTAAACTACGTTTTGGTATGATTCCCGAAACGGGATACGTAGGTAACCTTTTAAGAGGTACGACCATCCAATTATATCTCACAACACATGTTTGCTAATTGTCATGCTTTTTCCCACCCTTGAACTACGTTTTGGTCTGATTCCCGAAATGGGATACGTAGGCAACCTCTTAGGAGGTACGATCATCCAATTATATCTCACCCGAACTGCATTTGGCTTGATTCTTATTTAGGATACGCAGGTAAACCCCAATGGGGCCCAGCCAATGTTTTCGTTCCATACGAAGCGGGATGTTTATCTTTTTCGACGACGCTCGCTTACTTCTAAGCGAACATAGTCGAGGGGCTCTGTAGACACCCAGAATTCGTACCCTATATTATACGAATTTTCCTATAAATAATTATTTATTTATAAATAGACTAACACTTGTTTCTATGATTATTTCAGGAAACAAAATATTAAACAGGACTAACAACATTCGACAAATACAAACGACTTCAGTTAGATCAACATCAAGGGTCAAAACTAAAGATACAAAGCTTGAAGGGTCAAAGCGCAAAAGGAACAACTTCAAGGCACAAAGATTAAATAAAATTGACGAGGGACCTGAAGCATAAAGAATGAAAGATGAAGATTCTAAGTGTAATATTCAATGTTTGGTGCGCTGAAACCTTTTCTGGTGTGCTGATACACCGAAACACGGTTTGGTGGGCGACTGCCCATCCTGGTGCATCGCACACCAAACCAGCACTGCCTCACAAGTCAAACCGCCCGGCTGCTGAAGACTTTGGTGCACAAACGAAGCTTCGTGCATTGCTTGGCCCCGAGAGTATCATCAAAATATCTCTCCCTCCTTCACCTGTAAATAGAGGCTCTCAGCTCTCTCAAACAGACACCATCATCAGCTTCTCTCTCTCTCTCTCTCTCTCTCATGGTAGCAAGGAAAAGAAAGAAAGAAAAGAAAAAGAAACAAAAAAAGAAGAGTTTTCAAACTCTCTCCCTTTCACTCACATACATATACAATACACAACACAAACACAAAAACGTAAGTCTTCCTTTCCTCGTATCGGTAGCACTGGAAGCACATCGATCATGCTACGAGTTAGCTTGATCCAATATAACACAACGGCCTAGAATTTGGCCCGAATTCTGTAAAACGACAAAAGGTAAAATCCTTCCGTTCATTATTTTATGTATCCATTTTAATATGTAAATAAATATATTTGAATTATAAATGTGTATATATTTATTTCGGTACATTTGATATGTAAATACATGTATCATATTCATTAAATTCAAATATCAAAATATCCATTTTTATTTATATAGTTGATATTATATGTGTATCTATATATATAAATATGTAATATATATATATATATAAACACTTTAAACTAAAATTTTATTTTAATTATTTCCATTAAATATAAGTATATATTAAAGTCATTTTGATTATTTTGTAATAAATAAAATTAACAAGTATACACTTTATAACATAAACGGAGATATAAATCTCCGTAATACATTTTCTCCAGTCACATAATATAATGAACCTGTATCATATAAATTCGAGCATGCAATCATAAGAGACCGAAAGGGCGAATTGGGTGCGTAAAACCTTCTCAACTCGTAACTTAGCCTCCGAACCCACAATCTCAGTATTTCTCTCGTTTTCTATATAAATGAGGGTGGCGACTCTGTATTTTAATATACATGTGTTGTGCACATTTATCATATTTATTTCGGGAGTCCAGAGCAAAGGCCCAGGAACGATCTGCGGATCGGGGTGCTCACACAAGCTGCCCTACATATTACGAAAAATCCTATTTTTCATGAATGCACGAAATATGTTGAGATGGATTGCTACTTTGTTTGTGAACGAGTTAAGTCTTATGTCATTGAACCCAGATATGTAACAATGACAAACCAGGTTGTAGACATCTTTACCAAGCCCCTTTGGGGCAGATCATTTTCATTTTTTGGTTGGCAAGTTGGGGTACACCATCCAACTTGAGGGGGAGTGTTGGATGTCGTGGTGGATGTTACCACATCTTTGATCACATCCGGGGGCATTCCAGCAGGAGATTCCTACCATAATTAGGAGATCTTATCCTTCTTTGTCTATATTGTTTATATGTTAATAGGTGATTCCTAGTAGGATTTTTGTACCTAATACCTTGTATAAATACCTTTTTATTCAATGAAAGAAAACAGATTGCTATTACAAATCAAATTTTACACCTATAACTTCAAAAACTCTAAAGACTAAATCTTTTCAAGCTAATAAGCAGAATTAGAGCAAATGCAAAAAATCTACTAATTGCTATGATACAAAACCTACCACTTCAAGGAATCCCAAATCACTATACTGAACTGGGTTTATAGTGAAAACCCAATTGGGATTTTCATCAACAGATCAGAAATCTCATCCCGAAAACTCTAAAGACTAAATTTTTTTCAAGGTAACAAATAGAATTACAGCAAATGCAATGATAAATACTTGCATATAACTATCAGATTGATGAAATCCAATTGAAAAGGCAAACAACCAATACAAATCTTTGCAAAAAAAATCAAAAAATCGATTACTTGAGTTAATTGGTTTGAATGTAGCTCTTGAATTCCCCTAAAAGTTAAGAAATTTGGGAGAAATTAAAAACCGATCTAGTTGGAGTAGCTATCTAGAATGCTAGATTGAATTTTAACTGAACTAACTGAAGACTGTGAATCTTAAGATATATTGTTTACAAGTATTTCTAGTCAAAGGCGGGTAGTTATGAGAGAAAATATTTTTATGATGGACGCCTCAAGTTCAAGAATTGCAAATATATACGCCTTGCTACTCTTGCACATAATGTGGTCCTAAAAGTGCTTAATTTGTTGTACAATACAAGTATTATTGCGTCAACGATTAAATCTAATGACTATTGAAAGGAAAATGCTATTTCCAATATAAACAAATTTAGAAATTTATTATAAATAGGTTGCTTAATTTGATAGATGCAATGAGTCTAATTACTCCTATAAAATCAGAATGCTTAACTTGGAGAATTAGTATTTAGCAGATCTAATAATAAAATTGATTACTAAAACCAATTTGAACACCTTTATGTTGTGGTATTGACTATTGAGTTGACCTAACTTAGAATCAAAATTATTATTGATAATAGTTGAGATCTGACCAGTATTTAAAGAAAAAAGTTTCTCTCAATGCATCAAACATCTATTGGTTGGTTGGTTTGAACGATCCAACTATCACCAAATACAAATCAGGTAAATTTGACTATTTTTGATTAATTTATTTGAAAGATAGATTTAGTTTTTAGATAATTGCTTGCACTTATAGTAGGAGTAATTGAGATGTTTAGTATCACTTGGTACCTAACCATGCTAGGAACTTTTCATGTTGATGTCATTGAATTGTCGAGGAACTTCTATTAAACTAGTGCTTACATTTCCCAAACTTATGTGATCATTTTTTTGACATTAGTAGTCATTTTGATCAAGAGCATTGCTATTAACACCCCCAATATCTCTAAATATACCCCCTCCATATATTACAAAAATGTTAACATAAATTTTAACTTAAATGCCCTTATGTATTCTTCATTTTTTTAGGTTGAAAAAATATTAATTACTGTTCGGCAGCCCCCCACCGAACACAGATAAGGTTGTTTTGTAAGGGGTACCGAACATCCATAATGATGTTCGGTTAGGGGGTGTCGAACACCACTATGGGTGTTCGGTTACACAGTACCGAACGACTTAAAAAAAAATCAATCAGGGCAATCATGACATAAATTCATATATTTTCGGAAGTGGTTTCTGTTAATTACATATTTGTTTCTTTAATAAAAGTAATGTTTGATTTTTGTGTAATTAATTTAGGTTGTATGAAATAATGGAGATATAATGAGGAATTAGGAATGAGGAAGGAGGAAAAAGGAAGAAGGGAGGAAGGAGGGAGGAAGAAGGAAGGAGGAAGACACGGACAGAGATAGAGGGGTAGACCGGACAGGGGAGAGATGAGAAGGAGGAGGAGGGGGAAGAGATGGGAGGGAAGGGTTAGGTTAATTTTAGGAAAATGTTAGGAGGGCAAAATACGAAAATAGGGGGGAGTACTTAGATTTTTGGGAGGTTGATAATTTTAAGGGGTGATGTACTTAGTAAAGTGGTGTACTTAGAGCATTTGAGGGTGTTAATAGCTATGCTCTTTGATCAATTTATAAGATAGATCTCTTCATCATGGGTCAAATGACAATTGTATAAGATTACATTAGATACTACTTAATTACATGCGAGTCTCGATGAGTTTAAAATTATCATTATTGGATTCTTCATTATGTTGCAACACATGACGTTGTTGTGAATTAGGAATGGTTTACAACTTTTGTTGCATGTATCTCTTTAGCATTGCATCAAAAACATATACTTGCAATTAACAAAATCGCCATTTGAGGTTGGCGTTGTACAATACTTGGCATAATGTAAGACTTGACTAACATGCCACGACTATGTGTGATGCATAAGATTAATCTAGTTTTTATGGGACAGATCCCCCATACGTTGCAGAGAATTGCCTCCATAAGACCACATTAGAGACTACCTGGCGACATGGAAGGTTCGACTAACATGCAAGAGTTGTCTCTGTTACGCGAGAATATTTTGATTTTTATGGTATATATATCTCACACGTTGTAGTGAAAGGCTTCCTTACGATCACGTTAGAGACTTTAAGACAACCTGACAACAACATAATGCTTGAAAAATATGCTAGGGTTATTAAAAAGGAATTAAAAATTACTTTCTATAATAAGTTTCTCTAGTAGTTGGAAATCGAATTTTATTACATATATGCTAAATGTTGCACCCCAAACAACTAAATACCGCACCTCACTTAAAATAGGATGACCCTTTTGCCCTTACTAACCTAATTATTACTAAATTGCCATTGATTAATTAGTTTATTAATTATTACTAAATAATTCACTTCCATTACCTATCTTATTTTATACTGCACGTCACTTTTAAACTCTCAATCTCTCTCGATATACTTCTCAATGGATGCGAACAACGATGATAGTAAAATTCGAGATAAATATTTTACGATAATATCAATTACTTTTGATATATATTAAATTTTCTTAATTGGATCTATTTTAAATGTATTTACTTTAGGATAAAAATAAATTTTCGTTTTAAAAAAGAAGGGCCAGCCATGATACACGACCAAACCTACAATGCCCGGCTAAGGTGGACGGTTTTCTCTTCTATGGCCATCTACCATGGGAGGCTTTCTCTTCAATGGTTATCAGTCATGGGGGGCCCTCAATAATTCAATTTTTTAATTTAATTTAATTTTAATTTTTTTTGTTTTTGTTTTTTGGCGAAAATCAGTTTTTACCCTGGGATGTTGAACCAGGCTTCAATGCAAAGAAGACTTTCTGGATAACTCACTGGTACATGTTCACGGGCATTTGATGACCTCACTTGTTTTAATATTGAAATCAGTAAATGATGCAAAAACTTTACAGGAAAATTGCAGATAAAAAGGAGAAACAAAGAGATAGTAAAAGTATTAATCGGTTCTTCTCAGGCATTTTATCAAACACCATGCGTGCATCATCCAAACAACCGCCAATTTTAAGAAGTAGACTCACTTATGGCCAGAGTGATGTGAACTCGACCAAGATCGAGATCGAAGAAGCTCCAACACGCTTGAAGAAGCACAACCAAGGCAGCAACAATGGAATAGACGGATATTTGAGTCTCCCTCGACCCGCTATTCGTGATGAATAGGAACCTCGGGGTGCAAACGAAACCCAATAGACGCAATTGTCTATGAACCTCGCTTAGGAAACGCCACAAACTCTTGACTCACGAGTTTGATAAGTTCAAGTTGAGTTCTCTCTCAAGAATCTCGGTTTCTCACAATTCTCTCAAGAATTAGTGAAAGGAAAAATACTTAATTTTGATTCAATCTTGTGTACCAATTACAAGGATGATCATGGCCTTTTATAAGCTCAAAAGACTCACCAAGGACTCACAAAACATACAAAAAACGTGCTCTAGAAAACCCCAAAGGTTGTTGGTGAAAACTAGGTTGATTTGGTCAAAGAAAAACACAAATTTAGCATTCCCGTCCATTCTAACCAGTCTTTGGTATTTTGGGCTTAACTTTGTCTAGAGACATTAAAATTGAGATCCGTTTGATGGGTTGGAAACTAGACTTCCAGGGCTTTCCAACCATATATTATACACCAATTTTTGAGCTTTAGAACGTCCTATGTGGCCCGTTGAAGTTGACCAAATAATTCTGACTTGTAGTAGTTTGTTTATTTTTATCATTGTTTCACGAATTATTCAGACTTTAATTATGTAAATGGGCTTCCAACATGCAAATGGGCCTTCTCTCTTAGTCTTGGACATCCTTGATTGTAGTCTTGGACTTGATCTCTTCTACAAGTGATATTAGGGCCTCTTGAATCTTCTTAGCCCGTGCTTTTGTCATAGGTCCTTCATTGATGCTCATGGGTCACGACCACGAGCATCTTGACCTAAGCCTTGCCTTCCTTGATCCTCATCACAGAGCTATTAGAGAGGGCTGCCTAGGGCAGCCACAACTACTAGGGAGAGCCGCCTAGGGTTTCCGTATCTCTTGAAGAGAACTGCCGCCCATGGCTTGCCTCTTCAAATACAGTTTTCTTTCTTCTTCTTTTTTTTCAATGTTTGGCGTTAAACAACTAACCATTCATACAAATGCTAAAAAGATAGAATCACATTTGAATTGTGACACACCTTTCACAAAAATCTTCCTTTCTTCCTTCCCGTCTCTCAATTGTCCGCCTACTTCACCCACCTCTCTTTCTTTCTCTCTTTACACAGCCCGACTTCTCTATTTCTTTTTTTTTTGTTTTATTAAATAACATTTTATTTTATTAAATAGGATGGAATGGCAATTAAGTTATTTTATTTTAAAAGGGTTCGATATTTAGTACTCGTATAACTCTTTTATAATGGTATATGATCTTCTTTTGCATGTTAGACATTTGTCCTCTATTACAAATCAAACTCTACAAGGGTGAGAAACCACCTCATCGGCCCAAATGAAATTGGGCATTAAGGTGAGAAAACTACCAATTCTAAATGGCCGACTTTGTCATACTATTAAAAAATTAAAAATATCAATGCGGTGAACGTGGATCGAACACGTGACCTTCAGATCTTCAGTCTGACGCTCTCCCAACTGAGCTATCCCCGCTAGTTATTCTGTTCACTCTAAATTAATTTACTTAACACTTTAATTATTGATCACTTCGACTATTTTCAGTTGTTCATTTTCTTGTTTTCCGCGAAAGAGTAGAGAGAGACGGATAAAAACCTCGTATTTGCTTTATTTAGGGTTTCGTCGTTTGATTCAATTTGTTAGAGAAAGAAAAAGAGGAAAATGGCAGGAGGTGTATTGAACAAGTTCATCAACCCAAGGTTGCGCCCTCAATCCACCGATATCACCGCTGCCGTCGGTTGGGGCGTTGCTGCCGGCGCTACCGCCATTTGGATGATCCAGGTCTTCCTCCTTTTCTTGCTCATTTCCCAAGTTTTCCGATTGGATCTGTACTATTTTTCATTTCAATTTCGAATTTTGTGACGATGACTTTTAAAAATTTTATAACGTGTTTTTTTGGTCAACTTTAGATCGTAATCCTTGTAGCAGTTATTTGATTTTTGTTTCATTTTAGTGTCTAGTTAGCATTAGGGTATTGAACAAATATATTTTTGTGTTTGATTCGGTCGCCACATCAATTGTATGCAAAAGTAGTACTCCGTATTAGATCTTTGCATTTATTTTTGTTTTATATTATGGGGAAATGTTTATAAATCTTTTCTTGTTATTTTTTTTGTGGACCTTTTTTTTTTTCATTTTGGGAGATCGGTTAATTCAAAAACATTTGAGGTGGCCAATCGTTTTCAGCCTAGAGAGGTTTTCACCACGGGAATTCCTGTATTTTGTTACCTTCACAGAAATGGTTTTGGAAGAAAATAAATAAAGCCAAGTTTGTCGTGTATTTGGAGAGCTACGAAGTTTTGGAATAAATCCAGATTTATTTAAATGACAAAAAGCAATAGCAGTATGATTTTTGCATTGATTTCCTTCATCGTACAGGGTTGGTTTTTTGTGCTAATATCGCACTTCCTCCATCCCAAGCTTCATAAGATTGTAGCTTTACTTGTTTGTACCTACTTTAAATTGCATTAAACTTAAATCTTTTTTTAGAAATGAGACTTTTTTTTTAGGACAAACCAATTAGAAAAGTGGGATTTTATTTTTTGGAGGGGGGGGGGATGGAGAAGTATTAAAGATACCCTCTACTAATTTGGATGGATATTATGTCGTTTGGCATTAGGACTTTTCTGCTACAGTTTAGCTACAAACTATAGTGATATCTTATTGAAGAAAGATCATATAGATGTTTACTGGCCGTGATTTTCTGTGAGGATCTTGAGGACTTGATCCATTTGATGGACCAATGACAACATAATCTGTCATTGTAACAAGGTCTATATAGTCATTTGAGTATGAAATGTGACATCCATGGGCATGTCTCTTATTCATTTACTTGAGGAGAGTGGGATCTTGTCTGTTTTTGCTTTTAGTGGATGAGCATTCCTCAGAAATGAGCTTGAGGAAGTTCTTTCTTTGAAGGATGTTAATTTGAGGTGTGTGACATGGGTAAAGGTAACTATTATTGTACTGATCATAAAGTGGAGGAGGTGAAATATCATTGGGGAGATCGAGTTGAATTCTTGAAAGGTGTTTTATGATCCTTATTTTTGATTCTGGATGAGCTGGTGGCTCTTATAGGGAGTCATTACCAAAGAAATGCCTGTGTCATTTATGATTTAGGGTTTGGATTGGAGTTCGATGTCTGATGAGAGGAGTGCATTATTATATTTACTTTTTGTTGGTTTCTTTGGAGCATTATAGATCTATAGGTGACTTAGGACCTTGCACACATTGAAAGACAAGTTAAGATCACCTCCATCTAGAAGAGGAACTTACAACTTATAGAAGTATGCAAGTCAAAAAAACCCATATTATTTGTAGATACTGCTTAGTACGTAAAAACAAGACAGCAACGATATGAAATGATGAAGTAAAACTTGCTTATTGGTTTATAAACATTGAAGTGCTCACCTACTCCTAACCAGATACATAGAAAGGAAGCAATGTCCTGTAAGAGATCCAGATTACATTAGTGAACCATATTAGGTGGCTCTTGAGTTGTCTGCATATATCTTTATGTATTTCTACATTTGAAGAGTAGTTTCTTATTTGCAAGATACATAATTCTTGTTATGTATTTCAGTGGACAGTGAGGTAAAAAATGGTAGTTTGTGGAGATCTTATTTGGTAGTGAGGCGGTGGGGGCAGAGTTGGGAATGCCAAGGAGGGAATAGACCGAGTGAAAAAAGAAAGTTCAAGGATGGCATGAGTGGCACGAATGAGTAGGTGAGTGGAGGGTCTTGCATGGAGAGACGTAATTGTGATCGCAACATTGCCATGGCCGGATGTAATGACTTCCAGTGTCAACTAGTGATGACAATTATTGGGACTCACAATTCTTACAAAATTGATGGGGCTTTTTTTTTTTTTTGGTGGGTGGGGGGGGGGGAGGTTGAACCATGTTTACATACACTGATGGGCAAAGCCTTTACATTTTCATGAGACAAACTTCACCTTAGAAATGGTACCCCCCAAAAAAAAAAAAAAAAACATAACAAAACATTCCAGGAACAGCAAAGTTACGTAGGCTGTATTATGACTCTTAAACTTCTAATTCTTCACTCATCATGAAGTATGGCCCATAAATATCAATTAATTGCGATTAGATAAGAAGAAAATACACACACTATGAGGGTGATCCTGCAAAATTAATTCGATCTTGGAGTTCAATTAGTTTTGTTGAGTCTCCAACTCTAACTTTCTTCCAATATCAAAAGCACAAAGGCCAAGGTAATATAAGATTGAAAATTTGGATATTTTCACGTCTTTGAGATTAAAGAATTTGTATGAAGCCCAAAGAGAGCTGATGGTTATTAAAGCTTTGTATGTTGGGTAGAGATGATGAACAAATGGCCACCATATACAGAACCGAGCCTATTTCCCTTTCTGTTTGTTGTGGCTGGAATCCTGGAAGGTAGTTCTTAACTCGGTTAACTACCATTTATGCCTTGAGGGGTCCTAAATCTTCGTTTCGAATGTCTATTTAACATTGGAACTCAAGCCTACCATAACTTGCTTACTGGCTGAGAAGCACCAACACTGACTCACCAACGTATGATCATTTGAAAATTTTCTTTATCTGGTCTTGAGGAAGAGCTGTGTGCTAGTGCATTCATATAGAATGGAAACGATGTATATGCAAAGAGAAACAGTAGTGGGGTACAGGAGCTTGAGGATTAACTAGTATGAGTTATTCTATAATTATTCCGAATTTTGAACGAATTATGCACAGGAGGTTTTTTGCAAGTATACTGTGCTCATTTTTTATTTTTATTTATCTGGTCTTGACAATGAGCTTTTGGTCGTAGCGTATTGATATAGGATATAAATGGAGTAAGGATGTTAGTTTCTTTATTTTGACATAGGCATATAGCAAGGTAGTATGCTAACTTTTTGTTTGCAAAGAACAAGTCAGTTACAGGGAGTTGAGTGATTTTGGATCATTCATATTGATTTGGAACCGATTTGTATCAATTTCAGCTGAACTACCACTAGCTTCCAGTATAATCCACAAACCAACCTCCCACCAACCCCCCACCCCCCTGCACGCTGGATCCTTTTATTTAGCCTGAATCATAGACCAGAAATGAATCAAATCTCCTTCCTTGGATGTTTGAGTCACAGAAAGATAATAAAAAAGGAAAAGTAATAAACAAATAAATAGCAATGAATCAAGTCGTCCTGTTCTAACGCCCGGGGTTGGGTTTTTGGAACCTTGATTCAGTATTCATTAATATGCGAGTAAAATGTGGACTGTGTACTACGTGTAAACCATGTTGTATTTGGATTTCAAATTTTCTAGTGCAAATATCATTTTGGCATGCATGTAGTAATCTCAAACTCTCTGGAGACTGTTGAAGAGAAGCTTGACTGAAAACTAAAGGATCTGTAATAATGTGGAGAAAACTGTGTGCTCCAGATGATTTATTTGCTTTTGGTATTCTCTAAAAGTATATATTGCATCTGAAATTCACAACATTTGATAGATTCATAGTCCTTGTGTCGTGCTGTGATGATTCTCCATATACTACTGTATATCTAGCGTCTAATACGCGTGTTTATTTTTATGTTCTGCAGCCGTTTGATTGGATAAAGAAGACATTCTTTGAGAAATCTGCAGAAGAGAAGTGAATAGAATGGTGATATATTGATGTTTTGACTTCCATTGTTCTTTTGATTTCTGATGAGAAAGCTGTAAACAAGTTTGATTTGAATAATGGAATTTCAGGCACTGATTTGCTCTTAGCAAACCATGCTGAGGCCTTTTGGCATTAATTCATGTTAGTACGAATGAACATAGATTTTTGTGGGGTTTTTTCCTCTATATCCTTTATCATTATTCTACTTGTGGTCGCTAATACCTAATGGTAATTTTTTGTCATTGGGAATCCCCCACGCCAGATCTCAATTTGGAGCTCGGTAGTCAGAATATTTGTTTGGTCGTGTTGATCAATACATATTTTTGCTTGTCTTAGGAACAGATATTTGGACTGCGATAATTAAGTTGCAGGAGGAAATGTGTTTTCTGTTTTGATCATGAATTTCTTAGACGTTTGGGTGATGGAGCAGGTTCAGTTTGGGAAACACTGCCATTGGCTAGGGAGTGCATCTTCCCCATGGTGCTCCTGAATCGTTGTGGGTTGAGTTTTGCAGCCCTGTCTTCCACCCCAAAAAACTCCACCCTCCTGGGTGATGGAGCAGGTTCAGTTTGGGGAACACTGTCACTGGTTGGGGAGGGCATTGTCGCCCCATGGTGCCTCTGATTGCTGCGGGTTGAGTTTGCAGTCCAATCTTCAACCCCAAAGTGTAAATTGAGAACCCCTCTCCACCTCCCACGCTCTCCACCTTAAAAACTCTCATTCTCCTCGCCAAACCTCACCTCTGACGCATGGTTCAAATACTGTCAGCCTCCAACACTGCCACTCAGCACAAGGTTTCACCACTGCTATTAACTTCCACCAGCACCATCACTATGTATCAAAAAATATAAATTTAAGCAACAATTACTACTCGGTTATGCTCGTCCACTTCATAAAAGCAGACTTCTTCATTGACCTATGTATATACTCCCTCCGTTTTTAGGCAAATAGTTAACTATTTTATTCTGGAATATTTTACATAAAGAGCCCACTTAAAAATAGTTATGCCTACAATTTTCATAAATCATTTAATTTTACCTTGCACATATGTTATAAACATCTTAACTATGCTCAACCATTTTTGTAATTATATTACTTATATATTCCTTAATAAGTAGATTTTTTAAACACAGATTTTTTGGATGAAACGGAGGGAGTAATACATTAGGGATGGAGAGACGAGTGTTTTCTCGTACCAGAAAGAAGTACCATATGTTACAAACATAAAAAGATAAACATATGAACACCCAATATGAAAAGTACGCAGATGAAATACGCGACTACCACACAAACAATTTCAACCTATGGGACATTCTGACCCGTTTATCATGTCAGGACTACCAAATTAACAATTTCAAGATGTGTCGTTCCGACCCATTTACTAGCTTTATCCATTTCGAATAGAGGATAGCTTTCTTCTTCATATACATGAATACTCATAGTGTCTACTTTCTAGTACTGTATGTACACATTGCGACATGATAAGTAGCAAAAGTGAATCTAGTAATTATAAAAAAAAATGAAGACTCATTTTGTGGTAAAACCTTTTCAAAATGTAACACTCATTGTAGCCAAAATATATATATATATATATATATATATATATAAATGTAACACTCATTTGGGACGAAGCCTCGAAGGGGGTGTGTTCCACTCTTAAAAGAATGACAATTTTTATCCATTTCGACTTCCTTTGTTTAAGGAAAAAACTTGCACGTCATGTACTTTTTAACCACCAATGAATCAAATTCAGTACCTTCGTCACAAAATAGGTGTCAATTTAGCATTTTGCACATAGACGTAGGAAACTTACAGCGCTTAATTAAATTTATTTATAGTAGATAAGTTGAATGAGTTTTTTTTTTTCTTTTCCTCTTAACAACCCTCTTTAATAATATTAGTAAATATGGACAGTTTCGGTAGACTATAGACAAATATTTTTTAAAATCTTATAACGTCACTTATTTAGAGACAAAAAGACTTTACTAAAATGACATTTATTTTTGTGACTAAAGTAATAATTTTCTATACTTAAAACAATGTTAATCCCCTTTGAATAGAACTTTGATTTGGCAACTGTAAAAGTAATTGGTTTATTTAGAATGATTCTATACACACCAAACCATAAGTAATTTATTTGTAAAAATTAGTGTTGATCCACCCAATTAAGTAAGTATAGTACTCTCTCCGTCCTAAAATTATTGTCTTCCTTTCTTTTTTCGTCTGTCCTAAAATAATTGTTTTGTTTGAAATTTTCCTTTTTAGAATATTACTTTTACTATTTTACCCTTACTTTTTTTTTTCTATTTTAATTATGGGCCACATACATATAGACATTAAAAAAATAACATACTTTTTCAATATTATTCTAATATTAATAATTAAATTAATTAAATTTTTTTAATTTGTGTGCTGAATCAACTTAAACAATAATTTAAGAACGGAGGGAGTAGATAGCAGACATTAACTGGGTAAGGAAAAGACATCCCTCCCTCACTCCTGGAAGTGCTTTGAATAGCAATCAATTATTACATCATTGGACTTTTACTAAACTAGTACCAACTACGCCAGTCAGTATGAATGCTTAAAAAAGGTTCCTCCTTTTTACATTAATATAATTTGAAGAAATTATTAATCTAAAACTCAAATGGGGTGCGGGGGTTGGTGTTCGGGTTGGTCACACCATTCAATTCTTTGACGTGTATTCAACGTGGATTTCAACATCTTTCTCATTAGTGGCATTGCATCACCTCCTTCAACACAACACAACACAACACAACACATATCTTCTCCCTAATTTAATTGTAAACATATATGACAAAAATTTAAAAAAATATATTTTATAAGTATTGTTTGAAAGACGAAATTTTTTGACCCAACTATCAGCTGTGTGTTATTAGACTAAGCTAAAAAATAAAAATTTATTTTATAAATTAAAATATGTAAGACAGTCTCATAAAAAAATATACTCACGGCATATTTAGAATTTATTTCATTTGAAATAAGTTATTAAAATATTTGATTACTTTCCATAATCATGCCACTGCCACCTAAATGGGCCTATGTGTGACATCATTACTTGCAATAATCATGCCACCTTAATGGACCTATGGGTGACATCACATAAGTTGGTTGACCCCACCCCAAAGGAGTTTGTCTTTAATCTTAATTTCACCAACATACACGTACTTTTATCATTGATAAGAAAAAAGAGAAATACTCTTATAATTTATTAAAAATAATAAAATTTAAATAAAAATATATCAGTTTTTTTAAAAAAATAATTTATGTATAAATTATTAAAATAATAATTATTTTAAGATAAAAATAATATTATTCAAATCCAAAAAAAGAAAAACAAAGAAAGAAATAGCTTAATTGGTGTAACTAACACGTGCATTCAAGTGGATTGCAGTGACTGATTGGTTCAAATTATTTTTGCGTCAAAGTAGAGATAAAAATAGAAAATATCTAAGTTTACCCGTCACCTTATGTTGACCTTTAAAATGTACAAAGGGCACGTTCCTCAGATATTGTCCTATCAATTCTGAAAATGTGAAAGAATTAAAAGTGGTGGCAATAAAAAAATAGTGATACTAACCGATCCTATAGTAACGTATGAATATTAATGTCTTTAATATGAAAATACAACATTAAAGTTTACACATTAATATTAATAATGAACACTTAATTAGGGATAGAATGAGTATTTAGAGCATCACCAATACATATTTGAATGTTGAAAATTTTGACCATTTATGAAAAATAAAAAATAAAAAATTCTTTAATGCGGTTGTTAAGGAGGGTTGTGGATATAATTTGTCACCCAATTTTTTTTTTATATTTTTGATAAGACTCTTAATTTTTTGATATTTTAGTTGTGGATGTGAATATATCCGAGTCAATATTTTTTCTTATTAATTCAAAATATTCTCTTTATCCTCTACCATTTCAGTGGTAGGAGCATCCACAATGAATGACTCTACCAATACTCTAAAACCCTTTTTAGAGTTTTTTAATCACACTTGATCCACAATGAAAACCCAACTCTGCCCTTTATCTCTAAAATTCACTGAATCACCCTCTTAACATAGAGTGTGATTTAGAATAAATAGTAATATTTAGAGTGAGGTGTTGGGTCATCCAAATTGAGCTATTTCCACTTTTGTTACTTAAAAAAATAAAAAATATAAGCTTTGAAAATTAAAATATCACCTCTTTTTTTCCTTTTTTTTAATGTTCCTACAATATACATATTCTTCTTGTTACATTATATCATACACTTTATCAATTAATCAAATAGAAAGATATCTATTTTACTGTATAAAATTTGTGAATTAACTAGAAATTCTTTTCAACCAAAAAAATCATTTGTCTCATATACTTAATATATAAATGGACAAAAAATAATAATTAAATGTTATTTAAAATATAAATTGCCCCTTAGAATGACATATATTTTTAGATAAAAGTAACTAAAATTATTAAAACATACAATATATTTTTTATAGAATATAAAATTTTAAATATAAAATATTTTATTCCGATTAGGGTGAAAAAATAGAAATATAAAATAAATAAAATAGAATAGTAGTTAGGTATGTTAGATGAGATTAGAGAAATTTATTTCTAAAGGGTTGTGTAGAGGGTGTTTGTTGGAGTATATTCTTTTTTAGAGTGTTGAAAAAGTAAAATTAAAACAGAAAACGAGATATTTAGAGTGTGGTATAGAGTGTTACCATTGTGGATCCTCTAAGACTCAGGCCACCTAAGATCAAATCCTCCTTTGCATTAGAGAGGTCTATTTTAATTGGATGTAAATGCGAAATAAAAATTAATACATGTGATTGAGGGTATTAATTACTTTTACCTATATGAGGTCAAATTCACAATTACATTGGTGATGCTCTTATTTTAAATTCTCGGGTGCACTTTTGAAACTTTATAATAAACGATTTTATAAATAAAAAAGTACTCCTACAATGAAGAAAAGAGTGCTTTTTGAAGATGAATAGTTTCTTCGGACAAGAAAAGATTACGTAAATGACTTGAAATAATTAAAAAAAAAAAAGATACTAGTCATAATTAACTTACTATTTTAGTGAGAAACCATGATTTATATATTTGAAATAGATAGATTGTAATACGAGATTACCCACGAAAAATATACTTTCTCCTTCGTTCAACTCAAAGAGTTTATGTTTAAAAAGTTTAATTAATAAGGAATGTATTAGTATCATTAAATTTGGTCATAATTACAAAAATACTTAAGTACTATCAAGATGATTACAACATAAGTGAGGATAAAAATAAAAGATTATAAGCATAATTTTTTAAAAGTAAACTCTTTAAATGAAACATTTCAAAATAATATAGTGGATTCATTGATTGAAACGGAGGGAGGAGGGAGTATTTATATTTTCGATAGTTGTGTGTATGAAATCTGTTTATGGATGTAGTATTACTTAATTGATGAGTGTCAAAATTAGGTTTGTTAAGTTGGTATTTGCATTGTATTCGATCTGTTTGGTTAGATTGCCTTCTTAATTTTGTCTCTTGGAGGATTGCGTAGTCGCTCCCTTTATCACGTGGAGCCACAGGTGCTGGAACTTAAATGTCCACTCAAGGCTTTGGAGCAGGAAAAACAAATGAATCTTTCTTTTTGGTAAAGCTAAAGGCTTCCATAACTATAAGCATTGATAGGATCTTATACATATACAAACAATATACTGGGAATAATACTAAGATATAGACTGTAGAGTAAACCCTACCTCTTTTATTATTTGAAAAACATTTTGGGTGTGTTGATACCGCGATTTAGTGATTTGATTTAGAGATTTTGGATTTTGTTTGTAGTTATTGAAGAAAAAGTAGGAAAGATATTGCCGACCGGAGAAAGAGATAAAAGTTCAAATTACAAGACCAAAACATCTAAGGGTGTGTTTGTATGAATGTTTTAAGGTTAGTTTTTGGGTGTTAAATTCTTGTTTTGTATGATTAAATAAAAAAGTAAGAGAATGATAGAGAGATGCTGATATGGCCAAAGAGAAGAAAAGTTAAAAGCTAAAAACTAAAATTTTGTAAGGAGAACAGACTCTAAATTACTGATCAATCCATCCCTTAATTATTGTTTTGTTTGACCCGGCATACAGATTAAGAAAAAATAATTGACTTGATTATTAATATTGGTATAATGTGTAATTTTCTTTAATGCCCATGTGTATGTGGCACATAATTAAAGTAAGAAAAAAAGTAAGGGTAAAATGGTAAAAGTAATATCCTAAAAAAGAAAGTTTTCAAACAAGACAATTATTTTAGGATGGATAAAAAAAAAAAGACAATAATTTAAGAACGGAGGGAGTATAAAAAAAGATCCTTCCATTTTTGTTCAAGTTGAAATTTGGGGGGTTTTCATCTACACGGTAAAGAGATACCCCATTCTTTTAGACCAAAGAGTTAATTTTTATTTTAAAAAAATCAACATATGACTAAATCAAATTAAAATTTAACATATTTTAATTATATTTTTAGAAATAAAATCTCATTTACTAAAACCTACATTAAGAATATGAATTACAACTTATATGACTTTAAAACAAATAAATTTATATAAATCGTCAATTAAATTTTAATTAAGTTGACAAAAAAATATATATACTCTGTAATTGGAACGAGGTAGTACTTATTTACTTTCTTCACAAACAATAAGTAAGAACATCTTAGCTCAAAAGTATCTTAGTCATCTCATATACTAACACCCATATTTGTAATACATTTACTTATTTTCCTGGTATGAAATTTGGATAATGCTTTTACTCAGATAATCAATTAATGCTAAAGCTACTAAATGAGTACCAAATTTTAGCATCCTATGTGTCATTTTAACTGGGATATTTTTTAGCTCTAATGTAGCTAAAAAGTGAATTATCAAAAATGGAAAATAACAATTATTTTAAAACAAAAAGAGTATTTTTGTTAACTATTTTACTAAAACAAAATTCACTCTTACTACGTGACAGGTTTATGCTTCTTCTTTCTTATTTTTTTTTGCCTAAAACATGATAGTCCCTAATAATAAGAATACTCTGCTAAAAGTTTGGTTGTCAAAAACAATAATTCATCTTATTTTGATTATAAAAAAGAAAATAATAGTGCAACATAATTCGTTTTCAAATTTGATTTACATCTAGTTTTAAGGTGTTGTACATTACAAAAACCTTATATTGTACAACACCTTAAAGCTAGATGTAAACGGATTCTGTTGCTGTAGCATTACTCTTATAAAAATCTCGCCTTGATAATACAAGTCTCACTCATAAATTCTGAACAAAATTTAATAGAAGTAAAAACAATACCTATTTTCTCAAAAAACCCTTCGATTTCCCTCTAACTCCTTACAACACATAATTTTTTAAAAAAACTTGTTAACTTGTGTCCTAAAGTCATATATTAAGGAGAATTAAATAGGGTGGTTAGCGATTACTTTCATATTAACCACCCTAATAAATGCTTACCTTCACAAATTTCTTAACCGATCCGTTTCAAAATTGTTGTCGTTTTAATTTGCTCTAAAAATTTGTTTCAAAATGATTGTTGTTTTAGGTTTCTAATGCATGTTTTGTCTAATTTACCCTTGTCATCTCACAAGTTCCAACAATTAATCATCTCTTCATTAAATAATTTATCTTCTCTCAATGATTATTTTCTTCTAATTTATCTTTTCAACTACTCCTAGTACAAAAATTAAAGATATTTAATAAGGATATATTTGTCAACCTACAAAATTTTGTTAATATGTATGTGTGCACAACTCTAAAACGACAATCTTTTTGAAAGTATATCAATTACCTTAATTAATGTTTACTTTAACACATTTCTACTACTAACTACCCTAATTAATGCTCTTCAGACACAAATTAACAAGATTCTTTATAAAAAAAAAACCCCTTATTTTTTCTTTCGTAAATTCATTTTATTTTATCTTTATAAATTAAATATATTTAATTTTTATAAATTTGAGTCACTAAAAAATTAAATTTTTTTAATATACATTCTGCGTTTTGCACGAATAGATTACCAGTTATGTACTAAATCAAATATAAAAGGCTTATCCAAAATTAAAAAAAGAAAAGAGAGAGAGAGAGAGAAGAAAGCTAATAAATATTAGGCCGTGGAGCTAACCGACACTACTCATGGGGGATTGGATTTGGGGTAGGCGGGGCACCACGATCTAACATTTACGAGCTGTGGTCAATAAAAAAAAAAAAAATTAATGTAGAAATGTTGGATTCCGTGTTGTGTACTTGTCAGTCCACCCATTCTATCCATATTTAACCGTCAGATTCCATCTTTACCTACTATCAATCCGTCAAAACCCCTCCTCAGAAGATCACAACTACCCCCCCTATTAAAAACCTGGCCCCATGAAATTACACATGAATAAAATACTCCCTCCGTCCTTAAATTATTGTCTTTTTTTTTTTATCTGTCCCAAAATAATTGTCTTATTTGAAACTTTCCTTTTTAGAATATTACTTTTATTATTTTACCCTTACTTTTTCTTCCTACTTTAATTATGAGCCACATACACATGGGCATTAAGAGAAACAACACACTTTTTCAATACTATTTTAATATTAATAATCAAGTCAATTGAGTTTTCTTAATCCGCACCGGATCAACCCAGACAATAATTTAGGGACGGAGGGAGTACCTAATAAGCATATTACAGTAAACGCCCTGAGTTATTTTGATATTTACGTTTAAAGCCCCTTGAATTGTTCTATCCCACAATAAAATCCCACCCACAAGTTAGTGTCCCGAAAATTCATAATAACAACATTAGATGAATTGTCAAATAGACTGGAATAATCTTTACACTGTCTGTGTCACGCCCCGACCCGAAATTCTATATAGAATCTCGTCCGGTGTGTGAGACGAGAACACAAAACACACAAGAACGTCATGATTTCAAAATTTATTTTTATGCAAAAACTCTGTTATGTAAGTTTATTATTTTTAAAACAAAACAAAACCTCAACGGCATCACAACAAGTTAGAGAACAACACAAAAATACATAAACCTCATCGAGCAATGAGCTCAGAAACAACTACGATAATCAAATCAGAGTGGGTGAAACAAGTATTATGCATTTACACCAAGCCCGACAACCCTGTCGGCGCTACAAAAGAATAATACACAAGTATAAAAACAACCACAAACTACCCAACTTTACAAAGTTTACATAATCATGTATAACCTCGGCCTCACCAAAAAAAAGTACAAAAGGCCCAAGGAGCTTCTATAACCAAAAGAATAACCTGACAAGCTCGCCAAGACGAAGCAACAACTTACTATGTGTTCCTCGCGCCAGGGCAGGCCCAACAATTATGAAGGCCTAAAGCAAGCTCTAAAGTAAAGCCTTTGTAAAGTAATTTTTTTAGGTGAATTACAAGTCGGTTCCTTTTTTGACATTTGTAATCGCTCCAGTCCACTCATCTTTTTTTAAAACCAGAAAAAGACATTTTTGGGGCAAAAATACAACAATACCCTTAATGAAACCAAAACACGCGCGCATCAGACATCAGACATCGGGATGCAGTGCCACTTTCTCAGACTAATTTGGGCATCGAAATGCAATAATTGGGCATCAAAATTATTAATTTTTGCATAGCAAAGAGACATCGTAGCGCACCTTAGCGAACCAGTCGGTGCGCGCCTTAGTGAGTAGGGGGACAAAATGAAAATTTGACGCTGTCACACCTCGCCCCAGCGTACCTTTCATACCTCGCCCCAGCGAGTACTTAATGAATTCACTTTTACGAGATTGATGAGAACCGTGAAAGCAGAATGCAAAATAGGATTATCTAAGTCTGCCCACTTCCACGTCCTCAGTACATGTGGTTGAAGAATGAGAGTGCTATCAAACCTTCTTGGGAGACATTTTTACGAGTGAGAGCCTATCCCAGACTGATGACTAAGGAGGTAATGCCAAATTTAATTTATTTGAGATTCCTTTACTCTAAAAATATGACATAATAAATCGCGAAGTGTTAGCATCGGGATGCAACAATTGGGTATCGGGATGCAACAAATTGAGCATTGGGATGCAGTGCCACTTTCTCAAATTAAGTTGGGCATCACAATGCAGGAATTTTGCATCGAGATGCAATCAATTGGGCATTGGGATGCAAATAATTGGGCATCGGGCATTGAAATGAAGTGATTGTTTATCTATTATGTATAAGAAGTAATCAACTTAAAATGATTTTTCATAAGATCTTACAACTTCATTGTCAATAATTTTATCAAAATATCCATTTTTACGAATAGTACATTTTTTACGAAACTTAGGTTCTATATTTATTTCTATAGCAATTTCTTGGCAAAAATTATAACATTTTCAATTGTTGTATAATTACATTGATAGGCATATCTTTTAATTGCATGTTTTTACTAATTGAGTTTACCGCAAATATTATATCATACCAAATAGTAATGCCTAATAAAAGAAAAAAATTCAACTCATAAGTTGTTAATTATTGATGAGTGTGTGAGGAAAATTAAGAGGTACTTTTAACATTTAAAAGTATATATATATATGTATTTTTTTTTTAAGCCTAATTTTTTTTGAGGCCTAAAGCAAGGGCTTCATTGGCTTCACCCTAAGGCCAGCTATGTCCTCGCCGGACCGTGGCCAAGAGTTTATAATAATCCTACTTCACAAATAGGTTATAATAAACAAGTAGGGAATACAACAACAATATAAACATGAATGTCTCAAGTAGGTTATAATAATCCTACTTCACAAATCAACCAACACACAAAAATTTCGATAATTAACGTAACATCATTAAACACAATTTATGAAACCAATTTACCCAACAAGTCTCTCAAGTCACCAACGAGTCCTAAAATCACACATGTGGTCTCATCAATTATAAAATCCTAACCAACTCCGTTAGAGTCATTTTTTTGTTTTTAATGAATTCAAATTTACGAGAATCAATTATACATCAAACTTAGCAATTGGTACCAATTCTTTGTAAACCCAACATGTAAAAACAAGTCTCTCAACATACTTTACAAGTCTACCACAAAATTATAAAGTCAACATGGTATATTACATACTCAAACATGGTAATTTTCACATTTCACAAGTCTAGAATGTCATCCAAGACATAAATTAAGAAGAAGAGGGGTAGTAGCTTACCTCTTGACAAATTTAAACTAAGGAAACCTACATGCAATCAGTGGAGAATGATCCCCTTATCAATACCTTCACAATGGCGAAGACGGTTCGTCAATCCGACTCTAAATGCTCAAGATATCCTACTTTCTCTCTCTAAAACTCTCTTTACTCTCTCTCTGAAGTCTTGAATGGAGAAGATAAAATGATGAGTGTTTTGAAGTCTCTCATGGTGTCTAGGAGACTAAGTATGCCTGGTCAAAAAGTCCAAGCTCGTGGATCATTCTCAGCCAAGTAGAATTGGTCAATTGGTGATCAACTCACTTAAAAACTCGTCAAAATTTAAAACAGAGCCTGATGCCTTATGCTACCACATAGATTCTAGAAACTCTAAGGGTTTTATGCGAGCTAGCACTATACAGCTGCATAATGCCTTGGTCAGGTCAAAGTGTTTCCAAACTCTTCCAAATTGATTCCAAAATGCTCTCAAGCCATCCTAAGTTGGTCTCAACCTCAAACCAAGTCCAAAACACACTAGAAACTCATTCAAAACAACATATAACAAGGTTAAGAATGCAACGCATTTCAAGTACGAATGGTTATAAAATTAAATTACAACTTAAGGCATACTAATCACATGAAATCAACTCAAATGCAACATGTTCAAATGAAGTATGCTCATGAAATGTGAACAACACAAAATGAAATTGATAACTAAAGTACATGCAAACGATATGAATGATGCGGGTGTTAAATTCTGATATACGGTTCACCCCATCCTTGTGTTTCTTAACTCTCTCTCTCTCTCTTTTTCTTACTCTCTGTGTGTATGTGTGTGTGTGTATGTGCACGCACTAACAAACCAACCAAATTCCAAACTTTTTAATGGTAATGCCTAGTATCAATATTCAGGCTTAGCTAATTTGAGATCTAAACAGGTACATCTCGATATATTGTTTTCTCAAGCCTCTAATCAATCAACATCTTAACCTTTAACTTACCAGACACACTATATATGGATTTACTATTAATCTATTATATACAAATATACATACACTCCCCTCTCCCAAAAGTAAGTCCCTAATTCCTTTGTGATGTCCCAGAAAGAGAGTTGTTTTCCCTTTTTAAGATATTTTTTTACCCAATTTTATATTATATCTTTTTTTATCTTTGAGAAATAAATGGAAGGTATTGCACTGATTTGACACCACTTGGGAGTAACTTGAGAATATTATAGGATGTAAACATGGAGTCAAACATGTTCTCAATATCCATTTAAAATTCAAATAGAGCTCTCTTTTTGAGATAGATAGAGGAAGTATATTGATACATGTGTGTGTTTGTGTATATATGCAATTGCTGTTAATTAATTATGTGTATGTGGCTAGAGTTACTGATTTGGGCAACAGAGAATGATGATAGGTTGAAGATGGAATCGATATGTTGATAGAGTTGTGAATGATACAGAGTTGGGCCTTCACAACATTGGAGAGGGGGAGATAGAAGTGAAACATTTGTATTTGAGATTGTCGTAGTGGGAGGAACACTAGATAGATGTTTTTTTTTTTTCCTAAAGCGTCGATGAATATTAACAGGTAGCCAAAGTGGTAGATAGACAACGAGTTTGCTTTCCTAAGTGTTGAAACGAGGTATGTTAGGTCCATTCATAAGATTGAAGAGTTACTCTTAGAAGGGCAAATGTTATCCATGTGATTCTTTTAAGGGGGGTCATTGTAACTTTCTCTTAAAGTAGAGGAAAGAAAATGACAGGAAACAAACACCGTCACATTCCGTAGATCTAAAAATTTTAAATGTGAACCCTTTGCGTAGGCATGAGACCAATGGGTCTATAAATACAGACCATAACTAAGGGAAAAACTCGCCAAGCATCTCTCTCTTACTGAGAAAGAGGCCCCTCTATATTTCTCTCTCTCTCACCTACCGACTCTCTCTCCCTAGCTTCTCTGTCCTCTCCATTTCAGTTAGTCGGCTAATCAAAGAGGTACGCCGTCCTCGCTTTCACTTTGATTATGCGAACTGCTCTGTTTAAGGCTTCCTCTGCTCTGCTTCTAGTTCATTCAAGTAGATCTCGTACCGCTTAGTTGACTTCCATGTGCTTGTTTTAAGTCTGGATCTGATCTATTTGATGCGTTTATGCTTGAAGATTACCTCAACTAATTTTGATTTTGATGATGAATAATACTTGAAGAATATTGACTCAGGCTGCATTCACAAGTTACCAAGTTCATTCGACGTACCTGTTAGTGTTGTTTTAAGTTGATTTTAGCCGGGGTTTTGCAGGGGATTTGGTAGATCTAGGTTTTATCTTTGTCGGTTCAAAAGTCGATTTTGGTTAATCAAGCACAAAAACACTCGTCTCTTTGCAACTATTTGTTAGTATTACGCTTTTTTATCATTTTCTGTGGAATATAGAATGAATGAGGATCTGCTCTTTATTTACATATTAGTACTAATTTTTTATGTTGATTTAAAGTACAGATTTTTAATAGCACATGACTGGATCTATTCTTTAAATTATTGTTTTCTGCCTTATGAAGTACAGGGCTGAGCATAAGTGTGTGCGCGCTAGGGTGTGTGCTAGTTACTAATAATACTACCTCCATCACACAGAGACACAAAAAATAAAAATCAAAGACACGTTTGGAACCATTTTTTTAATTTTAGGAATTGTTAGGTTTGGTTTTCAGTTGCTTATCAATTATCGGGGTTTTGCTACTTTTAGGTCTGATTTCTCTGTCGAACGACTTTTAGGTTTGATTTCTCTGTAGAAAAACAAAACAACAGGGGAATCACTATTATCACTCCATTTTTCAACTATACATTTTATATCATAGAATAGCATGCGAAGCATTTCGTACGAACAAAATTAACACATTTTTGGAGTGCTACAGTTAAACAGTGGAGTGGCGTTTCCTAAACCAATTGAGGTGAAAAGGGTTTTATCTTACTCTGGTTTGAAATATGCTCTCTGATCTGTTGCTTTGGAGTTCATGAGGTGTGTGGTTGAGTAGATTCTGTCGAGTAGATTCTTTGTCTTCATGTTTTAGAATTGTATGCTTTAAATATGTCCCTAAGCAGGCTAGTAATTTATTATGCCTTAATAAAAGCCCTGGACCACTTATTCCATTAGAGTGGTGGAATAAGTCCCAATAATTCTAATTGATAATATAGGAATCAACAACTTTTACTCCTTCCTTTTAATTAGATGTGGAATCTAGGTTTATGAGGTCCCATGTTCTTTGATGCTCTTTCTCATCTCTTGCTGTCTCGCTATGTTTTGCTTGTATGGAGTTCCTCTAATTCATGAACCATTACACAGTATGGCAGTATCATCATTTGTTGCCTTTTGCTATATTAAATCTTTTCTGGGGTCTGATTGCAGTCACCTAAGAACATTTTCATGATTGTTCATGTAAAAAGCAGGTGAAGCATCAGATTTTTCTTGCTATTAGCTGTAGACGGGAATAAGATTCCCTTTGGGTGGAAACTGCAGTTTTATCTGTGTATTGACGTAGCTTGTACATGTTTTTGTAATTTGCAGCTAGGGAGAATGGATACCTTCCTATACACCTCTGAATCTGTCAATGAGGGCCACCCAGACAAGCTTTGTGATCAGATTTCTGATGCTGTGCTTGATGCCTGCCTTGAACAAGACCCTGATAGCAAGGTTGCCTGTGAGACTTGCACCAAGACCAACATGGTGATGGTATTTGGTGAGATTACAACCAAAGGCAAGATCGACTACGAGAAGATTGTTCGTGATACATGCCGGAATATTGGATTTGTTTCAGATGATGTTGGCCTCGATGCAGACAACTGCAAGGTCCTTGTGCAGATTGAGCAACAAAGTCCTGATATTGCCCAAGGTGTCCACGGCCACCTTACCAAACGTCCAGAGGAGATTGGTGCTGGTGACCAAGGTCACATGTTTGGCTATGCCACTGATGAAACCCCAGAGCTGATGCCCCTCAGCCATGTGCTTGCCACTAAGCTTGGTGCCCGCCTCACTGAAGTCCGCAAAAATGGAACCTGTGCTTGGTTGAGGCCTGATGGCAAAACCCAAGTCACCGTTGAGTATTACAATGACAAGGGTGCAATGGTACCGATCCGCGTACACACAGTCCTTATCTCCACTCAGCACGATGAAACTGTTACCAATGATGAGATTGCTGCTGATCTCAAGGAGCATGTCATCAAGCCTGTCATCCCAGAGAAATACCTTGATGAGAAGACCATCTTCCACCTCAACCCATCTGGCCGTTTCGTCATTGGTGGGCCACATGGTGATGCAGGTCTCACTGGACGCAAGATCATCATTGACACCTACGGAGGTTGGGGTGCCCATGGTGGTGGTGCCTTCTCTGGTAAGGACCCCACCAAGGTCGACAGGAGTGGGGCCTACATTGTTAGACAGGCTGCGAAGAGCATTGTTGCCAACGGGTTGGCCCGTAGGTGTGTTGTGCAAGTCTCGTATGCCATTGGTGTGCCAGAGCCATTGTCGGTGTTTGTTGACACCTATGGTACTGGAAAGATCCCAGACAAAGAGATTCTTAAGATTGTGAAGGAGACATTTGATTTCAGGCCAGGAATGATGGCCATTAACCTGGATCTAAAGAGAGGAGGCAACAGGTTCTTGAAGACAGCTGCATATGGTCATTTTGGAAGGGATGACCCCGACTTCACATGGGAGGTCGTGAAGCCCCTCAAGTGGGAGAAGCCCCAAGAATAGGAGAGTCTCTGCCACTGAAGTTCAGTGTAGGTGATCGATCAATAATCCCTCCCTGCTTGTTTGTTTCCCTCCAAGAAAGTTTGCCTACTTGTTTCTTTGACGTTGGTGTTTTTTTTTTATTTTGCATTTTACTTTTACACATTGGGGGAGTCTTGTCGTAGCTATGTATGGAAAACATGTAGAAAGGAGATATGATGATGATGATGGCCACATTATCGTATGCAAGAGATAGAGAAGCTAATGATGCTTAAGGGTCAAAGCTTATGAGCAGGAGGATTGTATTACTACTGATTTGTTTGTTCACAATGAGATTTATGATTGTCTAGTTTCTTTTTCTTTTTTTCTTTCCCCAAACTTGCTTGTGCGCGACAGAGACCGTGAATTTAACAAGAAGAACAATTTTTTTTTTAGTGTTAGCCAAACTTACGTACAACTATTCGCTAGAATTAGACTTGTTTTATTTCTCATTTAGGCAAGCTGAGTTCTTGAAATCAATGAATGAGACTTTGAACGAAGAAGAAGAATCTTCATCTTTACCTTCTCTATTGGTAACTTTCAAGAACTTAAAAAGAGAATAAGGGGCGAGAGTTTCATATCAGGCCTTGCCTAAAAGATTACATAACCTTATCCATTTAGGCCCATTTTATTTTGTTACAGAAGACTTGAACCCATAATTTACCCATTCAATCCCCACACTGGAATCCCCAAATCGGCTAATAATATTATTTCCTCCATTCTAAAATAGGTGTTTCTTATTTTATTTTTGGTAGTTTTAAAATAAATATCTTTTTTTCAGTTTTTAGAAAGATTCTCAATAAAGAGGGATCGGATACTTTAAGGGTCTTAAAGTAAAATTATATAGATTCAGCATCTTATAAGGTAAATTGCGGACAATTATTTTAGAAAGGAGCGAATACTCCATAACACATATATGGAAGAAAAGCACGGCTACATGTTGTAACCTTGGGTTAATTTCATTCTACATAGCTTCATTACACCAAATAGAATATATATATATATATATATATATATATATATATATAAAACATAGCACACGTGTATGTGTGCGTATAATTTTTTTAATATATTTTAATTTTATAATTATTAACAATTATTCACAATTAATATTAGAGTAATGGAATTAAATAAGAAAAGTATAAATTAAGTAGGAGCTAATAATTTATTTTTTTTCAATAGTAATATGTGATAATTATGTAAGAAGATCTGGAGAATTGAAAAGGACATGTATTAATGAATTTGAATTGATAAAATATAGGGTTAATTATGTCATTAGTCCCTCAACTATGAACTTTTTCAGTACTAGTCCTTTAACAATTTTTTTTAAAATTTCAATCCCTTGAGTACTAAAATTAGACGCGATTAGTCCTTTTAATGGATGCCGTTAGTAAAATTTTGTTAAATGACCTATGTGCCTCCCACGTGCATTTAAGTAAGGCAAAATTGAAATTTCACTTATCATCTTCTTCACCAATTCTTCAAACCCTAATTTTCAAAAAATCCAATTTCAATTAATGAACAAAGCAATCATAATCCTAGATCAATTGCTAACAATTCTATCCACTACCCGAAAATCCAATTTTTTGATGTAAAAATCACATCAATTAAAAAAAATAATGAAAGTAATGATTGCACTATTTTTTGTTATTCAATCTTTCATTCATTTTCTTCGTTCCAATCTAAAGCCCTAACTCATAGAATTGAACTTCTAGTTTTGCAGATCTGTGGTTCGAATGTTGGCACCATTCTTTATTTTTCTTCTTTCATTCGTCTTCTTCATCTTAAATCTGAAACCTAACCTTAGAATTCAATTTCCAATTTTGCAGATTCTCTTCAGATCTGTACATCTTTTAAGCTCAAATTGCTTACAGACTAGAATTTCCCGAGGCAACAACATGCTTAGCTAATTCTCAGGCAACACCAACCTAACCGCAGTTTGAATTTCCCGAGAAGTTATCGTCAGCTTCTTGTTGTAGCGAGCCAATTAAGACGATTCCTGAGCCAATTTCTCAAAAATATCATTGATAAAGCTGTTCATAATCCTCATCGCCTTGCTCGAGATACCGATGTCGGGATGAACCTGCTTCAACACCTTGAAGATGTAGATCTTAAATGTCTCAACGTTTTTCTTGTTCCTCTTCTTTTTCTTGTCTCCGGCAGCTGCGCCTGCTTCCTTTGGCAACTTCTTACCGGCCTTGGGCTTCTTCTCCGCCGGTGCTTTCTCAGCGACTGCCGTCTTCTTCTCCTCCGCTGGCTTCTTCTCGGCGGGCTTCTTCTCTGCCTTTGGCGCCATTTGGGAGAAGAGTGTTTTAGAGAGAACGAGTTTAGATTTTTAGAGAGAGAGAGAGTGGTATTAATTTCTTCTTCCTGCCTATATCGAGATTTTAATGAGAAAGAGAGAGAGAGAGAGAGAGGGGTATTAATTTTTTTATTGTTTAATTATTTAGTATGAATTTTCCATAATACCCTTGAATAATGGCATGTGCAACGCACATGGGTGACTTAACTAAATTTTACTAACGGCATCCATCAAAAGGACTAGCCGTGTGACTTTTTGGTACTCTAAGGATTGAATTTTAAAAAAAAATTCTTAAGGGACTAATAGTGGAGTCGTTAATAGTCAAGGGACTAATTATGTAATTAACCCTAATATATATATATATATATATATATATATATATATATATATATAGTAATAAGGACCAATAAGAATTTACCATTGATTTTTGCCTATAAAAGTTTTAAAACTCCCAAAGTCCGGTTTGAAGTTTTGGAACTCATCTAGATAATATCACATCGTTATATATATAAGAGTAAGTTTTCTGTAAGAACGTTTTACGAATCTTAATCGTAAGGTATAGCCCAACTCTCTCACATTTTAAACCACAAATACACAGTGAGACGGATTTACAAAAAATATCTGTAAAACATTCATTTCTAAGTTTTTGTCTATAAATAACTCTTTTGCATAGTCTCAGAACCCCAAATATTTTCTTTAAGGTAAGTAGTGATATTAGTAATTAACCGATGACTGGGTGGTAATTACCAGTGTTCTAAAAATCGCTAGGCGGGCGCTAGGCACCAGAGCAAGGCCTAGCGCCTAGGGGTCTAGTCGGGGCCTAGAAATCGAAACATAATTACACATTAAGTCCATATCAAACCTGGTGCAACAATAGTAAATAGCTAAATATGACCAAATAAGCTAAAAGTAATGATTACATTACAAGATTAAAAGTTAAAATTAAAAATTAAAATCAAATTCTCTATCATTCCAAAGTGGAGGGAAGAAGGGAATATTTTAATAACTTGAGGGGGGAGGAAAAATACTTAGAGAAATATTTTAATAACTTGAGGGGGGAGAGAAAACACTTTAATAACTTGAGGGGGGAGGTTATCATTTTAAAAAGTAAATTAAAACCCTAAAACTAAAAGCTGACCACCTGTCTCTCTTTCACAATTTACAAAGTTTTCACAGACGCCTCTCTCTCTCTTACTATAAGATACATGACGGGATTTCGACGTCGACGGCAATCTCTCGCTCTCGCTCTCGCTCTTTTTCTCTCTCACTCTCGCTCTCTCTTAATTTCTCTCACTCTCACTCTCTCTTTCACCTCTTTATCGGCATATCGCATCATTTCCTACCATAATCAATCCAGTCATTTCGACTACTTCCAAGCTGTGGATCTCAGTCACGTTGACTCCCCCTCCTCCGACGCCGAACTTATCTAAGCCCTAGCTGTCCAGAAGATTGAGGACGTCATTCATCGCATCGTCGTGCGTCGCTCTGCCCTGATTGACTCCCCTTCCTCACAGGTTCCTCATACTAGGTCCCTCCTCGACAAAACGCGTACGACATCACTCAAATCAGCTGGCCGTTAGGCGGCGCCTAGGTTGACTAAGCGGCAATTTTTCATGGTGGTAATTTTTTGTTCGATTTGGCCCTAGTCGCGACGTTTGGGGGGCGCCTAGAGCCTAGTCGCGGTGTTTGGGGGGGGGGCCTAGCGCCTAGACGGACGCCTAGAGCCTAGTCGCGGCATTTGGGGGCGAGCGCCTAGAACGATTTTTCGAACACTGGTAATTACAGTAATATTTTTGAAGTGGAGGCGGAAAAAGGAGCTAGTTTTGCTTTAATTATGGCCACATACACATGATTTTAAAGAAAACTATATTTTATATTAATATTAATAATCAAGTCGATTATTTTTTCTTAATTCGTATGCTAAATCAAACATATATAATAATAATTCTAGGACGGAGGGAGTAAATGTAACTCACATAATCCATAACATTGTAGGATAATTATAGTACTCTCTCCGTCTCTTAATTATTGTCTTGTTTGACCCGGCATACAGATTATAAAAAACAATTGACTTAATTATTAATATTTATATAATGTGTAATTTTTTTTAATGTCCATGTATATGTGGTCCATAATTAAAGTAAGGAAAAAAATAAGAATAAAATGATAAAATTGATGTTTTAAAAAGAAAAATTTTCAAACAAAATATTTATTTTGAGACTAATAAAAAAGAAAAATTAATTTAAGAACGGAGCGAGTAATAAACATTCATCGACCCGACACACGGAGTATGAGTTTAAATCAAACTTTGTAGTTCGAATACACAGCGAGTCAGATAGTACGAGCATTGACGTAGCGATGGAAATCTTTTTTTAAGAGTTGACCCAAATCGACAAAAATTGACTTAGTTTGACTATAAAAAGTTTATCTTACCCTGCTTTAACTCTAATCACTTGAGTTAATCTTAATCCCTTAAGTCTAACTATAAATTAGGGGACAGTAAATTTTTATATTTTTATTTCCACACGATCACGCCTTGCATGTTCTCTTTGCCACACTTCTTCTTCATTCTCCGACAACCCACCGAGTAATTCTTAGTCCGCCATTGACAAGGTTAGTCTCTATTCCTTTTTCTTCTTCTTAATATTATAGTATTTCAATATTTTCTCTCCTATGTTATTCTAGTTCTGTTTTGCGCCAAATTTTGTTTTTTTTTGGTTTTTGTATTTCCTTAATTCATAAGGTTTTGTAACTATGACGGATGCATAGTAGTTCTACGTTCATAGCATTAATTTCTTGATTAAAAATCGGTGTTTATCTAATTCGAAAGCGCTGTGAAGTACTATGATGTATATATAAGTATGGAAGCATCCCCCGAGAATTATTACAATTTTCTGTTTTCTCCACAAATTTTTTGAGTTCTTTTTGTGTTATTTTTGGCATATGTTGATGGTTATGTAATCAACTTATATGGTACTACGTATTTTTTTTTTCTTTTATATTTTTATTTTGTGAAGATATGATTTTTTTTAAAAGAAGTTTATTGTTGAAATTTGCAGTTTTATTAGTAAAGGAATGAGGGAGAGGGAGCTAGTTAAGATATTTGAATCAGTGAAAAAGGCAGCGGATGCAGTCACGGTAGACAGTGGGGAAGAATCCTTAGCGGAGGAAGAACGATGCCTCGATGGATTGAGGCAGCTGAAGAAGCTCCCTGTTAATTACGAGATTCTTCTCTCAACGCAGGTAACTAACTAAACTTTAATTCACTTAATTTTTGATCATTGTGTGTTGTCGTATTGTAAGAAATAATTACTGTAACATACATGCTTGAAGTGTGTACTTTTGTGTGTGTTTATGTACATGTGTCTACACTCGCGAGCCTGTATAGTGTTTTTAGGATCTGTGATTGCATTGAAAGTTTTGAAAAAGATAACTATCTCACGAATAAATCACAGTTCATTAGATTGTTCGTCTTTAGATGCTTTTAATAGTTTGAGAGATGAAGAATAGAAAAAAGGAGGTCCTTAGTAGAAAAGGAAAAATTCCCGGAGTTACTTATTCTTATGAAGAAGCGTATGCAAGTTTAGGAAATTAAATGTGTGGTCTCTAATTAATAACAACTTCCTTCTTTCTTTGATCTTTTATTACGAACAACTTCCTTCTTACTTTTACATAATGAATGATTTTGAAAATCATTCTTTATTGTCCTAATTTAATCATTGATATAAATTGACTGCTGTATTGAAGAAATAATTTTGTTAATTTCCATAACCATACAAAGCAAAGTAACTTTCTTAGTTTTGATGTAGAAATTTGATTTGTTAATTAGCTAAGGGTACATTATCCGATTGAGAATGTTCAGATCGTATCTGTACCATATTTGAAACCTAATAAGCTCTTTGTACATTATCCAATTGAGAATGTTCAGACCTTATCTTTACGATATTTTGAAACCATCCTTCAGGCCTTGACCGCGTTCTACTACATGTAAGGGAGAAGCTAGGTTGTTGACGAGGAATAGAGGAAAAGAGTATAGTAGCCAGTAGGTTAATGTAATGAAGTGGGCGAGTGACTATTGCATTAATTTTTGTACAGGGGAGAAACAATTGGATTGTTGTTTCCTAGTTAGACAGTGCAAATGTGTTAAATTTGTAGCTGCTTTAGATCCTGCATGTGGTTCTTTTCCAAGCGAGGGAGGGGTAGATGTAGAAAAGTGTTGTTAGGGAAAATTACCGGACTATAGGTAAATGTTGCTACACTTCTTGATCCCTTTGTGATATAGCATGCTTCTTCAAGAATGCTTCTTGTTCATAAAAGATGCAAAAGAATCAGTACGCTTTTAACATTCATGACGTGTCAATTCTTCTGGGCTATCTGGAAACTGGGAGGCATATCTTGTCATGTATTATGCTTTTATGTACTAGGGATTCTTTTTTCTGGAAATTGATGTCCATTTGGACCATTTCTCATACCTGACGTTACCATATAATGCCCTTACTCGTTACTTGCATCTTTTACCATTGCTCTTAAGACCCAGAATTGATCAACTATGCTTTCTTTCTATCCAGCATTTGGATAAAATTTCTGTTTTGATAGATAGTAATTTTTATTTAAAATATCATATTTCAGGTTGGGAAACGTCTTCGACATTTGACCAAACATCCTAGGAAGAAAATTCAGGCTTTGGCTTCCGACTTGATCAAGATGTGGAAGAAAATAATTATCGAAGACACAGCGAAAAGTAAGAAGAACGGCAGTGTTGACAGTATGGTGTCTATAAAGGCTAAGCCTATGCTTAAAGAGACCGTGGAGACTAAGAGGGTTCAAAAGATGAACTCCATGAAGGTGGATAAGGTTTCAAAAGTCGAACTTGTGAAGCCTGAGACGACAAGTGACTGTAATAATAAAGTTGAGACTTCCTCAGCTGAGATAAAGGTTGAAAATGCTAATTTTATCATGACAGAATGTAGGTCTGCTCAGAAATGCTTAATAGTTGAGAAAGCAACCAAAGAAGCTTTTGTCGCTTCCCCAAAGCTGGGTTCTGTTGTTTATTGTAAGGATGTAATGCGAGACAAATTCCGGGAAATACTTTCAGAAGCTTTGTACAAAGTGTCCGGAGAAGTTGGTGAAACTTTAAGGGATCAAGCGAATAAATGTGACCCTTTTCGAGTTGCTGTTTCACTCGAGACTGCAATGTTTAAGAAATGGGGCAGGTTTAATGGGGCACACAAGTTCAAATATAGGTCCATAATGTTCAATATCAAGGATCCAAAGAACCCAGATTTCCGTAGGAAGGTTCTCCTTGGACAGGTCAAGCCAGAGATGGTTCTCAAGATGACCCCAGAGGAAATGGCCAGCGAAGAAAGGCAACAGCAGTATGAAAAAATTAAAGGGAAAGCTCTGTTTGAGTGTGAGCGTGGAAACGGACCGCAGGCAACTACTGATATGTTCAAGTGTGGACGATGTGGAAAAAATAGCTGCACTTATCGCCAGTTGCAGACTCGGAGCGCTGATGAACCTATGACGACATTTGTAATGTGTGTGGTCTGCAATTATCATTGGAAGTTCTGTTAACATCTCTAGAAGTTGCCCGTCATTAACTTATTGAGATCGGATTATGCAGCTAGAAAGGTGTCTACTTCACTATCTTTTAGTGTGAGGGTAATTATATTTAGTCTACTTTTCTTTCTTTTTTCAGGGAGACGAGCCTTGATGATATACTTTTATGGTGAAGGATGATTTGTTGTAGAAGATGGTTTAACACCCCTAACATCTTTGTTTTTTTTTCCTCCTGTGGTTCATATATATATATATATATATATATATATATATATATATATATATATATATATTATATATATATATATGTATGTATATTTCATTATTTTGTTGTTTCTTCTTCTCATAGTTGTTTGTTTGTTCTTCCCTGTGGAGGTTATTTATTTCCTTAATGCTTTTCTACTTAGTTTTTCATTATGACTGCCTCGGGTAGGCAGGTTGTTTACGGGTAACATTTATAAATTCTTTTTTACTACGTACTGTATTTCTTTTCCTCCTACTTGCTTCCCCAAGTAGAGCTAGCGAGCCATTGGTGCTATCTCGGTGCCTACTGGCTTTCAGTTTCTATTTAATTGTTGCTTTTCTAACACCAATGACAGTAATATTGCATCTGTGTGACAATCATCTTTATTTATTATTGTAGGACATTTTCCGGCCGCTCAATGACAAGATTGGAAATTATACCTATCTTTTACTCGAAACTTGGGATGTGAAACAACCTGGTCGTTCTAGTGACAGTGTGAGTTCGTTCGTATACCTTTTTCATTTTTTATGAGCCATAAGACTTTACAGAAAATCATTTATGATGAGATCTAGAAAAAGGCTAGGATAATGTATCTTAAGTACTATTACTGTGGTTATATATACTGCATGTCAAAGAAGTCTGATCGATCAAGATTACCTCTCCTCATGGCTAACACAATGTTATTATACTGTAGAGTACCCACAAAATAAGAGGGACCCATTGATTAATTTAACACTAGCTAGTAAGGGAGATACTTTGAAGGTATTAAAAGAAAATTACATAAATCATTTACTTTCTTAAAACACGTGTAATGTCAATAGGGGATGCTGATCTTGGGACGGAGGGAGTTATAGTTTTAGAGCTCTAGTTGAACTCTTTTCCTTTTTTATTTCAACAGATCGATTTGAGGTTTCTGCATAAACTACACAGTAGTATGAGCAAGAACAACGCAACTCCTCCACCATGTACCTTCACAACTGCTCACTTTGATTCCTATAAATGGAGTATACGTAATGACATAATGGCTTAGTTAAGACTGTAAGAGAGATCAGATCAACTAAGAATACTTGCTCCGCCTTGTTGTACAGATTTTAAAGATCAAGAGTTATCTCTACTACTTGAAAATCTAGCTAAAGCCCCAAGTTTACCAAATATTGGTCAAGGAAATGCAAGTTTCCACTTGGATTGATGTAATCTTCTGCTGCAGGTCTTGCAGCTATACATCATCCATGACTATTTGAAGTGGACCAGTAGTAATGCTCCAACGAAATACAAAATACTCTACATCGAAATATGACAATTTACAGAATCAAGACATGTTTTTTTCGCTTCCTGCTATCTATGTGAACTGTGAACCTTTGTTAAGTTTGAATAGCAAACAGAAATAATGTGAAAAGGCTGTACTGATCGGTACATTGAAAAGAAAAAAAAATGTGGCTAAAATGTTCACGCAAGTAGCAGTTTTACTGTTCTCTTCCTTTAAATCACCTGAGTAGCACCGCTAGAGGGATTGTGATGGGTAGTGTCATCTGAGTAAATCCCGTGCTTGGTTTCATCATACTTCTCCCCATCACCCCACAATGCGTATGCCTCTTCCCCATGAACAGCATCATCTCCAATCTTCAACATTTCGTCCGGCATACGCAGTGGGACCACCCAACTAATCACGACACAGATAATCGAAGTCACCACTACGTTCCATCCAATGATGAAGCCACCACCAACAATCTGTTTGAGGAACTGGACCCCACCGACACCTCCATAAACACCACCCCTTGAGTTGGTGACTGGCAAGAAGAGTGCACAGAGTGTAGGTTCTGCAAAGAGACCTGTAAGAATGCCCCCAAGATATCCAGCTACAGCGTGAGTGTGGAACACGCCCAGGGTGTCATCTATTTTCTGGAGCAGGGGCCACCTCTTGTGAACAACCATCATTGTGAACCAGGGAATACTGCCGGAGAGAATCCCCATTACTATCGCCGCCCATCCTTGAACAAGACCTGTTATAAACAGAATGACATATTCTAAATTTCAATAGAACGTGTTATGTAGATGATGCCCGACTTCCCAACATTACTATATACTTTGGTTGTTTGCCTCCCTAGTGTGACTTTAATTTCTTTTTTGTCCTCGAGTCTCATTTTAGGCGAAATTTCTTAATAGACATGATTTCTTAATTAAAGAGAGAGAGAGAGAGAGAGAGAGAGAGAGAGAGAGAGAGAGAGATAGAACCTGCGCCAGGAGTGATGCAGACAAGGCCAGTGATCATGCCTTGAACGGCTCCAATGACAGAAGGTTTACCAAAGTAGATGACATCGAGCCAGGTCCAAACGAGGAGGCTGGTGGCGGCACAAATGTTGGTGTTGAGGACAGCCATGGAGGAGTCGATGTTGGCAGTGTAAGGGTCTCCGCCGTTGAAACCAGCCCACCCCATCCATAACAGCCCAGCCCCTGCTAACATCAGTAGCACATTGTTTGGTGGAAACCGCTCTCTATCGACGCTCAGTCTTGGTCCCACCTGCTCCCACCACCAAATCCAATCATCAATATTACCATCTCATAGGAATTATAATCGATTCACCCAAGTCAATAATATAAACTTGGTTTGATTGTATCTCAGTTTCTCTCTCAAGTTATATAATCTAACCTTCTTTATGAAGCATGTGAATAGTAAAGAAATGGTCAATGGTAATTACAGTATTGTACTTTTTTCATTTATAAGACTTGTAAGTTGGTTAAACAATTTTCAACTACCAATCAAATTCTTGTTATATGTTGGGTACTAACACAGTATTTTACTTGCATATGCAGGCCGACTCCGACTGAAATGTATATTAGATGGATGACGTCACAAGTCAACAATGAAAAAGAAAGAAAGAAAGAACTGACCCAGTAAGCAGCAGTGAAGCCAGCGATCCCCGACGACAAATGAATGACATAACCGCCGGAATAATCCATAACACCCCAGTGAAACAAGAAGCCGCCACCCCACAAGCTAAACGCCCCCACTGTGTAAGAGAAAGTCAACCACAGCGGCACAAACATCATCCAAGCTTTTATATTCATCCTCCCCAACAACGACCCTGCCAACAGAATCAACGTAATCGCCGCAAACACGCACTGAAACCACACCATCGACGCCATTGGATAGTAGGGCATAATCATTGCCGTCTCCACCGTGCCATCCTCGAAGTAGTGCGTGCTTGCCGGCAGGGCTGCTTGCTTGATGAGGAATTTTTGGCCTAGCGCGGGGCCGGCTTTACCCCAGAAGGGGAGAAGCTTTTCGCCGAAGGACATCTTGTAGGCCCATGTTACCCAACAGAGGACAACAGCAGCAAAGGCATAGAGGGCCATGAAAGCAGAGTTTACGGCCCATTTCTTTTTGACGATGCTGCCGTAGAGGATGACTAGGCCGGGGACGCTCTGGAGGCCTACCAGGGTGGCTGATATCATTTGCCATGCGTTGTCGCCTTTGTTTAACCAGTCCGGTACTGCTGCCGATGTGTTAGCCTGGTAAGCTATTGGCACCACTGTCGCCATAGCTGGCTAACTGTTCTCTCTCTCTCTCTCTCTCTCTCCCTCACACACACACACACACACACACTGTAATCAGGAATTTCAGTAGCCTTGTTTTTTAGGCAAGATTAATGTTAAGTACAAGTCCTAAGAGTAAAAGATTGAGGGGTTGAGTACCGTTTAATTAATTTTAATCCCATAGGATTGTGAGTTTATTTTCTTTTGTATTTGGCATAAATTAATATTGCCAAGTCAACTATGGTCGGATAGAATCGAATACATTCATGTTCCAAAAACATGAATACATTATATTCATCCTATTACTAGTACTTGTGAATTGCTTTTTTTTTTTTTTAAATCTCTTACGAGGTATCCTATATCATATTAAACCAAAATTATTAGACGATAAATTAAATATCAACGTATAAAAATAAATATTTCCTAATATCCACCCAAATAATCAATAACCACTCAACAATCAAAAACAAAACTTTTATTTAATATACTCAAAAACCCACAAACATAAACTCATAATCACACATGAAGGAAGAACTTTCACACAAGAGTAATACTATGGGTACCTAAACAGTATCAATTTTTTTGTACCAAATGATGTGTCATCTCATTGATGTGATGCATTAATTATGATTTTTAATTTTATTTTTGTACCACATTAGACATATAAAAATTTGGTACTCTTTAGGTACACATAGCATTACTCGTATTATTATCCTCTCACTTTCTCTAATTAATCTCCTCTCTCAATTAATTAATAATCTTCCTCTCACAACCCTTAATAAATCTTAATCCTAGCTGGTAAGAAAATCTATTTGACTTCAACATATAGAGCATATTCTTAAAGTTATTAGGAGACACATTATTTATTGACCTCTAAAATATAAATAATAAAAACTCAATAATTAATAATTCTAAAAGGAGTTGGCTCTGGTTAATATCCAACAAAAACTAATCTAGATAGAAATTAATCTCCGCTCGTTGTACTGACCCTTAACACGGGACATCTTGCTAAATAGATTATTCTACGGATGAACTCGGTGATGGTCAAGCAACTGAGCCAACCCTTTAAATTAACTGTGAATTGCCTTTGACAAGCCACTGAAGTTTCTTAGTTTCAGTGAAAATGGTTTTGTTGAAACTATTTTCATCGTAAAAATGTTTAATATGTTTACAAGGTTAAGTATATAGATTAATATGTAACATGCATGTTTTTTCCTTTCTTAAATATGTCATAGGTGTATTACAATAGTCTTTTTTCTATTCTTTATATATATATATATATCAGAATATTATTAAACATATATACATCTATTAGTATGTTTTAGCTAGCTAGTAAAATTTTTATTTCTAAAACTACATACAAATTATTATACGAATTGCAATTTTTAAAGGCAAATATGTTTATGTATAGTTTTGGTCAAAATTTAAGCAAGTGACCAGATATAACAAAACAAACTCTTTGATCATTCCCTAGCTAATATAGCGGCAAATGTCTTAATTTAGAATTTAAGGAGAATGTGGACCAAGTAATACGAGTATTACAGTTGTAATAATTATATTATTAAATTATGATTATTAATTGCATCTTAATTAGAACAATTCCAGTTCAAATGATAGAGATCGATCGAGATAAACTCAAAATAATGATATATAGTTAGTGCATCGATCGATCGTTGACTTAGTAACCATATCATATGTCGCGTACGTACGTACGTGCCTGCCAGATGAACAAAAAGGTTATGTTTGACTTTTAGAGGTGATCATGAATCTCAAAGAAAAATGAGATCAATATTCCAAAATAAAACCTCATTGGCTTAGAAGTGAGTGAATATATATATTCTATTAACACGAATCTATCAAATAATACAGTGCATGCTTTGGCGATTGGAATCTGCTTTAATTAATTAATTTTAATTATTTATTATTATTTTTTTAACATTGATTATGAGCTAATGACCAACTCCATAGAGTTGGGGTGCACGTTATCGATCGGGTTTAAGAAATTTGAGATGTAAACCTTTTCTTTTTTGGTCACTCGGATCATAATCTTACGTCGTCGTCGATGTATCTATGAACAAGCTATAATTTACTTGTCACCAAATATCAGCCTCACAAAAAACAAAATCACGATCGAGTAATCTATCGTTTTTGCATCCGTATGTGTTTAAATAAAGATGGTGCACATGTACAAACCTAGTCTTACGAAAAGTAACAATTAAGTTACCTACTACGTTGCATCGTGATGTAATTGTGTTAATTAGATATATATATTAACTACGTCAGCAAATCAGTTTTCGGGCATTTGAAATAAAGTTACGAATAGACAGACCAACCCTTGTTAAGTTTGTATAAATGCAATTATATATAACTAATATTCATTTTAATACTGAACTGATCTCATTTTCATATATGTTATGTAATGTAAACCAAGCTTAAGCCTGCATGTTACAATTTGTAAATTGGGGTTGAAAGGAGTCATAGAGGTAAGAACAACACGAGATGGGACAAATTAAGTATATATAATGCAATTTGTTTTTGTTTTTGTTTAATATAGAGGCAAGATTCAGGGTATTCCTAATGGACCCCTTGAAAATGACAATGACCCCATTCCATTTCATGTGATGGGTTCACATGATTAACGGGTAGCATTTTCTCCACTAACCCCTCCAAACCTTCACTTGGACATTTGCCTCCCCTTCACCCACCCCCTCTGTCGTCCTCTGCCTCACTCAAGATTTATTTAAATATAACTAGTAACGGTAGCACACACCACAATGTGTGTGTGTGTGTATTTCACAAAATACTTACAGCTATTGTGCGAGAAAATTTTGTAAATGAGAGAAAAAGTGGGGTAGTGGATGGTTTTGTGTAAAGAAAATACGTACAGGATATAGAGTTCAAATGATTAAAGCAGAAACACTCAAAGAGTCTAGGAAATCAATGCAAATGAGGAGTCCAAAAGTCCAATAAGGTCATTTGGCTTGATTTATGCTCCCTCCCTCCCTCCGTTCTATTCAAAAAGTTTATACTTAAAAATTTTAATAATTATGAATATATTATTGCCATTTGAGTTCGTTATAATTACAAAAATATTTATACATACTATTTATTTAGAAATCTGTAACGAAGGAAGTAGTATAAATGTATAATCAGTTATTCATTGTAAGAACCTTAAGAAATACCAAATGTGAATGAGTTGAGTTTGAAAAAACATGCTCAAAATTACTATTTATATAATCTGTTTATATTGTTTGCATGAGGAGTACACAAAAGGTTGATTTAATTAAGATGGTGATAGCTAGCTAGCTAGCTTGATGACCTCGTTAAATTCAAGTTTAGGTCGTAAATATAATAATAATTTGTATTTTTTCGTTTGTCTTTTTTTATAAAAACAAAGATAAAATTTAGAAAATGAAAACAATTTGCTATTATTTTAAGATAAATTTATCATCAATATAGGTAGTTCTAGAATCAATTTGTGCTTTGTAAAATAGCCGGTAACTATCATACAATGACACACACAAGTTAATTTTTTTTCGTACTCCTTTTATTTAAAAATACTTATCTTCTATTTTATTTTAGAACGTTGAAAAATAAATATCCTCTTTTTATTCTTAGAAAAATTCTTTAAGTAAATTATCAATAATGCCCTTATTGATTGAAAAATGAAAAAAAGTGGAGTGACCCAATGATTTGACACCATTAAGAGGTATTTTAAGGGCATTAAAGGAAAATTACGTAAAATCAATAGGGAATAGAAGTAAAAACGAGCCGAGTCGAGTTGAACACTTTATATTCAAGTTTGTTTGATAATCATAACGAAATTGCAATGGTTTTCAAGTTTGACTTGGTTTACTCCTGAACTAATCTCAAACAAGTTTTTCATCAAGTCGAGCTTGAGTAGTTTTACATTTTTAATTAAAAATATTGAGTTGTACACTTATCTATTCGAGCTTGATTATTTAAAGAGCTTTAAATTTTGTTTAAAATTGGTTTGATTATTTCACGAACCAATCTCAAACGAGCTTTCTGTCAAAGAAAATAGGAGTCAAGCTCGAATAGTTCTATTCATTGATTATTCAACCCTAATAAGAAATACTTGAATAGTTCTATTCATTGATTATTCAACCCTAATAAGAAATACTTATTTTGAAGCGGAGGGAGTAATATTTTTGAATGCGAAAATTGGAGCTTTTTAAATCATTTCTGCTGTCCTCAACACTAGACACTGAAATATTCCAAGTATGATTTGTTCCACTCCTAATTTTAAGATTATAGTAAACAAAGACTCAATTAGAGAAACGGAAAGCCGTCCTAGCTCAGCTGGTAGAGCGCACGGCTTTTAACCGTGTGGTCGTGGGTTCGATTCCCACGGACGGCGTTTTAAATAGTCTAGACATATTCGGCAATTTTATTGAAATGGCTTTGACATGTCCTTTTTAAACCCAAACCCCGTTAGTCTTAAACAGTAAGCCGTCCTAGCTCAGCTGGTAGAGCGCACGGCTTTTAACCGTGTGGTCGTGGGTTCGATTCCCACGGACGGCGTTTTAAACAGGTTAAATAAATATATTGGGCGATGTATATATTTATCAAATTACCCTAGCTATGTAAACTGTAACATCTCACTCACTCACTCACTCTTAAAGATTAATGCTTTTGGAGTTTGAAAAAATGATGTTTATCTTGAAGATTTGGAGTGTTTATCTAGAAATTTTGGAGTTGTTTTTGTTTAGGGTCTATTTTTCTTGCACGATTTGGTAACTTGGTTTGTGGTTTTGGCTTTGGATTTCTTCTCTCTTACGTCCGACCAGTTTTCTCTTTGTCTTTCTTTTACTTTTTCTATAATCATTACAAACAAAAACTCAAATTTCTCAAAAATAAATACTCTCTCCGTTCCTTAATTATTGTCTTGTTGGATTAAGAAAAAATAATTGACTTGATTATTAATATTGATATAATGTATAATTTTCTTTAATGCCCATGTGTATCTGACCCATAATTAAAGTAGATAATTAAAGTAGGGGAAAAAGTAAGGGTAAAATGATAAAAGTAATGTCCTAAAAAAGAAAATTTTCAAGAAGAAATTGTTGGCCGGTCCATTTTCTCAAACTTTTTTTCTCTCCAGTACACCTTTTTTTTTTTAACCGCTAAAAGGCATTTTGAAAATTTTCTTCCTAAAATACCCTCAACAACATCGTTGCTTCAGATTTGAGATTCAAATTGATGTATAAATGATTTCATGTTGTTAATATAATCTTTCCTCATGTTTGAGTATCAATTTTCATACATAAAACACAAATTTGATCAAATTTAAATTTTTTGAGTTCATCCCGTTTTTCTTTGTTCTTGAGCTGTTTTGGCCACTTAAATCTCTGTTTTAAGCTTCGAATTTGTTTAAAATCAATCTCATATTATTATCCTAATTAAGTACTATATTTGTGCACAATTTTTCTACCAAAAAATACTATTTTTGAGCTTCAAATCAAGCTTGACAGTATGTTGTCCGAAAACGGAGGAAGATGTTTTTGGACTGATTTAATTCGTCAATCGCAGTATGCTGGGCAACGCAACGGGGTTCGACCTGCCCGGTCAGGTCGCAGGGGTCGAGGGGACAACGTCCCTCGTGGGGGTTCGAGGGCAACGCCCCCGAAAGGTAAACGAAAATCAAGTTCCCTAAAGCGCGCTGCGATGATCGCGATGCACTAATTGTTGCATCGCGATTGCAAAAGTGGTGCATCGCGATTGCAAAAGTGGATGCACCAATTGTTGCATCGCGATTGCAAAAGTGGTGCATCGCGATTCCAAAAGTGATGCATCGCGATTGCAAAAGTGGTGCATCGCGATTTGCAAAAGTGGTGCATCGCGATTCCAAAAGTGATGCATCGCGATTGCAAAAGTGGTACCTCGCGATTTGCAAAACTAGTGAATCGCGTTGCAACAATTGTTGCATCGCGATGACAAAAGTGGTGCATCGCGATGCTTTGGTTCCCTAAAGCGCGCTGCGATGATCGCGATGCACCAATTGTTGCATCGCGATGCCCCAATTTGTTGCATCGCGATGCAAAAAGTGGTGCATCGCGATGCCAAAGTGGTGCATCGCGTTGCCAAAGTAGTGTATCGCGATTCCTTGGGTTACTGAAGCGCGCGTGTTTTTCTTTCATTAGTGGCATAATCGTCTTTTCGCCCCAAAAATGCCTTTTTCCAGTTTTTAAAAAAGATGAATGGACTGGAGCGATTACAAATATTTTAAAAGGGACCGGCCTGTAATTCACCCAATTTTCAAACATGACAATTATTTTGGGATGGACAACAAAAGAAAGGAAGACAATAATTTAGGAACAGAGGGAGTAACTAAATCGCAATACCAAACACACCCTACTTGTAAGAAGGATTGTTGATGGTATTATATGCCTATAATTTCACAAAATTCTTGTATCTCGTGGTGTGTTGCAATATACACAGCTACCTAAGTAGTTTTTATATAGACTCTTTTAGTTTCCATGAACTTGATTATGAAGAGATTCTACGTAAAAATATCGTCTATTTATAGTGTCTTTGAACTTGAATAAATTTTATGTTCACTGAAAGTTACTTTGTTGAGTACTTTATTAACATTAATCGTTAGTTGAATAGTCCATAGAACCATGCAGCAAGCAGAAGCAGGAAACTGCTTGTGTGGTTAACTACTACTTGAAAATTAACTCAGCCCCTGGACTTCAAGATTGTGGCTAGGCCTTTTGGTCAAGCTTTAGTGAAGTACTACTCACCATCAAAATATGTATGAATTCACCTTAATGAACTTCATCAAAGGAAAAGCAAATAAAAGCTTACCTTGAGGGGGCTATCCAAAGAATAGGTCCTAGAAAATCCAGCAGATGATGTAACCTTTGACAAAGTGCTCTTTATAATCCTCAGCTACCTTTGACAGAGGCCATGTTTCTTGCCTTGTTGCTAGCCTCTCCTGAGGCGTACTAAAGAATGTAACCTCTCAGCAAGATAGTTAACACGGACGATTCAAAATTGGAACCAAGTTCAGTCAGTGTCCATGGGTTTCCCCTTGGATATTTTACCATACAAGACAATAATAAGTACTACTTCTAATCCCATCAGTTTATATTCTATAACAGCAACTTTGTACTTACAAAGCTGGAAAAAGGAAAGGTTCAAGGGCCAACCATGTCTCCCAGAAAACGCTTGACAAAACAAAAACAAAAACAAAAGCCATGCCCTAAATCTTCCAATATCCATCTTTGACAAAAGTAGGAAGCAGAGGCTTCAATGATAATGTGTATTTGGCTACTTGCATAGAGTATCATTTGAACTTTTGCTCAAGGAGACACTTCTAGGAAGAAAAATAAACTTTCCACCCCGGTGCCTGGTTCTATAATTACAAAATGGCACTTCAACATGGTTTCTCCTGGTCATCGAAAATTTGACACAAGTTTGTGGCCTCCCCCATTTCGCCAAGCTCCACGAATCAGTAACTCTTCAGAAGGATCATTACCATCTGATGTTGCTTCAGACTTACCAGGAACAGAACTGGAATTACTGACTTCCAGAAGTGCTGCTGGCGAACTATCCCCCAAACGAACTCTGTGGAACTTGGAGGTTTTCTTTGGTTTCTTACTCCCTTCCCCAGTCTTTTTAGACCCAGCAGCAGCTGACTGAGAATCATTTTGGCTTCTCGACTCTCCTGAGGGATGATCAGCAGAACTCAAGCTAGCCTGTCCATTAACAACCTCAATTTTCGATTTGCCCTTATCAGAGCGATACCCATCTTTTGATAAAATTTCTACGCCTGTTTCGGAAGGCTTGTAACTTGAATGCAATTCCCTCACCCTACTTACAATACTCTCTGCCAAAGCAGCATTAGAAGCACTAAACCCATCATCTTCACATTTTTCCTTGCCTTTCTTTGAACCTTTTTTGTGTTTGCTGTTCTTGCCAGGGCTACTGTCGTGCAGATCATTGCTCACCAAACTTTGGTTGGAAGCCTCAAGAAGCTCCTTCTGCTTCTGAGGATCAGGACAAAGTCTAGCCATCTCAATAATAAGATGTGACAAGTCAAATTGATGTACATATGCTAGATATTCGCCTGTTTCAATTATACCCTGTCGGTATTCCACAGATATTTCTCTGAAAGCAGAATATTTGTCCTCGTCATAGCCTAAACAAGCACGGATTCTTTCCACCAAAGATTTGTTAGCAGTCTGGATATCTTCCATCTTTCGCAAAGGCTGGCTACTTGTGGCCAATTTGTTCGCAGAAATGGAAAGGAAATTAGATGAGGCCAATTTGTTTGCAGAAACAGGAGGAAAATCAGATGCGGCCAATTTGTTTGCAGAAACAGTAGGAAAATTAGATGAGTTAGATTTAAGAGAACCTCCACTTCCATGATTTTGCACCAAGGATTTCTTGGAAGTATGAACATCTTCGAGCTTTGGAAAAGGCTGGCTACTTGAAGCCGATTTATTACTTATTGTTGCATAAATAGGAGGAAAACCAGATAAGAAAGAGTTAGAAGAACCCCCATTCACAAGATTCGGAGCCTCGGTAGAGTGGTTGCCGTTGTTTCTACCAGTGGTATTCGCTAATGAACTGCCAGAATTTGTTGATATAACTCCATTAGCTGTTGCAGCTTTATTTTGCACAGAACTTGCATGCTTAGATGGAGTAAGGGCATTTCCTGCTGCAGCTCGATTTTGTGCGGGGTTTGCATGATTAGATGGCCCAACTCCATTCCCTGGTGCAGGTCTACCTGTAGAACCACTCGCAGAAGCAGATGATGGCACACTCCCAGAGCTTGATGTACGACTAGAGGTAGACGTACTCCTTGATGAGATGGGTCGCTGATCCACTGCTGGCCAAGCACGAGAAGAGTGAAGGACATTTACAGCACCCTGTCGACGAAGGCGAGCAGCCATACTGTTCTTTCTTGCCCCTCCAGAGACATTCCTCGATGTTTGTTGACTGCTTCTTGTAGTTCCAGGGAGAGGAGGAAATGAGGACTCTTCTAGTGGTGCATTCCTGGAGACCAGCCCAGGAGAAGTTTGGAGCCTAGATTGCTCAGAATCTCTTGTAGTTAACAATGCAAGTGGTCTAAGAATGGAATCAGCTTCAGATGTCTCTCTGTGATCAGAATCGGCTAGTACACCGAACGAAGAACCACGAGATATATCAGCATTGGCTGTCTCAAGACTGGCTTGAATGGCCAAGGATATTTGAGTATCAGAGTAATCAGGACGATGCTCCCTTCCTCTCTGATGACGATCTTCCTCAACACTTCGTTGAAACCGGAAGCTTGTAGGTATCTGCTTGTAAAATAATCAAGGAAGTCAAAAGAGAGGAGTATGGAGGTCTTGACACCAAAAATGTTATAAGAAAGTAAAATGTAGGGTATGCATAACATGCTGAAAGAAAGTACGAGGAAATGAAGCATTCTTCTTGGAATTGGTAAGTACTAGGTTGATCTATAAGCACCTGAAGCACAGCGTTGCGCTTGGAACGAGACATGCGTCCTCCATGTTCAATGGCATTATGCCTCTACAAGTAGTAGAAATAAATAATTCTGTAAGGAGGAATTCAGATATTACATGCATGATACCAACCAAACTGAAGGATAAACAGACATAGCTATGTACTTGCATCAAACTAAAATTAAATAACCATACTCTAATGCTCTGTTTGGATCTCAAAAAGTACAAGGGGAAGGAAATGAAAATGAAACCTGTATACAAAAAAATACTCCCTCCGTCCTGAAATTATTGTCCTGTTTGACTTTTTTTGGTCAAACAGGACATTTTTCAAACGCAAATTTGACGTATATTTTTTTACTTTTTCTAAAATCATAAAACATGTAATTCGTAGTATTTTAAAAGTACTACGAATTACATGTTTTATGATTTTGGAAAAAGTAAAAAAATATACGTCAAATTTGCGTTTGAAAAATGTCCTGTTTGACCAAAAAAAGTCAAACAGGACAATAATTTCAGGACGGAGGGAGTATAAGCTTTGCCATCAGTTGTCACAATAGATTTAAACAGTATACATGATATTGAGTTTGAAGTCCAAGAGTTAGATTTTATCTTTGAGGTTCTATTTTTCTCTCATCTCCCTTTTCATATTATCCTTTTCCTTCAACTTTCCAAGATCCATACAGAGCAGTAAGCAAAACCAAGAAGACAAGGATGAAAACCTTCATTTCAGATTCACTTGCAAAAACCATGAATTTTTTGGCCAGACAGCTCCCATCCTCACATAAGAAGTGCTCTGTACGAAAATGGGCCTGTGAAAAAAGATACTTGATATTAGTTTGAAACGTAAAATATAGAGAGAAAAATAAGAACATTTTGCGAGATACATAGTGCAAACAGGAAAGAATAGAAGATAACTAACCTCCAACTCGTCATAGCTCCTATAGTATTCATACTGTCCTGGATGTTGCCTGCATTGGGCAAGATAATAGAATTTATAAAAGCATTCCTTCAGTTGAATCAGCTTTAAATAAACAGAAAGCATCGCTTACCTTTGACATATGTGGCAAGTATAGTGTTCCGTAGACATATGAGTGTATAGTTCATTATCCCCATAGAATGGAGTTTGGCAGAACTCACACTTGGGATGTCCCATAAAACCACCTCTTTCAGTTTCATTGCCATCAACCTCTGAGTCACCCGTGTCTATATGTTGTTTCAATTGTCCTTTTGTATACAACTTTTGTTCACATATGAATACCTGATTAGAATTTACAATTCAATCAGGGACACAATTTGAAAGTAGAGTACAGGATGAGAAAAAATTTAACAAAGAAACAAAGAGTTCTCTTTTCAGCCAAGAAGAAACGGACTGAACAACACAAACTTTATCGCATTATATTAAATGAATCGATATAGGTAAACAGAAGAAATGGGCCAACCAAACTCCTATTATCCCCCACCCACAAACACACGCACCCACCCTGACATGCATGCATGCGCAGAGTTACAATGGAGATAGATTGAACTGAGATGTACACTTATCACCTTAAGACAATTTTATTTGATTAAATATGTTGCATGATGAAAAGCTAATAAAAAGATAGCAACTAAGATAAAGGGTTCAAAATCAACATTCGACATTTTATCTATGAGAAAAATAAAGGAGTTCCTTTTGCTTTATAGATAAAAGATATAAATTCATACTTCACAATGGCAAAAGAGACAACTTTGCATAGCCCCAAATATTCAAGGTGTCAAACTCAAAGGAGAAACTAAGTGAGTTAAAACTTCACATCTCGAGATTCTTGCGTTAAACACTCACAATCAAGACAAAGAAGAAAGTAGATAGTAAGTCTATACTAATTATACGCATGAAATTGGCTCACCTTCCTGCCTTCCAAACAGAGAATGCACATAAATAGCTTATGCTGATGGAATAGATGACCCTTCAGCTGCTCAATGTTCCTAAAGTTCCCTCTTCTTTTAGAGCTTCCCTCCATATTGTCACAAGCAATGCATGAAAGTCTGCACATAGCTTTGATCATCTTGTAGTGATCCAGATCATCAAAGAATGCTTGTGCCCCTTCATGATACCAGAACTCACCAACCTGACCCTCACTTGGATCAGCCGGGAAACTTGAGAAATCCTTTATTATCCTTGTATAATCTCCTAAAGCCTGAATACAAGGCCAGTAACAATTAAATGTTATATGATCACAAAACAAGTTAAACAGGAAACAACACTAGTATATTACATGTTAAATTCATATCATAGCAAACTCAAGGATAATTTGCAATTACTTCCTCAAATCATGAGAGAACAACAGTAGACAAAGAAGTTTACTCCAATAAACATTGAAATCTAAAGGTTGTAACCTTGGTGACAAAGATGATACTAGATTCAGACTTGCAGAGGCAGCAGCGGCGATCATCACAAATGAAGCGAAGCCGCACAATGCAGGTGAAGCAGACCTCACGATGACCACATTGTCCATAGGCAACAGACTCAAGCGTCTCAGCACAGACAGCACAGGTATCATCCATTCTCTGTCTTTCTGTCAAAGATTGCAGTGAATAAAATGAATCCAAATTCAAAAAGAAGAAGTGGTCTGGCACAACTTTATACCATTTCCTTTTTGGGGTCAATATCAGGCAATGCAGTTCATCCAACAATAAACCAAATCCATATTATAGAGCTACAAAACAATCAAATCCAAGTGAACAAAATGTTGAGTTGAATTGTACCAGCCTCTACTGGGGGTTGTTACTCAATTTTGTACTTGCTGTTTTATTTTCAAATTATTTCTTCAATTAAGAAAATAAATTTGATAAATACCTTTGAAGTTACAGCAATTCTCTGATACAGAAGTGCGGCAAAAATTAGAACAAAGACATTAAAGCTGAAAATAAACAATTAATCCTCTTACATTTTGACTGTTCCATTGTTTATGATACGACTTCAGAGGAGAATACATTTTAATCCCCATTATTAGGCCGAGTGGCACATAATACTCAACTTCTCGTTTGATGCTGGATCCACCTATTTATTATATGGATGCATGAAACTGTTTTTTCTTTTTTTTTTTTTTTGAGAGGAGCGGCGGTGAGGGGTTCAAAAAGGAGAATAGATTTTATGCACAAGTGCGCGATTACAAAATTATCTTTTGTCTCTCTTTGTCTTGTTCTCCTTTTTTGTCAATGTAATCTCAAAGACATTTTTACATAGACCATCAACACCTATATGACCGATAAAATTCTCTTCCGCTTTCGGCCATCATCCATTACCATAGGCCGAAAAATCTTAGATTGCACTCTAAATTATTGATGTGTAGTAATATTTCGAAGATTCAAAATTGGTTCACATAAACAGAAAATTCCACTCTAAATTTTCCGGTATAGTAATATTTTGAAGTTTCAAATTTGGCACACGTAAACAGAAAATTCTACCGTAAGAAGTATTTCAATATTGAGTAATAGGAGAACGATGAACTCTTTCCACAGTACAAGGGTGCAAAGAAGGAAACAACTTCCAAGCAGTGGTAATGAGAATCTAATCACACTAGTATAATATTGCAGAAGATTAGTAGACAATAGATAGAAAAAATCAATTTGATGAACGATGCCTAAAGACACTTCTTCCTACATTCCTGCTACAAATACATGATTTACATCTCTTCAATAGTAAAAAGAGCAGATGAACAAAACACTGAAACGCATTCGCATGCAATAAATCTTGTGGCTAATATTTATTTGCTTATACTGCAAATAGAATAGCTTCGCAATAAAGGTTGATGAAATTAGTTTAACTTAAATAAGAGGAATGGTATCCTGTGTGTTGATAAAATGATACTACAATGCATTGCATCACAAATTAAATGAAATAAGCAAATAAATGAGAGAGAGAGAGAGAGAGAGGGGGGGGGAGGGGGAGATCCCAATTACGCACATTCAAAAGATGATATGCTCTACAAAATATTCTTTCTCAACTCAGAATTGAGAAAATGCAAAGAGTAATGTTAGGTCCACGAGGATGTGCTCAGAATATAGGCTAGAGGAGGGGTGAATAGCCTATACGATGTTTATTAAAAATTTCATCCTAATTTAAAGTTTATGTTGAGAAACATGGATGAAATGATTAACATGAATAGGTCATCTTCCTAATTCAAGCAACACAGCTGATATAGTGGAATCAGCTCAGCAGACTTGAAGAATAGCTGATAGGAAGATATTGTTATACTTAGCTGGTATAGAAGAGTTTAAGTAGCGGAAGAATAAGCAGCATAAGTATAGCAAACAAGATTAAAGCAACTGTAAACAAATAGGTACAAGTTTATCATAACAGCAAACAAAAATTTTGTATTAGATGCATCAATTACTTTCCACAACTAGATTGCACAATATGTATTTTATTTTACAGGAAAGATAAGTAAAGGCTGATTGTAATAAAATGTGATTTATATTAAAATTTAGCAGAGGTTTGCTCAAAGACAAACATGCTTAATACATCAACCTGGACTTTCTAACCTAGCAATCTCCTAGGAAAGAAAAATGGGAGATTAAAAAAGCGAAATCAAATCTATTGAAAATACATTGGAAGATGTGGTCAATATTTATTGAGTTGTCTTCCTGTAGTATCAACTCGATAGATTTGTTGTGAGAAGAAAATATTAGGCGTTGTTCAAATAACAAGTATTTGAACAACTGAGTGTTGAGCACTCAGCCAAGAGTGATGACAATTCATTGCACAATCAACAGCCCTTATAATGTAATATAAGTTTGCCTATATAAATGCAATATGGATTATTATGCTCTAATTCTTCATCGGACATCTTCAAGCTTGATCAGTCTTCAACGACTTGCAGGATGCTTGGTCTCTAGCTGTGAATTTGAAGTGTAGCTGCTGAAGAGACTGAGTCTTTCGAAGAAAGAAAGAACTCAAATCAAGAACAAAGTTTTTGATCAAGCAGAACTTCTTAGCCTTTGAAATTTCTGTTTTCTCTTCCACAAAATGTTTGTTCTTACACTTGTGTTTTTCTCACTTTTGGTGTGGTTACAGATTGGAAGCACTTAGATCAACATCCACCATTTTCGCACACTTGAATGAGGAGTGAGAGGTTTCTTTTATAGGCTGGAGAAGATGAAAGAGTTGTTGAAGCTTGGATATTTTTTGCCCGTTGAAGATCCGGATCATTAATGCATCAGAGTGCATTGTTCAAACTGTTGGACAAAGACCTTCCGTTTAAGCTTTGTCCTGAAGTCTGTCCGTGATTCAGGCTGGATGAAAGAGACTTGACGAGCAGGCCTGGGGTGTAGTACACTGTGTTTGGCCTTTTATGGAATGTAGCCTTAGAGACTGGGACCAATACACGAAAGAGGAAATATTTTCTGGATAATAGTAAAGGCGCAGTCATCGATGTATATCTTAAACTGATAGGAGAATCTTGTAACGGATCTATTTTGAATTGTAGCTTGGAGAACGACCGATGTTCCTCTTAATGATTATCAGCATTTTTGCAGTTGTCTGACATAGAGCATGGCTGATGCTAGGCTCTGCCGATGTAATACTGCTAGTGTAAAGATTGCTGATGAGACATGACCGGTAGGATCAGTCATTAGCATTCTTGCAGTTGTCTCATATAGAGCATGGCTGATGCTGGGATGCCGATGTACTACTGCTGGTGTAAAAATAGCTGATGAGACATGTCTGCTGGTGCTAGTAGAGCAAATCCATATGAAGAGTCATCTTTTCTTGGTAAGTCATAGACTCGGACATGTACAAAGATTTCCTAGTCTAATAACTAATGCATTGTTTCATCAAGCTGCCACACTAACCGATACGCAGCCCTTTTAGCCACTTGTGAAACATGCGTTGTAATGGGAACAAACAAATCACTGTGTCAGAATATGCAAAGATATGCATCGGCTGTTTTCACAGGCATATTCCTAACAAGTAAGGATAAAAAGAAAGACCAAATAGACATGGAACTGAGCATATAAGCAATCCAAATGTTAGTTTTTGCATTCATTTCAAACAAATACGGACGACAGCATAAGAATTAACATGAAAAAACAATTCCATAGCATTCAGCAAAAACAATTGCTATTTCACCTAAATATCAGCTTACAGAACTAAGCTTTACTTGAAACTATTCTACCATCGCAAAATATCACTTTCTACATTTCTCACAAGCCTTTTATTTTACATGTCTAGGGAGAATAGTCCTCTCTTGACCTTCACTCTAACCAATGGTACTTTGAAGAAATGTGTAAGTAACCCCACTTTAATTAATAGCTGCCAGGCTAACGAAATGCATAGTCTTCTCATCAAGTTTTATAAATTAACCAACTAATTATTACTAATCAACTTGAATTCAAACTCGGAAGAGCTATGTTCTCTGTTTGCTTTGTCTCTATGCATGTGTGATGTAATAAATCGGAACCTGAAATCCGACAACTAGCGGACAAAATTAACATGGACGGAATGCAGTAATTTACAAATAAAAGAACAAAAAAGGATGTCCATTTGGATCTAAACCACTCAATTTCTGAATGAATCGGATCAAGAGTTTGCGAGTGAATGATCCAGAGAAGATTAATAGAAGAGTAACTTGGAGCACAAGCTTTACTGTCTTTGTATCATTAACTAATTAGTTGGAAGTCAACCCAATGTCAAACCCAATCTATATAATTAGTCAACTTTAGCATCTCAACTGAATTTCCACTTCACATCAAAGATCAATTCCGTATGAACTCTTTCAATTTGTTCCCCTCAGGAGGAGTTTCGGTTGCTAATGACCGGTCATACGTGTTAAGTACAAGATTTTTTTTTTTTTTTTCGTTCCACTTTAGAAGGAAATTTTTGACAGCTGAAATACTAATAAATAATTGAGAATGAAAAGAGACGAGATAGCCCATCTATCAATTCACAATTCTTTCCCATCCAGCAGCTACCGACAAAGTTATTTCTATGTATATACATATATATATATATGTATATATATATGTATATGTATATATATATGTATATGTATATGTATATATATATATATGTATATATATATATATATATGTATATGTATATATATGTGGTTCCATTCAAATTTCAAGGGCACGCCGAACTCCAAAAAGCCACAGCACACAAACAACACATACAAATCAAGTGCAAAGGGGAAATATGGAACAGATTAGCGACCAAACACAGATTGATAAACTGAAACCAAAGCCGCACTAGCATTTAAATTCAAGAATATGTTTAGCTCCTAGGAGATGCTCCTCATGAACACATTAAAGCTATAATCAATAATGTAGCAATCACACAGCCATCGAAATTCCGTCATAGAGAAAGTAAAACCCCTACACCATTTCAGCTTTATACATCTAAAAAAACAAATCGTCCCTAAAATTGATTCTAACTACAGCATACTCATACACATATAAATGATCATACGAAGCATTACAAATGAGTAGAAAACTCAAATGTATGGAAATGCAACGGAATCACTTGAAAACTATTGAACAAAAAGTGGGTTGGGAAATGTGCAGGAAATGAGCAAAAGGAAGAATGTCAACGAAATTTCATCATTCAAGTCAGAATCGAGTAGCACCCATTCTAAGCCCAACCCCCAATCCAACATTTCCAGTTCAAAACCCTACATGCATACATATATATGTATATATATATATATATATATATATATATATATATATATAGAGAGAGAGAGAGAGAGAGAGAGAGAGAGTGGAGCACCTGGAATAGGCTAGTGCAGAGATCGAGGAAATGAATGGAGTCGACGATCGAGATGAGCAGCAAGGTATGATCAGGGGAGGAAGGAGAAATCAAATTCTCCGAAAGATTTTAGGGTTCGGTCGGAGATCTCGATAATAATCACACAGATGAAAAGAACTTTTCGAATTCCCAGTAAAAAAAGTCTCTTACTATATATTTCTTCTCCCTTCAATGTAGTTTGTATGGTTGGCTGGGTTTTGTTTTATTTATTTTTTTTTTTTTAGGGGAGTAAGATTTCTGAGTTTTTCTTTTGGGCATCAGTCACTACGCAACCAAACAGGAAAAAGATTTAATTTGCAGGAACCATTTCTACTAATGAACTTACTACTTATGGTCATTGGTCAATGATAAAATACACACCTGACATCACTATAATATGCAAGTTGATGATTATCTACATCTTCTTTTAATTCCTATTTTAGTTTGTTTTGTTTTTTTACCATCATTTTATTCTCTACTTATGAATTGCGATAGTTAAAGTTTAGCATTGAGCTTCTGTGAATTCACAGGTTTAAATCAATCATGCTCGGGGGTAAGTATTTCCTTCTCAGTATAAGTACTCCATACGTTTCACCGAAGTGTCCACGTTTAAAATTTTAATAACTAAGAAAAATATAAGTGTTATTAGCATTGTTCATAATTACAAAAATACTTTAGCATGGTTAATATATTTATACAACTTGTGGAGGATAAAATTATAACACTATAAAGATTGTAGACCATTGGTATCGTATTTCAGTTAGTTCTATGATTGAGGTCATAAAACTCGAGATTATAAGAAAGCTCGCAAGTTACACAACATTGGTATTGTATAAACTGTATAATCTCCTTAAGCCGAATACATTCCTCTCTAGTCATGATTTGGTGTATTTGTTGCATTATTGAACTTATTAGGTACTGATAGCTTTTTGCTCCACGCTACTCTTGTCTCTTGGCGTTCCTTGCTATTTTTCAATTTCAAGGAGAGCTGGTGTTAGAAAGGTTTCTATCTCAATGAGAAAGCCCATAAATATAATCAGTTCTTGCAGTAATTATATGCTTCCATCTCCCTTCAAGCACAAGAAGAACAAAAACAGAAAGAAGAAACAAACAATGAATAATTTATAGCAAAAGTAAAAAAGCTTCATTTGTAAATTTTATGGATCAATCAATGAAAGAATAACAATAAGGAAAAGAAAAACCTAGGTACTTTGGGAAAAAATAGTCGGGGACTGTCATGTCAAATTACGCTACCTTGTGTGTGGTGTGACATTCCACTCACGTGTATAGACACGTGGAAGACTTCCAATCAAACAAAGCAAAACCCTTTAGATCTAGGACAGTTATAGAACACTTCACAACCAACAATCCAAGTGTTGGTATTTGGTTGGTGTACCATATCACCCTAGTGACATGGGGAGACAGTTGCCCGGAATAACTTCTCGTACTTGAGGTGATATCCGGAAAGACAATTGCCTGCATTAGTTGATGCAACTGTCGTATACATTGAAACAGATTCAAACTACCAGATAAAGTGATACAGATTAGAATAGCCAATTCACACTGACGTTGCCAAGCCAAACGAAGATTGGGAACTGAGCTACAGCAATGAGTAGCAAGAGGTAATGATGCTTGCTTGAATCATAACTCCTGACCTCTGCAAACAAAACTCTCTTCATCGTCTTCACCAAGAAGATTCCCATGCATAAGCACGCCCACGGCATCAAAAAGTAGTACGAGTGGCTCCACAAGATCTTTCCTAGGACGGCCAAGCACATGCCTGTGAAAGTATACCCAGAATATGCCACAATGTCCAGCAAAGGTGCCTCCCCACTACCCAATGAAAACAATGACATCTTCAATAATGAAACTTGCAAAAACCAACCCACCAACCCCTTGATGAACAGCCAGTTCAGAATTTCTGGGCTAAAGCTGCCAAATGTAAAGAGATGTTACAAAAAGAAAGCAGAGACAGACATTACTTGATTCCAGATGAAGAGTGCAGTATTTCAAAAATTTCAAGTTTGTGATGTAAAAGAGTTGTACTAAGAAGCCCAAAATTCCATTTCAACAGGTATTACACCACTTCTAGATCCCCAGCCTAGAGTTACTCAGGTTTGCTAGGCCCAATCATCATGACCAAAAAGACAGCCTCATTTAACAAGTCAAACATGTAGGTTTACATGCTTGTACCTTCAAAATTTTACAATTGAATTTTATATTTTTTTTAGAAATGACTATTTTTGGGGACAAACCAAAAATAAAAGGGACTATTTTTGGGGGGCGGTGGGAGAACAATTTTTTTAATTTTTTGCACCATAAAAACCAAAAATGCACTTAACTTGCTTCAGGAAGTCATTTTAAGTTTTGAATGCCGTACCTCTCAACCAAAGTTTGCACAAAATTTACTAGATCTGTCTCTAAATAAATGAGTGTCACCTTTTTTGGTTTGTCCATAAAGGAATGCCAGTTCTAGGCGAATAACACTTCCTACTAGAATTTGTAGGTCAAAATTTGACTTGATTACCATGATCAATCAAATAAGTGACTTGTGTTCAATTTATAACAGCCAACACTTTTGTTGGGTAACTAACAGGCTAAAAGCCAACACTGTTTGATGTCTTCATCACCACTGTTTTTCATAATTGGGACACAGAAGCCTAATTATGATAGGTTCAGACAAGTAAAGAAAAGAAGCTTTTATTTCCGGACTGAATTCGGGGACAGTTCTACCAAATAGAAATTACTTGAGGTATGGAAATTAGGCATAATTCTTCTGAAGCAGACAAGAGGTTGAAAATTTTCATATTTTTATTGATTCCATAAGTTGTGGAACATGATAGTACGCGAGGAGAATAGATTAAGCTCTTCTTTTTCATTTTTATTAACAATGTTCTAATATAGTACGCGAGGAGAAGAGATTAAGCTCTTCTTTTTCATTTTTATTAACAATGTTCTAATATTGATACGTACTTGCCATGAAGACCCAACAAGAAGCCAGCTAGAACAACATAGGTGCCAAAGGCCATGAAAGGAATATATAAATCTGGAGCATTTATATCATCGACTGGAGGCTTATATGATAGCCTACCCCCCACTGGTTCTGTAATCCTTGTCCAGTGACCCTGAAGAGAAGTAAGGTTAGCACCTAAAATTGGAAAGCAATGAAAAGGTAGTCAACCAGAATAAGGAAGAAAATAAATTAAATATGGTGCTCACCCAGTGCAGAAATGGAAAAAGGACAACCTTCAGTTTGTTCCTCACATAATGGTCATTGAGTTGAAAATAGTATTGGGGATCAGAGAAGTACCTGCTTATCTGTTCAAATGAAACCAATTACTAATGAACAAGAAGTTAATAGATCAAAATAATACCCTCTGAGCATGCAAAATAAATTCAAAATAATCACTAGATCAGGTCACTTGCATTGACATTATTGTCCAACTACAAGGCATCCATAGGGCGTGGGAAGAATAATTCATAAAAATGGAATGGATTAAAAACTTTTAAGATACAGTATAAAAAAATACAGTAATCCCTTCAAACTAGTGGCACAACTTTCCTTCCTAGATGGTAGGGAGGGGGGTGGAAGAGAACTTTTGCTAAACCCATTGTTATGAACATAATGAATACACAATTCATGGGCTGGGAGGTTACTCTAATCCTTTGTTTGATTCTAGGAACAGTCAACATAAAGATAATGAAAGGAATCGAAATAAGAATAAAAGCATCATTAAGCCAAATTTATCAATTCATATCTTCTTTTTTTCTGTCTCTTTTTCTTCTGTAGCATAATGACAACATTATGCATGGAATCTCATTGCCAAAATTCATATACGTTAAAAACTTACTCAACTTCGTTATGTTAATCCTCTTATTTCCTTTCACTTGTATTTCCTGGAGCAAAACTAGAACCAAACAGAGGATAATGGGCTAAACATGCAAGTCAGGATTACGGATGAATGGTAGAAACCGAACTCAAATTAGGAACCACAATCAAATAAGGCCCAACTTGCTTTCTGACAGAGTAGATTTCCACCCATATGCACAATTTCATACATGCATTTTGTTGCAAAAATATCTGCTTTCACTAGTAAAACAATGAAATGGGTAAAGGAACAGTGTTTGCTGCACGCTACTCTCAACAACAATAAAGTTAAGGTCCGAAGAGTGGACATCACTTGAGAAAAATTAGATTCTTCTGAGGGAAAACAGAAAATAAACATCAAGAACATTAATCAACATAACTCCATAAAATATCTTCAAGAAACATCAGTTCCAGCTCTTCGCAAGGAACTGTAGTGATATTCCGATTAATATATCCAACTTTCTAGTCATATTTTCTCATATGAGATCATGGAAAATTCAAATTTCCATGAGATGTCAGAAAGCACCAAGTTTACCGAAACCATCATAAAGAACACGAGTGGAATCCTGCATCATACTAGTGACATGCTGTGACATTCCAACCACATTCAGACGTGTGATGGTGGGGATCTCTTTTCCAATCAAGATGGAGAATGTGTTATATGTAGGGTAGATAAGAAAGCCGTACAGCCACCCGACCCACACTTATGATTGGCATTGATTCGTCATACAACATCATGAAATAAATTTCTCAAGAACACACTTCCTTAAAGCAAACATCAGGGCAGGCTTCCCCTAAAACCATGTAAAAAGGTTGTAACCAAACAATAGCAGAGGTGTTTAACCAAAAGTATCTATGAATAGAAGAGATTCCAATCAATCAGACAGTTGTACATTTTCTAGAACTTAGGAGAGTTCGGCAAAAAAATTGACTGAAAACAACAAAAACTAAACAACTGGCCCATACTTTATGTTAAGAAGCCGCGAACTATGCATAACAGCTTTGACAGCCTGTGGTCAATAACTCGACATAGTTTCTTTTACAGCCCATTACTAGCTACTTACATTGCTTTGCACGTACTCGGAGCTTGATCCTAGAATTTTTCCTCCATAAGCGCCCAGTCCACCACTGATCAGTCCTGAACCAGCACCATATAACGCATTTCCAAATGGACTTGGTTCCGAGTTCATTGCCGGACGCTGGTTTCCAAGATTATTGTGCATTTCTTCACTAGGACAGGATTGAAGAAAATAATATGTTTAGAGTCAAACAGAAAAAGCCAGAAAAAGAAAAGAAAAATCACGTATAAGGCTCCTATCACTCCGCGAGCAGCTCTTATTTTTTTCATTCAAGATTTAAATTTAAAAAAAGGTCTATAATTTGCTAAATGTATCTTTCAAAGTTTCAGGATTCCAAATGAAGCAAGGCAGCATGATATCTACAAGCAAGGTTGAATGAGGAAGCTCTCGAGATCCAATGCTCATGCACTAGTCAATTGGAATCTCAAATCAGGAAAAAAAAACTACACAGCAATCTGTATTCATCCTCAGTTCTAACGATGGCCTTGATTCAAAGGAGATTTTGAACCTCTAAAGGCAACACAAGAATATCAAATTAAAAGGCCCGGAAAGCTAACATATAAATTCAGAAATCTATTTCTGAGAGCTTTTTTCTTACTTCAGTCCCCCGCCCCCGTAGCTGCCCAAACCCCAACCAATCCTGACACCAAAAAACTCATATATGACAAATGAACATGTTTCTGAACTTCTTTCCCTATCTGCTTATAAGAAAAAGGGCGATTTGACGATAAAATGAGCTTCTCATAATTACTGCTGCTTTAAAGCGACAAAAAGGGCTCCAAGACACAATTATCTTTAATGTAAAGGTCTCGAAAGCAATCTTGAAGAAAATGCAACCAAGCTGGGCATAAGCTTTTCAAATGCCATGAGAAACAACTAGACTCAACTCAAACATGATAACTAGGAAATAGGAATCAGATAATCTCATTTTCTTACTTACACCACAAAAGTGTTTTCTATCAAAGCCCTTATTTTCTTATCTCAAAAAGACTGCTTAAAAGTGAAACCACTGACCATGCAACTTATATTGACCGCTTGATTTGAACAAGCCTACCTTCTATTATCAGATAAATATAAAACCCACATCTGCACTTGCACTTACTTTGCAATCTTATAATATATATAAAGCTATTGGCATGGAACACCGATAAACAATAAAAATAAAAATAATAAAATGCTATAGCAACCTCAACTTGTGTGTTCTTTATGCATGTTGAGAATCCATGGTCTTCGAAGGTCAATTAACTTCTGAAAAAATTCTCTATCCATCCCACTTTAGAGTCCAGTTTCTATATTCAAAAGTCAACATGGGCATATATGAAATCAATCTTCAACATACAACTATTCTATTTTAGATAATAAAATTTCAAAACAAAACAAACAAACAAACAAAAAACAAAAAACAACAACAACAACTAAATAACTATTGTGAACTGCAACTTAATTAATTTTGTAAAGACAAGTAAATTTATATAAATCTTTCGGTCAAAATTTAATCAAGCTGCTAAAAGAATCAAAACTGAAGTCTTCAAGTGAAATGGAGGGAGTAGTAAATAATACTCCCCACATCCCATGTAAGGAGACAGTCGACTTTTTTGGCTCAACTGCAAACTTTGACTCAATATTTATATAAATCTACTAGTTGTTACAAGTTTTAAAACTTACAATTCATAGTGCTTTTAGCGTAATTTTCAATGATTAATATTTTTGTTAACTAAAATAGAATATATGTATGTCGCAAATTGATTTGATTTATGCTAATGTTGACTCTCTGATATAAAATATGTAATGAATTGCCCAAATCAGCACCGACATTGGGGGAACTATAATCAAGTACATAATTTTTTTCTGGTAGAATCCATAATTAACTACTACTCCATAACCCGAAAAAGAACTAGCTACAGTATCTTTTTTCTACTCAATGCTCTATAAATCGATAACCGAAATCCACAAAATATCTACGGAATTCATGTAACATAGATTCTCATATTGTTTAACCAGTAAGTCAGTACTTCACCAGGTAAATCTCATACTATAGGCCTTCGGCTATTCGGATACAATGCAATACCTAATAGAACCTTTTCCCTTTTAGAAGCACAATCAAAATTCTATTTGAAAAATAAATAAATAAATGCCCTAGTGCTCGATAAGCATGAACCCTTGATTCTGTTGAATGTCAGATGAGATCAAATGGGATACAGAAAATTCAGTATATAATCAATTAGCTAAAACCAAAGAATGCCAACGCAATTTCCTCATTACAAATCAAAATAGAAAGTAAATGCAATCTATCAATCCTACAGTTCCAGATTCAAAGCGTACATTTTGACTAATAAACACATAAAAATGTATAAATAGGAGAGTGAGATAACCTATAACGATGATTCGATTGAGATCGGTAGAAGAATGTATTTGGGGCGAGTGATATTAGCAATGTATGTATATGTGTATCGGATCACTGTAAATGTTAGCCGGATATCTCAGCAATATGATGCAAAACCCACCTCCAACGCCAGCGCTATTCTCAGCGCCATTTTGAAGCCGGAAGATTTCCACGCCAAATTTGGCGCATTACTGTGCTGCGCTATCTTCCTTTTTTTTTTTTTTTTTTGTTTAATATTATTTTATTAATTTGTAAAGTGTAAACCTCTTTTATTTTTGTCTGGTAATGTATTATTTAATTTTATTGCATTATTTTAAAGTCTTGTATTTAATTATTTTAAAGTCTTGTATTTAATTATTTTAAAGTCTTGTATTATTTAATTTAATATTATTTTTAGTTATAAGTGTTAATTATAAGTTATTTGTATTATTAACATTATTTTTAATAAAATTTATGAATATTGAAGAAAATTTATAAATATTGAAGATAAAATTTATAAAGAATGGGAATTACATTACATTGAGATAAAATCACACAGCATAATATTTTAACATTAATGCTAATATAAATTACGCAATAACTAACATTATTTTTAACAATCCGATAAATCATCACCGGATGGTCCAATATTATTCAAAAACTGTCCAAACGGATCCGTATTATTCGAGTCTTGCATGTTTTGGTCTTCAGCCGCCCTTTTCCGCATAATTCTTGTCTGTTCACGTTCAAAATATGCTCGTTTAGCTGGATTCGAAATAGTGTCGAGATCCATGAACATTATTTTATCTTCACGTCGCAGTTCCCGTAAATCATTTCTCCTTTTCATTACATCCACCATTTCATCTGTTTTACGTGTTAGGGAATCTGCAGCTCCTGCGACGTCTTCATCTTGTTTTCTCTTTAATTTTGTTTTTTTGACCCCAATTGGTCTTTTGGATGAAGTTGGACTGGGACTGTCATCACTTAAGTTTATAGAAAATGATGACAACTCGGGAGATGACGACGATATAGGCGTCTCAGGTACTGCCTGATTTTGGTGTGACGAACTATCACCTTTGTTTGGTGCAAATTTTTCGATATCTTTCATTAAAGGCCATACATGATCAAACTTAAACCCTTTCTTATAATCTTCATCTTGTAATAAAAGTCTCTTCGCTTGAATATACTGCATTATAAATAATGAGAAATATATATACTGTTAAGACAAATGTTAAAAATAACACATAAAGTTAACAAAAATACTCACGATGTCCTTTTCTAAAGCTCCACTTCGATTCAAATTTTCAACTTGTCGAATGGAACCCCTTAATTTTCCACACGCTTTGAGGATAACTTGCATACGACATTGCAAAGATCGTTGGTTCCGTTCTTCTTGGATGGTATTGGGTTTTGTTGAGTTGTACTCTAGTTGAATCCGATTCCAAAATTGATCTTTCGATTGGTTGATACCTGTGATTGGGTTTTGAGAAACATCAAGGTAAACATGACACAAGTGTTCGTCCTCTTCACAAGTGTAAGAAGCACTTCTAGATTTTGAAGCCATGAAAGAGCTGGAGGAGAATTGGATTTTCAAAAATAATTCAACTTAATAAAGTAAAAGGAGGAGAAAGAGAACTGGAGTGAGTTTTAATAAGTCATAAGATGTGGTATTTATAGATCTTTTGGTAGATATTTTGATAGATATGTATTGGATGGTGTAGATTGTAGGTAATCCAACGAATGACCAAGATGTATTTTGATAGATTTTCTGTTATCTTATCTGTATTTTTAATTATTTGATAAATAGATATGTATTGGATGGTGTAGATTATAGGTAATCCAACGAATGGCCAATATGTATTTTGATAGATTTTATGTTATCTCGAGGCCGTGGCTGATTATGATCTTTGGATTTGGCATGCATATTTCGGTATGCCCGGGTCTAATAGTGATATTAATGTCTTGGAAGCGTCGAACCTCTTTTCCAATCTTGCCAAAGGTATTGCTCCCCTGGCAAACTATGTTATTCAAGGAAAAGAATATAACATGGGCTATTATTTGGCTGATGGTATCTACCCCAAATGGACAACTCTTATGTAAACTATCCAAGATCCACGTGGTCCTAAAAAAAATATTTTGCAATGAGACAAGAATCGTGTAGAAAAGACGTAGAACGTGCATTTGGAGTTCTACAGTCACGATTTGCAATTATGGCTGCACCGGCTCGCTTTTGTTTCAAAAGTGACTTACATGATATAATGTCTGCATGTATAATAATGCCTAACATGATAATTGATGATGAACGTGATATGGATGCACCGATTCAAAGTGCAATGGAAGCGCCTACCCCGAATGTAGAAATGGTAGATGAAACTACTCAATTTCACCAATTTCTCGAGCGACATAAAAAAATAAAGGATAAAGGAGCTCATATTGCACTTAGAAATGCCTTAATTGATCATTTGTGGGATGAATATACGAATTCAGAGAATTAAATGATCATATATCATCGTGTTTGTATTTTAATTATAATTATATTTCAATTAAATGATCATCGATCATTTGTATTTCAATTTCAGCTGTATTTTCAAGTGTTTTGGTCTTTAATTATAATTTGTTAATATTTTAAAGTATTTTGTTTTATTATTTAATTTTAATGCATATTATTTAATTTAATATAAATTGTATTATAAAAAATATCTTATACTATTCAATATAAGACATATTTGTTTTGCTAATATATTAACATAAATTTAATGAGATAAAATATATGTTTTAAATAGAATAATAAATAAGATTCTTAAATTGCACTATTATAGTGGGATAGTGCAATTTTTGCACCAAATGGTTGGAGTTGCCCGTGGAGGAGAAACAGAAAAAAGACCTTCTGGAAGCGGATTAATTACAAATTTGGTCCTTTAACTTGTAGGATTTACCAAATTTTACCCCTAAACTTTTTAGACTCTTAAAATGAAAATCTATATTACAATAGAGGTGGAGTCTCACGTGTCCAATTGACTGAAGTTAATTACAGGCCAGAATTTCTTCATCTACTAAAATCTTACAGTTACGATTTAATCCAAGAGTCCACATGTGTGAAGGTAGTTGTACTGTTGCACAACGACCCCCCAAGTCTTTCAATTCAACCCAAATTAACACCATTTTGCACAATTGTTTCCCTAATTCCTGAAGTTTCAACAACAACATTAAAAATTATTTTTGATATGGTCTCATACTAATACCATGTCATAGGCACTGGCCTAATCACTAATTCTTACTTAACTTTATGATCGTTTGACAAAAAAGTCAAAATAACATGATTAATAGGGTTAATTACACCATTAGTCCCTCAACTATGGACTTTTTTACCACTAGTCCCTTAACAAATTTTTTAAAAATTTCAGTCCCTAGAGTACCAAAATTAGACACGCTTAGTCTTTTTGTTGGATGCCGTTAGAATTTTTCCGTTAAATCAGTCATGTGCCCAACACGTGATTTTGGTTAAGGGCTTTTATAGAATTTCATGTGCAAGATATTTTGTAATACTTAAACAATTTTTTTCTCTCTCTCTCTCTCCTCTCCACCCCCACCCCACCCCACCCCACATCTTCATCCCCTTCAACCTAATCAACGCAACAGCAAACTCACACGCGCGCGCACACACACATACACCTTCTTTCTCTAAACTCTCCATGGCCTTCCAAATTGCTACCATTCGCTACCATCAAAAAGGTGATCCACAAAAAGGAGTCAAAAACTTACCAAAATCTATCACATAAAAACACAATCCCGAAAATCATGGAGTCGCCGGAACACCCTTAACCCCTGCAATTCGAAATTCCCTCCACAAACCCTACTCTACCACAACTAACCTGACCCCGCATTCGTTTTACACTCTCAAGACTTCCTCCCACGACCGTCGCAGGCGCCGGAACAGCACAAAGAAACCAATCTATCATAACCATGGAGGACAAGTTCAAAGAATCAATCTTGAAGATTGTCAATAGCAATGTGAGTCCAGTACAATTAACCGACCGCTATAAAACCATCATTGAACAAACCCTTACTGATTTCTTTGCCGACTTTCATACTCCCGACCACCCCCTCCTTATGCAGCGGTATGTCAAATCTTACACCCATTATGCAGTTATTCTATGAAGATTTCCACAAAGCAGCTCTTGATCTCGTCGCTTTATATTGAAAAATAATAATAATTAGAATCCATCAAGTTCTCACTCATCCCTTCTTCTGTTGGGTTTGGTCTTCAAATTAGGGTTTGATTAATGTTTTTTTTTAATGGGTTAAAGATGGGTTCGGTATTCAAGTTTGAATTAGGGCTGCTGAATCAATTAAGGAGGAGACATCATTTACAAGGTTTGGATTTTTGAGGATAGTGATAAATCTCGGATAGGACTTAATTGTGATTCGATTTTTGGGCCAATCGTGGACAGATCTGGGTCAGATTCTAGGGTTTGCGAAATTCGACGAACCCGGCAGAGTTTGTCATGGCTGCAGTACGTGTGAAGCTCGCCAGTGTGCAAAGGTTTATTTGGAGGTTTGTGATTAATGTTGTTGGGGATTTGTGATTGGGTTTGATTTTCGATCTTCAATAGTGGTGGAGTATTGGAGGTTTTCGATTTTCAATCTTTAGTGGAAGTATGAATTTGATTTGATTTTTCAGTGGAAACTTATCGAGTTGAAGCATTTTTTTCTTCTGAGTTTAGAATGTTGAAGATGAAGTTAGTAGAGAGAGAGACTGAGAGACTGAGAGAAAGAAAGAGAGGGGGGTATTAATTTTTTTATTGTTTAATTATTTAGTATAAATTTCCCATAATACCTTTAAAAAATGGCATGTGCAACACACATGGGTGACTTAACTAAATTTTACTAATGACATCCATCAAAAGGAGTAGCTGCGTGACTTTTTGATACTCTAAGGATTAAAATTTGAAAAAATTTTCTTAAGGGACTAATCATGGAGTCGTTAATAGTCAAGGGACTAATGGTGTAATTAACCTTAATTAACACTAAAACATAGATTATTTTAACTAATACTATTATTTTATTTCAGTTACAGAGTTATCTTATGTTAGATAAATTACGGATAAAATTAATTTATTCCGCTAGTTATCTAATTAGATATTTGGTAGCCCAAATTAATTTTATTATCACATTATTTTTCCAAAACATCCTTATAAATTAAGTTGAATAAAAGACGACTCGAGCTTTTCACTCAGGCATTTTTCTCCAAGCTACTATTGTCTATATTTTTATAAATAATACTTCATTGTTTCATGCAATATCACTACTTCTCGTAAAAGAAAAATATTAATTCCATAAATTTTATATCTTCACCGAAGTATGGTTTTCAATAGAGCCACCGATGATCGCCCAAACCACCAGCATAGAGGGGTCTTCTACATGAGTGGGAAATTTAATGAAAAATGACAGAACTATAGATTTTCATAAGTTGCGGTCTTATGCAAATTGGAAATGAAAAATGAGTCTCAGTTTCTGCTTATCCGGGATTAAATTATAATAGAGGTGTAAGAGATTATTTAATCTCAGATAAGAGGGTTAACCACATAATTTCGATATTTTTATTCTTGATCAAAAAAAGTTACCAAACGACGAATTTGGATAATTTATTGTCATCTACCTATTTATTCGACTACCAAACAAGCTACTACATTTTATTTCCATATTTTTCGAAAGAGAACTTAAAAGTTTTAATTCTTAAAATGAAAGGAATTTGCTGAAAAGTATTTTAATATCTTAACATATATTTTCGAGAGCGAGCATTCAGAGATTTGAAATTGTGCTTCTCGTTAACCATTTTGGTGATGAACATTAACATCACCACCTCGAGGATCGAAGTTGACGGTGATGATAAAGGCAAGGGCCTTAAGGAGGCGTCGAATATCGTGCATAATTTTACAATTTGGTGAGAAAAGATCAATTTTTAGGTTTTGGAGTATTGCCAAAACAATCCAATTATGGGGAAAAATTGGTGAATTTTGTGGATTGTGATTATCTATGGAGAATTTTAAACAATTAGACTGGTTCTAGGCTCGGTTAGAAGTGGTGCTATGGTGATGGAATTAGAGAGGAAGGAAGGGGGGGATAAAGAGAGAAATGATACTCCATCCGTTAAACATTAACCAGATATTTATGATAGTTTTCACATTCTTACGAAAATGCTAAAAATTGTTATTGATAGTATTCTTAATATCGTATTAATGATTGAAATTTTATTACTGAACGGCTTCAATCCTCTGCTACGTGACAGACACCACGGTATTTGAGGTGCCAACTGGACTAACGTCGAGGTGGCATGCGCCCACATCGGTATGACGAACTGGTAAGGTATTGTGTCAGGTCGCGTGCATCACCAGATATACTCTCACAGTACACTGACCTCGGGGACTTACAGTGTGACCTGGAGACTTACCAGGGCGACCTCGACATGGCCCCTCTCAGTTTGGTAGAATAGAATCCTACTACAACTCTATAAACATCAGTCCTAAGCAGACAAGGTAACGTAATAAAAAAGACATGGGAAATGATCATATCTCTCCCATTCCGAAACCTTCCAGGATTATGGCTCATCTCCTTATAAATAAGCACCCTCACAGGCATCATAAGGTACATGCAAATTACTTGCTTACAAAATACCTTCTTAGCTTTACATTTCCTCCGAAGTATTGCTAATTCTCACGCCTAAGGGTTATCGCTGGGACAACCCAACCTCCCTTACGGTGTTTTCTATTGATCACAGGTTCCAAGCTACTTATACTTCAAGGGCAATCCCTGCAACGCAAGCCGAAATCCTATTAGACTACACGCGTGAACCAGATGGTCACCTTCAACCCTTTTTGCGTGATCAATTACGTAAGACAAAATAGATGTCTACTAAATAGGAGTATTTGATATTAGAGTGAGGCTATTAACACCTCCAATTTCTCTAAATACACCTATCCAAATTTAATTAAAAAAAATATCATTTTGTAAAAAGACTCCAATACGTTTTACCATTTTTTTTCCTTTTCTTCTTTTCTTCCCCTCCCCCTTCTCTAACTCCCCCTCAGGCGTGTCTGTTCTTTCCCGCCCCCTCTCCCCCATTTTTTCCAGTCTTTCCTTCTTCCCCTCCCCTCTCCCTTCTCTGCTTCTTTCCCTCTCCCAAACCCACCATCTTCTTAAAAGTAAATTGAAGATTTCTTGTTCAACTCTAGTTGACCGAACAACTGAGTGTTAAAGGGTTTTCAAAGAGGAGGAAGGAGAAGGAAAAAAGAAAGAGGGAATGAGGGAGGGGAACACAGATTGATGGAGAAGAGAGGGTAGGTTTGAGAAGAAAAAGAAAAAAAAAAAGGAATGAGGGAGGGAGGCGAGGCTTACATTATCGGAGGTGAGGGAGATGAGGGAGACCGTGAGTTTTGGGGGAGGGGGGGTTTCTATCGTAGGGGGGCGGGGGTTAGGTTTAGAATAAAAGAAAAAAAAATTATTTAAGAAGAGGTAAAATATGAAACATAAGGGTGGTAATAAATTATGTTGGTGTTAAAATTTTATAGTGGCTGTATTAGGAAAATGTGTGTATTAAGAGAGATTGAGGGCTTGTTTCGTAGTTGGGCAGGAATAAGTAGTAATAATAATCCCGGTGCTATTAGCGCACTCTATTAATCCTCACTTATAAATTGAGGGTAGTTTTAGAATTAAAAATATTAGTGACATGTTTTTTTTTAGTGAGGTCGCTAATAATACCACCCTCTCCCTTGGTATTATTAGTGAGTGTATAAAGACTTTATTCGGATAACTCGTGTTATTAGTCTCAACCGCTTATTACATACCAAACATTCGATTATTCGACTTATTAATTATATCCAGCCTTAATTCTGACTATTCGGTCTTAATTCTAACTACCAAACGATTCCTGAGAGTGGTAATAGCCTACTCTTAATATTATCCAGTGTTGACTTTCTACTAAGAAGAGCAGACTTTTTATTTTTGGGTAGGACGGAGAATATTTAAATTGAGCTAGTCTAAGTTAGGGTAAATGTGGTATTTTAGGACAAGTATGGGTAAAATAGTCTTTTACCGGTTGAAAAGGTCATGTCAAATTTCTTAGGTGGCGAAGAGCCAACACCAAGGCGTAATAAAAAAACACAAGTGGCAACTATCAGTAGTGGACGGTGCACGCCGGTGAACTAAAACCCTAGCGCAGCCTCCGTGGCGAGCGTGGCCGGCGTTCGACTTTGAACTGCGCCTCAATACTAGTTGTACCTATATCTGATTAACAAAATTCACTTGTGCACATTATTGCTTCATTCATCTTCTTTGTTCCAGGTGATGTCATTTTATAGTGAATTTTCACAGTCTGAAATTATTTCATGTAGATTTTACAGATGGAAGACGCGTCTATTCCAGATTTAAGAATGGTGGAATCAACAATGCCCGAAGTCGATGGTGCCGAAGTGGAGGATTTTGGGCATCGTGTTGATGAAATGTTCATAAAAGTTGATACGGTAAAATAAATTGTTGCTTAGTTTTGGAAAAGTAGCATTGCTCCCTAAAAAATAATAACTTCTAAATTATTAATCCTCCTTTCCAAAAGAGTGCATTTTTGTTCAATTGACACTCATTTTGGGACGGAGGGAGTAGTACAATTTGAACTTCGCATCTTTCATTGGATGGGCTTGTTTGTTCCTAATCACAATTTTTGGTTGGTCCCTTGCGTGTTAACAACTGATAATTCCGATGGTGAGTGATCTGTCGGCAGTCAGTCCTGCGATATAAGAGATCCTTGGGATAAATCGTTACAATTGATAATCATAAGAAAGTTATTTTTTTACTCCCTCCGTCCCAAGATGAGTGTCCTTTTTTAGATTTTTTGAAGACCATTGAGCATTTTTAGTTGTGCATATACATAATTACCCTTAGTGTCCACATTGAGACTTATGGTTAGCAATGGTGAATATTAGTAACTTTATTAGAAAATGGGCACCCATTTAGGACAAATTTAAAAAAAAATGGACATTCATATTCATTTTCGGACAGAGGGAGTATAAAAATGTATTTTGGCCAAAGTTGTAATTTTTCTTCTGTTCAGAAACAGCAGATAACTTGGAATTGGGGAATCTGTTTATCGAAGCCGCTCAGAGCAATGAGAACCTTGATATAAAGGAGAACATCAAACACAATGATGACATTCTAAACAAGCAGCAAGTCATGTTGTCCTAAAATAATCATGAAGTTAGATCTTACTCCCTCCGTCCTAATTGAAGATGTACACTTTGAATTTTTGGTCAATTTGACCATTTCTCGGATCCATATTTGACAAAGATTTTTTTTTTCTCAATAATTATAGAATACGCAAATTATAGTAATTCTCGTGTAGTTTCCAAAGATTATAGTTTTATTTTCTCTAACTAAATAAAAATTTGTTAAATATCCATCTGAAAGTTGATAAAATTGACCAAAAAAAGTCAAAATGTGCCTCTTCAATTGGGACAAAGGGAGTACTATACTGTGTTCCAAGGCTTTGATTTCGGCCACAGCTGAGTCACAATTTTGTATATCTGCTTGAAAATTCAGATCTTAAGAGGAATGCAGAGATAACCACTATCCTTACTTAAGTGTTCCTCTGCATCATTTCACCAGTATCATCACCGTGAGCTTAGCCCTCAAATGCAGGATACCTAACAAAAGAAGGTTCTTGTTTGAATGTTGGCAAAATCTTGAATATGTCTTCTTGGCTTGAGGCTTGAGGTAATGAGACATGCCAGATGGAAATGTCTAGATTCATGGATAAATACGGCCAACTAAGGGTGCTTTCATCAGAGCCCCTTTTGTGGTATACCATTCTGGAATACCCCTTGGACTCACCATAATTGAAGAAAGCATTCTACCATTTCTTGCTTTTGAGCGCCAATAGCAAAAGAGAACCATATCCAGCAACCTGTAATCTGATCCACATCCTTTGGTGCATTTCTTATATCCTAATATTAACTCTGGCAACCCATTAATATACACAAGTACAATGTTCAACAAATTTCATTGAGACTCTCGCCACGGTTTCTTGTGATGCATCACTGCCACTGCCTTCATTTTGACATTGTGGCCACAATCTGCTCCACTCCCTTTACCAAACCTTCGGATTAACTGCTGCTTCTTTATTTGGCAAGACAACTCAGCACCTGCAGAGTTCTACCAACTTATCCAAACATCTTGTTTCTAATTTCATGCATTTATTATAGTTCCTTTTAGGTAAACCAGAAATGGGAGAGTTTTGGTTTTACCTGGAATAAAATGATCCTGGATTCAAACCAAAAGCACGGTAAACACTCAGGAAGACATGTTTTAGTACTTATTCTCTTGTATGATGATTCTGCGTATTTTTCTCAGGACTAAAAATGGTCCTTTATCATAGAGATGCTTGTCAGCTAACTAACGGTGAATGGACTGCAGTAGTTATTGTGATGCTTTATCTTGAAAGAGGCATTGCTCGTATGATCCCCGTCTCATACGCATCTCTTTCTCTATTGCAATAATGCTTGGCATTTGTGGTCTTTGTTCGTTGTCGTATAATTGAGTTCTCAATCAGTCCCCAGATAGTGGAAAATCTTTAGTTTAAATCTGGAGAGGTGTTGGAAATGGGAAGGTGGGAAAGGTTCTTGGAAATGTGCAATGTTGCACTTCTTTGGTCCATTTGGGCCGAGCGAAATGCTAGAGTTTTCAACTATAAGAGCTTAGCCTTTAATTTTACTTTCGGGATTGTGTGGTTATTATGGCCTCACTGTGGGCTAATCCTTATTAGTCTTCCATGACTCGCTTCGATCTTGTCATGGATGGAAAGCTGTTTTTGGTTTTTAGAGTTTGTTATAGTTGCTTGTTGTCTTCCCTGTTTTTCCGCTTCCTCTATGGTGGATAGCTCAGATTGGTAGAACCATAGATCGATAATCTAAAGTTCGTGGGTTCAATCCATGTTCCTGATACAAGATTTAATTTTAATTTTGTGATTTTTGTATCAGAGAAAAGGTGGACATCTTATCCATTTTTACACCCTTTTTCCTCAATATGATCTTCTTTGTCTATCTCTATCATAAAATTGGATTCACATTTTGCAACTGCTATAATGAATTCCTGGTAACATTTTTCTTATAATCTAATCTGCAGCTTGCAGAAAGACTTAGCGAGGTTGAACAGTTCTACTCAGCTGCAAGTAGAAAGCAGTTAAATACTTCTAAAGGTAGTTCAGTTGTGAAGGACAAAGATAAGGAGAAACAGATTGCTAGCTTTAAAAAGCGGCAGCAGGATGCATCACGTAGAGAAGCAGCTGCTGCAAAGAGAATGCAAGAGCTTATGCGTCAATTTGGTGCAATATTACGTCAGGCAATCACAAATGCTTTGTAAAATTGGTTATTTGAACTACTTGGCTAGAACATTTTTCATTGTTACCTAGCCTTATCTTTCTAGAAAACATCTACTGCATTAAGCTATGAGTAATTCTTTTCACGAAGTTTGTCTTGCAATGCTTGTTGAAAATAAATGGCACACTCTGAAAAGTTATAACGGTTAAAACTAATTGAAGAGATGTTATATTTCGAAACATGCATGAAGATTCAGGAAGATACAGCTAGTGCATATTGCCCCAACTGTGGTGTGTAAATATGTTACTATTGGAATCGGAATTGGAATTTAGTCTAACTGAATACCTACTCTTTCTGATTTTGCTTTTAGAACAATTTAAAGAACACATCCTACATGTACAGCTTCTATCACTTAATTTTATGCTGAAATAAGTAATAATTGCCCATTCCAGTCTACCGTCAGTTTAGATCATAAAAATATCTGCTAAAATAATAATATTTTAATTCTCTGATTATATGTCTAATGGACTAATTACGTGAAAATGTATACTAATCCATTCCGGTCTGCAGTCAGTTTAGACTACAATGCTAAAATAGATGATCTTGTTATTCCAGGTCTCCACCTTCAAATAAATGAACAGTTGATTATATGTGTAACAGACTAATTGCTAGAAAATGCATGCTACATATTGTGTGCATCATTGTATGATACACTGATACAGTAACTAAGGCCGAGTTCTATGAATAATACGTAGCTTTAGCTACCATTAATCGTTACGTAGTTTTAAGAACATTCTGTGTATGATAAATAATGATTTTTATGCTTACGAGACCCTAAAAGGGAAACTAATGATAATGGAGCTATATGGAATAAGTCATCCCTGTGTGTGTAGCTATCAGTTAACTGCAATCTGTATCTAGTTTCTGCATTTACAGCATCCTAGCATATAATGCTTTGTGGAGACATATATAGTGGATATCTAGAATCTGTTTCGAAAAATTTAACAAATTTGAGATTACACTTAGCCCCATTCTCTCATATGGACTCTTTGACTAAACTATCTATCTTAAGCTTTTTTTTTTTTTTTTGGTTATTGCACGAGAAAGTTGAATACAATTCACACACTCTGACTTAGACACCTTTCATGGAAATAAGCTTTGTATATATTTTTTATTAGTTGTAAGAACATGCCTGGTAATCCCCTGCCTCTGATATTCGACTCACCACATATTCTGGAGTTTCAAATTCTTCTCAGTAAAATTTCAAAGTATGCTAAAATTCATATTCAGTTGTAGCTTTAATGAAGTTGTCTTATTTATAGTTTATACTTGTCAGATAACTCAGCACAAGTGGGCTGGGCCATTTATGCAGCCTGTGGATGTTGTAGGTCTTGGTTTGCATGACTACTATGAGGTAACATTTGGTTTTGTTCTAATGTTTCTGCTACACACATTTACATTCAACATGACCTTTTATTCCTTACTTTCTCTTCATAAAACACGTAAATACTCCCCTAAAAGATAGAAAGGAAAAGCAATGGATGTATGGCTTTGCATCTTTCCACAATGTTGAAAAAAACAGGGAAAAGGCATGCAGAAAGGATGCATATGTATCTGCCATTGGTCTACAACCTGCCTTTCAATCATTTGTTAATTCATTCCTGGCATTCTTTGATGTTTGGACAATCTTTCCTTCTTCTTGTTCTTCTTCTTTTCTCTTTCCTTCTTTTTTAGCATACTGTTACTTTAATTTGTTGTGCACTGTTTAATCTAGGTAATTGACAAGCCCATGGACTTTAGTACAATTAAAAACAAAATGGAGGCCAAGGATGGTACTGGATATAAAAGTGTCCGTGAGATATGTGCAGATGTAAGATTGATATTTAAGAATGCAATGAAGTATAATGATGAGAGGGATGATGTTCACGTTATGGCCAAAACTTTGCTGGCAAAATTTGAGGAGAAGTGGCTACAACTTTTACCCAAAGTTGATGAAGAGGTAAAACATAGCTATTGTAAACTAGAAGGGCTTTAACATCTGACGTACTTTAACAATGAATAGTGTTGATACTTAGCCAAGTCGATTGGTGAAAATATATTTATTTATTTTTATTTCCGATGTTACTGGATAACTTTCAGAACTATGTACTTGTAGGACAAAAGACGAAAAGAGGAGGAAGCAGAGGTACAGTTAGACATGCAGCTGGCTCAGGAGGTTGCACATGCCAAAATGGCTAGAGATTTAAGTTTCGAAGTAGGTTAAGATTTCAGTCTCTCACTGCAGCAATACCTTTCTGTTTTCATACTACAAAAAGAAATTCACAAACTCGTAAATTTCAATCCACATATTCTGTGGATTCTCTTACTTCAGGACTTTAGATGGAGTCTATGAACTTCCTCCATGATATGAACTTTTATTACTTTTCAGCTTGAAGAGGCTGATATCCATCTTGAAGAACTGAGAGAAATGGTGCTTCAGAAGTGCAGGTTTGTCCTAACATCATACAAATATTTTGATCTACTTTCATGCACGTCGTTCAAACCTCCAACTGCTTCATCCAATAAGAAGAGTTCTTCGTTCTTTTGGGAGAGTTCTTTGTTTCCAATTTATAGCAAATAAAATGTGAATGGTTGTTCAAATTTAGCTTTAATACATTGGTGACAGATCACAGTTGTGCAATGTTGAAACATGAAGATGGTAGAATTATGAGAGTTCCTAAAAATTGTAGGACTGTCTAATAAGGATGTTTCTTATGAAGGGGGAGAGAATATGTAGGTGCAAGTCATAGTTGTATGTTTGTTTTATTTATATGTATATCATTAGTGTGCTTTGGTCTTTCATTTGGATTCAGGGTCCTGATGAATCCCTATTTCCATCTGTCTTAATTGGTCAAATTTGTTTTGTCCCAGATATGCTGCTTATGACACAAATCTAGATTTATATTACGATACTTGTTGTGCCCTCGCGTGGGCACTGTTTCTGCATTTGGGCATGAACAATTCTGTATCCTAGCTGTTCCTTTTGTAACGAAAATCAAGGTATTTCTAATTGAATAAACAGGCTTATCCCCTTGCCAGAGCATGGAAGCAGCTTATTTTGGGGGTTTACCACTTAGGTGCCTCTCGCCCTGCTCAAAGATCTATAAATTGCAAATCTCTGCCTCAAATTATTCGTTTTATTAAAATAACACACACTTTGGCCCCTCATTTTCAAGGTTTACACGCGGATACCATATACATCTCCAGTCTATGCAGCTTGCATTTCTTCCTTCCTAACTCGCATTCCTTGATTTATAGGCAACCTTGGGGCAGCAGTAAGGCTACTCCATTGTGACCCAATAATGGCATCTGCTTGCAGAGTGAGCCTGGTTACAGTTCTAGACCCTACAATGACTAGAACCTTGTGCACTAGGTCATCTGTTTTCAACAAGTTAATCTTTAGCAATTACTCCTTCCGTTCCACCCAAAGAGTTCACGTTTGAAAAGTCTAATAATTAAGGAATACATAAGTGGTATTGAAGTTAATCGTAATTACAAAAATGTTTGAGCATAGTCAAGATGTTTATAGCTTATGTGGAGGGTAAAGTTAAAATGTTTATGGAGATTGTAGGCATAATTTTTGAAAGTGGACTCTTTAAGTGGAACGTCCCAAAATCGAATAGTGAAATCTTTGCCTGGAACGGAGAGAGTAGAACCTATTATATCACAAATTTCTATTTGAGGCTAGTTGAGTTGTTTCATGTCACTGCAATAATGGATCTACTATCTCGGTTTTATATTGATTTTGGTTTCCTTTCATGCATGAAATACCATAAATACGATAATATGATGGAAGAAGGTCGTCTCCTTGAAATATTCTATATGAAAAATAGTAATAATGGTAATATGCTCCTAAATTTGTAGGGGCCATCATAGGTTCGTCAAATATGTTTGGATCCAAGTTCATGTCATTCAATTTGAGCAGTCTGTGCTAAAGGATTTGGCCATTGTTTTGTTTCTCTGGCTTTGAGAAAATTTGTCTAGGATGAGGATTTGAACATTGGGTGTCATTTTGTGAATGCAATGGTTGGCGACATTTCATTGCAAAGCGAGAATAAGGAAGCAGCATCTTCCTCTAAATATCAACTGTATATCGAGTTTGGGCTTTAGAAAATCCCATGTATAACTGGTGATTATTATTCATCACAAAAGCATGGGGCAAGTGTAACTTAAGCAATTAAGTCTTGGTTTTCTTCTTACGACAGTATTACTCTGCATATAATATTATTGCAACTATTGATGTTCCCATTAGTCCTGTCTCTGTATATTGCACTGGCACTCTTCTCAATATCTGAAAAAGCATTGTACAATTTCTGGATACTACCTGATTATGTTCTTAAAATAAATGCTTCAGGAGGATTTCAACGGATGAGAAAAAAGCACTTATGGCAGTTCTTACGCGTTTGTCCCCTGAAGACCTTAACAAGGCGCTGCTAATCATTGCCCAGAATAACCCAAACTTTCAAGCAGGAGCTACGGAGGTGGATCTTGACTTGGATGCCCTGGTAATCACTTGTTTAACAACTGACTAATAGTCCCTCCGTCCCTAATTGAGTGTTCCTTCTTAGGTTTTTGCAAAAACTTAGGAAGTTGACATTTAGGCCATTTTAGTAGTACATACAAATGAATGCCGTTAGTGTTCATACCACAGTATTTGATGCAGAACATAGTGGAACAAGAGCTATTAGAAGGCTGTTTCTAGGTATCCAAAGGGTAGAACAAAGAGGTAGAGTTTGGGATGTGTTTAGGCTTCTAAAAGAAGAGTCGCATGGCTGTTGTATTTGCTTTTTCTTGACCCCTTCTAGGACGGCATCAGTATTGCAAAACCACATTGGGACACATGATAGATAGCAAAAGTGGATTTAGTGACTTTTTATGAAAATGGACACATTTTGCAACAAATTTTTTTCCAAAAAAGGGACACTCCATTTTGGATGGAGTATTTGAAAACCATTATGTACAATCATGTATAGATATATTATTTTGGTTTGTAGTTGTGCTGTAAGGCATAGAGAGTCATTTACTGCATCCTCATCATGTACTACGCAGAACGAGTCCACCTTATGGAAGTTGAAGTTCTTCGTTAAAGATATCCTCCAGGTTCAGGGAAAGAGTTCAACAAGCATTGATGGGAACAATGCCAACAACAACAATAACAACAACGCCCACAATAACAACAGCAATCAGAACAACAATAACAAACGAAAAAGAGAGATTTGCGATGCTCTGGCCAAGACTTCTCAGAAAAAGAACAAGAAGCCTCCTTTGTGATGCATGATTTTATGCTCTATTTTTGCGGTTGTGATTTCAAATGATCCTTGGAAATGGCTGAACGAGTTTGATTACTGTTTAACGGAGAAAAGTAGGTTAGGTATAAGAGAGGTTTAGATTTCTGTTGTAATATAACATCCTTTTTGCCATTTGATACCCCTTGATATGGTTGTGGAAATCTTCTCATCTTCTTCTACATACTCTGTACATAGATTTGCTACTGCTATGTACTAGCTTGACTAGAGATGTAAGGCTATATTGGTAAATTTGGTTCTCCCTAAATTCCGAATATTGTACTTCAACATATTTTTGTATACCGTATCTTGTGAGGCTTAATGTGCTGAAAATTAGTTCTGTTTAATTTTGAAACACCGGTAGTTTAAAAATTAAATTTACGCAAGCATTTTATGGAACTCCGATGTGTTATGAAAACTATTTCCTTCGTTCCTAAATAAGTGTTCATTTGAGTTTTTCATTAAAATTTAAAAAGTTGAATTATAGATTATTTCCTTCGTAAAGAGTTCATTATTCTATTTTAAGATATTTTACCTAAAGAGTCTACTTTAAAAAATTATATTTATAATTTCTATAAATCTTTCAACTTTACCCTCAATATATGCTATAAATATCTTTGTCATGTTCAAACATTTTTGTAATTATGATCAACTCTAATACATATATATTCTTTAATTATTAAAATTTTCAAACGTGAATTCTTTAAGTGAAAATAAGAAATATTTTAGTAAGCTATATATATTAATGTCCTTAATATTCACACACAACATTTGAAGTCTATAAAAGAACATGATAGTGTCAAATATGAAATTAATAAATACAAAAATAAACTCATTTAGGAAGAAATTTTTTTTAAAATAGATATTCATTAGGAACGGACGAAGTATTAAATTTACACAAGCGTTTTATGGAACTCCATCTTGTCATGAAAACAACGTGAAAATTCAATGATTTACTTAATCCATGATAGTAATTGATGTTTTGTTTTTTAGGAATAGAGTGTATATATGGATTTTTAGAGTTTGATTTTCATATCAACCAATCAAATGCTTTTAAATAAAATTTTATTCAATATAATACGAAAGAATCAATATTACAAAACCTATTTTGTACTCCGTTGGTCAAATCAATTTTTACTAGGGATAACGGGTGTTGTATTTAGCGTTTGCTTATTTTAACCGTATTGACCATGAAAAGTAGGGACACAACCATAAATTCGCTGGTTTCAAAGAAGTTACATAAACTCCCTCGTTATTGGAATAAATACAATTTCCCTCCTCATTTTCTTTACCAAAATATGATTATAGAAAGCCGAGTCAATCGAGAAGAACACCTGCATGTCCAAGTTTGTTGAAATGGTGTTAAGCTTGGCTTGGTTTGTTTCCAAACTAATTTCAAACAAGTTTTTTATCAATTTCAAGCTCGAATAGCTTGACATTTTATCCTTTTGTATATTTACCTATATGAATTGAGATCGAGATTGAGAACGAGATCAAGGTCGAGTGAGATGCAAACTAAAAGACCATCAACAGATCGCACAACAGAACAATAACCACACATAAAACTACAGACATACATATATGTTGAGAAGGGCCGGCGAAGGGAGTACATCATGCATCATAAATAAAAAAGGACATAAAATATTTTACAAGAAGAGAAACATAGTCAGAGACCAGACCACTACAATACCTATACTCATGCCATTGCAATTTTTGACCATTAAAACTAACTTGTCTACCAACTCTAACATCTTAATTTATTCACATGAAATAAAAGTTGACTGATAGTAGCTACTATTACCAGGCAAACCCTAATCCCTAGCTAGATGTCTCCACAACCCAACATGCCTCATAATAATATTATAGCAAAGCAACCACATGCATCAGGGTGATCCAGTTCCACCACCACCGGCACCGGTGTTAGTCGGGTGGGCCGGTGGCGGCGTGGCACATGTGATCCCAGGGAATGAACAGAAGGAAGATGGGGGAAACCCGAAGCCCACTGCAGTGCCCGTTGGGCTTGGAAAGGATCCAGTAAAGGTAAGCCCTGGGCTGGGAAAGAAACCAGCAAATCCTCCAGCAAAGTTTTGAGGCTGTTGCATATGATCATCATCGTTCTCCTCGTCCTCGCTCTTAATCAGCTTCCTCCCTCCTTCAATAACATCCCATGCAAAGACCACAAGGAAGACCATGAAGATCAGCACCACCTTAGTAGCTCTCTTCATCTTATGTGTGTGTGTGTGCTTGTGTTGGAATGGAGATTAGGGCAATAGAATGGAGGTCCATTTTATAGTAGGAGGCTTTCCTATTTGGGTAAGTCACTATAGGCTACATCTTTTTCAAAAATTTGTAGGAGAGTATTTGATCATTATGGAAACCTATATATTTATAACTCTTAAGTTGCATTAAAGATTGGTCGTAATTAATTCAAACTGAAATCAACCCACAAATGAATGAATGAATGCTGTTGTTTGGGACCATCTTCTATTGCCCATGCATGCAATCGCTACATTGATCCTTTGGGAACATGGAACATCATCATTAATTCAAACATCAACCCTCCTTACAGCTTTACTACTGCTACTTTTCGAGGTTTGCCCATTAGCTATCACTGTGACAGTACTGAGGGTACGTAAAGTTTTGGCCGTGTAATGCTCTATATATACATCAATATCCATAGTTTCTGAATTTCGTTAATTTTTTTTGCGTTTCACATGTGATTGGTTAGGTTAACGAGTCGCTCTGGAAAAAAAGAAAATGACAAATGTTGTCTAATCGATTGTTTACTAGACTAAGTCAAAGCACAATCTGAAATTGATTCATAAAACTATCTCGTTAAATAGATTGTTCTATACAAAAATCCAATGGGAATCAAGCGATTGAGCCAACTCATTAGCTGTCGTTATCTTAGCTAGAGCCTAGAAGCCTAGAATGCATAGCGATATGTGGAGATTATTTTTTATTTTTAGCAATACACAGATATAGAGAGTACGTACAGTCACGGAAAATAAAAATAGCAGATAGAATTAAGTTTAAGACTTTGACCATCCTAAGTTAACATGGCTAATTAAAGAAAACTTAATCATTTAAGTATGATTAATTAAGATAAGAAAAAGGTTAGCCGGGGCCAAAATTTGTCATTAGAGGGTTTGATGGTAATTAGACTGGTCATGAATTAATGGTAGCCCTAGCTACTATCTAACAGGAAAGTGATGTAAGCACATTAAGGCCCCTGAAACCCTAACCAGCAGAGTCAGCCAGGAATGCCTTCAATGTATATTTCCATTTACTTGGAGAATAAGTACACTTTACAAGCCCATCACTCCTCCCTGCTACCATTTCCATAAAAGGGTTTGAACTAAAGGTTGAGTAGTTGAGCAACCTTTTACGGATCCAAAAATCTTTACAATTGGTTTTTGGGCATGCATTTGATCTCGATGAAACTACCGCGTTCACGAAAAACATTTAACACAAAGTTGTGATTAAAGATGAAATTACCAAATTCTCGAGAAGCTAGCATCCAAACACAACAGTTGTGATTAAAGATGAAACTGTCGCATTCACGAGAAGCATCGAACACAATTGTTGTGATTAGAACCGAAATGCGGACGACAAATTCGCTAAAGTGAAAACCAAAACATATTTGCTAAAAAAAAAAAAAAACCATATTTACTAAAGGAATAACTGATTTCATTGTAACATATTGCAGGAATTGTAGATGTTACTAGTCCAAGTTCTACATTGGTAATCAAACATATCTACCAATGTGCACGTACGGTTCATTTTACTTTGTTTCATGTGACTACTGACTAGTATCTCTCTCTAATTTGAAATTGACACTTTATAGTTATTCAAATATGTTTCCATAAGCTTCCCCAAACTCGTCTACTCCATTTGTATAAATATATAATATAGTTTTATTTTGATTTTTATTAGTCAACTTAATTGAATTTTGACCAATAATTTAACAAAATTTACTTAGTTTTTACGAAATTCTGAAACTAGCTATTAGTAGTTACTTAATATTCTTTTAAATTTTATAACCTTAAACATATAAAATGTATGTAATTAATTGTTAAATGGTAATTTGATATTGTCCTGTTTAACTTCTCAATAAGGAAAGAGCACTATTTTTTGACACAGAGGGAGTAATTGCTAGGAAAATGTAAGCTGGCTTACATAATGCCAACCAATTACTCCCTCTCTCACAAAGTAAGTATCCCCTTTTCTATTTTGTAACGTCCCAAGATAGGGGTTTCTTTACTATTAATTTTTAGAAAGATTCTTCAGGGTAATTAATTTTTTATAAAATGTCGGTGACTTAGTGGTAGAGTTAGAGCTTCACAAAATATGGGGTGTAAGGTTCGATCCCTTCCCACACCCCCCTTAGAACATAAAAAAAAAATTAAAAAAATTTCTGTAATACATTTATCAATTGTGAGATAAAAAGGAGAGTCTCTTTGATTAGACACTACTAGAGAGATACTTTGATGGTATTAAAAAAGATTATATAAAATCAACAACTTTTTAAAGCTCGTATAAAATTAATAAAGGACACTACTTTTGAGACATAAGGGAGTATATGATTTGGCAAAGAGCACTGTTTGAATTACAAAAACAGTGAATATCTAAATAATAATAATAATAAAAAAAGAGTGAATAAATATTTGATACCATATTTTTGGTAACGCTAATATTATCATGCCAACGCTTTATCAAAATTCATTTGATCCCCTTCGGTATTGCGCTGATGGGTCATGATCGCATCTACCTGGTGAGAGTCTCAACTAAATAGGTATAGAATCTGGTGCCAAGGTGGGAATATCAATATTCCATCCGTTTATAAATTATTGTTTTTTTTGACTTTATTCAGTTCAACTGACTGTTTTTTAAATAAAAATTTGATGTATATTTTTTTTCAAAATTATAAAATATGTAATTCATATGACTTATTTTTCATTTCTAAAACACTCAGTATAACTCAAAAAAGTCAAACAAAGAAAGATGGGGGAGGGGGAGTATTTCTTTTCTTGATAGTTATACTATTGCTTGCCATATATAATATATTGTTGACAAGAGAAATTCAACTTTTTCCTAATCATGAATGCTGAATTTTGCATATGCATAGTAATTAAGTCTTGTATTTAAAACAGAATGTATAATTGTTCATATCATATGAAATAACATCAATATTTTCAAAAAGAAATTAACTTGTACACATTCTTACAATTGGAAGCAATTTTGTTGTGTAAATGTAAACCATAAAATTGGTTTCCCACCGAGTTTTTCTAGACAGATAACCAACTTATTCGAATTTGTCCAAACAAATTAATTAACAATCTTGATTAATCATAAAAAAAGGAAAAAAACAGAAAAAGAAATTGAACCTGTAGAGATTAACCAACAATTTCAATTTTCCATGTAATCTAATTCACAACCCTGCAGTTGTTCCTGATCTCGCCCTCTTTTCTTACCAGAACATCGATGGAACCCATATGAACCATTGCAGCGGCAAACTTACTAGCCCATCTTTTCCCAGCCAATGCATTTGTCCGCACCATCCGAGCCGATAAAGGGTTACTCATAAGGGTCTGATCCGATTCTAATACTCCGCCACGGTTCTTCAAATTCACATAGTACTTATTATCCAATCTGTGTGGGGTGAGAACATCGAGTGGAACAGCGGGATCTCTTGTTGACGTCGATGGTGGGGGACATTTCTTTCTCAAGTCTCTAGCAAACTTAGGATGTAATGTCGGATCTTGTTCGTGAGTCAAGTTGAAGGAGTAAAGACGATTTGAGAAGGACGAACAACGAGAGATTCCAATAGAATGTGCCCCGGAGAGAGTCACCATTTCGTCTAGAGAAAGTCCCTTTCGTGCAAAGTTTTCTTCGAGTTGTGTTACGTTAAATGAAGGTGGAGGGAGGTGTTCAGAAGGCTCGTCTTTTAAGGATACCCTTCCATCTCGACGTCCTGATGGAACATCGTAGTTAATGTTTCCAACTTGTAAGGCACTGTCTCGGGCAGCAAATGCTAGAATATCCGCACATGAGACTGTTTTTGGACATATAGCCTCAAGCTTGGCCTTAGCATCATCGATCACTTCAAACCCCCGTAGACTAGGATTGTTAGCCGGATGTTCTTTCTCCGAAGGACTTCTTGGAGTCGAATCAAGCAGGACAGAACCATCACAGCCCTAAGAGAAATTAAAAGACATCATTAGAAGAGCACAACTACATATAATGGCAAATCTTTCTAGATAATATACAACATTAAGATTCATTCTAGTAAACAAAGCATTAAAATTGTCCATCCATATTAATATTTCATGAGCATGCATATCGAATAAAAAGAAAAGTGTAGTGCTCAAATATATATTTAAACGAGCTAGCGAATTACCCTAACAAAACAATCATGGAAATGCATTCGAATAAGGCCTGCAGCTATCTCAGAATTGCGTAAAACTGCTTTGTTCACGACACTTCTCACGATTGCTTCTGCAGATGGGCACATTGATCTGTAGAAACCAACTTTCAATGATGCCAATGAAACCGTGGAAGAGTTGGATATAACAAGAAAGAAAATCAAGCTATAGAGTGAGGTTGTTATTTGAGCTCTGTCCATCTTCACCATTAGAAATGGAAAAGATGGATGTAAATTGATGGACTGAAGTTGTGATGTTTTAGCTAGCTTGCTAGATGAGTATAAATATATATATATATATAGGTTATTACATTGTTTGAGCAATGTCCATGACTTAGTCTTAGTTTGCAATTTTTTACCAGTTCTTCATGGCACGTATAAATTAATCTTACTTAGAGAGCAATCGACATGCATATACTTGCTGTCAATGAAGAGGACATTGATAAAATATTCCACAACATGCAAGAGCTTCATGTTTGCGTATACCTTTCATAGCAAAAATAGCACTACATCTGTTTTTATAAAAGAGTATACTATTCTTTTTTAGACTTTTCAAAAAAAAAAAAAAAAAAAAAATCAACTTCCTAATCTTTTATTGTGTAAATATTATTTTTATGGTTCTACTTTGCTTTACTTCTCACTTTAATTGATAAGTAGAGGTGGCGCGCAACCTCCGGTGTCCATCGCCGCTGGCAACAACCTCCAGCATCTACCACCGTCGCCAACTTCAACCTCGGTTGACACTGCTGGCAGCAACTTCCGGCGACCACGATTACCACCGGTGATAACCTCCGGTGTCCCCCACTGTCATCAGCGTCAATCTCCAGTGTCCACCAGTACTACCGCCGGCGACAACCTCTGGCGGCTGCCACTGCCAACGGCGACAACCTTCGTTGTCCCCCACTGCCGCCAGCAACAAACTCTAGCATCCCCCATCGTCGAGTGACAACCTCTGGCGACGTCGGCGGCCGCTACCGCCAATGGCGACATGCTTCTAATGTCTCCCACCGTCACCAACGTTCACCTCCGGCGTCCACCACCAATGCCGGCAAAAACCTTTGGAGTCTACCACCACTGGTGGCAGCAACCTCTGGTGGTCGCCACCACCGCTGGCGACAATCTTTGGCAGTCGCTACCGACAACAAACTTTGGCATCCCCCATCGTCATCAACGGCAACCTTAGGCGGTCTCAACCACCGCCACCGGCGTCCCCCACCATCACCGTCGTCAACCTCCGACATCTACCGCCACCACTAGCGGCAACCTCCGGCGTCCATTGCCACCACCACCGGCAACAACCTAGCTCCGGCGGTGACCACCACTACTGGCGACAACCTATGGTGTACTGTATAATATAATTTAATGCATGAAGTGTTATATAAGACACCATCTTCAAGCATTTTTTAAATATATTTCTTTTATATTATTTCTAAATTCTAATGTAAGAAGGTGACCAAGTTTATTGAGTAAATTTAGATAATACGTATTCATTAATGAATAGAATTGTGTATTATTTTAGAATAATGCTAGTGTCACTCAAAGTATATTCAAATTTTTATATTCAATGATGTGGCATGAATTGAAATTTAATTAATTATGGTTATAATTTGGATTAGTGAGTAAAAAAATAAGGTCAACTAGGGTCACAACCCATGCCACATCATTGAGTGTAAAAATTTGAGTACGGCCCTAACATTACTCATTATTCTATCATACTCATTAATGCTTAATGAGTGTAATTGGATAATATCTAAAATTAACATTAACTTTATTGAGTGTTAATGGATTTACCCGAATTTAACTGGTACTGCCCAATTACCACCCCAGTCAAAACTATAGATTTGAATCATTTGATGGACCGTCGTGAAAATCAATCAATAATTACCAATTGCAGTTTGAGTAATATTATGAGTATCTAAAAAGTATTAAATTTTTTTGTATCAAATGATGTATTAGTTGATGTAGTACAAAAAAACAAAATTAAAAATCATAATTAATGCATTACATCAACTGTCGTATCAGCTGACACATCATTTAGTGCAAAAATTTTGATACTCTTAGCATCACCAATGTAAATGTGAATGTGAAAAAATTGGGTGCCACCTAGGATTTACACATTTTTTAAAGAAAAAAAACTCATCAATACAATTGTGGAGAAGAAATGTGAATATGATGTGTCAACTAAATTATTTCATATTGGTTATTAGATAATTAATTTTTTGACTTTCAATGCACATTGTGAAGGAGGATGTAAATTATTCACATCCTCCTTCACAATGTGCATTGAAAGTTAAAAAATCAATTATCTAATAACTAATATGAAATAATTTAGTTGACACATCATATTCTACAATTACATTAGAGAGTTTTTTTTTTTTAAATGTGTAAATCCTAAATAATACCCAATTTTTTTATATGCATATTTACATTTGCATTGATGATGCTCTTACGTAGCATTACTCTTGCAATTTTGTATATAAAAATTTATAACTTTATTTGTGTTTTGTATATTCCTAACATCACTTTCTTCGTAATGACAAGCAAGAGCTAAGAAAATGCTTTTAGGACGTTTATGAATGGAATTAGGTACAATTTCGATTACACACTCTTTCCTAATTTTCTTTTTCTAGAAGAATCTTAAAGTCAACTAAAAACACCAAAAGCCCTCTCTTTCTCTTCTCTCTCTCTATTTTTTACCAACACCTAAAATGACAAAAAAAAAGCCGGCAAAATTAGCCCAGTTTAATGGGTCGATCCAATTAGCCCAATATTTATATAGGCTAAAGTTTAATTTTTAGAGGCCCAAAAAAATGCGGGATTTTTTTAGCTCAATTCAGTAGGCCCGACGATTCAATTGAGTTTGCATCAAAATAGCCCGGGGCTTTTGGGCTAGGCCCGACCCACACTATTTTATTATTATTTATTTATTTTCACTCAAAAAATAATTCAAACTTCTTAAATAATTAAAGCAATAATTAAAGCCCATTTTATTTTAAAGCTAACTAGAATGATTCAGTTAGCTTTATTGTTTGTAACTATGATTTATACATACTGTAATGCAATCTCAGACATTGAAGCAATATGTTCCAATTTAATTATTGCTTTATTGTTTAATTATTGCTTTAACTGACCAATAAAGTTAACTTTTTAAATAATTAAAGCCCAGACCATTCTAGTATCATATTTATTTCTATTTTAATTAATGTTTGATACGGTGATTGCATTATTTTACCTTTAGTAGTTAGCAGTTAGGATAAACAATAAATCATAGTATTACTTTTGTTTAGTAAATAACTTAGAATTTAATTTGGCAATTGGTATCACCATTGTTCTTTTTAGTTTATTTATTTTTCCAACAAGGGCTTTTTGGCCCGATGGGCTTTGATGAGTTGGGCTAGGCTTGACTTTTCTTTAGCCCTAGTAAAATTGGATATTAAGTGTTGGCTTGGTGGGCTTGCACTGAACCGACCCAACCCAATCCATTGTCATTGTCGGCTCTGAATGACAAACCACTACAATATGAAAAGCTTAAAAACCATAAAAAAAAAATACTGTACCCAATTAGCCTCTCCGGAATGAACAATAAGACATACCATTCTTTTCTACCAAATGGAAATACGTCTGAGAAAGCTTCTCGGTTCTCATTATTTTACATTTTCTTTTCGTAGGTGTGACACGAATATACAGTAATTATTAATTAAAAATTTTAGTAAATTATTGTGCACTATTTATTTTATAAATGTTGGAAATAATAAATGAAAAAAGAGAAACCAACTTACAACCCTTGTATTGATCGAAAATGTTAACGGTGGGATGAGGCGCGGACGATGTTGATCTCCTCTACTCTTCCTTCCCCGCCGCGAGAGCATGTCTAAGACTTACTCAATTTACAAAGGCATATTATAGGAAGAGTTTATAAAACCTGATGACACCAGTTTGGATCCCTGCTCGGGGAAGGCAGCAATTGAGGACGGGCAGGGTCACAGGTCCAGCGAGCATACCAATCATGCGAGCACCCACAAGATAGGATAACGAGCACGAGGAGTGCAGAGTGAACCAAGTTGATAATCATCTCCGGAAATCATGGAGCCATGTCTGCTCGCGCCCGAGATTTCAGGCTAAAAATCAGGGATTGACTCCCAATCACGCCCAACAATCATTCCTCCTCATTCAAGTGGGATTGACATCCCTTGATATCAGCCACTAATCACTCCATTACTACTATAAAAGCCAAGCAAGTCTTTGGTCAAAGGTATGTGAACAATCCACAAGCTAACACATGGCAACATAGATAAGCAAGTTCTTACTCTCACACCCGAGTGTCTTAGCAGGGCAAGCCCCTGCCTTTACCCTAGTGTGTGTGTGTTCTTGTCTCTTTCAGTTTGCTAGGCAAAGCCCAGATATCCCAATCTTCAAGAGAATTCCAGAGAGTTCCTGCCCGCAACATTTTTGCATCATTAGTTGGTTCCGTTGCCAGAAAATAAATTTTTATTCTCTTCCTTAAGAATATCCAACCCTAAACACATCCCATAAAAAAAAAAGGTACAGAACGGTGCTAACCTTTTGGTGGAGGAGCCTGTCTCGGAGTATATTGGTGGCGAAGAAGCGCTGCCACCTCCACAACAGCCCAGAAATCATGCATGCACCAACAAACCTAAACACCCAGATAACCAAGTTATAATTCGCGGCTGCCCGTGCAAATTCAGCCCAATTGGGCTATGTTGGGCCAACAAATCACGCAGGGCGTCCAACCCGCCACCGCTTCCTCGAGCCAACGCTAGAGTTGAACTCCGAGATCAACTTAATACTCGACAAGGTTTTACCACGGCCCTAGAAGTCACCCCGCTAACCGAGCGAGCTCAGCTGGCCGCTCTGACGAACTAGGCTTAATACTTTAGCTGAATGTATACGCTGATCAACAGTTGCTCTCTATAGGGCAACTAATGGTGCCAGTGGAGGATCAACTCTTCCCTAACGTTCCAACAGTGAGCGCACCACATCCCCCTCCTTCCGTAACTCAGGGTAGCCGAGGGGTCCGCCAAGAGCCACCTATTAACCCGGTAAGTACCGGAGCTAATGGGAGGCCCAAACCAAGAAGGGAAAACAGGAAGGATGGTCGCGGTAGAGCCCCCCTGCGCTCAGTGGCCCAGGGGGTTCCAAGCATCCACAGCAAGATAGCCTTGCCGGATGGTTCGCATAGGAAGGACCATGCGCACAGTGAGGAAACAGAGTCCTTCCCACCATCCCGGAAGGATCTAAGGGAGTAATACAACTTCTTCCAGCCATTCTGTAAGCTACGCAGTCACTGGGAAAGACAAAGTCTGTATGAGGCCCCTAGGTAGGGTATGTCACCTCATCAGCCATAACAACCCGAACAGGTACCCCTCCCACGGACAGACGGTGAACACCAGCCCGACGAAACATCTCTACGTCGTTAATCAGGGCTTTCCAATCAAACATCCACCTCTGAGTTTGAAAGTTAATCTCGAGTGCCTCATCGACCGCTGCATTCAGCTCCTTGCCTTCAACTAAAAAGGCATTCACATTCCCCTTTGGATGTACTGCCACTTCAGCAGCCGGGGGAAATGGCCATCCCATCCTCGATTCAACGAGTCAGCACTTTCTCATCTCATTTCTCTGTCTTATTGGGGAAGTCGCTAAACAGTCGATGACACTTGGGCTTGGAGCGAGCAGAGATCCTCTTGGATTTTTTGTCAGTACTAAATACAAAATATCTCCTGAGTATCGGCAATGAAGGTTCATAGCCGAGCAAACGACACATTACGACAAACGAACTCAACACGCAGGCCGTGTTCAACATGAGATCAGAGGGAACGACATGGCCCTCCATCATGAACTCGACGATAAAAGGGTCTAGGGGTAACGCCATCCCACATGAAAGAAATCATAGAAAAATACCACTCGATTTTCTTGGCCACGCAAGTCAACACCTCCTTCTCAAGGGTCGAAGACTTGAACCCTATAATCCTGCTCGTTGATTCCCAAAGTGGCAAACCTCATTGGCTACTACCAGGGACCTAGTCATTTTAATAACAACAATAAATATCAATTCGTATTCTAACAAAGACACTTATATAAGAAATATGAGGTAGTTACAGGTAACATGGAGTGTTATAGTTGAAAACGGAAATAAGGAATATAACTCCCATTTCTCTCTCCCAAGTCCCAATTAATAATTTGCTTGTGAACCAATCAAAGACAATATTAGGCCTAAAAAAATTGTAAGGAATAAATTTTTCATGGTCATTGGATACTCTCTCTCTCTCTCTCTCTCTCTCTCTGTATGTGGGCTGGGCTGGTACTTTATTTGAATGTTTAAAATATTGGATCTTCAGTAGAGAAACCCAATAGGATGTTATGATAATTGAAATGGGCCATTGGGCTGAATATTATTATAATACATTAAAGTGATCCATTGGACTACATAGAACAATTCAACTAGGCTAGGGAAATGAGCCCACATTGGCAAAAAATAAATAAAATGAAAAAACCCAAAATCGACGACCTAGACCGAAACCCGAAAACCAAAACCGAGGTGCAACCAAACCATTTCGGGACTATTGAGCTTGGAACCGACTCCAGCCGGTTTGGTGGCAGTTTTAGTTCAAAACCAAGTCAAGCCGACCCGTGCTCACCCCTACCCAAGACGCTTTATATACCAAGAGCGGGATTCAGTTTGTCAGAGACTGTAAAATCCTAGAATGTGTGGACTTCATTTTTGGCTTCCTAAAAGTAATTTGATATGGGATATTCAATTTCTAGAAAATAATCGATAGAGAAAAACAAACCCATATGTTGGCTTCTTAAAAGTTATCCTTTTAAAAATTATTCAATTGAAAAAAATAGCCGTACGTCTAATAAACCACTCACCATAAATTAATGTCAAAAAACTAAATTTGCCCTGCGATAATCAATTTCATGAATATAGACGTGCAAAGCTCGTGCAAAGTGCATGCAACATCCGTGCAACATACATACACCTTACTAGTGCAACACACATCCACCTCACTAGTCTTTTTAAAAAGTTAGATTTTTAACAATGAAATGAGATGCATCAAAAGAACCAAGAAATCAGGTCTATGAACCATATATTGAGCATCCAAACATAATTTATATAACACTACATAAATTTAACATACAAGTATAATTTATAGCATAAAGGTAATATGTATGCTAATGTAGCCAAAATCATTGGACACTTATCCTTTATTCATAAACTGATTATATTCCATTGAAACAACTTAAGCAAGTGCCTAAATCCTCGCCGATACTATAGTCTACGAATTGGGACTTTTTCTTTCTTGATTTCTTGCTTGGTAATACCGATAGACTTTAGCCATAACAATTTCATCAACATGCTTACATTACCATTTTCTCTACCTTTTACTGAACATTAAAGGAGCAATAAATGTTGCTAAGCCAACAACAAATCCCACTTCAACACTGATGAAGACCCCATTCGGTTCGCCTGCCTCCTCCGATGGAGCTGGTGACAATCATTGCCCTTCTTCAGCAATACATCTTATGTTCAACTGAGACCCGCATAATCTCTTGTTTCCTTCAAAAGAAGTTTCTGTGAAGGTTTGAAGTTGGAGCCCTGCTGGGATCCTTCCTTCCAGTAGATTATAGGACAAATTCAGGAAAGAAAGGAATGTGAGGCTAGCAAGCTCTGTGGGGATCCTTCCTGTTAGATTGCTCTCCGACAAATCTAATGAGCCAGCTGCTTCAAATTTCTAATTAATGATGGGATTAAGCCTGTAAATGCCTTATTTGGGCGGCCGACTGGTGGGACCGTCGCTGGCTACTACCACGGACCTAGTCATTTTAATAACAACGATAAATATCAATTCGTAGTTTAACAAAGACACTCGTATAAGAAATATGAGGTAGTTATAGGCAACATGGAGTGTTATAGTTGAAAATGGAAATAAGGAATATAACTCCCATTTCTCTCTCCCAAGTCCCAATTAATAATTTGCTTGTGAACCAATCAAAGACAGTATTAGGCCTAAAAAAATTGTGAGGAATAAATTTTTCATGGTCATTGGATACCTCTCTCTAGATCTCTCTCTCTCTCTCTCTCTCTCTGCATGTGGGCCGGGATAGTACTTTATTTGAATGTTTAAAATATTGGATTTTCATTAGAGAAGCCTAATAGGATGTTATGATAATTAAAATGAGCCATTGCACTGAATATTATTAGGAGAAATTGCTGGCCGGTCCACTTTCTTAAACTTTTTTTTCTCTCCAATCCACCCTTTTTTTTTAACTGCTAATAGGTACTTTGAGAATTTTCATCCTAAAATGTCTTCAACATCGTTGCTTCAGATTTGAGATTTGAATTGATGTATAAATAATTTCATATTGTAAATATAGTATTTCCTCATGTTTGGGTATCAATTTTCATGTATAAAACACGAATTTGATCAAATTTAAATTTTTTGAGTTCATCCCGTTTTTCTTGGGCTGTTTTGGCCACTTTAATATCTGTTTTAGGCTTCGAATTTGTTTAAAATCAATCCCATATTGTTATCCTAACTTAGTACTACATTTGTGCACAATTTTTTTACCAATAAAATACTATTTTTAAGCTCCAAATCGAGCTTGATAGTGTGCTGTCCGAAAACAGAGGGAGATGTTCTTGGACTGATTTAATTCGTCAATCGTAGTAAGCTGGGAAATTCAAACGATGCCTTGGTTGCTCATCGCGATGCCTAGGTTGCTCATCGCGATACCTTTGTTTCTCATCGCGATGCCTTGGTTACTCATCGCGATGCCTTGATTGCTTATCACGATGATTAACCCACGCGATGCCTTAGATTACTCATCGCGATACATTTTGTTACTGAGGCGCGCGTGTTTTTCTTTCATTAATGGCATGATCGTCTTATCACCCCAAAAATGCCTTTTTTCGATTTTAAAAAAAGATAACTAGACTGGAGCGATTACAAATGTTTAAAAAGGGACCGGCATATAATTCACCCATATTATTATAATACTTTTAAGTGATCCATTGGACTATCATAGAACAATTCAACTGGGCCGGGGAAATGAGCCCACATTGGCAATAAATCATTAAAACGAAAAACCCGAAACCGACCCGACTGAGACCGAAACTCTAAAATCGAAATCGAGGTGTAACCGAATCGTTTCGGGCCTACTGAGCTTGGAAACGAATCCAGCCAGTTTGGTGGCAGTTTTTGCTCAAAACTGAGCCGAGCCAACCCGTACTCACCCCTACGCAAGACGCTGTATATACTAAGAGCAGGATTCAGTTTTTCAGAGATTGCGAAATCCTAGAATGTGTGGAATTCATTTTTGGCTTCGTAAAAGTAATTTGATATGGGATATTCAATTTCTAGAAAATAATTGGTAAAGAAAAACAAACCCATATGTTGGCTTCTTAAAAGTTATCCTTTTAAAAATTATTTTATTGACAAAAATAGTCGTACGTCTAACAAGTAAGATAATGTGTGTGTGGGGGGGGTTATTAAGTGTAAACACTTAGAATCTTTAGGGAATGTTAATGTATATTTTCAATGTTTATTCAGTTTGTTGTTTTATATATATTAAAAGTAGTTGGGAAGCCATGTTGATGCTATGAAATCTATGGTAGTACTTTAATTCAACGTTCTATATATTAGATTTGGGTTAAGTAAGATAATGTGTGGGGGGTTAAATGTAAACACTTAGAATCTATAGGGGGTGTTAGTGTATATTTTCAATATTTATTCAGTTTATTGCTCTATATATGTTAAAAGTAGTTGGGAAGCCATGTTGATGCTATGAAATCCATGGTAGTACTTTAATTCAAAGTTCTATATATTAGATTTGGGTTAAGTAAGATAATGTGTGGGGGGTTAAGTGTAAACACTTAGAATCTATAGAGGGTGTTAGTATATATTTTTAATGTTAATTCAGTTTATTGTTCTATATATGTTAAAATTAGTTGGGAAGCCATGTTGATGCTATGAAATCTATAGTAGTACTTTAATTCAAAGTTCTATGTATTAGATTTGGGTTAAGTAAAATAATGTGTGGGGGGTTAAATGTAAGCACTTAGAATCTATATGGGGTGTTAGTGTATATTTTCAATGCTAATTCTGTTTATTGTTCTATTTATGTTAAAAGTAGTTGAGAAGTCATGTTGATGCTATGAAATTCATAGTAGTACTTTAATTCAAAGTTCTATATATTAGATTTGGGTTAAGTAAGATAATGTGTTGGGGGTTAAGTGTAAACACTTAGAATCGATAGAGGGTGCTAGTGTATATTTTTAATATTAATTCAGTTTATTGTTCTATTTATATTAAAAGTAGTTGGCTTAAATCGCAATTCGGTCACCCTACTTTGACAGAAAATTCATTACGCTCACCCTACAATTTTTTTTTCCAATTTCATCACTATACTTGGCATAAATCCCACGTTAATCACTCCATCCAGATTTTTGGATGAAAAACTTACTATTTTTTTTAAATTCCAAAAATACCCTTACTAATAACTATCAATTTAATCACTGCACTTAGACATAAATATCAAGTTCATCACTCCATCCTGATTTTTGAATAAAAAGTTTAAAATTATCCTAAAAACCCGAAAATGTCATTACTAAAATATTAAAATTCATTGCAACCAAAAACAAACAAAAACCCAAAAATTGAGCAACTAGGAAAAAAGATTAATATTTAATTATCCTAAAAACCCGAAAATGTCATTACTAAAACATTAATATTTAATCTATTACTAATCCTAATTAAATTAACATTAATATTTAATATTATAACTACATTGAGATAAATGACTAATACTTTTAATTAGATTAAGATAAAAATTTGTTATAATTAAATTTCTTAGGAATTTTCTATAATACACTTGAAAAATGGCATGTACCACATGATTGACTTAACGGATTTTTTCTAGTGGTGTCATTAACCCTTATTTAAATATCGATAATTACTTATGAATAATTTATAATAATATTTTAAGCTTACTTTATTCTACAATAATAACTATCTCATAATAATTTAATGCATTTGTTTAATATAATTAGTTTTATATAAAAAAAAAGTCAAGCTAAAGACTTTATTGCTTTAGAAAAGACCAACATAATCTTTTATTAATTTTGATTAAGAATTCTGATAAGTTACCCTAATTTTTGTTTAATATTTTTAAGAATTAGTATGAAATTATGTTATTTTATTATATTTGAAATAACTTATTTAACTGATTTGATTATTTTAAATATTTTATACACAAAATTTTATGCTATTAATCTTAATGCATTTTCAGTCAAAGTAGGGTGACTAAATAGCGATTTAAACCATCAAAATATTATAAGGTAAAGGGCATTTTGGTCTTTTTGCAGCCCTCCATCCAACAAAACTAACGAAAGTCAAGCGTGGTGAGCTTATTGACTCAACATGCCAAGTATAGTGATGAAATTGAGAAAAAAATTTGTAGAGTGAGCTTAATGAATTTTCTGTCAAAGTAGGGTGACCAAATTGCGATTTAAGCCAAAGTAGTTGAGTAGCCATGTTGATGCTATGAAATTCATGGAAGTACTTTAATTCAAAGTTCTATATATTAGATTTGGGTTAAGTAAGATAATGTGTAGGGGGTTAAGTGTAAATATTTAAAATCTATAGGGGGTGTTAGTGTATATTTTCAATGTTAATTCAGTTTATTGTTTTATATATGTTAAAAGTAGTTAGGAAGCCATGTTGATGCTATGAAATCTATAGTAGTACTTTAATTCAAAGTTCTATAAATTAGATTTGGTTAAGTAAGATAATGTGTGGGGGTTAAGTGTAAACACTTAGAATCTATAGGGGTGTTAGTATATATTTTCAATGTTAATTTAGTTTATTGTTCTATATATGTTAAAAGTAGTTGGGAAGCCATGTTGATACTATGAAATCCATAGTAGTACTTTAATTCAAAGTTCTATATATTAGATTTGGGTTAAGTAAGATTATGTGGGGGGTTAAGTGTAAACACTTAGAATCTATGGGGGTGTTAGTGTATATTTTTAATATTTATTCAGTTTATTATTCTATATATATATATGTTAAAAGTAGTTGGGAAGTCATGTTAATGCTATGAAATTCATGGTAGTACTTTAATTCAAAATTTTATATATTAGATTTGGGTTAAGTAAGATAATGTGTGGGGGGTATAGGGGGTGTTAGTATATATTTTCAATGTTAATTCCGTTTATTGTTCTATATACGTTAAAAGTAGTTGGGAAGCTGTTGATGCTATGTAATCCATGGTAGTACTTTACTTCAAAGTTATATATATATATTAGATTTGGGTTAAGTAAGATAATGTTTGGGGAGGTTAAGTGTAAACACTTAGAATCTATAGGGGGTGTTAGTGTATATTTTTAATGTTAATTTAGTTTATTGTTCTATATATGTTAAAAGTAGTTGAGAAGCCATGTTGATGCTATGAAATCTATATTTATTGTTCTATATATGGTAGTACTTCTGTAAACACTTATAATCTATACTTCTATTTTATTTTTTATTTTTTAGAAATATAAAAAACTAATCTGTTTTAAGGACACTGTGTCTAACACAGGCCTCGGACCATACGCAAGAGTTTTTTCAAGATCGACAACAGATTGTTTCTCTTATAATTTTGTTTATGTTTACTCCTGTAATCTGTTAATTCCTTATATTATTGTAATATATTATTTGTAACAATCTCGGTACACTGCAAGTCAAAATTAAGATGATAATCTTCATTAGCTACAATAAAAGAGTATAAATGGAAGTAATTTTGTCTAAATATTGTCCACAGCACCCTCTTCTGGTGCATGCAACTTTCAATGGAAGCAAAGACAATCGTTTCCTGTTTTCAATAGGACGATGAATGATTGATGCTTGCTGGGAGAATATATATGATGGTAGTCAATGCGAATGGCAAGTTAAGAATGACGGATTCTACTTGCACAACATGTTACGTTCGTACGGGAAGCAATATGACTGGCGTTGAAGTCTCTCGCTCTACGCCTCTACCCACAAAGATTCAATGTGTTTTTTCTCTCAAGTCTTGAATAAAATTCTCTCTCTCTCTCTCTCTCTCTCTCTCTCCTACGGACCACCATCACCTCCTCCGGCTCCTCTCCTCTTACCTATAAATAATGCCTCGGGGCGGTGGGCCAAATTTAAATCGCTCATCAATGTTCTTCTCAAACAATCAATCAAAGTCAGCTACTCAGCTGAGATTTACTTTCATCAAAGTTAGTTGAGATTTTTAAGAGGGTCGTTAACCATGCACAACCGGAGCCGATTGGCCAGCTCCGGTGAACATTCACTCAGAAAATTCAGCCACACTTTTATACTCATATTCATTCACAGATTTCATTTACATTACACTTCAAGTCGGTATACAACAGTTTAAAGCATTGTTATAAATGTATTACATGGATGTAGCATTTTCTAATTAATGTGTAGTGGAAACTGATTTTTTTTTTTTTGGATAATGTATCAATGATTCTATTATCATTATTAAGATATAATAAATGTACGTTAAATATTCCCTTAGTTCAGGCAAAAGTCCACTATTTTATTGTTCATTATTTTATTTTAGGGTATTTCATATAAAGAGTCAACTTTTAAAAAGTATGCCTACAATTTTCAATTATTTATAACTTTACCCTTCACATGTGATATAAACATATTAACTATGTTAAAATAATTTTGTAATTATGACCAATTCTAATGATATATATATATATATATATATATAAAACGTAGACTCTTTGAGTAAAACTGAGGGAGTAATAATTTGACATTGTCTTAGGTTAATTATTTTTATTTTTTATTTTTTATTTTTTTTAGGGGGGGGGGGTGATGAAGGGAGTATGCTCCACTTCTGCCTTCACAATGAAGACTTGAGACATGTTAAACAACCGTTTTATTAGCCAATCCATCAAGTCAAATAATTTTCCAGCAGATCAAATTTTCAAAAACATGCAACCAGCAGTTTTACAACTGAACGGTATTAAGAGAATGAAACAATAAACTTAATTATGGACAATACAGAAAGGATTCCTATATATCATCATGCGGATCTACGAGTAGAAATCTCAGTTCAAGACCTTGTAGTGCTTCTTTGAGGCGCAATTTAGTTCACAACTCTACAATTCTTTCTGATTTCACCTCCGTGACCAGTCATAACATCAATCGAACCCATGTGAACCATTGCAGCCGCAAACTTATTAGCCCATGTAGTCCCAAGCTTTGCGTGTTTCCTCGCCATCCCAGCCGTTAAAGAGCTAGTCATAAGCATTTGGTCCGATGTTAGTAAACCACGATGACTCTTTAAATTTGAATAGTACTTATTATCCAATCTATTTGGCGTATGAACATCAAGTGGCACTGTAGGGTCCGTTGCTGCCGATGGTGGAGGACATTTTCTTTTTAGGTCTCTAGCAAACTTAGGATCTAGTGAAGGATCTTGCGGGTGAGTGGAATTAAAGGAGTAGAGTCGGTTTGAGAAGGAGGAACAACGAGAGACTCCAACAGAATGTGCTCCCGAGAGAGTCACCATTTCATCTAAAGAAAGTCCTTTCTTTGCAAAATTTTCTTTGAGTTGTTGGGCACTGAAGGAAGGAGGAGGGAGGTGTTGAGAAGGCTCGTCTTTCATGGATACTCTTCCATCACGACGCCCTGAAGGGACAGCATACTTGATATTGCCAACTTTGAAGGCACTGTCACGAGCTGCAAATGTTAGAATGTCTGCACATGAGACTGTGTGAGGGCAGAGGGCTTCAAGCTCGGCTTTAGCCTCATCGATCACTTCAAATCCTCTCAGGCTAGGATTGTTGGCAGGGTGCTCTTTCTCTGATGGATTACTCGGTGTTGAGTCAAGCAATACAGAAGCATCACAACCCTGAAAGAAACGTACATCACAGAACATCATTAATTCATCCAATTATAAAGTTGTTTGTTTTCTATTAAGGTTCAAGAAAATACTCAAGGTACCGCAAAAAATAAAGCTATATTCCAAGTTCCAGAGTGAACGTTTGAGGACTGAAAGGAAGTATGTACCCTAACAAAGCAATCGTGAAAATGCATTCTAATAAGGCCTGCAGCTATGCCAGGGTTCTGCGACACTGCCTTGTTCACAGCTTTTCTTACAATGGCCTCCGCAGACGGGCAAGTTGATACGTAGAATCCAACTTTCAGAGATGCCAATGAAACAGTTGAAAATGTGGAGAGAGTGAGAAAGAAAATCAAGAAAAAACTTTTGTTTGGCAAATGAACTTTAAAATTTGTCATTTTAAACAGGAAATGAAGTAGGGATTAATAAAATGTAAGTGATGGGGATGAACTGAAAGATCAAGAGGATATATATATATCATATATATATATATATAGTTTATATAGGTGGATTAAAAAGTGAAAGAATTTGTTCACAAAGCGTGTGCATAGCTTGCATACAGAGGAGCTTGAAGTTGTCAAAGTTTGAACAGTTGTTGATTCCAATTAGACATGGAACTTTCATATGTCTAATCTCTCTTCTTTGCTCCTTCCATGCATGATCTCTTCTTCTACCTAATTTGTTTCAGTGTTTGATACACTTCTCTTTATATCTATTTATTATTATTGTTTCAAATTTAAAGGTTTTTTTAACTGGCCGGCATCAACCAGGACAAGATTTTAAACTATTCTCAAAAGAGTGGTTTACGCGGAAGAGTATAGAGTTTAAACCAGTATAAATTGGTTTAGGTAGGCTTGCCATTGAACTGTCAGAAATTGTTAACTGGCACTGTAAGGGATTCGGAATACTCGTTTTTTGTCAGATGAAGAAGCTAACCAATAATTAGAAATTGTTAACTGGCCTTAATGTGAAGGATTAGAAATACTCGTTTTTTATTGTCATATGAAGAAGCTAACCAATAATTAGAAACTGTTAACTGGTACTGTGAAGGATTAGAAAAATGATACAATAGCTAATTACAATTAAAGCGCCTAAGAGCATATACAATGGATTACTCCCTCCACCCTCTAAAAGCAATTTTAGAGTTTTTTACCTTCCCCCAATCCCAATGGACCCTTTATCCCAACTTCTTCCTCTAAAACCCACTAAACCCCTCTTCAAATATAAAATATCTTTTAACTTGAATGGCAGTAACTTTTTTTCTCCATTTCTTTTCTCTCTCCTCCCCTACCCCTCTCCCTCTCCCCTCACTTTCACACACACAAATAAAGATTTGTTCCCTCGCTTTCTTTATATTTTAAATATAATAATGTAGTAAAAAAAATTAAATATATTAATGTAATTAAATTATTAGTTTTGTCACATATGTGTTTTAAATAATTGAAATTGAAATTATTAAAACATAAGTACTATAATTTTTATAGAATTTAAAATTTAATTGTGCTAGAAAAATAAAATAAAAATAGAATGATAGTTAAATTTGTTAGTTGAGATGAGAAATATTTAATTTTTAGAGGGTTGTATAGAGAGTGTTTGTTGGAGTGGATTTTTTTTAGAGTGTTAAAAAAGTGAAACTAGAACAGAAAACGATGTGTTTAGAGCGTGAAATATGGTAGAATTTCTGTGGATGCTAAGTCCTAACCTGCTATGCAACTTAATACATGTGTTCACAAGGTGACAGCCAACCCGAAATGTTACTGTGTGTATAATAGTCAACGCCAAAGAGAACGTAAGAACTCAACCAAGAACTATCATAAACGAAGACTGCATACCCAACAATACAAGCCAAAAACTGACAAACTGCTCAGAGAAATACGTGAATTTTAAGCCCCCTAATGATTATATTATTCAATTAATCCGGAAACAGAAAGATCGCGATTGGAAAATCATATAACTCACTTCTTTATCTTACTGAAACTATTGGTCAATATATAAGCTGATCCAATCCAAGTTTCACTCTTATTACAAAAGATTGTTTCGCCCATAATTTAGGATCTGCAGGTACTAAAAGTGTTCTTACAAAACATTTTTCTGTTTAAACTCACTTCAAAGCTCTACACTGCCCGTTGGAGATTGATACTCTCCTGAGCAGTTCACTTTTCCACAGGAGTCGCTAGCAAAAAAACGATAATAATATTAATTATTATATCAAAATCACTACTGCAGGGAAAAGCAAGCCACAACACGCACGCACGAAAAAACATGAAGAATGATATAAATGAGAATAAACATATAATGAAGTTGACATAAGAGACTGACTTCCATGCTAACCTCCCTAGGGGGAATGGATGGTCAAGTCCAGGTATTCAACAGCAGCTGTTCCAACCAACTGCAAGAGCAGAAGGATATGCATCAGTTTAGGAGAAACCAACATTTAATAAACAATAATCTCGGACCCTACTAAAAGAAAGACAAATAAGAAGCCTAATAAAACCCTGTTGGTGTTAATCTAGAGATGGTGATGGTGGCTAAAATACTTGAGGGACTTGTTTATATGGTGGGCTATAGCAATTCAAAGATTATGCAGAAAAACAACAAAAAGAAGATAATGTTTGAGGCTGAACTCTTATTTATTTTAATTGATCTCTCTTTTTTTTTTTTGTACAATCACAACTAGAGAGACCTCACATATTTATAGTGAGAGATAGAACACCCTAGAATGAATATTAACTCTCTAGTGCATGAACTCCATACCAATAGTTTTGTTTGACTGAAGATACATGAATGTATCAGTACCAGCACATTACTCAACATACTCCCCCTTAATGTGGTGTTCCTGAACTCCAAGAGCTTTTCTCAAATTTTGAAACTTTTCTCTTTGTAGAGCCTTTGTAAAAATATCAGTTACTTGATCATTAGACTAGCAAAACTTCAGTTGCACCTCCTCTTCTTCAATTGCTTCGCGAATAAAATGATGTTTGATGACTATGTACTTTGTTCTTCCATGAAAGACTGGATTCCTAGCCATAGCGATGGCTGATTTATTGTCACAATGGATAGTAATAGCTTCTTGTTTTTCACCAACGTCTTCAAGTATTCTTTTCAGCCATATTGCTTGTTGAGTTGCCAAACCAGCTGAAACATATTTACCTTCTGCAGAAGAATGAGCAACAGATTGTTGCTTCTTTGAGCTCCACGAGAATGCGCCTGATCCGAGTGAGAAAACATATCCAAAAGTGCTTTTCATATCATCCATACAACCAGCCCAATCACTGTAACAATAGCCAATTAACTTTGCTTCAACCTTGCTGTCATATTTGATTCCATAGTTCAAAGTGCCTTGAATATTGTATCTAAGTACCCTTTTAGCTGTACCTAGATGAAGATGACTAGGTCGATCATTCATGAATCGAGAAAGCAAACTTGTTGTGAACATGATATCTGGTCGCGTGTTAGTGAGGTAAAATAAATTACCAATCAGACTTCTGTAGTTACTAGCATCAACCTTCTTTCCTACATCGTCTTTCTTCAATTTTTCATTCATAACTAATGGTGTATCAGTTGGATTACACCCACGCATCCCAAACTTCTTCAATATTTACTCAGCATATTTCTTTTGACAAATAAAGACTACATCGTTGTCTTGGTAAATTTCTATTCCAAGAAATGATGTAGCAAGCCCAAGTCATTCATCTCATATCTCCTCATCATTTCTTTTCTAAAATATTCAATCATCTCCAAATTATTTTCAGTAAAAATCAAATCATCCACATAAAGTGCAATAATTAAGATATCTGTCATACCTTGTCGTTTGACATACAAAGTAGGCTCATTATGACTCTTCTCAAAGCCTTTCTCCATGAAATAGCTATCAATGTTGCTATACCATGCTCTTGGTGCTTGTTTCAGCCCATAAAGAGCTTTTTTCAATCGATAAACCTTCCGCTCTTGGCCTTCTATCACAAAGCCTTGAGGTTGCTCCACATATACTTCTTCTTTCAACTCTCCGTTCAAGAATGCTGACTTTACGTCTAGCTGATACAACTTTCAGCCCTTTTGGGCTGCAAGGGAGATTAATGCTCTAACAGTGTCTAGACGTGCCACGGGAGCAAACGTTTCTTCATAATCAACACTGGGCTGCTGTGAATAGCCCTTAGCGACAAGTCTTGCTTTATTTTTATGGACTGAACCATCTGGGTTATGCTTCACTTTGTACACCCATTTCACACCAATTGCTTCTTTGTCATTTGGCTTTTCGACCAGCTCTCATGTCTTGTTCTTTTCAATTGAGTTTATTCCGTCTTGCATTGCCTTTCTCCAATTAACATTCTTCCTTCATGGCTTCTTCAAAATTGTCCGGTTCCACGACACAATAATTGCACCTAGCATAGATGTCACTCAAACTCCTCATTTTTCTTGAAGTTGAGCTTGGGGATGAAGAGCTAGAGCTTGGTGTAGATGGAATATGTTGCTCGTTCTCCGATGAAGCTGGACCAGCTGGAACTTGTTGCTGACTCTCAGCTGGTTCTTGTTGTAATATCACCGTCGAAATCATTAATTTCTCCTCGATCTTCTCTTCTTGCCAATTCCACGAAGCCTTCTCATCAAATATAACATCTCGACTGATGATCACCTTCTTGGTCTTCAAATTATAAATTCTATAGCCCTTTGACACAGAGCTATAGCCAATAAAAATGCATCTCTCACTTGTTTTTTCAAGTTTTGTCCTCTTTTGTTTAGGAATTTGAGCATAGCAAACACACCCAAAAACTTTAAGGTGGTTCACCGATGGTTTTCTTCCGCTCCATGCTTCGAATGGTGTCTTATTCCACACAGCTTTTGTTGGGCATCTATTCAGCAGGTACACAGCTGTATTGACAGCTTCGGGCCAGAATTCTTTGGGAATTCCTTTCTCGAACAACATAGACTTTGCCATGTCCATCATAGTCTGATTCTTCCTTTCGGATACACCATTTTGTTGAAGTGTATAGCCAACATTAAGCTGTCTTTCCACACCTTCGTCTTCACAAAATTTATCAAACTCATTGGAGGTGTACTCCTTTCCCCTATCACTTCTCAAAACTTTTATAAACCTACTACTTTGTTTTCCAACAAACGCTTTAAACTTCTTAAATACAACAAATACTTCAGATTTTTGTCTCATAAAATAAACCCATGTCATGCTAGTCAAGTCATCAATAAATAAAATGAAATACCTATTTTTTGCATGACACAAGGTATTCGTAGGACCACACACGTCTGTGTGCACCAATTCCAGCTAGACATGCCCAAACGGTTCAAACCGCCGGTTCCGGTTTCAAACCGCCGGTTCTAAAAACTGTCAGACAACAAACCGTAACCGAACCGACAAATCACGGTTCCGGTTCCGGTTCCGAACCGCCTAATCCGGTTCCGGTTCCGGTTCCAAACCGTAATTTTTAATTATTTTTTTAATATTTTCTTATAATTTTTTTTTAAAAAAGATTTCATCTTAAAACTTTGTACAAAGCATTTTTTGAATTTTTGAAACTTTGTAAACTTTTCATCTTTGAAATTATAGAGTAAACAAAGCAATTTCAAAATTTAAAATTTAAATTTTGGTGCTTTTTCACGGTTTAGAACAGGCGGTTCCGGTTCCAAACCGGCGGTTCACGGTTTTGAGAAATTGGAAACCGAAACCGAACCGTGTAACCGGCGGTTCCGGTTCAAGGACGGTTCCAGTTCCTCACGGTTCCGGTTTATGTGATTTTTTGGGCGGTTCGGTTCCGGTTCGAACCGCCGGTTCCGAACCGTTTGGGCATGTCTAATTCCAGCACTTCTTTGGGTTGCCAAGCTCCTTTTTTTGGGAATGGTTGGCGATGATGTTTGCCAAGCACATCCTTCACATACTCCATCTTTTTCTGCAATTTTTGGTAACCCGTATACCATGTTCTTTTGAGAGCGTAGTTTAAGAATGTTGTAATTTAAATGTCCAAGCCTCTTGTGCCATAGACAAGAGTCGTTTACTTCTGTAGCCATCATGCTGAAGTTTTTCTTATAATTAAGAGAGAGGAAAACTTCTGCTATTGGACATTTTTACCACAGCAACACCTCTTCCTTGTGAATCAAAAATGATGCACTCCCGATTCTCAAATTGCAGAGAATAACCATGCTTCAAAAGTTGTCCAATGCTCAAAAATTCGCAGCTAATTTAGGAACATAAAGAGTATCACGGATTACCTTATCTCCTTGTTTTGTTGTAACTCCAATGTTGCCTTTGCCTTCCACTTCAACATATTCTCCATTGCCCAATTTAACCTTTGAGCGAAATAAATAATTCATGTCAACAAAGGCTTCTTTGTTTGCTTTCATGTGGGTGCTACAACCACTGTCCAAGTACCACACATTTTCATACTCTTCAGTTGCCGTTTGACAAGCGAAGAACAGATTCCCTTCACTATTTTCAGCTTCAGCAAATGCAACGTGCTACTGGTTGCCAAACCGACAATCCTTCTTCACGTGCCCAAACTTTTTGTAATTATGACACTGTGGCTTGCCTTGTTCCAGCAATCTTTCTCTTCATGGTTGCTCTTCTTGCATATTCCGCACCATTTACTTGATTCTCCATCATTTCCTCGTTCGCCATAGGTGCCTCTTCTTCTTGCAGACGAGCTTTTTCTTTTTCCTCTGCCTCTACCAAATCTGCCACCACCTCTAGGAGACTCTTTTCATCATTGGATTGAAGTATGAGCTTAGATTGAAATGCACTTTCAACAGATTTTTCAGTGCGTCGTAACAATCTTTGCTCATAGGATCTAAGTGAACCCATCAACCCTTGAACGGACATGGTTTCCAAGTCCTTAGTCTCTTCTATAATAGCCACCAATAGGATCAAATTTTTCAGTCAAGCTAATCAAAATTTTATCAACAAATCTGCGATCATCTATTGTATCTCCATGTGACTTCATTTGATTCACCAATTCAGACAATCTATTAAAATACTCATTCATACTTTCATTTTTTCATTTTCGAAATCTCTCTTCAGAGACTGAAGCTTAACAGTTCTTACCTTTGAATCTCCTTCAAACTCTTGCTACAGAGTTTCCCATGCTTCCTTGGCAGTTTTTGCTCTCATGATCCTTGGAAATATGGCATTTGAGACTCCTCTTTGAATCATCCCAAGAACGCCGGAATCTATGATTTCTTTCTTCTTCAATTCTTCACGCTCTGCTACTGTAAGTTCGCTGCATCTGCTGGTTCTTCATTCCCATGTTTCACTAGCTCTAGGACATCCAAAGATCTGAACGAAGTCTCCATTTTTACTACCCAAAAATCATAATTTTCTCCTTCAAATAAAGGAACTTGAACATTGTTGTAGATTAATGCAACATTAGTTATTGGAAGGTTGCTTGAGGAAGCCATGATCTTCTGTCACACTACTGTTCTGCTGTTGTTCTGAACAAGGATCTGTAGCTCTGATACCACTTTGTTGGTGTTAATCTGGAGATGGTGATGGTGGCTAAAATACATGAGGGACTTGTTTATATGGTGGGCTGTAGCAATTCAAAAATTATGCAAAAAAACAACAAAAGGAAGATAATGTCTGAGGCTGAACTCTTATTTATTTTAATTGATCTTTTCTTCTTTCTTGTTTTTTTTTTTTTTTTTTGTACAATCACATCTAGAGAGACCTCACATATTTATAGTGAGAGATAGAACACCCTAGAATGAATACTAACTCTCTAGTGCATGAACTCCATACCAACAGTTTTGTTTGACTGAAGATACATGAATATATCAGTACCAGCACATTACTCAACAAACTCATCAAGAGAACAGATAAGAAACTCAATATAATTGGTATTAAGGGTTCCCAAACATACCTCTAGAACACCCACAGTCAGAGAGTCTGGGTTATGAGTAACTACAATTGATTTGTTGCCCCAAATCACCCATGAAATAAAATCGATATAAGTAATGGATAACAGCTTTACAACTCAAATGTGTTTCGGGCAATAAAAAGGGACTCTTGATGAAGCATGTTATGGGAAAAACTACATACCATCGTAGTCAACGTAGCAACTGATATTAATTCTTAGGCAAAAGTATGTAACAATCTCTGCTTATTTGACCGTAAAAAATTCCTTAGCTGTGATACGCAACTATTTAAATATCCAATCTCTAGCACTGTATCTAGAGCTTACTATACGGAGTAAATCAACATGAAAAAGATTGGATAATCATGTAGAAAGTTGGATTAATGTAAGTTGGCCTTCTCTAATAACAAAACCTCCAAACCTCTGCTCCTGTTAAGAGGAGTGTTCAGATCAAAAAGGCACGCCATTCAATATTTTAATAATGGAGGACGAAGAATGTCAAAACAAATAAAACATCAGACTGAGTATTTGAAAGAAGTCAAGCTTTTATAACTGGACAGAGTGATGACAATAAAACATCAGTCTCCTGTCTAGTAGGTAAACTTTCTTCCTGCCGTTTGCCAAAGATGTGAATACTTCGTTTGGCTTTGCTCATTCATTTGTTTATTTGATAATGTACTCTTGACATATATATGCGTGCCTCTGTCTTCTTAGTTTTTGTATTTTCTGTTCGATTATTGGAAGGCTCGTACTTGGGGTAATTCTAAGCGAGGGGCAATCACCACCAGTTTACCTTCTTTGAATAGCTTCACTAGAATAATCATAGCCACAGTTCTTGACCATATGCATATTCCAGAAATATATAGTTCCTGAGCATCAAAATCATTGATAATCGCAAGACCATGCATATTCTACCTATAGTTCCTAAGATCAGCTATAAAATTCATCGATAATCAAAGGACCGAACAGAATCTCATTATTCTTTCTTTTTTGGCTTATTATGATCAAGAATTACGGACTTAGATTTTGACCTACACAATATTCAACTCTGATACCTGAGAGAAATAGAAACAACAAAGATACAAAGTGTGTAAACCTTCAAATGTCAATTGGGGAGTAAACAGACAGATACATTAATTGTGACAGAAATGGGATTTAAGGTGGACGCGCATAAAATGAGGGTTGCCTATAGTTGTGATATCTTCTCCCATAACTCAAATTGAAATAAAAGGTTCATGGGGCGCCTTCCTCCATACATCAGTAGGTTCATCAATCACCAGACTGTAATCTGATATGTGAACCCATATGAATAAGAATTTTGAGCAGGAATGGAACGAGGAGCCTTCATAACTACTTTTTTGAGATTTAGATGGAGGGATTCATATGAGCAAGATCAGGGCGTGAGTCAATTTAATAAACCTGATTTCTAAAGGGATGAAACACTCTCATATGGGCATCCCATATTACCATTAACCTGATTTCTAGGACATGTAGATTAAGAGGATTTATTACCCAGCATTTGAGTTCAAAGAGGTGTTGATACGTACGGTAAACCAAAATGATAAAGAAGGGTTTATCTTAAGAGAGTTATTATTCACACTCAAACCTTTACTGAGTACACCCCTTTCATATATTACAAAAATATAATTATAAATTTTGACTTAAATGCTTTTAATTTTTTAGCTAATTTTTTTTATTATTATTGTGCGGCAGCCCTACCAAACACACCTAAAGTTGTTTGGTAGGAGTGCCGAACACTCCTATAGGTGTTCGGTAACACAGTGTCGAACGAATCATTTAAAAAAAATGAGAGGAAGGGGGCGGGCTGCTTGACTGGGTGTGGTAGGGGGGAAGGAGGAGGAAGGGGGTAGGTTTTGTGGGAAAGGTGAAAAAAAAATGTAGAAAAGGGTGGGCTGGTGTGGTGTTTTGTGTGTGTGGGGGGAAGGAGGAGGAAGGGGTGTGTTTTGTTTGGGGTGGGGTGTATTTAGTAGATTTTAGGTAATTTTGGAAAAAATATTGAAAAGGTTAAAATAGAAAATTAGTGGGGGTGTACTCAGCATTTTGAAGGGTTGAAAATATTGGAAGTGGGGTGTACTAAGTAATTTTTTTGGTGTAAATAGCAATTCTCTTATCTTAATTTACCGAAATATCCCCCCTAAATAAGTGTTCGCTTTTCAAAAAAAATTAAGCAAGTTGACTTTTAAGATATTTAATACTATAACCGTCCCCAAATAATTGTCATTTTAGCAAAAAAAAAAATTATCGTTTTAGCAAAAGAATTGTTGTTCTAGGATTTTAAGTAACATCTATCCGTAATTTATCAAAATTGTCCTATTTACTATTCTCATTAAAGTGGGTTGATAAGGAAAAAAAGAAAAATACTTTTACAATTTATCTATAATAATTAAACTTAAATAAGAGTACATCAATTTTTTTGAAAGCTTCTTTAATATATGTACAAATTACTAAAAAAATAATTATATTGAGATGAAGGTAGTATATCAAAAGTACATTAGTCTTTAATATCCACATGTAATATTAAAAATACACGTTAGGACATAATATATGTTAAAATTTAAATTAGTAAAAACCTACATAAAAATGAACACTAATTTAATAATAAGTAAAATCTAAAAAAATAACACTAATTTAATAATTTATCACGAGAATTAAAAAAAAAAAACATTCAGAGAGCATCAGAATGTTTGTGGCACAGTTAACTAAGCTAGAATGAAAAGACCCAACTACCAGCCTGCCAGCTTTGTTCAAGTCGCCCAACTACCTCCAACCTCACTCACACACACACACACACACACACACACACACACACAACCCAACAGCTTTTGGCGTTTGGTAAAGCACCCAACCCAATCCCAACGCCCAACAGCCCTCCCTCCAAAGCAAAGTCTTCAAAATCAGATCACAAAAACCTAATCATTGAATTTTTTTTTTTACTACTAACATATATCTGCATTTGCTGTGTGTTCGGCGTCGGCCGGATCATTTAATTTCAATTTCAATCGAGAATTCTGTTTTTGAGGCTCGAAGAAATTAATGGCTAGAAAGAAGATCAGGGAGTACGACTCAAAGAGGCTCCTCAAGGAGCACTTGAAACGACTCGCCGGTATCGACCTCCAGATCTCTTCCGCTCAGGTCTCATTCTTTCATTCCGCTATTTCTGAGAATTTTGAATTATTGAACTGTTTTTGTATTTTTATTTTATTTCTATTGGCTCCAGAATTCAGTTCCCTTGTCATTGATTTTGTATTTTGTTGTTGTTGTTATCCAAATTCTGTAAACTGAGCTAATCACTGAAAAGCAAAACAAAGTATATTGTTCTCTGTTTGTGTGTGTGTGTGTTGCTTTGATTGTTAAGCCTTCTTTTCTTTGGTGAGTGAAACTATAACTATTATAGAATGCCAAAGTTTGAGAAGAACCTACCCATGGTCTTTAATGCCATATTTTAATTCAAACAACTGAATCTATACTTTCTAGGCTCATCACCGGAACGGAACTTCTTTGTTCACTGTTTTGATGTCTGAACTGAACCTGACATAACATATTCTCTGCATCCAAAGTAACATTTCCAGTTCTTTTTCTACGAGAACTAGCCCTTTTACTTTGTAGATATTAGGAAAGTGCAAGGAAGCATCCCAAAAGGAACAAAAAGCAAAAAAAACATCTCAGTAAGAAATCCAATGACCAGAAAACTGTTATTGGTCAGCATTGTCGTCATGTGTGAGTAGTTCCCGGGGAGATTTGAGATTCCTAAATTAGGTTCCTTTCCACCATTCAGAACAATACTTCTCATTCTTTTAATTTCAGTCCTGAACATTGAAATGTACTGTACATAAACAGTTTCCAGAGTCAGTAAACTCTACGCAACCTCAGAAATCAGTTTCTTCTCTTAGTTACTGCCAAATGTATTCTTAATAACCACGGTATATTGGCATATTCCAAAACATATGAGGAAGTCATTTTTCAGCCAGTAAAACCTTGTCAAGATTGGTTATTTATACCAAAATTTTGTTCTGTGATCCCATAATCTGTTATGTAAATGACCACAAGATTTACAATAAAGCATATAGTGAAAAGCGTTAATTAATTTCTCATCTCTAATACAAGATTTACAATATTACTTTTATTATCATTACCATTACATATCACATTCTTTCTTATGAGGCAGTGGAAAAACCAATAAACAGCATTGGGATCTTTTTGGTTTCTTTTCTATGGACAAAGGGTGGATTTCGTAAATAAATTTCCTGCTGCCCAGGACTTGTATGGTTGTAAACTTTAACTTCTGTAAGATGGATTTAATTAATAGAAAAATGTTTATATATCCAGACATCAATTTCAGAGGTTTAAAGCCTTTGGGACTTTCATTGTCTTAATATCCAATTGAAGTTAGCTTTCATTCAAATGAACTGGAGAAAGACAGGAAAAGGCTATAAATTTACACGCTGTCGATGGGCAGAATAAGGTAATCTTTGAGGCAACAAATGAAGAATTAATAATTCATATTTGTGCTTAAAACTGAATAATAACAATATTGTCGGAGCAAGAAATTACATTGTCGGAGAAAATAGGAATAGCAGTCAGTCAAGCTTGAAAACATGCATGCATATTTTTGTAAACCAAAAATGGAAGGTACAACCATTAAGGAAGTGTGGTCGATATACTCGATCGAAGTTGAAGCTGAACTTTTAGTAGTATGTAATATCTTGATGTCTTCTTTCTGGAGTTCTATTTCATCAGTGCAGCTACCTTGTTATGTATCTATTTTCATTGTCATTTACTAGTTTCACATGTTTAGTGGATTGAGGTGAGCTGATCGTGATTGTTCTGTAACGGAAAGGTCGTTTTAGAAATTTTGCAGGTGTACATCTCTCACTTTCTAAGTTGAACAATTATTTTCTTAGGTGACTGAAGCCACGGACTTTGCTGAGTTAACAAACAAAGAACCATGGATTTCATCTACGAAATTGGTTGTAAAACCTGATATGCTCTTTGGCAAGCGTGGAAAGAGTGGCTTGGTTGCATTGAATTTAGATCTAGCTCAAGTTGCTGAATTTGTGAAAGGGCGCCTTGGCGTGGAGGTGACTAGCGTGTTTAAGTTTTTGAATTACTAGCGTGTTTAAGTTTTTGAATTACTAGCATGTTAAGTTTTTTAATTACTTACTCACATGATTCTGCATACACTTAATACAAACTGCATTTTTCGAAGGTTGAAATGGGTGGATGCAAGGCACCAATAACAACATTCATTGTTGAACCTTTTGTTCCCCATGATCAAGAATATTACCTTTCCATCATCTCTGATAGGCTCGGCTTTACCATTAGCTTTTCAGAATGCGGTGGTATTGAAATAGAAGAGAACTGGGACAAGGTAAGTTAATGAAAGCTTACATTTTTGATACATCCAACGACAAAGTAGTGGTACTCATTCATTTTTCTGATACATCCAGGTCAAGACTATATTTCTTCCAACTGAAAAACCTATGACACTAGAGGTTTGTGCTCCATTGATTGCAACAATTCCCTTGGAGGTGGGTACTGATATATTTTCTTGAGTTACTTTAACTTTCAGTGCTTTAAGTTTTTCATGCTGTTAGAAGTATCTGGAATCCTGAAAGGTGGGAATTCTTCCCTTCTCGGGGCTAAAAGTTGCACGCCCCTGACTTTCCCCTTGGTCTGGGTTGTCGATGGTTTATCTTCCAGGTTATCCTAGCATACACAATGTTTGTGCACCAAGTGGAGAGCTTATGTCTAGTTGTGTGGCCTTCCTCAACTTCACAATGTTCCCAATTTTTAATTTAATTCATTTATTAGGCGTGTGTATATACACAGACTAATATATACATTCACTGATGATGTGCTGATTCTAACTAATTTTGCACACAGGTTCGGTCAAAGATCGGTGATTTCATAATGGGTGTCTTTTCTGTATTTCAAGGTATGCAGTAGCATAGTCTAGAAGGTCGTACTGTTTGCAATACTCATATAAAATAAAAGTTGAAGTCAGATCTTTCGACATCTTCTTGTTCAAATTATGTATTTCTAAAATGCAAAACCTGTTGGATCATAGTTCTGTATTTTAATTCTATGTGATTGGCAGAAAGTTATTGTCTACTTTGATCTTCCTTAAAGAGAAAGGCTGGTTCCCAAATAGTAGGGACAATGACTCAGTTGAGTTTAGTCAAGTAAAGAACTATGGTGGTTTGACAAAATCTTATTCTTCTTCTTTTTGTGATTATTGATATTTTTCCTTCTGGCAATTGTCTTCTTTGAGTTATTGATGTTGTCCACTTCTGTATGCTTTATAATTCTCCACAGATCTAGATTTCAGTTTCCTTGAGATGAATCCCTTTACGCTGGTGAATGGGGAGCCATTCCCATTGGATATGAGGGGAGAGCTTGATGACACTGCTGCATTCAAGAACTTCAAAAAGTATGCTTTTGTTTTTAACAAATCTGGAATTGGCATATTGACGACTCCTTTCTACACTTTAATAGTTACTTTAACCTACACTTTTATGCATTCAGATGGGGTAACCTAGAGTTTCCTCTGCCATTTGGAAGAGTCTTGAGCTCAACAGAGAGCTTCATTCACTCTTTAGATGAAAAAGTAAGTGCATTGGTCTTATATTCATGTATATGCATATGGGGCACTAGTAATAACCATAATTGGGGAAATCTTCTTGCTAATGTCGGTTACTTGAAAGCGAGTGTACAAGTACATAAAACAGTAGGTGGAACACGATATTCTGCATAACCTAGTACTATACATAGAGTAGGCTTATATCAACCTTCTAATATTTTTGAGCTGAGCTACTTCTTGGTACGTTGGAAACTTGGAAATATCTCACAGGTCAAATAAGATACTATCCGCTATTCATTTGGATTTGTTTTCTAGGAACTATTTATGTATCACCATCACATTGAACCAAGCGTATTCCAATGTTAGTATATTAAGACAATAAGGACCTCTTTTTGACTTCTTTATGGAAACTTAATAGGGGAACTTGTAAGGTTGCAATACATCATGTTGTTATTTGTGTTTCTATTCAATAGGAAATAAACTTCAACAAGTCGGCCGAGTGAAGAAGTGCGTCTGAAGTGTTATGTGTATACCCATTAAGAAAGGGAAGTTAATGGGATATTTATTACACCATGGATGAGTTTTTTTTTTTTTTCCAAAAGGTTGGAGGGGACATAGACGTTACTCAAAATGTTTGAACACAAGACCTCTCCGCCTCTCCTAAGAGTAGTGAAGTACGGGGGTAGTTATGGTGTAGGGATTGAATACTCGACCTCTCTGTTAAGAGAAGTGAGCAGCATTAAATGAGCCTTTAGTGAGGCTTGAACACCCGACCTTTTTAAGTACTAGGTCTTTGGTGAAACTTCAATATTCGATCTCTCCGTTAAGAGAAGTGAGCAGTACAGTTGAGCTAGAGCTCGTTGGCATGGATGAGTATGTTTGGTAACTAAGAAACATATTCATGACATGGGTGTAGGGGAATAAAAATGGTGACTATGAAAAAATCCAAAATGAACACATTCATGAGAAGTAAAAGTTGCCCCTTAGTAGATAATTTGCTTGAGGTGGTTTGGATACATAAAAAATGACCACTAAATAGACCTGCTACTTGGGTGTGTGATAATGTCAATATCAAAAACCATGTTAGAGGAAGGGAAGAGTAAAACTAACATGAAGAACAATAAATAAGAAGGATATGAGAGAATGTGGCTTGGCTGATGATCTTGCATTGGAATAAACAGAGTGGCACAAAAGGATTTATGTAGCCGATCCAAGTAATTAAGACAAAGACTAAGTTGAATAGAGTTGAGAAAGTAAACTTGTAGGAAGAATCAGGTACTTTTGGATTTCAATTTTAGTTATTATTGGAATAGATGTACCCTATTTCACAGAGTGTACCTAAAGCTTGAAATCTCTAGGATACGAGCATTTTCTGGTGACATTGTTTGCTAGGCTGGAGTGCCATTCAGGCCCGCCCCAAGGATAAAGCCTGAGAAGATAGGGCTTTAGGCCTCAAAAAATTTTAGGCCTCAAAAAAAAAAAAAACCTACTTATTATAATAAGAGGACTTAGTGGACCGGGACTCACAATTGCATGGCTGGGAATGGAAATGTCAGGAAGAATGCTAGGCAATTGAAAGTTAAGATATCCAATCCATATAGTAGCAATCTTCACGCTGGACGGCTCCTACCCTTCCATAAAAAAAAGATAGATTATTGCCATGAATAACTCTTAGGTTCCCTTGGTTAAGAAAAAAATCATTTAGATTTCTCAATCAACCATTAATATTGTGTTCAACTAACGTTAACTTGTTGTTTAATATAATATAATAATAATAATTTATAATATATTTCTTAATTTCTCTCCCTCCTCCAATCCTCCTCTCTCTCGTTACCTCTCTTCTTTCCAGCGTAGCCGTCGCTCGTCGCCCACCGTCTAGCAGTATTAGCACGTCTGCCGGCCCTATTGATTTTCTATTTAGCATTGAGAAATTAAGGTCATTGCATAATGACAATTTAAAAGAAAATTGTCTTAATCTTGAACGTTTAGTAAAACATAATGACAATTCTGATATTGATGGAATAAATTTATTTACAGAACTAAATTTTTTAAGAGAAATTATAGAAGTGAAAAATGAGTCACCAATTGACATACTTAATTATATAATAAGACTTGATTTTTTTCCAAATGCATATATTGCTTAGAGAATAATATTAACAATTCTCGTAACCTTTAACAAAAAGAATTTTTTCTAAATTAAAATCAATAAATCTTATCTAAGATCGACAATGTCTCAACAAAAATTTAGTGGACTAACTTTATTATTGATTGAAAAAGAATTGTTTAATGAAATTGATTACAATGATTTAAATTTTGCATCTAAAAAAGCACAAAAAATAATCTTTAAATAAAATAATAATATTTTATTATTTGTTTTTAAAAGGCCTCATTTTTAGAATTTTCTTTAGGCCTCCATAAGTGTTAGGCCAGCCCTAGTGCCATTTATATTTTCTTGAGAGATCAAGACATCAATGATATGCATGAAAAGATGTTGTTAGGTTTGCTGCTTTGTTTTCCATTCTAGTTTAGGGACTCGACTTAATCACAAATAACATTTATCTTTTTGGTTTCTTATTCACTTGGAATCTTGTGCGTTGGCTGCTAGTACATCTGTGAGTACACCTCCATTTGGGACTAGGGGCGTGAAATTCTATCAGATGCTAAACATTTTCTAGAGAAGAAAAACATGAAGTGATAAAAAAGAATTAGTTTTCCTGCTAGATATAGAATCTAGCCCCAGTTTGCCCCTTAGGATCCAAGCATATGACTTATCGAGGTGGTGCATTTTTCTTGAGTGATTAGTTGATTATTGTTTTGTATTGTTTTTCTTAGATTAGCCAACCCAAGTGATTGGGACTAGGCTGAGTTGAGTTGCATTGTTTCTTCTTAGATCTTTTATGTTTGAGATTTATACCCACATTTAGCAGAAGAAAGTTTACCCATCTATTTATTTTGGCAGACTAGTGCATCGTTGAAATTCACTGTCTTGAACCCAAAAGGACGCATCTGGACTATGGTGGCTGGAGGCGGTGCAAGTGTAATATATGCGGACACAGTAAGTATCTCACTGTACATGTTATATCCTAAACATTCTCAGTTCACCTCATTGTGCATATATGCTGAATGAGGTTTATTCAATTATTATTACTGGAGAAATAATCATAATCTTTCATGTTTATCTTCTCGTTTCACTGAATTAGGTTGGAGATTTGGGTTATGCATCCGAACTTGGTAACTATGCAGAGTACAGTGGAGCTCCTAATGAAGAAGAGGTGCTGCAATATGCTAGGATTGTGATTGATGTAAGAGCATCAAACTATGTCGCCTCCATGTCTCAGTCCCTTCAATTTTGGAATTTTCATTTGTCGTTACAGAACCAATTATTTGACGTGCTTTCAGTGTGCAACATCAGACCCTGATGGTCGTAAGAGAGCCCTTCTGATTGGAGGTGGTATTGCAAACTTCACTGATGTTGCTGCTACTTTCAATGGAATTATTAGAGCACTCAGGGAAAAGGTTTGCCCTTGAATTCAGTAATTCAATAAGAGGTTAAATATATTTTCTCTCTGTGTTTATGCGTTCTGGGTTTTGGTGGATAGGAAACCAAGTTGAAAGCATCAAGAATGCATATCTATGTTCGAAGAGGTGGTCCCAATTATCAGACTGGCTTGGCGAGGATGCGTGCCTTGGGAGAGGAACTGGGAGTCCCCCTTGAGGTATGAATGAGATGGACATTCCAATCTCTTAATGATATTTAGCCAACTTTAGCTATCATTAGAACTCTCTCAAGCCTTCTTGCATTCTGTATGTTTGATGAGAAACTCATCTTGTTGATTCGTTGAAGCCTTTTGTTTTGAACTCTTGGCCATCCTCATATTTTTCTTCCTTTCCACTGTATTCCATGACTTGGTCTCTTTCAATCTATTTTCTTTTTGTCTCTCAACTCAATCATATGATATAATCTAATCTCTTTTGCAGGTTTATGGACCGGAGGCTACAATGACTGGCATTTGCAAGCAAGCAATCGAGTGTATCATGTCTTCAGCTTAATCAGTAATCTCTGTTTTCCTCATTCAACACCGCGAGATAAAAATTTAATACAAGGGATCATTGAATGCAAAAGCTGGATGGATTGTATTTTTGTTTCTACTGTGGAATCGAGCTGTTGAATTTCTCATAGGAACGAGACATGAGATGTGAAGCCTTTGTACTGATATTGGCTTTCTTTTATCAAACAGATTATCACATAATTAGTCCTTTTATTTTATGGGAAACAGTTTTACTGATATTCTTTCTCTTCCAGAAAAACTTGAATTTGTAGTCGATTTTTATTTCAGAACATTTTCTTGTAACTATTCATCTCTTCCTACCATAGTTAGTAAAATACGGGACGTGTATAATGCGTTAAAATAAACGTACAAGTTTTATACCCTTTTTTTTTTAAGTTACAGCGAAAAAATTCGGCATAATGATACGTAAACGGTAAAAATACTTTTATATGCTTGTACGGATATAATACGAATATGATTACGGAACTAAAAATATATTATGAAATTCTTTATATTTTTATCATTTTTAGGTTTAAATATCTTAATATTTTTACATTTATACACTCTCAAAGCTATTATTTTCGCATTATTACATATTTATGAAAAAGTAACTATGTGTTAATAGCTAAATGAAAGCATGATTAAATATATATACTTTTATGTGTATACTTCAAACAGTATGTGTAATAACAAATAATATTTCTTAGACTTTATAATTATTATTTGAGTTAATTACACCATTAGTTCCTCGACTATGGACTTTTCCACCATTAGTCTCTTAAAAAAAAAATTTCAAATTTCAGTCCCTTGAGTACCAACATTAGACGCGGCTAGTCCTTTTCATGGATGCCGTTAGAATTTTATCGTTAAGTCAGTCATGTGCCCAACACGTGACTTTGGTTAAAGACTTTTATGAAATTTCTTGTGCAAGATTTTTTGTAATTTTTAAACTTTTTTTTTTTTTGTCTCCCCCTCCACATCTTCATCCCCTTCCTACCATCTCTGTTGCTAACCTCCCCACCACCACCAACATCCTAGGCTTGTTCGGCAAGGGATTGATCAGAACCAATCCTGCACAATCCAACAATCTCAACTGCTTTACCACTGAACTGAAAACGAAACGTTAAATAATCTCAAATCATGAATTTAATTCTTTTTAAAGGGAGGAGGGGTAATCAGAATTCAAATCTTAATGCCCGTCAATATGAATTCATGTAGATTAAGCAAAAAAAAACTGAATTATGGAGGGGAATGACACAGGGGAGGAAGAGAAAATCACGAAACCTTGGTAGTCAATTCAAAATCGACATTCTTCCATAATCCATTTTTCACGAACCCATCGCATACGCAAATCCCTCCTTAATGTAGCTAAAATCAATCCAATCGCCAAATCAGAAACGTCGTCTGCTAGAACATCAGGTGTATTCGTAACCCTAATGCCTCTCTCTTTACATTTCACTAAATCGATCTTATCCAGACCCACACTATAACTCACCACGATTTCCAACCTCGGCAGCGACTCAATCAGCTCTGACTCGGCACTGAACGCAGCGTTTCCTACCACTGCTCGGATTGATTCAAAATTTTCTTCTAGAGATTAGCGGTGCCCCAGTTTTTGCCGTCAATGGTTGCTGGATCTAAACCTGACGCCACCACTTTCTCGAATGTCAATCGTACTGCTCCGAGTGGATTCGCCGGGCAATCGTACGCAGCAATTTGAGATAGAGGAAGACGAAGAGTTGGTCTTGGATCTAAACCTGACGCCACCATCGTCGACAATAAAGAAGTCTCCATCGATAATGGAGAAGTGTCTGTCAATGTTGGAGTCGTATTTGCCGACAGCGCCGATGGTTTATGCGGTGATAACGGACCCTATAATTGTGGACAATCCGGAGGTACCGAGCTACCAGTCGTACGTTCATGGAAAGTGCGAGCCGCAGGCTTTGATTAGGATTTGAGGCAATCAAATCTTGCTCCAGATTAAGATAAAATTGGGGATTAGGGTTTGAAGAATTTAGGGAGAAGATTATATGTAAAATTCTAATTTTGCCCTTACTTAAATGCACGTGGAAGGTACATGGATGACTTAACGGAATTTTACTAACAGTATCCATCAAAAAGACTAGTCGCGTGACTTTTTGATACTTTTAGGACTAAAATTTGAAAAAAAAAATTTGTTAAGGGACTAGTGGTGAAAAGTCCATAGTCGAGGGACTAATGGTGTAATTAACCATTATTATTTTCATGTTAAATATCGAATTTGATCAATTCGAACAAGATTAATAATATAAATTGAATCATTTTAGTAATAAAATTATATCAAAATTCGGTATATATCGAGTTTTCTATGTGAAGTACAATACGTTTAAAATTCTATACGTGTACTATATGATTCAACCTAAAAATATGAGTATTTTTAATTAAGTTTAGTATTTTTAATTAAATTTAATTTGAATACAATAAACGAAAATATTTTTAAATTATTTATACGTACGTATATTATACATGTACTGTACGCAAATTTAATAACTATGCTTCCTACCACTTATTTCCTTGCATATGTAAGGATGTTTGGAGACTCCAACTTTAATCTTTTGTGATATACTCACACCGTCCCAACAAAAAAAAAAAGGAAATAAAAAATCCCATTTCCTTATTGAAAAATTCACTTAAGGCAGTATCAAAATACTACTTCTATTATTTAACATGCATTTACTTTGCCTTAAGTAATGAAATTTCAGTAACTAATGCAATATTATGAATACTATCATTAAAAAAAATTAAAAATTTTAATCAATCTATGATCAAAGTTGACTCAAATTGATCAAAGAAACAATTTGTTGGATTATGAAAATCCAAGGTTCCAATCCGTGATTAGCATAATCACGGAAACTTGATTTTTAATTAGATAATATTTTGAGTGAATTATAGGTCAGTCTCTTTTTATACATTTCAATTCGCATAAGTCCACTGTTTTTTTTTTAAATCGGAAAAAAAAATACTTTTTGGTCAAAAAGACAACAATACCCTTAATGAAACCAAAATACGCGCGCATCAGGCATCCAAATGCATCGGGATGCAACAATTGGGCATCGAATTCAATTTGAGATGCAACAATTGGGTATCGGGATGCAAAAATTAGGCATCGGGATTAAATTTGAGATGCAACAATTAGGCATCAAGATGCAACAATTGGGCATCGGGATTAAATTTGAGATGCAACAATTGGGTATCAAGATGCAACAATTGGACATCGGGATACAGTGTCACTTTCTCAGATTAATTTGGGCATCAGGATGCAAAAATTGGGCATCGGGATTAAATTTAAAATGCAACAATTGGGCATCGAAATGCAACAATTGGGCATCGAGATTAAATTTGAGATGTAACAATTGGGCATCGGGATGTAATAATTAGGTATCGGGATGCAAGAATCGTTCATTCACGAATTCTTTCATACTCCTGTAGAAGAACATAACGCTTGCTTGAAGGCTCAATATCACAAGGTAATGAGCTTTCTTCTGCTATTATTATAACTTATAATTACAGTGTATATAGCTTCTTACATATTTATTACTCTACTTTTCGATCAATCCATGAATTAAAATACGTACTGTTTAAAGCGTAGTTATGAATTAGCCATATGTTTTACATCGTGTTTTGGCTAATGATCTGGTTTTTGATACAAAACAATTGATTGCAAAATTCAAAGGAAGTGATGTCCCTAAAAAAAGGCGAAAATTCTGCTCCCCTCCAAACAACAGTGAAGAACTGAGAAATTTAAACGCAAGAATAGTTATGGAAGAAACATGGGGTATTTTAGGAACAATTTTATGAAAGTGTCTTTTAGCGGTTAAGAAAAAAAAAAGATGGACTGGGAGAGAATAAAAACTTTCCAAGTGGACCCGGCCAGCAATTTTCCGTAATATTTTTGCCTTTCTTAATCTCTTTGATTGCAGCTGATTGATTATAAATATGGTACTCCGCATATAATAGTTGACTTTAGATAGGTTCAATCAAAAATCTTGATTGAAGTATATATGGTAAATATTTATACTAAATCTAACTTTTTTGTTTAGTGTTTTGTTCTTTCTTAATTCTCAAGAAATTCTCAAAGAGTATATAAAGAGCAGCAAGTGATGCATTCTACCCACTCAAGTTTGAGAGATTTCAGAGAAGAAAAGTTTCATACACTCATACTTTTATACAATATTATGTCCAAGTATCACCAGAAATGAATACGAGCGTATATTAGCAAGATTTTAGATTATAAAGAATGAATGTCTTTTAAAAGACATCCAAGGGGTGGTGGCGCAGTTGGCTAGCGCGTAGGTCTCATAGCTTCTGAGTAATCCTGAGGTCGAGAGTTCGAGCCTCTCTCACCCCAAAAATATAATTTTGAATATAGCTTGAACAGAGCAGAAGAAAAGAACTTTGTCCCGATAAATGTTCCTTTAACATGTTGTGCTTTACTACTACTACTACCTACCTTCTCTATCCCTAATTTAATTATACTACTGACACTTTTTTTGCTTGTTATCTCCAAACTATGAAACTTGTTCTTATGCTACTTTTTATCTAAAGTTTATTTATAGTTTTCCTTTTTATAACTAAGGAAATGTATGTTAATATCAATCAAAATGGAATTTTTTTTTTTTTTTTTTGGGGGGGGGGGTGTGGGGCACGGACAAATTACCAATTACTTAAAGCAACACTTGTTTAACTGAAACGGGTTACTCCCTGTCTCCCTCCTCCTTCTCCTTCTCCTTCCCAAACTGAATGTCCAGTTTTTGAAAAAGTTTTGTTTCAAAATGAGTGTTTATTTTGTAATGTAATTATGGAATTCACCTTTTGTCAATTATTATTATGTCTCAATATGCATTGGTATTTATCTACTAAAATGGTTTAAAAGTTAACTTTCTTAATTTCGTGTAAAAGTCAAAAATAGACCAAGAGAATAACAAGAAGACCAAAGTCCCACTCACTTACTTATTAACACTCTTGTATTTGGAAACTGTGAGGGAATGAAGATGAAAAGGATTTCAGTATTATTACAGTAGGGATAAATCCATGATTTTGAATTTATCTTTTCATTTTCCATCATGTAGTAAAATTGTAAGATTGTAACTTTACTTCTTATCTTGCGATGATTCAAGCTCTATAAGATTGTTCTGTGTGATTCAGATCAGGAGAAATGTCCTAGGTCAAAGTTGGAGCTTATGTTGCTGGAGAATTGTCATCTAAAGCACTACTAAATAGGTTAACAAGGCGGCAATGTCAAAGGAGGAGCTTCCGAGGGGAAGCATCAGGCGGAACTTGCCTGCCAAAAGAATGAAGAAACTACTTGCAGGCTTGCAGATAGAGGTACTAGGACACTAAATAGTAAACAACCCTGGCACTGCTAAAGTCCCTGATGAGTTAATTAAATGTTAATGATCTACCTTCTCCAAGAGGTTCGTTCAATGATTGAAGTTGATCCGAAGAACAGAGGTTATCCTATTGCCATTCTATGGAAGTATGGTCTCTTTCCACGCTGCTACAGTGAAGAGTGTCACTAGCCAGCAGAACACTGGTCGTACTTGCTACGTCAGGATAATATTTAATGTACCCGGTACTCCTTCCATTCCTTATGAAGCAAGCACATCAAAGTTTCAAAGCTCCATCCATGTGAAGGAGGTTCCATTTTGATCGAAGGATCCGAGACACGTAACTAAAGTGGTACAGTTTTAGGATTTGAAGAAAGAGGGAGGAATGGGAGGGAGAAAAGTATGAGAGAGAGAGAGAGAGAAGGATCCGAGACACTAAAGTGGTACAGTTTTAGGATTTGAAGAGGGGGGAGGGAGCAAGTCAGCACACTGTTTAACTATCAGAGACTTGAGAAGAAAAGAGCAAGTCAGTCATGTTCGTGAAGCTTCAACCTTCAAATCATCAACTTATTCTAGATCTAAGCATCCGGACACATGCCACTAACCTTGGTGTCGTCAAAAGACTCCTCGGAACACAAAAAGTCAAAAGAGAAAGACAAAAGCTAAAGGTTGAAGCTTCGCGTTCATAACTAACTTGTCTTTTCTTCACAAGTCTCTGATAGTTAAACAGTGTGCTGAAACATGTGCGAATAACCTTGGTTTTGTCAAAAGACTCCTCAGAACACAAAAAGTCAAAAGAGGAAGACAGAGGCTCAGTATGCAAAAATTTGATAGAATTATTAACATTAAGCACACAAGTATAAAAAGGCAGCACGGGATATCAGAAGAAAACTGTGATCTAACTTCATTCAATCTCACACGGCTAGCATAATAGTTCGTAATCTTAGTAACAACCAAGATAGAAACACAATAACATCTTACTTGGCATACCTTCATCTATTAGGAAGATGACATAAAGACTCCAATCAAACAACTACCATTTAGAGCTGCAATTGATGCTGCTGTCTAGTTTAACAAAGGTACAAATGAGGGCAACCTTCTAATAACTTATCACCTCATTCTGGGCCTCTTAGGCAGGCTACCACCACCACCGGAAGGTCTCTTCTCAGGCACCCGAGCCTTCCCGAAAGCTTTTATTTTCCTTCTCTTTCTCTCCTCTTCACTGTCCGATTCATCCCCTTTCTCTCTGTCAGCGTTGCTTGCTTCTCTTTCTAACTCCTCCCATGTTTTTCCTTCTTCCTCCTCTGAATCTTCCTCCGAATCCTCTTCCCCATCATCATCTGATTCAACTAACGACTCGCTATCATCATCATCATCCTCTGACGCCGATTCAGATTGCACGTCTGAAGGTTCATACCCCTGGTCCGACTCCTGAGAGTTGTCAGAATCTGAATCGCTAGCTTCCATGTTCAGAAATTCCCATCCACCATCCTCTATGAACTTCTCTGGGTCATCAGTAATCGTCTTCAATATGGGTCTCCAGTTTAGGTTTAACCTGCTCTCGTAGTACTTGAGGTCTGTTGTATCTAACCACTCCTTGATGCCATCAAGTGATGTTGAAGGGATAGAATCAATGCGGAATACTTCACGCTTGAAGTCCTTAAATACAACAGTCATGTCGAAATTCTTCTGCCCAAGCCCAACTCTCTCCAGGTTCACTATCTCAATCTCACTGAGGGTGATTACCACAAATGGTGTCTCAATGAGCTCAACTAGACAGCTTGAAGTTGGGACTATGAATGCAGAGGATTTGTGGGGTACACCATGGAATCCCAGCTCTCTCAATGGTTGATCAAACTCCAAATCAAATGCCTTGAATTGAGGTTGTCCCCATAAATCATTTACACGATTCACAAAGTTCTGAAACTCCAGATTAACTTTGTTTTTCCGAGCCCTCTCCCGCTGCTCTTCTTCAATCTCATCGGGGTCATATGCCGACCTTTTTCCACCTCCTATTGTCTGAACCACATCCATCACCTCAATATAGAACTGCACATCCTTGGTTTTCTTGTTTCCCACCATTATGTGGTTGCGAAGATGGAAATGCAACAGAGTGATCATTTCCTTCTCAGCTGGCTGGAAAAATGCATGCTTTATGTTACCATACATGACATCCACCCGCTCATCTGGCCTTGAAGTTGAATAACGAAATCCATTTGTATGCGCTTCTAGTGTACCAGGAAGCTTTCTTCCACGACCACCAAAAACCGGACGTATCCATAGATCCGGCAACTTTATTGGCTTAAATTTGGCCCCAGATACTTGAAGTTTCTCTTGAGTAACTAAAGTTGCCCTCTCAGCTCTTTCTGATTCCCGGGAAGCAACCTGCCTGCGGAGGGTTTTGATTTGCTGGACCACTTCACTTATATGCCTTGGGTCCTTTGATCGAAACGAAACTTCCTTAACATAGATAGACCCTTGGAACTTCGATGTGCTTGCATCATAGGGACTGAAAGGAGTACCGGGTACATTAAATATGATGCGGATATAGCAAGTACGATTGGTGTCCTGCTGGCTAGTTACACTCTTCACTGTAGCAACATGGAAAGGAATCATACTTCCATAAACAGGCAATAGGATGGCTTCATTCTTTTGATCAACTTGAATCATCAAATCTCTTGGAGGAGGTAGATCATTAACATTCTTATATGCAGTCAACTCCCCTGAGGATTTGGCGGCACCACGGCTATCCAGTGGCCCAGAACCCCCACCTGCAAGCCTCCTAGCAGTTTCTTCATTCTTTTGGCGGGCAAGCTCCGCCTGATGCTGCCTACGTAGCTCCTCCTTTGACATCTCATGGTTAACCGACCTTAGTGTTGCCTTGGATGCTAATGCTTCAGCACCATTAGCTTCAGCTTTAACTTTGGGCTTTTCTTCTTCTTCATCATCCTCATTGAAAGAGTATGCAACGTCCTTCACCGCTTTTGAGCTTGTAGAAGTCAAGACTTCTGGAGAATTTTCACGAACTATAACTGTATCAGCAAGCAAAACAGAAAATCTTTCGGTCTTCGCGTTCTTCGTCCCTGCCTGCAAATTCTGGAAACCAAGTGAAACATTGAAAACCATGCCTGCTTTCAACTCCCGGTCATTCTTGCCATTAAGACTTAGTCCTGATTCACGAAACTCAAGACCAATTCCTGTTCCTGCTGTTTTTGTCATGTTTGCAGCCAATTCAGGAGCCTCCTTCTCTACAAGAGAAAGGGCTGCTTGGTAGGCAGCACCAGCCTTGTTCCCTGGCTTCAAAGCACTAATTGCTGCCTCGTGAGCCTTAAGAAGGACCTCATACGTCTTGCTCTGCATTGGGTTGGCATCAATTAGAAAAGTTCGAGCAATGTTTGAGCAGTAGCTGTTGTAACGGGAACCAATTGCACATATGATCACACTATTAGAATCGTAATAAAGGTTTTGATCATTGCTAGATGCACTTGGTTTGAGATCAAAGTCTCCTCCACTTTGGAAAATTGGAGGGTAGCAGATATCAACGTTCTCAGCTTTCAGCTTCACTTTTACTTTTGTAGGTTCAAGTATAACCTTTTCTGTGTCATCCATCAACAACGAATGGGAAACTTTCTTTTCTTCATCAATGACCTTTTCCAGCTTCGGGACGACAAATTGCTTCATCACGGATGAGGTCAAGTATGCAGCTTTCTTTACATTTGTGATCTCTGCCAGGTCCTTCACAGCGAACAGGTCTGAGAACCCATTTGTTATATCACTGAGCTGAAAGTTCTCACCCTTCAGTTTCTCCGCCCATGTCTCCAACAGATTCCCTTCCGGAGCCTCTCGTGCTATGTATCCAACAACAGGGGTATCATGACCATCCGACCTTGACTGAGCATGCACAGCACGGAATATAGTATCCATTAATGAAGTTGCATCATCATTTTTAGCCTTCACATGCATCACAACTTCCACACCCACAACCTCCTTTGCAGCGCTTTTCACAACTTCAAGTAAGGAGGCCTTCTTTTGGCTGCACAAGAAATGGATCTGCTTCTTCATAAACACCATAATTGTATCAGGGAACTCATAGCCAACCAACCAAATATTCAGGGCTGACGATTTCAAATACCGCAAATCCTCTGACGGCGGAGGAGTTGCTATAGTAAGAACTTCAGAAGCACCCCACAGATCCTCACTGTGTTCACTCCAGTGTGAATATAGCATCTTTAAACGCTTGCTGAAGTTCTCCAGATTGATGGAATAAGCATTGTTTGCTGCAGATGCCTTGCCAGAAGAAGTTTTTCCGCTGCCATTTCGATGCTCAGCCATTCCACCTGTTGCTTATTCAAGGCTTGGACAACTTACTGGATCCTCTTCACTAATAGCAAAGCCTAAAAAAATTAACATTTAGTAATCATCCCGCTTCATCTTAAGCTTGCACCAAATGTCACAAGGTCGTTACAGATGTTAGAATATGCATAAATTTTGATAACTAGAGCTCCTTACAATGGAACTTGGGTTGGAGTTATAGACAAACAAAAAGGATTGAGAGAATAATTCAAATTCCTCAGTGCGTGCCAAAGAATAACACAATTCATGAACAAATAAATACCAGCACCAAACTTAGGTCTTCCATAAAAACCCCACAAAGAAGAAACACTGAATAAAATAGTGATATAAAGGATACATATACATGGACAGAAACCCTATGTTAAGCCTTCGCATATATCCATTGCCTAGGGCTGCGGTAAATGGCTGTAAAGAATGTGAGAAGCCTAAGATAGAAAAAGTTCTGAAAAGAGTAATTCACAAAACCTGGCCATAATCAAGCAACAGATGCAAAGGGCTTTAGGGGTTTCATCTCTAATCAGCTTTAATAAGGTGCTCCTGCTAACTCTGGAGAAGAAATCTTCTGGACATTAGGCTCATTCTCTTAATAGTCATGGCAATTTTATGGCCCAGTTGCAAATTTACTCAAACCTTGTCAACATTCCCATGTCGAACACCTCTGCGCTTCTGCCCTACTTGTCACGGAGTGAGTCATTCTTTGACATTCATTACTTAACCCTTGGTTTCTTCAGTTGCACTTTGCCACTAAGGAAGTCTTTTATTAGTATAAACAGAGGGCTGTAGTACTTCAACATATGATAAGGTTTTGCTAAAAAAGGTTCTAAGTTCCCATGTGAATGGGGTGCTAAGCTCTTTAATATGTTATTTGTTAATTTTCTCCAGTGAGATGCCATGCAACTTAGCATGAGATGCTACAAGAACCCAAAGAGGAGCATATGTACATCTTTATCCTACATCCGGAAGAGATTCTTGTTGTTTCTAGTGAAGAGGCCACATACCTCCATCTTATATATGCTGTTGTTTCTCTATTTCGTAAAAATCTGCTACTTTTCTACATCAATGCCACATGCTGATAACCATAAAGCCGTGGCTTGGAATCCAAGGGATGCAACTTTTGTGCTAGTAATATAAAAAGAATTGGTCCGTACAAGCTCTACACTATTCAGCACCCTTGGTAACAGAAACTAATGAACTTTCTAAGGTGTGTAAACACATGAGAGCGTTTTCTGGGGCATTACAAATCAGAAGGACGAGGTGAGAGCTCAGTTTTTTTTTTCTTTTCTTTTCCTTTACAGAAGGTGGGTTGTGATAATATTGTCCAAGAAATAGATTAAGCTAGGTCAACTGAGAAGTTACTGAGAGTATCATCTGATTGTAGACCCATGAAGTTGAAGCGAAAGTTCTGTAGGACCGGCAAATAGAATGGCTTGACTTTATAAGACGACATACTAGAAAACTTAAAAGCGAGAGGATCACGACATAAACTTGACTGAAATGAGAATGTTAAGATGGAGATGTCATGGGAAAGTTATCCAAAACTGCCATTACAATGGCTTAACTTAAGAGGCAACATGTTCATAGTTCAGCGTTGTTCAGATTGATATTGGTAAAACATTGGTGAGACGATGGAAGTAACCCAAATAGCAAACAAACAAGAAAGAAAACTGCCTAAGATGGTTTGAACATGCATTGGAAATAGATGAGTAGCAGTAGTGGAGCCACCGTTAAAAATGCCCCTCCCAATATTTGGCAAAGCTCATTAATAGTGATCTTAGATGTAGTACTCCCTCCGACCCAAAGTAAGTGTCCGTTATTCCATTTTGGTACGTCTCAAAATAAGTGTCCCCTATCCATTTTGGGAAAGTTTTTTCAAACTCTTTGTCTAAAATACCATTCTTAATTGTGAAAAAGGAAAAAAAAAAAGGCATGGTCCCATTATGTTGACACCACTAAAAGATATTTTAAGGGTATTAAAGAAAAATCACCTAAAGTCGAATGATTTCTTAAAATCCACGTAAAGTCAATAGACATATTTTGGTAGAGAGGGAGTTATCTAGAAAAAAATATACATCGCAAAGCACAAAATGGAATATGTCACCCCCCCCACCGGATTTTGAATTTTTATCATTTTAATCTGTCCCTCACAAAAAGTCTAAACATGCAAAACCATTTGGATTCATGAAAGGGGACAAAACATGCTATGTGTGATTTGATATTTGACCAAGATAAAAACTCAAAACTGAAAGTCCTTTAGCACGAGGCAGAATGTTCACAGTACACAGAAAAGAAACTAAAACTACATTCTTCATCAGAAAAGGTTGCAACACAACACATTCATTCTATCCCTCGTACCGAAAAATTCCACTAGCTTAGGAGAATTAATATAAATACAAATTAGATGGATGGAGAGTGTAGTTGGGACAAAGGCTTTGTTGAGGAGAGTTTGTTTGGGCTCTTTCCACTTTGTATAGAAAACGATTTACCCAGGTCGAAAAACCCTTTGGCCTTTGCAGACAGATTAATATAGCGGTTCGAAGATAGAAATAATAGATAAAGCAGATCATCAAAAGCTTTGTCCTTGACAAAATAAAGATTAAGATTGTAAATTAAATACCAACTTTGATATTCTTTTTAATCCTCTAAAGCAACATAAGCAGAACTAAAAGTCTTATAGAGTCAGCATCGGGGTTTCAAATATCTACCAGTAAGAAAAAATACTTAAAACTCAACAGAGAGTACATTTCTTACTGAATCAGCGTCATATTATCGATTTTCTACAAATACAAATAACTTAAGATCATAAAAGATAAATAGCTATAAACTCAAATTAGTCCATCAAGTTTCCAAATGAAACCTTCGGCGGCTACAGCTCGATTATAGAAAAATATGTTTCATGTTCAAATCTAGAAAAGAAGAAACAATAAAGAACAAGTAAGACAGAAAGAGAGAAGATTTGAACTCACAAGCTGATTACCTTATTTTTATAAGATCAGAACACAAAGCTCTTGAAAATGTATAAAATTAAGCATTCTGCTCGCTTCGAAAATCACAACAACAAAAATGGCGGAATTCGTAGCCAGAAATGCGATTGAATTAGCAAGCGAATGAAGATCGATTTCGATTGGAATAAATGATTGAATGAATTAGGAGAGAGAGAGAGAGAGAGATGAAAGGAGAAAAGGAAGGAGAGTGGACGGAATAGATAGTTTGAGATATGGTGTTTTAGGTCCAACTCGAAGAACCAAAATAGAAGCAGATCGTCTTTCAATTAGGGCAAAATTAGTAATCTCTCTCTGTTTCTGCTTCCGTTTGTATCAAAAGAGAAAGAGCAAAAAGGCTTTGTGGACTTAACGGCATTGGATGGAATTGGAATTACATAAGGGAAACTTCCATTTGACCATCATTCTAATTTTAGTTTTTCAACCATGGTAATGTTCCACCGTTTCAGACAAAGAGTCCAACGTTCTATATTGAAATGTTCTACTTAAAGAGTCTTTTTAAAAAGAAAGACTATTTTCACTATAATTTTTGATAATTCACTATATTATTAATTATTACATTAAATAAATATATATTTAGACAAAACTACCACTTATTAATATATTAGTCAACTTAATATGAATAAGTAATTAAGAGTAATTTTGTTCAAATTTATATTTGTTTAATGTAATAATTAATAAAGTAGTGAATTAACAAAAATTGTAGTGAAAATTTCTACTTTAAAAAATTATGTACAATTTTCACAAACTTTTTCACTTTACCTTCAACATGTTAAAAATTTTAACCAAACATAAACAATCACCGTAAACTTTTATGTCATGCGAGTTCAAAGACAACAACAAATTAGAGTCAAAGAAAATGAGCCTGAAGAACTCTTGTTAGTGTAAGTAAAAGTTTATTGACTAACAATCAAGCTTACAAGCATATAGAGGGCATATTGAAACCAAATAATCTAAGTTATAGTAGACAATGGTTGTTTATTGCTTCGATGAATATACACGGCTAATGCTTCTTCTTTTTTTCAAACCAACCAATTTTTAAAGTTCCTATAGAAAGATAAATATGTTTGCTACCGAAATTGCAACATGCTTAGGAGCACAAACACTTGATTAGAAGAAATCTAGGTTAGTGAAAGTAAGTCCGCTGATAATAATTAAGTGAGTTTTTATCACTTATTTGGATCCCTTAGATGAGATTTTTGTTTTTTTGTTTTTTTGTTTTTGCAGTTCCGTGTTTTGATGTTGTTTTGTAGAGTTTAGCGAATCTCAAGCGAAAACGAGAATTTCGTGGTGGTTCGAGGTAATTTGGTTAACTTTTCAAGACATTATGGGGAATCTGGCATAAAAGAAAAGTATGAAATCAAAAGTGGTCTTCGTTAAGGTTATAGTGGACACCCCAAGATCTCCAGAGAGATTTGAATTATTGAATTTCGAGTTTGTTTGGCCCCTCAAAAGTTGCATCAAAGTCAGGACGGAAAGCTAGAAGTAGGATTTTCTGCTCCAGCATTGGAACTTAAAAGTTGACACATCTAAAGCATATGAAGTTCGAATGAAGTGATTCAAAATCCTAGAGTCAAGCTAACATCCAGAGCTACGACTTTCATGAAGATTCCAAGTCTAATTTTTTAAGTCATCATCCCTGAAATCAGCTCGGAAGCCAAGTTACAAATTTAGTCATGAGTAGCGCTTAAGCGCCACTTTTGGCGCTGCAACACCATATTCTCATGATTCTGTGCAAACTTCAGCATCTGCACTTAGACATCAGTTTTGGTGTTGGGGCACCACTTTGTTCTATTTCATTGCATTTAGGCGCCATTTTTGGCGCTGGAGTGCTAGTTCACGGATTTTTGTTTCCTTATTCGACTCAGATTGTCTTTATTTCAAGATTTTCCCTATTTTCCATTCTTGTATATACACGAACTTCTAGGTTTATTCTAGGTTTTTTATCGATACTTTTAGAGCCTTTTTAAGAGAGAAAACAAAAGAGAAAAAAAGAAGATCGTATTGATTCTCAAGCTTGACTTCATCAATTATAATGAAGTATTGCTCTCTTCATCTTTTAATAGATCTATTAATTTCATGTGAATGACACTGAGAGGAGATTTCACGTTTATGACCTAAAAATTTACATCGTGGATCGATTCATGATATAAATATACAAAGTGATACATTATATAGTGATAGATGTTATCATCGAAGGCTAGTGGATTTCACAAAACCTAATAGTCATAGATGTGACTCTAAGATGTTAGCTAAGTTGGAATGTGACTACGGACCGGTTGAGCTCGTCACGAAAGTTGAAAGATTGCTAGACGATTGTTTGCCTTTGGATTTAGATCGCAATCACCGTTGATGTACAACGAACTGAGTTTGTCAAATTCGACGTATAGAAGGCAAATTTGATGATATTTATTTAGCGGATTTTAATGGGCATATGAACACGAGAATGAACCAGATTGGGATTCCATTACAATTAAGGCATAGATTGAATCAGATTGCACAACACCTTTCTCGCCTTAGCACGCACATAAGTTTTTGGCGATGGCGGCGCCGAGATCTAGAACTGCAATTGGTGGTCTATAGAGACATTTTCAGTAATATAATTATGATTTAGATAAGTATTAAAATATCCTTAGAGTCGTTTCAAAAAATAAATCAAGTTTGGGTATTTTGGTTTATTTAATAAAATTAATGACGACAATACCTTTAAAATTGTGTCGACACAAGCTGAAAATAACACCAATTGAGTTGTAAACCTAACGATGTTAGCAATATTTTTTTGGTAAAAGATAAAATATATACAGAAACAAACAAAATTGCATAACATAATAAAGAGACAATTTTCGTATTATGACAGAATACCTGCGTTTGGTGCATTTTATGATTTTATCCGCGCGCGCACAAAAAAAAAAAAAAAAAAAAAAACCCATTTAATTTCCCTGTTACTAAACACGGAAAGTAGAACCGCCATTGTTTGCAATCGCATTCGCAGCCCATTTCGTGGCCAAGATTCCAGAGCGCTTACACGAGCTGCGATCAAAATCCAAAAGCCTCAGGTCAGTATCAACCACCCCCTCCTCTACGACGGCCGCCGTGCGCCGAGGATAGGGCAACGGCCAGTCACTCTCTCCCCCTAACTCTACTCTAGGATATGAAACCTGCTTTGCTCTGTCTTGATTTTGTTTAATTGAATGCCCTCAAACAACAAAATTAATTTCATTCAATGATATTGTAGTACAAATTTCATCCATGATATTGTAGTACAAATTTCATTCAATGATAGTTCAAATAGCATGGAAAGGAATTACGAATCGTTTGTATCAAACAAGCACTTCGTGAATTAGTTCCGTATTTTTAATTTTGTGTTCTCGATGACTGTAACTGAGTGAACAACATTCAATATCACACTGCTGAAGGGTTTCGTTTTCATCCTTTACTGATGAATAGTGTTTTATTAAGGTTTGAGGACTGTGTCAGAGAAGGCTGTACGCTCACTATATGAGCTTCAAATTGGTTTGATTTTTGGGCCTTCTGGTCGTGTGAGGTTGAGTAACTTTTGGATTCTAAGTTTAGCTATCTTAGAGTTATCAATAAACTTGCCGATCCTAGAATTGGTTTACTTTCACAATATCGTCTTTCAGTACATAGTGTCATTACAAGAATGAGATTCTTTGTCAGTTTGCTGCAATGTCAACAAGGATGGATCATCAGCTAAATGCGTGTAACTAGTTTACTGGCTTATTATCAGTCGAAACTATAGACTATGTCATTTTTTCTGTTCACATTGAACTGAAATATTGTGCTCTCCACATATTTATCTGTGGGGTTTTATTTCTAAGGCATTGGGATATCTTATATGAATCTTGAGCTAGCATTCATATGAGTATACTCATGTGCTTTACACGTGCTGGAATTATTCTACATATATTGTTAAGTATATAATCTAAGAGGTGCCAAACATATCCATTCCACTGTTTTATGAACGAAGCAAAGAGTGGCAAGCATTCATCTCAACTTCGTCTATCTAATGTCATCTTTGCTATTTCTGGCTGTTTATCACCTTATGATGGTGGCCTTTTAGACTTGAAGCCCTAGTTTAAGTGTCATCGTTTATCTCATAACTTTTACTTGCATCGGTTCGTTCTTGTTTGAGTATTGCTTGATGAAGTAAATGTGAATTTATGTTTCAGGAGATTGTGTCAGATGGCGAGGGATGAATCAATTTCTGTGAAAGATGCCATTCATAAGCTGCAACTTTGTCTCCTAGATGGAATCAAAGATGAAAGCCAGTTATTTGCTGCCGGATCCCTGATGTCTCAGAATGACTATCAAGATGTTGTCACAGAGCGCTCAATTGCAGACATGTGTGGGTACCCACTTTGCAGCAATAGGTTGCCTTCCGAGCGACCTCGGAAGGGCCGATATCGCATTTCGCTGAAGGAGCATAAGGTTTACGATCTTCACGAGACATACATGTACTGCTCGACCAATTGTGTTGTTGACAGCCGAGCGTTTGCTGGAAGTCTGCAGGAAGAAAGGTGCTCTGTTTTGAACTCAGCAAAACTTAATGAAGTCCTGAGATTGTTTGAAGGATTGAGTTTGAATTCTAAGGAAGATATGGGGAGGGATGGAGATTTAGGATTGTCAAAGTTGAAGATTCAGGAAAAATCAGGTCCAGTCAATGGGGGAGTGTCTATGGAAGAGTGGGTTGGTCCATCAAATGCAATTGAAGGATATGTTCCACAGCGCGATCGTAGATCCAAATCTTCTGATAGTAAAAACCGCAAAGAAGGTATGAGTTGCAAATCTTCAATTCGATATACCAATATTGTTGACTAGGTAGTTTGTTAGATTTGTGTTTATTGTGCATTTTTATCTATGCTTGCCAATGTTATTATTAATTTAAGATTGAAGTCCATAGCCCTTACCTGAATCTGCAGGGTCTAAACCAAGCCATTCAAAGCCCAATAAGGGAGAAACTATGATATTTAATGAGATGGATTTCATGAGTACGATCGTTACTCAAGATGAATATAGCATTTCAAAGATACCATCAGAGCAAAAAAAGGCTGTCTCCGATACAAAATCAAAAGACTCAAAAAAGAAAGTGAATCGTAAGGAGATTGAGGATCAGTGCACTGCATTGGATACTTCTTTGACTCATCCACAAAGAGGTTCTAAAACTAAATTGCATGAGAAAAATGGAGGGGAGACCAGAGCTGTTGCTATTACTGAGCTTAACGTTTCCAAATTGTCTTTGGGTCCTTGCCAAAGTGCTGACAATATGAATGCTATGGAATCACAAAAAGAATTCCAAGTTGGCAAAGCATCTGAAACTAGCTCCGCCTTGCTCAAATCTTCTCTGAAATCCTCTGATGCAACAAGACTAACTCGCTTTGTTACTTGGGCTGATGAGAAAACTGATAGTACAGGCAACAGAAATCTTTGCGAGTTCAGCGAATCAAAAGATAAAAAGGAAGCTGTCATGGAGTTTGGCACTACAGACATGAGAGTTGCTGATAATGCATTCCGATATGCATCTGCAGAAGCCTGTGCAATTGCACTGAGCCAAGCTGCGGAAGCTGTTGCATCTGGGGAATCTGATGTTCCCGATGCTGGTACGTTTTGCATACTTTTATGTGCATGAAACCTTTTTACATGTGGAATATTGGGTTTTTATTATGGTTTTTGTTATCTCGAAGTTTAACATTGTCGATTTCATTGCACACATCCAGTTTCTGAAGCTGGAATTACTGTAGTGGCACCTCCTAATGATGTGGATGAAGTGTGTTCTACGGAAAATCTTGATGCCATTGATCCAGAACCAGCTTCAATAAAGTGGCCAAGTAAAACAGGCATTTCAGAGTCTGATTTTTTTGATTCTGAAGATTCCTGGTTTGATAGTCCACCAGAAGGGTTTAATTTAACTGTATGTATAAGTTCCAAACACGCTTATTACCTTTTTCAGGTCTCATATTTTTGCTTAAGTGTATGGTGCATTTGAAACATGTCAGTTATCACCATTTGCGACGATGTATATGGCTCTCTTTGCCTGGATGTCATCATCTACCTTGGCTTATATATATGGACGTGATGATAGTTTTCATGAAGATTATGCATCCGCTAATGGGAGGGAGTACCCTAGGAAAGTTGTATTGACAGATGCTCGCTCTTCTGAAATAAAGCAAACTCTTGCTGGCTGTCTTGCCCGTGCTTTGCCAGGACTTGTTGCTGATCTCAGGCTGCCAACACCAATATCTGTTCTCGAGAATGGAATGGTAGCTGCACTTTCAAATTGTTAAACTTTTGATTGCTTTTCTGTATACTTGAGCTAACTAGTTTCCTAGTTGGACTTGAAAAGTATGACTGCACAGTTTCTGCTTATGATCTCCATTTATTATTAGTCGTAAATTGTTGCTATTTATCGTTGTCATAATTATGTTTTTTGGCCTAGGCTTCGGGGCTGAGGTAACCATATACTTCTCATACATTGTTACTGTCATCTAATGTATTGCAGTTCCATGAAATTCACTGTTGCATCTAGCTACTTCCTGTACCTACTCCCGCATTCGTTTAAAGTGTTATCTACGCTTTCGTTTCAAGACAAATCCAACAAGTTATTTATTTTTCAGTATTCTATGTCATTTAGAATGCTTGATATGTTACCAATTTCAGATTCATTGTTTCTATAGTGTATTTTCATGTTTTACTTGTAAGAAGGCTGCGGCGCCTCTCCTTGGATATTTTCATCTTGTTGCCTGTAATATGTGCATACTCAATGAAGAAAATTTGAAAATTGATTCGTAAACCTTTTTTTTTCCACGTTTAAGCGTTACAACCTGATTTGTCTTCTCGCACATGAATTTTGCGTGAAAATATCTCTTGTATGCTATTATCCTCACCTTGTATAGCAACGCATTTTACATATACAGGATGGACTAAAAATCACGTTAATGAGAGCAATAGAGTTCAGAAATACATTGCTCAGCCTTTACCGGGCGGAAGTTTATTCCTTTGATCACTTAGGTGAATTCTATTGTGTGCATACTCTCTTTGCTCTTTGATTAAATTTTTGGGTTAAAAGAGTTCAATATTTTGAAAATACTACATTCTACTTCTCAAGTTGATGTCATTTACGGTATTAAGGTGCACAAATTCCATCTTGACCAACTAGTTGCCCATGGGGTTACAATAGAAGTGTTGTTTTCATTGTTCCTCTTTTTGGGTGATGGCTTTTAACACACTCATTTACAGGGCTGCCTACTGGATACAATGTCTTTTCTTGATCCACTTCCACCATTCAGAATGAAACAGTGGCAACTGGTCGTGCTTCTGTTCATTGATGCTCTTTCCGTTTCTCGAATCCCTGCCCTTACTCCACACATGACTAATAGAAGAAGGTTGTTTCAAAAGGTGAGATCCTCACATCATTAAGTAATATTCTTAAATTCTATTTTACTTGATGCACTGCCAAATAGGGTGATAGTTGCATTGTCATAAAAATCTGATACTGGTGTAAGAAAGATGTGTCTCTTATCTCTTACATAGATAATTGTTATTTGCATTGTGCAACAAGAACTTGTCACCCTAGTCTTGACATCCATCATGGTGGAGCTGCCAAGTCATATGGTTGATGAAGCTCTGTTTTGCTGAGTGGGGCTTTCTTTCTTGTTTCCTTTCTAACCAAAGTTGTAGTTTCATTCAAAGTCTTCTGTTTGTTTGCGATGTAGATCGCCATTTCTTCAAGCCTCTCTTTCTGTCCACCATCCTCAATTTTTCGATTTTTTTTTTTCAATTTTGGGTGCTTTGCTTTTCACAGTTTTCTTTTTTGAGGGGTTTCTCAAGTTTAAATGACAAATTCTGGATTTGGGTGTGGGATAATAGTGAAAAGAATCAATTTTGCAACCTTTGCCGATGCCAAAATCTGAGATTGTTGTTACCTTTTGCTGTCGTTTGTATGTGCGTGACTGTGTGGAAGAGCTGGGTAAAGGCTTGTATTATTGGGATTTGGGTGTTTTGGATTGAAATTCTTGATATAATTTATCATTGCTTTTATAATTTTGAAATTGTTCACATAATTTAAAGAAAAAACTATGTGGGGGTAGGGGGTTGGTATGTTGATTGACTGAGCTGGGTGGAAGTGAATGACATGGGGGTGGTGGATTGACGGTGAATGGTGGTGGTTGTATGGTAAGCGAAAGAAGGAAAAATGGAAAGGAAAAGAAAAGAAGTGAAAAGGACCGTGTATGATTAATGAGAAAATAATTTAAAAATGAAATGATCTAGTTATCCCTCAAATGAAAATGAAAATTACACAAATACCCCGCACGTGATTTCACATGCTCAATTATGTTATCTTTCTAAAGGCCGTTAGGGCAAGGGTGTTATGTGATGGTGTGATAATGGTACAAATTTCGATCAGGGTTGCAAAGTGGGATTTGGTGGATACATTGGGGGTAATCATATTTTGGCCTAATTTTTGTGAACAAACTTATCTTTGATTTCTACTTTTATTCGTTGTGTGGATAACAAAATTGTTCACTCCGAGCAACTTCCTGGCTTTGGCCGCTTACATATGTATAGATAGGTATATAGGTGTATGGATCTTCAAGCTGCAATGTTTCTCAATTGATATTCCTACTTTTACTAGAGTTCACTCAGTATGCTGAAACTGTCACGAGTTATGAATGGAGATTATTCTGCCTATCTCCATTTTGTTTTTCAATTGTGTAAGAACTCTCCCTCACCTTCTACTTTTTGGAACCACCAAAACTCGTTGAATGACTTAAATGCCCTTATCGTACAAATTTCTTCCTAGTAAATCTATTGCCTCTGTAATAACATCACAAATATTGCAAAAAAAGAAAAGATTAGTTAGGATGACTGGTATGTTGAAATAAAGAATTATATCAAGAAAAAATCAACAGAATTTTTTTTATAGAAAAATGAACAGCCAAACTGATTGTGATCCAAAAAAAAAATCTTGATAGAATTTAATTAATTGACAGCATTGGTCAGCGCTATTGGCGATTGTGTATTAGAGATTTAAAAGGATTATAGGGGAATTGAAAAGATTTATTTGAAAGAACATTGTGCTATCAAGTAAATTGTGTTTACTAAGGATATTTAAGTCAATTGAAGTGGCCTACTAGTCCATAAGGGGTGGTCCCTACAGATTACCAAAAGATAAAGTGCATTCTCTGCTCAATTGGAAAATGTGGAGGTAAGAAAAATAATCCATGTAGAATGTCTCGGTACTTATTTGATCCTTTAGTATGTTCTTTGTATTGCAAAATTAGATGTCGTTTTGTGGTGATGACTAAAAGTTTTTTATGGTTTTAATCAAGCTTATGCTTCATGCTATTGAGTTATCTGATATGCTTGTAGATATATTGCTCTCATTCCTCTTGTCAGTTTCATGGTAAAATAGTATGTTTGATGCATTATGGTATTCTTTGTAACGGAGAGAAATTGAGGCATGTCAACACCCGACACAGAATTCTATCAACATGGCAGAAGCAACTTTTAAACCATGCATCCTGTACTAAAACACAGAAGATTGGAATTGGAGGAACAAGAAAGTTATTGAAAATGAAAATTTAAACAAAATGAACATTCATATGCACAAAGATTCTTAGTGGTGCTAGGCTCTGCTACAATTTTTAGGTTCCTGGCTCCTTTGTTGAATAAGGCCTTTGATGTTTTGCACCCTGGGCGAATTCCTTATTACATCTTAACAAACAACTAAATGAAAGCATAACCAGTTCAATTTAGAAATACGTCATTCTATTAAATTAAGATCTCTCTTGTATTTGTGCTATACTTATGACATATATGTGTTAGTTCGAACAAGCTTAATTGTTAATATTCTTTCAATATGCTTGTTTTTGAACTTTCTTATGTTACTGCTGGCTAAAGTATATTGGGGATAGGAGTGGATATAGTCAGTTTTCATTGTTTAAACAATGATGGCTACTTGGACTTCCTGAACTGGGTATTTTGTGCACTTTCCGGGTCCACCCATTCTTGCTGGCCTGCTGTTTTGGAGTTAGAATTTCGCCCTTCCTCCATCACTGCACCTTGCTCAAAAGACTATGCACTGATTTTTTCACAATCAAACTTTGTGAAGATTTGACCTCTATGGGCTTAGGTACTTAGCTTGAGCACATCTAAGGTGGATTTACTACCAATTGAATGTTTCTCTGTCTTTGGCTTCACATCACCTTGAAGGAACCTGTATTCGTTCCTTATTTTAGCATGCGAACGTAATTGGATATATTTATGTCTGAAAAATTATTCTAGTTTGAATATTTCGGTTCTGCTTTTCTTCGTTCAAGTTAGGAATGCAGTTTCATGTTCGATCATGTTTGTAATTTTGGGAAGTTGGTAGGAAAATTTTGTCATGGTTTCAAAGCATTGCTGTGAAGTGCAAAGAAATCTACAATATTGGTCTGAATGGGAAGTTATGGACATATCCTAAGTCACACAAGCCACTAGGCAAGAGTCGTGAACTGTCTCACCACCCACAAATCAGTGTATTCAGAATGAATTTTCATTGAATACTCGAACCGAGATTTTCAAATCTGCGTTTGAAATTGCGGATCATACCAATCTTTTCCAATCTTGAGGATTTTGGCAGATTTGATCTTGTTTAGCAACAGTTCATTAAATAGATGATGTAGATTGTCTCATCGGTCCAAACACAGAGACTGAAAATGGAGGCAAAGGTGATGTAACGGGGGCAGCGACTCTGGAGGAGGAAATTGTAGAAGTGTTTCTGTTGCTTTCCATTGCAGGGTTCATATACATTCTCACTTAAAAACTGAAAGGAAACAATGACACAAAACTTTGACCATGTTCCTTTTCATGACATCTGCATCTGGATAACCTTTCATTTACTCCCTCCATCTCAGGCAAAGAGTCCATCATACTATTTGCAGATATTTCACTTAAAGAGCCCACTTTCAAAAAATTATGCTTACAATTTTCATAATCTTTCATCTTTACCCTCCACTTGTGTTGTAATCATCTTGGTTGTGCTTAAGTGTTTTTTTTTTTTTTTTTTGGTAATTATGACCAACTCAAATGACATTAATATATCTCTTAATAAGTAGACTTTTCAAACGTGGACTCTTTGGGTGAAACGGAGGGAGTAATATTTACTTTTGACCCAAAAGTGAAATATTTCCATCATGCATAATTTATTGGACTTCACTGTTAATGGTCCTAAATCTTCTTAGTCTGTTTAGATTACACATAGTTCTGAATTCATTTGCTGTTCTCTAAGCTTAACTTTATTTACTGTATACTGCATATGTGTGCGCATATGCACACATTCGTTGGTGGATGGGAGTGCTCATTTTGACCACCATTGTTTTCCTACAAATCGCAGTATGGTACTTTTCAAGCTCTATTAAACTTTTCAGGAAGTCCATAATACAGTATTTAAAATGATTTTAAGCCACATTACATGTCCTGGAAGCACAGTTTCAGCTTCATGACCAATTAAAAGTTAAAGATGGACTGATGAGACATAAATACCAAGGCCTGTATGTTAACTTTTTTTTTTTTTTTTTCTGAACCACAGTTAAAACTCGATTAATTAATTCTCAATTAATTAATAATCTCTCTTAAATAATACTTTTGGTCGGTCCCGAGCGGTGGACAACTTGCTAAATTAATTATTCGCTAAATTGATAAGATAATACATATATGATTACTCATAAAGACCCCATGCATTATATAAATTAATAACTCATTACATATTACATAATACATTAGTGATTTATGAAGATTTCATAAAAACTGACTTGATTGTCTCTTGTTTTTTGTTGAAATTAATGTCACCTTGAATAACATCTCATTTTTCTTGCCATCGTAAGAACTTCTGGTGTTGTTTTTTCATAGCTCAACAAAAAACTATTCAATGTGATCGTCGTTGAAAGAGCTTCGTTTCGCGAAGGTGGTCCCCCTCTCTATGAGTGGATTATTCAATATCCGCTTCTTATTTTTTCACATGTTCTTGATATTGAATAATCCACTCGTAGAGATCCATTGTTGCAATTGTTTTTGAGTGATACTTGGATTATCCTTGTGGTGCTTGCATAATGCTCTACAATTTTTGTCTGTCATTGTTGATTTTTTCACACCTTTAAGATGAGAAGCCATTTATGTGTATGATATGTTTCTGCTATTATGATTGTTCTTGTGTTTGAATAGGGAATATTATTTAATGTTCATAAAGTAGTACATTGAACAATATAGTATATGAACAATGAAGCATAATAAATTAAGTAGTAGATTGAAAAACGTAGAGTAAATTGTGACCTTTATTTAAAGAAAATAGTTACCTGATAAATCAATAAATTATTTATTAATGTATAAATTAATAATTATTAATTTATTGATTAATTAATATCTCGTTAAATTAATAATATTTGCTGGTCCCAAGGGCATTAATTTATAGAGTTTTAACTGCATTTGGAACTTAATAAATCTTTTATTGCAGGGTTTATGCATGTTAGCATACTTGTTATCAATTTGTGTCCTTAACGCAAAAGGCATGTATTAATTCTATTTGGTGCTGTGTATGGAAACAGGCGTTTGATGGTGCTCAAATAAGTGCAGAGGAGTACGAGGTAATGAAGGATTTGGTAATTCCACTTGGCCGAGTGCCTCAATTTTCCACACAGAGTGGGGGCTAATACAAAATGGCACCTATCGTTTTTGCTACGGAAATCACTGAACTGGAACTGATAGAATGATAGCTGTCATTTTTGAGGCTATATCACTGATGACCATTGTGCTTCTGGAATCAGCAAGGATAATAAATATTTTCCTTAGCAGATTGTAATACTAGGTTATGGTGTTTACTCTCGAAGTTAGTTTTTGCCTATTTCTAGATGTGAAACTCTAGATGCTCGGTAGCATTTAAAAGATTAACTGAACTGTGTGGTAAATGTTGTAAATTGATTCTGTAGATTCGTTTATCTGTTATAACTAGAAGAGATAAGATAGTATGAATGGTTTTGGCGTTGTTGTGGACTCACTTTTGTATTATAAAGCGACGTCATTGTGTGTGGCAAATTCATATCTGGTCTTTTGTTATATTTCCTTCCGGGTATCCATTTTTGGTGAAAATATCAACGGTCTTCCTCGTGCTGTTGCGAGTCAAGTTGCGATTGGTCCAAGTTTATGCATCTTTAGTTCCTCCTTTGACAGTGATTAGTGAAGTAACTGAAGTAGTATTGTGGTATAGTGGAGGTGGGTTTTGAAAGTGTGGTGTGCTTGAAGTTGATTTGAGGGGGAGAAGAAGGATAAGAGGAATAGACTAATTGGGTTGGGGGTTGGACGTGGACCTATGAGTTTTTGTACTTGATCATATTTTTCTTTCTTTTCTGGTAGAGGATAAGTTGAGGATAAATTTGACTAAAATAAACAGTCTTTTCTTTAGTGTTTGATTGATAATCCTGACATGACAGCTTAGAGCTTCTTCAATCAATGTAATCCTTTGTTTAGTAAAAAATGCTAGACAGTGATCATTTACTTTTAAAGAGTTATTTAGAGAATGTCTTTCATCCACGTCAATTACTGTTAATTTTTATTTTTATTTTTTATCGTCAATCGGTTATAGTAGGAGTAATTTTTATTTTTTATAAATAATTATATAACAATGCAACATCTGAAAGAATGTTATAATAGAAGTTTTGCATTGGAGCACGTAAAGAAGACTCTCTATCTTTTAAATTTTATGTTCTAAAAGAAGTCTTTCATTGTAACACGTTTAAAAAGAGGAGTCTCTATCTTTTAAATTTTTTGTGACATATGAAAGAGGGCGTCTTGTTTAAACATGAAACATAAAAAAAATTAAATAATAGCATTGGAGATGCTCGTAGCACTGCATTACTTGGATGTCTGATCCACGTACACACTGTAGACTTGAGAGTTGTGAGGTGTATTTTGCATCATTTTTATTTGGATCAGTTCATTTCAATATATATATATATAGGGATAATGACACTACAAGTCCCTTGACTATGACTGATTCCACCATTAGTCCCTTAACTATGAAAATTAGACACAGTTGGTCCTTTTGGTGGATGCCGTTAGTATTTTTCCGTTAAGTCTGTCATGTGCCTCTCACATGCGTTTAACCAAGGGTAAAAGGGAAATTTCACCTACATCTTCTTCACCAATTCTTCAAACACCAATCTCAGATTCATACACACACACACACACACAAACATTCAACCCTGGTTCAACCAACAAAAATCTTCCTACTTCCAAAGAGAAACCGTGAATGTAAAAATCTTGTACACAATCATAGGCACAAAATGTCAGTTAGTAGAATTAGTATATAAATGAACAAGTAGAAGCTACTTGCCAAGCTTAAACCTAAATTAACAAACCAAAAGCCTCCTAATTTCGAAAGGAAACAGTGAATGGACCGACCGATTCAACGCACAACTTAAAAGCTTTTATAATTCAAAATTTAAAACCTTAATTCAACAAATTTGAAAAGCTTCTTTATATCAAATTGAGAAAGAACGAGATAAGACCTGGGTGGGTTGAGGGCGTCAGCATACCGAATAGTCGTCTCAAGCCACTTTCGGGTACCCGTATTTACAGAGGGTATCTAGAAGGAACCGGAAGTTGTCGAGACGGCAATTACTAGTACTGTTATCATGATTATTGTGTTGTTGGTAGTGAAGAAAGCGATCCATGTGGTTGAATGCGAGGATGGCTTGTTGGGTGAGGCCGACGGAGATGAGGCGGCGGATGAAGACAGAGAAAGTGGTGGAGGTGGGGTAGTCCATTTCGAGGATGAGTTGCCAGGCGACGTCGAACCGGCGTGATTTGGCTAAGATGTCGATGAGGATGTCGTAGGAGGAGGAGTCGTGGAGGTGGTGGTGGGCCCAGGTGAAGAAGGAGAGGGCGATATCGGAGGTGTTTTTGAGGCGGAGGAGTATTTGGTGGACTAGGTTTGAGGTTAGGGTGGTGATGCCAACGCTGTTGATGGCGTGGAATGGGTTGTGTTGTTGGAGGAGGAGTTGGGATATTGAATCGGCGTCGTTGCAGGGTTAGAGGGTTGGGAGTAAGGAGTGAGGAGTGAGGTTTTCTTGGGTCAAACTTGAATTCTGGGGAAGAAGAAGAAAAGAGACGAAGAAGAAGAAGAAATAGTGGATTGACGGAGAGGGGAGGAGGAGCACGGCGGAAGGAGCCGACGGTTACGCAGGGGGGGTTGGGGGGAGAGAGAGAAAATAATATATTGTTTAAAAGTTAAAAAATATCTTTGCACGTAAAATTTCATAAATACCCTTAACTAAAGGCACGTGATGGGCACATGGCGGACTTAACGGGAAAATACTAACGGCATCCACCAAAAGGACCAACCGTGTCTAATTTTCATAGTCAAGGGACAAAAATATGAAATTTTTTTGTTAAGGGACTAATGGTGGAATCAGCCATAGTCGAGGGACTTGTAGTGTCATTATCCCATATATATATATATATATATATATATATACTTTTAAAATAATATCTTATATTTTATAAAATATTATATATTTTAATTAATGGTTCCTGTTCTTACACAGGTATCATTTTCAAAATATACATACTAATAACGTTCACTTCAAATCGATGAGTGTTAAAAATAATAATTTTCTGTATTTTATGTGTTTGGTTGATGCAAAAAATTTTGACAACCATCATATTTGATTTTTTGCATGAATTTACGTCACGAGAAAGTGTAAGACCATAATTTTCAAAACTTTTATTGTAATCGAATACATGTAGCTTTTCTTTATATTATTTTCTTCTCTTTCACTCCACTTTACCATGTTATTCCTGATAACTGTTTTCTCATAAAAGATTTTCAACATTCAAATAGGGTCAAAATCGAAGGTTCAATCTTACACCAAAAATTTTTTGTCTACAGTTTCTAGTTTTTCTCAAAATATTTTTGCCACTTCTAATGTGTATGATTACAAGCAAACAGTTCGAATCATCTGTCTAAGTCTTTATTTATTTATTTTTTTGTTGTTGTTGAAGATAATCATCTGTCTAATTCTGAATGGCTATATCTATTCTTCTATCCATTCCATCGTTTCAACAGTTTTCGTATCCAATAGAATTGCTTTAAATATGCCACATGGCATCAGCAAGAAACTAGAGAAACATAACAGATCGGTGAGAGAAAAAAGGGACATAATAAGAGCGAGAAAACTAACCAGAGAAAAAATAGAAAAAATCACCAAAAAGTCCGCTAAAAGTTTTTCATATTCAAAAAAGTCCCAACTATAATTCTACTATCGCAAAAAATCCTGAAGTTAATTTAATACCGAAAAGTTCAAAACTTAGCGTTTGTACTAAAGCCATTATAAGCTTTAGAGCAGTGCTATTCCCGCTCCCAAAATTGCTAAATATACCCTTTTATTATTATTACAAAATTATCACAATTTCAAAAAACTATATTACCCTTAAAATTTTTGAGAACCCTAAGATATGTGCGGCATCCCTTACTGCACGCTTAATGGTACGTGCGGCACCCCCGGCCGCACGCCCTAAGGTATGTGCGGCGGACCAGTACCGCACATTCCTTAGGGCGTGCGGTCAGGGGGTGCCGCACATTCCATTCGCAGTTTTCGCAAAAAAATTCAAAAAATCATTAAAAAGTTTAACCAAAATGCGTGTTTCAAGCCTAAGTAGTGGCTTGACTTTGTGCAATTTTTAGGAAGCTAAGTCGAAGTAGATGAAGCTTCAAAACAAATGGAGAGGATAGAGAGCAGATGATAGATAGAGAAATGAAGAGTATTTTAATTTTGGGAGGGAGGTGGGTTGGGTAGATAGTGTTTTAATTTGGATAGGTGAGAATTGAGGGTTTATTGTTCAAAGGTAAAATAGAAAAATAAGTGGGGGTATACTTAGTAATATAGATGGTATAATATTTGAAGGGTGAGTGAACTAAGTAAATGGGTATACTTAGCAATTTTGGGGGTTGGAATAGCAAGTCCCTAAGATTTATTTGAATGAAAACTTATTTTCTCTTCACTAATGCAAATAATTATAGTATTTCATATAAAATAATAATAGTATATTATTATTAATAATAATAATAAATAAAATAATAATAATAATAATAAAAAATAAAATAATAATAAGAGAATTACTATTCATACCCCCAATATTACTAAGTACACTCCCCCTAAATTGTAAACCCCTCTAAATACTAAGTACACCCCATCAATTTTTTATTTATCCCTTCTAATTTATTTTAAATAAACAACCTAACATTACTAAGTACACCCCCCTTCATCATCCAATCATCCTTTGAGATACCCCCAACCCCTTACGCATAATAGAAATTAGAAACCAAGGCTCTGAACATTTGCATTGTTGAGAGAAGAAGAAGAAGAATATTTTACACTTAAATATTATCAAGCTTTTAAAGTTGTATGCTAGATAATTTTTAGGATTAAGTTAGTTATTATTTTCTTTACAATTTGAGTTCAAAATTGGTGGTTTGTGTCAATTTTTTTTTTTTTTTTTTTTTTTGCATTTTAGGTTGAATTTCGAAGTGATCTGGCCTATAGTGTTTGAACATGGTTGGTTGAACACCTTTGGTGATGTTCAGTACTGACCAAACATTTCCAAAGGTGTTCGGTCAGTACCGAACATCTCCAAAGGTGTTCAGTCAGTAGTGACCAAACATCTCCAAAGGTGTCCAGTCAGTACTGACATCTCCAAAGGTGTTCACTCAGTACTGACTGAACATCTCCAAGGGTGTTCAGTAGTGATAGAACATACATCGAGTTGTTCGGCCATCCTGAACACTCCTTAGTATGTTCGGTCGCTACTAACCGAACATACCAACGCAGGTCATTCGTCTGTACTTCTTAAAATGCGGAAAATTAAGCCATTTTGGTATAAGAATATTTACAATTTTTTGTTCCCTTCAATTATTTATGGTTCATGATTGTGCTTTCCAACAATGTAGATGAATATAGAAGTTTAAGATTTAGTGAGTGGTTTGGAACTTGGAAGGGGTGAGAATAATATGTTTGCATGTGTGTATTGTTGGATGAATGTAGGGGTTGTATGAATATTATTGGAGGGGAGATGCTTAGAGATGTTGGAATCAAATAAAAGTAGAGGGGGTGTACTTAGTAAGAATAAGAGCAAATATGTCAAGTTTTACAATGACATTTTTGTAATAATCGAAGGGGGTGTACGTAGTAAAAAAAGGGGTGTGAATAGCGATTATCTAATAATAATAATGATGCAGTTAGTTCAGTTCGGTTTAACGATGCAGTCAGTTCGGTTCGATTTGGATAAATCTCAAAATGATGACAGCGGTTCAGTCTATGGTTTGGTAGCAAACCGAACAGGACCGAATCGTTTACAGTCCTTATTTAGGCTCCGTTTGTTTCACGGAAAATGATTTCTGTAAAAGATTTTTCTCATTTTTCGATGTTTGGTAACATTTGAAAAATGTAGTCAATGTAAGATCTTTTACAAGTTAACAGAAAATGAAGCCCTTTTTTTTCTTCAAGAAAATGACTTACAGATTCCATTTTTGTAAATCATTTTTCAAAATTTGTTCATTCCTATTTTCTCCTAATATCACCTTTGCACATTTGGATGTGCTATATTCATTTATAACTTTTCTTGCAAGAAAAATAATCGTAATGTTTTACCGTAATATTTTGGAGTGGTTCTATGAATAAAGTTTTATTTATATAACATTTTGTTGATATTGTCAAAATTTATGGAAACTTTTATAACATTGAAAATTATATTTATGTTCGTCCCAAAATAAATGTTCACTTTTATTCACAATCACAAATAAAAGTTAATTTTCATTTTGAGGCGAGAAAGTAACAATAATATTACAGATTCAAGTAGTTGAGTTCTGAAAATATTTTAACTTGATATTTCAATTAGAAATACTAAAATAGAGTGAATATGTTATATATATATCCTATTTGAAATTATTTAGTGAGTTGATTTAAGAATTTAAATTATTTTCTTAATACTTTAATTTTTAAAGATAATATTACACGAAATAAAATATTTGGTTGAAGAGTACATGAAGCTTCTGGTATATTGTTTGAGATCATAGAATTTTTAATTTGAAACTAGAATTGGAGCCTAATATCACCTTTGCACTACTCAATTTTAATAAATACTCCTTTCGTCCTAAAATAAGTGTCCATTATGTCCCACAACAAAGAATATGCCTAACACTTGAAAATATTTTTTGACATATTTTTAAAAGAAAAAGAAAATAAAGAGTATGCCTAACACTTGAAAATATTTTTCGACATATTTTCAAAAGATTTACCAAACGCCTGAAAATAGAACATTTTCATTTTTCAGAAATCATTTTTCGGAAGTTATTTTTCTTGAAACAAACGGAGCCTTAAATTATTTGATTAATCTATCCGTCCCAGATAAATGTTCATACTTTCTATTTTAGGATGTCCCAATTAATGTTCCTAAAGAGTTTTGATTTATCTATTCTCTACCATAATTCCTAATATACCCTTAAAGCTTCATTAAATATAATACATAAAAATAAACTCAATTATTTAGAATAATTGAACTCAATTAATATTTATGAATATTATCGTCAGAACACATTTTACAACACATTGATAAGTTAAAGAACTAAACTAAGTTAAGTTTCCGAATGTGGGTCTTTGACTATTAACTTCGTTGTTATTTAATTTGGTCCAATGTTTATTAATATTGATAAATCTTAGGTTAAATTAACCTTAAGTGATTTGTCCTTAGATAAAGTTCAAAGTATGCAACTTAAATTTAGTTCTGTTATAAAATTTTCTGATAATAATGATAAGTCGTAGTATCATTTAGAAAAAAAGAAGTATAATTTCAGTTGATCTCATCTCATTTTAAAAAGAGTTTCTTTCATTATTTCCAACTGGGGGTGGTTCCACATTGATAAGTTCCTCCAAAATTAAATTATTGCACCACTTTTTCGTCTTTCATTGAAAATGGAAATTTTAAAATACTAATAAAGAGGTTGAGTTGAACGGTCAACTAAATTAGACATTTTTCATTTTCTTATATTTCTCTCACAACCGGCCGGTGCTGCAGCCCGAATAATATGTTAAGAGTATATCGGATTGGATTTTGGCAACAGAATAAACTTTTTATCATTAAGGCAACGTGTGATTAAATTAATTTAAAATATAACTTAATTTTATTATAATTTTAGAAATAAACTCTCATTCACTAAATTTACATTATGAATTACAACTTTAATGACTTTGTAATAGTAAATAATTTTATGTTAATTATAGGTCAAATTTTAATTAAATTGACTAATAAAAGTTAAAAATGAACTCTTTAATTAGAACGGAGGGTGGAAGTACTTCTTAAAGAACTATCACTGTTACACAATTACGCGGCACCAACTTCCTCCTTTTCAAACAAAGAGTCACTATTTTAAATTACTTTGATACTCCCTTCGTCTCTTAATTATTGTTTTATTTGACTCGACATATAGATTAAAAAAAAATAATTAATTTGATTATTAATATTGATATAATATGTAATTTTTTTTAATGCTCGTGTGTATGTGACCCATAATTAAAGTAGGAAAAAAAGTAAGTGTAAAATGGTAAAAGTGATGTCCTAAAAAGAAAAGTTTTCAAACAAGACAATTATTTTAGGACGGATAAAAAAAGAAAAGAAGACAATAATTTGGGAACGGAGGGAGTATATTTTTTTTAAGAGTACACTTTAAAAAATTATACTTTATAATTTTTATAATATTTCATCCTTACCTTTCACTTGTAAGCATTTTGGTTGTGCTTACGTATATTTATGTTGTAAGCATCTTGGTTGGGTTTACGTATATTTTTGTAATAAATTTTGTTAATTTGTGTCCTAATGACATATGTTAAGTAATACTACCTCCGTCCCAAAATAATTATTGTTTTAACAAATTTTTTTTATCCCAAAATAATTGTCGTTATATGATTTCCAGAAAAATTACATATTCCACCAAAACTGTCCTTATTTACCACTCTTATTAAAGAATGTTGTTAAGAAGAAAGAAAAAAAATTGTAAAAATAGGCATGAGTGATAGGGTGGTTAATGTGAATGTAAGCAATAACCACCCTAATTAATGTATATTTATTAAGTGGTTAGTGCTTACCTTTACATTAACCACCCTAATTTCACTCTAACTATTATATCAACTACGCTGAATAATGGATGTTCTTACAAATTTTCACCACTAATCATCATAATAAATGCTCTTTAATATAGGCTTTTAAAGGTCAAGTTAACAAGATAAAAAAAAAATTTTAAATCTTGATGGATCAATTTGATTCGGCTCAATGAGGGTAATTTTGTAATATTCAAAAAAAAAAATTTACCTTAAGTATCCTTTATTGAAAATTATGTTATTTTCTATGAACAATAAATATGTAAGGGTGAAAATGTATTTTTTAGTTGATTTACGAAATAAGAAATATTTTTTCATGAAATTTAGGGAGTAATAACGCTATTGAGTTGGACCAAATTGATCCATTTAGCATTACTCAAAAAAAAAAAAAAAGAACGAGCAAATTATACTCCCTCACTTTCAGACAAATAATTTGCTATTCTATTTTAAGATGTTTTACTTAAATAGTCTATTTTTAAAAAATTATGCCAATAATTTCTATAAATATTTTCATTTTATCCTTCATATATATTTTAAATATCTTAATTATGCTCAAATAATTTTATAATTATAACCTACTTTAAAATTATTGACTACTACTACCAATAGAAAGGGAAGGCAGCACAAAAACAAAACAGATGCTCTCTCTCTCTCTCTCAAAATAGAAAAAGAATATTAAATTAAAATCAAAATATATAAAACACACAAAAAATAAAATCCCCAACTTTTTCTCTCCTCCTTCTATCTGAATCTCTCTCTCCTTCTCTTTCTCTCTCTCCCGTCCACGGTGTCATCGTCGTCACTCAATCATCACGGCGATTAACCGGCGGCCTGCTTCCTCTCCATTTCATCGTGGACTCCGATATGATCGGTACTGTTCTTTCTTCTTAGCTTTAATTTTTTCCTCCATACCTTCATTTCTCGGGATTCGTAATTAAATTTGAATTTTTTTATTTATTGTTGATATTTTTTTCTTTCTTCTTTTGATTTCCCGTTCGGATCTGCTGATCTTTGTGTGTATTACTATCGGATGCTGTATTTGTTTTTTTAATTAATGTTTTTATGTTTTTGTTCTTCATTTACGTATTTTTCAGCTAGAATTAAATATTGTCCTTTTCAGCAACTTTGTTTCAATTTGGTAGATCTTTGCTGGTTTCATTTCCTCCCTTGTAACATACATTTACAAATTAAATTTTCTATTCAATAGAAAATATTATATATGGATAAATTGACGCTAAATTCCTGACGTCCTATGATCAGTTTCATTGCTCCTTCTGTTTTGATATGTGTTTGTCTGTGCGTGCATATTCATAATGCCAAAGATGATTTTTTTTTTTTCATATTAATTTCGTAGATGTGTTTATTACACTTTTGGTTTATGGCTCAGTTTTTAGTTGTCTGGAGAAGCTGACCGCAAAGGAGAATGTTTTAAAAAGTTGATCCTTCTGTTCTACCACAGAAGTCCACACTTTCTTTTTCTGGGACTTTCCTTTCAAAGAGTCTGATTTCAAAAATTAAGCGAACAAATCTCATAATGTTCCAACTGCACCTTTCGTATCTGAAATAAAACAAGTTGGATAAGGTACACAGGTTTTGTTTTAACTGTCACTTTCAAGGGCAGTTAAGTGTGCCTTAAATATGTCTTGATGAACCAAGTAATCGGGACAAAGGTTCAATGAGTTCATTTTTACTCCTTGTATTTTCTTATTTCTCTTAGAACTCATTCTTCCACCAATATATTTACTGAATTAGTTGTGGACCAAAGTATGCTTTCACTAGCATGTTACTCTCAGCAGCCAAGTGATCGAGAGTGTCTGTAGAGGCGTAGCTTTTCCGTACTTGGAAGTTTTTTGGAGTCAGCCGAACTAGCAAGGACTTTATTGAATCTTCTTGGTATTTGTAGATTCTATTAATGTTTTGGATTTCATACTTGGTGACAAATCCAATAATTTTTTGTACATAATTGCGTTAGTTGATTTTTAAGGGATTTCAACTTTAAGCTTGATTGTGATCTTGATCTGGGGTTCATGTTAGTTATTTGCTTCTGAAACTTGAATGGTATGCATGGTGAGTTATTGAAGTGCCTAGAGTGTAAGCACAAATTTAACATTGAACACTGATTTCTTACATTATCCTGATGCTTCAAGAACTGGTAATCTGTGTTTTTACACCAGCCCAATTAGTGGTAGCAATGATTTATTTATTATTTTTCTTTTCTTTGTGGGGGTTCATTGGATGGCTTTTACTCTACTTGATCGTGCAAGTGATATCAGACCTCAATCCTCAATGCTTCCTGATGTATATGTTTTCTGTATGCTCGTTGTAGCAGCTCTCCCTGGCATGAACCTAGTCAGGGCCGGCCTTGAACTTTTGAGGGCCCATGGCGAAAAGAAAAAAAAGGGGCCCTTATAGAAATATAAAAATAAAAATTTTACACAAATAATTTCACTTTTGATTATTCAAAATTTTGAAATAGTGCAACACGTACAATCATACAAAAAAAAAAATTATTATCAAATGTTGAAAACTACTATTCTGCATTTTGACCGAAAAACTAGTTTTAAAAACTAATCAAGAGCCCCTCTTTTAATTTTCAATTACTCATTAGTTCTTTTTATTTTTATTTCTTTTTGATTTTTAGATGTATATTTTCTTGGTAATTTGTTTTCACTACAAATTCAAGTCTAAAAAATACACGGACTCAATCAACTAATGAAGCTAAGAATCAAACAAACATAAGCAATAAAAATGATAGTCAAATAACAATAAAACCTGATTTTTACTTAGAATGTTGATATAATCTACCCAATGATTATTATTATTAGACTTTAATTTTAATCTAAGTAATTTTTATTTTTTATGACTCAGTTAAAGAAAAATTAATGGTCAACTAATATTTTATTCTTTGATAAGTAAATTCAGTGGATCCAAAATAAACTAAAGGTTGAGTGACTTTATTGCGAATCGAACCCCAAAACTTTGATTTTAAAAACCACCACCTTATCCATTGGGTCATAGAATGTCAATTGCAAAAAGTATTCTACATTATATTATATATATATATATATATATATATATAAATTTTGGGCCCTAAAAATTGGGGGCCCATGGCGATCGCCCCTCCAGACATGCTTCAGGGCCGGGCCTGAACCTAGTGATTACAAAGTTCTTGGGGAACCCTATAAAAAAATTGAAATATTACTTGCTACATCGACAAATGTTGTTATAATACTAGGTACTCATTGCTTGATAAAAAAAAAGTAATTCTGGCTCGTTTGGCCACAAATCAAACTAAAAAAGAAAAGAAAAAAACAAAAGAGGAAGGAAGTATGAGCAGATTAAATATGAGTTATAATTATACTCAACTCAAATCTGCCTTTGTCCAACCACGGATGATTTTAGTTTGTGAAACAGGTATCGATTGTCATCACACCATAAACTCTAAATCATGGAACCTAGGAATAACTTTATGAAGTGGCTATGATTAGGACGGGTATTTATAACCTAAATGTCGGTGGCTGTTCCTAATAAAAAATAAATGATACCTCTACAAATGTGCTATTTTTGAGCAATCATGTATGAATTGTGAAGTTTGAGCATTCTAGACTGATTTATTCAATTGACATCTATGCTACTGTAGGAGAAACTATAAATAATTTTGTAACATAAGTGTATCATGTCTTTGGTATGTTTGTACCAAAATGCGATTCAAAAGAGGAATGGCATTTTCTGGCGACTCAAGTTACAACTAGGCTGGCTAAGCTTTATTATCCGTCAATTTAATCTGAATTAAGACCTCAATGAGAGCCAACAGTACTTTTTGAACCCTTGATAGTTTCTACATTCAGATACTTGACAAGTGGAGAGTATTATCCTTGTAAATGTGGGGAGAGCGTGAGAGCTAGCCATATTTATTGAAACATCATTTATTGATTCAAAGTTGGCCAAGTTGATGTTGTGTGGGACTGGTCATCATGGCGATGGAAGGAGATGGTGGCATGGAGATGACTCGGCGAATGTTAGATTGAGCTTCTAACCTTGTAATTTCTTTTTCCCAGGAAAAAAAAGTCCACTTCTTAAGTTAGGTTGTCAAAGAAAATGAGCCATTTCCAGAAATAAGCTATCTAATCTTAAAGTCTTCAAAATGGACCAATTGCACTCAAGGCAAAGACCTTGAGGTCCTTGGTTCCAATCCCCATACCAACGGGCCATACTTATCCATAAAAAAAAGAGTATATGATTGGGTTTTCTCAAACTAAAAGAGTCTATAAGAAAATTTTCTCATCTCTTCTTCTCTGACATTTCTAACCACAGAGCAAATTTATGCTTACCTCATTCTCAGGCAAACAAACATGCAGTTTGGCCTGGGATCGATCTTGTGATATTTTTCAATCGGGCACTATAACTGCTTCAAATGCTGAATGAGCTCCACAAACAGTGTGATTCTAATTTGCATAGTTTTGCTCTCTCTCTCTCTCTCTCTCTCTCTATATATATATATATATATATATATATATATATATATCCCCCAAAGAAAAAATAAAATAGGAATTCATAAATTTCACCCAATTGAGCGTGTCCAACTACACCTTCGTAACTCCAAATACCTGGATGTGTTATAGTCCCTCCTGGTCTATGGTTGGCTTGTGACCCCTGGATGCCGAAAAGGACGTATACATTCTCGACTTGCGAAAAACAAGATTCAAAAAGTTAGAGGTGTTTTTTCAACTTCAGCATTCAATAGGATTCAAGATGCAAAATTTCAAGAAACTTATTTTCTTCAAAGAAGTAGATTCAGAATTATGGTTAGGGGTTGGCAAATATGAAAATAAGAGCCTCTGTTTGTAAAATTTGTGAAAAATGTCTATTAGTACGACGGCACCAAGATCCGCCCAATTCTATATAAAAGAAAGGGGGGATTGTTTTGCTGGATTGGTCGCTCAAAATCTTTGGTCTCGACTCGGAGGGCGGAGAAGGCCTCACTTCAGGGGGCGAGCCATCAGTGAGTGGCCATCTTCTATGTGGAGGAATAAAATAAAACTGTCTAGCCAATTTCTACCAAGATGACTGGAAGTTCTAACTAAGGGGGCATCGTTAAAAGATTATCAATTCCCAATGAAATGGATGTAGCATTTACTGGAACAGAAAAAGGCCCGGTTAAGAAAAAACAAAATTGCATTTAAAAGAAAAAACAAAATTGCATTTACAGTTTGACAATTGCTTAAACTGATTCTACCATAGAGGCCAACAATAGACAATAAATCCCCCCAAATTAGTGGATGCTGCCAAAGGGCGTGGCATGTCCCAATCCCTCTTCCAGCAGAATATGTGTATTTAAAAGATCTAGAGCGGGTAGCGAGAATCAAACCTGCATCCTGAAAGTTCTCACGAGGAGTGAATGCTTTCTTTTTTGCCATTTTTCATCTACGAGTTATTGCTTCAAGAGAAGCTCCCGTCGAAATTCATTATGAGTCTTTGGCACCTATTATGAGATTTGAATGTTAGGACGGGAAAAGAGACTGTTAAAGAAATTCATTGGAAAGGAATTCCAGTACGTCTACCTTGTTAAGACTTCGGAGGTACTGCAGAACTTGTGCGAGCCCCTTCTAAAGGAAAGGGCTTATTAGTAGATTAATAGATCACTTTGGAATGGCATATGCATCACTTTTAGTGTATCAACTAGGACAGAAATAAAGCATTGGGTTATGGTCCCCTTGGGGCTTTCTATTTGATTGGATCTAAAGGGGCATATCTTTATTGGATTGGATTGGATTGGAAGGGCCATATATATATATATATATATATATATATATATATATATAGAGAGAGAGAGAGAGAGAGAGAGAGAGAGAGAGAGAGAGAGAGAGAGAGAGAGAGAGAGAGAGAGAGAGAGATTTATTGGGGGTTTGGACTTAATCCACTTGAAGTCAACCTATCCGGTTCGGTACATGTTGAACTTAGCACCATACTATTTTTCAGGTAACTATGATTGTTTATCATAGATGGACACAAATATCTACTGTCAATTATATCTCCAATACATCTACTCAGCTTGGTGCAACTTGCGTGACTCCTCCTTTTACAGTGATAGACTTCCTGTGAACATTTATTGGAAAATGTATTTGGTCTTCTGCTAGTTGATATGAATAACTATAATAAATGTTATTCGCACAAGGTAAGTTTCATATTCTTGTAGGATGTTAATTATAGAGTTAATAGTTTGAACTACCTTTTTGCTCAGTTGTTTTCTGACCTCTAACAAAAATTGATTATTTCCTCTAATTGTTTTTCTGACCTCTAAAAATAATTTGCTATTTCCTCATTTCTGTTATTTGTTACAAGTGTCTTTCCTTGCATGTTTTCAAACCCTCTATAATGCTTCGTTCGACTAAACATATCTGCGCGCAAAGACTAGTAATGCTGACAATATATTAATATGATAATCAACATAGTCTGCTGAGATAACTGTTATTTTGAAAAACAGAGGACGTGAATTAGAGAACCGCCAGGGGATTATGGATGGGGCTTCCATGTGTGTCTTAATGTAGAGTTCCTTGTATACTCCTAGTTGGTGAGATAAATGAAAGCAGACTATATGAGATGCTGTGTAAAGAGCAGGAGTGTCGCCCACTCCCCCCTCCCCCAAAAAAAAAAAATATGCACACACAAAAATAAAATAAACAATTGAATAAGATCAACAAGAATCTCGAGGTGGAGCTGTGAAGGTATGTGGAAAGAGAATACCAGTTTTTTTGGGTAGGCTAGGTGAATCAACATCTACGACGCCTTTTTATTATTCAAGGAAAATTATATTAGAAACCCACCTGCTGAAATGGAGGCAGATCCCAGTATATGCAAGGCATTTAAAAATATAACAAGAAACCAGCCTCCATCTCAGACAACTACATAAAGCGACTCTAACTTGTCCAAAAAATTTAGGACCATGTTCTGTGATCTCCCGTACAAGAATTAGTATAGTATGGACATGTGCACGCGTGTACTCCCTTGGTTCCTAAAACAGAGTCCTATTTCACTTGGCACACCGATTAAGAAAGGGTGATTGACATTATTATAAATAATTGTACATTGTTTGCTTTCCAATTTTAGCGTTAAAAGTTTGAAAAAAAATAGAAGATGTTTTGGATCCTGTTAATTGAGTTAAATCATAGGGTACAACCGTACAATAGTAAAAATAGTACTCCCAAGTAGGAAAGATGCTCTGTGGACATTTCTTTTGGGAACATCTCAAAAAGGAATAATGAACTCTATTTTGGGAATGGAGGGAGTATATCATAATTTATCGCAAACTTAATGTTCTATTAAAGAAACTTTATTCAAAATAATTTATGGCAGTGAGCAGTGATGCCTGCTGAAATTCAAGAAAGTTGTTTTGTCAGTCATATACTTCATTCTTATTTCAATTTTGTTATGTATGTGAATGGAAAACGTCAAATTAAAGAGTGGGTAGGGAAGGAAGAAAAAATGGGGGGTAGGGGTTTGGGATGGGGAGGAGTGGGTCTGGGATGGGGAAGGTTATAAATACTAAAGTCTCTTTGCTGGAAGTATTAGGTAGAGAGGATTCAAATTGTGCCTTTAGCTGATTAGACATCAAGCTGGGATACTGAGTGAACCATCCCCTTGGATATAATAAGACTATGGGTCAAAAGGAATATTTCATAGAAAAGATCAATTCTAGAGTTGAAGTATTCTTTTAACTCAATCAAATGCTTGAAGTTTTGAGTAGGTTGTCTCGCTAAAATTCCACATGATGCACTTTCATGATATCAAACTTTTGTGGAAATCCCTTCTTTATATTTACCAAATACAATACCATGTCCTATTGGGCTTTCTTAAGTCTGGAAGTCCATCTGATTGTCTTGTTAAACCATATGGACCACTTTAGATTGTTGTTATCTTGAACACCATTTTTCTACGTTCTTTTGCATGGGTCAAAGCCTTTATTATTACCGGAGAGATGTGAAAAGAGAAAGAAAATCCTAGTATAGAGATCTCGTCTATTGCATCAATTTTTCTTTATTTTCCAATAATTATAGATTATATCTAAAATTGCCAATGGGGTAAACCATATACACCTGACATATTCTAAAAGATCAAAAAGGAGAAGAAAATAAAGAAAAGGTTGTTATGTTGTGAGAGGTATTGTTTAGGGTCTGATAATAATGACTTGCTGGTTGTGAATGGATTAGATTGCTCTCTAGACATCCAATTTTATGAGAGATTTTTTGTATCAAATCCATTACTTCATTGACTGGCGAGAAAGAGTATTTGAAATTAATAACTGTATGAACAAAATATAATGAGTCTTCTATTGTTAAGATTTCTAGCAAACTCTTAGTTGCACAGGAACAAGGACCAATAAGATTTTGACTCGTTTCTCGAAATCAGAATTTTTACTTGTAATAAAAGGCTTTCTGACTATCCTTTGCTAAAAAAAATCAAGTCTTTCTTTTCAATCTCCCATTTATTACTAAGTGGCGTCAACGATTTGTTTTTACGTTATTGCCCGGTGATATTAATTAGGTTATGTTGACTTCAATGAAATCTTCAGTGCCTTTTGACTTACTGGTATATCGCGGTAGCCGTTATCTTAATCTATGCTATTTCATGTGTCAAACCGACTACTTTAGGTCTGGTATGTCTTTTGATTTTTTCATTAATAAAGGGGAGCAATTCGTGAATCAACAGTATCCTTTTCCTTTTTTACCCTTTCCTTAATGCAATATCCATCAGTGGTGGAAGCCTTGTTAAGGTAAATTGCATTAGGTTATAAAAGTTTTCCTCGAAACCATAATACATAGATATCTTTCTTTTTTATTATTATTATTATCATATTCCCAGAATCAATATATAAGCTCCTTTACGCAAAATAGTATATCTATTCCACGGATTGCTATTATCTCATACTCCATTTAAGGAACTTTTCACGTGTCAAAGCTGTTACGTTGACTGAAGAGAAAACAAGAAATTTGTATATAAGATATGTTTCCTTTCCTGAGTTTATCACTTTTCATTTTTGTTTTCAGCAGGTAATGCTTTGTTTGTTGAGAAAGCATAGTGAGCACGACTATTAAAGCAAAATGGCCTCGGTGGGTATAGCACCGACTTCTGGTTTGAGAGAACCGAGTGGCCATACAATTGGGGCAGATAGGTTACCTGAAGAGATGAATGATATGAAAATTAGGGATGATAAGGTGCGTGCAGAAAGGTTTAAGACTTCCTATGTCTTATTATCACTGTTTCTCTTTAACTGTGGTTCACATCTTTTCAACATTAAAATTCATCTATTCGACCTTTGTAGGAAATGGAACCAATTGTTGTTGATGGGAATGGTACAGAGACAGGTCATATCATAGTGACTACCATTGGCGGTCGAAATGGCCAGCCAAAGCAGGTATGCACCATTGCTTGTTTGTATGCTTATATTTATTTTGCTCAATTCTACCACGATGTGTTTTAATTAACTATTTGTGACTAATAATATACTGATAGTACCTATACCGTCTAGTGTGCTCCTTTTCTTATGCTCTGTGTCAGTTCTTTGAGTACCAAGTCTTTGTATCTTATCTACATCTATAACGAGAACTAGGATGGAGGGTGGGGACTGCCTCTGTAGTTCAAATGAAACATATTCTATGCAGTTGATGGGCGTGTGGAAGAACTATTTTGTTGTTGGAAGATAATGGTTTTAATTTACATGTCTCTCTATTGGGTTCTTTGACGTTTTTAATGGCTGAAATTTGTTGAACATTCATGGGGTTATTTAAATTCAGTTTAACTATATTAGTTTGATCTCACGTGCCATGCATACTGATTGAGAATCTTAAGTGGAATATATGGGTCTGATGTTAATCTAATTAAGAGCTTAATTAGGAAAATTTTAAGTGAATTTAAAAATAAAACAGTTTGATAATGCAATACTAAATCACTTAATAAATTAAGTATCTCTTAAAAAATAATCAAAATTTAATGTCAAAAAGCGAGGACTTAAGTCTGATTGCTGAACACGTTAAAAGGAGGGTTGTATATTTTTTCCCAATTGAGACCAAAATACCCATCCTCCGCCTCCCACCCTTGTCAAACCTTTCTCTTGGGCCATGAAAACTTGATTTTAAGAAAACCCCACACTTGATTTGTGTCACCATGGATAAGGTTTTCATCGAATCATCTAGCTGTCTGTCTAATGCGTCGGAATTGGATGAGATTAAGGGAGTAGCAGCTGGAACGTACTGCAAGTGGTGGAAGGAAGCGGCGTCGGAGTTTGACTGAACAAACTATTTCCCATTACCCTCCCCCTCCTTATCTCGTCTACTTCAAAATCTGCCTAAGCAGTAATGAAAGGTTGATTGCCCAACAGAGTTCATGTGGATTGAATTGATTTTCTACCACTCATCCTCCGCCTCCATCCATGTTATTTATACGATCTGAGTCAATCCGTGTTTTGATCAATTATAAATTTTTAATTTTTCTGGAATTATTTTTGATTAGGTGTTGTGCACGCAAGTCAAAAAAAAGAAAAAGAAAAAGAAAAAGAAAAAAAGACTACAATAACATGACCTGGCTGTTTCAATGGTGATGGGCATGCCAAGTTTTCATTCATTTTAATTTATCTTGTGCTCCCTGAAATAGTTCAAATGGAATTATTGAAGGCAGAGTTCAGATTTTGATATTATTCAGACAAAAGAGACTTGTCATTATCAAACAAAATACTTGAATCCAGCACTTAGTTTTATGATTACTATAGTTGAATTTTCAGTACTTAAAATTCAGTAACTTAATATTTTCAGCTCTACTTTTTGAGATTTCAGTTTCCGGAGCTTAATTTTCAGTTTTAACAAACAGGCCTATATATATAATTATCAAATGAAAATAATGAAGTAATAATGGAACAATAATGCCGTTTTGTTGTAGGATCATCACCAAAACTCTTACACAGTAATTTTGGAAGTTCCAGAGGTGTACTAGATGAATAATAAGGACAAAACCTTTGTCATTCGTCAAGCAGCGTCAACATGCTAAATATCAATATGGAAAAAAATTGTAATTGATTTTAGTTTCTTGATATTACATAGGGGCTCCTTTTTGCTGATAATAGTGGAAATTAATAACTGTTACTAGTTAATATACAAATTAGGCTGCACCACTGAGATAGGCGTACAGATTATCGGTTCATCCCAGAAATCTTGGCTGACTTCCCTTCTTACGCATAAAGACAAATCACCATTGCTGACTGGTCGTTCCACCCTCTCGGGGTTTGCGAATAACTCTTCAGCTATCGAACCCTCCACCTCTTCCATCGAAACCCTTCGACCCTCCTTCGTCTTCATTGGCGATTGACCGCTATTAGTTTTCGTCGAAGAGCCAGCCTCGAAACTCAAGCCCTCACTCGTAATTCTTTTTCTCGATTTCCTGTTTTGGCGCTTTGCTATATAATCTTATTTATCAAAAAAAAAAAAAAAACAAGGGGACTCCTTTTGCTGTCAATAAAAATGCAAGTTGATAATTTTCACAAATTTTATATTTAAATTAAACATCTAAATTGATTCCCGCAAAATGAGCAGAGAATATTTATGCAATGAATCAAAAAGAAAAAGAACAATAGTAGAGGAATATTCTTTTAGAGAGGCGCATTATATTTATCAAAAAAGAATATTTATAGAAGTATTGGAGATGGTATTTCTTAGAACTCTTTATGGTATCCTCATAAGAGAATTACAGAAAATTAGGAAACTAAGTTATTTGGATTACATAAATTTTAGGGATTTTATGTAAAGGGTATTTTTGGAATAGAAAGTTTGATACCCATAAGAACATCCGGGCTTTTATATATAGCATAGATAAAGCATAGATGTATATAGTTTTAGCATATGCAGCAGCAGAATATACCATTTATCAACCGTCTACCTGTTTTACATGAACCTGCTTTAAACCTTAGGGAAACTTTAGTTGCGTGCATCAGTGTGTGGAGATCAATTTATGGTTCTGTGCCTTGTATTTCTCAAGTAATCAAACACTGTAGTAGTTAATTCTCACATCTTGTAAACGTACTCGGTGGCAAGACTTTGGATACACGGCTCTGTATTTTTATTATTTTCTAGTTTTGTTTGGGTTGGAAACATTTATTTATCTTTTTTCTGTCACTTTTCTTTGTTGTTATTTTTCTCGGTCTTGTGTCCTTATCTCTTGGTTTCTTAATCAGGGTCTGGTTTTCCCACCATTCTGTGTAGTTCTTATACTCCTAGCCTTTGGCCTCTAGGCTTTTTAAAGAGGATGTTTACCTATCCATATATATATATGAACATGCACACATTTGTGTGTGGGTGTATTGTAGCACAGAGAGCGTTCTGGGATTAACATTCTGCTTCTGAAATAACTCTTAATAGTCCTCAAATTCCCTTTTCTAATGTTTGTCCTATTTCATAGCATAATTAGAGCCTTAGTTTGTAGCATAACTCTGTGGTATCCTCCACAAGAACGGCAAAGAAAAACTCTGGAGACCTGCTTCTGATTGGAGTAGTATGAACTAAATTGGGTTATTAAGTAAGATGTTTAAACTTAGGAGACCCCTTTTGAAAATACTTTCCTCAAAAAAAAAAAAAAATACTTTCCTCCATTCGTTCCATTTGAAGACCGTTTTCTCTCCTTTTTCTGGATGTCCATTTCGAGACCAACTTTTTGAAATTAAGCTTATTACTTCCATCTTATTCAAACTTTAGCCTTCTTTCTCAGAAGGAAAAGACACCCTGAATGGAACATCCAAATGTACCAGAAATAAGTCCAATTACGAAATACATTAAATCCAATATTCATGCCATCAACACCCTGTTGCCCTTTAATTCGAAGTTTCAATGATAGTTGTCTATATCAACTTTATTTGTCAGTCTGTCAAGTGTAAGAACTGTGGTTAGAGTTACAGTCACTTAACTTGAAATATCCAATCTTTTGTCTGTTTTGCAAGTGTTTTGCTTCAATCTTAGTTTGGTTGAGAGAAGGAATCATGAGATATTTATCTAGATAGCATTTCTAAAATTCATTTTTCCTAAATAGATATCTGTAAAAGTTAACAATGTTTTGTGTTCTTTCAACATTTTTTTGCATGTATATTTTACGATTATATTTATAAGCTCACTTACTGTATGCTTGCTGGGTCTTTCTGTGGGTGTGTCTAATAAGTAATATCACATCTACATCCATACTCTTGATATCTCAAGCTATCATGCATCATGATATGGTAAGAGAGATATATTAAAAACTGAAGTATCTGTTACTTTTTCATTTATTTGGACAGAGTCTTGTACAAGGATCTTCGGGGATCTGTCCTCTTCTTTGCATATTTTTAAAAGAAGTTATTTTTTTTTGGCATCATTTTAGACTTAAGCTACGGGGGGCTGTTAGGAGATTTTTGGTTTTAGATTGGTGTAGGGATTGGCAAGCAGTTCCGCACTAATTAGGAGTCATTCCGTGATTGTTTCTTTTGCCTTTTGCCTTTTCTTCTACCCTAGTGTTGCTGACTTCTTGTTAACTGACTGTACATTCTCCTTGATCTATTAACTTTAATTTTCTTTGAATAATACTGAAGTACGCTTTGAGGATCCTATCACATGTATATATTTCCAATCGCTCAAGATGTATTCGTGTACAAGTATCCCTTATGGATGCTTTTAGTCAAGTTGTCTTGTTGAAAATAGGAGGATAACAACCTAACCTGATGTGTGTTGTGATATCTGTTAATTGCTTGATATTATTCGCTGAATTTTTACTTCTTTCTGATAATCATAACTAAAATTGATTTGCTCTTATGTCTCTTTTTTAATGATAATTACAGACTATAAGTTACATGGCTGAGCGTGTTGTTGGACATGGATCGTTTGGAGTTGTGTTCCAGGTAAGAAATTATTTTTTTCCCGAGTTGTAATTGACTGGGGGCACTATGGTGTGTGCTTTTGGTTTTCTCCCAAGTGTTCTTTTGACATTATGAAGACTAGTAAGTGCTGTTTTAGGCTGATTTTTTCCTTCGTCCAGGCAAAATGCTTAGAGACAGGTGAAACTGTTGCAATAAAGAAGGTTCTTCAGGACAAGAGATACAAGAACCGGGAGTTACAAACCATGCGTCTCCTTGACCACCCAAACGTTGTGTCATTGAAGCATTGTTTCTTTTCGACAACTGAAAAGGATGAGCTTTATCTCAATCTGGTGCTCGAGTATGTCCCTGAAACTGTTCATCGTGTCATCAAGCACTATAATAAGTTAAACCAGAGGATGCCCTTGATATATGTGAAGCTCTATACATATCAGGTATGTCATTGAGATTTGATTTGTTTTTATTTTGTTAATTTGTTTTGTGCATGTTAATACATAATATGTGTTGTCTGTTTATATGTCCAAAGATTCTTCTTCAGAAGCGCAACATCATCATCTATAGCTTGAATTATACATGTGATTGATTTCGTATTGTACCACCTAGGTGTTTTTTTTTTTTGATAAGTAAAGGTATATATAAGAATCAGGCGTCAAAAACAGGTGACGCATCCTTTGTACACTAGATGTATACTCCACACGAGTTACTCAATACCACCTAGGTGTTTATTGCATAAGGTATCATAATTCTAAGTAGAGCTGCTGTGGTATGGCGTCCTCTTTTTGAGGTGAAAGGCTGGTCTTGGTGTTTGTTGGTAATACGTTTAATCAGCTTTAGTTCCTCAACAATATATTAGTTTGGCCCTTCCATCCCCCATGCGCACAGTAGGAGAAAGTTTATGCGGGATCTGATTTAGAGCCTTTCTTTCCCTTTAACGACTCTTATTTGAATAAAGCCATTATTTTCAGCCTTTGAGTATGTGCCAGAACAGTTCTTCCACAAACAAAGGGGAAAATATTAAGCAAAAAACAAAGGAGGTAAAAGGATGATATGGTTAAGATAATTGAGAAAAGGGGAGATGAATCACTGCAAGTAATAACAAATGTTAATATGCAATGCCATACTGTTGCTGGTTTATCTTATCTTCCCTGAATTATCCTTCTGGAACATTTATCTTTTTGTGAAATCATTCTTATAATTGTTCTTTTGTGACAGATTTTCAGGGCATTGTCGTATATTCATCGCACTATTGGAGTGTGTCACCGAGACATCAAGCCTCAAAATCTTTTGGTATGCTCTTACATTACTTTTATCCTCCCATCTTGACTATAGGTGATACCATTTCGGTTGTGCTTCCTGAAATGCTGAAGTATCTAACAAGCTATACGTGTTTAATTTAATATGCATGTGCCAAGCTCATAAGGACTGATGGCTGCAGTTTATAGGGTGTTCTGAGCACAACAATTTGTTGATTGTCTCACTTTTGGGTCTTGAACCTATACTTTCTATTAAGTAGTTTGTTACTTCATTCTGTAGATGGGAACAATATTTCCAAGCAGTTTTCCTTGGAGAAAATGCAGGAATAGTGTATTCTTTGACACCGTGTGCAGGAGAAAACCTCCACCACAGAGATACATACATACACTACCCATCTCACTTTCGGGTCTTGAGCCTATACTTTCTATTAAGTGGTTTGATACTTTATTATGTAGATGGGAGCAATATTTCCAAGCAGTTTTCCTTGGAGAAAATGGCCCTTTTGTTGGGAAATATAATCTGTGTTGGAGATAGGTCATGTATGTTTGTCTTTGGTTAGTTTTGCCACATGCAGTTTCTGCTTTACTTATTTCTTTCACAACGACACATTACTTGGCAAAAGCCACCTTTTCTAGTTAGTGCGGCCACCTATCTTGCCAGTTTTTGTGGCTACACAAAAATCTATCTTACTTGAATTTGATACTTTTAGCTTGGGAGATAAGCTTGTACTTCTCTTTCTTTGGTTAGTTTTGCCACATGCAGTTTCTGCTTTACTGATTTCTTTCATAACGACACATTACTTGGCAAAAGCCACCTTTTTCTAGTTAGTGCGGCCACCTATCTTGCCAGTTTTTGTGGCTACACAAAAATCTATCTTACTTGAATTTGATACTTTTAGCTTGGGAGATAAGCTTGTACTTCTCTTTCTTTGTTCATAACCATAGGATAGTAAAATAGATTATTGTTAATTTTCCACCTAGTCCCAGCTAACACCTCTTTGCATGAGATTGTTGTTGATTCTGCTCTTTCTAGCAATTCTTACTTATCAAAACTATGTTTTTTCCTTGCAGGTGAATCCACATACTCACCAGCTTAAACTGTGCGACTTTGGCAGTGCTAAAGTTTTGGTAAGATGCTTTTGTTCTAGCTCATCTTTGTAATTGTCCTTGCTTCTTTTATTAAAATGCTTGAATGATTTTGTCTCTTGACGTTTGGTAGGTGAAAGGGGAACCCAATATATCGTACATATGCTCTAGGTACTATAGAGCACCCGAACTTATATTTGGAGCAACCGAATATACTTCGGCTATTGACATCTGGTCTTCTGGCTGTGTTCTTGCTGAGCTACTTCTTGGACAGGTAGATAGTTCGTGTCTTCCATGTGTAAAGTCATAGCACTTCTGGTTATATAAAGGCTGATAACACATCTATATGTTTGACAGCCTCTCTTTCCTGGTGAGAGTGGAGTTGACCAGCTTGTTGAGATTATCAAGGTAATTGTAGTCTGACAGTCTACTTCATCACGTTCTCTTTGTAAGAGGCAGGTGTTCCAAACATAAGTCAATAACCAGAAGTTTAGATAAATAAATTATCTAAGACTTTTAATACCCCGTATATGCTACGTTACCTGGACTCAGTTAGGATGATCTGATACAGGTGTGGATTCGGGTGTTGGATTCGCCAAAATTTTAAGATTTTGCACTAATTCAGTCTAAATTTGCCACACCCACACCCACACCCACACCCATGTCATGTCTTGTCGACAAGGGTACTTTGGCGAAAATGAAGGGTCAAGTAACATAGCGTATAAGCTCCCGATGGCACGTCCCTTTTGACCAAAAATTGTTTTGTTTTCCGAAGGCAATCATATTTGTTGCACCACCTAATTTGTCCAACATGACATTGTGTGAGCTTATTTGCAGGTTCTAGGTACTCCGACAAGGGAAGAAATCAAATGCATGAACCCTAACTATACAGAGTTCAAGTTCCCACAAATTAAAGCTCATCCATGGCACAAGGTACGTAGAACGGGAAACGTTTATCATTAATGAGGGAAAATCAATTGCATATGAAAGTGAACCTTTTCAGGTCATACCTGCAACTTAACTTTGTTCTCATTTTCTCCTGCTCTCAGATATTCCACAAACGTATGCCTCCAGAAGCGGTTGATCTTGTTTCAAGACTGTTGCAGTACTCTCCAAATTTGCGATGCACGGCTGTGAGTAAATAGAAGTTCTTTTTTTTCTTCTTTGTTTCTTTTATTTCTCCTGTCTATATTTCTCTCATTAGCAAACTCCTTCCTACCAAAAGCTTTGGTTGTCTTTCTTTGTTTTCTTCCTCAATTTGGTATGTTGAAATTAGTGCTTATCAAATTAATTGCTAATCTCATATATTATAGCTGGTCACGAGTTTTTCCTTGGACACATGGTCTTGGAATGATTTGTCAATATCCTTTGGTTGTGCACATGTTACGGAAGTTCATAAAACATTGTTAGTCAGATTAGCTTCAATGTAATTTTTGTTAGAGTTCCTAATACGATTGGAATTACTTTTGTTATTACGAAGTACACAAATTTTACTAATCCATGTGATTTGAGTTTGACCTGGTTGGTTCCTCATTTTTCTGAAAGCTTTAATTGCATTCATATACTCATTTCTTGAGGTGATAAAGTCCCTGGATTGATATTCTATAAATTACTAATTGGATTAAGTACTTCTTTCCATCCTGTTTATTTTATTTTGTGCTTAGTTTCTAATTGTTAATCTTCTCTCCGGCTTAATTGCGTTTTATAATGTGTTTACTTTCGATACAGTTGGATGCATTGACCCACTCTTTCTTCGATGAGCTGCGTGATCCAAACACACGCCTGCCTAATGGACGTTTCCTTCCTCCACTGTTCAACTTTAAGCCTCATGGTAGGAGTTCTTTGTACAAATTCTCAACATTGATCTTGCCTCTAAATAAAAGTTTTAATTCTGATTGGATGATTTTGCAATTGTTATTATCAATCAGAGTTGAAGGGGGTGCCAGTGGAAACTTTGGTGAAATTGATCCCAGAGCATGCAAGAAAGCAATGCCCCTTCCTGGGGTTGTGATTTCAAGAAGAATGTGACAAGCTAGCAAGTGCCTAATAGGAAACTATGTTTCTTGCCCACCGAGCCAATTTGTTCCTTTGTCTTCATATTTTCTCTTTGTAATACCTTGTTCCGTGAAAGACGATTAGGGAGTTGCAACTTGCTTGTGTTCCCTATTTACCCAGTTATTGTAACATTATATGGATTTTATGTACTTCTATCTAAATGTTGTATTTGGTGCTTGGATTTTACTATATGCAGCAAGTGTGATCTTTTATATTTGGACCACATTTTTTTTATTTGATTAAGATTTGGGCACATATTTTTCATGATGCATTTATATCTCTGCTTTATTTTACTGCCATAAGTTTTTACATATAAACGAACAGTGTCCTGCTTTTGCCATCTCTGTCAAATTTATCAGCAGATTGATTTTAACATTCAAGAATTTCTGGTGGGAACAGAAGATCTCAGAATCTGAAAGCACCATAGTGATGAGACTTTGAAGGTGCAGGTAACTTCTCATACGTGCTATTATGCATTTATTTGCTTGAAAGATTATCATTGAATGTTCTGGCTGCTTATGCTTATATGATTGAAAAGAGTTGCTAAATTTTATTATCTTTACACCTTTTGTTCTTCTGATGTATTAACTATTCCCCATCTTCTCGTTCATTGTGATGTAGCTCGACCTTTGTGGTTTACGATCAAGCTTAGAGCCAAAACTGACTCCTTCAGTGGTTCTTTTCTGATGGGTGGTTCGAGTTCTGGGCCTCTTCAAAGGGGTTCACCAGGTAGAAGCAGTTTAGACGCCAATGGTTCTTTCTGACAAGGGTTTGATTTCTGGGATAAGGAATTCACCAGGAGAAAGCTGGGGCAATTGATGCATTGGGATGTCAACTTTAAGACTGCAACTGTTGCTTGTATGGAGTCCTTACCGTTCCAATTGATAGCATTGTCAGAGAGGGACCCAGCTAGATTACAATGTTCCTAGATGTGTGGCTCACAGAAACATGGAAATAAAGCTGGCTTGGAGTGGTTGATGCGATGAAACTTTACCTTCTGTGGGCCTCGAATAATGGTTATGTGCATTTTGTAGCTGTATCGGATGGCTTAGTAGGTTGCCTCATGCTAAACCATCCTTTTGATGTTTCCTCTATCAAGAGGAAATTCTCGTTTTGTAACACCCAATCCGTCTTATTTGAAAAGCTATTTCTCAGAAAGATTTTTGACTCGGATGGCTTAGTAGGTTGCCTCGTGTTAAACCATCCTTTTGATGCTTCCTCTATCACGAGGAAATTCTCGTTTTGTAACACCCATTCCGTCTTATTTGAAAAGCTATTTCTCAGAAAGATTTTTGACTCTGACATGCTCTGGTTTTTCTCTCCTTCTGTTTGGCGATAATTCGAAAGCCTTTTGGGAAATAACTAGAGACCGTTTCAACCAATGTTTGATATATTCTGAGTTTCGTGTGATGGCCACGACAGGCAATGGTGGTTGTGACTCTGTACTACATTTAGGTGATAGCGGTATTGACCACCTGAGTAGGTAGGCTTCTGGAACCTCCTCGCTGCCACCAATGTATTTGCATTCCTGATTGTAATTCCTCTATACTTATGCATCATCGTCTACAATCAAACACTCAATATAACCAAAAGTAATTGAGGGTCAACCAGCACCTAGAACTGCATTGATAATGAAGAGAAACTGTTGCTCCAAAGGACAATGAATTCAAGGCAGAAGCAAAGCATGGGTGGTGCTCTGGTTGAGAAGAAGCGAAGCTCAGTGTTTGGGGTCAATTCCGCTATTAGTGGTACTCTTGTTGGTGATCTGATTAGAATTCCGATCTATAAGCTGTTCTACATTTAGTATTTGGAATCACATTGCTCAGCTCGAATACAAACTTTGAAAAAAATCAGAAGTTTATATGGCTTGCAAGGAGGATTTCATTGCTACTTTGGACGAGGCAAAACATTATCATTCATACCATTCTTCACAGAGAAAAGGAAAATGTGAAGACCTCAATAGTGTCTTTGATTGTGTCAATAGTTCTCTAACAGTTAAGGGCCTCAGTTCAAAGAAAATTTTTCTTTGGTTGCCTGATGTCTCACATATCTTCTTGATATTTCAGGATCTGCTCTCCCTTGTTTTCGATCCTATTCTCCTTTGCACCTTTTCATGCACAAACTCTCTCTATCTCATTTATGACCCTGGCTATTATTTTCAGGATTGCCGCATTCTAGGCTGAAGGCTCATATGGTAGGATTTGCAGGCAGGCTACTTGGATTACCTGAAAAACTGAAATGGTATTTTTCCTTGAGAAAATATTCAATGGTCCCGAAGCACCACGTGGTATGCCTACATAGTGCACGACGATCAATACCAGCATGCTATAGTGCCAAACGACCAATAGCGGCACATTATAGTGCCAAAGTGGTACAAAGTGAACCCAAAGTTTTAAACCACTTTGACACTATAGTGTGCCACTATTAGTCGTGGTGGATCATGTAGGCATGCCTCGTGTTGCACCGGGACCATGGACTATTTATCTTTTTCCTTGTTAACGAGTTTATTAGCACCGTGGGAGATCTTTATCTGTTCGTCAAGTTAAAGTAGGAACGAGGGAATTGAGTTTCTCTTGGATTGTTTTTATATCTTTCAATAACAAACCATACTGTGTGGGGACAAAGTGAGATCAATGAGGAGTTGTTTTGTCCGTCCAGATGATTTTTCCCATCAAATGAAAATATTAGTTACAAAATTGTACAAATTTTACTTTTGAACTTTGTTCACATAATTAACATGGAATGCAGGAAAAGTGTGGGAGTCATTGATGAGCTTGAGAGATTGCCCGCTTTAGGTATTTGAATGTTCTCTGTTGATTTAGGAAAACCCATAAACCAGAAATCAAAACAATCTGTAGTAACTATCTATACGTTGTTCTTTGATGGCCTGTTTACGTCCTTGCTCTCCCTGGCTTTCGTAATCCTTATTGACGCGATCAACACCTGTATGCAACATATAGATAATATTCAGGTCTTATTTCAGTTATTTTGCGTCCAAACCACACTGCAATCATAGAAACAAAATGAGATTTAGAGAATACTGTTTAAGTTAGAGCTTAGCATTTCATCAGTAGATAATTTTAGAGGGCAGATTACCCTGTTTGGTTAAGGAAGAGCCACTTCAAAGTTAATCAGAAGTATGGAGCTTGGGTAGGTCTCAGCTGAAAGTAGTCGTCATGGTGATCTGATCACTTGAATCCTGATGACATGTTGTGCAGTTGAATTCTTCATAATTGACGGATTGCTCGGTTTTGTCTCTTGAGCCAACAGCGCTGCTTGTGACTAAGCCTCCCGAAGTGGAGATGGCTGAGGATGTTTCATTGCTATGATGGATCGTATATTTCATGTAGGTATATATATATATATATATATATATATATATATATATGGGATAAAGTTAGTTGGTGAATTCTAACAACTTTTTAGTTGGACTAGCCATCTCTGCCTCCTCTCGAAGAATAAAGGCTGCAGGCACAAATGATATCTTGAAAATAGTTGGACTTTGCTGAATTGGACTAAGCAAAAGCAGAATAAGCTGATGGATTATCTGGTTAGCTATTAGATCATTCAAAGCAAGCTGACATAACATATTGCTTTCTTTTCTTATGATGACAGTAGATGGGTGGAGGTTAGGATCAAGCTTTTGAGGTGTCATTTTACCTTTCTGATGTCAATCCTTGTTTGTTTTTCGTCTTTTTGGAACTGTGCACCAAAAGGTATTATGAAATGCATTGTTTAGTGAATTTTGGTATTTTATGTTGTATACTTGATATGATCAAGAATCTGAAAAGACCAAGAAATAGAGTCACTAGCATTACGAAGCTTGGCTTTGAAGTAAAACAAGTGGCCGACGAGTTTTTAGCCAAGAGAGATGGTGTTAAGGGTAAGTCTAACAAAAAGGAATGCAAGTGATGGGAGGAGTAATTTCAGCAAATAGTCTCTAGTGAAAATTCAAAGTTTAGGACTTGCGCAGTGGTGCAAGTGCAATTTCAGCATTTGAAGACTTTGTGTCCATGAAATTCATCGGGTTGATCCAGAACGGCCTGTTCTACAGGACCCAGATATTTGTTGCTGCCAACCTCTTTTGGCAATCCGTGATTGATTAGCAGTTGCTGTTTTTCTGTTTTCCGTTAAACTTTCCGTTATCTTAAGCTTTTATTTTCCGAGGGCCTATAAATACCACTGGTAAGAACTTTTATCACTTTGCTCATGGAAAATGTCTTGGTTAATGGAATTATATTTCGTTGTTTGAAGTTTATACAGAGACCAAAAGCCATGTAATTGAATAGACAAGGTAACTTTTAAAGTCATATTGGGGGTAAAGGAGTTGGGGTTGTAGCCCATTTCCAACCATGAACATTGGTGATAGACTGAGACGTAGCTTTCTGACTTTAGTTTTGTTACAATTACTTGTAAGCCTGGCCCAAACTGTTTGTTGGCCCAATTACCCTCTGGCCCAAACCCCAGCCCATGTCCCTTGGCGGCCCGCCCATTGTCAAGCGCAAACCGGAAGCTTAGACTTCTGGACGCTTCCTGGTTCCTCCCCTCTTGCCGCTCACGTGCCCACTCCTCGCGCAGTGTGCTGGCGCCTCGTCTGTCGTGACCCCCTTTTATTGCTTACCCACTCCCATGCCGTCCGTAGAGCGAGAGATTAGAGAGAGAGAAAGACCTGTATAGAGAGAGAGAGAAATAGGAAATCTAGGTTTAGATTTGGAGTGTTTCATCTCCTCTCACCCCGTCACCATTGTTGGCCTTCCTCTATCTCCTCTTTGTCCCTTGTGTGTGTGAGTGTGAGGAGTGTGACTATAGGCGGGGGGTCTTTCCCAGTGAAGCAACGGTGTGAGCCCTCTCCGTTTACTTCTTCTTCTTTGTGGTCACCGGTTCTAGGGTTTGGGGTTTGGGTGTAGTGAGGTGTCGGGTGATCTTTGCCGGAATAGTGAGTGGAGTGTGAGAGACTGTGTGGGACTCATTTTGGTGGACTTGTTTGGAGAAAGGGTGACTGAGCCTATATATGAGCCTTAGCCGAGGTTTTAACACCTGTGACGGCAAGTCGGTGGCTTGACACCGGCGTTGTGGCCATTGTTCTAACTCTGCTGCTTTCTTCTTCATTTTTGCCTATGTGTTGGTCTGACTCCTTGGTTTCTTGCAGGTCCCCGTGGAGATCAAAGTGATCTTCAGCCTGATATCATGTTTTTCTTGTTATTCCCTTAGGATAGAAAAACTTGTAACCCCCCTTCCCCTCTCTGTATCTCGTTTGAGCGTCCTTGTGAGGTCTCTCGATTAGAACGGTTGTACTTAGGCTCTCTCTTAAGTCTGTAATATTTATTTGGCGTTTGTACGCAACTTGTATACAACCACAACAGTGGTATCAGAGCCTTGGTTCGTGTTTGAAGGCTACGGTTGTGTACGGCGGCGTACGGCGGTGTACGGTGGACTGAGGTGCATACGGTGGCCTACGGTGGCTTACCGTGTTCTACGGGCTCCCTTCAATCCAAAATAGAAACCCTAATCTAGGGTTTCTGGGTAAGCTGGTTTCTCTCTCCTTATCACTCTTTTAAACTGCGTGGATGTTTATTATTCTTCTCTCTGTTGATCAATCTGTGGTTGCATGAGTTTGGTTGTTTAATCTGTCTGTGTTAGTTGGTCACTTCTTCCTTGCCCCGCTCAAGCTTGTTCTGAGATAATAGCTGTCTGCCTGATTCCCCTTAGTGAATCTTGATCTTATTGGCTATTGTTTCTAAAGAACTGCTTGATTAGGCTTTAGTTAGGCTGTGGTTGTTTTGTGATTCTGTTCTGTTGGTAATTTTTTGTTTTTGTGCGATTCTGTTCTGTTGGTATTCTGCTTGATTCTGTTCTGGTGGTATTTGTGTGTTTGATATTTCCGAATCAGTTTTTTTTTTGAAAATGGCTAGCTCTTCAACATCAGCTTATAGCTTAGAACCTTTCAATGGGAAAACCGATTTTTCAATCTGGCAACAGAAAATGCGAGGCATTTTGATAAAAGAAAAAGTTTTCAAAGCTATTACATTGAAATTTTCTGAAAATGATACTGAGGAAAGCATAGCCGAAATGGATGAGTGCGCATACTCATCCATAATTTTAAAACTGTCCGATTCGGTTTTACGAAAAGTTGGCAAGCTTGACTCTGCTAAAGCTTTGTGGGAAAAATTGGAAGAACTGTATTTTGAAACCTCTTTACCAAACAAATTGTATCTTCTCGAATATTTTTTCCGCTTTAAGCTTGACTTAAACAAATATATGGATGATAGCATCGATATCTTCACAAAACTGGTTCAAGATATCAAGCAAACTGGGGATAAACATATTGATGAATACACACCTATTGTGCTTTTAAATGCCATCCCTGATTCATATGCTGATGTAAAATCTGCAAACAAATATGGTAGGGACGCCTTAACTCTTGATACTGTGATTAATGGATTAAAAAGTAAAGAGTTGGAATTAAAAGCAAACAAGGGTAAATCATCAACATCTGGTGAAGTCCATATGGTAAGGGGAAGGTCTCAAAACAGAAACAGTGGTCAAAACAAAAATCAGAATCAGAATCAAGGTCATAACTATGAAAAGAAAAAGGGTAGCAGTAAGAGTAGATCTAAGTCTAGGACTAGAGGCAGAAAGTGTTACAACTGTGGGGAAATAGGTCACTTTGGGAAAGAATGCCCTAACCCTAAAAAGAAGAATTTCAATCAGAATCAAAATGAACAAAATGACTGCAATATGGCCTCGGGTAGTGAGGATGATGCGAATGTTTTTATGGTGGTAGAATCATGTGATAATTTGGTTAACTCTGTGAATGCCATGGCTGCATGCAAAAATGAATGGTTGATAGATTCTGCCTGCACTTTCCACATGACACCATATAAACACTTCTTTAATTCCTACCAAGAACTAAAAACTGGTTCTGTCTCTCTTGCTAATGAAAAGAAGTGCCTAATTGCTGGAGTTGGCGATGTTTGTTTAAAATTTGATTCTGGAAACATTCTGAAATTAAAAAATGTTAGGCATGTTCCTGACCTTTGCAACAATCTGATTTCTTGTGCATCTCTAGAAGATGAGGGTTTAGAGGGAAGGTGGGGGAGGGGAATGATGAAGATTATGAAAGGCTCTCTTGTGATTGTGAAGGCTGAAAAACGCCGAAATCTGTATGTGTGTGCTGGTTTGCCTTTATCTTGTGCTGAAAACTGTGCTAATTTGGTTAAGGAAGATAAAACCAACTTATGGCATAAAAGATTAGGACACATGAGTAGTAAAGGCCTAGGAATCTTAAACAAGGCTGGTGCCTTTGGAAATGATGAGATTTCAGACTTGCCCTTTTGTGAGTCGTGTGTCATGAGTAAACAGCACCAAGTGAGCTTTCCCCAATCCTCAATCCCAAAATTTTCGAGCAAAAAAATCCTTGAATACATACATGCAGATGTATGGGGGCCCTCTAGCGAGCCCACTCAAGGTGGAAATAGATATTTCTTCTCCATTATTGATGATTTTTTCCGAAAAATTTGGTTGTTCCTAATGAAACACAAGTCTGACGTTTTTGAAAATTTTAAAAATTGGAAAACCATGATTGAAGTTAAAACTGGCAAGAAAATCAAAACCCTTAGGACTGATAATGGCCTAGAGTTCTGTAACTTTGAAATGGACAAATTCTGTTCTGAAAACGAAATTGAAAGACACAAAACTGTCCCTTACACCCCTCAGCAAAACGGGGTAGCAGAGAGAATGAATAGGACTCTCCTCGAAAGGGTTAGGAGTATGCTTGCCTCCTCGGGTCTCTCTAAAAGGTTTTGGGGAGAGGCAATCTTAACTGCCGCCTATCTCATCAATAGGTCCCCTTCCGTCCCATTGCACGGAAGATGTCCCGAGGCAGTTTTTTGGGAAAGGGAAATTGATTTTCAAAATCTAAGAGTCTTTGGGTGTGTTGCCTATGCCCATAGGCGAAATGATAAATTGGAACCTCGATCCGTTAGGTGCGTTTTCTTGGGCTATCCCGATGGAGTTAAAGGATATAGGTTATGGGTAAAAGATGAACCGGGCTTTAAAGTGATTATAAGTCGTGATGTTGTTTTTAATGAAAACGAATTCCCGTGTTTGAATGTCCCAAACGAACCTGTCCCTGCCCCGGCTCCTGTTATGGTGGAGCACCCTGTCGTATTGAGCCCAATTGAACCTAGGGTGCAGCCCGAGACTGAAACTGTGAATGAAAATCAAAATCAAGAAAATGAGCAAGAAACTGAAACTGTAGATGCTGAAACTGAAAATGAAGACACTAGGATTGAATTTCCTGAAGGTCAAAATCTAGATAACTATCTACTTGCTAGGGACAAACCTAGACGTACGATTAGAAGGCCCTTTAGATTTGATGACATGGTCTCTTTTGTGTTTAGTGTTTTTGAATCCATTGACAACTGTTATGAACCCAAAACATATCAAGAAGCTTTGAAATCTGCTAATTCTGTGGAGTGGTTGAATGCTATGATGGATGAAATGAACTCATTGCATGTTAATCAAACTTGGACTTTAGTGCCCAAACCTAAAAATTGCTCCCTTGTTGACTGTAAATGGCTGTTTAAAGTAAAAAATGAGTCTGAATCTGTGCGATTCAAAGCTAGGTTAGTTGCTAAAGGGTTTACTCAAAAGGAGGGGATAGATTACACGGAAATCTTTGCCCCGGTTGTCAAATTCACTACAGTTAGGGTAATGCTTGCATTAGTTGCTCAATTTGATTAGGAGTTGAAACAAATGGACGTTAAAACTGCGTTTTTACATGGTGAATTAGAAGAAAAAATTTTCATGAGGCAACCGGAAGGTTTTATTGACAAGAAAAATCCCGATTATGTTTGTTTGTTGAAAAAAATCTTTATATGGTCTTAAACAGTCTCCCCGAATGTGGAACAAAAAATTTGACATGTGCATGCAATCTTTGAATTTTAAACGCAGCTCTTATGATCACTGCTTGTATTTCAAAATCAACTGTGATGCACACTTGTTCCTTTTGATCTATGTTGACGACATGCTCTTGATCAGCCCTTGCATCAAGGCTATAGAGGATGTCCAAAAATGTCTTTGCAAAAATTTTGACATGAAAAACTTGGGGGATGCCAAAAAGATTTTGGGAATGAACATTGTAAGGGATAGGAAGAACAACTCTATTTCTCTTAATCAGATTTCCTACGTTGAAAAGATTTTGAGTAAATTTAACATGCAAAATTGTAAAACTGTCAATGTGCCTCTTGCAAGTCATTTCACCTTGAGTAAAAACCAGTCTCCCCAATCTGAAACTAAAATTGATGAAATAAAAGATGTGCCATATTCCAACGCCATAGGATCAGTCATGTACTTGATGGTTAGCACACGGCCTGACCTGGCTTACCCACTGAGTTGCTTGAGTCGATACATGGCTAATCCTGGAATGCCTCATTGGCAGGCTGTCAAATGGCTGATGAGATACTTGAAATTCTCTCTGAATTATGGTTTGAAATTTTCAAAATGTCGTGATGGTGTGAAATTAAAAGGCTACGTAGACTCGAATTATGCTAATGATAGAGATAGTAGGAAATCCACTACTTCTTATGTGTTTACATTATGTGATGCTTGTGTTAGCTGGAAATCCCAACTACAGTCTATTGTTGCATTGTCTACCACAGAGTCTGAATATGTTGCTATAACTGAAGCGTTCAAGGAAGCAACATGGTTAAAAGGATTAATTTCTGAACTGGGTTTTTTGAAAGATAAAACTGTGATTTTTTCGGACAGTCAATCTGGAATACAGCTTTGTAAAAATCCTGTTTTCCACGATAGGACAAAGCACATAGATGTTAGGTACCATTACCTTAGGGATGTGATTGACAAAGGACTTGTCCTCCTTGAAAAAATTCCAACCCAGCTTAATCCTGTAGACATGGGAACTAAATGTCTGCCTGTCACCAAATTTAAAAACTGTTTAAACATTTTGAAAATTGATACTGGAGATTGAAATTGTTTAAAAACTGTTTTTCCCTGAAAATCCTCGGCTCTCTCTGTGATTGCTGAGGTATCTCTCTAGTTCCTACTTAGTGTGGTAGAGCTAGTTAGATTTCTTTTTCCCCTGCTTGGTCCAAGCTGTGTGTTGGATCAAGTGGGGGATAGGCGATGATGAACCCTGCTTGTTTAAAAGTCCTTTTGAGTCCCTTTTAAGTCCTCTATCCTCCCCACTTGCTCCAAGGTGGAGATTGTTACAATTACTTGTAAGCCTGGCCCAAACTGTTTGTCGGCCCAATTACCCTCTGGCCCAAACCCCAGCCCATGTCCCTTGGCGGCCCGCCCATTGTCAAGCACAAACCGGAAGCTTAGACTTCTGGACGCTTCCTGGTTCCTCCCCCCTTGCCGCTCACGTGCCCACTCCTCGCGCAGTGTGCTGGCGCCTCGTCTGTTGTGACCCCCTTTTATTGCTTACCCACTCCCCATGCCGTCACTGTAGAGCAGAGAGATTAGAGAGAGAGAAAGACCTGTAGAGAGAGAGAGAGAAATAGGAAATCTAGGTTTAGATTTGGAGTGTTTCATCTCCTCTCACCCCGTCACCATTGTTGGCCTTCCTCTATCTCCTCTTTGTCCCTTGTGTGTGTGAGTGTGAGGAGTGTGACTATAGGCGGGGGGTCTTTCCCAGTGAAGCAACGGTGTGAGCCCTGTCCGTTTACTTCTTCTTCTTTGTGGTCACCGGTTCTAGGGTTTGGGGTTTGGGTGTAGTGAGGTGTCGGGTGATCTTTGCCGGAATAGTGAGTGGAGTGTGAGAGACTGTGTGGGACTCATTTTGGTGGACTTGTTTGGAGAAAGGGTGACTGAGCCTATATATGAGCCTTAGCCGAGGTTTTAACACCTGTGACGGCAAGTCGGTGGCTTGACACCGGCGTTGTGGCCATTGTTCTAACTCTGCTGCTTTCTTCTTCATTTTTGCCTATGTGTTGGTCTGACTCCTTGGTTTCTTGCAGGTCCCCGTGGAGATCAAAGTGATCTTCAGCCTGATATCGTGTTTTTCTTGTTATTCCCTTAGGATAGAAAAACTTGTAACCCCCCTTCCCCTCTCTGTATCTCGTTTGAGCGTCCTTGTGAGGTCTCTCGATTAGAACGGTTGTACTTAGGCTCTCTCTTAAGTCTGTAATATTTATTTGGCGTTTGTACGCAACTTGTATACAACCACAACAAGTTTTATTTCCACCATTGGACGATTACATGTTTTTAGACCTTCAATGTCTTCTCTTTTCTCTACCGTGTTTGTGGGGCTGGCGCGATGGCCACGACTGGCAATGACGGTCGTGGCTCGTGACTACATTTGGGTGATCAGGACAATGACCTGAATATGAAGGCTTCTGGAACCTCCTCTGGTCGCAATATTTTTGAATATCTCATTGTAACCCTTCTTTATATACGCATCTTTGTGTATAATTAAAACTCCAAAGTATAATCTATAAAAACAAAGTAATTGGGGATCAGGAGGCACCTAAAGTCTCACAAAATTTGAGGATCTGTTTTCCCTGTTTTTGATCATAGTCACCTTCTGCATCTTTTCTATAAATAAACTCTCTTAAGTACGACCTTAGCTATTGTTTTCACATTTCTTGCGCTCAAGGCTGATATCATTAGTAATATCGTATGACTTGCGTGCTGGGTATTTGGACTTGGTGAAATAAGTGAATTGGTAGTTTTCCTTGTTAAAGACTGTTTATTTGCCCAAAGGATATATATATATATATATATATATATATATATATATTCATATATTCATATATATTTCTGTTTGTCACGTTGAAAGTAGGAATAAGGGAATTAAGAGAGCTCTTGTGCATTTTCATGTTTCAGTAACAAGCCATTTGGTGAAGGACAAAGTGAAATCATTGAGTTCCTTTTGTCTATCAAGATAATTTTTTCGATGCAAGGAAAATATTAGTTACAAAATTGTACAGATTTCTATATTTGAGCTTTCTTCGCATAATTTACATAGAATGTTCGATGGCAGGGACAGTGTGCCTCATTTATGAGCTTGATAGATCGTCTGCTGAAGGTATTTTAACGTTCTCTGTTGATTTAGGAACCCCATAAACCAGAAATCGAAATTGTCTGTAGTGACTATCTCTATGTAATTCTTTGATGGCCGGTTTATGTCCTTGCTCTCCCTGGCTTTCTTTAACCTTATTAACGGGATCGATACCTGTAGTACATATAGATAATATTCAGATCTTATTATTTACAACGTAATGAATATAGAAGAAAAGCAATGGAAAATAATATGATAATTACCAACCTTGTAATGAATTTTAATGACTTCTTCCGTTGGAGAAGAAATTTCAAGTGATTTCTCGCTGCAAAAGGCAACCTTATGGGTGGTAATGAAGAGGAAGCCAGCAATGGGACCAGTTGTTGTTGACAAGTAGCATTGGAAAGCCTTTAGCAACTTCTCTCCTTTTAGAACACTGAAATTCTGCTTAAAAACTTTTGCCGCTCCTAATTGGAGAAGTTTTGCCCCCATGCTCAACTTCTGCTTCAATATTTCAGTGATTTTGGGTCCAAGCCATACTGCAACCATAGAGAGAAAATGAGCTTTAGAAAATACCATTTTGGTTAGAGTTTAGAATTTCATCAGTAGATAATTTCAGAGGGCAGCTTACCCTGTTTGGGTAAGGAAGAGACATTAGAAAGTTGAAAAGTATGGTGCTTGGAGTTGGGTTCAGCTGAAAGTAGTCGTCTGGGTGATCTGATCACTGGAAACCCGATAACATGTTGTGCGAATGAATTCTTCATAATTGAAGGATTGCTCGGTTTTGTCTGTTAAACCTACAATGCTGCTTGCAATTAAACCTCTTGATGTGGAGATTGCTGAGAATGTTCTGTTGCTACGATGGATCCTTTATTTCAAGTAGGTATTTATAGGAATAAAGTTCGTTGGCTAATTATAACAACTTTTAATTGGATCAGTCTATCTCTGCCTCATCTCCACGAATAAAGACAGCCGGCAAAAGTGATATCTCAAAAAACAGTAAGACACTTCGCTGAGTTGGACTAAGCAAAAGCAAAATAAGCTGTTGGATTGATTGGTCAGCTGTTAGATCATTTTAAGCAAGTCGACATAACATATTTCTTCTTTTTTCCTTATGTTTGACAGTGCAAGGAGGTTGGGGTCAAGCTTTTGAGGTGTCATATAACCTTTCTGATGTCAATCCTTGTTTGCTTTACTTCTTTTTGGAACTGTTCAACAAAAGATATTGAAAAATGCATTGCTGCTTAGTGAGTTTTGGCATTAGCATTTTATATCAAGAATCTGAAAAGACCAAGAAATAGAGTCAGTAGAAGCATAACGCGGACAAGCAAAGTAATCGAAGGGATAAGATAACTGTAAGGGGTGGGGTTGTAGTCCAGTCCCAGCCATGCATGTGCAATATTAGTGGTAAACTGAGACGTAGCTTTCTGACTTTAGTTTCATTTCTGCCACTGCACGATTGATTTCATGTCCTAAGATTTTTTAAAATCTTCTTTTTTCTCTACTTTGTTTGTGGAAAACAGAATAAGCGATATGGTTGCCTCATCAGACCCCTTTTTTAGGATTGGCTTAAGAATGTTTTTGTCGATTGCCACCATTGGTGTTCCGGGAGAAAACTTTATGTGGTGCCCGAATTAGAAAAACATTAGAATAGGGAAATAAAAGCATATGATTTAGCACCCATTTATTTTTCTACTTTTTAATTTCATTGTTATTCTACTTGTTTGTCACTTCAGCCCTCCGCTCTAGGAGTCTTGAGACTGGCCAACAAATGTTATGGTTGGCTGGCCGTAGTATTTCCCAATGCTTTCAAGGGGAAATAGAAGCATTGTGTTAGAATAATAACTACTTTTTCTCCTTGACAATGACTTAGGCACTAAATTACCATGTTTACTGAATCACTGTAAACTTTTCTTTCTGATATTGTTCCTTCAAACTGCTACTAGAAAAGTAAATATATTTCTCCTTGTGCTTGAATGCTTTTCTTTCCTGCCAACAAGCGCATACATCAACGGTAAGGACTGTCCTAGCTTAAAATGAGAATGCAGCTGTGTTAAAACTTGGTAGAGGTCTGCCCAGATGGGGAGGTTAGGCTTTTTCCCCCTAGCTTTTAGCACCAAAAAAAAGTATAAAATAAAAAATGAATGCTTTTTCTTTCCCTATTTCAGTCCAGCATTATACATGCTCTAGTTCTTAGGATACTATATATGTGACTGCATCAAATGGTTTATATGGGTATCGGCTGAGGGATGTCCAGTTCGTGCTACAGCTATCAAGTGCAAATTTACCAATGAGTTGGGTTATCATTGGTCTTTTGCTTCGTCAACTGTCACGTGGGAAGCTTCAGTTGCTTCATTATTTCACAAACTACAGAGGTGTGACGATTGTGATTGCGCTCCTACCTCATCACTTGATAAAGCTTCCCACTGTTGGAAATGTGAAAATAATTTCATGTACTTAGAAAATGAATTCAAGACAGGAGCAAAGCGCTGGTGGTGCTCTCATTGAGAAGGAGCTTGGTGTTTGGTATTACATTCCGCTGATAGAAGTTGGTGATCTGATTGGTATTCCGACGATTGGTGTTTGGAATCACGGTGCTTACCACATTACTTGAAGAAGTCACTAGTTTATGCTTTATATGGTTTGCAAGGTGGATTTCCTTGCTACTTTGGATGAGGAAAAACATTATTATCCATAACATTCTTCACAGGGAAAGGAGAAAAGCCGAGACCTCAACCGTCTTTGACTGTGTTAATAGCTCTTTAACCTTGAGGGCCTCAAGAGAAGGAAAAATTTCCTTTGGCTGCCTCCTTCTCACATTATTGTCTTGATATTCCAGGATCTGCTCTCCTTGTTTAAAATTGTATCCACCTTCTACACCTTTTCTTGCATAAAGTATCTCTAACGAGTTATGATCTCAATAAATTGACCCTTGCCATTGTTTTCACGTTTATTGCGATCAAGCTGAAATAATTAGTGCTCCCTCCGTCCTAAAATAAGTGTCTCCTTTCCATTTTTAGAAAGATTTCTTAAGCAAATTGTCTATAATACTCTTATTACTTGTGAGATGAAAAAAAAAAAAGAGACCCATTCATTTGACACCCATAACGAAGGAAAATTACCTAAGTCAGCTACTTTCTTAATTAAAACCTGTGTAAGTCAATAGGAGACACTTATCTTGGGATGGGGTACAATGGTAGGACTTGCGTGCAGTCTACTTGGAGTTGGAGTTCGCGAAATATGTGAAATGGTATCTTTCCTTGTTAAGAACTGTTTATTTTCCCAAAGGGAGATATTTTTCTGTTCGTCACATCAAAGTAGGAATAAGGGAATTAAGTGTGATCTTATGCATTTTTCTTGGACTGTTGTTTCATCTTTCAGTGAGAAGCCATATGGTAAAGAGACAAAGTGAATCAATGAGTTGTTGTTTTGTCTATCAAGATAATTTTTCCCATCAAAGAAAATATCAGTTACAAAATTGTACAGATTTCTACGTTTGAGCTTTTTTGACAAAATTTACATAGAATGTAAGACGGCAGGAAGAGTATGCAACTCATTGATGAGCTTGAGAGATTGCCTGCTGAAGGTATTTTAACGTTCTCTGTTGATTTAGGAACCCCATAAACCAGAAATCAAAATTATCCGTAGTAACTATCTCCATGTACTTCTTCGATGGCCTGTTTATGTCCATGCTTGCCCTGGCTTTCTTTATCCTTATTAAGGGGATCAACACCTGTGCACAAAATATGGAATATATTCAGATCTTATAATCTAGAACATAATGAATATATGTATATATTTACAGGACTACGAAAAATACCCACCTTGTAATGGATTTTAATGAGCTCTCCCGTTGGAGTAGAAATTTGGAGTGATTTCTCGCTGCAAAAGGCAACCTTATCGGTGGTGACGAAGAGGAAGCCAGCAATGGGACCAGTTGTGGTTGACAAGTAGCATTGGAAAGCCTTCACCAACTTCTCTCCTTCTAAAACACTAAAATTCTGGTTAAAAACTTTTGCCGCTCCACCTACTTGGAGAAGTTTTGCCCCCATGCTCAACTTCCGCTTCAATATTTCAGTTATTTTGGGTCCAAGCCACACTGCAATCATAGAGACAAAATGAGACTCAGAAAATACCATTTTAGTTAAGAGTTCTCAGTCTATAATTTTAGAGGGCAGCTTACCCTGTTTTGTTAAGGAAGTGCCATTTGATAGTTGATCAGAAGCATGGTGCATGGAGTTGAGTTCAGCTGAAAGTAGTCGTCTTGGTGATCTGATCACTGGAATCCCGATAACATGTTGTGCAATTGAATTCTTCATAATTGATGGATTGCTTGGTTTTGGTCGGTCTCTTAAGCCTACAATGCTGTTTTCAACTTAACCTCTTTTAAGTTGAAATGGCTTAGGATGTTCAATTGCTATGATGGATCGTCTATTACAAGTCGGTATTTATAGGGATAAAGTTAGTCGTCGAATTCTAACAACTTTTAGTTTGATCAGACATCTCTACCTCATCTCCACGAATAAAGGCAGGCATAGGTTATATCTTCTTTAAAAAGTAGGACACTTTGCTGAATTGGTCTAAGCAAAAGCAGAATAAGCTGATGGATTAATTGGTCAGCTATTGGATCATTCAAAGCAAGCAGACATAACATATCACGTTTCTTTTTCTTATATTTGACAGTGCATGGATGGAGGTTGGGATCAAGCTTTTGAGGTGTCATTTTACCTTTCTGATGCCAATCCTTGTTTGATTTACTTCTTTTTGGAACTGTGCACCAAAAGATATTGAAAAAAATGCTTTGCTTAGTGAGTTTTGGCAACAGCAGTTTATATTGTATAGGATCAAGAATTCAAAAATACCAAGAAATAGAGTCACTAGCACAACGCGAAAGCTTGTACCTGATATTAGACCAAGCAAAGTAATCGAAGAGATAAGATAACATTTTTAAATTCATATTGATGTGTAAAGAAAGAGGTGGGGTTGTAGTCCGATTCCACCATGTGCATTAGTGATAAATTGAGACTTACTTCTGACTTTAGTTTCATTTCCACCACTGCACGATTGATTTAGTGTCCTACGAAATGTAATATCTTCTCTTTTGTATCTACTTTGTTTGTGGAATACAGAATCAGCCAAATGGTTTGCCTCATAAGACCCCTTTCTAGGTTTGGCTTAAGAATGTTTTGGTCGATAGCCATTGGTTTTCTGGGAGAAAACTTTATCTGGAGCCTAAATCAGAATAAGGTAAGAATTGGAAATAAAATCATATGATTAAGCACCCATTTATCATTCTGATTTTGTATTATTTTATTTCACTGTTATTTTACTTGTCCTTTCAGCCCTCTACTAGTAGTCTTGAGACTGGCCAACAAATGTTACGGTTGGGTTGGCTGGCGTCAAGGTGTAGACACTAAATTATCAGGTTTAATGTGAACTTCTCTCTCGATGTTGTTCCTTCAAAACTGCTACCAGAAAAGCAAATATATTTCTGCCTGTGTATGAATTCTTTTCTTATATGTGCTCTTATTCTTAGGATACTGTAAATGTGGCAGCATCAAACGGTTTATATGGGCATTGGCCGAGGAATGTCACAGCTATCAAGTGCATATTTGCCAACGATTTGGGTTACCATTGGTCTTTTACTTTCGTGAATGGTTGGCTGACTTGGGATGGGATGGGATCCCTAGCATTACTCTTTGAACACTAATCCTTCGTAGCATTTCAGCAGTAGGTAAATATAGACCGGCTTACTCTGTTTGGTTAAGGAAAAGCCGTTTTAAAGTTGAGCATGAATGTGTTTCGGGATCATGTTGTTCATACGAAAGTAGTCTTGGTGATCTGACTCAATATATATTGACATATAATTGACAGATTTCTTGGGTTCGTCTCTTAACCCTCGCGTTTAAAGGCTGAGGATGCTCTAGCTTGCTACGATGGATTGTATGTTCCAGGGAGATATTTGGCGAACCCTAACTGCAACTTCTTGTTGGATGAGACATTTCTGCCTCATCTCCAAAAAGAAAGGCAGGCTGTGGCACATATGAGATCTTAGAGATCTTAAAAACAGTACTGTTCCATTGTTGAATCAGTCTAAGCAAAGGCAAAACAAGCACCTGATTGGTTGGGTTCGTCAGCTGTTAAGTCATTCAAGTTGAGCTAACAAACACGACATTGTTGCCTCTTTTTCTTATGCTTGACAGTGCCAGCATGGAGGTGGGTGTTAAGTGTATGAATTAACAAATTACAGAAGATAAGAACACGATGCTGAGTATAGGAAGAAAGAAGGAGAGAAATAACAGCCTTGTTTTGAAGACCCAATCCGTTTATTTGGGTTGTAGCATTGAACAGCTATATATATTACAGAGGACAGACTTGGTTTACCGAAAACGCAATGTTGGGCCGAGTAAGAGTGAGATATTGCAGACCTCCCACCATGCTTCTATAAACCGATGCATCTGGGAGAGGATCTCCCATTTTAGCCGACAAATGTGATCCAGCAACTAACGGAGAAGACGCTGGTTTGCAATTTTGCATTTGAATTTTTTTTAGAAGTTCAGAAGCATACCGAGCTTGACCAAGGGTGAGTGTATGTTCTGTACGGGTAGCCTCGATACCAAGGAAGAAGCCCAAAGGCCCAAGTCTGCCGCTTTCAAAAGTTGTATAGATTTTGTCGACAACATGTCCAACCTCACTTGACAAGCCCCCCGTGACAATGATATCGTCTACGTATATAAGAATAGCAACAGTGGATGAGTTGGTGTGACGGAGAAAGAGGGAGCTATCCGACTTACTGTTGAAGAATCCCAGGCCAAGCAGAACGTCGTGAAGTCGTTGGAACCACGCACGAGGGGATTGCTTGAGTCCGTAGATTCTTTGTGAAGTTTGCACACATGGGACGGGTTTCCTTGGTCAGTGAACCGGCCCGGTGGTGACAAGTAAGTGCAGCTTAGTTGGTAAGATGCTTCACCTACAACCAATAAGTCGTGGGTTCGAGTCACCAGGGGCTTAGTGGGAAACCACTATTGATCCTCTTTAGAAAAAAAAAAAGTGACCCTGGGTGGTTGGGACATGTACACTTCCTCTTGAAGAATACCGTTCAAAAATGCATTGCGAACATCTAGTTGTTGAATGTCACAGGAGCGAGAATGTGCAATGCCAAGATGGTCTGAATGGTTGGTGGTTTGACCACCGGACTGAACATCTCATCAAAATCGACCCCTTCTTGTTGCGTGTATCCTTGAGCGACTAACTGTGCCTTGTGTCTCTTTATTTCACAGTTTGCCCAACGTTTTACCTTAAAAATCCACTCACTACCGACGACGTTCATTCCGGGACTGTGAGGTACCAAAGACCACGTATCATTTTTGTGCAAAACAGTTACCTCGTCAAACATGGCTTGTTGCCACTGTGGATGAGCAACAGCCTGTTTAAAATGTCGCGGTTCGAAATTTGGAGAAGCACTTGAAACCGCAACCAAGGCATTGGGTAGTGGGTGCTTATATACTAGATCATGATAAACCCACGACTAATACTGTCCATAGATAATTTATTTTGTATTATAGAAAGATTGTAATTGACTGTCATTTTGTTATTTTAGGTAGGTAAATATTTACAATATAGAATGATTATATTGATTGACAGTAGATTGATATGATTATTATATTGATTGACAATAGATTGATATGATTGTAATTGATTGACAATAGATTGCTTGGTTGTAACAGTATATAATGAGAGCAATCCCACGGTAAGAAGTCATGCTGGGATCTTCATCATCTGTTTTGCTTCTCTTCTTCTCTTAGTCTCCTTTCTCTTCTTTATCTTTTTCTTCCCGCCTGTACAGTTTCTATATGGTATCAGAGCCACAAGAGGCCATGGCAGAAAACTCCGCAACCTCGACCGCTAAGACTGCTGCATCGCAGCAACTTGAAAATGGCGTAACATCTTACTCTCTCCCTGTTTTCTTCAATATTCAAAGTTTTATGTCTCACTGTCATCTTTCTAATGAAAATTATCTCAATTGGAGCTCCCTTTTTAGGTCCGTTCTTGACACTCACAAACTTTCTTCCACCATTGTTACAACTATACCTCCAGAAAAGTACTTAGCCGATGAAGTGACCGAAAATCCAGCCTATTCCTATTTTGTGCAAGCCTCTGGTCTAGTTCTAGGATGGATCAAAGCCACGGTCACAGCCGATGTTCAAGCCTATGTTAATCCTTGCAAAACAGCCCCCGAAGCGTGGGACCTATTAGCCAAAGAGTTTGGAGTTGCTTCCTTTATTCATGTCCAAAAGTTGCAAGATGACCTCCATAATCTGTCCAAAGCTCCTGAAACCTCCATTCGTGACTACCTCCTTCGAGCAAAAACTATTGCAAATGCTCTCACTATTGCTGGTGAAGCGGTCTCCACCGCGACGCTAAAGCAACGAATACTTGGAGGGTTGGGAGTGTCTTATAAAGAGTTCATTATAACCCAAAACTCTAGGGGGGAAACCACACTTTCTGATTTGCAGGACCTACTCCTCCAAGAAGAGGCTTTGCAACAAAAATTTTCCACTCCTTCATCCCATACTACAACTGCCTTTGCGGTTAGCAAAGAACAAAATCCTACTCACAAACAAACAAATTCACAAAATCCAGTTTTCTTTCAAGGAGGGGGGGTGGTCCTTTTCATAATATGCCATTTCATCATAAGGGTGGGGGACATCGTGGAAGAGGAAAGCGTTGGTGGAAAAATGGTCACAATCGTGGTGGGGGTGGGCGTGGGCGTGGTCTACTGCCCACACCAAATTCTGCATTCTCTCAAAATTTGATAATGTCGCAACCTACTTATCCATCACCAAAACCGCATTCTGCTTATACTCCTCCAAACCCATTTGTTAGTGTTGACCCAAACATCACCTGCCAGCTTTGTCACCGCCTCGGCCATACTGCCCAAACTTGTAATAATCGTAATAACGTTGCCTACAATGCGCAGTACATGCCCAGCTACTACCCTTCTTATCCATCACAAAACTTTGTTCCTTCTCCGCAATCTCAGTCTCCCATGGCCCCGGTATCTTATGTCCTCGATTCTGGAGCTACGAACCACATGACTTCGTCCACTGATACACTCTCCCAATTTACTCCATATTCAGGTAATGACTCGGTAACCATTGCTAATGGTTCCCACTTGCCTATATCTTCTATTGGTAACTCAGTTCTTCAGCATAATAATCGTGTGTTTCAGTTAAATAATGTTTTATGCGTTCCTACCTTACATAAGTCACTCTTATCTATTCGTCAATTCTCTCTTGATAACAATTGTTTCTTTGAGCTTGACGCGTTTGGTTTTCGTGTGAAGGACAACCAAACGAGGCAGATTATTCTTTCTGGCAATAGCTCGAACGGTCTCTACAATCTCTCAGTTGCATCAGTGCCACACTCCAATCCTCTTGCGTTAATTGGTGAACGTGCGACCTCCTCTATTTGGCATGCTCGCCTCGGTCATCCGTCTTCTAAGGTCCTGTCTTCATTAGTGAATAAATATAGGATTCCGATTAACGGAAGTCCTAAACAACAAGTCTGTCACGTTTGTCCATTAGGGAAATCCTGTACCCTACCCTTTCTCTCTCGCAGTTTCAATTCTAGCGCACCTCTGGACTTATTGCATTTAGATGTATGGGGACCATCCCCAATTTTATCCAACAGTGGTTTTCGTTATTATCTGTCTGTGGTTGACGACTTTTCTCGTTATACATGGTTTTTTCCTCTTAAGCAAAAATCTGATGTTGTCTCTATTTTTTCCATGTTTAAACTCCAAGTCGAGAATCAGTTGTCACGTAAGATCTCAGCCATACACACCATAAAAACTGTTCAAACTGATGGAGGGGGTGAGTTTATCAATCGAGAATTTTCAAATTTCTTATTACAACATGGCATAAGGCATCAACTTACGTGTCCGTACATACCCCAACAAAATGGGGTCGTTGAAAGGAAGCATCGTCACATAGTAAGCATGGGGTTGTGCTTGATAAATCAATCTCTTGTCCCACAAAGTTTTTGGGTTGAAGCTTTTACCACGGCCGTTTTTCTCATAAATCGAACACCCATGGCCCAACTCAACTATATTTCGCCGTATCAAAAGCTTCTCAAACGCACTCCTGATTACAGGTTTCTTAAAACCTTTGGGTGCATCTGCTTCCCCCATTTGGTCCCTTACAATTCTAACAAATTGATGCCTAAATCCACTCCATGCGTTTTTTTGGGCTATGACTTACAACGGAAGGGCTATCGGTGTCTCGATCGTGCCTCGGGCCGGGTTTATATTTCCAGAAATGTGTATTTTGATGAAACTTTTTTTCCTTTCTCTAAAAATGTTTCTACAGGATACTCTGGACCAAGCCATTCCTCTGCAGCCCCAGCTCCTTACCAACATTTGGATTGCACAACCAGCACACGGTCACAGCATCCATCTCCTCCAGTGTCAGCAACTCGGCATGTTTCTACTCCTTCTTTGGGTTTTACAGTTCCAGCTGCCAGCTCAGTTCCCTCTCCATCCACCCCTGTGCTCGTGCCTGCTTCGTCTGCACCATCTCCAACAATTCCTGGCCCGAACCTTCCAGACTCAGTCGATCGGCCTTCCTTCGTCTCCAGTCCCATTCCATTCAGACTTGAAGCCGAGCCTACAACATCTGAGTCCAGCAGCTCCCCTCCATTACGCTACCGTAGCTTAAATGAGATTTTGTCTAGGCACCCTCTCCCGGAAGCACTTACAGCAACCTCCGCCACAGACCCATCGTTCGAGCCTCGAACTTTTAAGCAGGCTGCCCCACATCCTCAATGGCAACTTGCTATGGTCGAAGAACTTGCTGCCCTTCACAAAAGTTCTACATGGTCCTTGGTTCCCCGAACACCCCATATGAATGTTGTTGGAAGTAAATGGGTGTTCAAATTGAAGCGTCGGGCTGACGGAAATATTGATCGTCACAAGGCCCGTCTCGTTGCACAAGGCTACACGCAACAAGCGGGTCTCGACTATGATGAGACTTTTAGCCCAGTCATTAAACCCCCCACCATCCGCACTGTGCTTGCCTTGGCTCACTCTCGCTCATGGGATATTGAACAACTTGATGTTCGCAACGCCTTTCTCAATGGCGTGTTAACTGAGGAGGTCTACATGTCTCAACCTCCGGGGTTCATTGATCCGAATTATCCTGATCATGTGTGTCGTCTTCACCGTGCTTTATACGGCCTGAAACAGTCCCCGCGAGCGTGGTTCCAACGCCTGCATGACTTCCTTCTCACCCTTGGTTTTTTCAACAGCAAGTCAGATAGCTCTCTGTTCCTCCGTCACTCCAGTACATCTCTTGTTGCTATATTAGTCTACGTCGACGATATTCTTGTTACGGGGTCTTCTAGTTCTGATGTCGCTCAGGTTCTTGATCAAATCTGCGACACCTTTGATAGTCGTCGACTTGGTCCTCTAGGATTTTTTTTGGGTATCGAAGCAACGCGTTCCAAGGACTCTCTCTCCCTTAGCCAAGCCCGGTATGCTTCGGACTTACTTCACAAATTCAAAATGGAAAATTGCAAGTCTGCCCCAACTCCTTGTGTGCCCGGCTCTCATCTTTCTTCCAGTTCAGGGGATCCAGTTGCTGATCCTACTATCTATAGAAGTATGGTTGGCGGTCTCCAGTACTTCACTCTCACTCGCCCCGACATTTCTTTCGCAGTGAACCAGGTCTGTCAATACATGCATCAGCCTCGTACGAGTCACCTTCAAGCTGTAAAAAGGATCCTTCGGTATGTTAAAGGTTCAATTACCCTCGACCTTCACTTTCGTGCATCTCCCGACCACTCTCTTCGGGCTTTCTCTGATGCGGATTGGGCTGGTGACCCCGACACTCGGCGTTCTACCACAGGTGCTTGTGTATTCATTGGTCCAAATCTGGTTTCCTGGACTGCCAAGAAACAATCGACCGTCGCCCGTTCTAGCAGTGAAGCTGAATACCGTGCTCTTGCCACTACCGCCGCTGAACTTCGTTGGTTCTCCTATTTGTTCCGTGAGTTGGGTCTTCCTCTATCTCCTCCAATTCTCTACTGTGACAATATGTCAGCTATCACCATGTCCAAGAATCCCGTGTTCCATGCTAGAACTCGTCACATAGAAATCGATTTTCACTTTGTTCGCGAGTTACAACAACGAGGTTTTCTTCGAATTTCTTATGTCCCGACTGGTGATCAGCTTGCCGATATTTTTACTAAGGGCCTGGCCCGTCCTCGTCTCCATCTGATTTCGTCCAAGCTGCAGCTTGCCATTGTCCCGCTTGGCTTGAGGGCGGGTGATAAACCCACGACCAATACTGTCCATAGATAATTTATTTTGTATTATAGAAAGATTGTAATTGACTGTCATTTTGTTATTTTAGGTAGGTAAATATTTACAATATAGAATGATTATATTGATTGACAGTAGATTGATATGATTATTATATTGATTGACAATAGATTGATATGATTGTAATTGATTGACAATAGATTGCTTGGTTGTAATAGTATATAATGAGAGCAATCCCACGGTAAGAAGTCATGCTGGGATCTTCATCATCTGTTTTGCTTCTCTTCTTCTCTTAGTCTCCTTTCTCTTCTTTATCTTTTTCTTCCCGCCTGTGCAGTTTCTATAGATCATTGATACTCTTGAATTTTAATGGGGGAGTGGACGTCGAGCTGTCATCCTGTGGAGTTGAAGGGAGAGCACGGGACTGGGCTAGTTGAGAAAATAAGTCGTGATGACTGTGTTGTAGGAAGCTGATGACGATGAGCTGCTGAAGGTTGTGATTTGCTGTCATGAATGCCAACAAGTAGACCTGAAGGAGTGCTGGAGAGAGGACCTGAAGGAGTACTGGAGAGAGGCGCATCTCATTGATGCACACACTGTGTTGTAGGAAGCTGCAGATGACGATGAGCGGCTGAAGGAGTACTGGAGAAAGGTGCATCACATTGATGCACATACTATGTTGTAGGAAGCTGCTAAAGGAGTATTGGAGAAAGGCACACATTGATGCACAAACCCTGCCGGTGAAGACTGAATTTTGTCAGGCTTGGGAAAAGAACTGGACTGTGTTGTGCTTAAAATGGGCTGGGCCGCAGTAGGTGGCACAAATGGCAGTGGGCCAGGAGACTGCAAGCTTGGGCCAGGAAGAAAAGGAAAGTTATTCTCATCAAATAGTACATGTCTTGACACATACACTCGGCTCGTTGATTTGTCGAAGCAACGATAGCTTTTTTGCAAATCATCATATCCCAAGAAAACACACGGTTGGGATTTTGGCAGTAATTTGTGAGAGTTATATGGTACCAAGTACGAAAAACATAAGCAGCCAAACGTTTTCAAAAAACGATAATCGGAAACCCATTTTAACAATCGTTGGTATGGGGAGACAATACTTTAATTGTTTCATAGGAAGTCGATTTATGAGAAACACTGCTGTGTTAAAAGTTTCTAACCAAAACTTTTGAGGCACATTTGATTGAGACAACAAACATAAACTCATTTCAATTATGTTAGGGTGTTTTCTTTCCACAACCCCGTTTTGTTGAGGTGTATAAGGACAAGTGAGTTAGTGTCAGATCCCATGTTGTGTAAGAAAATTTTGCGAGACAACTGGTTTTCTATTTGTGTTTTGAAAGCGAAAAAAATAGATAACACCACAGATTTGTGTTTAAGCGAAAAAAGCCAAACAAATCGAGAATAATCATCTATTATAGATAAATAAAAGCGATAACCACTAACTAAAGTTACGGGGGAGGGACTCCATACATCCAAGTGTAACATGTCTAAAGCTTGACCAGAATTAAAAAATTCCGACTCAGTATAATCCTGCCAAAATCCTGCTGATATGGGAACAAAATGCTTGCCTGTGTTAAAACTTCAAATGTGTTTAAAAACTTTGAATTTTGACACCAATGACTGATGGTGTGAGTATTTTGTTGGGTCCCTATTTCCTTTCTTTGTGATTGGAAAGTGAGTTTTTTCCCTTTTACTGTTATCTTTGTGATTTCAGCTTCCTGTCCTTGTTTCCTACTTAGTGTTGGAACAAGTTCGGGATAGGCTATGATGTACCCCCTCTCAGTCCGTGAGTTCCTCGTGATAAACCGATACTTGTTCCAAGGTGGAGATTGTAAAGTAGGGAAGGCCCAAAGAATTGGGGCAACCTACTAAGGCCTAAAGCAACCCAGCCCAAACCCATTCCTCTCTTCTCAAGCGGCTGATCAATTTTGGGGGTTCTCAGTTTGCACCCTAATTTTGGTCTCCCTGCTTCTTCGCTTGTGCAGCTGACTTCGCCCTCCTTTGCTGTGACTGCGGCGCTGCTGCTGCTCGTTTGGTTTGATAAGGATTCTTCAATCCTTATCTCTTCTTTTGCAGCCTATAAATACCGCCCCCCTTTCACCCATTCAAGGTACGGTGTTGAAAGCAATCTCTCTATCTCTCTCTCTCTCAAACTCTCTCTTCTTCATCCTTGCTCTGTGCGATCTGTGAGTGGGTTCCTGTGAAGAGATACACTGGTTCTTAGTGTGTGTGTGTTTGAGCTGGTGCGAGGTCATTTCTGTGGGAGGGTGTTTTGGGTTTGGGTTTGTTGGAGGGCTTGGCCATTGACGAATATTGAAACCTTGGAACGAACAACACGGTTGGACTGAACAATTATACTCAGTGTATAATTGTTGTGTGTGGGATCTGAGCCGAATTAAAGCTAAGGCTAACGATCAGTTTGTTGTGGTACTGTTTTTATATATGTTGTTGAATATATTGTATTTTCTCTATTTCTTCCTAACGTGGTTTTGCAGCTTAGCTCCTGTTCGACTTTCCTTGGTAAGGATTATTGCTCCTGTGTCTCTACATTTAGCATTAGCATTTGCATTGTGTGTGGCGACCAGAAAACTCTTAGGTGGGAAGATCACACACGATTTGATTTTCCAGTCACTGATGAGCTCACCAGTGTCTAGCGAACAACACCTGATCTGGCACAACAAATGTCGAGTGTCACACATCAAGAGGGACCAAGCTGTCGTTCAAAAGATCAAGGACACGAAGAGTTTGTAATACGTGATGATATACATTTCGTAAATCATGCACCCAGGCATGCACGTTCAGAAAACTATGGGATGATGGTGCGACTAGCTTGTGAGTGACGCAGGAAGTGATCTGATGTTCTTGGAAAATTCATGTAGGCAAGCGCGAGAGACAACAGATGAAAGGGATTCTAGTAAGAGCGGTGATAATGACTGAAAAACCAAACTCTGGCTGCGTAACATATTTTGCACCTGCATGACAGACGGTGAAAGAGTGGGAATTCGGGTATAAGAGTGGTGATAATGACGACCAAAATTTCTCCTTTGACTGTGTAACATGACTTCCAGAGACACTGAAAGAGTGGGAATTCACCGGAATGGATTCTGGTAACGGTGATAATGAAATCTCCCCATGAGATGCATGGTTAACATAATTATGCTTTCATTAGCATGCATATTATGCGTAACTAATATGTGATAATTAATGACAATATATGACAAAATTTTAATAAAACTTTGGAAATCTGAACCATAACAAAGATATGTATAATTTGTGTATAGATATACACACATCGTGTGTGTCACGATTGCTTGTATAATGAATTCCGTTACTCACGAACTGGGCTCCAATTCAATTAATGTGGTACCCAAATACTAAAAATAACGTACCAGTGGATTACGTACATGATTATTTATCTCTAGATATTCACTTCAGAACTTTGTTCTTTTTGTCTGGTTTTCATTCTTTAGCTCAACTTCTGTAGCTTAAGTTAACAAAAATTGGCATATTGTACATGCATGAACAACAAGGCAAAATAAGTCATTTCCACTACTGAGTTGACTCTCTGTGTATGTGTGTGTGTGTGTCTAGCGACATATTTTTCAATCTATCACAGCTCTTTTGTCTCTCTAAAACCTCATGACCTATCTACCAAAGCACTACACCCTTAACAAAGCTCATGCAGCCTACTTCTACTCCCCCAAATCCGTTGGCTTCTCCCTCCATCGCTTCTTCCATGATCACGATCCTGACAATCCTTCACCACCGTTGCAACTCTTTCTTCTATCTCCTTCTTCAACCTCCCTACTGACCACAATAGCGATCGCGATCACCCTATAAGTATAAACATACACCGGCTGCAAGCGTCTCCCCCTCTGCTAGAACCATTATTTTTTTATTTCCTATAAATTGGTGGCTATTTTACTTTTTCTACACATATGATTGTTGCATGAAGGCACCACAGAAAATTTCTAATCCCTTTTTCAAGTTTCACCTATTGTTTTGTGATTCGTAAAAATAAGTCATTGTTTGATTGAATAAACGAAATACTAATATGGGAAATAACAACTACTTTTAAATGTATGCATGTGTTCGTATTTAATAATTATATTTAGGATTAATGACACCATTAGTCCTTTGATTATGGAATTTTCCTCCACTAGTCCCTTAATAATTTTTTTTTTAAATTTCAGTCCCTAGAGTACCAAAATTAGACGCGCTTAGTCCTTCTGTTAGATGTCGTTAGGATTTTTCCGTTAAGTCAGTCATGTGCCTAACAAGTGACTTTGGTTAAAGGCTTTTGTGGAATTTCATGTACAAGACCTAAAAAAAAAGGACTAAGCGTGTTTTTTCTTCTCCCACTCTCTCTCTCTCTCTCTCTCATCGGAACATGGCTTTCTCATTTTCTCTCTCTTTAAATTTTTCATAGAAACAGACAGAAAATCCCCCCTCTCACACCTTTGCACTTGTAATAAGATTGACTTTAATCACCACAAAATCCAATCAACCAAAGGATGAACCAATAGAATTTTCCAAAAAAAAAAAAAGACAGTCAACAGTCTAGATTTTCTACGAGCTATCCGCTTTGGTTTTAAACATACTCTGATCTCCTCCGACGTCGATCCAGTTTTCCGATGAACCTCGCCATGGCACATGTACTGAAGTAGGCCATGGCCACTTAAATTGCTATGTGGAGTCGGGCCATTTGGGCTTGTAGTAGCCTCATTCACGGGTGACTCGTAAGCCGGTGACCTGCTTCTTCTCTGGCAACGGCGATGCCCTCCGGCGACTCAGAAAAAGGTCTAAATAGGGTCGGTTTCATGTAAAATTTGTACAGAAAAATTTGCCTCTTCATGGGGGTTAAAAGCCTTAACTTAATTTCGTGATTTTTTAGGAGTTTGAGGATTCTATGTAAGTGATTTTGTCCGAAGTTAATTACATCAAAACAGTTCGATTTCCGGCCAAGTTTATTGTTTATTAACCCTGGGGACGATCCTCTGTAATGTGATCAATTCTGGATCCGTATCGTCGATTTGCCCTGCTTCCTGATCACCAACTGTATTGGAGCCTTGCTTCTGTTATTCATTTGGAGTTGGAGTTCCACCCATGGAAACATTGCCTGTCATCATTACAACATCAGTGTCCATCGGAATTGCTGAGGCTTCAAGACCAGCTCTACTCACTTCAGCATCGATCTCACATACAGGTGTTCCCATCTTGCCAAAACAGATTGGGAAATAATGTCAGTTCTCTGTGTGTGTGTGTGTGTGTGAGAGAGAGAGAGAGAGAGAGAGAGAGAGAGAGAGAGAGAGAGAGAGAGAGAGAGGGGGATAGATCACATAACTGACTTTAAGTAATGGAATTACTATAATACCCTTAAATAATGGCATGTGCCTCGTGTGAAATTCCAATAATGCCTAGAAAAAAGTCAGGTGACTTGCACATGACTGACTTAATGAAAAAATTCTAACGACATCCAACAAAAAGACTAAGCGTGTCTAATTTTGGTACTCAAGGGACTGAAATTTGAATAAAATTTGTTAAGGGAACAGTGGTGGAAAAGTTCATAGTCGAGGAACTAATGGTGTCATTAACCCTTATATTTATTTAATTCTTTTTGCAATATTTTGGTATTTCTGTGATTAATTACTTGCTCCATCCGTTCCAGACAAAGAGTCTATTTTTGACTTTTTTATGTCAACTTAATTAAAATTTGGCCGATAATTTACATATATTTATTTGTTTTTACAAAGTTATGAAAGTTTAAATCTATAGTATTTTTAACGTTGTTTTAACTAATGAAATTTTATTTCCTAAATCATAAGTAAAGTATGTAAAATATTGGTTTGATTTAGTGATATGCTAATTTTTAAAAATAAAAAGTGGACTCTTTGCCTGGAACGGAGGGAATATCTCTTTATCTCTTTTATGTTCTTTCTTTTACTCCCTCTGTTCCATGTACCTAAAGAGTTTATATTTGAAAAGTCTAATAATTAAGGGATATATAAGTAGTATTCAAATTTGCCATAATTACAAAACTATTTGAGGATTGTCGAGATGTTTATAACATATGTGTAGGATAAAGTTGAAAGGTTTATGGAGACGGTAGGTATAGTTTTTTAAAAATGAACTCTTTAGATGTAACATTCTAAAATAGAATAGTGGTCTCTTGGAACAAATGGAGTATTTATTAATTTTTTTGTATTCTTGTTTAATTGATATATTTTTTTGTCCCTGTAGAACCGTGATGTTTGAAGTTGTATTGACCAAACAAGTTGATTGCCGAAAATTGACACACCTATATGTCCTTTAATAAAAAAAAGTAGTCAATGTAACAGTTAATAATATTGATTTCAACAAGTCAGTCAAATTTGGGATTATGATAATTAATTTTAATTTGTGATTACATTCAAGAAGTATATATCTCAAATGTAATTACATTCTCCTCTAATTTGTAGAATCAATCAAGTTATTAATATATATACTCCAATTTTAGACAGATTTAATATTTTCTTTTGACTTTTTTGGTCAAATTTATCCATTGTAGCACGAAGTTGAAAAAGTTTGGATTTGAGTTCTCGTGTGGTCAAAACTGAATACTAGCAAGTGCACTAGATCAAGTAATAAGTTAAGTATCAAACCCAATGGATTGACAACAATTATCAAAATCAATTATTTTTTGCTTTAATTTAGACGAACGATTATCTTGAGATTTTGCAATTTTAACTAAAGAAAGCAAGTAAAGATTACAAAATTTAGAGATATCAATGAGAGAAAACGCTAGGGCCAGGTTCACCAATTCACTTCCAAGTAATAAATCAACGCTTTCGGGTTTCTACTAATTTTCTATGTGTGACAACCAAATTTCCTAATTTAATCAATATTCTCTCTTGAGCAATATCAATTATATTGTTAACTGACAACCTACGTATCTCTAGGTAGATTTAAAAAGAAAACAAAGTATTAGGGTTTGTGAAATTCGCTTAACCTTTGATATTGTGGTCTATTGCTAATTGCATATATCAGTCCACCTATTCCTAAATGAATTTCAATCCACAAAGTTTCTAGGGCCATCACATGAAATCTCCTCTCGGTGATCTCATTCACATGATTTAAATCAATTAAAAGGAAGCTAATCTTTCAAAGCATTATGAACAGGAAAATATACTCACACAATAATGAAATAAGTCTACACCCTAATCGAATCAATATTAAATATTCATGAATTGGCTACCATAAAACCTAGCTTTATGAATTTAGTTCACAATAAAACAAACAAAATTCATAGGATTTAAAAGATATATAAGATTAAGCAAATGAGAATGAAGATTGAAATTGATAAAAGTAGTGATCACAATACTTGAATATTGGAAGAATTGTCACGATCTTCTTTTTTTTTTTATTTTTCTCAAAGACGACTCTAACAACTATATCTTCCCCTAAACCTAACCTAAAAGAGATATATTTATATTCTACTAGTGTACAACAACCAAATAAGGAGGAGGACGACGACGGCCCTAATTATGAGGTGAACAGCTTTTCTGAATTTTCCATCAACTTTTTGGATTTTGCACAAAGACCCCCTGGATTTTTATATTTACTTAAAAGTCCTTCAAATTTATATGATTGGCCCCTTAAACCTTGGAACTACAAAATAACACTAAAATTCAATATTATATTATAAAAACCTCGAGGATTAGTAAAATCTAAGCTCGAATAATACCCAATAAATAAGTAAAATACTCACTTATCAAGTTCCAAGAAGCACTCACACATATTTGAGTTCCAAGAAGCACTCACACGTATCTTTTATCAAAATCTTCACGGAAAAGTTTGGATCCAGGATTTTATATGATTTCAGACATTTATCCTACAAAGTTGAAAAAGTTTTCAGGTACGTAATACATTTTACAAATGTACTTTTTGTTTAGTACTTCCTGAATAGAGACAAATATGTATACATTTGCATAAAAATTCTATGTATGAAAAAAATTAAGGAGCATGGCATATGACGTATGCTTCATCAAAGGATAGAGGTCCAAAGCAACAATTATATGAAAAAAATTACGTTTGCGATGCACATGTTTTGTGCATCACGATGCATAAAGTTGTATTTAAAAAATATTATTTTGTTCATCGCGATGCACAACCTTTATTCCCGATGCACAACTTATTAGACTTAACAAGTTTTGTGTATCGTTTAAAAACTCTTTTAGAATATATAAGATGGATAATTGTCTCTTAGAATTCTACAAGAAAGACAAAATGTCTTTTCAAATTCTAAAAAGAAGTGACAATTCAATATTGTGCATTGTTTAAAAAGAACAGTCATTGATATGATAATATGCATTTTCGAATTTTACAAGAACTGACTGTCCAATGCCTGTTAAACGATACAACCATATTGTTTTAACACAAAATATATTGAAATAGTACTGTTATAATTGACGATGAATATGATTATACTTGACGATGCACATTTCTTAATACAAATTCACAAATTACATTGATGATGCACGTTTTATACTGACGTTGCACATTTCTTAACACAAAAATTACAAATTATATTGACGATGCACAATTCGCATATTTTAAAACCTCTGTTCTAATCTCAATAATATTTTTTCAGGTACGCAAAGTGCACTCTATCTAATAATATATTTTTTTAGGTACACAAGGTGCACTCGATCTATTTCAATAGGTTTGTAAACAAGTTTGATGCGAATCAAGATAGCTCTATCACAAAGTTTATAAACATGTTCAATGGTTCTATGGCAAAGAATTGGGCATGGAATTTCAAGTAAGGTTTGTTCATGATTGATCAAGTAAACGAGGCTCGTACAAATGGATGATGATTGGAGGCATTTGGAGAATTTAATTGAAGCCCATCAAGAGCCCAATAATGATTTCTAGAATACCAAGGGGCAGCTTAGCTTGCATTCACATTGGGAGAGAGTCTAAAAATGTGTTTCCTTGTTTCCTTTTGAGACTTGGACGTTTTTAGCTTGTGTTCACACTAGAAGAGCCCAAAAACGTGTTCTTTGTTTCCTTTGGAGAGTTTGACCTTTTTTTTTTCCATGTTTTCTTGTATTTCCTTGTTCCTTCTTTGACTAGGAAGATTTATCTTATTTTAATTATGTTTTTAGTCTTCCTTTTTAATTAGGATTCATATTTTAAGTATGCTTTAGTTTTCCTTTTTAATTAGAAATCTTATTGTTAGGCAGTTTTTTATTCTGTTCTTAGTTTGAATTTGGTAATTAATATTCTCCTAGAATAATTAAGTTTCTTTGTTCAAAGCCTATATAAAGGCGTCTTTTCTCATTGTATAGACAGATTTTTGATTAATTAAATATTGTGAGTTTTCAACTCTTTTGTGACAAACGTAGTTTGTTAGAATTGCGTCAAACTTTGGATTAAGTTTGTGGTTTCTTTTATATTCGTGGTTCTTAATTCTACATATTTAAGAGTTTCAAATTATATCAAGATTCTTAGCTTAATTTCTACGTAAACTAGGGATTAAGGTCCCTTTTGATTGCTTATCAAGTCCTTGGATTGTCTTCCTCGAGATTTTGCTTTCTTAAACGTGGGTTCCAAGTTTATATAACTTGTGGATCTCGTTTGAAATCACATCAAAATTACTTTTCATTCTGCTTGTTTTGTAGATCTTGTTTACGCCAACTTTAATTTCACATTTGTGTTGATGGCTTTTGCAGTTCCGCCTGCTTACTATGCGCATTTGGCTACATTTAGGGCTCGCTACTACAATGAGGCCGATGCATCTAAGACTGATTCCTCAGCCGGTGGAAGGGCTGCGTTTTGTCCGAGGCCCATGTTGAGGGAATGCACTCCTTTGAGTAGTATTAAAGAGCTCATTCGACGACATCGAGTCTTTTTGTTTAACAGGATAGGACCACCCGACCAGGTAGAATGTTAATTGTATGCTATAGATTGTATTTTTGATAACTTTTGTAATAACAATATGAATTAATAACAAATACAATTATTACAGTTGACGATGCATGGAAAAAATACTTCACGATGCACATATTATACTGAAATAGTACTGTTATAATTGACGATGCATAAAATTATACTTGACGATGCACATTTCTTAACATAAAATTATATTGAAATAGTACTGTTATAATTGACGGTGCACAAAATTATATCGACGATGCACATTTCTTAACACAAAATTATACTGAAAATAGTACTGTTATGATTGACGATGAACAAAATTATACTTGACGATGCACATTTCTTAACACAAATTCACAAAAAAAATAATAAAAAAATAATTTGACGATGCACATTTTATACTGATGATGCACATTTATTAACACAAAAATCACAAAATATATTGACGATGCACAATTCGCACCTATGACGATGCATAATTTAAACTTAAAAATGTTATTTGTTACATGGCAATTTTGGAATAAATAGTTAATTTATCACTTAAAATGGATTTAAGCGGTTGAAAACAAATATAATGGACCAAGGGGTTGAAAATTCCAGAAAGTGGATTAGCTCGCAATTTTTCCTAGTATATATAGTAGAATGAGCCCTTACTCATTGGGAATCCACTTGCTTGGGTGGGGCCCGTTCTATTTTGAGGGGTCCAAAAAACACACGTCAAAGGCGCCATAGAAAATTTCTAACCCCTTATTCAAGTTTCAACTATTGTTTTGTGATTCGTAAAAAGAAGTCATTATTTGATTGAATAAAAGAAATACTAATATGGGAAATAACAACTTTTAAATGTATGAATGTGTTCGTATTTAATAATTATATTTATTTAATTCTTTTTTGCAATATTTTGGTTTTTCTGTGATTAATTACTTAGTCTATCCGTTTAAAGAATTTACTTTTGACTTTTTTAGGTCAACTTAATCAAAGTTTGACCGATAATTTACATAGATTTATTTATTTTTACAAAGTTATGAAAATTGTAATCCATCGTATTTTTAATGTAGTTTTTAACTAATGAAATTTTAATTTGTGATTACATTCAATATGTTTTTGGATTATGATAATTTGGGATTATGATAATCAATTTTAATTTGTGATTACATTGAATATGTTTTGGGATTATGATACTTTGGGATTATGATAATCAATTTTTAATTTGTGATTACATTTACATTCAATATGTCTTGGGATATGATTATGATAATTTGGGATTATGATAATGAATTTTAATAGTATGTGATTACATTCAAGAAGTATATATCTCAAATGTAATGTAATTACATTCTCCTCTAATTTGTAGAATCAATCAAGTTATTAATATATATACTCCAATTTTAGACAGATTTAATATTTTCTTTTGATTTTTTTGATCAAATTTATCCATTGTACGTGGCACTAAAGAATTCACCATAATCATCGTCAAAAGTTACTTAAGAAAAAGACATATACATATAGATGGAATATAAATAATCAGAGTTGCAGCAATTTATATTATAAATTAAGTGAAACATCAAACACTTGAAACTGTTATTCTTTAAGCTAGCATACATTGCCATGAGTTTGTCAAAGGAAAACCTACTCCTATTGTTTCTTATCATAGGATGTTACTTTTTCAGTCCAACAACCTCTGCTTGTTTATGGACCAAAGGGTACTTTGTTAAGATCACCAATGATATTCAGGGTGATGATATTAAAGTACACTGCCAGTCAGGAGATGATAAACTCGGTAATCGTACCATTAGCTACAACACATACATTGAATGGCATTTTTGTCTGAATCTCTGGCACACCACCCGCTTCGTTTGCGACTTTTATTGGAAGCAAAGGACGAAAACGTTAGTTGTTTTCGATAGGTCGATGATTAACAAGTGTTGGGAGGATTTATATGATGGTAATAAATGCCGTTGGGAAGTTAAAAATGACGGATTTTACTTGCACAGCAATTTACAATCGTTTGGAAAGGTAATTGGCTGGAGTTGATCAAGTCAGTCTCTCGCTCGCTAGATCTGCATGCATGCCCACAAACTTAATTGATGCCGGCCAATCTTCCATGCATCTGTACTCTCTCTCAATAAATAAAAAAATAAATTAGTGTTTGAATTTAACTACTAGATCTATGTTTTGCTTGAACATTTTCTCTCCGGCCCTATCTCTCTCTCTCTCTCGCATTATATATATATATATATATATATATATATTTCTATTCTTTTAGCTACAAACCCAGTTGTTGCAAAAACAGAAAGTTGAGTTTTTAGCCATTCAAATCAGTGGTCCCAAAATTTTTTTTTAAAAATAAATAATAATAATAATAATAATTAAAAAACTCCTTGAATTAATTTCTTATTTAGTCATATGTAGATGATCATATTGTGGTTTTGTGTAATGGCTACTGGCTAGCTCTAAATTAAAGATTCCCTGATCATATATATATATTCACATGAATTTTTAAAGTACTAGCTAGGAATATTTTGCATTATAAGAAATCAACAAATGCCAGTCCCGTAATTAATAATAAGAAATTGGTCAGTGATTCAGTGATTGTTCTGCTGGTTAGAGTCTCACTCCCCCTGCTGTTGGTCCCAGGGTCGAATCACGTTAGGGGGTCTTTAGGGGTCTAGGATAGATTTAGGATAGATATAGGATATCAAAAAAAAAAAAGAAAAAGAAAAAAAGAAATTGGTCATGACTTAAACAATAAACATAAAATAATAAGCAACAATATGTTTGGCATATTGTACATGCATGAACAAGAAGGCTAAATAAGTCAATTCTACTACTGAGTTGACTCTGTGTGAGTGTGTGTCTAGCAACATGTTTCTTCAATCTGTCACAGCCTTTTTGTCTCTCTAAACCTCATGACCTATCTACCAAAGCACTACACCCTTGACAAAGCTCATCCAGCCTACTTCTACTCCCCCAAATCCGTTGGCTTCTCCCTTCATCGCTTCTTCCGTGATCATAATCTTTACAATCCTTCACCACCGTCGCAACTCTTTCTTCTCTCTCCTTCAATCTCCCTTCCACTACAATAGCGATCACCCTATAAACATACACCGGCTGCAAGCGTCTCCCCTAAGACACTACTTATCACCCTCTGCTAGAACCATTATATCGATGAACGCCCCCTACCACCGGCTAGAATACATACATACCACCACTATCGTCTACAATCTCTCAAATCTAATTGATTGAACCAAAACTCCTCATCTCTTCCACCATATTTATACATTTATCATTCACAGTCACTCTTTCTCTTATCGTTTCCACATCTTCATTTCCACTCTGTAGGATCCCGGCCCCTTCTCACATTGAATACATGGGAAAGTCAATACTGTGGCTGATGGCCTGGCTAATCTTGCTATGGACTCTATCTTGGATGCCACTTTTTCTTCGGCATCTTCTCTCCCTCCTTCCATTCGGGGTGCTATTATTCTGGACTCTCAAGGGCTTCCTAGGGTTTGGCTTTCCTAGCTTGGCTGGTTTTTGCTCCTTGTTTGATTTTTTCTTTCGATTCGCTTTGTAGTTTCATTTCGAGGTTAGGCTCCTCAGTCCTCCCATTTATAAGGGCAAGGCTGGTTGTCCCCCTCAAGTTTGTATTTTCTTTCCATTTTAATAAAATCTAGCAGGGTGCTGTCCCTGTTTCCTAAAAAAAAAACTAGAAGAAACAAATAACCGAATGTTGACTTTCTCGAGTCAACACATCCGGCATAATCTAAATCTGAATATCCTATAACCTCGAGGTGATTAGACCTCCTATACATGAGCATGTGTTCCTTGGTGCCTTGTAAATACCGAAAGACTTTCTTTGCAGCTTTCCAGTGGTCTATACCAGGATTACTTTGATACCGGCCTAGCATTCCAACAGCAAAGCTGATATCAGGCCGAGTACAAGTTTGTGCATACATTAAGCTCCCAACCACTGATGCATAGGGAATCAAATTTATTTCCTTTCGTTCCAAATCATTCTTTGGACATTGCATTTGACTGAATTTGTCCCCTTTTTGTATTGAAACAATTCCTGCTGAACACTTTTCCATTTTGAATCTCTCTAAGACCTTATTGATGTAAGCTTTCTGAGACAGTCCCAACATTCCATGTGACCTATCACGGAATATTTCTATTCCTATCACATATGATGCCTCACCTAAATCTTTCATTTCAAAGTTCTTAGAGAGAAATTCCTTTACATTATGTAACATCCCAACATCATTAGCAGCAAGTAAAATATCATCAACATACAAGACCAATATTACGAACTTGCTCCCACTGACCTTCATATAGATACACCGATCAACGGTGTTTTCTGTGAAACCATACGAAGTAATGGTATCATTAAACTTAATATACCATTGGCGGGAGGCTTGTTTTAGTCTATATATTGACTTTTTCAATTTACACACTAAACTTTCCTTATCTGTGGTCACGAACCCTTCAGGTTGATCCATATAACCTCCTTTTCCAATTCACCATTTAGAAAAGAAGTTTTAACATCCATTTGGTGAAGCTCCAAATCATAATGAGCCACTAAAGCCATAACAATTCTTAAAGAGTCCTTCTTAGATACCGGGGAGAAGGTCTCTTTATAGTCGATGTCATCCTTTTGTGTATAACCCTTTGCAACGAGTTTGGCCTTATACCTTTCAATGTTTCCATTTGAGTCACGTTTAGTCTTAAAGACCCATTTACAACCGACTCTTTTGGAACCTTTAGGCAACTCTACTAAGTCCCAAACTCGATTGTCATACATTGATTTTATTTCTTCTTTCATAGCATCTAACCACTTTTCTGAATTGTTACCATTCACCGCTTGACTAAATGAGGTTGGATCATCATCAATGCTTAAGTCACATTCATGCTCAAGATTATAAACCACATAGTCATCAGAAATAGCAGGTCTCTTCTGCCTTATAGACCGTCTCAAAGCTATTTCCTCTCGTGGCTCAATAATCTTTTGCTCGACATGCAGTAACCGGTTTATCTATTATATTTTCATTCGGTGGGGTTTCAACATTAACTTTTGTTCTAGTATGTTGCGAGACTGTGATACAACAATAGGAACAACAACTTCGAAGGAATATCGGGTACAGCATTTCAACCCGAATTTCCTTAATGTCAACTTTTCTTGGTTCCCCACTCCCACCGACTAAGCCATTCTCAATGAACCGAGCATTGCCTGACTCAACGATTCTCGTACTATGGTTAGGACAGTAAAATCTATACCCCTTTGACTTTTCAAGATAGCCAATGAAATCATCATTGACTGTCCTAACATCAAGTTTCTTTTCATGTTGATTATACAACCTTACCTCTGCTGGGCAACCCCAAACATAAAGATGTCTCAAACTCGGTTTCCCTGTCCACAATTCATAAGGAATCTTAGGAACTGCCTTACTAGGAACCCGATTGAGGAGGTATTCAACGGTCTTTAATGCATGCATCCACAAAGATAAGGGTAAAGAACAATTACTTAACATACTTCTAACCATATCCATTAATGTACGAGTGTTGGGAGAATTTATATGATGGTAGTAAATGCCGTTGGGAAGTTAAAAATGACGGATTTTACTTGCACACCAATTTACAATCGTTTGGAAAGGTGCATGGCTGGAGTTGATCAAGTCAGTCTCTCGCTCGCTAGATCTGCATGCATGCCCACAAACTTAATTGATGCCGGCCAATCTTCCATGCTTGCATCTCTACTCGATCTCAAAAAATAAATTACTGTTTGAATTTAACTCTATGTTTTGCTTGAACGTACATATTCTCCCCCCATATCTGTCTCTCTCTCTCTCTCTCTTGCATTATATATATATATATATATATATATATATGTATGTATTTCTATTCTTTTAGCTACAAACCCAGTACGTTGTTGCAAAAACAAAAGTTGAGTTTTTAATTAGCCATTCAAATCAGTGGTGCCCAAAAAAATTAAAAATAAATAATAATAATAATAATAATTAAAAAAACTCCTTGAATTAATTTCTTATTTAGTCATATGTAGATGATCATATTGTGGTTTAATTTGTAATGGCTACTGTAGGCTAGCTCTAAAGATTCTCTGATCATATATTCACATGAATTTTTAAAGCACTAGCTAGGAATATTTTGCATTATAAGAAATCAACAAATGCCACTCCCGTAATTAATAATTAAGAAATTGGTCATGACTTAAACAATTACCATAAAATAATAAGCAACAATTTGTTTGCAAACCTGCTAAATGCCCACCCCTAAATATACTAAATCACACCCCCCATTGGAAGTTACCCCTTTACCCCTTTACCCCTTAAAGCCCCCATCCTCCATCCTCCATCCTCCAGGGCCCCCTCATCTAGACATGCCCAAACGGTTCGAACCGCGGTTCGGTTCAACCGCGGTTCCAAAACCGCGGACAACAAACCTTAACCGAACCGACAAATCACGGTTACGGTTCGGTTTGAACCGGCTAGGGTTCGGTTTGGTTTCGGTTCCAAACCGTAATTTTTAATTATTTTTAATATTTTCTTATAATTTTTAAAAAAATATTTCATCTTAAAACTTTATACAAAGCATTTTTGAATTTTTGAAGCTTTGTAAACTTTTCATTTTTGAAATTATAGAGTAAATAAGGCAATTTCAAAATTAAAAATTTAAATTTTGGCGATTTTTCACGGTTTGGAACAGGCGGTTCGGTTCCGGTTCCAAACCGGCGGTTCACGGTTTTGAGAAATTGAAACCGAAACCGAACCGTGTAACCGGCGGTTCCGGTTCAAGGACGGTTCGGTTCCTCACGGTTCCGGTTTATGCGGTTTTTGGGCGGTTCGGTTCGGTTCGAACCCGGTTCCAACCGTTTGGGCATGTCTACCCTCATCCTCCATCCTCCACACCACCTCTTCCCACCCTCCGACACCACCCCCTCCATCCTCCACACACCCTTCCTCCTCCAACACACCCGGCCCCCTTTCCCCCTGCAGCGGCCCCCCTTTTCCTCCCCCAAACAGGCCCCCCCCCCTTCCCCCCACCGCACCCCCTTTTATTATTATTTATTTCTTTTATCATTATAAATAAATAATCTTACTCTCTTTCTAAATTCTAAAAACTCTCTCTAAATTCTAAATAATCTAACTCTCTCACTAAAGAGATTGACTTTCGGGCTTTTTTCAAAAAGGTATGTTTTCAACACAACTAATTGTTTTTTGCGTTTGTTATTGAATTTATTAGCATTATAATTTGATATTTATTGTTATAAATGAAAAAATTAACTTTTATAAATGTAAAAAATAATTAGTTGTGAAAAAAGGTATGTTTTCAACACAACAAATTATTTTTGAAAAGATATGTTTTCAACACAACTAATTATTTTTTGCGTTTGTTATTGAATTTATTAGCATTATAATTTGATAAGATTTTTTTCAAAAAGGTATGTTTTCAACACAACTAATTATTTTTTGTTAGTTATTGTATTTATTAGCATTATAATTTGATATTTATTGTTATAAATGAAAAAATTAATTGTTATAAATGTAAAAATAATTAGTTGTGAAAAAAATTATTAATATATATTAGCATTAAAATTAGGTGGTCTTTTTTGACGATTTCGTTAAATTTTTTTTTTAATTTAGCCCCTTAAATTCAAAATTCCGTTAAAAACTTAACGGATCCGTTAAGTTTTTAACGGAATATGGAGAGGACCGCCCCCTGGGGGTTTAATACATTAACACCGCCACCCCCAGGGGTCTAATACATTAAGACCGCCGCCCCCCAGGGGTCTAATACATTAACACCGCCACCCCCTGGGGGTCTAATACATTCAGACCGCCCCCCTAGGGGTTTTAATTTATTTTTTTTCAGTTTATTTTATATAATTTTATATAATTATTAAAATATAATTTTATATAATTATCAATATATAATTTTATATAATTAGTAATATATAATTTTATATAATTATTAATATATATTTTATATAATTATTAATATTTAATTTTATATAATTATTAATATATTTTTATATTTAATTTTATATAATTATTATCATATAATTTGGTAATAATTATTAATAGATAATTTGGTAATAATTAATAATAGGTAATTTTATATAATTATTAATATATAATTTTATATAATTATCAATATATAATTTTATATAATTAGTAATATAAAATTTTATATAATTATTAATATATATTTTATATAATTATTAATATTTAATTTTATATAATTATAAATATATTTGTATATTTAATTTTATATAATTATTATCATATAATTTGGTAATAATTATTAATAGATAATTTTATATAATTAATAATAGGTAATTTTATATAATTATTAATATATAATTTTATATAATTATCAATATATAATTTTATATAATTAGTAATATATAATTTTATATATTTATTAATATATATTTTATATAATTATTAATATATTTTTATAAATAATTTTATATAATTATTATCATATAGTTTGGTAATAATTATTAATAGATAATTTTATATAATTAATAATAGGTAATTTTATATAATTATTAATATATAATTTTACATAATTATTAATAGTTAATTTTAGTTTATTATATAAGTATATAAATTTAATTTTAGTTTATAAATTATTAATATATAATTTCATATAATTTAATTGTAGTTTATTTATAATTTAAAATCATTTAATAAATATATAATTTCAATTTATTTAATTTAATTTTCTAATTTTAGTTTTGAAATTAATATTATTGTTGATTTAATAAGTAATAGTAATATATTTATAAATAAAATTTGCACAAATTAATATTTAAATTTAGTTTAATATATAAATTTATATAATTTAATTTTAGTCTATAAATTATTAATATATAATTTCATATTATTTCATTTTAGTTTAGAATTTAATATATTTTTTAATAGTAATATCCATAAATACATGTAATTTATGCAAATACTATTTAATAATATTATTACTAATTAAATCAAAAATTAGATTAATTTCAAAACTAAGATTATATACTAAAATTAATTATTTAATAAATATGAAATTATATTTTTATTGCATATAAACTAAAATGATAAATTACAATTAAATTATATAATCTTATTGCTATCAAATAAACAAATATATACATATTAATAATTTATAAACTAAAATTAAACTATGTAAAATTATATATTACACTAAAATTAAATATTAATTTGTGCAAATTTAAGTTTATAAATATATTACTAATTAAATCAACAATATTATTAATTTCAAAATTAAAATTATAAGATAAAATTACATCATTTGAAATTATATATATTTAATAAACGATTTTTAATTATGATGCTTTGTAAATAATAATTAAATTATATTAAATTATATATTAATAATTTATAAACTTAAATTAAATTATGTAAAATTATATATTAATTTGTGCAAATTCAAGTTTATAAATATATTACTAATTAAATCAACAATAATATTAATTTCAAAATTAAAATTATAAGCTAAAATTACATCATTTGACAATTATATATTTATTAAACAATTTTATATTATATAAATTATAAATTACAATTAAATTATATATTAATAATTTAAAAAATTAAATTAAATTTTATAAAATAATATATTAAACTAAAATTATAAACTAAAATTAGATATTAATAATTATATATTAATAATTATATAAAATTATATATATTAATAATTTATAGAAAATTATATTTATATAAACAAAAATTATATGTTAATAATTATTTTTAATAATTATATAAAATTATGTATATATTAATAATTAAATAAAAACTGAAAATAAAAATTTAAACCCCCATGGGGGCGGTTTAAACTATTTACACCCCGTGGGTGGTGTAATTCACTTAAACCCCTTGTAAGGGCGGTCCTCTTTTCCAGTTTTTTTAATTTTTTTAAGTTTATTAAACAAAAATAATTATGAGTTTAAACTAACTTTAAACAAAATTAACATATATAAATTTGCATAAATTAAACTAAGCACAAAACATAAATTTAACATAATTTAAACTAAAACAAAACATAAATTTAACATAAACTAACATGATTTGGATCCATTTTTTATATTTGGTATGAATAAAAGGTAGAAATATTTTTTTAAACAAAAATCAATATAAGTTTATTAAAAATATATAATTATAAGTTTAAACTAACTTTAAACTAAATTAACATATATAAATTTGCATAAATTAAACTAAGCACAAAACATAAATTTAACATAAATTAAACTAAACATAAATTTAACATAAATTAAACTAAACATAAATTAAACTAAACATAAATTTAACATAAATTTTTTTCATAAATTAAACTAAACATAAATTTAACATAAATTAAACTAAACATAAATTTAACATAAATTTTTTCATAAATTAAACTAAACATAAATTTAACATAAATTAAACTAAACATAAATTTAACATAAATTAAACTAAACATAAATTTAACATAAATTAAACTAAACATAAATTTAACAAAAATTTAACATATATAAATTTGCATAAATTAAACTAAGCACAAAACATAAATTTAACATAAATTAAACTAAAACAAAACATAAATTTAACATAAACTAACTGATTTGGATCCATTTTTTAAATTTGGTATGAATGAAAGGTAGGAATTTTGGATTATTTTTGGTGTGTTTTTGAATGTATGAAATGGTTTTTTTAAGTGAAATGTGGGTGAAGGGGGAGGAATCGGTTTAAATGGGGTGAAAGGGGGGGTGTCTGGGGAAGGGGAAAGGGGAGGCTGTTTTGGGGAGGGAAAGGGGGCGCTGGCTGGGGAGGGAAAGGGGGCGGGTGTGTTGGAGGGGAGGGAAGGGGTGTGTGGAGGACGGAGGATGAGGGGGCCTGTGGGGGAGGGAGGAAAGGGGTTGTGTGTGGGTGGAGGGTGGGAAGGGGCTGGTGTGGAGGATGGAGGATGAGGGGCCCTGGAGGATGGAGGATGGAGGATGGGGGCTTTAAGGGGTAAAGGGGTAACTTCCAATGGGGGGGGTGTGATTTAGTATATTTAGGGGGGGTGTGATTTAGCATGGCTCTATGTTTGTTTGGCATATTGTACATGCATGAACAACAAGGCTAAATAAGTGATTTCCACTACTGAGTTGACTCTGTGTGTGTGTGTGTGTGTGTCTAGCAACATGTTTCTTCTATCTGTCACAGCCTTTTTGTCTCTCCAAACCTCATGACCTATCTACCAAAGCACTACACCCTTGACAAAGCTCATCCAGCCTACTTCTACTCCCCCAAATCCGTTGGCTTTCTCCCTCCATCGCTTCTTCTGTGATCATAATCTTTACAATCCTTCACCGCCGTCGCATGCAACTCTTTCTTCTCTATCCTTCAATCTCCCTTCTACCACAATATATAGCGATCACCCTAGCTATAAACATACACCGGCTGCAAGCGTCACCCCTAAGACACTACTTATCACCCTCTGCTAGAACCATTATATCCATGAACGCCCCGACCCTACCACCAGCTAGAATACGTACATACCACCATTATCGTCTACAATCTCTCAAATCTAATTGATTGAACCAAACCTCCTCATCTCTTCCACCATATTTATACATTTATCATTCACAGTCACTCTTTCTCTTATCGTACTCACATCTTCATTTCCACTCTGTAGGACCCCCTTCTCACATTGAATACATGGGAAAGTTTGAGCGTTGCTAGTATATATATTCTTTTGGATATTAGCCTTTAGCAACGTTCTAGCAACTTGGGCTTAAGTATTTTAATGGGCGATTTGGCGACCCAATTCAAGTTGTTAGTCTAGCACTCCCAACATGCCTCCCCGTCCCCGCTGCCTCTCACGTGATATTTTCGCAGGGGTAACTAAAACTATCATTTTATTTTAATAAGTACAGTCACCATTTGTGACAAGGTGAGAAGAACGAGAACTTTTAAAAGAATGCTGCCTATACCGGATTAGGTTGCTACATTTGAGATTTTTGGTGTTCAATAGACTATCTTATCTTATCCTTATTGCATTAAGAGCCTCTTTATAAAAAAACTTAAAGATGGTCACGTGAGTCTCGTGTGGACATTTTCTGTCAACTCAAACGGCAAAAAAAATATTATAGTTCAGGGGGCACATTGCTTTAATCAGTAGTTAAAGAGGTTAATTTGAACAAGACCCATAGTTGAGGGGGTAATATGTAATTTACACACAAAAATTTTTGAAGTCAAACACGTCCTTTTATAGTTTCCTAAAATCACACAAGCTATTTTTTATTTCATATAAATTAGTGGCTATTTTGCTTTTTCTACACATGATTGTTGCATGAAGGCACCATAGAACATTTCGAATCCCTTTTTCAAGTTTCACCTATTGTTTTCTGATTCGTAAAAAGAAGTCATTGTTTGATTGAATAAAAGAAATACTAATATGGGAAATAACAACTTTTAAATGTATGCATGTGTTCGTATTTAATAATTATATTTATTTAATTCTTTTTGCAATATTTTGGTATTTCTGTGATTAATTACTTACTCCTTTCATTCCAGGCAAAGAGTTCTCTTTTGACTTTTTTATGTCAACTTAATTAAAATTTGACCGATAATTTTCATATATTTATTTATTTTTAAAAAGTTATGAAAGTTTTTCTATCATATTTTTAATGCAGTTTTTAACTAATGAAATTTTATTTCCTAAATCATAAGTAAAGTATGTAAAATATTGATTTGATTTAGTCACATGTTGACTTTTAAAAATAGAAAGTGGACTCTTTGCTTAGAACGGAGGGAGTATTTCTTTATCTCTTTTATGTTGTTTCTTTTACTCTATCCGTTCCACCCAAAGAGTCCACATTTGAAAAATTTAATAATTAAGGGATATGTAAGTAATATTGGAATTGATTATAATTATAAAAATATTTGAACATTGTCGAGATGTTTGTAACATATATGGAGGGTAAAGTTGAGAGGTTTATGGAGATTGTAGGCATAATTTTTTAAAATGGACTCTTTAGATGTAACATCCTAAAATAGAATAGTGGTCTCTTGAAATGAAGGAACTATTTATTAATTTTTTGTTTTCTTGTTTAATTGGTTATTTATTTATTTTTTTGTCCCGGTAGAAGTGTGATGTTTGAAGTTGTATTGACCAAACAAGTTGATTGCCGAAAATTGACACACCTGTATGCCACGTAACACTTTTTCGGTACTACGAATTACGTAATTTAATATTATGAAAATATATATATATATATATAGACGTTGAATTTTTATTTGAAATATAATTAAATTGACTCAAAAAGATCAAACAGAACAATAATTTAGGAACGGAGGGAGTATATAATAGTAGTAGAATTAAGATTATTTTAGTTCATAAGGTAAGATCTTATAATGTTTTTAGTAGAGAAGTTAACTTTCGATTTTTGGTATGAAAAGATTAATTCTTGCAATTTTGGACAAAAAAAAAATCATACTACTATTTAGATATGAAATGTTTTTATATTTTTCAGCATGTAATGTCAAAGAAAATGAATAATTAATTGGTTCAATAAGCTGTTACTAAAGGTTGACTTATATTGGCTCGTGAATAAAGAAGAATCATTGAAATTAAAGATTATCTAATTGAGGAGTGAAAATTTTGACATTATTCAAATTTCATACTCTCTACGTTTCAGGCAAAAGTCTATTTTCTATTTTTAAAAGTTAACATGTGATAAAATTAAATTAAATTTTTACATAATTTACTTATATTTTAGGAAATAAAATTTCATTAATTAAAAACTACATTAAGAATATTATAGATTACAACTATCATAACTTTATAAAAATAAATAAATTTATATAAATTATCGGTCAAATTTTAATTAAATTAACCAAAAAAAATCAATAATTAATTTTTTACCTGAAACGTACGGAGTATATGAGAGTAAAGTATGGAACCTAAGTAATTGCAATTACTCTTATCCGGCCCTTATATTTCCTTTAATAAAAAAAAGTAGTCAATGTAACAATTAATAATATTGATTTCAACATGTCAGTCAAATTTGGGAGCCTGTTCTCCCCCCCCCCCCCCCCCCGGAAAAAAGAAGCTACACACCACTTATGAAGGGCAATATTCATTTCGCAGGGGGTGGGGATGGTATTTAGCACATTTGTTAGTATATATACTCCCCCTCTACCCTAAATCCAAAAATTTAGAAACAAGCTCCTCTAAAATATAAATATCCTCTATATCCCCTTAAAGTTAGGTTGGGGCATTATAGGTGGGCGTAGAGCATCCATAGTGGTGGCACTCAAATCTACACTCTAAATACATCATTTTCTTGTTTCAATTTTACTTTTTCAACACTCTAAAAAAAATTTCACTCCAACAAGCACTCTCTAAACAACCATCTAAAAATTAAATCTCTCTCATCTCAACTAACAAACCTAACTACTATTCTATTTTCCCACCACAATCAAAATGAATTTTTTTATATTTTAAATTTTATATTCTATAAAAAGACATTGTATATATTTTAATAATTTCTCTTTTATCTGAAAATATATGTTAATTTAAGGGATAATTATGTTTAAAAAATATTTTAATAATTATTTTTCGTCCTTTAGTATATTAAGGACACGAGACAAATGAGTTTTTAGGTTGAAAAGAATTCGCAGTTAATTCACAAATTTTATATAATAAAACAGATATCTTTCTACTTAATTAATTGATAAAGTTTACGATGATAATATAATAAAAAGAAGGATTATTATACAATTTGGTCCCTAAATTTGCCAACATTTTCTACCTAGGTTACTGAACTTGAACATTTCCTAATTTAGTACTTAAACTGATGTTTTGAGTGATCAGTTAGTCCCTCAACTAACGACAGTTAGTTGAGGCGTTAATTTTTTTGAAAAGACAAAAATACCCTTGGCTAATGTTAACAGGGATTACACGTGGACATTATTTCCTATTTTGGTACTGAATAATTTTTCTTCTCTCTCCTCTCTCCTATCTTTTCTCTTTTTTTGCAATTTTTATTTTTACTTTTGTGTTAGTATTTTAATTTCTAATAAAATAAGAGTAAAATAAAGAGAAAAGTATCCAGAAAAAGAGTGTAAAACAAGAAAAAAAAATTAAAGAAAATAAAAAGAAACATATTGGAAACAGCAAACCAGCACTCAACATCACCACCCCTCCTCCCGTTGGCCCCCACCGCGCACACACACACACACACGCACACACACACACACACTCAATATCTCCACCACCCATCAGCCACTAGCAAACAGCAAACCAACACCAACATTGTTGTCCTTCATTTCTGCGCACTATGCCCAAATGCCATCAGATTAACTTGCAAAATTCGATTAAATTCAACCTCCAACCCATTCAATCATCTATTCCCTAACCCCATATGACTCTCATTTGTTAAAAAGCCCTCAACTTTAGCTCTAAGAGCCAAATTGAACTCTGGAGTTTCCTTCAAAATGCCCTTATTCCTTCCGATTTCGGCAGCGAAAGAGCCAAAGTTGACATCGGGAGTGAATGACCCAAAATTGACCTCGGGAGTCAAAGCCCCGAAATTGACCTTATTATTCGAACTGTAAAGCCCTCGATGTCGAACTTCATCCAATAGCGCTTGACTGTAATTGAACACATACGGTGTCGAAGACAGGCTAGGTTTAGGTTTAGGGTTTTGTGGGTTGAAGTACCCATGAGGAGCAAAAAGAAGGGAGTGAAAGTGGTGAGGCCACGACGGAGGAGGAGGACGGAAAGGAAGAACATGGCCGTTGGATGGGAATGATGATGAAGGGAAAGAGAGAGTAAGATCGACGACGGCTACGGTGGGATCGTGAGTGAGTGTTTGAGGTAATGACGGTGCTGGAGCTGGGAAAGTCAAGGGTTGGTGGGGGTGGGTTTTTATGCAAAGGCCGTGAATGTATGACCAACGCATAAGAAAGAAGAGAGAGAAGAGAGATGAGGAAGATTGAGGAGAGAGAAGAGAGAAGACTATTATTTCTCAAGAAGAGAGGTGACAATTTTTAGAAAAAAAAAGTAAATAGAAAATATCATAGTGGATACACAATCATCAAAGAATAAGGGTATTTTGGTCTTTTAAAATAAAATATAAAGTTTCTGTTAACTCCCGTCAGATGGGGGACTAAACGTAAGTCCAAATGTTCAGTTCAAGTGCCACAATAGGAAATATCATAGTACTAGAACATAATCAGAAAAATGTTGCAAGTTCAGGGACCAAATTGTATATTAATCCTAAAAAGAACATGTATATTCGTTGCTTGCAATAGCAGGAAAATTAAGGAAAAAAAAAAAAAAAAAAGAGGTAGTATGATTAATTTTCAAAGCTTATGTCTTTTTTTTTTCAAGAAACAAAAATGAAAATAGCTCAATTTAAATCCCCCAACACCGCGTATTTCAACGACCATAAGCTAATAGGTGTAGTATCAAAGGAATAAAAGAAAAATAGTGACACATATCTTTTGCGCTAAACTCGCGGGATAGCGCAGGATTTCCTGCCCGTTGGAGTGCTCTTAGACTTCACACATATCTTTGTCATTGTATGTGTAAGTAGAAGTGCACTCGTTAGATTTTCATATCCTCTTAGATTTTCATAATCAATTAGTAGAACTTTTGCTCACGATTAAACTAATAAACTTTTAAATTCAAACGTATATCGGCAATACGGAGCTGTAGACACCCAAAATTCGTACACCTATATTATACAAATTGTCCTATAGATAATTGTTTATTTATAAAATGGACTAACATATGTTTTCATGATCATTTCAGGAAACAACTGTAACACCCCGACCCAACTTCTTCCATTGTCCGCTTGTAGTCACTCGTTATTGATCTTGAAACCCTCAGAGTTTGAGATATCGCGCTTGTTTAGCGTGACGCGTTATGTCGTGAACCGTGTTCGACACGTAATTAAACTCATGGTGAGTTGTACCTTGTTTCCGTATTCATTCAGGACTATTCTCGACATTGATTATCATTTTTATACCTTGCATATTCCCCACGTTTAATTGACCTAACCTTGGTCTAGATTCACCCTCGAGTAACAAGAATGTTATTCTTGTCGTTAGACCGTAAGTTGAGTTGATTTGTGTGTCGTTTCGCATATTTATCCTCGTGTGCGATTGAGACTTGTGTTGTTCATCCTTCTAGCCTCCTTGGGGAATGATTTGGTTGAGTTTTGTGAGTGTTTTGACCTTTGTTTGAGGTTAGGATCAACCTAGGATCATTTCGGGACATTTCGGGATCAACGAGGGCATTTTCAGAAAAACTGCCCAGTGCCTTAGCTCTATGCGGCCGCACTATGCGAGCTGGCATAGAAAACCTGACCTTTCTGGATTCTATGTGGCCGCACTATGCCTTGGCATAATGCCTATGCGGCCGCATTATGCCCCCGCATTATGTCTCCGTTCTATTCTGTGGTATTGTATATCCCCTCCCTTGCTGGGCTTATTTGAGTTTTGTAGGTTTAATTTGATCAGAGTGCGCAGCGAAAGCGTGGCTAGCTGCAAGGTGGGGTAGAGAGCGAGCCTAGTGATTTGTTGATAGAAGTGATTGTTGTAAAATTTGGGTTTACATTGAGTTATATCAGATTTTGTTATATATGAGAATTGGCATTTTTAAGGAAACAATCTGGTTAATTATTTCCGCTGCAAGTTTGAGATACTCTGATATGTTAGTCTATTAATTTGGAAGTAGGTAGTGACTTCGGGTCGTTACAGTTGGTATCAGAATAAAGGCAATTAGCCGATCGTTGGGAACTCTTGCTCGTGAACTGTGGCGAAGCGTGACTCTCCACCCAAAGGCTTCATGAGGAAAGGGCTATCTGTAAAGGTAGAGCCGCCCGTGGAGTGTTCTGATAGGTGCCCATTGTTGCCACGCGAAGGAAGAAAGGGCTACCTGTAGAGGTGGAGCCGCCACTTTGTTCCGCTACAAAGTCAGCATCAGAATAGCCTATAAGAGTAAATGATGAATCCCTTGGATACCAAATACCCAAGTTAGATGTATCAATTAGATATCTGATGATCCTTTTGTGAGCATGTAAGTGAGACTCCTTTGGATCGGCTTGAAATCTAGCACAGACACAAACAGCAAACATGATGTCAGGCCTACTAGCAGTCAAATATAAAAGTGAGCCAATCATGCCTCTATAAAGAGTCATGTCCACTTTCTTTCCCTTTTCATCTTTGTCAAGATGACAGTTAGTGGCCATAGGTGTGCTGAAGCTGTTTGCATTTTCAAGCCCAAATTTTTTGATTAGATCCTTTGCATATTTGGCTTGATTGATGAAGATACCAGTTAAGCTTTGTTGAATTTGTAGTCCTAGGAAGAAATTGAGTTCTCCCATCATACTCATTTCAAATTTACTCTGCATAAGCTTTTCAAACCTTTTACACAGATTTTCATTAGTGGAACCAAATATAATATCATCAACATAAATTTGAACAAGTAATGAATGACCTTTATGTTTCATGATAAATAGAGTAGTGTCAATTTGACCTTTCACAAAGCCTTGAGTAATCAAGAACTTTGAAAGGGTCTCATACCAGGCCCTTGGAGCTTGCTTGAGCCCATATAATGCTTTTTTTCAATTTGTATACATCCCCTCTTCTTGAGTTATTGATGAATCCAGGTGGCTGTTCCACATAGACTTCTTCCTGCAGCTCACCATTAAGAAATGCACTCTTAACATCCATTTGATATACTTTGAAATCCTTAAAAGATGCATAGGCTAGGAATAATCTGATAGCTTCTAATCTTGCAACAGGAGCAAATGTCTCGTCATAGTCAATTCTCTCCTCCTGTCTGTATCCTTGGGCTACCAGTCTTGCCTTATTTCTAGTGATATTTCCATTTTCATCCATCCACTTCGTTCCAATTACTGTTTGTCTTTTGGGTCTAGGAACAAGTGTCCAAACTTGGCATCTATTAAATTGGTTCAACTATTCTTGCATAGCTTCCACCCAGCTTGGATCTTTTAAGGCTTCATCTACTTTCTTGGTTCAATATTTGAGACAAATGCAGTAGAATACATGCATTCATTTCTTGAAGCTTATCTTGTCTGAACACCAACATTAAAATTACCAATGATTTGAGTGATAGGATGATCTTTAACTTCTCTAACTTCAGCAGGGAGATCTTGTCTGATAGTATCAGGAGAATTTATATCTTGAGAAGTGGAGATGTCTGAAGCTTGGCTTTCAGTATGGTAGGTTATTTCTAATGTAGGTTGAAATACTTCTGGTATAGATGGAACAACAGATTCTGGATTATCTGATTCATCATTTACTAATCCATTATCACCAGTTGGAGGATTTATCAAGTTAAACCTTGGAGGAACTTGTGAAGATGTAGCTTCAGCAGAGTTAAAGTTTTGCTATTCAGTACCTGTCTCACACTCATCAGAATCATTAGAAACCTTAGGAGCCAAATGTGGCCCTATAAAATCAAATTCATCAAAAGAGACATGTACAGTTTCAACAACTTTAAGAGAAGTTTTATTATAAACTCTATATGCTTTTAAAAATTTAGCATATCCTAGAAATATTCCTTCATCACTTTTGGATTCAAACTTACCTCTATGTTCTCTGTCATTGTAAAGAACATAGCATTTGCATCCAAATATTTTGAAGAAACTAATGTTGGGGGCTCTACCTCTCCATATTTCATATGGAGTTTTGTTATGAAACTTGTTGATTAAAGACCTATTTTGAGTGAAGCAGGCTGTGTTTACAGCTTTAGCCCAGAAATACATAGGTAGTTTTGCTTCAGCAATCATGATCTTCCCAGCTTCAATAAGAGTTCTGTTCGTCCTTTCAGCAACTCCATTTTGTTGAGGTGTACCAGCAGCAGAGAAGTTGTGACCAATTCCATGGTCATCACAATATTTGGCTACACCATTGTTCTTAAATTCTGTCCCATTGTCTGATCTGATATCAACAATGTCATCCAGCTTCTGAGTCTGCAGTCTTCTGAAAAATGCAGTTATGGAGTCATAGGCTTCATCTTTAGGCGATAACATTTCAACCCAAGTGAATCTTGAATAATCATCAACTACTACTAGTGTATACTTGCTGCCACCAAGACTTGTTGTAGTGACTGGACCAAATAGATCTATGTGGAGCAACTGTAGAGGTCTGGTTGTCGATAGGCATGGCTTGCTTTTGAATGATGACTTTGTCAATTTGCCTAGCTGGCATACCTTACAAAGCTTACCATGACCTGCTGATATCTTTGGCATACAAACAACCAAGTTGTCCTTTGATAGCTTAGAGATGTACTTGAAGTTAAAATGGCTGGGTCTTTTGTGCCACAGCCAACTGTTATCATTTGAGGTCTTTGCAATCAAGCACAAATTTGATTTTCTTCCCGCAACATTCAGATCAACCACATACACATTTCCTTTTCTGAATCCAGTCAAGATTATTGTGCAGGTCTCACTGTCCTTGATAAAGCAATGACTTGAAGTGAATTGACATATCAGTCCCTTATCACAGAATTGTGATATACTTAGGAGATTGTGCTTCAAGCCTTTTACTAGAGATACATTGATGATGGAAAGATTTCCTCGAACTATACATCCATAGCCAACTGTCTTTCCTTTGGAGTTGTCACCAAAAATCATTGAAGGACCCTTTACTTCAGTAATATTGGAGAGAAGATCCTAGTTTCCAGTCATGTGTTTAGAGCAGCCACTATCCAGATACTATAAGTCTTTCTCCTCCTCATTGATAGCCATAAAGCATTCCTGAAATTTAAGCATTTAAGAATATGGTCCCCTTTTATTTTTGGGTCCTGAGGGTTAGCAACCTTTTGGAACCCATATCTGTTTAACCTTTTGAGGTGTAAACCCTTTAGGTTTAGGTATGAATCTCAGAAGGCATTCATGAATCTTGTGACCATAGCCTTTACAAAAAGAACAGTTGTGAAAACCTTGAACATGTTTGAAGATTTCTTTAGAGGTAGTCTGATGATCAGCAGTTTTGGGAATGACAGATCTACTGATGATAGGTTTATTGAATTTAGGCTGATAATGTAATTTCCTAGTGATATTAGGCTTAGCTGTAGCAGGCCTTTTAACAAAAGGTTTTACATTTTCAGACAAAGTTCCCTTGAACCTTTTATCAGCAGGGTTGTGGTTAGCATTCTTTCCTATGAAAAATTTAATAGGATTGAGTTGAGACTTCTTTGACTTATTATCAGTCATCACTGTTTTCACATGTTGTCTAACAGCAGGTCGTAGTTGCTCAGCCTCCCTATTAGCAGTGTCATTGACATTTTGCTTACCTTTGGACTTGTCTGGTTTGTTTTTGGAATAAGCAAATGGAACTTTGTTAAAACCAAGTCCTTGTTTTTCCTTTTTAGAAGAATGATCATAGACAACTTCCTTAGCCATTTCCTTAGTAATCATTTCAGCTGTCTCATTTTCTAGAGAACTAGATGAACTTCCTACATTGAACTCACTTTGGAAACCGATACCAGTTTTGTCATCAAGAGGTTTTTGTTTTGTAAGAATGGTATCAAAATTCCTTTCGAGTTGTTCCAAGCATCAACAACCTTTTGGAGGTCATCTTTCTCAGTATTGATTTTCTTTATGTGCTCAAGTAGGAATTCCACTTTTTCAGTTAAGGCTTTGTTCTCTTTTTGAGTCTTGATATTCTCAGCTTGTTGTCTATTGAGATCTTTGATCTCAGACACCAAGGTAGATTTCTCAGAAACAGCCAACTTATGCTTTTTGGCTAATTTTACATAGGCAGTTTTAAATTTAGAAATTTTGTCCAGCATGTCTTTGTTGGCTTTGATGAGTTCTCCCCTTGAAGGTTCATTGAGCTCATCATTATCACTATCATCTTGTTGAAATGGCAGTGATCTTACTGAGTCATGGGGTGATTCCCTGGCCATAAGACATAATTTGCGTCCTCAGTAAAGTCACAGGAATCATCCTCATCAGAATCTGTATCACACCAAGTGGGCATGTTGCTTTCATCAATGTCCTCAGCTACTATCCCTTTTTGTTTTTGAAATTTTGATTCGGGACGTTTTTTGTAAAATTCATATTTTGGCTTTGGATATTTTGAGGCAAAATGACCTGGCTTCCTACAGTTAAAACAGACAAGCTCATTTTCTTTTTGTGGAACAACAGCTTTATAAGGAGCAGCTGTTCTTCCAGGAGCAGCTGTTCTTTAAGGAGCAGCAGTCTTGTAAGGTGACTGCTTATAAGACGACTTGTTAAATCTTTTAAAACGTTGATACTTCTTAACAAACACGGCAAAAGCTTCGTCAGAAAGAATATCGTCACCATCACTGGATGTAGATGGCGTTTCATCAGGTGTAGAGCAGGAAGGTTCAACAGACATGCATGGCTGGTAAAGATAAATTTTTAAAACTCTTTTCCATTTCTTGAGCTTGCTGAATTTCAAGCTCATAAACCGAAAAACTTGCATAAAGATTTCTGAGAGACAATTTATTCAAGTCTTTTGATTCTTTCATGGCAGTAATCTTTACATGCCATAGACTGCCTAGTGCATTAAGAAATCTCATGTTTATTTCTTTCTTTTCATATTTTTTTTCCTAAAGAATAGCAAGAATTTACTACCTCATAGAATCTGTCGTAGGCGCTTCTGAGAGTCTCTTTAGGATCTTTCTTGAATGAATCGAATTTCTGGATGCAAGTATACAGCTTGTTATTCTTTATTTCTCCATCACCTTCTAGATATTCCAATATAGCTTCCCACATTTCTTTAGTTGTATCTAGATTGATGATCTGCTGGTAGGTGCTTATGTCTACACAGCTTGTGATAATGTTGACAGCTTTTCCATCCAGAGCATCTTCTTTCTATCTTCATCATCCCATTCTGCTTCTGGCTTTGGAATTTTAGGATCAGCAGTGGGATCAACAGTAGCTAACGTATTTGCTTTTATAGGAATTCTTGGACCATTTGTAACAAATTTCCACAAACGTTTATCAATAGAGTTCATGTGTCTTTTAACCTTGTCTTTCCAGATATCAAAGTGAACTTCATCCAAAACTGGACAATGATTCACATTTAAAGTTTCCAATATTTGATGAGTAGCCATTGGATCTTTAATCTCTCAAAGAGTTTAATATTGGAAAAACTTGTTTTCAAAGAGTTAAGCGCTGATACCAATTGTTAGGTCTCAAGGTGCTCAAATAGGCTAGAAGGGGGGGGGGAGGGTTGAATAGCCTATGTCCAATTTTAAAAATAATAGTTTGTAAGACGTTACTTCACTAAAGAGTTAAAAAATATTTTGCAGCAGAATGGAATGAAGTCTAGGACAAGTTTAAGATGGCTGATCTTGATAGGACAAGATCAGCTGTTTTATGAGATGTTGGAATTTCTGGAAATCAAACAAGTACAAAGCAAGTCACAAGAGCAAGAAATATACAGACACGAGATTTAATATGGTTCACACTTATAAATAAGTGCTACGTCCACAACCAAAGTGGTCAACTTTGGATTTGAAAATTGTGTACTAAGTTTTCCACTAGAATCTTTACAAGATTGATCTCTAATGGATCGTGTACAAAAATAGTTGACCAAGTGTTTGCGGAAGAATTGATATCTACAAAGATATAATTCTCGTGTACTTGAATGCTAAGGATTGCAATCAATGAAGAGCAATAAAGACTATGAGTCTAAGTTTGGTCCTCTTCAATGAAGGAATTTACAGAGTAGCTTTAAGCTTTTGAATGTACTAGCTGTTGAAGATGAAGATTTCTGAGTTGTAAGTTCAAGTTGTTGTCTATCTTCAATGCTTCAATGGTGTCTTCTATTTATACTCAGGGAGGTCCTTGTAGCCGTTGGAGATCTTCAGCCTTGGGACAATTTGAATTTTGAATGCATTAAATGCTAAAAACACTTGCATTAAATGCTCTATTCTTGTTGTTGAAATCTGATAGGGAGTTCTGCAAAGCCCAGACTGTATTCTGCAAATTTGCCAAAAATAGGTAGACATTAGTTGCAGGCAGAATGTCCTTTTCTGAGATGAATGCCTAATATGAAATGAATCAATAAATGATTCTTGCAGGTTATCGTTATGCCAAAGTGAAGGAAGGACTTTGCTGATAACTCAAGGCACATCATAAGACAAGTCTTCATCAGACGATCTTTAGGTCTTAAACATTGTTGATGAAGCTTGGCTGGAATGATTTTGGCTGATGAATTGATGGACTTGGCTGATATGAAGATAGCAGATCTGAACATGACCGATATACAATAGGCTATCTTTCTTAAGACTAAGCTAAGTACAGGTAAGGGTGGGCATCAGGTCGGGTAATTGTAATTTCGAGTTTTTGGGTCGGGGTACCCGATAAGTCGGGTAACTATTCTGACTAACCGAAACCGAACCGATGCATGTAGAAACCCGGCATTTCGGGTAACCGGAGATTTCGGGTAATTTACATTCGGTTTTTGGGTTTTATAAAATGCCACCTTCAGTATGTTTCTAATCAACATTTTCGGATGTTTCCTTTAATTAATTAAAGGATGCATCAGCAGCACATCTAGAGAGAGAAAGTGGTGTGTTTGAGGAGAGAGAAAGGAAAGAGAAGCTCACTTGATCGGAGGAGATACGATGAATCAGAAGGGTGTTCTTCTCCGGTGACCCAACAGTTTTTTTCCGGTTGATGATTCGAAAATGGCAACGACATCGGTTGGAGTTCGAGTGGGGAATAATGGCTTCCCGACTGCTTACTGGGTCGGAGTTAAATTCTCAGCAAGAACCTCTTCTCTATCTCTTTTCGTTCCTTTTTTTTTTACTCTTCTTTTCTTTAATCAACATGTTTTTCTTTTTCCTTTTGCTTTTCCTTTAATCAAGATTTTTATTAGTATTACTAATCATATGGGGTGACTGGACTGGAGGCTATCAATTGTTGAGAGGGAGAGGCGGATTCGATTAGCTACACAGCGCACACACATGGGGCAAACTTCGGGTATCCGAACGGGTTTCGGGTAGTCACCAAGGTAACCGAAAATCGACCCGATAAATATAAGTCGGGTTCGGTTAACTACCGAAAATCGATATTTTTACAATTATCCGAACCGAAGGAGTTTTACCCGATCAGGTCGGGTCGGGACCCAAATACCCGAAACCGATTGCCCACCCCTAAGTACAGGAACCAATCCTAAGCAATTTCAAGCAATTTGTCTAAGAACAAGTTGTCACTCTAACAGACACGCAAGCCCATTAGTCACCTTAACTTAGACTTAGGTTATGGATATAAGCAAATCTATACAAAATACAACACCCTAAATCATGCAAGAGCACTCATGCAAGTGTTATTCTTTAAGACAATATTTTCATAAAGTTGTTCCATAAAACCCTAAAAAGTGAAGAAATTGAGATTTAAAATTAACTAAAATATGTAAAATAACGAGCAATCCACCGGAATCTGGTGTAGATACTAGAAAATCTCTTCTCCACGGTGCCTGTTGCGCTCGATGAAATGGAGGAGAATGGGAAGAAGACTGGTACGATGAGAGAACGGTCGAGAACTTCACAGAAAAGGAGCCGCGCTGGAGATTACTATTTCTTCTAAATTACTCTCTACCTGTAGAGAGTGATTTACTTACTTTTGGGGATAGAGAGCGGTGTTGGGACACCACTGTGGGCTCCAAGGTGGATAAATATCTCTAAACTAAGTTTTAGAGTGTTGATAAATAAGACCAATGTGGTCGCTCTTAGGGTAGTGATGCCGAAGAAGAATGAGAGGGAGGGCGGACTTGGAGCACTGATGCCAGATATGAAGGGGGACAGAAAAATAAGAGAAAAATAGAAGAAAAATAGAAAAAAAAAACAATACATTTATGGGTTTAATGACCTATTCAACCTTTCTACCATGGCATGGTAATACACATGTCTAATTTTGTTAGATTAAACAACGTAAGTTGGGGTAAAGATGAAGTGAGACAATGAATATATTTGGTGTTTTTAGCTACGTAATTTAGTGACTTGATTTTGAGTTTTTTTTAATTTTTTTAATGATTCAAGAAATAAAAATGTTAGGTTTACAACTACTTTTACAACTTTGGTAACAACTTTGCCTTGAAGGCAAAGTGCGTGTGAGGTACATGTGTATTTTTAAAGCAGAGTTGTTACCATAGTTGTAAACTAGTTGTAAATCGAGTAATGTTGTTAAAGAAAATATAAGAGAGAGAGATAAAGAGAAAGCTGGTGGGCAAAGAGAAAGAAAGTCACTGCAAAACCAAAGCACTAAATCACTGAGCCATAGGAATTTTATGTGGAACAATTTGTTTTGAAGGACTAAAGTAGGATTTGGTGGATACTAGGGCAAGGTGTAAATAGGTTCGTTTGATTTACCAGAAGTAAAATGCGAACTAAATTACATGAGTACGGTTTGTAAAAAATCAAACTGAATTGAACTAAACTTCAACTCAGTTTGATTTGGTGGTTTCATTTGGTAATACAATTCAGTAGTTTGGTTTGATTTGAAATTAAAATACTTTAGGCAATTTAGTAAACCAAATTCAAAAAACAAAATAAAAATTTAATAAATATAATCCAAGCCAAGAAATTATTACATGAGAACAAACCCATAATACATAAATTTTCAAACAATTTGAGCAATTCTCACACAAAAGCTTGCAAAAATTAGATATTAAATCAAGAAATACTTGGTGGTTCGATTCTATGGTTCAACTCGCCGCAATAGTTTAGCATGCCTCGGTTCGGCTCAACTTAACACGTAAAATCACAAATCTAGTCGATCTAACCAATTTTTCCGAATACAAACTAAACCGAACCATATATTTCCAAAATAGTATTAAAGTAAGTGTTTCCTATTTTTATAGGACTTCATTTTATTTTTTAGAAATATTTCCAAAACAAATGATCATAAGGCGGTTATCAATTGAGAGATTAGGGATGACAAATTTGAACCAAACCGTGGACGTTCGAACTGAACCAAACCAAAGTTGACAGTTACTAACTGATTTGACTGGATATAAGATGGGTAACGGGGGAATTAACCAAATTCAGAAACAGTGGAATGGTTTGTATAGTATTACTAGTACCCGCCCCATTCCCCGAACCGTGTATTACTAAGTGTAATTTTACCTCTATACATACTTATATTTACCAAATTAACCAAACTATATATATTAATATGTAAACCTTAACATCTCATCCTTTGGAGATTTAGGCTTTTGAAGTTTGGAAGAACGATGATTGATTTGAAGTTTTTGAGTGTTCCTTCAAAATTTGGAATTATTTTTGTCTTAGGGTCTTTTTTTCTTCCTTGATTTAGTAACTCGTTTGTGGCTTTGAATATTCTCTCTTTTTGGTCCTAACAGTTTTCTTTATTCTCTCTTTTTGGTCCTAACAGTTTTCTTTTTAACATTTTTACTTTTTTTACAAACAATAACCCAATACAAATTGCTAAATTGCAATATCAACCGCACTCTTAGACTTTTAAGAAGGGTTGTTGATTGTATTTCTATACCTATAATCTCATAAAATTCTTGTAACTCATGGTGTGTTGACAATATACACAGTTACCTATGTACTTAATTATGTAGACATATGAGTTTCAATAACTTGATTACGATGAAGTTAATATACAAATATTGTCTATTTATCAAGTCTTTTGAACTTGATTTGTTGTATTTTTTGTAAGTTCCTTTCTTACATATTTTATTAACATTAATCTTTAAATTATATCTATTTAAATAAAAATATTTTCAATTTAATGTTTGAAGTTTAATAAAAAACTTAAACAATTATCTACGGACATTCCCCAATTAATCGTTATTTATAGGAATGGGAATGGGAATGGGAATGAGATAGAAACTAAGGGTTTGTTTGTTAATCATTTCTGTTTTACATTTTTTGTTTTTGTTTTTAATTTTTGGTAAAAAATAAAAATAGAAATGCGTTTGACAACCATTTTTATTTCTGAGAAACTAAAAATGTTTCTCATTTTTCCTCAAATTCTAGAAATAAAAAAAATTTGTTTCTCGCAGAAGAGAAACATTTCTCATCCAAAATACTGAAGGGTCAAGATCAATTAAGTTGGGTCTTTGAACTTTGACACGAGAAATTCTCAACCCTAACTTTTTTCCTCCATGTGTATATATATATACATATATATATATATACATATATAGAATTGGGTTTTCAAAAGAAAAATAAATAAAAAGTTTAATACTAAAATTAAATAATCAGAAACTAGAAACAGTAATTGAAAAATGATGGACACTTGAACAATAATAAAATAGAGTTGGACAAATGAAAAATATAGACCCAAAGAAGTGAGGGATATCATGGCAAAAAAGGTCTCGAACAGTGGTGTTCATGACATCAAACAGTAGCACTGGCAGCCGCTTACAATGGTTGTTTTTGTTGGTGGTGGATGGTACGCACGATGGAAATATTACACTCACAGTAATAAGAGATAATTTTGAAGAGGATGATGATGATGAATTTATGATAGGCAAGCAGCTAATGGTTGTGGGTTTTCATTTTAAAGTCAATACAAGAGTCATAGAATCAATTAACGGTTAACCTATAATTCATCCTCTAAATATTGTTGCTATGAATTAATTAATTTACTTTTTGGAAATCAAATCAATTCCTGAGTCTATGTATATATGTATATATGAATATTAATTTTTATTTTTTATTCACAATTTTTTTAATAATAGATGAAATGTGAATTATTATTCTACACCTTTTAAGTTGGATATAATATATGATGAAGTTGTAACGTATTAATAGTTTTGGAAAAAGAGTTTAACTTTGTGAAAGAAAATATAAATGTTTGTCAAACACGACATGTTTCAAGAAACAGAAACAAATTGAAACAGAAACAAAGTGAAATAGAAACATGTGAAATAGAATAAAGAAACAGAAATGTTACCAAACACTTCCTAATTCACCAGAATGAGATGAGTATATGTAATGAAATTAAATTGGGTATATGTAATGAAATTAAATTGAGGAACCGTTAATATTAGGTATAACAACCGCCCCATTGTCTTTACTAGAGATATTATTTTGGGAGGGGGAAGTATCAAACAAAGTCGATTTAGGTCGAATTGAGAGGCTTGGGGAAGGGGGGAATGATTATTTGGGTTAATAAGAGAAGTATGATCAACCAAAGCTATGAGTAGTAGAGACGGAGTGGAGTGGGGAAAATGCCGCTGGGGAAGTATTACTGTGATTACTGCGACAAACAATTCCAAGACACCCCTTTTCACCGGAAACGCCATCTCCAGGGCGTCCAGCATCAGAGAGCCAAAGCTCTCTGGTATGCCTCCTTACGAGGTCCACCCCTCTTCGTTTTTCTTTTTTGAATTTATTTATTTATTGGTTTCCATAGTGTTCGAATAATTTCTGTTTTCGTTTTTATTCTCAGAACCTAATGCAGATTCATTTGGGGGAGGTGGAGTCTGCAATCGCTTCCTCACAACGGTATTTCCTTCTTCATCAATCCTTTTGACATTTATTTTGTTTAAATATTGTATAGGTGTATGAATGATGTTACATTACATACCAATGAGATCTAGCTGCTATCCCCTCTTAACAGAGAAGTAGTGTGTAGTGTTCAAGTAGAGACGATACCTGGTACTTAAAAAGGTCGAAGACATTAAATAATAGTAATAATAAGTGTGGTAAGGTCTACGTTTCCTCCAACTGCGACTTTAATCTATTTGAATGAAACCGTACATAGACTAATAATATGGACTTACTCCGTCCAACAACAACAACAACAAAAAAAAGGTTCTAATTTTGACTTTATTGGGTCAACTTGATTAACCTTAAATGAAAATTTTATAGGAGTATAAGTTTACTTGCCCTTACAAAATTTGTAAAAGTTATAACTGATTGTACTTTTAATGTAGATTCAATGATTGAAAATTTTATTACCTAAAAAGTTGCTATGTTAACTATTGACTTGATATTGCCCCATGTTGACTTTTCAATATAGAAAATGTACCCTTTTCTTTTTTTTTTTTTTAAACGGAGGGAGTATACAACATATTATATGAATTACCAGCTGTTATATACTACCTCCATCTGTTCAAAGTGTCCCTATTTTGAGAATTCCTATATCTAAGAGGTACATAACTACCCTTTGAAGTAGCCGCCCTAACAAAAGTATTTGCTGTATTCAACTTGCTTTATCTCATATATGAGGGTTAAAACTAGAAAATTCCAAAAAGGGCATTAGCATTCTTGAGTGGAACAGAACAAGTATTGTGCTTGATGCGAAAGCAGTGCAACAAATCTCACTGCTTCTTTGCTTGGAGATCTTGGTTTATGCTTATTTGTTTCTTTAGTGGATTCTCTTGTACATCCTTTGTTGAGCATCTGTTTCTCACTTGGTCTCGATATTTAGTAGTGGGTAATCATTCTATGATTTTTCATTTTGTGGTGTTTTTGTATTTCTTCATCTCCTCTGGAATGTTTGTTCCTATTCACCTCCTTTGGGGCAGAGTGACTTTCCCGGTATATCTATATCTTCATGTTGGTAGCCTTTACCAATGTAGTACTTTTTAAAATTTATTCAGGTTTAATGGCTGCCTTCACTAACTTTATTTCCTTTCTCTTTGTTCCACTTTGAAGGACTGGGTATCATCGTTTTTTTCTTTGTGAAGGAACTCTTTTATTTATCCTGTTAAATTAAAGTAGTGCCTCAGCTGTTATGTGTGTTAGTTGTGGCGTGATATTTGAATTCTTTCACTTCTCTATCAGTGCTCTACAATCAGTTAATCACCTCGATCAAACTCTTCGCCTGCTAGGTGTCATAAAAAAAATGGCAATGATGATACAGTTAAGTTACATTGGATGCACATGTTATATATGTGTCTCTACGTTGGTGAAATTCAAAAAATTTCACATGTCCTTATACAAAGTGAAGGCATGGATCCTCTTCACAGATACAAATGTCGCTGATGATAAAAGAAACTGTCTATTTGTATATCAGTAGCGTTGTGTTATAGACCATTGTTGATATTTTATCATTGATGAAGCCAGCTAGACAGGGGCAAGCATCATATTTTTTAAATGAGCTGAACTTTTCTTATGAATTTTTGGAGTAAGTGTTGGTGTTTTCACTAGTAATTAGAACTGTAAATATCAAAGATTATTTGTTTCAAAAGTATTCACAGACTTCCTTTAGTTGCTTTTAAACTATGGAAAGTCTTCCCCATTGAATCAATTTCTGTCACCCCCTAGGTGCCCTTATGTTTATCCTTTTTCACTCTATCATTGCTCCTCAACTTTGCATTCTTCTTTTGGTTGACATATTTCTATTATCTGTTGTTCTCATGTGTTCCTTTATTCCACCAGTTTTAGGAGGATACCGAAATGGTAAATGTCTTTTGTGCTTTAAGTTGTAAATAGCATATGCCTGGTTGAAAGAACTGGTGCTGTTGGGAAATTTGTTTATATACATATTCATTATTTTAAGTGATTTTAAATTGATACTTGGACTTGGTTTGTCTCGACCAATTTCCTTCTCACATGTGGTAGGGGTCGTGTCAGTATGGGGATTCTTGTAAATATTATCATCCTAAGCAGAACCCACAAAGTATGAATATGCAGGGCATTGCAGGTTAGTTATCTCTCATAATGATGTATTTCTTTTCAATTATTTACAACCCTTATGTTCCCTTTTCTTTTTTACTTTTTGTGGCAAGCAGTTATCTCTATTTTTCTCAATATCATGTAGCAACTTAACTCTGCTTCTAATATATTTGAAGACATTAGTTTTTGAAAAAAATATAATGTTATAGGACAACCGTGTACTTGTACATAACTAATTTGATCCAGCTTTCAGCGACGAACTTCACGCATATTCCTTCACCAAGTTTTACAGGAAGTCAGCCAGTTGGAGGACCCTCCTTGCCAGGCAAGTATGGTTGTAGTTCTGGATTATTAATTATTATGAGAATTACAACATCTTTTCCTGCACTGCCCAAATTCTTTGAATTTCTTATTTAGCAAATGCCAAAAATGTGGTTTCCATCTGTTAAAACCAAAAATGTGGTTTCCATCTGTTAAAACCAAAAATGTGGTTTGCAGTTGTGATACTATAGCTTCATTCTTTTCTGCTTACCTACCTTTATTCAAACTGTTTCTCACATAAAACCATGTATGTTGTTCACAGGTGACATGGTCAGAGATAGTATGGGAGTTGCTTTGGGAAATCTACCTCCATCATTGAGACCCCCTCCAGAGGGTGGATATCCCCCTCTTCCGTTTGTTGATTGGGGATAGGTCTTCTATCTGGTTCCTAGTACTCTTTGCTGTGCCCGTTGACTATACTCTGTTTTGCATATTCTCATGAGAAAATATGCTTGCCTACACTTGGCTACCTCATGTATGTTTTCTGTGAAGTCAGACTATATAGGTAACTGTGATTGTTATGGAGTGAATAAGCTGAGCTTATAGTTTTCTACTTTTTTCATCCTGTTTCTACCATTTCTCAGTCGTTACTTTTGTCTCTTTAGTGCCAAAATGATGTGAAAATTCTGATCACTAAGAAGTTATCATGTTGATGTAATTAAAAGCAGTATTTTGTTCTTTGTAACATGATGGAAGGTTCACTAGTACTGTAATAAAAGAATAGCAGGGTGAACAATAGTCTGATTTGGGTGTTCTTTCTGGAGTACTTGATCTTATTATTACACTTTAGTGAAACTACGAGCATCCAAATTTCCCATTTCTCTTGTGACCTTGCTAAATCATTCCTTCCATTTCACTTTTTTACATCCAGCAGATTTATTATCTGACCATTGTATACCCGAGGATTAAAATTGTGCTTCAGCATAAGAAAGAATAAAAACGCAAGACATGCAATAGGAAATGGGATTGTAGGTATTGGAATTGTACTTCTTTATAACAGTAGTCTCCTTCTTGTTGATCTCATGTAACGAGCTACCGAAAGAGCATTCCTACTTCGTATACCTTGGCCAAGAGCTCCCATGACATAGCTAGCTGGACTTTGTCTAACAAAATTTTTGGGAATTAGTATGTGTCAGGGTGGCAATTATGGTCCGTCCCCGATTGATAATTGAGAGAGAATATGGAGGATATTCAGAGTTCCGTGTAGTATCGAGGCCATATGCTGAACTGGTTCTTCAAGAAGGATGATGCTTGGATTAGCTGCAAGCTCAACTGCTATGGTAATCCTTTTGGCTATTTCCAATGTCTTTCCAGTAGAATCACGAAGGCAAACTGCCTTTATCTATCATCCTCGGGTGTAACAAATTTTGAAGCTAGAACATGAGAGCGACTTCCCTCTTCAGCTCACACGCCCTCTCCCTTGCATATCCCAGCAACTGTTGATAATCCAATGGTGGACCCCACCTCTTATGCTACATCCACAGGCACGGAAATCTCGTGTGCCACCCTTGTCTGACCCCCGCCGCCTACCCTCTCCGGTCATCCCATGGTTACTCGGTCCAAGCAAGGTATTTTTAAACCAAACTCTATTTTTACCTTAACTTCTGTCACCACTGCGGATCAAGCCCATGTGTTTTTCACAAGCCATTACATCCAGAATGTCGTCAGGTCATGGGTGAGGAACTCCATGCTCTTTTGGATAATCACATCAGGGATCTTGTGTTCCTCTTGATCCTACCAAAAATATATATATATATATATATATATTTTGGTTGGGTGTAAGCATATTTTTAAAATTAAACACAAATTAGATGGGCCCATTGAGCGGTATAAAATACGATTAGTTGCTCTGAGTTTTAAGCAACATGCTAGGGTTGGCTTTACTGAAACTTTTAGTCCGGTAGTTTAACCTTCCACCGTAGAACTAGTTTTTTATCTCATTCTCTCCTATAGCTGGTACATTTGTCAACTTTTTGTAAAAAATACATTCCTTTATGATCATGTTACTAAAGAAGTCTATATGGAACAACCGCGTGACTTTTTGACCCCTAACGTCCCACTCATATATGTGGTTTGCGTATGGCTTTATATGAACTGAAACAAGCTCATCGGGTATGGTTCCATCGCTTTAGTTCTTTTTTGTTATTTATTGGTTTTCATTGTAGTAAATCTGATTCATCCATGTTCATTTATCGTTATAATAATGTCAGGTAGAACTATCTCTGCGGTGTAATCTTTTATCTCCCTTCCCTCTTGTAAATTTTCCATGAAGGATCTCGGGGATCTTCACTATTTTCTTGGCATCGAAGCATTACGCTCTCCTTCTAGTTTGCTCCTTATGGTGGGCGCTCTACAGTATCTTACTTTTACTAGTCCTGATATTGTTTTTGTTGTTAGCATTGTTGGTCAATACATGTGCATGCACGATCCTCGAGTTCCCCATTTGCAGGATGTTAAAAAGAAATTTCCATTATCTTTGTGGTACCCTTGGCCACGGGCTTCACTTTGCTCCTACTTCAGATCTTATCCTCTCTACTTATGCTGATTCTGACTGAGCGCGCCTTGATAATCGTCGATCAACGACTGGTTATGCCATCTTTTTGGGTCCAAACTTGATCTCTTGGAGGGCTAAAAAGCAAAAGATAGTTTCTCATTCCATTACCGAATCTGAATATCATTATGTTGCTTATGTTGTTGCTCAAACCAGTTGGCTCGGTATCTTCTTCGAGATCAAAATGTATTTTTACCACGGCTAGTTATGGTGTTCTCTAATGATATATTGACTACTTATATTGCTGTGAATCTGGTGTTTCATGCTCGTACTAAGCTTATCGAGATTGATTTTCATTTTGTTCAGGATTTAGGTATTATTTAAATTTGCTACGTTCCAATTGCCAATCAAATAGCTGACATATTTACCAAGGGTCCTTAATCTTCTCGGTTTGCTCTTCTACTATCCAATCTTCAACCCCATTTTGATTGGGCCGTGTAAATGATGTCAATATTTGTTATGATCTTATCAAATCTTGTACTTCCTCCGTTCAAACCAAAGAGTTAATTTTTGACTTTTTAGAGTCAATTTTATTAAAGTTAGACCAGCAATTTACATAAATTTTTTTTTTTTTACAAAATTATAAAAGTTGTAATTCATAGTATTCTTATTAATATAATTTTTAGTGAATGCTATTTTATTTTTAAAAGCGTAATTAAAGTATGTTAAATTTGGATTGTATTTAGTCAAATGTTTGATTTTTAATAATGGAAAGTTGACTATTTAATCGAAACGGAAGGAGTATTTAATAGGATTCATTTATATTTGGTATACTCTTGTAGCCCAAATATGTTGGGCATTGTTATCTTTGTAATTATTCCATATACATGTATATATCGCACCAAATAATAAAATAAAATATATACATGTATATATTTATTGATCGGCAGCCTAGAGATGTTAAACTGGTTATTCCTAGCGGTTTTGGGTCAGTCTTAATGGGTTGTGGCCGTAACGGGTCGCGTGTTAAACGATCTAATTTTTTCGGGTCATTAATATTGAAGACCTAACTCTAACTTTAGCAGGCTTTGGGCTAAACGGGTCACTATCGGGCCACGACTAAGGATATATTATAACAATATTTTTAAATAGTAAATCGATAAACCACTCATAACTTAAATAGCTTATTATGCTTTTCATAAAAAAATATAAATTAGATATTTTCTTATATCGCTGTGTTATAATTTTCAACTTCTTTTTCACAACATAAATATTGTAATAGCTCTACTTAGCAGTTCTTTCCAAAAAATTCATTTAAATTTTAGTATTTATTCACAAGTACACAAAGAAGATATGTAGTGCAGAGGATAAATGTGTTTGACTTTAGAATAGAAAGTTGTTTGTTTTTATTTTAATAGTGGTTGTTTTACGTATGTCCTAAACTTCTTACAGGCTAATTAATATTACGCGGGCCGACGAGCCAGCTTTGAAATTTGGCGGGTCAGCCCTAACAGACTGCAGGTTAAATGGTCCGGACCAAAAAGACCTGATTTTAAACGGGCCAAAAATATTAAGCCCTAACCCTATTTTTTTCGGTTTAAACGGGCTAACGGGCCATGACCCTTTTTTAATATCTCTTCCTAATGGCAGTGTTCTAAAATGCGCCGCCTAGGCGTTGGGTGCCGGCACCACGCCGCGATTAACGCCAAATCGGACAAAAAGTCGCCGGAGAAGGTAATCGTTGACTAGAAGAGAGAAGATCGAACTTTGAAGAACCTAACACTTTGATTCCTTTGAAGCAGAAGCAAGACGAGCACCGAAGCACGCGAGATCCCCTCGATCCCGCTAGTGAAGAGGAGAAAGAGAGAGAAAGAGAGAGTGAGAGAGAGAGCGAGAGCGAGAGAGAGAGAGAGAGGCAGGCCGTCGAGATTGGAGATCCCCTCGATCCGTCATCGTGTCGTGACTAAGTGAGAGAGGCGGCGTGAATTTGTGATAGAGAGAGACTCTCTGCATTTAGTTTTAGGGTTAATTCTTTTTAAAATTACAATCTCCCCCCTCAATTTATTAAAGTATTTTCTCTTCCCCTAAAGCTATTAATGTATTTTCCCTCCCCCTCAAGTTATTAAAGTATTTCCCCTCCCCACTCAAGCTATTAAAGTATTTTCCCTCCCCCTTAAGTTATTAAAATATTCTCCTTCTCTCCTCCACTTTAAAATAATAGTAAATTTGATTTTAATTTTTAAACTTTAACTTTTAATCATGTAAGTTTTAACCTATGGTGTAATAATACTTCGATTTCTAGGCCCCGACTAGGCTCCTAGGCGCTAGGCCTGCTCTAGCGTCTAGCACCCGCCTAGTGATTTTTAAAACACTGCCTAAGAGTTTGGGGTAAGCCGCATATAAGCATATTATTTTCCAACACTAGATATCAACCGTCGCTGCGATCCCTTCACCGTTGTGGTCCTCTTCGGAACTGCAGGTTCTCAATCTCTCTCTGTCTCTATATCATCTTAATTGCAAATTAGGGATTTTATATTGAGAAATTTGAGTTTCTTTTTAGTTTAAATAAGGATTTTCTGGTAAAAATAAAAATTCCGAATTTTATATTTGAAATTTGGGTTGTGTTTTCATTTACATATGATTATTATTTTTATTTATAGATTTAATATCAATACTAGATAGGTGAATCTGATAGTAGTAATCAGTTGAAGAATTTGCTGCCATGATCATAGTTGTCTCATCCATGGCATTGCAACCAGTGGTTTAAATTAAGAAAGGAGGTCTCGAGCTTATGATATTCAAGCCGAAAATCAGGCTTATATATTTTCTGATAGAGCCAAATATGGAGATCATAAGTTCAGCCCGATAAGCTCGATCGCGAGCCTTGTATGTTTGACGAGTCTATGGCTCGAATTAGCCCAACTCGCAAGGCTCAACTCGGCTTATAATTTTGATGGTTGAGAAAGTGTATAATTGGAATATGATAATAGAGTATGCTGATTTTTAGTCAATATTGAAATCGGAAAAGAAATGACTTGCTTTTGGTATTAAATAACTGAGCAATGCTATGGACACAAAAAAGTCATAATTTTTTTTTTTACAAAATCTTCGTTGGCAGATATTAATTGGTTGCAAAGTTTATGAACCCGTCATTAACTAATGAAAAATACTACTCCCTCTGTTTCAAAATATTTGTCGTTTTAGCTCTAAAAATTTGTTTCAAAAAGATTGTCGTTTTAGGTTTCCAATGCATATTTTGCCTAATTTACCCTTGTCTTCTCACAAGTTCCAATAATTGATCATATCTTCATTAAATACTTTATCTTCTCCCAATGGTTATCTCCTTCTAATTTATCTTTTCAACTACTCCTAGCACAAAAATTAAAGATATTTAATAAGGGTATATTTGTCAACTTATAAAATTTCTTAATATGTGTGCACAACTCTAAAACGTCAATCTTTTTGAAACGGAGGGAGTAATCAAAAACAGACAACAATGCTTTTGTAACTAAATTTTTGAGATTTTTTTATGCCCAAAGTATTCCCCTAAATAATTAAGTTAAGTTTCTAACTCTTTGTTGTAGTATGTTGTTGATAATTTGATAGATCTCTCTTTCTTGGCTTTTTATTATTAATATGTATAATGGTTCTAAAGTAAAGCTATCCTTCTTGTTCTGTGTTGGATTCAAATTACAAAAAAAAAATAATAATAAATAAATAATCAATATTTTAAGCCGAGCCTGAGATTAAGCTTGAGCTTGAACTTAATGCTTTTAAGCTCAACTGAGCCAAACTTGAGATAGGTTTTTAAAAAAAAACAAAATGATTTTAATCCAACCCGAGCCAATTCTTGAGCCTTTGCAAAACTTAATCGAGTTAATTGGTACTCGCTCCGTTTCACTCAAAGAGTTCACGTTTGAAAAGTTTACTTATTAAAGGATATATTAATGTCATTGGAATTGATCATAATTACAAAAATACTTAAACACAACTAAAATAATTACAACACAAATAGAGGGTAAAGATGAAAGATTATGAAAATTATAAACATAATTTTTTAAAAATAAACTCTTTAATTAAAACATCCCAAAATAATATAGTGGGATACTCGACTCGGCCCACCTCATTTAGGCCCTAATCTCACCCAGTGTTGAAGTCAGGATTTGACTTTTAGGGGACCCTGCTAACTTCAAGAAAACTTAATCCTAAATAATTAAAGGCACGTCGTAGTAAGCAACAATTATTAAATAAAAAAATTGTTTCATTGTACTTTTTAATGTGCTGTAAATTAAATTGTAATAACTAGGATAAAAATATTCTGCCGTATCAAGTAATAAAGTGTAGGTAAGTACGAGTTATCGATCCACAAGAATTGTACGTAATTTTCACTCCAACTAAGTACCGAAATTGAGCTAGCTAATTATATTTGAGCGAAAATAAATTGAGAATAAAAACTAAAAACTAAAAATAAAAAAAAGCAATTAATATATACAACGTCGCGAAATGGTTTGACAATAACAAATCAAGATTTAAAGATAAGATTATAGGATTGCAATATCTCTAGTCTAGCTCGTGATTAATTTAATCATCTTTCTATTTTTCTTTAACTCAAGTCTTGGTAGCCAAGAATACTAAATTGGTTAACTACGAGCTCTCGCTCTAATAGCAATTCGAATCTCCCCTACCTCGCGAATGGCTAGGTGGATTGATCGCATGTCAGAACAAGTCCTCAATTGACTATCTACGAACACTCGTTACCTCTTGGTCTGGCGTTACATAGACAATTATTATGTTTTCGGAATTAATAGGAAGGGCTCTCGCTAACTATCCTATAATTCTAGTGATCATCTAATGGGTAGCTAATTCATCGGAAGTATTAGGAACACACAATAATAACCAAGATAATGGTTAATAATGGGTTGAGAGACAATTTCTCTATTTTTCTACAAGTCATGCTGGTAGCCGGAGGCTTATCGGTGTGTGTCAAACACCAACTACTAAATTGATCGGTCCAAAAAGTAAGGTACCTCTGGCTCACACAAACAATTCTAAAATCAATTAATTAATGACTAATCAATTAAAAGCATTAAGCCCATCAATAATAATAACCTAGCATGCTTGTATACTAAATAGGGAGAGAGATTAAATTAAAACACTACAATGACATAGAAAAATAATTGCATTTCAATAATTAATTAAGCACAAAACCAATTCCACAATTACAAGCTCATTCAACCCTAGAAAATACATTAAATATCATAAAATAGAGATTGAAGGAATTAAACCGAGCATCGTGTAAATTTCACGGTTGAAATCACTTACAAAGCTTCCTTGGCACTTAATTTATTGTTCCAAACCTTCAATGGTGATTAAGTTTTGAGAGAATGGAAGGTATTTTGGAATGGAAAGGGCTGCTGCCCATTTGGGGCGCACAGCCCCGTTTTGGGACTGTCTAATGAAATTTGGGATTACTTGGGAGTATATAAAAGAGGGCTTTTGAGTCTCCAACTGTAGCGACCCGGGTTCACCGTACCGAGCCCTGTGGGTCCCAGCCTAAGTCCTTCCCCAGCGTCACTAGTTTCACACAAGGACACACCTGACCAGCCCTCTAACCAAGTAGCACAGCCAGACCTCAAGAACTTCCCATGCCTAGTCATGGGTTTCATGCCTTCGAATGTGAGGGAAGGCATGAACGACCCGAGCCCGAAGCCCGGTCCGCCACGCATAGCCCACGCACTGGCCCACTAAGCACCTGGGTCAACTGGCCCACCACAAGCCACCCAAAAGTCCATGGATAGGTTGGTGCCCAGTGGTAGTGAGTGGCCACTTATAAAGCACACACAAGTCCCACATCTACCCGATGTGGGATATCACACCAGCCCTCTAACTGAGTAGCACATCCAGACCTCAAGAACTTCCCATGCCTAGTCATGGGTTTCATGCCTTCCCTCACATTCGAACCCCTGACCCCTAGGTAAGGACAAATGTCTTTAAATATGAATGTGGTACTCATATTTATATTTAAAGACCTTTGTCCTTACCTAAAGGTCAGGGGTTCGAATGTGAGGGAAGGCATGAAACCCATGACTAGGCATGGGAAGTTCTTGAGGTCTGGATGTGCTACTCAGTTAGAGGGCTGGTGTGATATCCCACATCGGGTAGATGTGGGACTTGTGTGTGCTTTATAAGTGGCCACTCACTACCACTGGGCACCAACCTATCCATGGACTTTTGGGTGGCTTGTGGTGGGCCAGTTGACCCAGGTGCTTAGTGGGCCAGTGCGTGGGCTATGCGTGGCGGACCGGGCTTCGGGCTCGGGTCGTTACAGCTGGTCAGGTGTGTCATTGTGTGACACTAGTGACGCTGGGGAAGGACTTAGGCTGGGACCCACAGGGCTCGGTACGGTGAACCCGGGTCGCTATAAAAAAGGCGCCTTTTTTTGTAGTGGCCCGGGTTCACCGGCTCTGAGCCCTGTGGGTCCCATTCGGTCCTTCCCCAGCGGCACTAGTCACAGGCCTTCCCACTTCTAGTAGTGGGTTTCATGCCTTCCCTCACATTCGAACCCCTGACCTCTAGGTAAGGACAAATGTCTTTAAATATGAATGTGAGTACCAATTAAGCTTGTCCTTACCTAGAGGTCAGGGATTCGAATGTGAGGGAAGGCATGAAACCCATGATTAGGCATGGGAAGTTCTTAAAGGTCTGACTGTGCTACTCGGTTAGAGGGCTGGTCAGGTGTGAGTCTGTGGGATTAGCAGCTCACTAGTGATCTGGGTTGGGTCGCTACAAAAGAGGCGCCTTTTTTGTAGCGGCCCGAGTTCACCGTACTGAGCCCTGTGGGTCCCAGCCTAAGTCCTTCCCCAGCGTCCGTCACTAGTGTCACACAAGGACACACCTGACTCGACCTCTACCGAGTATCGCAACCAGACCTCAAGAACTTCCCATGCCTAGTCATGGGTTTCATGCCTTCCCTCACATTCGAACCCCTGACCTTTAGGTAAGGACAAAGGTCTTTAAATATAAATATGAGTACCACATTCATATTTAAAGACATTTGTCCTTACCTAGGGGTCAGGGGTTCGAATGTGAGGGAAGGCATGAAACCCATGACTAGGCATGGAAAGTTCTTAAGGTCTGGCTGCGATACTCGGTAAAGGTCGAGTCAGGTGTGTCCTTGTGTGGCACTAGCAGGGCCAGGGAAGGACTTAGGCTGGGACCCACAGGGCTCAGTACGGTGAACTCGGGCTGCTACACCAACAAGCCACCGTTAGCCTCATTTTGGCTTGGAACACTAACGGACTTTGACGGAATAAATGTAAGCTCAATTATAAAGCCCGAAATTACCTCAAACTTCGTGCTAAAATCCTTGAATGATCGTTAATATCTTGGAAACTTACATTAAAGCACAAATACACAAATAATAATATTTCTAAGCATAATTAACTCAAAAGTAGCACAAAATAAAAGGAAATTAAAGAAAAAATTCATGAAAATTTTGAGCTCATCACTTCCATGGAAACTTTTTTGTTTACCTCTTGTCAAATTAAAAGTTACCAATTTTTATTTTGAATTTTTGAAAGGGACAAATGTGCGATATACAATTTTGACATATGTACAAGTTATAAAACTACCACTCCTAGCCAAATAAAATGTAAAAAAAGTAACTTTCGATTAAAAATTAACCAAATTATTCAGCTTAAGAGTGATATCTAGAATTCAACGGGCCTAAGACACTAAGAAAAGTAATAATCATATTTTCAAAGGGTGGTTAATTGCATATTATCAAAAGGCTAGGAGGCCATGGTCACCCTTGGCCCTATAGTTGCTTCACTTCACCTATTTCGGAACTCTTCCTGATGAGTTTTCTAACTTTGAGTTGGTATAGTAGTCTAGTGCTATATACAGTGTTCTAAAAATCGCCAGGCGCCAGAGCAGGGCCTAGGCGTAGCCTAAAAATCAAGGTATAATTACATCATAGGTCTATATCAAACCTACTGCAACAATAGTAAATAATTTAATATGACCAAATAAACTAATAGTAATGATCACATTACAAAATTAAAAGTTAAAAGTTAAAAACTAAAATCGAATTCAATATCATTTCAAAGTAGAAGGGAGAAGGGAAATACTTTAATAACTTGAGAGGGCAGGGGAAATACTTTAATAACTTAAGGGAGGAACACTTAATAATATGAAAACCCTAAAGGCTAAAAAATTAAAAGGGCTCATTCGCCTCTCTCACAATTCACAAGTCACAACAGACAACAGCAGCGGCAGGGAGGGACTTCTCTTACAGACGACGGCAATGAGATATCGAAGGCTTCTCTCTCATAGACGACTATAGGAAAAACTCTCTCTCACTCTCACTCTCGCTCTCTCTTTCTCTCTCACTCTTTCACGCGTTCTCCCTCTCTCTCACTTGAGGCGTACACCAGCACACAGCTCACTGGTGTTCTCCCTCTCTCATCAGAGACGAAGACAAGAAGAGAGAAGAGAGAAAAGAGAAGAGAGAAGAGAGAGATTGATCGAGATTTCACAATCGTTTTGACTTTTAAGCCCTAATCGGATGGGCGTTAGGCGGCGCCTAGGAGGACTAGGGGCCTAGGCAGCAATTTTTTGTGGTAGCGATTTTTTGTCCGATTTAGCCCTAGTCACAACGTTTGGGGGGCGCCTAGGTGGTGCCTAACCTGATTTTTCGAACACTGGCTGTATATCTTGGATAAGGGCAACTGTTTCTTTCAATTCTCAATCCTATATAGTAGTTTAGTGCATGTCATGAGATCTTAGCAATTCTCTTCTACCTCTACAACTGATCACGTCAGAGCTCTTATAAACAAACCCATCTTGAATGGCCAAGTCCATCTCGAATGCTTTCAATGCCTCTAACGATCCGATATCTAAAACTGATTTTATTGATCATATCGATGATGGACTTGGCTCCGAGTACATATATAGAGTTCAACATTTCCTAGAATACTTGACCACAACCACTCTTGATGATCTCGATGACCTTCTTGACCAAGAAAAGAACATTATAACGAAAACAAATAATAATAATAATAATAATAATAATAATAATAATAATAATAATAATAATAATAATAATAATAATAATAATAATAATAAGGGTAAACTATAATTTAAATTAAAAAAAAAACAGTTTTGTTAGGTTTATAATTCTTTCTATAACTATTGTTACAACTAAGTCTTAATGAAGGACAAAGTTGTCTTTCTCCAAAACACCTTTGACTTTCATTAAGGCTTAGTTGTAGAAAGAGTTGTAAACCTAGAATTTTTCAAAAAAAAATCCCATGTGATAAACTTCTTTTTTTTTTCCAGTCTCCCTATCCTATGTGCTCATTTTCGTTTTTTTAAATTGTCCACACTAAACAATTGGAGCCAACGATATAAATGAAATGACCAAAATACCCTTTTTCTTAATGTTAGAAAGTGAGTTTATAATTAGGGCATTGGACAAGAAGTGTTCCAGCAAGCAAGTAGAGGAGTAAGAGTTGGTTCCTCTATTGTAATTGGAGCAGAAAGAAGGTTCTAGAGTTAAGCATATGTTGTTTCATGCCACCGCCTTCCCACTTTCTTTTGGTTTATCCTCCTCCAAATATGAATATTCATTCATAGTGGGAAGCCAAAGAATGATTGGTCCATAATTAATTTAAGCTTCTTCCAACTCAATATTGGTCAAGTGCATGCGCTGATTCTCTCTCTATGCTTAATCTAATCTGAATTGAAATTGGATTCAACCAATCATTATATTTAATTATATCACTATAAAGTATGTTAATTAGAAAATAGTATCCTAATAATCCCTTCGTTCCTAAATAATCATTCTGTTTGACATTTTTTTTTCAAACAATATATTTTTTAAATGCAAATTTGACGTATATTTTATTATTTTTTTAAAATCATAAAACTTGTAATTCATTGTATTTTAAAATTACTACGAATTACATGTTTTATGATTTTTGGAAAAAATTAAAAAACATATGTCAAATTTGCATTTGAAAAATAACTTGTTTGACAAAAATAAATAAATAAATAAACATGACAATAATTTAAGAACGGATGGAGTAGCATTTTCTGTTAAAAGAAACTACACTTAATGATAATTCTCAATACTTTCATGCTAAGAGTTCATCCTAAATTTGTCGTCTTCTGCTATACAAATTAATATGCGTCGATACAAATTAGTATTCATGCAAATGTGCTACTTGTTGGAAAAATTGTACGAAGTGAAGGAAATTGTGCATATTGTGGCACAAAATATGCGTGTGTGTACACACGTGTACGTGTATGCACCTGTATGTATACGTGTGTGCGTGTATGCGTGCTAGTGGTTCGTTTGTCGAATGACAAAGATAATTGTAGAAATGTGTTCTACTCCGTGAGAACATCGAAATCATATATGTATTCGTCCAAAATGATGTTTGGATGATGGAGATATTAAGGCCTAAAGTAGGTGGGTTGAAGTTGGATAAGTGGGTTTGTCCCACATTGGAAAGAAAGCAAATGTAAGGCTAGTTTATATACAAGCTTCTATCTAATAAGGAGTAAGTTTGTATAGCATATAGGCTCTCTCACAAACTCCTGCCTAGAGACACGGATGAGCCCCTTAGACTGGTCACATTTTGCTATTTATTTTCTCAATATTGTAACCACAAACCTATTCACTCCCCAATTTAATATCTAATTAATTGGTTGGTGAAAACGGATTTATTTTCTCAATATTGTAACCGAAAACCTATTCACTTCCCAGTTTAATATCTGATTAATTGGTTGGTGAAAACGGTTTTGGTTAAGACAGATAAATAGGAGGTTACTAACACAATAAGGATCACGGTTTTTTCCAGCAACCTTCCTTTCTCCCTTTGCATCGCATATTGCTATCTTCATCTTCCTTTGGCCTCTTGTAATATTGTGTTGGTGATTTTGTCTGAGCACGACCTCAATTTGCCGGAAACCTCAAGTGCAAAGCTCCTCCGGTTCTCCGTTGTATCCTAGGAGACAGACGGCTGATACACCTCGAATCACTAATGGTAAGGGGGCGAATCTGTTTTAAGAACACTATGTGTTACACCGGCCTCGGATCGTCAGAAGAATTATTCCAGAACAGTTTCTTTATTTTGTATTTTACTGATTTTCTAGTTTTGTAATTTGTAATTTTCGTATTATTGTAATCGATTTTCTAACACTACTAAAATAACTAAGGTCAACTTCCTTAATTTTTATAAAAAATAAAATAAAATAAAATATACGTTCATTTTGGAACTCAGCTAATGAGCACCATACATGACTTTTTGAAAATGTGACATGTAGTTCAGTACTAATGGTCAGATTCATTGTAGATTGGTATATCTAGATGATGTTTTTAATAGGAGTATAAATGGTTCGATTTAGTTTGGTTTATGTCAAAATTACGAATCGAATCGCCTTCTAGCGGTTTTATTTTACTCAAACCTAACCAAACCGCCTGACGCTCGAAACCGAACCGAACCATGTGATTTGGTTTGGTTCAAATAAAATTTATTTTTTGATTAATTATTTTTCCAAAACCACTAAAGAGATATTGAAAAAAAATATATAAAGAAATTTGACACTAATTTCGTTAAGGTCGAGAGAGATCTTACGATGGTTGAGAGTATATTTTAGTTCTCAGAGAGGTGAAAGAGAGAGAGAGCGCTGGGAAGGTGAGAGAGACAATGACGGACTAATGGTGAGACGCGATACTGAGTTGAGGTGAGAAAAAAGAGAGAGAGAGTTGAGAGACAAAGGCGTGAAATTATCATCCTTACTCTTAGGTTTTTTAGATCTCAGTAAACAGTTCAAAATTTTCAAGACAAATTAAATGACTATTAATAACAAGAATATTATTATATATATATACTATTAATAACAAGAATACTATATATATATATATATATATATATATATATAACGGTTTGGTTTGATTCGGTTTCACCCCTAAAACCATAAATCGAACCGAACCGACCAATTTATAAAATTTTCAAACCCTGACCGAACCACTCTAGTCTAAAACCGAACCAAACAGTTCGATTTGGGTTGGTTCGATTCGATTTGGTGGTTCGGCGGTTCAAATTTACTGTCCTAGTTTTCAACCATTTATAAGAAGATGACAAGCTCTTCGTATGTACTTAAATAATCATGTTCATTCCTAACATTACTAAAAGCTAGCTCTTTGCCATCTGAAATGCAATTTTCTCTTATTCTTCCCATCTCAAGCTGCACAAATGGAAAATCCTTGAAATCAATCTCTAATTATTTCTAAACCAAAAATAAATTCCATTAATATTTAAAATGTGAGCCCAATACTAATGGAGTATATTGGGCACTTATGCGTCTGGGCACTGGCCTAATAAGCAAAGTCGCGTTTATATAAAATGTTAAACTACGTGTTACACAATACAATTGTAATACCTTGTGTTTTTTGTATATAAACACAATTTTCTTGGACCGAATTACTTATCGAAAATAAATTGAAACATTGCATAGGCACCTAATCGGTCAATAGAATTACTAACTTCCTCGTTGGCTTAGTTTTTGGCCCTTTTGGGACCATACCAAAAATAGAAGGGTAAAGAAGATGATTTTACCATATCCACCATCCATCCATCCATCCATTTTAACATATCTTGTAACTGCATGCCCACACTCTTTTCTTTGTTTCTGAATCCTCACTCATATGCACACACCCACCATCTCACCAGAAACCCCATTCTCCTTTTTGCCATTTTGGTCGGTTTATTTTATAATTTACACCCCCACACAAAACTCTTAAGATAATGTAATGTCCAATAACCGACCTAAAAAAGGTAACTTCCCACTCACAAAATTCCTAGTATAAAAACAAAACTGACTTCTTCTCAGTTTAACTACAACATCTTCAACTAGTCTCAACTGCAGTTTTTCTTGCAACTTGATATTCATAGTGCCTAAAAGTGGTCACACAACACAAGCACACACACAGAGAGAAAGCTTAGCAAAAGTCTCATTAGGCAGTTTGTTTCAACTTCCCCAAAACGTGGGTACCTTCACCCTAGCTATAACATCCCCTACCTACGAATATCGACAAATTCAATCCAAATTCGACTTGGGTTCTTCCCCAGTTTGAGTTCTCTAGCTTTTGTGCTACATTTGTTTTTTTTTTACTTCTATAAATCCTCAACTACAACCAACTATCTTAGCTCATCATGGAAATTTCATCTCGGGTTTTCGTCTTGTTTTTCACCCTTTTCTTGTGTTCTTTTGATAGTTCAGTTCATTGTAGGCTTACTAACTTCCGTGTACTGTCTCAAATTTCGTTACCTCCTTCGCCTGCACCCGAAGCGGCTATTATTCCGAGCTTCGACATTAATAATCCTCCCAAGTACTCTGCTCCAATTTTCAATGTGACGTCTTTTGGGGCTGTCGGGGATGGTGTCACGGACGATACACAAGCATTCAAGATGGCTTGGGATTCCGCTTGTGCAAATGATTCAGCAATCATCCTAGTCCCTAAGCATTACACTTTCTTGATACAATCCACGATTTTCACCGGACCTTGTAAGAGTAGCCTCGTATTTCAGGTACTGTAAACGACATTACGTTGAAGTTGGAATGAGTGTGTGTGCGTTTTCGTGTGTGTCGGGTCTTTGATTCTGAGTACATCTTTCTTGATATTTTAAAGATCGATGGAACCGTAATGCCACCTGATGGACCCGATGCATGGCCGAAGAACAACAGCAAGAGACAGTGGCTGGTGTTTTATAGAGTGAATGGATTGTCAATGCAAGGTGGTGGCCTAGTTGACGGGAGAGGAGAGAAATGGTGGAACCTTCCCTGCAAACCTCACAATGTAAATCCTTTTTGTTTTTCTTCGTCAATGATTACAATTATTTTTAAACCTTGATTTTACAGCCCTCTCATTGAGTTATTCTACTGATAAACAGGGTCCAAATGGAACAACTCTGCCTGGCCCCTGTGATAGCCCTGTTGTAAGTGTCTAAAGTAAACATAGCACTTTTGTCTTTCTAAATTCGATTTCCATAAACTTAATGTCATTGTAATGGTTTTCACAGGCTATAAGGTTCTTCATGAGCTCAAATTTGACGGTGAAAGGACTTAAAATCAAGAACAGCCCGCAGTTCCATTTCCGGTTTGATGGTTGCCAGGGTGTACATGTAGATTCACTCTCTATAAAATCGCCTTCTGCAAGTCCAAACACCGATGGAATTCATATAGAGAACACAAACGATGTCAAAATATACAATTCGGTTGTTTCGAATGGTAATTCGATCTTCAACCTCTCTTAATTCCAATTTCATTTTTCTTTTCCATTAATTAACCTCTCTTAATTATGTAGGTGATGATTGTGTATCTATTGGAGCTGGTACTTATAATGTTGATATAAGGAACATAACATGTGGTCCTAGCCATGGAATAAGGTAATCAAACTGCCCAAAAGTTAGATATCATAGATTCTTCTGTTGTTGCACTCACAATTTTTTCTTTTTCAAATAGTTGCCCATACTTGATGAGCTTTTACTTTTGTAAGTTTTATAAATTAGATGGTTCCTTTTTTTTTTTTTTTTTTTCAGCATTGGCAGCCTTGGAATTCGCAATTCCCGGGCGTGCGTTTCAAACATAACAGTAACTGACTCGGTCATCAAGCACTCTGACAACGGGGTACGGATCAAGACATGGCAAGGAGGATCAGGAGCAGTATCAAAGGTGAACTTCAACAACATTCACATGGACACAGTTCGCAACCCTATTATCATAGACCAGTACTACTGCCAAACAAAGAGTTGCCTTAACCAAACTTCTGCAGTATACGTTACCGATATAATTTACGAAAACATAAGGGGAACTTATGATGTTCGGAGCCCGCCGGTGCATTTAGCCTGCAGTGACAGTGTACCGTGCACGAATCTCACGCTTACCGGGGTGGAGTTGCTTCCTGCTAAGGGACAGACACTGTTAAGTCCATTTTGCTGGAACGCTTACGGGAATTTGGACACAGTCACTATTCCACCTGTTTTCTGCTTGATGGAGGGGTATCCACGATCATTACCGGATACTGATGTTGATCAGTGTTGACTGGTGATCAACTTTAATTAGATTGTATTATGAATTGTAATATATATATAGAATTAAAAGCTACAGTTGTACTAAATCTAACTTAAATATAAGAGGTTTCCCTAGTGTGAAAGAAAAATAGACTAGAAGAGTAGTTCTATGATACTCCCTCTGTTTCAAAATATTTGTCATTTTAACTCTAAAAATTTGTTTCAAAAAGATTGTCATTTTAAGTTTTCAATGCATGTTTTGCCTAATTTACCCTTGTTTTCTCACAAGTTCCAATAATTGATCATCTCTTCATTAAATATTTTATCTTCTCCCAATGGCTATCTCTTTCTAATTTATCTTTTCAACTACTCCTAGCACAAAAATTAAAGATATTTAATAAGGGTATATTTGTCAACTTATAAAATTTCTTAATATATGTGCACAACTCTAAAACGTCAATCTTTTTGAAACGGAGGGAGTATCACTTACTAAATTTTCCTCTGTTTTTTTTGTTTTCTTTTTCCAAATTCCTCGTATATTTCTACTTTTTATACAATTTGAGATTATGGTTATGGGAAAAGGAGGGTTGTCAGAACTTAGAATTGACTTTTTCATGTTTTTATTAAGTAGTAACAGTAAGAACATAGACAACGGGAAACCATGAAAACTGTTTACGATCTAACCTTGTGCGGACAGTTCAATGGCCAGCAAACAAAACAAAGAAGGGATAAAAAGAGGAAGGGTTTCAAGTGTTTAACCAAAAAGAAAAGAATAATATGGACAGACAGCGAGCGATCGGTGGCAAGATCAACTCTCTTTTGTGCAACAAAGAAATGGCAGTGATAAGAAACCGAATTTGTGTGCATATTCGTTTGGTAATTCACACGCATTGCGTGTTGAATTTCTTTTTAGGGTCTCTCCCAATCTGTGTGTGTGAGAGGTTTCAAGCTGTTTACGTTGTGGCCGGGGTGTGGAGTACTGTGGACCAATGCATGCTGTAGAGTGGTCATGGAATAGCCATGAAGAAAGCCATTATTCTCAAGTGTGCAGTAAATTAAGAGGCATATCGTTCAACATATTGTTCAAGTGGTGTAGCTAGGAACTGCGTCAATCAATCGGTCAAAACCGGCGAGACTGCCGTACAATATGTGACACAATTGCAAATGCTAGATGTTGGTATGGGTAACCCATTCTGTTGTCATGGGTAAAAATTCTTGGGTTGGAAGATGACAAAAATGGGCATCAGTAGGATTTTACAGGAGTTCAACACTTTCTAAACTTAGCTAGACAATCCTCTTAGGATATCCGTGTGTGTTTTTGAGCGCGAGAGAGAGAGAGAGAAGCACGTAATGATATAGGCAAAGGCACGGGGATAAAACAAGGCTTTTAGACTTTATGGCTACTAACTTTTTTATTTGAGATTATAGGACGGACGGGGTCCCAAAGGATATCAGTTTTTTTTTTTTTTTATGTCACGTATTAACTGATCCTAACCGATATTTTTCATATGAAGAGACCAATAACTGTGTCTTTGAAATCACATCACATCTCTGTGTTGTAATTGTACTTGTCCATGAATTATTCACAAATATTGACACACTTTTACTGTATAAAGTTTTAAAAATCTTAAAGACTGTTTTTTTTTCCTAAACGATTGAACTTATGCATCAAAATTCAAATTCAAAGAGGGTTATTGGCTGTGGTGCACGCACGTAATTCCAACAAGTTTGGGGCGCTACTTTTATGTGGTTTAAGGAACTAGTTTGACAATATTCATGAACACACGTAGTTCCAGCAAGCTCGGAATGCTAATTGTATGTGGTTTAAAGAACTAGTCCGATAATACTCACGCATGCACTGGTTTAAAGAATTAGTTGCACCCTTCCTAACTTCAGAACGGCTATAGTGCCGAGTCGTCACATCCTCTTGTTTGAGTAATATATGATTGAGAATCAAATTGCTTAGGTGTATAACTTAAAAATCCAATCATATGTGATTCATGATCCCAATATACTACTTCCGTCCCAAATTAATTGTCGTTTTAACAAAAAAAAATTGTCCCACAATAATTGTCATTATAGGATTTCAAGGAACATTTAGCCATAATTTTCCAAAACTACCCTTATTTACTACTGTCAAATTAAATGCTCTACTTTCAAGAAACATTGGAAATATGAACAGTTTCTTTAAAAAAAAAATCAAAAGTCCTCTCCAATACCTATAGGCCACAGCACACTAAAAATAAAAAGGGAAGAAAGTAAGAAAATGAACATGCAGATTTCGGAGGTGGAGGTGCAACACGGTGAAATGAAAAAAGTTGTTCCTACTTTTGACTAGAATATGGAAATCTTGAAGGTGGACGATATTCAAATGGAAAATCATGAGATAAGTATTTTGAATAGTAATACTGGGTTCGATTTGAACAAGTTCTACGTCGATGAGGGATAATTTCAAGACAACCCAGGACTTCATAAAGTAATTCTGAAGATGCTGAAAATTTGATCAAGTCAAATGAAAATTCTCTCACTTGAAGACATTTTTTTCATTTTTAAAAGTTGCAGATCAGGTAGAGAGAGACGGTAACAACCTTTATTTATTGAGTAAGTTTGGCTCCATTCTAAAATTTAAGCAAACTTTAAATTTTTGATTTTGGCTCCTAAATACACAAAGTGAATTGTTAAAACACAGATTTTGAGAGAAAGTAAGATGAGTTAAGAGGAAAGAGAAAAGAGAAAATTAATTACTAATACAATGATGAAATTTAAATAAGGGTAGACAGTCTTTTTATTAATTTTATTAATCGGTGTGCAAATTCTTAAAACGATAATTAATTTGGGACGGAGATAGATGTTTACCCCTAAGAATGTTCTAAACAAGTCGTACGTCCCCGTGGGATGGTTGAGGGAGGCTATAGTGGGACGAAATGATGAGTTTAGAAAGATAGATTTCAAGCGAGTTGGAGGAGGAATTGGAAGATTGCGGTGCGGTGGGCAAAGTGAAAGTGAAAGAAAGTTATATAAATGGAGAATCTCAATGTGAGCGAGAGGAGTATATCCTCCTCAAAGAGAACCAATCAAAAGGGAAAGAAAGAGATATATAGAAGGAAGGAAGGAAGGAAGTGTGGGGTGTGGGGCCTACAAATCTAAGCACTTTATGTTCTCAAACACGCGCAAGGGCTAACCCCCAATCCCAATACAATAACAAGACGCCTACTGCTATCTATGGCTATAGCCACTGTAATTATTATTATTGGCCAGGGAAAATGGGGCGGAGGGGTTATTTCCATTTTGGTAGGCTATTCTGCTTTTGAAGGGTGGAGATTGGATGGGTCGGTGCACGGGCTTAAAAGTCATCCTCTCCACCACTTCCCTCTCTCTCTCTCTCACACACACACACACACAACCAAGCTACTTGAGTACGGCGGTGATAGGTAATCGAGTTTGTTATGAAGCTCGTTTAATGCAACCGTTAACCCTAATTAACAAGGGTTTTGCTGTTTGATTATTTGAGTTTGTTTGACCGTATTAATCCGTTGCAAAAAATATAAAACCACGTAAAATTAAATCAAAAAGTTTTCAATCTCGAAAACAAATTAGAATTACCTTCCTATAATAGCATTAACGAAGATAAAAGATTGAATTCTAACTCCGTTAGTCAAGTAAAGAATGCAAGTATTGTATAGAAGAAAAGGAAGCAAAAATCCATGAACCAAAGAGCGTCGTCTCGTCTGACATCAGCAAACAATCCCCAAGTCTGTAAATGAGGTAAGCGTGTAAGTTTCAACTAAGTTCATGTAATACTCCCTTCCCTTGGTCTTGAAAACATTTGACTAGTTAAACTTTTAAATCAATTACTGATATAGACTTAAAATGGAGCGCGCCATTATTTAATTTGAACTTTCATAACTCTCTTTTTGTTAACTACCATCTTTTTCTTATTCCTTTGTCAGAAAAATGCCTTACTTTGGATTTCAAGTAACATATGTTTTGATAAAAGTTCGACCGAACCGATGTGTTGAATAATACTTGTCTCGGCGGCTCGATTAAACCAAAAGTCGGATTGATGAATGATAAAAGAAATTACTAAACTAACCTGCCATACAACTCTAGGTCAGCTGATGATCGGATCGGTAAACTAACTAGAAATAGGCACAATGAATAGATAAACAAGTTGAATACAAATTTTACTTCAACCTCATTTACACCCCTACACGACTTCTTTAAAAGGAGAATATTTATTAAGGCTCTAGAGTGAATAGAACAAAATAATAACAAAAGATGATGAGACCGTATGCCATTACTCTAAGCAGCTGCAAATAATGTGTCACAAATTTTTGCTTTACCTTTTCTTGCATACTCAGGCATGTTTTGTTGCAAAGTAACAGAAGAATTTATTTGAAATAAGCCAATGTTCCACTGTTAGAGCAGTACTGCAGAAACAGGTTAATCCGACGATTCAATTCTGTATTCTGTTCTGTTCTGTTCTGATATTACTAGGAAACGGAAATTCATGATGAAGTTGAATACAGTACATAGGATTCACTCAAGAAGTCACTATAAAATCATCATGAGTGGATACTTTATTTCTATCTTCAACTAATGCCGTCCATCTAAGATTTAGGTCCAAAAATATCTCGAGAAGATTAAGGCTGAATATAATCTACTGTGAAAACACTCCAGAAAGGTGACTTGGACTTGGTGAGAATCCATGTGAAATGCTCAAATCATGCTCTATTTCTCTTTTTACTCTTTTTTTCTTTAAAAAGAAAAATGCTGAAATCTAATCAAACAATCAGCTGATTAGACTCGGAGCTAAGCTCAAACTGACGCTGCTGCACGAAAGAAAAGCAAACGCCGATGAAGTTGGGTTGAGTAGAAGAGAGACAAGATTAATATTCACAACTTTGCTTGAATATGGATTGAAATTCAAGGCAAAGAGTACTGATCTTAAGGAAACATAAAAGGAAAATACACGAGATACAGAATGTCCCACAAACACGCTTTCCATTTAACTTACATTTTTGACTGCTTATTGATACCTGAAGTAAACACACAATGCACCCATCCAACTTCACATTCAGGCCAAAGACACAACACACAACTCTGCTCCCAGACATAAAAATGTGAGGACACGGTGGTAGACTAATGTAAAGTGGCAAGTACCTCCAACAAGGAAGCAGCAAATTGCATTTGGGTCTCCTCGTCTATTGTTAAGAAGAGGGGCACGTGTACAAACAGAGATTTGATACCATTCTGCTCTGCAAATCGCAGGGAATGATAGTACACATAATTGCAAACAAAGCGGCCCGCATCATCAGAGGTCATCACCTCATATCCCATCTTTGCTAAGGATTTTGTTATCTCCTCAACCGGAAGAGAAGACTGCATACAATATAAATAGATTACAATACTGTAAACTCACACCAGTTGTTAATCAAAAAATGATTTTAATAGCTGTGTAAAAACAAAAGATGACAATAGTCTAATGTAAAAATGCATTGAAAATATGCCCAATTCAATTAGCATTGTATACTCATGAGCTTACTTAGGGATAACCAAATAAACTTACAATATACAGGCAAGTAAAACTAAGGGCCTGTTTGGGAAACCTTGAAGTCCGGCTAGTCCACTTTAGAACCACCTAGCTTAACGTTTAAATAACCAGACCTGTTTTACCTTAAATTAGTGTTACAATGAACGTAGTTTGGTTGTATTGAGTAGAAGTCAAAATTTCAGATTTTTTTTAAAACTACAACCTACTCCCTCCGTTCCACCCAAAGAGTCCACGTTTCAAAAATCTAATAATTAATGGATATATAATTATCATTAGAGTTATTCATAATTAAAAAAAATGCTTTAGTATAGTCAACATGTTTATATCAATGTGGAGGGTAAAGTTGAAAAAGATATATAGATTGTAGGCTTAATTTTTTAAAGTGGACACTTTAAGTAAAACATCTCAAAATAGAACGGTGGACTCTTTGATTGGAATGGTGGGATTATATGATTGGTATAAAAATATTAGCGATTCATCAACTGTTTTAGCACCAATTGATCCCATAACCTCTAATTTATGAGTTTATCATTGTTCTCACAATCCCAAACTAAGGCAAACTAAACTACTCAGGCAAATCCATTGAAATGCATTTAATCAGCAAAATACATGCAAAAAGTAATACTCCTCCCTGTCTAAATAAATAAAAGTCCCATTTGACAATCCAATTCTTTAAGATTATAGGTTTACATATTGGGTAAACTACACCATTGGTCCCTATACTTTTAGCCCCTTTTAGGATTCGTCCATGTATGAAAATTCGAAAAAATTAACTCCTTGTACTAGTCAAATTAAATATAATTAGTCATTCCGTCCAATTTCATCAAATTTTAACCATTAAGTGTCCTCATGTGTACGTCACGTGACTCTTTACAAGGACAAAATAGTCATCATAAATAACAGTATTTTTGTACTGGGACGAAATGACTATTTTGCCCATGCAAAAAATTACGTGAGGTGCACATGAGGATACTTGACGGTTAAAATTGGATAGAATTGGACGGAAGGACTAATTGTGTTAAATTTGACCAATACAAGGAGTTAATATTTTGAATTTTTGTACTGGGACGAATCCCAAAAAGGGCTAAAAGTACAGGGACCAGTGGTGTAGTTTGCCCTAACATATTTGTACCTCCTTTAAATTGCACTAAAATCATATCTTCAATGAAAATGGGCTATCTTTTTTGGGACAAGCCAAAGCGGAAATAGGACTTTTTTTTTTTTGGAACGGAAGGAGTATATAATTGAAGAAAATCAAAGGCTGATACAAATTTGTTTGCAATTTCTTTATTAAATCAAAGGTCTTTTAAGTCCATTCTCCTCAACCCAGTTTTGGTTAATTATCAAAGAGGAAAATTGAAATGAAGTTTGGAAGAATATATGCTGGGAAGGTATAGAAGCAGAGTTTTATGTGTTCCTTACCTGGTTCTAAGAAAAATCTCCTACGAGCTGGAATATCCATAGCCCCTATTTTGCCCAAAATTAGAACTCATTTGGACTGGTTTTAGCGGTTAAGGAGTTCTACCAAACACACGACTCTTCTAGCCCGGCTGGAGCTGTCCTACTTAATCCGATATTTAGGCCTTACCATACAGCCCCTAAAGCCCACTAACCACAACGGCATCATGCAACAACGCTCATACAAACAAAGCGGTAGTTAATAAGGCTATCAAGGAATATGGAGTATGCAAAATAATCTCAGGGGACCCAAGAACAATAAGAAAAGAAACAAATCATGCAATTGGTAATCTTTATGGAAGAGCCCATACAAGTCCTTAGATTCTATAAATTGGAATTGCGCATTTGTTTAGCAATCATAACATTGTCCCGTGATGCATTTGAGTACATGACGAGTTGTTTAGATACACTTAAATGTCATTAAGAAAAGTTAAGCAGCAAGGATATCATTATTAAATTTTCTTTGCTTGGAAGCATAGTGACATATTGAAAGATTGCCAAAAAAATGTAAAATTGCGAGTTTGCAAAACCTGTTCTTCTTAAGAAACAACATTAGAGGTTCGTTTGGTTATGCCACCTCCCTCCCTCCATCTTTGTTCCAAATAAAAGATCAATGATAAGTCATTATCTCAAATAGGTAAGAAATGATGAAATTCCATTTTACCTCTCGTGTTCGTGAAATTCCACCATCTGCGGGAATAATGGGAACTTTCTGCAAAAGAGGGGGAAAAAGAAACAAGACGTTCTTCAAACAAGAAAAAAGAGGATAACATGCTAGCATGGGATTTAAGGGGCTATATCTTACCTGAGGCTTCCATCCCATTTCATCAGGACAACGGAAGGTGGCTTCATTGACAGCTTGATGCTCAATAGCAAACCTTGTTGCCCCACTATTAACTCCAAAGTGTACCTGAAACACGAATTTCAGAAAGGAAAGAATTTTATAAAAGAAAGTGAAAAGATGGAAGGTCTAGAGGCATTCTAGATGAACCTTCAGCTTCTAAACTTGCCAAAGAGAATTCTCTAAAGCTGAATGCTACTATTAAACACAATGGCTACTATGAACAGGAAGAATAAACAGTTTTGACCACTGTAAAGCAAGAACTAAAGGGTTACAAAAAGAAGAATCAAGCCCCTGACTGGATTAAGCTCTTTGTCATATTGAACAAATGTCTTTCTCTCATGGGTTTATAGAACTTTGTCAGGTGAGGATAAAATACTAGGGAATGTCTTTCTTTCATGGTAGATTATGCATCCATAAAATTGTTTGCTTGTGTGAATGCAATGACATGAAATTGGAATCAATTAAAGTTGCAATGGGTTTGAGTACAAAAATTGTTCCATGACAGAATCAATATACAGAGGATGCTGCCTCTAGCCACAGTCCAAACCCATTGTAGAAAAGTAGTGGCGGGTGTCATGTTGAGTTGTATAGCAAGTGAGTGAAAACAAGGTTGATGTAGGTTAAAGATAGAATCCATAAACAAGGTCATTTCTTTACGCTTTTTTTGAAGCGTAAACCAGGTAGTTTAAAGTCGAGAGTTTAAGAGTAAATAGGCTACCTAGTTGAACAAGAAATTAAGGATGTTTTTCAACATTTGAATAAACTACTCCAACTTGTGTTGCTTTGACCCCTATAATTTTTTCAATGTATCCAATTTCTTATTATTGTTTTTACACCTGCCTCAAATGAATTGATCCGTTTTTCATTTATTAACTTCAGCATGAAAAATAGAAAGGACTTGGGAGTAGAGGGGATGTGATCCCTCGGCAAACTATTTCCTTGGAGTGAGGCAGAGGTTCAGGCCCCAGTTCCAGATAAAGATAAAGCCAGCCACCTGGACATGGATTAATGGGAATTCACTTTTGAAGCATGAGAATCAATCTTTCCGGATTGAAGTTTCGTATATGAGGCTTTGACAAATCTGAGTATATTCTACTCCATTTTTGTACAATAATGGACCCACGTAAGGATAGATTAGGCTCCAATATAAGACCCTGCAAGAGAGTTTCTATATTCAGGAAGAAAGCTACCTTCTTGCATGTATGGATGTTAAAAGGCTTGCTTTGCTTAAATATCCCTAACTTGCCTTTCAGGATCCACAGAAGAAGGAAAACTCTAATTTTATTAGCTAGAAGTGTTTCCCAAACTCCAAACAGAGAGGAGGAGTAAACTCGAGCATACTTTCCAAATTACTTCCTTTGTCCTAAAATCAGAAGCCCCCATCGACTTTACACAAGTTTTAAGAAAGTATTAGACTCTTTTGAGGTTTTTCTTCAATACCCTTAAGTATCATATAGCAGTGTCAAATCAATGGGACCCAGTTTTCATTCTATCTCACATTAAAAAGGGCATTATAGACAATTGGGTTAAGAAAACTTTCTAGAAAGGAAAAGGGACACTTATATTGGAATGTCCGAAAAAGGAACAGGGGATACTTATTTTGGGGCAGAGAGTAGCAAATAGGTCGTTTCTTGTTTGTATAAAAAACGCAATATTGCGCATGCATTGCAGGTGTATCATGTTTTCTTTTTTACTAGATATTTTATGTATATCATAATTGGTTATATTTTCTAAAGTTTTTTGAATTTTTTTTAAAAATTGGTATCGTTGGTTAGTTAATTTTAGAGTAGTGGGAGAAAGTGTATTTGTGGATAATAATACAATTAATATGTATGTCATCACAACTTAGACTAGGGCGAAATTTTGTCACCCTAAAAATGTGTATGGGATTGTGAAACCCCTCCCATTTTATAGTAGTAATAGATAATAGATGATAGTGATAGATAACTGTCCTAGCACTAGACATACCAACAGTATATTTCCTTTAGAATATGAAAAAGAAAACAGCCAGCAAAAATAGAATGAATAAAAGAAAAGATAGATCATCCTCCAAATTCAGTGAGTGATAGAAGTGGGAACTGAGCAACTAACCCAAATAACTTTCTCATAAGTTGATGATTCATTCTCTGTCCTGCTCACAGCAGATTGTAGTGTCTGGTACAAGGGAACAAGAGCTCCCTGACCCGCAGTCTCAAGGATATTGCAACTACCAAGAATCACCCCTTTCGGCAAACCTTTCTTCTTCATATACTCCTTTAAATTACTGACAATTGTCTCGGTTGGATTTACTGAAACTCCATGAAACTTCTTAAAACCCGTAACATGGATCGTTACTGCAGGAGGCCCTTCTGATCCCATTTACATCAAATTTCAAATAAGTCCAAAAGCTGCTAAAGCATCAACGATCGGAATCAGTATCTGGGAACACCTGCAATGGATGATAAGCAATCACTTAACAATCAGGAACACTTGGATCAAAACAAGCATCACAAATATACATCGTGGAAAGAAAAGAGTACCCCCCCCCCACACAGTTTCATCAAATGCGCTCCACTTACAGGGGTTAAAGTGAGGCATATTTTTCTCATGACCGGAGCCTAATTCTTGGAAAGTGGAGCGCCTATCTTATTTCTCTAGATTATTTTCTGAATTCCATTTTGGAAATACAAACTTAATAGCACGTTAGATGGGGAAAATTACCAAAAGAAACCATTAATGATGCAGACTGTACTAGCACCCCTAACATTATTCCGTCTCAAACATTCGGAGCACGATTAATCGAAATTCAAAAAATAATTGAGTGGATGCTGATTCAAGTAAGTGAATTGGGTATTTACTCCAAAATTAACGAATCCATCCATCTGATAACTACGCAGACAGCTTAGAAGAAATTTGCAATAACACAACTAAGAACTACTGGAATTACAGAAATTAAATAAAACCCATGAATTTCAGGTGCATATACAGTATAAAGACATCAAAATTTAATAAAACACAACAACCCAAAACCACAAAATACATAATTCATTAAACCCTTTTGACAATCAAAGTTAAGAACTCAAAATTACAAGAATATTAGTCAAAGCCGTACACAATCAATAGTTAAACTACAATAATAGCTAAAATTAAACACAGATAAAGCATAAACAAAAGAACTGATTGAAGACCAAATTGGATCGCATAGATCAAAAACTCAGAAATCTTGAAAATGAACAGTCAAACAAAATTGACAGGAAAGATGAGCTTTTTCCTTACCTGAAATCGTAAAAAAAGAGAAAACAGAAAATGGGCTCAGCCAGTAGTCTTATCTCTCTGTCTATACAAAAGAGGTTTTTAAACAAAGACTAAACTGATTGAGATTCTTTGCGATGAGATTAGAGAGAAAAGAAAACACTGATAAAAGAAATGGACATTATTGGCAACGTGGCAGTTTGGTGGGTCATTCGCGTACGAACAGTTTCATTTTAACATTTTAACCCGCAAATCATTTAATTAATTAAAAAATATTAACTTAAATTTTGGTATATATTTTATTCACATTTTAGGTACATATAATATTACTCAATGTTTATACATACTCTCTAATATCCCCAAATGAAGCAAATTAGGTACATTTAATCCTTACATTTATTGGCTATAGGATATGTTTTTGACGCGGCTCATTGATGGAGTTAGGTCTTCAGAGTATTGCGTGGCCATTAGAAGGGGCATTTTAGTCAACTAAGTATGGTAATCGTTTTTTATCCAAACTTACCACTATTTCAAAAGAAAAAAAACAAACAAAAAAATGACATTGGTGTGCGATTATATATTTAAATAAACTCACCTATCTTAGATCTCCAGCGAAGTAATATGTTATCCTCTCTTGTAATTATATTCCAACCATGTTAAATAACACCCCCCAAATATGTTAAATTACACCCCCCCACCATGAAAGTTACATCCTTACCCTTGAAACCCCCCATCCTCCATCCTCTACACCAGGGCCCCCTCATCCTCCATCCTCCACACACCCCCCTTCCCTCCCTCCAGCCCACACACCAGCCCCTTCCCTCCTCCAGGCACACACAGCCCCCCTTCCTCCCTCCAGCCCACAGGGCCCCCCTCCCTCCCCTCCACACCGGCCGCCCCCTTTCCCTCCCCCAACCCCGGTCCCCCTTCCCCTCCCCAACAACCGGCCCCTACCCCCTCCTCCTAAATGACACCCCTTTAATCTTACTCTCTCTAAATTCTAAAAACTCTCTCTCTAAATTCTAAATAATCTAACTCTCTAAAGAGATTGACTTTCGGGCTTTTTCAAAAATGTATGTTTTCAACACAACTAATTATTTTTTGCGTTTGTTATTGAATTTATTAGCATTATAATTTGATATTTATTGTTATAAATGAAAAAATTAATTGTTATAAATATAAAAATAATTAGTTGTGAAAAAAGGTATGTTTTCAACACGACTAATTATTTTTTAAAAAGGTATGTTTTCAACACAACTAATTATTTTTTGCGTTTGTTATTGAATTTATTAGCATTATAATTTGATAGGATTTTTTCAAAAAGGTATGTTTTCAACACAACTAATTATTTTTTGCGTTAGTTATTGTATTTATTAGCATTATAATTTGATATTTATTGTTATAAATGAAAAAATTAATTGTTATAAATGTAAAAATAATTAGTTGTGAAAAAAATTAATATATATTAGCATAAAATTAGGTGGTCTTTTTGACGATTCCGTTAAATTTTTTTATTTAGCCCTTAAATTCACAATTCCGTTAAAAACTTAACGGATCCGTTAAGTTTTAACGGAATATGAAGGACCGCCCCGCCCCTGGGGGTCTAATACATTAAGATCGCCCCCAGGGGTCTAATACATTAACACCGCCCCCGGGGTCTAATACATTAAGACCGCCCCAGGGGTTTAAAAAAAATTCAGTTTATTTTATATAATTTTATATAATTATTAAAATGTAATTTTATATAATTATCAATATATAATTTTATATAATTAGTAATATATAATTTTATATAATTATTAATATATATTTTATATAATTATTAATATTTAATTTTATATAATTATTAATATATTTTTATATTTAATTTTATATAATTATTAACATATAATTTGGTAATAATTATTAATAGAAAATTTTATATAATTAATAATAGGTAATTTTATAAAATTATTAATATATAATTTTACATAATTATTAATAGTTAATTTTAGTTTATTATATAAGTTTATAAATCTAATTTTAGTTTATAAATTATTAATATATAATTTCATATAATTTAATTGTAGTTTATAATTTTAGTTTATAATTTAAAATCATTTAATAAATATATAATTTCAATTTATTTAATTTAATTTTCTAATTTTAGTTTTGAAATTAATATTATTGTTGATTTAATTAGTAATAGTAATATATTTATAAATAAAATTTGCACAAATTAATATTTAATTTTAGTTTAATATATAAATTTAAGTAACTTAATTTTAGTCTATAAATTATTAATATATAATTTCATATTATTTCATTTTACTTTAGAATTTAATATATTTTTTATTTAATAGTAATAACATTTTAAACTAAAATTTGCACAAATTAAATTTATTTTGTGATATTTTCATATATAATTTCATGTAATTTAATTGTAATTTATAATTTTATGAAATATTTTAAAATCATGCAATAAATATATAATTTCATATTATTTAATTTTAGTTTTGAAATTAATATAATTGTTGATTTAATTACAAAAGATTATTAAATAGTATTTGCACAAATTAAATTTATTTTGTGATACTTTAAAGTGACTTATTATATATTAATTACACAATTTTAAATAATATTAGCATAAACAATTAAAATTACATTAATATTTGTAATTTTAGGTTATAGTTTCATAAAATTAATTTAATTTATTGTTATGTTTTACATAATTTATTTTTAGTTTGTATAAACTCTTCCTTTGTTTTTGCAATTATTTGTTGTTAAACACTTAATTTCATTAAATTTAATTTACGACTAATAAGTTAAATTCATATGTGTTATGCTAATAAAATTTCAAATTGTGTAATTAATATATAATAATTATATTAAAATATCCATAAATACATGTAATTTATGCAAATACTATTTAATAATCTTATTACTAATTAAATCAAAAATTATATTAATTTCAAAACTAAGATTATACACTAAAATTAATTAATTAATAAATATGAAATTATATTTTTATTGCATATAAACTAAAATGATAAATTACAATTAAATTATATAATCTTATTGCTATCAAATAAACAAATATATTAAATAAAAACTTAAATTAAATAATATGAAATTATATATTAATAATTTATAAACTAAAATTAAACTATGTAAAATTATATATTACACTAAAATTAAATATTAATTTGTGCAAATTTAAGTTTATAAATATATTACTAATTAAATCAACAATATTATTAATTTCAAAATTAAAATTATAAGATAAAATTACATCATTTGAAATTATATATATTTAATAAACGATTTTTAATTATGATGCTTTATAAATTACAATTAAATTATATTAAATTATATATTAATAATTTATAAACTTAAATTAAATTATGTAAAATTATATATTAATTTGTGCAAATTCAAATTTATAAATATATTAGTAATTAAATCAACAATAATATTAATTTCAAAATTAAAATTGTAAGCTAAAATTACATCATTTGAAAATTATATATTTATTAAACAATTTTAAATTATATAAATTAAAAATTACAATTAAATTATATGAAATTATATATTAATAATTTATAAAATTAAATTAAATTTTATAAAATAATATATTAAACTAAAATTATAAACTAAAATTAGATATTAATAATTATATAAAATTATGTATATTAATAATTATAGAAAATTATATTTATATAAAAAATTTATATATTAATAATTATTTTTAATAATTATATAAAATTATGTATATATTAATAATTATATAAAAATTGAAAATAAAACATTTAAACCCCCATGGGGAGGTTTAAACTATTTAAACCCCAGGGTGGGCGGTTTAAAATATTTAAACCCCAGGGGGGCGGTTTAAAATATTTAAACCCCTTGTAAGGGCGGTCCTCTTTTCCAATTTTTTTTTAAAGTTTATTAAACAAAAATAATTATAAGTTTAAACTAACTTTAAACTAAATTAGCATATATAAATTTGCATAAATTAAACTAAGCACAAAACATAAATTTAACATAATTTAAACTAAAACAAAACATAAATTTAACATAAACTAACATGATTTGGATCCATTTTTATATTTGGTATGAATAAAAGGTAGGAATATTTTTTTAAACAAAAATCATTATAAGTTTATTAAACAAATATAATTATAAGTTTAAACTAACTTTAAACTAAATTAACATATATAAATTTGCATAAATTAAACTAAGCACAAAACATAAATTTAACATAAATTAAACTAAAACAAAACATAAATTTAACATAAACTAACATGATTTGGATCCATTTTTTATATTTGGTACGAATAAAAGGTAGGAATGTTTTTTTAAAACAAAAATCATTATAAGTTTATTAAACAAATATAATTATAAGTTTAAACTAACTTTAAACTAAATTAACATATATAAATTTGCATAAATTAAACTAAGCACAAAACATAAATTAAACTAAAACAAAACATAAATTTAATATAAACTAACCTGATTTGGATCCATTTTTTAAATTTGGTATGAATAAAAGGTAGGAATGTAAGAAGATTAAGAATATTTCGAATTATTTTTGGTGTGTGTTTTGAATGTATGAAATGGTTTTTTTTTTTCAAGTGAATGGTGGGTGAAAGGGGGAATCGGGTTAAATGGGGTGAAAGGGGGTGGGGGTGTGGTGTCTTTGGGAAGGGGAAGGGGGCTGGTGGGGGAGGGAAAGGGGGGGCTGGGGAGGGAGGGGGGCGGGTGTCTTGGAGGAGAGGGAAGGGTGTGTGGAGGATGGAGGATGAGGGGGCTGTGTGGGCTCTGGAGGAGGGAAGGGGGCAGTGTGTCTGGAGGGGAGGGAAGGGGTGTGTGCCTGGAGGGAGGGAAGGGGGTGTGTGGAGGATGGAGGATGAGGGGGCCCTGGTGTGGATGATGGAGGATGGGGGCTTCAAGGGTAAGAATGTAACTTTCATGTGGGGGGGTGTGATTTAGCATATTTGGGGGGTGTGATTTAGCGTTACTCACAGGTTGAAGTCATTGTCAATTCATACCTAGAAATGGCTAGTATATGCACAATATCTCAAGGCGCGAGTTAGCTAAGCCATAACCACCTAAGCAACATTAATAGCCCGTTTGGTCGAGCGTTTTAACCAAAATACAGGGATAAAACGTAATTTATTTGCAAAATTTTGTATTTCAATACTGCGGCAGAAAATGCAGCGTTTTCAAAACGCAGCTGCGTTTTAAAACGCTGGAATTCCCAGTTTTTTTCCCAAAACGCAGGTTTTAAAACGCTGCTAGGAAAAAAAAACTGCGTATTGAAGCGATATCCCAAACGTATTTATAAGGAAAGACTTGCGTTTTTAAAAACGCTGCACCAAACAGGCTCTAAAACGTAGTTGTAATTTGAAAATCAGTGATCACATGGGCCTAGGTTACACATCGGATGAGATCGAGCTTTGAGTGTTTGAGCTCCACTTTTTTATTCTTAATCGAGCTTGGATCTAAATCCAATCCATAATTTGATATTTGAGCTTGTCTGCTTTAATTCACGAATTGAGTTATAAACGAGCAAATTAAGATCAAGCCCTATGAATCCTAAACAAAAAATGCACTATAAATCATATACAATATACATTGTTTGCTGATATTTTGTTTAGTTAAGGAACTTATTTGAGCTAAAAGTCAAGCTTGACTAGTCCATACATTGAGCCTAAAATCTTGTTTAAGCTTGACTTGAACCTACCACAAGTTGAGCTTTAGATTGGTCAAGCAAAGTGCAAGTTGGCATGGTTAAATAAAAAGATATTCCTCAAAGGCGCAACATATATAGTCTCCTACACATCATTTTGTGTAGAACCAATAAGCAATTTTATGATCGTCCAAATAGTGGCAAAACTAGGACTTTGTTTAAAAGGTCGAGATTAATTTTGGGGTAAAAAAGTTACTCCCCCCGTTCCAGCCAAAGAGTTCACTTTCTTTTTTTAAAAGTCAACATGTGACTAAATTAAATCAAAATTTTACACACTTTACTTATGTTTTAGGAAATAAAATTTTATTAATTAAAAACTATTTTAAGAATAGTATGGATTGCAACTTTCAAAACTTTGTAAAAATCACTAAATTTATGTTAATTATCGGTCAAACTTCAACTAAATTGACCGAAAAAAGTCAAAACTGAACTCTTTGCCTGAAACGGAGGGAGTATAAAGTAGCATCTAAACTTGGCTCAAATGACGGTCAAATTATTAATGGTACGTCTTTTTCCTAGAAGAAAGGGACTAAAATTGTTATTTTTGGTAGTAAACTGATACTCCCTCTATTCCTAAATTATTGTCTTTTTTTTTTTTCGTTTGTTCTTAAATAATTGTCGTGTTTTGAAAATTTTCTTTTTAAGACATTATTTTTATCATTTTATCATTATTTTTTCTTTTACTTTAATTATAGACTATATACACATAAACATTTTAAAAAAATACACTATACTAATTTTAATAATTAAATTAATTATTTTTTAATCAGTATATTAAATTAAATAAAATAATAATTTAGGTACGGAGGGAGTATTGTTTTTCTCTAACTTTAATGGGTGACAATTTTTCTAACCTAAAAGGAGTCAAGTACCACTTTATGTTCAATCTGTTTTCACCTTTGCGTCTGAATGCCTAGGCATACGGTTCATTGCCCAGATGTCTGGCAATCCCCACTTCCTGGTTTCTGATTTAAAATTATTACTCCATCCGTCCCTAAATTATTATTTTTTTTCTTTTTGATCCGTCTCAAAATAATTATTTTGTTTGAAACTTTTTTTTAGAACATCATTTTTACTATTTTACCCTTACTTTTTCTTCCTACTTTAATTATAGGCCACATACACATGGACATTAAAGGAAACAACACACTTTTTCAATATTATTCCAATATTAATAATCAAGTCAATTGAATTTTCTTAATCCATGTACTGAATCAATCCAGGCAATAATTTTGGGACAGAGGGAGTAGTTTTTACACAACCTCCTAGGTGTCAAGGGAGTCTTACCTCATGTTGTTGCTTAGTTTAACATAACACTGCAATACACCGATCCCCTGGGCCGGCCCTTTTATGAGGAGCCCAAAATTTATACTCTATAATACTATATTTATAATTTTTGGTAATAAGAAATATTAATTGACACTCTCTCCGTTTTTAAATAATTGTTATGTTTTATTTTTTGTCTTTTTAAAAATAAAATTGTCTTGTTTCTAAAATTTTCTTTTTAGGAAAAAATTTTATTACTTTATCCTTACTTTTTCTTCGTACTTTAACAATGACCACATGTGTAATGACTTAAAAAAACTATGTATTATATCAATATTTATAATAGAGTTGATTAATTTTTTTTAATCTGTGTGTCCAGTCAAAGAGGACTATTATTTAGGAACAAATGGAGTTTTAATTTTTTTGTGGTAATCTTCAAGTTGCCCTAGAAATAATATTGACAAATTTGACATCGATGCTCATTATTTATTTTCTAAATTGCAAGTGCCGCAAATGTTTTTACCAAAACAAATTAACAAAGTCAGCCATTGAAGTTCTTATATGTTTGTAGGTAATGCATTTTTTCAATACATTGGATCATAAAAATTATTTGTGTAAGCTTTTTATTTTTATAAGGGCCCTTTTTATTTTTTTTTTGCCATGGGCCCCCAAAAGTTCAGGATCGGCTCTGGGCGATCCCACATCGGTTATTGTGGAAAATGTGTGTATTATCCATGAACTTTTTGGTGAACTTGTGATGAACCTAGTTAACCTAAGTGCTTAGTGGGTAGTGCGTGAGTCATGCATAGTGAACTGGGTTTTTTGGGCTTAGGGCTTTACAAATGATATCAAAGCGGGTCCTGACTGAAAATGTGTCAAGGATTTAAGTGAGGGATATTGTAATACCATAATCCCACATTTAACTGATATGAGAAATGTGTGTGTTATTAGTGGTCATCCACTACCAGTATGCGGCACAAGTATCATCCATAAACTTTTGGATAGGCGTATGGTTTGGTTAGTTGACCCAAGTGTTTAATGAATCGTGCGTAGCAAACCAAACTTTTGAGCAAAACTTTCGGGCTCGGAGTGTTACAAACACCATTTGTGTTTAAAAGAATAATGATTGTTAACAATAAAAGAGAGTACATGGAATGCACGTTTCAAAAAGTACGTAGAACGAGTACGAGTACTAAAGGAGACACATAAAAATCCAATATGCATGCCTACCTTTTTCCCACAAAGATTGAACATATTATTTTTAAGAGGAAGATGTACGTACCAATCTTTTATTTCAAATTTTCAATATAATTGTTGATTTTATGATAAAGTTTAATCAGGCATGCAAATAAAGATGTAGAGTTTAATTAGGCATGCAAATAAAGATGTAGAGTTGTAGATGTGCAAAATGGGACAGAAGTATAGAGCCTAAGCCATAACATATACTCTCTCCGTCCCTTAATTATTATGTTTTTTTCTTTTTTTATCAATTTCAGAATAATTGTCTTGTTTGAAAACTTTCCTTTTTAGGACATCACTTTTACCATTTTATTCTTGCTTTTTTTCTTACTTTAATTATGGACCACATACACTTGGGCATTAAAGATAATTACACATTATATCAATAATAATAATCAAGTCAATTATTTTTTCTTAATTCGTGTGCCAGGTCAAACAAGATAATAATTAAGGAACGGAGGGAGTATTATGCATGGTGGCTACGGTGATTTGATCAAAAGGAATTATTATGTCGAATATGGTGTAATTAACAAGGAATTAAAACAAACATTAGGGATCATAAATTAAATTAGCTAAAAAGAAATCCTCATTCATGCGCATGGAACTCATAGGAGATTCATGTCAGATGTATCAGAAACCTTACTGATATTAGGCGCAAAGTAGGTCATTGCTTCATTAGAGAGTTACGTGACTCATTTTCATAAGTTTTGTGGATGGAAATTGAGAGGATGGACCGCATGGACATTGTGTGTGTACTTTAAGTACATATTAGTAATATAATTGGTATCTTAGGAAATTTTTTAGAGCTCAAATATAAGTTTAAGGATATAAAGTGTAATTTACCTAAGTTGATATATATATATATATATATATATATATATATATATATATTTACAAAGCAAATTATTTCAGTAATGCTTATTTAATTGTCAATCAGAAAACATAACTTTAGTCAATCATACATTTGAGCAATTATGTTTAATAGAAAAATCTAATTTAGACTGAAAAAATTTCTCTCAATAATTTAACACTTGATGCAAGAATCCTAATTAAAGATTAATTTGACCTCTAGAATAGGTGAAATTAAAAAAAAAAAAATCTTAAGAGTAGCAAGTTGCAACAAACTTCAATTGTTTTTTCACTTAATATTTAGGCTAATGTCTGCATGTTCAATTTTTTGACTCGTAAGGATGATAGTCTACGCAACACGAGTAGCTGTTTTTCTCTTAATTTCTTTATTTTTCATGAGACACGTACTTGCAACCATATTCAAGTGAGTCATATTTACCAAGTCAACCTTTAACTTCATTTACAAGTTCAACCAGGAAAGATGAGAGAATCACTTATTTTCTTTACTTTACAATTAAAAGCATTCACAATCCAATTGGTGGGGATTCTGCTATAGTAAAACGGATTGGCATTGGATGGATTTTGACATAATATTCTTGGCAATGGATGAATCATGCACCTCTTGCTTTCTTTTCATGCCATCCCTTATTTTTATATGTTCATGTTTTGTTTGCCTTGTTCTACCCTTGCCCCAGTATCCATGGCCAAAGTCTGAAAGTTTGATTGGATTATCATTTGTTATCTTTTATACCATCCGTCCCTTAATTATTGTCTTGTTTGACCCGCACACGGATTAAGAAAAAATAATTGATTTGATTATTAATATTGGTATAATGTGTAATTATCTTTAATGCCCATATGTATGCGACCCATAATTAAAGTATGGGAAAAAGTAAGGGTAAAATGGTAAAAATAATGTCCGAAAGTTTCAAACAAGACAATTATTTTGGAACGGACAAAAAAGAAAAAGAAGACAATAATTTAGGAACGGAGGGTTGTTATCTAGGCAATCTTTCATATTCTTTTTAAATAAGTATTATGTTTTAACCTTTTGAAATCAAATTAAATGTTTTTCAAAAAAATTAAATAGTATATTTCTATTTTCTAAACTTTAAAACACGTAATTTGTATACTACGAATTATGTGTTTTATAATTTTAAAAAATTAGAAAATACACGTCAAATTTTATTTGAAAAATAATCAAGGGTTAATTACATCATTAGTCCCTTGACTATTAACGATTCCACGATTAGTCCCTTAAAAAAATTTCAAATTTCAATCCTTCGAGTACCAAAAAGTCACGCGGCTAGTCCTTTTAATGGATGCCGTTAGTAAAATTGTTAAGTCACCCATGTGCATTGCACATGCCATTCTTCAAGGGTATTATGAAAAATTCATACTAAATAATTAAACAATAAAAAAATTAATACCTTTCTCTCTCTCTCTAGTTGTGTCTTTCTTTCTCCCATTCTATTTTAACTGTTAATTACCTTCCAAATCTTTCTCCATAATTCCCTCCATTGTTAATAAACACGCAGTACCACTACGAGCTCTCTTAATTGACTGAAATAGAGAGAACGCCACTGTGCTGAAAATACAAGATCCATTAAATCCAAACCCTAAGCCGCAGAATGCAGCTTCGCCGTCTTCGTTCCCCACTCCCCTGGCCCGGCCTTCTCACCATCGCCGCGCTCACTCCGAGATGAACTTTCGACCTCCGGACGACCTAGATCTGGTCTCGGACCCCTTCGATACGCCGGGGAGTTTTGAAGAGATTAGATCAATTTTCAGCTCCACCCCCATCCACATTTCGGAGACTGTCCCGGCCCCATTTCGGTGCACGATTGGAGAGTACTATGGGCCTGACACTTTTTAGATTCGACCCATCTCGATCCCTCCTCAAATTTATAGGTTCCAGGAAGATTCCTTCATCCCAGATCTCTAAAAAGACCTAGTGAAAGACTAAGGAATTCCCGAGGACGATCTCTTAGCTTTGCCGGGCACTGGACAGGGCTGCAATCCACATGGAATGGAGATCTTCTTTTTGCCCTTTTCTGCTGCTTTTAATTTTTTAAGGCAGGCTAATTATTTCGAGAAGTTGTTTATGATGGGGGCTTTTTTTTTGTTATGTTTAGGGAAGGGAGAGAAGATATGATGATTTTGAGTTTATTTGGTGTGGTGATGAGAGCCTTTGGTTTGAAGGTGGATTAAGGGCCACACATATTAGTGGGTTGGATTTCTGCTTCATTTTCCTCTACCCATACATTTACTTGAACAGACCTTTTTAGCTCTTGGCCCCCCCTACTCTGTTTGTAGTCAAATCTGCAGCTCCTCCATTGGCTCTTCTGGGTTCAAGTTCTTGAATATTCAATGGAGTGGGTTGAATTATTGGGTTTCTTGAAAAATATGTTTGCCTGCTAGATGGAGAGAGAGAGGGATTTTGTTGATAACATGTGTTTAAACTATGGGTAACCGGAGACGGTGAGTTAGCCGGAGAAGATAAGGTTGTCTACGTTGCTGCTACATTTGCTGCATTGATTAGGTTTTTTTTTTTTAAGTCTTGATTAGAGAGAGAGAAAAGTATTAAAGGTATTAATTTTTTTATTGTTTAATTATTTGGTATGAATTTTCCATAATACCCTTAAAAAATGGCATGTGTAACACACATGGGTGACTTAACAGAATTTTACTAACGACATCTATCAAAAGGACTAGTCGCGTGACTTTTTGGTACTAGAAGGATTGAAATTTTAAAAAAAAATTCTTAAGGGACTAATCGTAGAATCGTTAATAGTCAAGGAAATAATGGTGTAATTAACTCAATAATCAATTTCACTTTAAAAAATTAAAATATGACAATTATTTAGGAATGGAGGGAGAATTAATTTCTTCACCTTCACCGACTTCTGAATCTATGTTGATCCCTACTTTTTGGTTTATGATTTACTACATTTAAACTTCAATTGTTCACTTTCACTAGAGCTAAGCAATGGGTCGAGTTATGTCAGTCCAGCCGGTCGAGTCTTAAAATCGGGTTGGTTTGGCTGACCTGATTTGCGTCAGGCCTCTAAAAATAAAACCCAACCCTGTTCAACATCGGGCTGGGCTAGCCCGGGGGGCGACACATCTGGCCTGACTAGTCTTTAATATTTTTGCCATTTTACCGCTTGAGAACAAGTCCATCGGGCCGAGTCTTAAAATCAGGCTAGGCTAGCCCAGCCCAGATTTGTATCGGGCCTCCAAAACTAGAGCCAGCCCATCCTAATGTCAGGTTGGCTGGCCAGCCCATCAGGCCGAGCCAATTTTGCTAGCTCTAACTTTCACGCTCTATTTTTTTGGGCAATGTGTTAATTGACCAAATTGTCCCTTCGTTGATTCATGTTTAAGGTACAAACCCTTTAAAAGGCTACAGAAGGTGGAGATAGATCATATATTTAAAAAAATGTGTTTCATTTCCTATTCTAACTATTGGATATTTGTCACATGTAAAAATCAATAAGTAATTAACGCGTTTATTTTCATTCTTATTTGGTGAAGATCCGACGATTGAAATAGGAGATAGAACATTTTTTGAAATAGATGATCTATCCCATGGAAGGCTGTGTATTGACTATTGAGCTTCAAATTCCTTGAAGGGTTACATTAGATTGCTGTGGTAATGGTCAAGTACAAGGTGTTGTGCATAAGCCAAAATAATGTTTATACCAACTAATGATGTTGACGTATAATTAGCCTCAACTTGCAATTAGATCTAACCTCGAGGGAGCCAAGTGAAATATCGTCCATACAATTTCACCTGAAGGAGCTGATTTCGAAGTGGAAAAGATTAAATCAATGTCGTCGATCGCATCTTCCCAGCCAAATTTGGATATTTGGAACTGTAAACTGATCTCCGTCGTCTCCAATCGTCGGAAAGTCAACGTCTCCGCCACTTCATTTCGTAAACTTCCGGTAAACTCTTCGTGTTACATGGTGTTCTTCCAATGCTTTAATTTCCCCTTTTTTGTTGTTGCTGATAATTTCGGTTTTATCAACCAATGAATTTGAGCATTTGATGTTTTGTGTGAGGGAAATATTGAGGTGCAGAACTGAAATCAAACATGTAGGTTTAACTTGGAAATGATTGGTCTTCCATTGAACTTAGTCTGATTTTAGATCAAGTTTGCCCTACAGCTCTGTACATTTGGAAGTTGAATTTGTGAACTTACAGTTGGTACTGTAACATAGATATGGATATGAACACTTGAAGTGTTATGTTGGAACAAAATGCGAAAAATGGGTATCAAAACTACGATAAAAATGTCACAACTTATTATAGGTTAAACAAAATATTTGAATATACGGTAGAGCTTAGATATTACAGGATTAATACATTAAACCAAAATGTCCAACCTGGGTAATTTTGAAATGACCTACAAGAAAAACCAATAAAGCCCTTCGATTTTTATTATTTTTTTATATTTTATTTTTTGTGAATTTCCAGCAATGAAAAGTTCTGGTTAATCATTTTGGTTAGTGTGTACTTCTGTGAGCAGATAGCTGCAAATCAGCTGCGGTTGGCTGTAGACAGTCGTTTTGTGCCTTTTGGTGATGCTACCAAGTTCTGTAAACAGTTTTGTGGTTTGAAAATCTGGGTACTTGAAAATCTAAACCTTTGGAGGCACAACAGAAGGAATGAACAAGGAATTGTGCTTGAGAATCTACAAATTCAAGAGAATGATCTGTCAATGGAGAAATCAGAAACGGCCCTGTTGCATGCTGTGCAGGTTTCTGATGGATCACTGAAGATGAAACCGCCGAATGGTTAGTCGTAGTTTCCTACTTTTAAGTAGATTTGGTAACATTCTTCCTTTCTTTTGCTTGAAGAGGTTGGAAAGGTATGAACTCAAATCTCAGTTTGAGGTTTCTGTTTTTAATTTATTATGTGTTTGGTGTGTATGTGTCTGGGTGGAGGGGGGGGGGGATCTAGAGACTTACACTCTGCGAAACTTTACAGATTTAGTTTCATTTTCATGGGCCACATGAGACCAGTAACTGAAAATTGTTCTGTACGACCTCCATCCCAAAATGAGTGTTGTTCATTACAAAAATGGACAGTCATTTTGGGACGGAGGGTGTAGTTAGGTTTGTGACAATTTTTTCAAGTATGTGACACTGTGAATTAGATATTCTATATAATCAAGCAGGGAAGGACTGGTCTATATAATGGCGTTTCCTCTAGATATGATATGCTTTACTTGGTTAAAGGTGTATATTCTATTGAAGGAGCAACGGAAAATATTTCAATTTGAACAACATCTAAATCGTAATTTTATCATGTAGTTCCTGTTGGAATGGTTTCTTCGGTACAAGTTCCATTTGAAGGGGCACTGCAAAGGACCTCACAACATGAAGTTTGTGCCGGGCCTGATGTTTCCCTAAAGAGTGCAACTCCTATAAAGTCCCATTTATTGCAGCAAAGTCATTCTTCTCCTAATGCTGTCCATGGTGATAGACCCTGTCTTTGCATTGCTGTTATTGGGGCTACTGGTGAACTAGCCAGAAGGAAGATCTTTCCAGCTTTATTTGCTCTGTATTATAGTGGATTTCTTCCTGAGGTAGAACTCTATTCATAATTCTGTATGTCCTCGATCTTACACATCCTAGAATTCAGTGAGTCAACCAAAATTATTGTTAGGAATGAGCTTTGTATCTAGATTCGCATTTAGTTTTAGCAATGTTTTTTACATCATCTATTGTACTTTAATAGTATGTGGAGAGGGAAAGGTATCGATCTATCTGATCTTCTTCTTTCTAGGTTGTTTCCACCTGGTGCTATAAGAGAGTGTTTTCTGTTGACATAGGAGCTTTTGCTTTCAATGGTTTTGATTACATCCTATTTGGGCAGCACTGACAGAGTTGATTTAGATTCTATAATCAAGTTCAAGTAATACTTGCACAATCAAATCTGACAAGTTTGTTTGGTAGATAGCAATTTCAGCCTGTTTAGTGATATGGTTTCATTAATTATCAAGGTAATAGTCAAATAACAAATTTACCTAATACAACAGTATGTATTAGGCAGTCTAAAATTAAAAGTATGAAAGCTTACTTTATTTTTGTTTTGAGTTCTCATTTCTATATTCCAAAATCATCTTTGGAATTCCTTCACATCTACAGTTGTCTAAGATCCGTATTGGGCCATAGACTTGCAACCAGAGTTGAATGTAGATTTAGCCAGGTCAGCGCTGAGTATGTCCCTTTGACATCCCTAAAGTAACTACCTTTTTGTTATCTATATGTCAGATGGCACAATTGTTTAAAAAAATTGATGAGCACATAGAATATATTTACTCCAGAAACTGGAAAAGATATCTATGGAATGTGGAGCACATATAACGAATGTTCTAGTTTTTATCTTTGCCATTATGTTACAGCCAAGTACCATGAACAACAAGAGAGTCGGGCAAATTTATGGTATTTCTTATAGTGAGAGCTCAAAAGTTTCAGAAGTTTATTACATTGAATATGAACCAGGAGTATTTTATATAATGTCTTGGCATTCCACTTACTTTCCGCAAGTTTTTCTAGACTAATTTTGGCTTTCCCATGGCTGCAGAATATCGGTATATTCGGATATTCAAGAAAACATTTAACAGATGAAGACCTGCGATCCATCATAGCATCAACTTTAACTTGCCGCATTGATTACCAGTATGGTCCTCTTGCCAAATACTTTTTGCTTACTCCATTCCCAAAAGAGTGTCACCACTGAAAATGGCACTTAAAAATCTAATTTTTCTCGAAACTACCTCAATACGAGAGAGCAAGAAGATTTAACGCATCCCATTAAGCATTTCCTTTGTTTTAATAGGTGTGGGATTGGATACTAAACCAAAATGCACTTCACTTTCAGAAATTGGTAGCCCCTTTCATTTTGGAACAAAGCAGTGACAGTGATTTTGGAATGTAGGAAGATATTATTTTTTATTTTTTGTTTTATCTTTCCTAGTATTGGATATGCTTTGTCAAAATATTTAATTTTCCTAGGCATGCTTTCAAACATTTATAATCATAGTTCTTGCTTGTGGCTTTTGGACAAATAGTTGTGGAATCCCCGAAATAACTTTGACTTCTTTGAGCTTTTTTGGTCAATTTGTTGAAATTTGAACTGGAAGAGATTTTTTCTTCTTTCCAGGAAAACAGGAATTTATAAAATGGATGCATCTTTGTTGCTTGTGGTTAGAAATTCTTTGCTGCGGTGTTACATTGAAGTGCATTAATTTAGTACCTTGTAAAAGGCAACACTAGGAAACATGCAAAGCAAAATTAGTGTTTGAAATGAAATGATTAGGGTATCGAATTACTTATCAAAAAAAAAAAAAAAGATTAGGGTATCGAATTATAGAAAATGACGGGCACTCCTGAAATTTATCCAATCTGTTGTGGCTTAGCCGCAATACCCAAGTATAACAAATGTCTTTTTTCTCTGTGCAGACAAGATTGTGACAGCAAAATGAATGCTTTTCTAAGTAGAACATACTATGTGAATGGAGGTTGTGATAACAGAGAAGGGATGTCAAAGCTCAGTGCTAGGATGGTACAGATTGAGGTGCCAATTAGTTTTACGACTTACCAAACTATGTTTAAATACACCTAATTTCACTGCAAGTCTTTTGGTCATGGACGGTAGGATACTGTTGATGAGTGATCTTTTAACAGCTTACCCACTTCAGGGTGAATCTAAAGCAAACAGAATATTTTATCTTTCCGTGCCAGAAGAAGCACTTCTAGATGTTGCATCTGCGCTTGCTGATAATGCCCAAACCCAGAAGGGATGGAATCGTGTAATAATGGAGAAACCATTTGGCTTTAATTCACTTTCTTCGCACCAGCTGACTCAATATATTCTTTCAATATTCACGGAGAAGCAATTGTATAGGTCGGGATACACACTACTAGTATATTCTACAATCACATACATTAGAAATTCTCTGAGCACTTCGTTGTTCTAATTCATTTTGTTTTTCAGGATAGATCATCTTTTGGGAAGGAACATTATTGAAAACCTTACCGTTCTAAGGTTCTCTAATTTAGTTTTCCAGCGATTATGGAACCGAACATTCATACGCAATGTCCAGGTAATGTTACATATGGTACATATACGGTTTCACATATGGTATAAGGAATATAAATGCACGTTCACATTCTGTTGAATATGTGCAGGTTATTTTATCTGAAGAACTGGGTTTGCTGATACAAGGAAGGTACCCATGATGCTTCACTTCAGTTGAATGTACATGTAAAGTTAATCAAGTCAGTAATCTTTAATCATTAATATGTTCTTTTACTCAGGAATTTTGATGGTAATGGGATTATTGGTGACATAGTGCACAGTCATATATTCCAGACTATTGCATTGCTTGCCATGGAGACGCCTGTTAGTCTTGATGGAGAAGATATTAGAAATGAAAAGGTATAAATATTCCTTAATAAGATGTCCTTTGTCTAAAGCAGATGCATCTAGTTATACTACTGATAATCTGCTCTTCAGGCGAAGCTTTTGAGATCAATTCGTAAATTGGAACCTAGAGATGTCATTCTTGGAAAATATAAAGCTAATTCTGAGGACAACTTTGATGCTCATGTTAAAAGACCAATTCCCACATTCTTTGCTGCTGCTTGTTACATTGACAATGCACGCTGGGATGGTGTGCCTTTCTTTATTAAAGCTGGTGTGGGACTCTCCAAGCACAGGTAGGGTAATTATGTTTTTACTTGGAAGTTGATTTTATATTTTAATTTTCTGAGGAATCTTGTGTTGCACACCTGCTAAATGTTCCAACTGCATGATTTTGTACTTATGGGCAAGAGTGTACTGTTGAGAAGTGGATGATATACTCTCCCCCTTTCATTCAAAGAGTCTCAGTTTGAGATGTAAACTGTTGTAGTGATACATTGCTACCCTTGGAAGTTACGATCGTATCAAATAGGAGTATCTTTGTTGTATTTAAGCTGTTTTATGTGTGATATAGAGGAGCGGTAAAGTTAGAACCTTGGGAATCATGAGCTTAATTTTTAAAATGGGACTCTTTAAGTGGAAAATTTTGAAAAAGGTATAAGGGAAAAGGAAAGTAAGACTCTTTTAGTGGAACAACACTCGAACTATAATTGTGTATAGTTCAATAGTACAATTTTGATGTTCACTGGTTCTTTATTGAATTTATCTGTGGCTCCCTCTTTTTTCTTGTTATTGACGATGGAGAACTGGACTTTTTTTGTGGATTTGAGTGGAGAGAGCTCATCTGAGTGGAGGTATTGTTTCGTTCTAAATTTCTTTTTGAACATCTTGTAAGGTTGTCATATCTTTGCTGTTTCTCCTGTTGCTCCACTTTATAAGGTGACGATTAGAACCCCTGAAACCAACTGTCACAGTGCCTACCTACTTTCACAACTGCTGTCTGCTTTTACAATGCAGAGTGGAGATACGTATACAGTTTAATCATGTTCCTGGTAACCTTTACCGCGACAGTATAGGGGATGATATGAATCTTGCCTCGAATGAGCTGATACTGCGTGAGATTCCTGAAGAGGCCATACTATTCAGAATAAACAATAAGATTCCTGGATTAGGAATGCAGTTAGAGGCTTCAGAACTGAATTTGCTTTACAAGGACAAGTAAGCCTTTTCATTTTTATGTTTTATAAGGAAGGTTTAAGCTGTTAAAGCCTGGAATGCTGCTAATACTTTGATTTGATCTATAAATAACATAGATATAATGCTGAGGTACCTGATTCTTATGAACAACTTATCCTTGATGTCGTTGATGGAGACAATCATCTGTTTATGAGAAGCGATGAAGTTGCTGCTGCATGGGATGTTCTGTCTCCAGTTTTGGATGAAATAGACAAGCAGAACATAACACCAGAATTGTACGAGTTTGGGAGCAAAGGTCCAGTTAAAGCATCCCAACTGTGGGCTAAACATGGCATCGGGTACGTAGATGACTAACAAATTTCCTCCATTCCTCTTGGGTTTACCCCGAGTTTAGAAACCATGTCTCCATTGTCAACAACTTTGTTTTACAATTTATATAAAATAAAAACTAGAATATCGCCAATTCTGATTTATTTGTCATTTAATAATTTTGGACAGCTACTGTTTGTATTGAAAATTTAAGTTATTTTGGACAAGTTAATATATTGGCGTACATGTTGAATGCGCACAAAAAGAAGGTTGTTGTGACTTTGTGTGTAAACGAGAAAAAAAGAAATTTTAAGGAAAAGAATAAGCTCTTTTATATGTCATGTTTGGTAAATCGCTAATAAGATAGATATAATTAGCTCTTAAACGAATTAATTAAGGTTTTCATTGATTCGCAATGACAAGTCAAGCCCGATTGCTAACGAGTGCCCAGTAATAGTATTACTCCATCCGTTCCTAAATTATTGTCTTGTTTGACTTTTTTTTTTTGTCAAAATTATCTTTTTCAAATGCAAACTTGATATATATATATATATATATATATATAAAATCATAAAATAAGTTAAAAATACTACAAATTACGTGGTTTATAATTTTGAAAAAAATAAAAAAATAAAAGTCAAATTTACATTTTAAAAACTTTATATTTGACTAAAAAAGGTCAAACAAGACAATGGATGGAGGACTACTCTTACCCTTTGAATCAAAGTTGCTGCGAGCTGAGTATTACGACTATTTGGGAATTTATAATTTTATTATTGGAAGGAAATTGCACTATATATATATATATATATATATATATATATATATATATATATGGGACTATTTAATGGTTACTTTTTTATTTAACCATCAATGGTTACTCTCATTATCAACCATTGAATCAAAAATTAAAGGTTGAGATTTAATGCATTAAATGACTCACCTACTTACATTAATTGCATTTTCCAACTAACCATTAAATCTCAACTTTTAATTTTTGATCCAATGGTTGATAATGAGAGTAACCATTGATGATTAAATAAAAAAGTAACCATTAAATATATCTCCATATGTATATATATATATATATATATATATACACACACACACACGTTTATATAATACTCCCTCAGTCCACCCAAAAAGTTCAAATTTGAAAAGTCTAATTATTAAAAGATTAGTGTCATTGAATTTGGTTATAATTACAAAAATACTTCAGCACAACGAAGATGATTACAATACAAGTGGAGGGTAAAGATGATAAACTATGAAAATTGTAAGTATAATTTTCTGAAAGTTGATTTTTTAAATGAAACATAGTGAACTTTTTGCCTGAAACATTACAGTTGATCCTTTGAGTGGAACAGATGAAAGTATTCTTTTTGTGTCAAAATAAAAGTTTTTTTTAAAAAATTTACACGTGTTTTAAGAAATTATTTGGCTTCATGTGATTTTTCTTTAATATCTTCAAAGTATCTTTTAGTGTATGTCTATTAATTGATTGGATTTGGATAGGATATACTTAATCCAAATTTGATTTGTTAAGAAATTATGGGGTTTTTAATTTGATTGAATTATATTCCGTATATTTTAAAGCTTAATTCATATCTTAAATTTTTTGATTCATATCGAATTCAAATCGTATCTGATCCTAATAAAGTATTGAATAAAAATAATATTAAGATATCTTTTACTCAATCAAATGCTGAACAAACATTAAAAATGTTATTCTCAGCCTGCACAAACATGAATGACAATATTAATAAGAAATATTAGTGCACATAAGAATTTATATTCAATTGAAATAATAATTATTAATATCTAAAATTTCAACATAAATAATTTTGTATGTATAGTATTATTATGTTTTTATATTAAATTGGTCGGGTTGTTAACAGATCTAATCATCCTTGCTCCAAATTCAACATGTTAAGCTATCATGTTTCGGACTTGAAACACAATCGGGTAATCAGATTAAAAACTCAATCTATATCCTAAAAATAACATCAGACTCGGAACTTATTCGAATCAAAATCTAATCCGTTGAAAGGTTTACATTAGTGGTGTCAAATCTATGTAAACTATTTTTTTTTATCTCACAATTAATAAGGTTATTACTAGCTTTAAGATTTGGAAAGTGGACACTTATTTTAGACGTTCAAAAATAGAATAGGAGACACTTGTATTGGCAAGAAAAAGTGTGAAATTTTTCAATATATAGGCTGAGTTGATCCTTAACATATTCAAGAAAGAAAAAAGAACAAAAATAAGATGAAGGTTGAAGGCGGAAAAACAAAGTAAGGTTATGTTTGACCGTACAATTTAAAGTTTTAGAATTTAAATTGAATAAGCAATTTAAATTTTATAAAATTTAGTTTTATTCTTTCAATTTAAAATTCAGCCTAATTGTGGTTGCGCCCATGATGTCCGTTGAAAGTGGGGAAATGAAAATGATGACAAAGGAAGGATTCGAATTTCTATTAGTAATACAAATTAAGTAAAAGGCCAAAAACTAAGCAAAGCCTCTTACAAAAATAGGTTTCAAATTTTCTGTCTCACCCCATGTCACACTTTATGTCCAATTGAATCCTTACCTTACACGTGTCTTTATTATTTTAACCGATATTCTTTACAATTTTTATAAAAATATGTATAAAATTATAATTTAATGGAACAAAAAATATGATAGAAGATTTGAATTCATAAAAACATTTCACGTGGCCATGGACATCCCCTAATGGTAATGGGGAGGGCGTCACCTACTCCTATAATTTGCCCACATCATCACAACACCCTTGTGGGGCTACATGACGAGGTGGTTAATATGTCACCACCACATCCCTCCCTCCTTCCTCTTTTTTTTTAACCCCATTGTAACCCTCCTTATTCATTTTTGTTTAGTTTCTCGAAATATGTCCGTATTCCAAGGTCTATTTTCTTAGCTTGAATTCAAAACTTATGGTTCCGCCCCTATCACATGTTGGTAGTAACCCTAACCATTTCACTATAGAGGTATGTTTGACGTTTTGGGATTTTAGGGATCTTTCTTTTTATTTTTTTTTATTGTTATAATAATTGAAGAAAAAATTAAAGAAAGATGAAGAGAAAGTGGTACAACTAAATAGAGAAAGTCTAAAATCATAAATTGCGAAAGAAGAACAGGCCATGTGGGTCTTCTCTTGCATGATTAGTGACTTTAATTTTTGACTTTCACCCTTTTAACCCCACCAGTTTTATCTATTTCTATTATTTTTTTCTCCATTCATTACAAAATGATAATCTAAAATTTCAAAATCAAGCTACTAAATCAACGGTGCTAGAAAACACGTCCTCTAAATTTTATACAATGTACATAGTAGACATAACAAACAATCATGGGTATTTTGGTCAATTTAGTCTCACATAATAGAGTCTCCCCAAACACTTTATTTTTAGTCAAGCAACCATTTGGTTATAAATTCTGGTAGTTCACCAGTGATCAATCACTCTTCTCTCTCTCATGCATGCTTACATTTTAAGTCATCTCTCTCTCTCTCTCTCTAGAATCTAGACATACATCTAGATGGATGGACAAAAAAGGAAGAGGAAGATGGAGAATGAAGAAGAAGAAAGTGAAGATGACAAAGTGGAGAAGTTCTTTGCCTTGATTAGAAGCGCAAGAGAGGTGCGCGAGCTTATCACCGGCAGTCTTGTTAGACCAAAGGAAGGAGGAAAGAAGCCCAATGAAGAAAAGCGAATGGTTCCATCGGGTTGGAACCTGTCGTTTCAACCCGAAGATTTCAACGTGGATGCCCGGCTGAAGACTATCCATCATGGAAGCTTACCAGGTCCTTCTAAGAAGAGAGAAGATGACAATAAAAAAGAAGGAGAAAAAGGAAAGGAGAAAGCAGGTGGTGGCATAGACCTCAACCTTTCTTTGTAACACTAACATTGGGAAAATGTATCCAGAGAGGATATTGCTTGTAGGAAATGTAACCAACTGATGGAATTGCTTACCATATCAAGTAGGTGTAAAAAAAGAAGCTCAATAAATTTGCTTCTGCAGAAACAATAAAATTGTAAGCAGTTGATAATTCTCATTGCAATTAATGGTAGCCAAATAAAATAAACTTTTTACAAGTTGAGAAACCACTGAAGCAGGAAAGGAAGACAAACAGGTCTGGTAGGCAAGAAAAAATGAGAGCTAGAATAGAATGAATCTGATCCTGAAATGGAAATGAAAATACAATGAAATTGACACACCAGCGGAACTTTCCATTCTTGGTTGGCCTACGAAACACAGCGGAACGAGCTACCATGAATACCCATTTCATTCTATCTAGATTCCTCGCTACCCTATCCACAAATATTGAAGGGGGAGAAGAGGGTAACAATTTACGTAAGAACATACTTTGCTAACCAACATAGATGGGCAAAAAATCCAAAATGGATTATAAAAACAAAATTATGATACAAGGTAAAGTGCATGACAACATAAGGCCTTTGTTGCACTGTGTGTTAAGGGTCTCTAACATATCCAGGTTTAATCCCGTCAGAGATTGTTTCCCCCAAAAAAAAAAATTTAATATATATTATAACACAACAAACACAATACAGTTTGGCCTGAATATAATCCGAATAGTTCCCAAGCACATTGCGACTGGAATTCCAAGTTTATAATCTTGTTTATGTCTGCATTCAAATCCTATGAAATAGACAAGAAAGTGTTGCAGTTACTGGATTGAGCATCCTTGGCTTCTCTCTAAGGGGCTTGACAGCCGTGTTAATATGCTATAATATCAACTGGTGGAGCTGCCCAAGGTAACACGTATTTATTTGAGATGGGAGTCATGAGGAAAATTTCACACTTAACTTATTTCCAAATTGTGCATTCAGGTACATTTAGAAAGAAATTACAAAGAAATGAAAAGTTATCGGTTCAATTTACTTGTATTGTATATAAACTGAATCTTGTCTGTTCTGATCCCTCAATCCCTTGGGACAAATTTTTTGAGTCTTTCAGATAAGTAATCAACCAATTCTTTAACCATTCCAAGCATGTACGTAAGTTCTGACACCATCATTGGGGATTCAATTGTCGAAACAAGGAACTCTAACCTTCATGTTGAAACAGATTTTTTTATGGCCTCTGCGTCTTTTGCAAGGAAGAATTTTAGTAGAGCAACAGACACCAGACCCCTTTTTCTCCGACGTCCTAATCATGATGCTGATATTCCAAAGACCCTGCCTCAGTTTTTGCTTTTCTGAGGATAATAGAGCTGCAGACATCATGGCCAAGACGGCATCAGACACCTGTTAATAATCTGAGAAACAACCTGGTGGATTGAGAGAAATTATTAGTCAAGAAAAATCAAGCTTTTATAGCATAATTGATAACTGAACCATACATATAAGTATATAACTGAGACCATCAAGGTTTGATACAAATTAGCACAGATTAGAAGCTATATGTGTGATTTACTCAACAATTAGCTATAAAAGTTTATGTAGGCGGTGGACGAATGGCTCCTGTAACCTAGGGGTTGGGGTGAAGAGATGAGAGCTGCTTCTAAAAGCTAAGAACATTGCTGGCTTGGGTTCTCTTCAGCTTTGAACACATGAACAAGGGTGGGAACAAGCATCTGAATAGGGATGTCATGAGAATGAATGGTCGCCATGTGTGAGGAAAAGACAAGAGATGAGCAAGGGAAAAAGGAAAGTCAGAGAAGTAGGAATGGCAGAAAAAGGGGAGGTTGAAGGAGAGACACCCACTAGAGAGTAGTGAGCTTAAGACAAGAAGTACCGAGCAAATCTTTGTTGATGCATGAGCGGGTAATTGTCTTAACCATCCATTCTACTAGTATGCAAATGCTAGAATAGTTTGGGATTCAGACATCATGCTTTCTAGTGCCCACCTCCTCAAGTTCCCAACCCTGTGGCTCTAGTTGACTAATAACCTTGCAAATCCTAGGGAACTGCAAGACCCTAAGGAGAGTGAAGAAATTCCTCATCAAGTACTGTCTCCATGTACTCGTGATTCCTCATGCCTTGCACGTGACGTCAGGATGAGGGTCTTTAGGCGGGTATTTTCCTTTTTGTTGACCTTCATTTTTCAAGTCATCCCCAAATCGGCAGCCGAGTTACTAAAGTTGTGTCACGTGCGGCACGCGACCCTGCGGCCGTTAATGGAATGACTCAATTGCAAGCAAATTGTGAGTACAATAATTGCAAAGAAAAATTTGTTTAGTGACCCAACTGCAAATTAGGGCAAAGTTTAATGACCATTTGAGTTGTTCACCCAAAAAAAATCAAAATAGTATCTAGGTAATATCTCTTAAACAAATGTTCTCTTCATTAACACACTTCCAATGAATGATAAAGCTTAGACCTCAAATACTTTTTCAATTTTAACACTCAAAAACGTGTTTGTTGTGTGACCATTTAACCGAAGAGGCACAAAAGTAGTTGTTGCCTAACCGACCACATCTTTGAAATCACTTTGGAGTCAAAGTTTTAAAAAGAATAAAGTCAACAAAGTTAATGTTCTCTTTTTTTATTTCAATAGACTCAATACTGAAGGTTTACTTATGATTATTGTTAATTTATGATGAATTTTCTATAAGAAAAACGAAAAAGTGCTCATCTTTTCCAGATGAAAGATATTACATAGACAAACTAAACAATCATAAATAGGAACTCAATCAAGTGGTAAAATATGCATAAATATTTTATATTTTGGATTAGTAAAAATTCTGAGTAACTATTGATTAAGGATTACCATAGCCTACTTTTAAACGTAATTTGTCATTGGACTAAAAAGTTTTTATATTGCATGATTAGGCATTTGGAAAAACGGTATATATGCAAATTTTCCTTTAGAGAAAGAATGATAAAAACCGCTAACATGGAAGGAAATGTAATTACCATAAACACGATGCAGGTAGATAGAATTGATCCAAACCTCAGGGGGTGTGCATGTAATTTACCCTTCTTAAAATCTATCTCATCAGTGATGATTCCAGTCCCAGGATTTCCCTTGCAAGAGAGAGTAATACGTCTCTTTTTCCATACAAGAAACAGTCATTTTTCCATGATCGAAATCATAAAATCAGATCTTCGAGTGAAGAGATAAACATATGATTGTATGCAGACGTGTTCACGGAGAAAGCTAAACTGAGGAAAATAAACAAGGAAACTAAACCTAGAAAGAAACAGACCGAAAAGGGTGATATGCAAGCTCTAAGACAAGGCGAAACGAGTCATACTTTAAAAGAACAAAAGCAATGAAATAGATGAATGCAGAATTTATCGATTAGGGGGCAACTAGATTTGTATCTTAACAAATGAGGATATACAGTTTCCATCCTCTAATCACACAAACAGCAGCATATATTAATCGTGGGAAAGTTTTACTTAGTAGAGGTTATCTTATACATATGCATTTCAGCCAACAATGTCTAATAAGCTTGGGTCAACTGTGTCAAATTCAACTTGAGTGTTTGACACGTAGCATTAACTAAAAATGTCGCAGAAGATGTCAGCATGCCATTATAGAGAGAAGAATAGTGAATACGTGATTCATGCTCAACAAGGGGGAAAAGAGAATAAAATTTGTTGATATATGGTTAGAGTTGCTTGAGGTTGGAGATTAGATTTCACTCTAAGAAGTTCTATGCACTATAAACATGATCAATTAAGAAACAGAAACTGTTCTGAATATTTACCAGAATACTCCAAAACATGCTCCAGCAAGATAGAGGTAATATTGCTACAAGCTAAGAAAGATGCCTTTCCACCAGGTTCTCCATAAGCAAAAAGTATGAACCACCAACCAGCTACATACGTGATACTTAAGCACCTTTGTGACAACAACTTGATGCTGCTTAAAATTAGAAGGTTGCTTAAGGTATCAATGGCAAAAGATAGAGAGGTTTGTTGATGGAAATTAAGATAAAGCCTTCCTGAGTTAACTGGGACTGAACATCCATTGCCCAACGAAGATGGATATTACAAGGCTACTATAGAAATCATGATCAACACCGGAGAACTATGGTGAACCTTCAGAATGTTGCCAACCGACATCTTGCAAGTTTTCCTAATGCAAAAGATCCAACAAAAATACGTCACATGGTTATCAAAGCTAGTTCGACTGAAAATTTCTCAGAGTTTTGCTCGCAAAAAGGATTTGATAGAAGCTAATCATTTCTGGACAGTCAATTCCACAATTGGAACAGAGTACAACTGGATGTGCAGCATATCCATGGTCATTGGCTCAAGACCACACAGACCTAATATCTAATTATTTACATTACCCGCAATTTGAATCACCAATAGTCCCTGCAAGAACACAATCCATCCTTAAAATGATGGAATCTGTTTGCATCCCTCAAGATGATCTCTCGGCCAGTGACTTTTGATATCAACTTAATAGCCGAATGACAATCTCCACAAACCCGAAGGTTTTTCATAACGCGGATAGGCTTCCCTTCTGGAAGTTTTAGAAGTCCATATGCCACAGCCAATTTCTCACTGTGATGCCCCAAACTATGCACCTTCTCTTCTTCGTCAACATCATGCAACACAAAGCTTCCATCAGGAAAATAACCAGCTTCTCTTAACAACCCACCCAGTTTTTCCAACATCATCATGATCAAAGAGTGCTCGGGGTGCGGCATACTTTCTCCGCCTGTGAACGTGTGCACTTCCTTTTCTATCTCAATCCAGCTACAACCCGGGGACTTGCTAACGTTTCTTGATCTCATATTTTTCCTCAGCTCAGCAACATCACCCCATCTACCTTTTGATGCGTATATATTTGATAGCAGGATATAGGGCCCTGCGTTTCTGGGCTCAAGTTGTAGGAGTTTCTTCGCTGCAACTTCAGCCAAATCCATGTTCATATGGATTCTACACGCACCCATTAAAGAGCCCCAAATAATAGCATCTGCTTCTGTAGGCATCTTTCCAATCAAATCCATTGCCTCCGTTAGACGGCCAGCTCGACCAAGCAGATCCACCATACAAGCATAGTGTTCAGTTTTTGGCTCCACTAGGTACTTGGATTTCATTGACTCGAATATCTCACGCCCCTCTCTAACTTTTCCAGTGTAGCTACAAGCTGAGAGAACTCCAACAAAAGTAACATCATCAGCTGCAATGCCTAGAGAACACATTTCATGGAATACATGCAAAGATTGTTCTCCCAAACCATGTTGTGCGTAACCTGTTATCATAGAATTCCACATAATTGTATCCTTGGCGGCAAATCTATCAAACACCCATTTAGCCTTGACAAGATCACCACATTTTACATACATTGTGATCAAAACTGAGGTAACATATACATCTTTATCAAACAGTGACTTGATCAATTGGGCATGAATCTGTCTACCATGATCAAGACTTGCAAGGATGGAGCAAACCGAAAGGACAGAAATTAGAGAAGGGAAATTTGATCTAACTCCTTCCCTTTGCATCAACGAAAACAAACGAAGGGCTTCCAATTCATACCCTTTCCGTTCATAAGTTTTAATCATCGCACTCCATGTACCATCATCCTTCTCCCCCATCTCATCAAATACCTCCCTTGCTTTAACAACCTCCCCATTCTGACCAAATCCAAGTATCATTGCGTTACAACAAATAACAGACTTGTAAGGCATTGCCTTGAAAAGCTCTGACGCCTCTTCAATTCTTCCGCAATGAGTATAACCCAACAGCATTGCCGTCCAAGAAACCTCATTTTTCTCAGGCATGACCTCAAAAAGTTTCCTAGCAACATCCACTCTCTGGTTCTGACAATAACCTGAAACCATAGTCGTCCAAGAAACCACATTCTTACTAGGCATTTCATCAAAAAGCTCACGAGCTTCAGCCAAACGATCCACATGACAGTACCCACCAATCATATTAGTCGTAGCAACCACATCTTTCACCGGCATCATATCATAAAGTCGACGAGCCTCATCAATTCGATTATCACGAATAAGCCCACCCAGCATCACTGTCCATGACACAACATTCCGTTCGGGCATCTGCCAAAACAGAGACTCGGCCTCCGAAATCAACCCTTCTTCTACGTACCCTCTAACCATAGCAGTCCAAGAAACAACATTCCTTTCAGGCATTTGGTCAAACACCTTCCGGGCGGCATTTACCATCTTATTTTTAACGTAGCCAGAAATCAACCCATTCCAAGAAACAGTGTTCCTTTGAGGCATTTTATCAAACAGTAATTGGGCATCATTGGGTTTGTTGTTTTGAAAGTATCCTCCAACAATTGAGTTCCATGAAACAATATTTTTTTCAGGCATTTGATCGAACACCCTCCGCGCATTGTCGATTTGGCCGAGCCGAGCTAAACGTGCAATTTGAGAATTAGCGGAAAGCGGTAAACTTGTGCAGTATGTTCGACGTGGGACTAACAGGAAACGCATTGATGTACGAAGTTTTACTAACCAGACGCCGGTGGACTATTTTAAAATTTTGATGTAAGAAGTTGCGGCAAGTAGGTTAGTACTCGACCGGTGCGAATATGTCCCGGTGCACTTGACCATGAGCAGGACGGCTCGGCAAAACTTACCCGGGCGCTTTGACTTAACACTGCCTCTCTAAACTCAACCGAGAAAAATAATCATTTCATTCAACTGAGTATCTAAACAATGTAAAGACCTAGAATTTAGGACCTCCGGCAGTTGAGCATGAGGCCTAACCAGCAACACAAAAAGCAGGGCCGGCCTGTGAAATTCTGGGCCTAAGACCGGTGACGTCAGACGGGCCTTTCCAATTTGTAACATAATTTTTTTCTATTTTTTAAATTAAAAAAATAAATAAAATACTTCATTCTAAAATTATGGGCATAACACACGATATATTTATAAAATACTACTTAAACGTTGCTCTTCTAGCACATTTAGAAGCAAAATCAGTAATTAAAGTAAAATAATCAACTTTTTCAACCATATTCTTTTCAATAGATATCATAGTAAACGTATTCAAGCGTTCTTGAGATATTGTACTCCGAAGATAGTTTTTTATCAACTTCAACTTCGAAAAATCTGTTTCCCCAGATGCAACCGTAATCGGAATAGTCAACAGGATTCGATAAGCAATTTTCGTGTTTGGAAAACAACCATTATTCTGTTTCAAATAATTTAATACTTGAATAGGTCCTCCTATTTTTTATGGCAAAATATGTTTAACAAGTTGCAACTCCTTAAACAAATCATCCTTGTACACATCAACTTGTCCGTTATGAGTCAAAATATTTGAAAGATTTTTGCAAGAATTTTTCAAACTTGCATCATCTGTGCACTTCTTCAAATCAAACAAGAAGCCAAAAAATTTCGTACTCACGAAATTGCTTGAATCTTTCTTTAAAATATATATTGAAGTATTTTCATTAACAATTTTGCTAGTTTACAACTTTGCTACAACTATTGTTACAACTAAGCTTTAATGAAGGATAAAGTTGTCTTTCTTCAAAACACCTTTGTATGAAAATTTAGTTGTAACAATAATTGTAGAAATAATTGCAAACCTAATATTTTTCTTTCTAAATATAATTCCACGCCTCTACCCATTATTTTCAAAATTAAGATTACTTAGAGATGAAGATAAGTATCTGAAGTAGTTAGGATTTGGTAACTGTAAACTGAATGTTGGTTCAAACGAGGCAAATGGAAAAGGACGTGGTCGTTTTGTTTAGGATTGTTCAAAATGAAATAACGTTTTGGTGAAGAGAATAGATTTTTTATTAATTTCTTAATAGATTAGTCGGTTACTTGCTGTAAGCATTTATTTTATTTTCTCAATTTCTTCTACCAACCAAACTTAAATACATACGAAACAAAAAAGAAATAAAACAGAATTAACCGTCTTTGTATTTTTACCTATCTATAAAAATGTACGGGGTACTTTTTCATTTTATTTTTTTATATTGAATTTCGGCCTCCTCGGTTATTTTTTTTTTAATTTAGTCAATAAAGTAAGATTAATTCGTTCGGAATAACTGGCACAACTTATGCATTTAAAAATTAGGATAAATTACAAATAACCCCCTTCAATTATAGATTGGGTTTGAATTTGCTCCCCTCAACTACCAACTGAAACAATGTGTCCCTCTAAACTATAATATTTTCTTTAATCGCAACTTCTATTTAGGCACTGTCATTGGAGTTGATGTAAAATGCACACATGAGACTCATGTGACCATCTTTAAATTTTTTTTTTAATAATAAAGACATGTTAGTATTTTAATTGACTGATTTATCCTTATTGTCCTAAGACCCTCTTTGTACCAAGAAATGGTCAAAAAAGTAAATTTTTATCTTTATTTTAAATATTTTTGTAAAAATAATACGTATAGATGGTCATGTGAGTTTTAGGTGGGCAAATTTCGTCAATTTAAATGACAGTGCCTAAATCGAAGGTGCAATTTAAAAGAATGTTATAATTGAGGGAAGCATATTGCTTCAATTAGTAGTTAAAGGGATTAACTCAAACTTGACCAATAGTTGAGGGGAATTCTTTGTAATTTACCTAGAGATGTTAAAAGGGCCACGGCCCGTAGGGTTGGCCCGTTTAAACCGAAAAAAACAGGGTTATGGCTCAATATTTTTGGCCCGTTTAAAATCGGGGCCCGTTAGGGCTGGCCCGTTAATCTGCGGCCCGTTAGGGTGGCCCTAGGTTTCGGGGTTGGTCCGCCGGCCGCGTAATATTAATTAGGTAGTAAAAGTTTAGGAGATACGTAAAACAACCACCATGAGAATAAAACTAACAACCTTTTAATCCAAAGTCAAACACATTTATCCTTTGCACTACTGGTCTTCTTTGTGTACTTGTGAATAAATACGAAATATAAACAAATTTTTGAAAAGAACTGCTAAGTAGAGCTATTACATTATTTATTTTGAGAAAAATAAGTTGGAAATTATAACACATCGATAGAGCGGCAATGGATCAGGTGGGCTGCAAGTCCACCGGGCCAACACTTAATGTCGGACTGGGCTGGGCCGGCCCCAATTTTATTAGGGCCGAAGAAAAGTAAAGCCCAGCCCAACCCATCAAAGCCCATCGGGCCATCGGGCCAAAAAGCCCTTGTTAGAAAAATAAATAAACTAAAAGGAACAATGGTGATGCCAATTGCCAAATTAAATTCTAATTTACTTACTAAACAAAAGCAATACTATGATTTATTGTTTGTCCTAACTGCTAACTACTAAAGGTAAAATAATGCTATCACCGTATCAAACATTAATTAAAATGGAAATAAATATGATACTATAATGGTCCAGGACTTTAATTATTTAAAAAGTTAACTTTATTGGTCAGTTAAACCAATAATTAAACGATAAAGCAATAATCAAATTGGAACATATTGCTTCAATGTCTGAGATTGCATTACAGCATGTATAAATTATAATATCAAAGAATAAAGCTAACTGGATCATTCTAGTTAGCTTTAAAATAGAATGATCTTTAATTATTGCTTTAATTATTTAAGAAGTTAGAATTATTTTTTGAGTAAAAATAAATAAATAATAATAAAATAGTGTGGGCTGGGCCTAGCCCAAAAGCCTTGGGCTTTTTTGATGCAAGCCCAATTGAACCATCGGGCCTAATGGACCGGGCCAAAAAGGCCCGCGTTTTTTTGGACCTCCAAAAATTAAACTTTAGTCCATGCAAACATCGTGGGTCGGCCCATTGGGGGGCTAATTTTGCCGGCTCTACACATCGATGTAAAAATGTCTAGTTTATATTTCTTTTGAAAAACATAAGAAACTATCAAAGTTATGAATGGTTTATCGATTCACTATTTAAAAATATTGTTATATCACATCTTTAATCGTGGCCCGATAGTGGTCCGTTTAGCCCGAAACCCGCTAGGGTTAGGGTTAGGTCTGCAATATTAGTGGCCCGAAAAAATTGGACCGTTTAGCCCGCGGCCCGTTAGGGCCACAACCCGTTAGGGTTGACCCGAAACCGATAGGGCTAGCCCGTTTAACATCTCTAAATTTACCCCTAAAATTATTTCAAAGTACCAATCACAAGAATGGAGTACGAATAAATAGTCTAAAAAACATATAGAGTTACATGTTTTGGTGATTGACAATTTTGTATTCTAATCTATTATACAATAGAGGTGGATTCTCACGCTTACAATTGACTGGAGATAACTAGCGGTTAGGATTTACCCATCTACTAAAATCTGACGGCCAAGATTAACACTAACCTCTCACGCGTGCGACGCCGGTTTCCTTCCCCCGCGAATTGTTCGTCTTTGCTCTCTTTCCTCAACTGAATCTCTCCTTCTCGCACTCAAATCGTACTCAAATTGCACTCAAAAAACAAAATGAACGAGACACTAACAACCGTTAAAAATTGAATGGGGCGTTAACGACAAGGACCACATCACACTCAAATCGTGTGTGCGTTGGTCACATTTTGGATATTATAAGTACGTTGGTCAAATCGATTATTCCCAATTTGTACGATGGTCAAAAATATAATTTAGAGCAAGGCTATTAACACCTCCCTTTCCTATTAATATACTCCCAAAAAATTAATTACAAAAATGTCATTGTATAAAAATACATTAATACCCTTTCCTATTAATACACTCCCAAAAAATTAATTATAAAAATGTCCTTGTATAAAAATACATTAATACCCTTTCCTTTTTTTTTCAATCCATCTTCTTCCCTTCCTTCCCCACAGCAGCAGCAGCGACCCGCCCCACCCTCCCCCATTTTTTTTTCTAGTTCCAGTCCCCCCTCTCTCTGCTGCCTGAGTTCTCTCCCCTCATTTCGTTTTCCTTTCTTTCCTTTATCCACTCCCCTTTCCCTTCTCTCCTTCTTCCCCTCTCCCAAACCTAGCCCCTTGAAAAAAATCCGGCCATTTTGTGTTTAGAACTGGGCTACCGAACAACCGGGTGTTGTTCGGTAGCCTAGTCCTGAACACAAAATGATCAAATTTTTTCAAGGGTTTTAAAGAGGAGGGAGAAGAAAAAAAAATGGGAAGAAGGGAGAATGAGGGAGATGAGGGGAGGCTGCGAAGGGGAGGGGAAGGAGAAGGGAGGGGGGCTGGTGGGCGTGTGTGTGTGGGGGTTAGGTTTAGAAAAATAAATTATTTATGGAGGGTAAAAAGAAAATATGGGGTGGTGTATTTAGATATTAGGTTGGTGTAAATTTTTATGGTGGGTGTATTAAGAAGATGAGTGTATTAGAGCTCGTTTGGTCGAGCGTTTTGGCCAAAACGCGGGGATAAAACGCAGCTTATTTGCAAAAATGTGTTTCAATCTTGCGGCGAAACGCGTTTTCAAACGCAATGCGTTTTTAAAGCGGAATTCCCAACTTTTTCCCAAAACGCAGTTTTAAAATGCTTCTAGGAAAAAAAACTGCGTATTGAAGTGATATCCCAAACGTATTTATAAGGAAAGACCTGCATTTTTAAAACACTGCGTTTTTTAAAACGCTGCGTTTTTAAAACACTGTGTTCTGTAAATGCTTCACCAAACGGGCTCTTAATAGTAAATGAGGGTGTTAATAGCACTACTCTTTAATTTTTCCAATTTAATTCTTACATAGTTGAAGTCGATAACTTTCTCGGAGAATTTGAATTAAATCATGGCTCCAGAAATCGTTTGTGCTACCACTGGATTTAGGAAATCCGCAAGGTTTCCAAATAGGGCCTATGTTACATTTCTAGCAGGGAATGGGGATTATATTAAAGGCGTGGTTGGTTTGGCAAAATTAGTGCTACGAAAGGTGAAATCAGAGTATCCGCTCGTAGTGGCAAAAGGGCTATGGAAGTTTTTTTTTTTTTCTTAAAACAATTTATTTCTTGGGGTTTTTGGGTTTCGATTGGAGTTGGTTCTTATTATTGGATAAAGAACTAGCATTTTTTTTTTCTTTGTAAGCCTGAAAAGGTTTGGGAATATATAGAAAGTTGTAATTGGGTTTGTAACTATCAGGGAAATTGAAGTATATGATATTAGTAAAAGAAAAATACTAGGTTTACAACTCTTTCTATAACTATTACTACAACTAAGCTTTGATAAAAGACAAATTTGTTTTGAAGAAAGATAACTTTGTCCTTCATTAAAGCTTAGTTGTGATAATAGTTGTAGAAATAGTTTTAAACCTAGCAAAATTGTTATATTTATTGATAAACTAATTAAATGTAAAATTATTTAAACTGGAGTTTTGACTAAATAAACTACTTGACAAATAGTTTCACATCCTTTAACCTTTTTCATTCACAAAAATAATTAAAAATTGCGTACTAATCGTATTTTATATGCCTACAAAACTAGAGGGATTATTTGCGCATTAGCCAAAACCTAGGGGTTCTACGTTTCAACCTTAATAAGTATATCTTAGATTATCGATGTATATATTTCAATTAATAAGATCAAATTAATTTCAAATTTTTAATACAATACTTTTGTTAATTTCAAATATCTCTAAATAGTTAATTTTTCAAATGAAATGAAATGAAAGAAACATAGCACTAAATGACTGCATGTAATTGTTCATAAATAAAAATGATATGGATTTTGTTTTTTATGTTTTTTCCAATATTTCTAGCCTAGTTTGTGTAGCAATTCATATAGTTGAATGAAATTGTGACGTCACGTGTAAAATAATTGGACGTGTTTTGCCAAGTGATTATGGGTTTTCTTCTTTTGCAATTTAGTGGTTTAGTTTGTATTCAATTTTCTCTAGACTATCTCTTTATTTACTTTATTTTTTCAACAATTAATTGAAAAAGAAAAAAACCAAGTTGTAAAATTATGAAAAAATTATAAAAATGACCAACGTATTATCATTTAGTAACCGATTTTACCTCATACTCTCAATATCCTAAAATTGACCAATATACTCACTATTTGAGTCCAATGTGACCCTTGCCGTTAATTGAACATCTAATTTTATTAACAGAGTGGTGACGTGGATAATGTGGGCCCCTATGCTTGACTTTTCTAACGGCAGGAAAATTAGTTAATGGTAAGGGGTTCAAAATGATACTTGTGAAAAATAGGGGGCCTATCTCACTCATCCAATAAATTTTTTCTTTCACTCTCAATCTCTCACACACACATACACAATCAAGCTTAACAATTTATCCCCAAATCAAATCAAATCAAACTATTCTTCTTTCTTCAAACATGGTTGTTTTGAGTTTTGTACATCTGGGTTGGACTTCGAAGTAGTAGCAGATTCTTGCAAGTTCCATCGATTTTCATTGCTTCATTGAGACCTTTTCAAGTTCTTTGTTGCTCCCACTATTGTAGGTTTACTATTAACATAAACAATCAATCGAAAAGAAAAACGTACAGCGAAAGATTGTTGTATTCTAGCATGGTGTTGGTGTCGCATGAGTCCAACTGTGACCGAAGTGACTGCTCACTCCTTAACCTCTAATATTTCGAGCATATGAACTCGTAAAAACAGATTAGGGCAAAAAAGATAATAGTAATAAAATGATTCCTACCTCAAGGGAAATCAATCAATAAGCCATATCAATCACTTCAAACCCTAAATTATTACTTGAAATTTGGCCAGTGAACCTACTAGTCTCTCTTTTAATACCGAAAAGGGGTTATGAAACAAATTATAAAACAAATTCAACACCAACACAAGTGAATCATGGTGTTGTGCTGAAGCCCCAGTCAAAAAAAATCGACATATACAATAATAACCCAACAATTTTTACATAGTACGAACGGGAATTATGATTTTTGTTTACGTGATGCAAACAACGAGTGAGCAAACATATATTCAATTAGAAAAATCAAAAATCGTACAAGAAAAATGAAGAGAAATTATGGAAGAAGGTAAAATCAGACTTACAAGATAAGAAGGACTCAGCTTCGACCTCAGTGAAGATTCAACCTGCTCCTTCGTCACCCCCATTTGATTTCCAACGATTTTCTCAATTTGGGTGAAGACCTTGTTTTTAGGGTTCCGATTTGGGCGGAGATGACATCGTACTGTCAAACGAGGGAGGTTTTTTCCAAAAGCATCGGCGATTTTGAAGTACTTGCTCTCGTATTAGTTGAGAAGAAGGCAGCAGTGGCGGCGGATGAAGCCAAGAAGACCACCGCAATAGCGGCGGCAGTGGCGGCAGATGAAGCCAAGAAGACCACCGCAACGGCGGTGACGGCAGATGAAGACATGGCAAAGAATTTTAAGAGAAATACAAATAGGTGGAATACATATGAGACCTCCATTTTATAAAAGTGTTATTTTGAACCCCTTACCGTTAACATAATTTTCTTATCGTTAGAAAAATTCACGCATAGGGGCCCACATAGTCCATGTCACCACTCCGTTAATGAAATTGGATGTCCAATTAACCGCAAAGGTCACATTGGACTCAAATAGTGAGTACACTGGTCAATTTTAGGATATTAAGAGTACGAGGTGAAATCGGTTACTAAATGATAGTACATTGGTTATTTTTATAATTTTCCCTAAAATCGTCAACCCAAACACGTCCTATGTCCTATGTGACTTGATTTGTAGTTTTTTTTTGGGTAAACTCCACAAATGATCCCTAAACTTTTTGGGTTTTTTGGGATTGGTCCTTGTATTGAAATTTGAAAAAATTAAATCATTGTACTTTTCAATTTTTTGCAATTGGTCCTTCCGTCCAATTCTGTTAATTTTTTGCCGTTAGTCACGTGATTTTGTCCAAGGGTAAAATAGTCATTTCCTTTTAAAAAGTACAGAGACCATTTGTGCAATTTGGTGATAGAGATAGAGTCATTTCTAAAATATTTATATCTTTTCTTTAAAAAAATATTAAAAAACGTTAGATTCTTTTTTTTTTTGACTTTTTAAATTTTTGTTATTTATATCTTTTTCTAAAATATTTATATCTTTTTCTCTATTTTTTTGTTATTTTTTCTCAATTATAAAAAAATAAAAAAAAATACTAAATTGAAAAGCCAAATACACTTAATGTAATTTCTAACTCATTACATTCTTTCCCATTTGAAATAAAAATATAGGAAAACTTTGGTATCACTCCTTTCATTTCTAAATAATTGTCATATTTAATCAACATGCGGATTAAATAAATAAGAGTAACTTTTTATAAATAATGATGTATTATTTAGTTTATTTTAAAGTAAAAAAAAATGACGTGGGCCAAAATTTCACCCAAAAGATCTGGAAAAGACCAAGTATCTGGTTGACTCTATGGTTGGGTGGCTACGCTTTTGTAAGCAATCTCATTCAAGATAGAGCTTAATGAGCCCCAAAAAAATAGGTAAGCTGGACCCACAAAATTTAAATTGTATCACTTTATGGTGCCACCGGTCGGCAATGCACAATTGAAGCCATCTCTTGCCACGATTCTGAAAATCTCACATCCACCCGTAATTTTTAAATTTTCAACTCTTTTAGCTCAGTCTCAGTGTTTAGGTATGATTTTACACTTATCGATTGGATAATTTTCAATACATAGTTACCAATTTATAGTATTAGATCTATGTTTGTACTTGTTGGAATTTATATTGATCCATCTATGAATATATTTGTTGGAATTTTTACTATTGAATTCTAAATAACCCAAAATCCATAACGAGGGAAAAAAGAAGTCTTTACGACCGACCTTCTTATATATACACGCTCCAAATGGTGCTCGAATCAGACATCTCTCCTTTTCAATTTACTCTCTCTTTTAACACGCATTCTCGCACCGAAATAAATTTGTAGGGCAACCCTCTACCTAGTCGAGCATCTCTTTTCTTACTTGGAGGTCACTCAAGTCATACACCAAGCCCAAATATTCATTCATGCACATTCCATTTAGGTCCTCATCCAAATTTCTACATCATCAAATTCACATTTATATTCATCGAAAACACGAGTTGTGAAGATTTTCAATGTGTAGTGTAGCTAACAATTTATACCGTCGTTGGTTCCAAAAAAAAAAAATTATACCATTAAATTTGTGTTTGTACTTGTTGTACTTACAAGTTTGGGTGTGTCGATTTTCAGTATGTAACTACAAATTTATACTGTTTAATTTATAATACTAGTATTTTTTTCTTTTGTACAAGTTTGATTTTGGTGGGTTTAGACAACTGCAGTTTTACACTTTCTCTTTGATCCCATATCGTTCTTACTTTTTTTTAACTATTACAAACAAAAAAAATTCAAAATTTTAAACTTAAAACACACTATAACAATAGTTATTTGAGGTCATCACTCAGTTTATGGATACTAATTTTGATTTTTGAAACATAATTTTCACCATTAATTGCTTTGCCAGTTTCATTGCCGGGGTACAACATAAAATAAAATTAAAAAAGTAACAAATCATAAGGATTAAATAAGATTTCTAAACAAACAGAAATATACTCAACAAAAAAGGTGATAAAAATATATATTGAAGTATTTTCATTAATATCATATACTTCAATTTCCCTGATAGTTACAAACCCAATTACAACTTTCTATATATTCCCTAACCTTTTCAGGCTTACAAAAAAAAAAAAAGGCTAGTTCTTTATCCAATAAAAAGAACCAACTCCAATCGAAACCCAAACACCCCAAGAAATAAATTGTTTCAAGGAAAAAAAAAAAAAAAAAACTTAAATCCACCAAAAGGTTCAGTCTAAGCGGCAGATGGAGCAGTAACATAGTGAACGATACCGTTGTCGGTCAACACCGGTTTCCTAGCGCCACCATCAACGGAAACCGCCGCCGTTACGCCACCAGTAGCCATCCTCCAGTAATCCAACGTCTCATCATTATAAATATCCCACCACTTCTTCACCAGCATCTTGATGTCCTCCCTATCCATGTTCTCCTCTTCTCCAGTGTACCTCCACGGCTTTGACCCGGCGGCGCAGTAGTGAACAACCTTGACTTTTTCAAGCTGAATATTCTCCGGGTGGCGCCACAACATCGCTAGAACCAAGTTGTAGTCCGAAGGGATAGGCTTGTAAATATCCCTAAAGAACATGTTCAAAAAGTCTTGTTCCGCAAATGAAGTGGGCTCGGTTACTTTGACCGTCTCGAGGAGGTCATGGTACGTGGACAGATTGGGCTCGTAAACAAACATCCCAGCATTGAAGTAGAGTGGGGGCTTTGGGCCCAAAGTTTCAGGCCACTGGACCTTGTTTGGGCTCTGCTGGCAGTACCCAATTTTGTACTGTGGGCTGTGGCTCCACGTCTTCTCGCAGAAACAGTCCATCACTGCGTAGAAGTAGCCACTTGGCAAGTCAAAGAGATGGTCAATGTTTTCGAACACTTGAATGTCCCCGTCTAAGTATATCATCTTGCTATACTCCACAAACTGCAAATATCCAAATTTACAAAATCCATTAATCAATGGTATTCAATATGTTCGAGATAAGATATAAAGGTTAATCTAGCGGATAAGATTATAAAACCAAACAAAAAGTAATATTACCAAAAAGCCCCTGACTATTAAAAGATTTGATGTAACGTAAAAACATACCTCCCAGATACGGAGTTTGGAGTAATTGATGACGTAATAAGCCATAGCGAATTTGGTTTGGTTGGCCGGAGGGTAAACGGGCTCAATCTCACGAACAATACATCCCTGAGACACCAGTATACGGCGGTGTTCCTCCGGAACGTCCGGGAGGACGGCCACCACAAGTGGGTAAGCGCTTCTGACCTTTCGTAACCCTTTAGCCAAACCGACGACGCCTTTCCAATAGTCACCGGTTCCAGCCAAGAACGTAACATAGGCACGGCTAGACAAGCTAGCAGCCTTAACTAGACCAGTGGCAGGGCTGGTTGCAACATGGGGAGCCATTGTTGATATGATTGATTGATCAAAGAAAGAAGAATTCAAGAGCGAGCGAGAGAGAGAGAGAATTGCTTCTTCAAAGAAAGGAAAGGAGAGTGGTAGTTCTGTAAGTTGAGTGATTTGGAACTGAGCGGGGTAAGGGGTGTTTATATAGGATTTTGTGGGTGATTTAAGGAAAGATTTTCTATTAGGGAATTGAAAATTACGTGGAGGAAACCAGGAGGGCCATGTAGGATGTCAGGTTTTACGACGTCGTGTATGGTTAAGATGATGTCGTTTTCGGGTTTTCTTGTGTAACGTGATCGCAGTGTACGTGTTATCATGGCGGTTAATTTTCCATTTATTAATCGAAAGAGAAATTTCCGGAAATGGCCGGTGCAAGTAAATGGGTAGGGCTAGTAAATGAAGTAGGATCTACTAGAAGATTCTCCCTGGTCCCACACCCATTGTTTCTCTTCCTTACAAACTCAACCCTCAATTTCGCCATAAATACGACCTTCAAATGATATGCTAGAGTAGAGTATTCCCTTATTGTCTACTTATATATTCCCTTATTGTCGACTTATTCAAATGATATGGTATAGTAATGTCCTTTTGAACATTTGAGTACTAAGGTTTATATACTAAGATACTCCCACTCCCTCTCCGCCTAAATAATTATTCTGTTTTTGTTTTTGTCCATTATAAAAAAATTGTCTTATTTTTAACTTTTTTTTTAGAAAATAATTTTATCATTTTATTCTCAGGTTTTTTATATGCCCATAATTTTTTTAAAAATATATATAATAGATAAATATTTATAATAAATTAATTAATTTTTTTAATCGATATACCCAATTAATAGGGTAATAATTTAGAAAAAAAGCGAGTATATTTTAAATGACATATATGGCATGCCACAAACGAGGATCCATGTCCGACATGATCTCAACAAGGAGGACACCTAATCAATTACGCTTATTTCACATATAAAATTGTAGGGATGGAAGTCAATGCCGACCTTCGCCACCGCTTGACCACCGATTGTGTCAATGTCTCAGTGATAGATTTGTCATGTGAGTAATTCTATATTGATTTTAACACTAAGGTTTTAATATATTATATAAATTTTCTCATTATTATTACCCGTATCCATTATGATCTTTTTTCTTGAAAGTGATAGAATAATGTAGTAGCAATTAAGGCTTCTTTTGTTTCATGATTTTTATTTCCTTTTTTGTAAATATTGTTTGCATTTCTTTTTAATGTTTGGTAATCTTCATATTTAATCTTCTCATGCTACACTTTTTTCTCTTTTTCTTAGGACTTATAACATATTCCTATTATTAGTAAATCTACATTTTTCTATATTTGTAATTTTAATAGCATTGAAAGCATCCATATTTTTCTTAAATCATAGTTATGTTTTTTCTATTTTTATGCAAATAAAATCTTTGCTACATCTGCTCATTTTGCCAACCAAACCATTTGAAAATATTTTCAGACTAATGTTCAAGCAATATACCTAACAGTCGGAAGTAGATTAATGTCTTCATTTTTTAGAAATTATTTTTTGAAAGTCATTTTCTCGAAACAAACGAATTAAGCATAAGAAATGATTTAGCTAGATTGTGATGAAACTCTATGGAATCCTTCGGAATATTACTAAAGACCTACTTGCCACCTAGTATTGACGATCTAACAAGAGCCATTTCCACAAAAGAGGTGACGACCCGGAGCCCTCTTACACGGGGAGCCAACCCCTGAGGGATCAGGATGCAGCGAGCAGGCCTTGCCTATTTGTCCATCTCACAGGTGTCCAGGAGACGTAGCCACGTGGCAGAGTAGTGTCGTTGGCCGGACGTGCTCAACGGTTACCCCCACAACGCCAGGAGTTATTCTCATTACACGTCGGTTATGCCCACCGTTACTACCATTATGGCAAACAGTTAATGCGAGTCCCTATATAAGTCTTGGACCAATTCCAAGCCAAGGTACGCACACTTTTACTAGCAAATACATTCTGCCGAATTGAGATTTGAGCCATACACTTACTCTCACACCGGAGTGCCTTTGCAGAGCAATCCCCTGCATTCACCTAGTGTTTTCTCTCTTGTTTGGTAGGTTGAACAAAGTCCAGATATCCATATTCACTCCCGGAGCAACCCACGACATTCTGTGTAGCATCAGAATCATACTCAAATTCGTAAATAATTATGGTATAATAGATTATGTTACTACTCCCTCCAATCCAGGCAAAGAGTTCACTTTCTTTTTTTAGAAATTAACATGTGACTAAATCAAATCAAAATTTTACATAATTTATGTGACGCCCCGACCCGAATTCCAATGCGAAAACCCAAGTCGACGCGCCAAAACAACAAGCAATTAACGACAACAATTATTAAAAGCACGTGGCGCAACATTTCGTACGCACCACAAAACCCATTTTCACAAAAACTTTGATAATATAAAGTCAATCATCGGCGACGTTACAGCCGGAACCCAACTAATAAAATACGATTATAAGTTTGAAGAGACATCTTTAATAATATTAACTACCTCGGCCACAACATGCCGGAACCAACATATACAAAAACCACGAGCTACGACATGCTCGGGAAAATAACCACATTAGACATAAACTAGAATATACGAGCTCGACATACACGTGTCGGCTACCAAAAGAATAAGGGATACAAACAGAGTATCGACACCTCCCAAGTAAAGTCTACATGACTTTACTTAACCATTCGTCCTCGCCAAAAGAATTATCTATCACAAATAACAAAAGAGCTCTAAGACTAAACAAAAGACCACCTGCGAGCTAAGTGATAGTACTACTCGGCCTCACCGCGAGCTTCCCGCTGGCTCGGATCTAAGGAAAACAATTAAACAACAAACGGGGTGAGTCGAAACTCAATAAGTTACTAAATGCAACTACATGTCATGGCATAATGCTCAACGATAATCTTAACATTGCAATACATTTTTATATCACAATCAACATATACCTCATCTTGATATATACACATAACACATCTCAATGAGCACCTTGATGTTCACATAAGTACTCAAAATAAACCAGGTTATAAAGGATATGATATTTCTTTATCCGTTCTTTGCGTTGCTCCTGCAATACACAAAATAACCAAAAGTGCCTCGATACTCGTGTGTGTAGTATCGACGTCCCGATTAATACCATCGAGTTCAATCTAGCAAACCAAAGCCATGCGTATTGCTACAACATTGGGGCTACTTCTCAGCGTGGCCAAGAAGAGGGTGTGTGCAACTCCGTGCGGCGACTTATGGCGATCACAAACGTTAATTTGTGAAGACCATAGGTCGTCCTACCTTACTCAACCACGACGCCACTGGACTTACACCATGCACAAATAGATGTTCTTAATCATCTAATGCAAATAACCATCAAGTTCAAAAGTAGTGAACTTGACAAATGACAAGTAGATTATTCTATTCCATCACTCATCATCATATAACAAACATGTAAACATTCGATTCAACACATTAGAGCTATACACACGTCTCTAATTTAACATATCGAAAGTACGGAGGGCTAGAATCTCGATCAATCGGACTCTAAACCTCGTAGTGATCTAATATGTTGTTCGGGAGTCATAATCTTCCCTAAATTCTATTTCTGAGTCATTACTAAAGTTTGCTAAATTAGGGTTTCAATGCTATGTGCAAGACCACCCATTTTCAAGTCTCAAGTGCTTTCTTTGTTCAAATCCTAACATTTATAAGCCAACCTTTGTTCATTAACAACATCCAACACATACTCATATAACAAGCACAATGTACCCATCTCAACCTAGAGATTTGTACATAAGAACAACATATAAAACAAGTTATAACATAATATTGATGATCTAACATACATTGAAGCTTAAAGCATTCAAAGGGGTTTAGTAACTTACCTTGTGACGAAAATCAAAGCAACTAAAATGAAATCAAGACCTTCTAAGATGATCTCTAGTCCGTAGCAACACAATGGTGGTCTCGGATCGAAGATCGGATGGTTAGATCTTTGGGAACACACTCACACACACTATTCTCACTATGTCTCCCACACACAAGCTCTCAAGCAACAATGGAGGATTTGGAGGGAAGAATGGAGAGAAATTGAAGCCTCTCCACTCATATTTGGGTGTAAAATTCAGATTTGGAAAAGGGTAGTGAGGTGGCTCAAGGAGAGCCACTCAAATTATAAGTTTGGGGTGAAATTGTCATTTCCGAAAACGAGTTTTGAACCGGCGGGCCAAAGCGATCGCTCTCCCTCGAACCAAGGCGATCGCCCTTCCTCGGGAACAAAGCGATCGCCTGTCTCAAACAAAGCGATCGCTTGTACCCTAGTTTTCGAAGCCAAAGTTTCGGAAACAAAGCGATCGCCTCTCCCAAAACAGCGATCGCTTTGTCTCCAGTATGAAAATCACTGGATACAAAGCTATAATAAGTCATCAAAGTCACCCCAAATCATTTTGGTAAATATTACAAGTATTTTTAAGCTAAAAATACCCTACAAACTACGCAACCAAAGCTCATATACTATCATGGCATTGTACACGTGCTAACACAACATATAATCATGCAATAATTCATAAAACACACATAAAGACACGTATTTCATGCATAAGAGGATCCGGGCGTTACACCTCTCCTCCTTAAAAGAATTTAGTCCCTAAATTCCTTACCATGTTCATCAAAAGATGAGGGTATCTCTCACGCATATCGGCCTCGGTTTCCCAAGTAGCTTCCTCGATGTCGTGATTCCTCCAAAGGACTTTAACTAGGGGAATCCGTTTGGTTCGCAAGGTTTGTTCCTTGGTGTCGAGAATCTTTACCGGTTGCTCGACATATGATAGATCGGGTTCAAAAGTAATCTCCTCATATTCTAACACATGTGAGTCGTCCTTCATGTACTTAGAAGCATAGACACGTGAAACACGTTATGGATTTCCGACAACGAAGGCGGCAACGCAATTCTATATGCTAATGTCCCCACTTTCTCGAGAATCTCAAACGGGCCAATATACCTCGGTGACAATTTCCCTTTCTTACCGAACCTCTTAGTACCTCTACGTGGCGATACTTTAAGAAACACATAATCCCTACACGAAACTCGAGATCTCGTCTCCGATTATCGGCATAGCTTTTCTGTCGACTCTGTGCGTAAGTAGTCTATCCCGAATAATCTTCACACTCTCAACCGACTGTTGTACTAACTCCGAACCCCAAATTTTTGCCTCACCGACTTCGTCCCAACAAATTGGCGATCTACACTTCCGCCCATACAAAGCCTCGTACGGTGCCATCTCAATACTTGCTTGGAAACTATTGTTATAGGCAAACTCCGCTAGAGGTAAATGAGTATCCCAACTTCCTCTAAAGTCTACCGTGCATGCACGCAACATATCCTCAAGTACTTGAATTAATCTCTCCGATTGTCCATCCGACGAGGGTGAAAGGCCGTACTAAAGTTCAATTTCGTCCCCATAGCCTCTGTAATGCCTGCCAAAACCTCGATGTAAACCTCGGATCTCGGTCCGACACAATACTCACTGGCACTCCGTGCAACCTCACTATCTCTTGAATATACAACGCCGCTAGCTGGCTCAACGAATATGTTATCGCAATAGGAATAAAGTGTGCCGATTTTGTCAACCTATCCACGATAACCCAAACGGCATCAAATCCTCGACGAGTACGGGGTAATCCTGTCACGAAATCCATCGTGATGTGCTCCCACTTCCACTCGGGAATCTCTAGGGGTTGCAACAAACCTGCTGGCCTCGATGCTCGGCCTTTACTGTTGACAAGTCAAACATTTCGAAACATACTCCGCAATTTCACGTTTCATCCCACTCCACCAAAACTGTTTCTTCAAATCCCTATACATTTTGGTACTCCCCGGATGTATAGTATACTTTGCCTTATGGGCCTCATCGAGAACTTGTCGTTTAACCACCTCATTCGAAGGAACGCAAACTCTTCCCCGAAATGTAAGAATTCCATCACTGTTTATCGCAAAGTCGGGTGTCTTTCCTCGCCCAACTCACCAATTATCTTAACAATTTACGGGTCATCAACTTGAGCCTCTTTAATCTGTTGAAACAAAACGGTGTAGCTCGAATATTCGCAAAGATTACTCCCGTTCCGTCTCGGAAGGACTCCAATCTCGCAGATCCTCCAACATCTTCCATTCTCGAACCATTAAGCAAGAGACATACGTCTTTCTACTCAATGCGTCCGCTACAACATTCGCTTTCCGGGATGATAAAGGATCGTACCATGGTCTTTCAATTTCTCCATCCACCTACGTTGTCTCATGTTCAATTCCTTTTGTGAGAAAAGGTACCTCAAACTCTTGTGATCCGTGAAGACCTCAAACTTCGCTCCGTATAGGTAATGCTTCCACTTATGCAACGCAAACATAATCGCAGCCAACTCCAAATCATGAGTGGGGTAATTCGTTCGGAAGTTGTCAATTTCTTGAAGCATACGCAATAACCTTTCCATTCCGCATAAGCACACAACCCAAACCCTCCTTCGAGGCGTCGCTATACACCACGAAGTTGTCACCTCCACTAGGCAACGTCAAGATAGGAGATGTCGTCAAGCGTCTTTTCAACTCTTGAAAACTAGACTCACATTTCTCATCCCACGCAAACGGTGTCGTTTTCTTCGTCAAATTCGTCGAGGCGTAGCAATCTTGGAAAATCCTCAATGAATCTCCGATAGTACCCGCCAATCCCAAGAAACTACGAACCTCGGTAGCGTACTCGGTGTTTTCCACTTTGTCACTGCTTCCACTTTAGATGGATCAACCGCTATCCCATCTTTCGAAACCACATGACCCAAAAATGATACCTTCTCAACCGAAGGCACACTTGCTAAACTTAGCGTACAAGCTTTCTCCCGAGAACCGATAATACTACCCTCAAGTGCTCATGTTCTTCCCGTGATTTAGAGTACACAAGTATATCGTCGATGAAAACCACCACGAAGCAATCCGGATATTGATGAAACACACGATTCATCAAATCCATAAATACCGCCGGTGCGTTTGTCAATCAAACGGCATCACTACAAATTCATAATGCCCATATCTCGTGCGAAAAGCGTTTTAGGAATGTCTTCCGCTCGAACTTTCAACCGATGATACCCACTCCTCAAGTCCAACTTGGAATACACAACCGACCCTTGCAATTGGTCGAATAAATCATCGATGTGGGGTAAAGGGTACTTGTTCTTGATTGTCACCGATTCAACCGTCGTAATCGATGCACAATCTCAAAGTACCATCCTTCTTCCTCACGAATAAAGCGGTGCACCCCAAGGTGATACGCTTGGTCTAATGAACTCCTATCAAGAAGTTCTTGTAATGTTCCTTCAATTCTTTCAACTCGCGGGTGCCATTCTATAAGGGGCTTTAGAAATAGGGGTCCCTGTAATAGCTCAATACAAAACTCTACTTCCTATCGGGAGGCATGTCATAGTCGGTCGAAAACACGTCGGAAATTCACAAACTACGGGACTTCCTCTAACTTTGGTGTGGAAATACTCTTGTCTACCACACACGCCAAATAACCGCACACCCACGTGACAACAACTTTCTAGCCCTCAAGGCCGAAATAACATGTATACTACTCTTGACAAACATCACCCACAAATACAAACTCGGGAACACCCGGCATAGCAAAAGTAACTTTCTTACTATGGCAATCAACTAAAGCATGATAAACACACAACCAATCCATGCCAAGTATCACATCAAAATCACGTATGGGCGAACAACCAAATCGGCATGCAAAGTGTGATCACCTATCGGTATGTCACAAGCTCGGTATACTTCCGAAGCCAACATATGCTCCCAACGGGTAGACACCTCAAGCACAAAAGGTAATGATTGGGTAATACACACAAATTTTTCACAAAATGAGATGCAACATATGAATGCGATGAGCCGGGATCTATGAGAACTCGTGCTCTACTACCGAAAAGAAAGACTACCTCCTATCACGGACGTAGACTCGGCACTCCCCGTTGGTCGAGCGAAAACACGACCCGAACCTTGGGCCTACCGTCGTCTCTCTTCGTACCACTAGACGGCCGACTCGCACTCCCGACCGACTACCCTTCGCCTTAGGGCAATCCTCTTCATGTGACCAACCTCTTTACGAGTAGCATTGGCCCGACCTATTACTCCCCTTACTATAGCATGTCTCCTCCGAATGCCCCAGCTTCCCACAATAGTTACAAGTCAAGGGAGCACCTCGTTGCCCCTGAGAAGAAGAAGTATTGCTCCCTCGTCCGCCCGACTGTTGTCTCGATTGTCCATCGGAAGGTGCCCTATTCTGGTTTCCCTTGCGATTGTTGTTGTTGCTGTTACCCCTGTTACCTGAACCTTGTCCACGCCCATAGAACTGCGAAGACTGTTGAGAATTCGCATTCATTCTCCCCTTATGCTCCTCAATGTCACTTTCAATCCCATATGCCCGGTCCACTGCACTACGGTAATCTAGCCGCAGTGATGATCTGTTTCGTACTCGGTCTTGACCCCTTAATAAACTTGTGTCTTCCTAGCCTCGTTCGGAACCAAGTGGGTACAATAGCGTGCCAACTCGGTGAACTTAGCCGAATCGAGCCACGGACATGCTACCTTGCTCAAGATCATAAAATTCCCTCTCTCTCTTCTCCCGAACTACCGCTGGGATGTACCGGGCCTTGAATTCCCTCAAGAAGTTAGGCCAAGTGTGAGGTGCTCTCTGCAAATCCCAGCTCTCTGTAGCACTTGCCACCGCTCTGCCGCTCCTCTAGCTTGAACACCGCTAGAGTGACCTTCTCATCATCGGCAACCCGGAGCCGCAAATATCTTCACGATGTGCTCGATCCACAACTCGCTTTAGTGGCATCGGGCTCTCCCGAAAAGTTCGGGGTTTCATCTTTAAGAACCTCTCAAGTGTGGTTGTGTTGTTCCTCGGTCTTGCCTCCGGTTCCAATACTATTACTTCGGTTGTGGTGCCCCCACCTCCGGTTGTGGTGCCTCTACCTCGGGTTGCGGCCTTGCCCCGCATTCATCCGCCGAGTCATCTCATTCATCAACTCGAGCATCCTACGGTACATGTTTGCCATATCCTCATTTTGGTTTTCCTGGTTCTGGTCGGGAATCATTACGAGGACGGTTGACATTCCCTCCTCATCGCCCTCCGCATTCGCACCGGCCTACGGTACTCGCTCCGTTCCTAGTTTCCACCATTATGACCTACACACATCACTCGACGTTAGGATTCTCAACAATAAACCATACCCACCTAGGCCAGGGAACCTATCCTGGCGACAGCAAAACTATTGCTCTGATACCAACTGTGACGCCCCGACCCGAATTCCAATGCGAAATCCCAAGTCGACGCGCCAAAACAACAAGCAATTAACGACAACAATTATTAAAAGCACGTGGCGCAACATTTCGTACGCACCACAAAACCCATTTTCACAAAAACTTTGATAATATAAAGTCAATCATCGGCGACGTTACAGCCGGAACCCAACTAATAAAATACGATTATAAGTTTGAAGAGACATCTTTAATAATATTAACTACCTCGGCCACAACATGCCGGAACCAACATATACAAAAACCACGAGCTACGACATGCTCGGAAAAATAACCACATTAGACATAAACTAGAATATACGAGCTCGACATACACGTGTCGGCTACCAAAAGAATAAGGGATACAAACAGTATCGACACTCCCAAGTAAAGTCTACATGACTTTACTTAACCATTCGTCCTCGCCAAAAGAATTATCTATCACAAATAACAAAAGAGCTCTAAGACTAAACAAAAGACCACCTGCGAGCTAAGTGATAGTACTACTCGGCCTCACCGCGAGCTTCCCGCCTGGCTCGGATCTAAGGAAAACAATTAAACAACAAACGGGGTGAGTCGAAACTCAATAAGTTACTAAATGCAACTACATGTCATGGCATAATGCTCAACGATAATCTTAACATTGCAATACATTTTTATATCACAATCAACATATACCTCATCTTGATATATACACATAACACATCTCAATGAGCACCTTGATGTTCACATAAGTACTCAAAATAAACCAGGTTATAAAGGATATGATATTTCTTTATCCGTTCTTTGCGTTGCTCCTGCAATACACAAAATAACCAAAAGTGCCTCGATACTCGTGTGTGTAGTATCGACGTCCCCGATTAATACCATCGAGTTCAATCTAGCAAACCAAAGCCATGCGTATTGCTACAACATTGGGGCTACTTCTCAACGTGGCCAACGAAGAGGGTGTGTGCAACTCCGTACGGCGACTTATGGCGATCACAAACGTTAATTTGTGAAGACCATAGGTCGTCCTACCTTACTCAACCACGACGCCAGCTGGACTTACACCATGCACAAATAGATGTTCTTAATCATCTAATGCAAATAACCATCAAGTTCAAAAGTAGTGAACTTGACAAATGACAAGTAGATTATTCTATTCCATCACTCATCATCATATAACAAACATGTAAACATTCGATTCAACACATTAGAGCTATACACACGTCTCTAATTTAACAGTATCGAAAGTACGGAGGGCTAGAATCTCGATCAATCGGACTCTAAACCTCGTAGTGATCTAATATGTTGTTCGGGGAGTCATAATCTTCCCTAAATTCTATTTCTCGGAGTCATTACTAAAGTTTGCTAAATTAGGGTTTCAATGCTAAGTGCAAGACCACCCATTTTCAAGTCTCAAGTGCTTTCTTTGTTCAAATCCTAACATTTATAAGCCAACCTTTGTTCATTAACAACATCCAACACATACTCATATAACAAGCACAATGTACCCATCTCAACCTAGAGATTTGTACATAAGAACAACATATAAAACAAGTTATAACATAATATTGATGATCTAACATACATTGAAGCTTAAAGCATTCAAAGGGGGTTTAGTAACTTACCTTGTGACGAAAATCAAAGCAACTAAAATGAAATCAAGACCTTCTAAGATGATCTCCTAGTCCGTAGCAACACAATGGTGGTCTCGGATCGAAGATCGGATGGTTAGATCTTTGGGAACACACTCACACACACTATTCTCACTATGTCTCCCACACACAAGCTCTCAAGCAACAATGGAGGATTTGGAGGGAAGAATGGAGAGAAATTGAAGCCTCTCCACTCATATTTGGGTGTAAAATTCAGATTTGGAAAAGGGTAGTGAGGTGGCTCAAGGAGAGCCACTCAAATTATAAGTTTGGGGGTGAAATTGTCATTTCCGGAAAACAGAGTTTTGAACCAGCGGGCCAAAGCGATCGCTCTCCCTCGAACCAAGGCGATCGCCCTTCCCTCTGGGAACAAAGCGATCGCCCTGTCTCAAACAAAGCGATCGCTTGGTACCCTAGTTTTCGAAGCCAAAGTTTCTGGAAACAAAGCGATCGCCTCTCCCAAAAACAGCGATCGCTTTGTCTCCGATGAAAATCACCGGATACAAAGCTATAATAAGTCATCAAAGTCACCCCAAATCATTTTGGTAAATATTACAAGTATTTTTAAGCTAAAAATACCCTACAAACTACGCAACCAAAGCTCATATACTATCATGGCATTGTACACGTGCTAACACAACATATAATCATGCAATAATTCATAAAACACACATAAAGACACGTATTTCATGCATAAGAGGATCCGGGCGTTACAATTTACTTATATTTTAGAAAATAAAATTTCATTAATTAAAAACTACCTTAAAAATACTATGGATTACAACTTTCATAATTTTGTAAAAACAACTAAATTGGGTAAATTATTGGTCAAACTTTAACTAAATTGACAAAAAAAATTAAAAGTGGACTCTTTACATGGAACGGAGGAGTACTTACTAACATGGATCATTCTTCCTCCAAATTAAAATTGGCAAGATTTTTTATCCTGCGTTTTCATTCTTTACAAGGGATTTAATTACATTTTGTTTTCCTATTATGATTTGGAAACGTGCCTTCTCTTCGTCGCACCCATAGTTAGTAAAATCAGTGACAATTATCTTAGGTTAAAAGTTATGTACAAGTTTAATATTTTCTTTTCAAATTTACTGACGAATGTTCAGTATAAAAAGACATTAACCGTAAAAATACTTTTGTACGTTTGCATGGACATAGTACAAATTCTAGTAAAATATTAGAGATTAAAAATACATCACATTTTATATAGATATCGTTATATATTCATACTCTTTCTGTTTAAATAAATTAATATTTTCACACATATATACATTCTAATATACTTATTATTTTTATATAGAAGTACTTGTTTTTAATTAAAAAAAAAAGGCTTAATAGCCAAATAGAAGCATGATTAACAGATACACCTTTATGCATGTATTTTTAAATTATTGAAAAAATAATATTTTCCAGATTTTTCATAATTACTATTTCTATTTTAAAATAAATTAGTTGAACTAGTGAAATTATTTCAAAGTTTTGTATATGATGAAGTTTTATATTTAAAGTACAATAAAGTCAAAGATTATTGTGCATATCTTACAGATCAATCTAAAAGTATTATTATTATTTATTAAATTAAAAAAATCAATAGCTACGATCAAATCTACCCTATGGGTCCTAAGAGATGATCTACAACTTGACTACAACCAATTACTGAATTAAATTTAATCTGTAAATAATAAAGGTCATATTTTGCAATTTTTTTGCATGTCTATTACGTAGGAATAACAATGGGTGGTTTGGGAATAGGTATACCGAGTATTATATCTATTTCTCAATTTAATTTCACTCTCCATACGTATTTAAATTGTTCCTCCATATTCATACTCTACGAGCTACAATTACTCTGAAAATCGCTACGCGGACTTGTTTAAATTTTTTCAACTACTAAAATCCATGTTTAAACAATGATAACATTAAAATAATACTAAAAAAAAAAAGGTTCAACGTGCAAGCTCATAAAACTTGATAAAAAGACTATATCTATCCATAGAATCTTTTTTTTTTTTTTTATTGAAAGAGAAAATCCATAGAACCTCATTGTATATAATCAAAGTTCAACAAAAACTAAAAGTAAGACATACCTAACTAATAGCTATAGCTGTACATAGTAGCGGACCAAAGTTTTTCGGAAAGGGAAAGTCGAAAAAGTATTGTAACAATGAACAAAATCTAAGTAAATAAATAAAAATTTAATCAAGAATACGATATATTAAAATGATAAACACAAATCAACATGTATCATTTATTCCAAATTAGCCTCTAGCGATCTACATTTAAATTTCAAGAGGTACGGGATGGTTTGAGAAAAGTTAAATTTATTTATATAATTTTTAATTATTAATTTATTTTTTTAGCATAAACGGTTGAGAGAGACAGAGAAATTATTTATAAATTAAAAGAAGCTTTTTTATAGATGATTAAAGCGGTCTCCACAAAATAGGTAGAGGTCATCCAAGGAGTTAGTTGAAAGAGTAATGCGCATATTAATTCAGTTGGACTTTTATAGCACGTTTTTTTTTTTGGATATATTATACTCTTTCAAATTTAGGTAAAAAATTATTATTTTATTTTAAAATATTTTATATAAAGAGTTCATTTTTAAAATTATACCTATAATATTTATAATTTTATCACTTTATCATTTACATGTGGTATAAACATATTACCTCCGTCCCAAAATAATTGTTATTTTAACAATTTGCACACAGATTAAAGAAGTTTTCAAGAAGAGTGATTTAGCCTTATTTAAGTTTATTTATTGTAGATAAGTTGTAGGGTTATTTTTCTTTTTTTTCTTACCAACTCTCTTTAATAAGAGTAATAAATAAGGATAATTTTGGTAAAATATGATCAAATATTTCTTGAAATGCTATAACGATAATATTTTGAGATAAATTTTTTTGCTAAAACGATAATATTTTGGGACAGAGGTAGTATTAACTATGCTCAATTATTTTTATAATTATGACTGATTCTAATAATATTTATATATTTTTAAATTATTAAATTTTTTAAACTCAAATTATTTGATTGTAACGGAGGGAGTAATTCATACTCCAATTTTTACTGTTATGATTAATTATAAATTAGTTTTACATGCTCGGTCTTCAAAAAATTATTCTATAATCTTATCTTTTTATAAAAATAAAAAACTTTTTTTTAGAAAAGAAAAAAAAAACAAGATTTTGACTAACTACGTCAAGTCAAGAGTCAAGTGATAGGATAGGAGTAATTAATAAAGTATGTTGGCGTGTGAGAGGAGAAAGGTGACAGCATAGCTATTTGTGGGGTTGCCACGTTTAAGGAAGAGGACAAGATTTTGCCATATGGCACTAAAGCTTTGGAGGTTGGGCCTTGAGAGTCTAGTTGTAGTAGGTTCTTTAATCTTTTCAAATATTTCAGTTTTGTTAGTTGGGCGTAGCTAACTGTGTGTGGACTAATCTAGATATTAAGATAAGGTAGTTTAGTAGTAATTGGACTTGGTAAAACCGACACCAATCTGTTTAACCTTTTTTATAGTACTCCTAATTTGTGATTTTTTTTTTTTTGACTAATGACTGGTTTAGTACTTGGTAAGAAACGCGTGAAAGCCGTATTCGGTTGAGCCGACAAGTCTGTAAGCATCCTACGGCTGGGAAATGTTAAGGCTTTGGATGTAATATTTGAAGGCGACTCATCCACAATCCTTGGAAAATACTCTTTAGAATTTAGTCAGTTTTGAAGTATTTGTTGTACAGCGTAGTTGACTGGTTGGTACGAAGTAGCTTGCAAGTGTTTTTCTTTTTTTTTTTTTTAAATTTGTAATGAGGTATTTCTGAATAATATTAAATTTTGATTTTAAGTCATGAGAATGCAGCTGAGTTAAAATTTATTGGGAAAGTTTTACTACTCTTATAGTACTACCCGTCTCGGGAGATTAATCGTAGACTTACGTAAATAGGAATATGGTCGTTCCTATCATTTTATAGACTCGGAGCAAAGCTAAAGAAAGAGCCCTTATTTAATTACCAAATTTAATATACATACATACGTAAGTAACTTATTTGTTTCTTCATACATAAGTAACTTAAATTATAATATACTCAAGAAAATACTAAGTATAAATTATCATAATAGCATCTAATAACATGTTGCAAATATCGACAACAACAAAATTATTGAAACAGTGGCAGAAACAGATCAATAGCAGCCACAAAACAGTACTAGTTAGAGATGTTAAACGGGCTAGCCCTAACTGTTTTGGGCTAACTTTAACGGGCCACGGGCTAAACGGTTCAATTCTTTCAAGTCACTATTATTGCGAACCTAACCCTAACCCTAGTGGGCTTCAGGCTAAACGGGCCACTATCGGGCCACAACTAAAAAAATAAAAAAATGTGATGGATATTAATTTTATCTTTGTAAATATTCAAAAAAGTGGGCAGTAATTGTTATTTACAACCCATAATTTAGATAGGTTATTATGTTTTTCATAACAAATATAAATTAGATATTTTTTACATCACTGTATTTAAATTTTAACATGTTTTACCTCAAAATAAATATTAAAATAACTCTACTTAGTGGTCCCCTCCAAAAGTTTTGTTTATATTTAAGTATTTATTCACAAGAGCAAAAAAAAAATATGTAGTGCAAATGATAATGTGTTTAACTTTGGATTAGAAGGCTGTGAGTTTAATTCTCATGGTGGTTGTTTTATATATGTCCTAACTTTTTATAGCCTAATTAATATTACACGGGCTAACACTGAAACCTAACGGACTGCGGGTTAAACGGTTCGGGTAATAAAATAAAAAAAAAGATTTTATACGGGCCAAAAAAATTGAGCCTTAACCCTATTTTTTTTCTAATTTAAATGAGTCAGTCCTACAGGCTGCGACCATTTTAACGTCTCTAGTACTAACAGCAAGAAAACAGCACGATATAATATAAATCAATAACAACAAAATTAGACAAGAAAATGAACAAAAGCACATGCATGGAGTAACTAAGTTTCAAGAAAAACTAAGGGTCTTCAATTTTTTTGTTCAACTATATGTTCAATCATGTACCTGACATTCAAACAAAATCAAATAAATATTAACTAAAATATTAATCTCATGTATATTTTTTCAATTTAATTTGTTAGAGGGAGAAAAATAAATATGAAAAACGCCTTAAAAAAGCACAATTCTTAAGACTTCATTTGAATATATTACATGGAACATATTCTCGTGTGTGTGTGTGTGTGTATATATATATATATATATATATATATATATATATATATATATAATAGATAATATCATAGTCATACCAAATATATCATAAAGTTGATTATAAGTTACTCCCTCCGTTCCAGGCAAATAGTCCACTTTCCTTTTATAGAAGTCAACATAAAACTAAATCAAATAAAAAATTTACATATTTTACTTATGTTTTAAGAAATAAAATTTCATTAATTAAAAACTATCTTAATAATACTATAGATTACAACTTTAATAACTTTGTAAAAATTACTAGATTTATGTTAATTATTGATCAAACTTTAGCTTAGTTGACCAAAAAAAATCAAAAATAGACTCTTTGCCTGAAACGGAATGAGTATAAATTAAAATCTAAAATTATAAGTCTATAAAGTAAAAGAATAATTAAAACCATTTTGTTCTTTTTTTTAACTACACAAAATAACAACAAAATGTTTAGGTTTGGGTCACAGTACAAGATGTTTGGTGTACAATATTACAGTCCAAATTTTGAAGTTAAGACCCCCTATTAATCTGGCCTGGGCTGGTGGCCTTCTTGCCGTTGCCCAAGGTCGGACCTGACTAGGACATCTATGTGAAACCCAAAAAAATAAAATTAAGTTTTAGACTAATTTCTGCTCATAGAAATAAACACTCAATAGAAAATTTTACATTAACTTTGCTCGCAGAACTAAGCCTACCGCTAGTCCAAAAGAATTTTAAAAAATTGTGCCCAAATTCATTTTCATTATTATTTGTTTTCTAAAGTTTACTTTCTTTTTTTTTTGTAAACTGCTAAAGTACACTTTGATAGTTTTCTTCCTAAAATGCCCACAGCAACATTGTTGCTTCAGATTTGAGGTTTGAATTGATGTATAAATGATTTCATATTGTTAATATAGTCTTCTTTCATGTTTGAGGATCAATTCATGGAGAACACGAATTTAATCACAATTTGATCAAATTTAAATTTTCTGAGTTCATCCTGTTTTTCTTTGTTCTTGGGCTGTTTTGGCCACTTTAATCTATGTTTTAAGCTTCAAATTTGTTTAAAATCAATCTCATATTGTTATCCTAACTGAGTACTACATTTGTGCACAATTTTTCTACCAAAAAATGCTATTTTCAAGCTCCAAATCGAGCTTGACAGTGTGCTGTCCGAAAACAGAGGGAGATGTTCTTGGATTGATTTTGGGACTTTAATCTATGATTTGAGTTTGAATTTTGTATAATATCAATATCATACTGTTATAGGAAGTCTCCATGTTTGTATGTAAATTTCCCAACCAAAAACAACAATTTTGATCGATTTTCATCTTGCCAAAATTTTCTGGGTTCATGTTAGTATTTCAAGTTATAATTATTTAGTAAATGGGCATCGGGATGCATAATTTTGGGCATCGAGATGCCTGGATGCTGAATTTTGAGCATCGGGATGCCTGAGTATTTAAGGGCGAGAATTTTAGGCATCAGGATGCCTGGATGCTGAATTTTGGGCATCGAGATGCCTTAAATTAGGCATCAAAATGCCTTAATTTGGGCATCGGGATGCATAATTTGGGCATCGGAATACCTGAGTATTTAAGGGCGAGAATTTTAGGCATAGAGATGCATAATTTGGGGCATCAAGATGTCTGGATGCTGAATTTTGGGCATCAGGTTCCTTAAATTGGGCATCGCGATGCCTTTAGGTTACTAATGTGCACGTTTTTTTTCTTTCATTAATGGCATAATTGTCTTTTCGCCCAAAAAATGTCTTTTTGCCGTAAAAAAAAAAAAAACATAAGGTACTGTAGCGAATTCAAATTGTTCAAAAAAAACCGGCCTGTAATTCACCAAAAGAATTTGTACCTGAAGAGAGTCTGAACACGAGACATCCTACTAAATAGATCATTTTACACAAGAACTCAACGATAGTCAAACTACTGAATGAATTCATTGAATTCTGGTGAGTTTGAGACATCCCGCTGAATTAATCACTTTACATAAAAATTCAGTGGTGATTAAATTACTAAACTAACCCATTTGAAATTCCGGTGAGTTTGTTCACTATGCTGGGTTCACAATCGATTTTATAGCTCTAATAAAATAGAACCCGAGGTTTATAATGCCTTTTTCCTGTTAAGATTTATCTTATTTTATGTCCGTACAAAAATTAAAATACACTTGTCATAATGGTATTTTTTTGAAAAGTGGTAAACTTTAAATTAAAAAAAATCAAAGAAAAACATTAAAATATGTGTTTCTCGCCTTGATGAGCACGATTAACAGGCTTTCTAATCATTTTATGTAAGTGAAAATTATTACAAGTACTTCGCTCTACTAAATCTAGAAAAATATGTTTATCGTGCCAAATCACATTTATATATTTATTATGTCAAATCAAGAAATATAAAGATCATTTCATTTTCATTAACAAAGTGAAAGTTTAAGCTTCCTTAAATTGAACATTATTCAAAACACGAAATCAACTACTATGAAAAAAAACATTACGAATTTGTACATCAACAATTAACGTTGGTGTATAACACTAATACCCTTAATTGTTAGATAGCTAAAAACTAATTAAATGTAAGTGTGTGTAGAGAGAGAGAAAGTGAGTGCTACCCACCGATGAGAGGAGGCGTTGGTGTTTGCACACTAACGTCAAGTGTTGGTGTACAAATTTAGAATCTGAAAAGAGGGTCTATTCTTTCACATAAATTGGGACATGAACTAACAATCTATAATTGGATGAGCATTTCTATCTGACTTGGCTCAGCTCCATTATCTCAAATTCCTTAACCCACTGCTAAATATTTGTCACTTAAACACAATCAAGCACATGTTAAATCATCAATGACGTATTGAAGGAATCTAGCGATGGAGCAAAATTCATCCATAAAAGCACGATTACTAATGTTAATGAGACATATGGAACCAAATTTACCCGGACACAGTTCCTAAGCAAACAACGTGAGATTGAACTAAACTCATCAATGTAAATCCAGAGCAAAGTCAAGCCTTCAACAAGCAGAATCAACATTTATAATATGTGATCATTGCAACAAGAAATTCAACATACTGATGCAATGCTCTATTTCCCAGTGCCATTTTGAAACGAGGCTACAAGATGGAACTACTCCATGTTTTTGTTGGGAATTATGCGCATTTGACACCTACAAGTTAAATATCTAGCGTGTCTCCAATCCAGTTCAAAAAGTTGACAGGAAAAAAAAAGGGGGGGCTTAAGAAAGGAAAAGGTATAGAAAAGGAGGGAATGGTCTAGCTCTGGAGGACAAGAGTCTTGCCAAGAATCATGTCATCTGTGGTGAAATCAGCTTCTTTCCTAAATGTGCCCCTGCCGAAGTCTAGATTGTATGAGTCTGTAAGACCTTCCACCAACCCATATTCCGGTGTGAATCCAAGTACGCTCTTCGCTTTGTCCACCGACGCAAAGAAATGCTGCATTTTCATGGGCAAACATTGTAAAGACATTTCAAACATTACACACACACTTCATAATCATGGAAAGTGTTTCCCAGCTACAACACAAGTTCATCAAATGCTTACTGCCATAGACTAGTATATAAGGGAATAATATCCCTTCCATATTGTTATATATTTGTTACCATATATGTGTAATTATATTTGGTATATTCTTCCCTATTAGTTAGGTTTCCTAGTTACCTTATATTGTAACTCTTCTTCGAATCCTTATTGTATTAGGTTAACTTGTAAACCCTATAAATATGTGTTCCAATCAATGGAAAAGGCTATGCCATTATTCATAAGAATTATTATTCTCTACATGGTATCAGAGCTTTGATTCCACAAACCCTAAAAACCACCAAACTTCCGCAACCCCAAACACCACCGCCCACCACCTCCTTCTTCCTCTAAGCACCCATGGCTTCCAACATGATCATCGTCCAAGATCCCACAGACTCCTCCAAAACCTATCAACTCATCAACATCTCCAACCAAAATATCACCAAGCTCACCCCCACCACCTACCTCGCATGGAAACTTCAAGTTGAATCCACGCTTGTTGGCTATGATCTTTACAGGTTTGTTAATGGCACCTCGGTCTGCGCGCCAGCCACCCTCACCGTCAACAACGTCCAAGCACCCAACCTAGCCTACCTCCCATGGATACGACAAAACAAACTTTTGTTTGGCGCTCTTGTCGGTTTCCTCTCCACAAGCTTAGTTCCGCTTATTCAACAAGCAACTACAGCTCGGGAGGCTTGGGTCATCCTGACCAACACATATACTCACCCTACTCGCGGGCATATTAAGCAAATTAAAGACCAGCTCAAGCGAGCTACCAAAGGCTCCCAGTCGATCTCGGAGTACATGCAGTTCATCAAAAGCAAATTTGATGAACTCGCTGCCCTCGGAAAACCCCTCAACCATGAGGACCTCATAGAAATAGTCTCGGCGGCCTGGATGATGACTATCGACATATCGCCGATGCAGTTGAAGGACGGGACACTCCTATTCTTTTTGATGAACTTCATGAAAAGCTCATCAACCGCGAGCTGGAGCTGAAGCAATCCCACCTCGCCTCCACTCTCCACCCCACCACAGCTAATACTGTGATGAACAGGCAACAAGGGTCTCCTCAACCTCAGTCTCCTCGCCACCAGCAGCCCGCACAGCCTCCTCGGCATCTACAGTCGGGCAATAATGGTCCTCGCCAGCAGCGACCTTACCTCGGCAAATGTCAAGGCTGCCGACATCAAGGTCATACGGTCGCTCAGTGCCCCAGCTTTCAGCTTGTTCCGGCCTCGCCATCCAGCTCGGCTCACTCCTCGTCTACGGGCAACAAATGGCAATCGCGAGCAAACATAGCCACGACCTCGGGCAACACAACTCCGAGCTGGCTCCTCGACAATGGTGCTTCCCACCATGTCACTGGTGACCTCGACAATCTCTCTCTCCATACTCCGTACTCGGGCCCTGACGACATGGTTATTGGTGATGGCACTAGGTTACACATTGCCAATACTGGTTCTACCTCTCTCCACACACCCTCACACACCTTTCAATTGCATAATGTTCTGTTTGTACCTCGCATGAAAATAAACCTCATTTCTATCTCTCAATTCTGCACATCTAATAATGCATCTATTGAATTCTTACTCACTTCCTTTCATATGAAGGATCTACAAACAGGGACCTTGCTGCTGGAAGGACAATCTAAAGATTGTGTGTATGAATGGCCGAGCTCAATCCCTCCATGTCACCCCACTGCTTTTGCGAGCTCAAAAGTGTCTGCTTCGGACTGGCATCATCGCCTTGGTCATCTCTCTGCCCAAATCCTGAGTCATATAGAGTCTAGGTTTACTCTCGAGCATTCTCGAGATAAGTCATCCTTTTGTAATGCGTGTTTAAGTAATAAAAGTCACAAACTTCCTTTTACTTTATCTACTATTGTGTCCACCCACCCCCTTCAAATTATTTATTCTGATATTTGGACCTCGCTTATTCACTCGTTTGATAGCTTTAAATACTATGTGATCTTCGTCGATCACTACACATATTACATCTGGCTCCATCCTCTCAAAAGGAAATCCGGTGTTGCATCCATCTTTCCTCGCTTCAAAGCCCTGGTCGAAAACCACTTCAAACAAAAAATTGTCGCCCTATACTCGGATAATGGTAGCGAGTATACTGGTCTCGCCAAAACGACTGGCTTGGCCACCTACCTCGCTACTAATGACATCTCGCACCTCACCTCGCCCCCCCCCACACGCCCGAGCACAATGGCTTCTCTGAACGACGACATCGTCACATTGTCGAAACAGGCCTATCTCTACTATCCAAAGCCGCTCTTCCCCTCACCTTCTGGTCGTATGCCTTCCTCACATCCACATGTCTCATAAATCGCCTTCCCACTCCCACACTCCAAATGCTCTCTCCCTACCACAAACTCTTCGGGTCAACCCCCAACTACTTAAAGCTTCGAGCATTTAGATGTCTCTGCTATCCCTGGCTGCGACCATATACCACTCACAAGCTCGATCCTCGCTCGACTCCCTGTGTCTTCCTCGGGAATAATATCCCTTCCATATTGTTGTATATTTGTTACCATATATGTGTAATTATATTTGGTATATTCTTCCCTATTAGTTAGGTCTCCTAGTTACCTTGTATTGTAACTCTTCTCCTAATCCTTATTGTATTAGGTTAATTTGTAAACCCTATAAATATGTGTTCCAATCAATGGAAAAGGCTATGTCATTATTCATAAGAATTATTATTCTGTGCATAGTACTCCCTTTGTCCCAAAAAACTAGTCTCTCTTTCCTCTTTGGTTTGACCCAAAAAAATAGTAATTATTTTATTGCAATTTGATTAAGATACAACCAAGTGAAAGCTATAATCCTAAAAAGTTATACTTGTCAAATGGGACTTATGTTTTTGGGATGGAGGGAGTACCATTTTTGAGTATATGCCCGTACAGAACTTCTACCAGTTCAAGTTGAAAGTACTAGGATTTGGTAAGAGTCCCTCATAGACCCGGCAGGGTGGAGGTAATGGATGAATGTTCTTTTCTTTCTTTTTGACAATACAGAACAGCTATCATAATTGAAAGAAAAAAATGTTGCTTTTTTTCTGACTACTAAATTGAAGTTCTTGCCAACTTTGCTACCTCATCCTTACATCTTTTCCATCATTTGCTGCTAAACTACTTTTGAACAGTTTCAAGTAAATGTTTTCATTTTAATTCATTAGCTACACCAATCAAGCTGAAGTATAGTGTTTGGTCGCTCTGATTAGTTATTAACCAACTCAAACAAATTTCTTTAGTCTCATCATTTGTAAATTACTAAATTTCCACCCAACTGATTCCTCTCAGAGAATGTCCTTCCAATATCAACATCTCCAACTACAGACCGACTGCTTGGTTGTTTCTCAGATCATTAGATAGATATCATCAGCATACGTACTTCCTATTGGCATCGAATTCGAATCAGTGTCATTCATCCTTGTCCAGTCTATTTAATTAAGGGTCTATTTAGATCCAGTGAAAAATATGACAAATCTATACTCCTTTATGGCAATAGACAGGGCACTTGAACTGTTATATGGTAGTCATCCTTATCATTACCAAGATCGAAGGAACAAGAAAAGATCTATAAAAAGGTTAGCAATGACTAAATACTCCGCATGTATCTGACCAAAGCTTATCCTGGCACTCTGCAAGATAAAAAAAAAAAAAAAGAAGTATTTAAAATGTAAATCCATATCTACCTGGTCACGGAATGGAAATGCTTTCTTTTTTCCAAAATCAAACTCCTTTGGGTTGTAGTGAACAATTTCAGGCTCCGGGAACCCACCAGCCTATGAGGAATACACCAAATGTTAATCTTCCAATTTTAAGCGTAGAGATAATTTAATTATGTCCGACATTTATTAGCGAGAGTACCTTAGCACATGCTCTTGCTAACCCATCAAAAGTAACATACTTTTCCCCGATATATTGAACACTTGCTTGCTTGCTTTGTCATTACCAAGAACTGCAATAAAAGCCTTTGCCAGATCCTAGAATTTGTTCAACTTAACAACATCAATGATATCCTTTAGCTAGTCAAAAAATTATACAATTTTTTTCATTGAAGATAAAAGCAGGCATGTTTCATCCTGTTCAGAAGGGAATTGGAGATATATACATATTCTTTGCTTTAAAACTTAATAAAAAGTTGCCTCTTCAATGTCTATGAATGCAATATTACTAACCTTGACATGACCAAGTTGCGTTACTTGAATTCCTGAGTTGGGAATTGGTATGGGTCGACCTGCTGCTAACCGGTGGAAAAACCACTCTTCAACAGGGTTGTAGTTCAATGGCCCATAGATATAAACAGGCCTTAGAGAAGTATAATTTACGTCCCTTGATTCCAGCAAGCTTTCTGTCTCGAGCTTTCCCTTGTGTCTGCTCTTAGGATCAACTGCATCAACCTGTTCCAATTGAACAAAGTATCAACAAGAAAAAGGGCTAAAAAGAAAGTACGAGAGATACAAAAGATTAATTAATGTTTTCCAATGCTCCCTATATTTTCAAGTCCTTGACCAAAAATATGTTTTTTCACAATATACAAGTATAAAAAATTGTTTGTTTATTGCTCTATATGCGCTTGTATTTATATGAGTAGATGTATATTGATAAACTGACCTCAGCATGAGGTAGAAGATCAGATTTGAGGTAAACACCAGCTGAAGAGCAGTATATGTACCTGCAATTCAGTTACACTATAAACAATATAAACGAGAATAAAGATCAATTCTATAATCCTGCAATTTAGTGCAGTGCCCTATTCCCTTTTTATTCCCAAATCAAGGCTTCAACGGGGGGATCAAAAGTAAAGCTTTGTTGCGTGTGTTTGGTATTGCGATCTAGTAACTTGAATTTGGGGTTTTGGGTTTTTGTTTGTAATGATTGAAGAAAAAGTAAGAGAGATAGAGAGGAAGCTTGTGGGATCAACGAGAGAGAAAGTTCAAAATCACAAACCAAAGTCACTAAATCACGCAAGGAGAATAGACCCCTTATGAAGTTTTAAATTTCGGAATTTGAACACTTATTATGGCTCACAACAACAGTATTTTTACAATTTCATCCGGAATAAGAAGAGAAAATGCTTTTGATATTAGCGGTAAGTATCATCAAGAAAAGAAAATGGGTATCATGTATATCTAATGAGTATCATCAAGAAAAGAAATTTAAGTAGCTTACTGTTCAAGATTTGGTAATGCATCTAATATTGGCTCTACTTCATTGGCTTCACGTCCTGAAAACAGCAAGAAAATGTTCAAGAGAAATAATCAGGGCAAAAAAAGAGAAACAGGCTGCACATTTTACAGACTAGACATAAACTAAAACCTATATAATTCCTTCATAGTGGGGGAGCAGCACAAATCAATATGTTATTTAAATGATGGACAGAAAAGAGTAAAGGACTACACATACCATTTATATCGTAGACAACATCAAAGCCTTCAGCAGCAACACTGGTCCTTACAAAGTCAAAATCCTTCCTATCTCCTTTCAAGTGCAAGATCTACAATAAGAAGACACTAATTAATTGCAATCAGAAACATAAGTTTGAACCTAAGTAAAAGAAAAAGTTAGGATATGTCGGGCTGGATCATCAGATTGTAGTTGGACTATATTTTGACTGACGTCTATGATTATTTAGCATACCTTGGATTTAAAAGCCTCATAGTCCTCATTGGATTCACCGGGCAAGGGTTGTGTGATGGGTGCTTTTCCTCTTGTGAACAGAGTGACCTGCATTACCATTTATCCAAAGTTCATATCGATAATAGATTTTCTCAAAGCCCCAATAAGAGTTGTTACATTATAAACTGTTGGGCCGCTAAGGTGGAACTATAATTAAGAAAGATGTATAAAGTCCAATTAAACTTGAAGAGGTAGCTAAAGGAGATATGTTAAACCTGATGGCCCTCTTGGACAAGCAGTCTGGAAAGGAAGATACCAATGAATCGGGTGCCTCCCATTATAAGAATTTTCTTGGTGCTTGATGCTGTGACACGCAAAGCTTTCGGCTGCCATACTTTCCTCTTATACTACAAAACAGACAAGCACAAGCACATGACTAATATGTAGAGATAGGGATCATATACTTGTGTACAATCCGGAGTGCTAGATAATGAGCTTCCTATGTTCATGACCAATTTGTTGAAGTAGGTATCATAAGCTTTATGTTAAAGTAGATTAATGGAAGAGCGACATTATCTGTTTTACGCAAGCAACAAATATAAAAATGCTAAACATCAATTGTGTTTTCTCGAAAACTATCCAGGGAATTGGGTTTATCTTTACAGATTTTAAATGGGATTTATCAAATCCACTTGCACCAAAATCCCAACAAACCATATTCCCGGTTTTCAAATTCGTCATTCTGTAAATGATAGGATTGAATAGGACATCATGGCAAGTTAAACCTTTTCCGAAACAGAGACACCCCAAATCAAATACCAAGCTAAAATCAGGTCCAAGATGGACAGAAGCATATTTTTCTGAAAAATTGGGTTGAAAGTGTTGGATAAATGTACACCACAATCTTATCAAGTGAATTGGTTCCCTGGTAGTTTAGAAGTCCAGTTAAACCACTAAGTTGTCAGCTGCAGCAATAATTGAAACAACACATGGACAAGTAGTGGATAGGTTGAGTGAATTGCTTGCCAAACAGAGTCAAATTCCCCAATTTCCCACTTAAGACGTGAACCCATTAGCATATACAGAAAAATAGACATGTACTGTGTGCGTGGATGAAGAAAAAGAGAGGAGGAAGGAGAAACCTGAAGGGAGGGATTGAATTTGGTGGCAGTGAAGGCAGAGTTGGATGAAGGGAGGAAGGAAAGAGAAGGCTGTTTATGCTGCACCACCTGAAAACTTGCCATGATGACGATGCTAATGATGATGATGATGATGATGACCCCTCTCCCTTAGAGGAAAGAAAGAGAAGGCTGTAATATGAAGGGTGGTTGATGCTGGAGGCAGTGGCTATCCCCATCCCCATCATCTCTTCTTCTACTAGTAATAGTATCATCATCAATCACTTGTTGGGTTCTCTCTCATTCTTACAATAGGGATAAGACCACTGACCCCACTCCCTCCTCTTTGGTTAGATCATCCACACTTCCACTGACAGCCTCTCGTTTAAACTTGAGCGTAACCGCTCTTACTGGATGGCATCTTGTTTGGTTATGAGATTATCAACAGAATTATTGTGAAATGCAAGTAGCAGAAAGTCTTCCTACTCGCTCCGTTCCTAAATTATCTTTATATTTGACTTTTAAATTAGATATTTTTTTAATATAAATTTAATGTACATTTATTAATTTATTTTAAATTACAAAATACATAATTTATAGTATTTTTAGATATTTTTTTAATATAAATTTGATATATATTTATTTATTTATTAAATTACAAAATACATAATTTGTAATTATATATTTTGTAGTTTTGGTAAAAATAAATAAATATAAGTCAAATTTATGTTTAAAAAATATTTTGTTTGATCAAAGAAAGTCAAATAAGACGATAATTTAGAGAAACAAAGGGAATATTAAGAATGAGATAACTCAAATATTGCACATGCTTCCTCAAAACCGAATATTTTGTAAGTTATAATAATCTCTCAATAATGCCAAAAATAAAGTATAACATCATAAACTTAGAATTATAAAACTTCATGATTTGCACATACATAATTAAATGCGAGGAGACATACCTTACTTTATTGCTATAATTTCTAATACAGTGACAAAATTCCTTACAGATTTAGTGATGGCAATGGAATACGTTAAATTAAATTTACACAAGTGCTTCAAAAGAACACCATTAAACAATGAAACATTTGAGGGCAAAATTCGGCCGGTCTCCTTTAAACAATTTTCAATCGCCAAAGTCTATCATAATTATTTTTAGCCGAAAAATGATTTTTTTTTTTTTGCGAAATATCATCTATGCTTTTTAAAAACACGGAATAGTGCATGCTATGCATCGCAAAAATAAAAAACGATGCACCGTAACATAACACGATGCACATAACAACACGAAAACCCACGCTGTGCATCGCAAAACAAAGACGATGCACAAATTACCTTTTTCACTTGCGATTTCACTTGCGATGCACCACAAGTTGTGCATCGCACTAGAAAAATAAACTAAGTATCATGTTAGTATTGCTGAATACATTTTAGGGTTTTAAAAACAGAGCATAAATGTCTTATGGGTTTGTAGGATTACAAATTTGCATATAAAAATTTGTATATTGCTGAATACATTTTGTGGTATTTTAATATTAATTGATAATTAATTTCATATGCAGTTTTATGTATGAGTGTTGATTACATTGTCCAATATCCTCTTCTTTTTTTTTACACTACACTTACGATGCACAACAATTGTGCATCGCGATGCACAAAACAGTTCAATAGAAAGTGTTATTTGTTGCATCGTGATGTATGGTTTTTTATTTCCGTTACACAATAATAGACAAAATAAACTTCAAAAATTACAACATAACAAAAATCAACCTTGTATAGCCTCTCTACATGACCTAGAGTTGTGGTTACAAAGTTTGTGACATCTGCTACATATCTTCTTTTTTTTCTTGTTAATTCACCATTTGATGGGATCCTTGTCTTCTTGGGACGTCCGGGTAATCTCTTTATTATAGGTGGTAAAATGGTCTCACCCTCGCAAGAATTTCGAAGCTCGTACCATTCCGTTGTTGCAATTGTCATCAAGCTTCCCTCGTAATACTTGATGTAATTGCTTGTTAAAAAGTAATTATCAACCATGTCACTAATATTTTTCCCAAATCTCACAATCACAATGGCTGCGTAGCAACACGGGAATCCTTGAATTTGCGACCAATAGCATGAACATGTCTGCTTCCCCAAGTCAACCTGGACGCTTGGATCGGATAAAACCTCGTATATTGAGTTGAGTGTTATGCGAATCTGCTAAGTGATCCCAATGTTAAGGTATTTCTTCCACTTTTTATCCATCTTCTCACATAATAATTTATTACATCTCTTTCCATTCCCAAGTCTTTCCCTAAACCATTTCATTATTTTTGATCTTATACAATCCACCATGTGAGAGATGGAAAGATCGCAAGCCTCTAAAATTTAATTGTTGAACGATTCAGCAATATTTGAGGTCATTTTGGCATACGTATTTTCGTGGCAATGTGCAATTGCCCACTTATCGTATAGAATGATGGCCAAGAAATCACAGGCAACCTGTCCCCATTCTTTTTTGAATATCTAAATTTTTTCATTAAACAGTCTAATGTTTAAGGCATACGCATAGTCCTTGAGTCTTGAACACAAACAGCTGCGGAACATATTGGAATAACGTTTATCGGCAAACATTTCTTTCAAGTTCCGATAAAGATGCACGAAGTAAAAGAAATGCTTGGAACTCCCAAACACATTGCATATTGCTTCCATTAAACCAACATTACGATCAGATACAAACAACACTTCACTATCAATTGCTCCTTTTATCTTAGACAGAAACCAAGCCCAATTATCCCTATTTTCAGAACTTACAACAGCGAATGCAAACGGGAACACATCTGCAGCATATAAAAAAATCAAAGTGTGCATCGCGATACATATATTTTTACTGGGAAATACTATTATTATGCATCGCGATGCACAAAATTAATATTCGATGCACATTATTCTACTTAATTAACAACATTAAATTTGTGATGTATATCAGTGTGCGTGGCAATGCACAAAAGTGTACTACAAAAGTACTGATTTTGTGCATCGTGATGCACCACTTTTATTTTTCAATGCACAATAATGTACTGAATGTATTCTCTTATTAAGTACAAGTACAAACAGGGTTATAAAAACATGATCATCCTATGATATTAATCAAAATAATGTTAAAACAAAAGAAAAAAATGTAGAACAAATAGACGTACCTTGATTTCCATCCTTGGCCATGGCAGAATAAAAGGGTGCCCTTGAATCGAAATTTCATAAATGTGTCATCTATAAACAATATAGGACGGCAGTAGTTGAAACCATCTACGCATGCCCGAAATGAAATGAACAACCTACTGAACCGATTCGTAACATCGTCCGATTCCAAGAAAGCAAAGTGTTGTACTTTATCTAGATTTGCTTGTATCCATAACCTAAGTCTAAAGCCAACATAACTAATGGGTCTGCGTGTCTGTTAGAGTGGCAATTAACTTGTACTTAGACAAATTACTTGTAATAGCTTAGGATTGCTTGTTCTACTTAGCTTAGTCTTCTGAAGATAGCTTTAGTATATCAGCCATCTTCACTAGCAATGTTCGTTCAGTCATCAGCCAAGTATGTTCCAGCCAAGCTTCACCAGCAATGTTTGAAAACTAGAAGAACGGCTGATCAAGTTCCTAGAGATCTGCCCATGTTACCAGCAAATTCGTTGACTTTGGTTCAAACGATTACCTGCAAGACAGTACTTTATCTACCTACTCTTGTCAGAAATTGTAGGCTTTGCTTAATAACAACATGGACGTTGCAGCACAACCACTCAGATTTGGAACACCAAAGATCAAGGAATTTAATGCATGTCACATTGTATTAAATGCATCTAATTCAAATTCTTCCATTGTCTGAATTCTGCAACGGCTCCAAGAACTTCTCTGAGTATAAATTGAAGACTTGATGAAGCATTGAAGGATCATCCAATAACTCAAACATTTTCTGAATATCTTCATCTTCAACAGTGCACTTAAAGTTTCAAAACATTATTCTGTAACTCTTTCTTTGAAGAGCTCGAATCTTAGACGCCTAGTCTTTATTGTTCTCCATTGATTGCAATTCTTTGTATTCATAGCACACGAAAGTTGTATTTTTCAGATATCAACTTTCACCAAAAACACTTAGTTAAAATACTTTTGTACACGATCCATTAGTGATCCTTGTGATTATTTTAGTGGAAAATATAGTGCACATTTTCAAATCCAAAGTTAACCACTTTGGTAGTGGACGTAGCACTTATTCATAGTATGAACCACTTCAAATACTTGTCTACTGTTCTTCCTACTTCACTATTTTATTTAATATCTTGAAATCTTCCATTTTCCAACACTGACTAAAGAATAACTGATCTTGACCTTGTCCTATACTTCTCTCCATTCTGCTGCAAATAATTTTCTAACTCTTTAAGAAGTAATTTTATAAATCAATCTTAAAATTTGACATCGGCTATTCAACCCCCCTTCTAGCCTATTTGAGCACCCTGTGACCTAACACAAAGCTACCAGGATTACTCTTATGCAAGGCTTTAACGTACCACTGCATCTCCTAGAAAGATTCTTCGTAACAACCAAGTAGTTTCTTTCAAGCATTCTCTACACTCGTCCATGCCTTGTTGTATATTATCTCAATGTCATAATTAGTCCTTATGTGATCAATTAAATCAATCGGAGAATAGCTTGGCCGACTGCGAACATGGTCAAGAATCAAATGCCCAATGATACCACAGCCCATCCTTTTCGAGTTATTATCGTCAACCATGGTCAAATGATAATTGTGTGAAAGGTTGCACTTGTATATGGATACTGATTTATCAACAATTGAAGATGTCTTGATGAACCAACTGCGATCACCACTGTATTTCTTCCCACATGCAACGATAATCCTATTTTTGTTGTTCTTAATGTAAATGAATTCAAAACCAATCTTGAATGAATACTTTATAAGCTGCGTGCGAAAATCTTCCACTCCACCTTTAAATATTTGACCAACACCACTAATAAGATTTTTCCAACCAGAATTCAAGAGTTTCTTTCTTGTTTGAGCAGGACATATGTCGTAACATGGGACACTTTCAACATTGCTTTCAAAACTTGAAGGATTGGTACAATTTCTATCAATGTTCTCCACATTACATTGTTGTGCATTGCCAAAAAGATGTGGTGCATCACGATGCACAACTTTTCCTTTACCTTTGTCAAGGTTTTGTGCATCGAGATGTAAGTTTTGTTCATCATCGTCTTCATAAGCAGTTGCATCGTCTTCTGCAATCTCATCTCCATAATTCCCTTCTTTATTAATCCCTTAACTCAAACCATTATCAGTTTCAAACACATCAACAATGATAATTGAAACTGATAAAATTTTGGTCAATGTCACCATGTTTTTGAAATCTTCTTCGTTGGTTAAACAACAATTGTTATGTGATCCTACAATGTATTTCAAAGTACAATTATTTGATTAAAAATTAGAATATTTACCTCTGTTACATTCGATCAACTCAGATAAACCAAAATTCTCTAAAATTGTCGAAACAATAGTATCTCCTCTGAATTTCAGCAACAACATGACAGCAGTTTGGTTTGTTGAATCCATTGATTTCGATTTCAAAATGAATTCAATATTGAACTGTTTTGGTATTTATTTTTTAAGTTTCTTCAAGTTGATATGAACGAGAATTTTAGTAAGAAATCGCAATGGAGATAAATACGGGATTGAAAGAAGTAAATCAAGGAAATTGAACAACTAAAAGTATGTGATAGGGGCAATTTGGGAACAAATCATAAATTTTTAATTTTTTAAATTACACTTGCGATGCATAAAAAGTTTGTGTATTACAAGTGTAATTTAAGTTATTACATTTCACGATGCACAAAATAACCATCTTCACAATGCAGAAATTATAATGAAATAGTATTGTTATAATTGACAACGCACAAAATTATACTTGACGATGCACATTTTTTTACACAAAATTATACTGAAAAATAGTACTGTTATACTTGACGATGTACAACATTATACTTGACAATGCACATTTTTTAACACAAAATCACAAATTATACTGATGATGTACATTTTATACTTAACGATGCACACGATGCACATTTCTTAATACAAAATCACAAATTACATTGGCGATGCACATTTCACACATATGACGATGCACAAAATACATTTAAAAACGTCATATGTTGATACGAGGACAGTTTTGGAACAAATAGTCAATTTATCACTTAAAAGGGACTTAAGCGATTGAAAATAAATATAGTGGACTTAAGTGGTTGAAAATTCCACAAGAAGTATCGGCCCACAATTTTTTCAACAATGTAAAAAGGGAAATATTTGTGCCGGTCCCCTTTGGTGGAGTTTCAACCGCTTTAGTACCTTATATTTTTTCAAATCGGAAAAAGGTACTTTTATGCATCACGATACACAAAAGTGCCTTTTTACGGTTTAAAAAAAATGGGGTACTAAAGCAGTTGAAAATTCACCAGAGTGTACCGTCCAACAATTTTCCCATATAAAAACTCGCTTGATTCATATAACTTTTGACCCTTAAATAACAACCTATGACTTGCTTTAAATCAACTCAACCCAAAATCCAACTAACAGACCTAGTTGTAATTCAGCTCAAAGTAGTACTATTGCTGGCCAAAGTAAGAAATTGTACGAGAGAAATTCGGGTCGGTCCCCTTTGGTGAATATTCAACCATTAAAGTTCACTGTACTTTTTCTTAACAGGAAAAAGGCACTTTTGTGTGAAAATATCGTCTATGTCCTTAAGAAATACGAACATGTACGGGATGTATCGCGATTTCAAATTGATGCATTGCAAATTTTAAACCGGCAAAAGGGTACTTTTGTAAAATTTGAACAGGCACGCAATGCATTGCAATTCCTATTTGTTGCATCGTGATTCCAATTTGATGCATCGCGATTACAAATTGATTCATCGATTTTCAAACCGGCAAAGAGGAACTTTTTTGAAGTTCGAATAGGCACGCGATGCATCGCAATTCCAAAATCGATGCATCTCAATTTTTAAATCTACAAAAGACACTTTTATGGAAAAATGTCATCTATGCCTTTAAGAATTCGAACAGGCACGCGATGCATCGCAAATTCTAAATTGATGCATCGCGATTCCAAATTGATGTCGCGATTAAACTTTTGTGCATCGTGTAACATAAGATGCATCGCGTGCGGCAATGATGACCGAGCTGTTAGAGGAGTACGATCAATTCCATTTTTGTTTTTATTATTCTATACATACTCTTATCATCAGAATTTGTGATTATGTATAAAAAATGAATATATATATATATATATATACATACACATAAATTTTCATCATGATATTGGTATAAATTTGATTGAGGGGAGTTTATTGTGGCAATGAAGTTGCCATCGTCGGAAAAGACGACGGAGGTGAAAGTTTGTTGACCTGGACACCGTGAAAGAATAGAGAAAACGAGAAGTGGGCTGGGGGTTAGGCAAGGAGGGAACCGTTTTTTAGGTTGTTGAAGGGTATTTTAGAAATAATTTATTTAAAAGTGGACTTTTGTGGTTAAAAAAAGTAGAGTGGGGCTATTAATACCCCCACTCTCTCTAAATGCACCCAATATCCTAATACACTCCTTTTAATTTCACACCAACCTAACATTTAAATACACCACCCCTATATTTTTTATTTTACCCCCACCTACTATCACTACACCCATTCCCCAACTTTACCAATTCATACCCTCTTTCAACCCAACGCCAACTCCAACCCCTCCACGGCAAAGAATGGAAGCCCCAACCCCAACCCCTCCACTGCAAAGAACAATTGCAAAGAAGAAGGAAGAAGGAAGGAACAAGAAAGAATAAAGAAGAAAAAAGGTATGTTTTACCCACCCACCCTCCCTCTCTCAACTTGTCCCTCACTCACTCTCTTTTCAAACCCACCGAAAAAACTTCCCTTCCCTCTCCCCTCCTCCCTCACTCCCTTCTCAAACCTGAAAAAATCTCCTTCGGCCATGGTTGACCAAACAACCGAGGGTTGTTCGGTTAGCCTTAACCGAACATCACTAATGTTCCACTTGGATGTGAAATATGAAAGGTTTTTACCTGTATCCCTCAACAAGAGTTAGAGAGGGCCAAAGTAGCTAGTTAAGGAAGTTAGGGCTGCCCCTAATCTCACAAGGGCGCTACCTTTTTGATTAGCACTAACCGAACTGTTATATTCACAAATTTTAATTATAATATTATTTGATTATATAATATTACTATAATAACTAAATTATTATGTTGTGTTTGGGTCAATCCAACGAACTAAACTCGTTAATTTAATTAGATTTGGGCTTGGCCCACCTTTGACTAAAAATAATATTATCACTTTAATAAGCACCACTATATTAATTATTGAGCCCGATTGTTGAGTTAAGTTAGAAACCCTAAGTATATTAGAAACCCTAGGATACTTGATGAGCTCAAGATTTCCACGAATTTTTCCCTTTATTTCCTTTTATTTTGTGCTACTTTTGTGTTAATTATGCTTGAAAATATTATTATTTGTGTATTTGTGCTTTAATGTAGGTTTCCAAGATATTAACAAGCATTCAAGGATTTTAGCACAAGGTTTTAGGCAATTTTGGGCTTTAAAGTTGAGCTTTAAATTATTCCGTCAAAGTCCGTTAAGTATTCCAAGGCAAAATGAGCTAACGGTGGGCTAACGGAACTAACAGAGGACCAAAATGAGAGACCTGGAGGGGAAAGGACTTCGGGAGACAGTTTGAAGAACTCAGGGGTAGCGCTGTAATTAGGCAAACTTTTCATTAATGTGTTGGCAGCCTCCTACGCAGCCACGTGTCCCCTTGCTCCATCCAACCCGCGGTTCCTTCTTGGATCCCCATCTGACCCGGCCAATTTCCCACTCATTCTCCACCCATTTCATCTCTCACCCTCACCCATCAACCCTTCCTTGACCCGCGCCCATCTCTACCCTGGGATCGCCCACTCTCCACCATATCCACCGCCCCAACTCTCTTTTCCTTCCCTTTTTAGCCCCAAATATTCATATAATTCCCATTTTGCCCTGGCTTCTTTGATACTCTTTTTGGCTTTCCTTATATCTCCAAGAAACACCCATTTTTCGATCAAGACAGTCCCAGCGGCTTAGCCCCTTTGGGCTGTAGCTTTCCCCTATTTTCCCTCCATTTCTTCCATTGATTGATCACTATTGAAGGTTTGGAGCACCAAATCAAGTACCAAGAAGCTTTGCAAGAGATTTCAACCTCGGATCCACACTTTAATCGGTTCATTCTCTCTAATTTTTATATCTTAAGATTATTGTGTAATTTCTAGGGTTGAATATTTTGTAATTGTGGAATTGGTTTGTGCTTAATGATTTATGAAATGCAATTATTTTTCTATGTTGTTGTAGTGATTTAATTTAATCTCTCTCTATTTAGTATACAAGTATGTTAGGTTATTATTATTGATGTGCTTAATGCTTTTAATTGATTTAGCCATTAATTAAATGATTTTAAAATTGTTTGAGTGAGCGAGCTACCTAACTTTTCGGATCGATCAATTTAATAGTTGGTGTTTGACACACACCGATAGCCTCGGCTACCACATGACTTGTAGAAAAATAGAGAGATTATTTCTCTACCCATTATTACCCATTATCTTGGTTATTATTGTGTGTTCCTAATGCTTCCAATGGATTAGCTACCCATTAGATGATCACTAGAATTATAAGATAGTTAGCGAGAGCCCTTCCTATTAATTCGAAAACACAATAATTGTCTATGTGATGTCGACGAGAGGTAACGAGTGTTCATAGATAGCCATTTGAGGACTTGTTTTAACACGCAATCAATCCACCTTAGCCATTCGCGAGGTAGGGGAGATTCGGGTCGCTATGGGGCGAGAGCCCGTAGTTACCAATTTAGTGTTCTCGGCTACCAAGACTTGAGTTAAAGAAAAGTAGAGAGAGGATTAAATTAATCACGAGCTAGACTAGAAATATTGCATTCCTATAATCTTATCTTTAAATCTTGATTTGTTGTTGCCAAACCATTTTGCGACGTTGTATATATTAATTGATTTCTTTTATTTTTAGTTTAATAGTTTTTATTCTCAATTTATTTTCGCTCAAATATAATTAGTTAGCTTAATTTCGGTACTTAGTTGGAGTGAAAATTCCGTGCATTCCCTGTGGGATCGATACTTGTGCTTACGCACTATATTACTTGATACTACAGGTACTCTTGCCTAGTTGTTGCAATTCAATTTGCGGCGCAATCAAGTTTTTGCGCCGTTGTCGGAATGATTTAATTTTCACTCCTATATGCTAATATCGATACTAAGCGAAGCTAATTGTAATTTGAGCAATTTTTTTTAGTTTACTTGCTTTTGTATTTATATGCTTGAGTCGCTTTTCGAAGCCTTCCCGAGTTTTGTGGGTTTGTAGGGAGGTGTATATAGTGTCCCCACATAAAAAAGATTTTCTTTTTTTTACTTTGTATATATTTATTTCCATAATTGCTTTCATGCCTTTTTCTTTTGAGCTTGATTTGACAGGGGTTGAGTGTGCTCAAAGTCGGGGTTTGCTTGAGGAAAATCATGGAGTAGGCCTATTTCGGGCCGGACTTCTTTAGAAATCATCTTTGAGGGAGTTTTCTTTCCTTCCCTTCTCCATTCACTTTAAGTTTGGGGTTGGGTTTTGGATTGTTTAGCTTTGAAAATTCGAAAGTCTTGAGCTTGAAATTCTCCATTTTTTAATGCTTTGAAATTTGGGCGCTTGTTAGAGTTATATGTGCATTATTTTCTTGGATTCTTGCTTGAGTTTATTATATGCATAGTTGAGGATATGTGTGTGTTTTTATGCTATCTCCACCTCATTCATGATCAATAATGCCCATGTTTGGATTTTGAGCTGAATTGTTAAGCTAAGCTCTAGCTTTGATAGTGCATGTCGGATGAGTATCATGTTGTGAGTTTTGATGACCGTTAGATGATCTTGAAAATTGTTGATTAAAGTAGCTTGGTTTGGACTTGTGTGCATGAAAAAGCATGATTTAGGCCATCTTTGGATTGTTTGAGCCATATTATCCTACCCATTATACATTAATCCTTAGTGTCCTTGAGCTTATTTATAGAATGGTGTGTGCCTAGAGCACACAATGACCCCATTCGACTTCATTTTCTTATACCCACGTCATCCTATCCCATGAGCCTATACACTTTGTCCCCACCCTTCAAGAGAGCATGATTTGAAAAGATTTATCATTTACGTATTCTTGTTGGGTAGTGTGTGCTTCATGATGTATTGTGCTTTAATGTTGATGATGTTTGGTGTTTGAAAAGTGTTGAATGGCGAAAAAAATAGCCCCCTTGATAAATAAAGTGCTATAAAAAGAAAAATCAAAAGAAAAGAAAAAAATCAAGGGAGGCAAGAAAAAAAAAAAAAGAGATATGCCATTGTTCTTCAATTGCTCAAGGAGACATAAGGGTGGAGCTCAATTGTTGTGGTGGTAGTGATACACTTTATTCAACCCAATGTTTAAAGTTTAAGGGGTTGTTAAAGTGAGGTGGTGGTAAATTGAAGAGTGGTACTTTCATGAAGCAAGTTAGTGTGTGAAGACTTCAAATTCTTTGCTCTCTTGACTTGTTATCCTATCCTTCAATTGTAGCCCAAAACCTTGGCCTAACATTACAAGCTTAATAAAGTCCTATTGATATTGTCATGCCATGCGAGTCCTTGCTTTGTGAAGCCTAAAATTCTTTCGGTTTGATTGCTCATTTTTGATATCTCATTGACCGTTCTATCTTTGCTAGAGCTAAGCTACTTTTTGATGGGCATATGTTTTGTAATGTGGGTAAAATGTTTGAGGAAAATGTGAGCTAGCACTAAAATCACACCATACCTTATCTATGCATGTTTATAATCTTGAGTTTGATTTCCATCATGATAATGTGCATGTGATCTTGAACGAGTGCCATGTTCCAGTGTGAAGTCCTTGAGCTCATTTTAAATGTTTTATTTCTTTGCTCGGGACGATCAAAGCTTAAGTTTGGGGGTGTGATGAGCTCAAGATTTCCACGAATTTTTCCCTTTATTTCCTTTTATTTTGTGCTACTTTTGTGTTAATTATGCTTGAAAATATTATTATTTGTGTATTTGTGCTTTAATGTAGGTTTCCAAGATATTAACAAGCATTCAAGGATTTTATCACAAGGTTTTAGGCAATTTTGGGCTTTAAAGTTGAGCTTTAAATTATTCCGTCAAAGTCCGTTAAGTATTCCAAGGCAAAATGAGCTAACGGTGGGCTAACGGAACTAACGAGGACCAAAATGAGAGACCGGAGGGACTTCGAGACAGTTGAAGAACTCAGGGTAGCTGTAATTAGGCAAACTTTTCATTAATGTGTTGGCAGCCTCTACGCAGCCACGTGTCCCTGCTCCATCCAACCGCGGTTCCTTCTTGATCCCATCGGCCGGCATTTCACTCATTCTCCACCATTTCATCTCTCACCTATCAACCCTTCCTTGACCGCGCCCATCACGGATCTCTCGGCCATATCCTTGACTCTTTTTCCTTCCCTTTTTAGCCCCAATATTCATATAATTCATTTTGCCTGGCTTCTTTGATACTCTTTTTGGCTTTCATATCTCGAAACACCCATTTTTCAGATCAAGACAGTCCCAGGCGGGCTTAGCCTTTAGGTCGTAGCTTTCCTATTTTCCTCCATTTCTTCCATTGATTGATCACCATTGAAGGTTTGGAGCACAAATCAAGTACCAGGAAGCCTTTGCAAGAGATTTCAACCTCGGATCCACACTTTAATCGGTTCATTCTCTCTAATTTTTATATCTTAAGATTATTGTGTAATTTCAGGGTTGAATATTTTGTAATTGTGGAATTGGTTTGTGCTTAATGATTTATGAAATGCAATTATTTTTCTATGTTGTTGTAGTGATTTAATTTAATCTCTCTATTTAGTATACAAGCATGTTAGGTTATTATTATTGATGTGCTTAATGCTTTTAATTGATTTAGCCATTAATTAAATGATTTTAAAATTGTTTGAGTGAGCGAGAGCTACCTGGATCGATCAATTTAATAGTTGGTGTTTGACACCTGATAGCCTCGACATGACTTGTAGAAAAATAGAGATTATTTCTACCCATTATTACCCATTATCTTGGTTATTATTGTGTGTTCCTAATGCTTCCAATGGGTAGCTAATCCATTGGAAGCATTAGGAACACACAATAACCAAGATAACGGGTAATAATGGGTAGAGAAATAATCTCTATTTTTCTACAAGTCACGCTTATCGTGTATGTCAAACACCAACTATTAAATTGATCGATCCGAAAGTTAGGTAGCTCGCTCACTCAAACAATTTTAAAATCATTTAATTAATGGCTAAATCAATTAAAAGCATTAAGCACATCAATAATAATAACCTAACATGCTTGCATACTAAATGAGAGAGATTAAATTAAATCACTACAACAACATAGAAAAATAATTGCATTTCATAAATCATTAAGCACAAACCAATTCCACAATTACAAAATATTCAACCCTAGAAATTACACAATAATCTTAAGATATAAAAATTAGAGAGAATGAACCGATTAAAGTGTGAATCCGAGGTTGAAATCTCGCAAAGGCTTCCGTACTTGATTTGGTGCTCCAAACCTTCAATGGTGATCAATCAATGGAAGAAATGGAGGAAAATAGGAAGCCTAAACCGCTAAGGCTAATCTTGATCTGAAAAATGGGTGTTTGAGATATAAGAAAGCCAAAAGAGTATCAAAGAAGCCAGGGCAAAATGGGAATTATATGAATATTTGGGGCTAAAAAGGGAAGGAAAAGAGAGTCGGCCGATATGGCCGGAGAGTGGAGTGATGGGCGCGGTCAAGGAAGGGATGGTGATGAAAGATGAAATGGGTGGGTGGGAAAAATGGGGATCCAAGAAGGCGCGGGTTGGATGGAGCAAGGGACACGCGCAGAGGCCGCCAACACATTAGTGAAAAGTTTGCCTAATTACAGCGCTACCCCTGAGTTCTTCAAACTGTCTCCCAAGTCCTTTCGGTCTCTCATTTTGTTAGCCGTTAGCCCAGCTCATTTTGCCTTGGAATACTTAACGGACTTTGACGGAATAATTTAAAGCTCAACTTTAAAGCCCAAAATTGCCTAAAACCTTGTGATAAAATCCTTGAATGCTTGTTAATATCTTGGAAACCTACATTAAAGCACAAATACACAAATAATAATATTTTCAAGCATAATTAACACAAAAGTAGCACAAAATAAAAGGAAATAAAGGGAAAAATTCGTGGAAATCTTGAGCTCATCAATACTAGTATAAATAATGTGGAGGAACAAACTAGAATAGGGTTATGCTACGAAAGAAACGAAAAGAGATCAGATCGGAAGAGAAAGAGGAGCCGGCGGCGGAATAGAGAGGAAAGAGAGGTAATCTTTCGTACTCTCACTGGTACATGAATATGATTGTGGGTTAAGAATTATTTTATATTATTATTAATAGGAAATAAGAAGAGAAAGGAAGAATTGGAGAAAGAGGGTTTAACTATGTGTGTTTTGTGTGTGCGCGCGTGAAGAGTGTATATGTGCTGTGAGTGTGTACGTGCTGTGAGTGTGTACGTGCTGTGAGTGTGAGTGTGACTGTGCGTGAGTCTGTAGGTGTAGGTGTAGGTGTATGTGTGTGTGTGTGTGTGTGCGTGTGTGGTATTGAGTGGTTAACAGGATTGAGTTTTAATGTTTGTGTTTGTGTGTGTGTGTGTTAAGTGTGTGTGGTGTAAGAGTTAAATATAATAATAATAATATTTGAGAGGGATATGTTGCCAGGAGAGAGAGTTTTTGTTTTGGACATTGTACATATGGATATGTCAGTATGTTGTGTGGGGGTAAGGTAAATAATTTTTAAATTTTGGATGAAGAAAAAAAAAAGGAAAAGGGCAGTTGTGCCCGTACATATGTAAATGTGTGTGTTAATAAGTATAATTATTTTAATAATGATAAGAGTATTATTTGGTATTGGGGTTAGCTAATATTAGTGGTAGAATAATAAAATAGTAATTATATTATACTAAATCATGTTAGTATTTAGGATTATATTTTATTGATTGAAATTTTCTTTTTAGTGATTAGTGTATTATGATTTGAATTTAGATTCGGACGAGCGCGTGTGACGATCCTTATTCACGTACGAGTTTTATTACTTCGTTGCTAGTATTAAGGTAAGGGATTATACCTCTTTAAGTATTTGAATTCTATTATTTTTATTCGATAGGCTTCCGCTGTATTTTTGTTGTCGTTAAACGTCATTGTATACGTTATGCCTGGCACATGTGCCGGTAGTTGTTTTGAATTCCGTCGTATCGTTTCGTTCTCACTCCATATTATGATTTGTCGTAAATCCTATGTATGAATCCTTGCCATAGAAGAAATATCTTTTTATGAAAATCATTCAATTGTGATATCTTCTAACTTCGAATCTATTGTGTATTTTATTAAAATTCTTACTGTGATCACTAAGTTAAACAACCTGTCACACAGGGGTACTACGGTACTATGATATACGAATTATACAAATTTTTATGAATACTTTACATCACCTGGCCCGTGGTGCGGTTATCCGGATATACCTTATTTTTGAAATACGAATCTTCAGAACTCTTCGGAGTATTTAGTTTATTAAGGTCTTGAGACCACTTACGTGATCATAGTGTCCGCAAGTTGGACGCTGCCTCCAACCGGTATGGGACGGTTGGCGGTAGCTGTACCTCTCGCAATCAATTTGCTTATCTGTATCCTTTCCTGTGGAATTCCTATTACTCCTTCGATTTTTATGAACTATGAATATTGACCTTATGACTGACTTTGACTTTTTGAAATGTACGAACGTATGATTTTCCTTCGAGTCAACTCCTCCTTAGAAATCGGAGGGGTTGTATATGAACTTGCTGAGCATTGTTCGCTCACCCTTTCCTATTCCTTCTTCCAGGTTATAAGTAGGGAGGATCTTATGAACAAGCAGATGTCGACAAGGGTGTTTCAAGATATTTGGAAATGATTTTATTACCTTGTAATAAGAGAGTTTTGAACTATTTAAGTTAATGATGATTTAAGTAATGTATTGATAATTACTATGGGTTATTAATGTTAGTGACCTTTGGACTACATTGGTTTAAGGTTAATTTGATATTGTATTTACTCGAAGTTAATTTTGTTAAGAATTGTTATGGTGATGTGGCTAAATTGTGGGACCACGATGTTGGGACCGAGTTTGGGGCGTTACAAAGTTGGTATCAGAGTAGGTTAGAGGTTCTGTAGACCTTAGAATTGAGAACTGATTCGAAATAGGAATTTATTTGAACTAAGAATTTATTCGAAGTAAGAATTGATTAGAACTAAGAATTTATTTGAATTAAGAATTAATTAGAATTAAGTAATGATTATGACTGCTACTATTTGGAACTCATGTGTTCATTTGGCTGACTGTAGGATGGATTACGATTGGGACTTAGACAACTGGATGATAGGAGACCCGAATGGGGTTGATCCAGATGAAGATCCCGAAGAGGAATTTGTGGAAATTCCAGAGGATGAACCGGAAGAAGACCCTGAGGAGGAACCGAAGGAGGTTCTAGATGAGGCCGCAGGCGGCAGTAGCGATGGGGATAGTGAAGTAAGCATGGATGAAGACGCTACTGTGGAGCCTGGAAATGGACCTGCGCAAGGGGATAACGCGCAACCCGAACCCCAAGTACAAGAAGTAGAGCTCTTATTATAACAGGCTCTTGATATGATATGAAACGAGTGTGGGGAGAACATGGATTTCTTGAGGTTAATCTTGAATATCTGTCAGGAGCTTGATGAACGTCTCCAAGTTGACATCCCTGCGATGGCAGCGCCACGTGCAATGGTAAACCAGCTGATCATCACAATACGTGGGGCGCTGTGAGGGGGTTAGAAATGAGTATTAGTTTGAGGACATAGAGTTTTAGAATGATGTGACATTATTTGTATTTTCAAACTCATATGTTCTTTTTTTTTGGAATTAATAAGGATAATTGTCCATTGTTTATGGAATAAATTTTATTTTATAAGAGTTCCTGTGAAATTTTGATTTTGAATATGAATTTAAATTAGTTGTATGCACTAAGTAATCGTATGATGAGCATGATATAATGAATTGTGACTATCCATGTTCTATAATAGATGGCAAGAGGATGACGCACTGGTACTAGTGGACGCGGGCGAGGTGGTAGAGGTAGTGTACAAGTAGAAGATGCTATCTCCGAGACTGCGGGGAATCAAAATGGGTCCCAGAACATACCCCAACCAGGTGGGAATGTCAATGGTCCGGTGCCTACGGACCCTACCTTGGTTACTTTGCTGCAGACCTTGACGCAAGCACTGGTGGCTAACATGGCTCAGAACAATCAAGCACCACCACCACCGCCACCGCCACCACCGCCACCACCACCACCACCCCAACAGCCGATAGTTAAAGATCCTCTTAAAAGTTTCCAAAAAGGGAGCCAAAGACGTTCTCCGGTGTGTCCGGTACTGAGAAATCGGAGGGTTGGATTCGAAATATGGAAAAGATCTTTGCGACAATGACGTGTACTAGCGAGTAGAGGGTTAGTCTTGCTACATTTAAGTTGGAGGGAGAAGCTGATGAGTGGTGAAAGTCTGAGATAAGGACAGCAGAGGTAAATGGGGTAGGTGCCTATAGTTGGGAAATGTTTCTTGAAGCCTTTAATAAGAAATACTTTCCTTGTAGTGTAAGGGATCAGAAGCTTAGAGAATTCCTTGACTTGGAGCAAGGGAAAATGACTGTGGGTGAATACGACGCCAAGTTCACTGAGCTGTCAAAGTATGCGCCGGCTTTCTTCGAAAATGAGGAGCAAAAGGCAAGGAAGTTTGAGGAGGGCCTGAATGATCAGATAAATTACAGAATTGCAGCCTTGGAGTTGCCAACATATGCTCAGGTTTTGGATAGGGCTAGAGCGATAGAGATCAAGTCAGCGGAGTATCGAAAGAAAAGAGATGAGAAGAAAAGAAGCGCCGAGGACAGCTCGGGAAAGTATCGTGGTCAGATCAACAGTCAAGGGAGTTCTAGTCAGGGGAATAAAAGGAGGACCACTGAGGATAGCCGAAATAGAGAGACAACCCAGCTGACGCGGAATTCAAACTACAACCAGAACCAGAATCAGAATCAGTGGCGTAATCAGGGCCAAGGACAGAATCAGAACCAGTGGCGTAACCAGGGCCAAGGACAGAACCAGAACAATAATCCGGTGTGTCAGAGGTGTGGGGCAAAACACTTGACAGAAAATTGCTACTGGAGTAAGGGGGCTTGTTTTAACTGTGGTAAAGTGGGCCACAAAGTTAAGGAATGTTCTGAGCCACCAAAGGGAGTCCCTGCACGAGGTACCGAAGGGGAAGATAAGAATAAACCAAGGGGTCAAGGAAGGATCTTTGCTATGACAGCCAGGGATGCCAGGGCAACTAATGACGTGGTGGCAGGTACCGTCCAACTTTTCTCTCGCGATGTTTATGCCTTAATTGATCCGGGTGCCACATTCATTTATATGCACATCTCTTGCGCATCGTATGAAATTGTTCCCTCAGAGTTTGGATATTGATCTAGTAATAGATACGCCAACTAAGGAATCCATCTTAGTAACTACGGTGTTTAAGTCATGCACTTTGAAGGTGGAGGATAAGGAGATGCCCATCGATTTGGTACCATTAGAAATCCAAGATTTTGACTTAATCTTAGGCATGGATTGGTTAGCCGTATTTCATGCTAAGGTAGACTGCTTTAAGAAAGAAGTGGTGTTTTGTATTCCCGGGGAACCAGAGTTTCTTTTTAAGGGGTCTAAACCGACAACGCTATCAGGCATTATTTCTTCATTAAGGGCAAGACGACTATTGAGGAAAGGTTGTCAGGGATACTTAGCCTCTCTAGTGGATAATAATAAAGGAGTAGCGAATATAGAATCACTACCGGTGGTTAGAGAGTTTGGAGATGTATTCCCGGAGGACTTACCTGGTCTTCCGCCTGAGAGGGAAGTGGAGTTTGGCATTGACCTAGCGCCAGGGACGGCACCCATTTCTAAGGCACCTTATAGAATGGCCCCGGCAGAACTCAAAGAACTAAAAGAACAGTTGCAAGAGTTGCTAGAAAAAGGTTTGATTAGACCTAGTGTATCGCTGTGGGGTGCTCCTCTGTTATTTGTGAAAAAGAAAGATGGGACCATGAGGTTGTGTATTGATTATCGTGAGTTAAATCGGGTTACGATCAGGAATAAATACCCGTTGCCAAGGATTGATGACTTGTTTGACCAATTACAAGGTGCTTGTTATTTTTCTAAGATTGATCTTCGCTCAGGATACCACCAGTTAAGGATTAAGAAGGAGGATATTTCCAAGACGGCGTTTAGGACACGATATGGACACTATGAATTTTTAGTGATGCCGTTTGGTTTAACTAATGCCCCGACGGCTTTTATGGATTTAATGAATCGGGTTTTTCGAAAGTTTATCGATAAGTGTGTGATTGTCTTCATTGATGATATTTTGATCTACTCTAAGTCTCAGGAGGAGCATGAGGAACACTTAAGGGCAATACTACAAATTTTAAGGGAGGAAAAACTTTATGCTAAGTTTAAAAAGTGTGAATTTTGGTTGGAAGAAGTTGCCTTCTTGGGGCATGTAGTGTCTAAGGATGGGATTTCGGTGGACCCAAAGAAAGATTGAAGCTTGTAAAGGAACGGCCAACAAGCAACGAAGTTCGCAGTTTCTTGGGGTTGGCAGGATATTACCGTCGATTTGTTGAAGGATTTTCGAAGATTGCAGTACCTTTGACTAGATTGACCCAGAAAAATGTGAAGTTCGTTTGGACTGAGGAATGTGAGGTTAGTTTTCAAGAGTTGAAGAAAAGGTTGGTTTCGGCACCGATTCTTACCTTACCAGCGGAGACAGGGGGATTTGTAATTTATAGTGATGCTTCACTAAGAGGTTTGGGCTGCGTGTTGATGCAGAATGGGAAGGTAGTCGCTTACGCTTCTCGACAACTTAAGACTTTTGAAAAGAACTACCCAACACATGATTTAGAATTGGCTGCAGTGGTGTTTTCCCTGAAAATTTGGAGACATTATTTGTATGGGGAGACGTGTGAAATTTATACGGATCACAAGAGTCTTAAGTATATCTTTACCCAAAAGGATCTGAACATGAGGCAAAGAAGGTGGTTAGAGCTTCTGAAAGATTATGACTGTACAATTTTGTACCACCCTGACAAAGCTAATGTAGTGGCCGATGCTCTCAGTCGTAAGAATAGGGGGACTTTGGCCATGATGCTGACTAAGGAGAAGAGAATTATAGATGACTTGGAGTCATTGGGTTTAGAAGTAAGAGTGCGAGGAGGCAAAGGATATTTGGCACACCTGAGTTTCCAACCGTCCTTGTTAGAAAGGATTAAGACTGCTCAAGGAGTTGACCTAGAGTTAATCAAGATTGCTGAAGGAGTGAAAGTAGGGGCTCAACCAAAATTTTGAATTGGGAATGATGACATAGTACGTTTTGGGTTTAGGATTTGCGTTCCTGCCGACTCAGAGTTAAAAAGGGAGATATTAGAGGAAGCTCATAATTCGAGGTTTGCAGTACATCCAGGAAGCACGAAGATGTATAGGGATGTGCGTCATACTTTTTGGTAGGAAAATATGGAACGAGAGATTGCAGAGTTTGTCTCCAAATGTCTGGTATGCCAACAGATCAAAAGTGAACATCAGAGACCTGGAGGGCTGTTACAGTCAATGCCGATTCCCGAGTGGAAATAGGAACACATCACTATGGATTTTGTGGTAGGACTACCTAGAACACTTAAGGGGCACAATGCAATTTAGGTTATTGTGGACCGATTGACTAAGTCGGCTCATTTTCTGCCATTTCGAATTAATGACTCACTAGAGAAATTGGCGAAGATGTATATCGATGAGATTGTTAGACTACATGGGGTTCCTGTTTTAATAGTTTCTGATCGTGATACGAGGTTTACATCAAAGTTTTGGGGTAGTCTACAGAAAGCCCTCGGTACAAAGTTGAGCATGAGTACCGCGTTTCACCCACAAACAGATGGCCAGTCGGAAAGAACGATCCAGACGTTAGAGGATATGCTTAGAGCTTGTGTTCTAGATTTACAAGGGAATTGGGATGATCACTTACTGCTAGTAGAGTTTGCTTATAACAACAGTTTTCACGCCAGCATTGGCATGACACCCTATGAGGCGTTGTACGGGAGGAAGTGTCGATCACCTACTTGTTAGGACGAGGTGGGTGAGAGGAAACTTTTGGGCCCAGAATTGGTACAGATTACTTCAGAGAAAGTCCAATTGATTAGAAAGAGACTACTTATGGCCCAAAGCAGACAAAAGTCTTATGCGGATAAACGCCGACGCGAACTAGACTTTGAGATTGGTGACCATGTCTTTTTGAAAGTCTCACCGACGAAGGGAGTTATGAGATTTGGCATTCGAGGGAAGCTTAGCCCGAGATTTGTCGGCCCTTTTGAAATTTTGGAACGTGTGGGGGAAGTCGCGTATAGACTCGCCTTGCCACCTACGCTATCTGCAGTCCATAATGTATTTCACGTGTCTATGTTGAGAAAGTATGTCCCCGATCCGAGTCATGTGATTGAATATGAACCGTTACGACTTCGAGAGGATTTGTGCTATGACGAACAGCCTGTTCGTATTGTGGATCGGAAAGACCAAGTACTAAGAAGGCGAACCATTCCCTATGTGAAGGTGCAATGGACTAATCACTCGGAGAGAGAGGCTACTTGGGAACTCGAGGAAGAAATGCGAGAAAAGCATCCTGACATTTTTACCTGACGAGGTACGTTAAGTTTAGAGGACTAAACTTCTTTTTAGGGGGTAAGAGTGTTATATTCACAAATTTTAATTATAATATTATTTAATTATATAATATTACTATAATAACTAAATTATTATGTTGTGTTTGGGCTAACCCAACGAACTAAACTCGTTAATTTAATTAGATTTGGGCTTGGCCCACCTTTGACTAAAAATAATATTATCACTTTAATAAGCACCACTATATTAATTATTGAGCTCGATTGTTGAGCTAAGTTAGAAACCGTACGTATATTAGAAACCCTAGGATACTAGTATAAATAATGTGGAGGAAGAAACTAGAATAGAGTTATGCTACGAAAGAAACGAAAAGAGATCAGATCGGAAGAGGAAGAGGAGCCGGCGGCGGAATAGAGAGGAAAGAGAGGTAATCTTTCGTACTCTCACTGGTACATGAATATGATTGTGGGTCAAGAATTATTTTATATTACTATTAATAGGAAATAAGAAGAGAAAGGAAGAATTGGAGAAAGAGGGTTTAACTATGTGTGTTTTGTGTGTGCGCGCGTGAAGAGTGTATATGTGCTATGAGTGTGTATGTCCTGTGAGTGTGACTGTGCGTGAGTCTGTAGGTGTAGGTGTAGGGGTGTGTATGTGTGTGCGCGCGTGTGTGGTATTGAGTGGTTAACAGGATTGAGTTTTAATGTTTGTGTGCATGTGTTAAGTGTGTGTGGTGTAAGAGTTAAATATAATAATAATAATATTTGAGAGGGATATGTTACCAGGAGAAAGAGTTTTTGTTTTGGACATTGTACATATGGATATGTCAGTATGTTGTGTGTGGGTAAGGTAAATAATTTTTAAATTTTGGATGAAGAAAAAAAAAAAAAAAAAAACAAAAAAAGAAAAAAAGAAAAGGGTAGTTGTGCCCGTGCATATGTAAATGTGTGTGTTAATAAGTATAATTATTTTAATAATGATAAGAGTATTATTTGGTATTGGGGTTAGCTAATATTAGTGGTAGAATAATAAAATAGTAATTATACTATACTAAATCATGTTAGTATTTAGGATTATATTTTATTGAGTGAAATTTTCTTTTTAGTGATTAGTGTATTATGATTTGAATTTAGATTCGGACGAGCGCGTGTGACGATCCTTATTCACGTACGAGCTTTATTACTTCGCTGCTAGTATTAAGGTAAGGGATTATACCTCTTTAAGTATTTGAATTCTATTATTTTTATTTGATAGGCTTCCGCTATATTTTTGTTGTCGTTAAACGTCATTGTATACGTTATGCCTGACACTTGTGCCGGTAGTTGTTTTGAATTCCGTCGTATCGTTTCGTTCTCACTCCATATTATGATTTGTCGTAAATTCTATGTATGAATCCTTGCCATAGGAGAAATATCTTTTTATGAAAATCATTCAATTGTAATATCTTCCAACTTCGAATCTATTGTGTATTTTATTAAAATTCTTACTGTGATCACTAAGTTAAACAACCTGTCATACAGGGGTACTACGGTACTATGATATACGAATTATACGTATTTTTATGAATACTTTACATCACTTGGCCCGTGGTGCGGTTATCCGGATATACCTTATTTATGAAATACGAATCTTCAGAACTCTTCGGAGTATTTAGTTTATTAAAGGCTTGAGACCACTTACGTGATCATAGTGTCCGCGAGTTGGACGCTGTCTCCAACCAGTATGGGACGGTTGGCGGTAGCTGTACCTCTCGCAATCAATTTGCTTATCTGTATCCTTTCCTGTGGAATTCCTATTACTCCTTCGATTTTTATGAACTATGAATATTGACCTTATGACTGACTTTGACTTTTTGAAATGTACGAACGTATGATTTTCCTTCGAGTCAACTCCTCCTTAGAAATCGGAGAGGTTGTATATGAACTTACTGAGCATTGTTCGTCACCCTTTCCTATTCCTTCTTCCAGGTTATAAGTAGGGAGGATCTTATGAACAAGCAGATGTCGACAAAGGTGTTTCAAGATATTTGGAAATGATTTTATTACCTTGTAATAAGAGAGTTTTGAACTATTTAAGTTAATGATGATTTGAGTAATGTATTGATAATTACTATGGGTTATTAATGTTAGTGACCTTTGGAATACATTGGTTTAAGGTTAATTTGATATTGTATTTACTCGAAGTTAATTTTGTTAAGAATTGTTATGGTGACGTGGCTAAATTGTGGGACCACGATGTTGGGACCGAGTTTGAGGCGAGTTAGAGAGGGCCAAAGTAGATAGTTAAGGAAGTTAGGGCTGCCCCTAATCTCACAAGGGCGCTACCTTTTTGATTAGCACTAACCGAACAATCCTCGGTTGTTTGGTCAACCATGGCCGAACGTAATTTTTTCGCCAAAGCATGAAAAAATTAAAGAAGATGGTGACAGAAGGAGGGGAAGAAAAATAAAACCAGAGAGAGGAGAGAAGGAAGGGGGAGGGGAAGAAGAATGTAAGAAAAAAATAGAGGGTGAGAGAGCTGCCGGTGGTTGGTGGCCGGAATTGGGGCTAAAATTGGGGAAGAAGAAGAAGATATTGAGGGTGTATTTAGAGGAGTAAGGGTACCAAGGTCTTTCTACATAATAACATTTTTGTAAATAAATTTTGGGATTAATATATAATTTGGTCCCTGAACTTTACCTTTACTCCTATTTTGGTCATAGATGTTTCAATTTTTCTATATTGGTCCTTGAAATCACCTTTTGATGTCATATTAGTCCCTCGTGCCGTTATCTCAAACAAAATCGTTAAATTTTTCTTAAAATGTCAAATATACCCTCATTTGAGGCTGAGTAGGATGCCAAGGTGGATTTAATTTAAAATTTACAAGAATGTTAGAAACTAACTAATTCTAAGTTGAAATATGAAGACAAGAATGTTAATGATAAGAATTATTGTCTTGATATTTCATTTATTTTATTTTTTATCTCTTTTCTCACGTAATTGGCCTTTTCCATTCTTTGAATTTATACAGGAAACAGTCACTCTCCAGCATTCCTTCCAACTGTGATTGCTTTTCCCAGTGGTTGCTCGATCAAGCGAATAACTATCGATACTGATGGTAATAGATTTCTGCTATTACCGATGAGGATGAGGAGGAGGAGGAAGATTTACCAATATTCTGGTGTCGGCAAAACTCTTAATCCACTTATCGGACAACCAATCTCCAACACATTTCCTATCTTCAAAGATGAACATCACTGCCCATATCTCTGATGACCACCACCATCGTCCATGCCTCTAATAACCTACGTTGTCGTAACAATATCCGTCAATAAATCCCTAATTTCTGATAAGGATCAAGGAAGATAAGGCTTAGGTCATGATGCTTGTGGTCGTGACCCATTGAGCATCAATGAAGGACCTATGATAAGAGCACGGGCTAAGAAGATTCAAAAGGCCCTAATATCACTTATAGAAGAGATCAAGTCTAAGACTACAATCAAGGATGTCTAAGACGAAGAGAGAAGGCTCATTTGCATGTTGGAAGCCCATTTACATAATTAAATTCTGAATAATTCGTGAAACAAGGATAAAAATAAACAAACTACTACAAGTCAGAATTTTTGGGTCAACTTTAAAGGGCCACACAGGACGTTTTAGAGCTCAAAAATTGGTGTATAATATATGGTTGGAAAGCCCTGGAAGTCTAGTTTCCAACCCATCAAACAGATCTCAATTTCGATGTCTCTAGACAAAGTTAAGCCCAAAATACCAAAGACTAGTTAGAATGGACGAAAATGTTGAATTTGTGTTTTTCTTTGACCAAATCAACCTAGTTTTCACCAACAACCTTTAGGGTTTTCTAGAGCACATTTTTTGTAGGTTTTGTGAGTCCTTGGTGAGTCTGATCATCCTTGTAATTGGTACACAAGATTGATTAAGTATTTTTCTTTTATCAATTCTTGAGAGAATTGTGAGAAACCGAGATTCTTGAGAGAGAACTCAACTTGAACTTATCAAACTTGTGGGTCGAGAGTTTGTGGCGTTCCGTAAGCGAGGTTCATAGACAATTGCGTCTATCGGATTTCGTTTGCACCCCGAGGTTCCTATTCATCACGAATAGCGGGTCAAGGGAGGCTCAAATATCCGTCTTTTCCATTGTTGCTGCCTTAGTCGTGTTTCTTCAAGCGTGTTGGAGCTTTTTCAATCTCGATCTTGGTCGAGTTCACATCAATTTTCTAACAAAATTAAACCCTTTGAACAAACCCAATTGCGATTACATTCATACGGCTCAAAGTTCGAACTAAAGCCAAATGCGATTCAAAGTTTGAATCACCAATTGATCAAGTTCTTCGATTACAGGCTTATTTAGTACTAAACCTTTTTTTGGGTACCGCCTTCCGATTGAGAATGAAAGTAGCTTTTCGTCATTAGCATTATTTTCATTTCGCCGACTACCTAGGGAGGCCTTAATTTCAGTTTATTGAGCCCTAGAAGTAGGGGTGATCACGGTCCGGTTTGGTCCATTTTTCGTAAAAAAAATAAAGAACCGGAACCGAACCAATACTCCGGTTCTTAAAAAATTTAGAACCAGAACCAAACCAAGATTTATGAGAACCAATACTTCGGTCCGGTTCTAATTGGTTCGGTCCTGCACATTTTACGGTTCTAATGGAATAAACTCTTTTAATTTTTTGAGGTGACAAATAAATAATAAAATTTAATATTTCATACAACAATTAAAAAGTATACAATAATGATAAAATATTGAAAATACAAACAAGCTCACAAAAGAAAAAAGAATGATATTACATCGACCATTCAACAATTAAAAATGTTATGATATTGCAATCAACAAATTACCAACTTTGCTAATAGAGAATAGGGGAAGAAAAATGTTTGCAAATGCATAATACACACACACAATAATGCTAAGTGCTTCTCAGTCATATTGTCATACTTCCATTGAATTTCTATACTCAATAAGAAATTTTACACAAAACTAGAAATAGAAATTAATTTTTTTTAAACATTAATTTATATATATATATATTGTAATATACATTGGTCCGGTTCGGTTCAGAACCAATCTAAAATTTTCAAAACCGGGACCGAACCAAATAAATGGTTCTACTAAAAATCAGAACCAGAACCAAACCAAAAATATTGGTTCGGTCCGGTTCCATTGGTTCGGTCCAATTTTTGGAAAATTCTGCTCACCCCTACCTAGAAGGACTTACTGAAAGAAATTTTATAATTTTCAATTTCATGTGAGTTTCGGTGGAGGAGAGAGAGAAAGGTGGGGTTTGGTTGTTGATTCTATTTGGCATTTCCCTTCATAGAGAGAAAGATAAGATTCGCAAGAGTCAGATTAATTTCAAGAAGCGACAGAGAGTCATAGATTAAGAGAATGGGTAATGGGTTAAAGAGAGAGAATAAATGGGTTAGAGAGAGCAAGTGTTTGAATGTGTTTGTGTGTGTGAGGGAGAGAATAGTGATGTCTCCTATGGTTAAATAATTTGCAAGTATCATTCATCTGCCCACGTCGAACTTCATCAAGTAAGGGTATTTATAGGTCTTCTAGAAGGTCTGTTATTATGTGTTCGTGGAATTGTACCATTCCACAAATAAATCCACTTAGACATCCTAGTCAGTCTCAAATAAGGGTATATTTGATATTTTAAGAAAATTTTAACAGTTTTGTTTGAGATAACGACAGGAGGGACTAATAAGACAGTAAAAGGTGAGTTTAAGGACTAATGTAAGAAAATTGAAACATTTATGACTAAAATAAGAGTAAAGGTAAAGTTTAAGGACTAAATTATATATTAATCCTAAATTTTGGGGGTGTTAGAACCCCCAACGGCACCCTGCTTTCATTCTCTATCTCCTAAATTAACTAAATCACTCTTGTAATATGGAGAGTGATTTAGAAGGAATAGTGACTTTTTTTTCTCAATTTCTTTTTCTCTCTCCACCCCTGCCCCTCTCACAGTCTCACTCTCCTTCTTCCCTCACTTTCACACACACACACACACACACACACACAAAAAGAAAGATCTATTCCTTTTTTTTTAAAGGGGGCGAAACCCTCTAAATTTATTTAAAAAAAAGAATTAAATATATTAATAAAAATGGAGAAATTTAATGACAATTGTAATTAACTTATTAGTTTTGCCACATATGTGTTTTAGATAATTGAAATTGAAATTATTAAAACATAAGTACTATAATTTTTATAGAATATAAAATTTAAAATATTTCATTCGATTGTGCTAGAAAAATAAAATAAAAATAGAATGATAGTTAGATTTGTTAGTTGAGATGAGAAATATTTAATTTTTAGAGGGTTGTATAAAGAGTGCTTGTTGGAGTAATTTTTTTTAGAGTGTTAAAAAATTGAAACTTGAACAAAAAAACGAGGTGTTTAGAGTGTGGTGTAGAGGGTTATTGTTGTGATTGCTCTTAATCGCCCTGCTCAAAAAAGTATTTAGTACTAAACTGGTTGAAAATTCACCAAAGTGCCGCCAACAATTTCTCCAAATTGAATATTCCAAATTCATTACCAACCAGTAGGGGTGACAATTCGTGCTATCATATCGTGTTCGTGCCACACTATCATGTTTTCATATTATCTATCTTATTTGATCATAAATATAACAATAAATGCTATTTTAACTAAATTTTTAATTTCGTGTTGTGTCTTGTCGTACCGTAATATCGTGTCATTTCTCTCCGTAATTCGTATTTATAATCGTGTCGTGCTAGTTTATGCATTTGTGTCATGTCAGCCATTGACACCCCTATCAACCAGCCCAACCACTAGGCCAATCTAAAAGTTGACTCGATCGTCAATTCGTCGTTGCTGTGAGATTCTGGGGAGATTTTACAATAAATGAAATTACAGGGGCTCTTATGGAAATCCTAATCCCCAATCCAACAGCATCATAAAAAATTAAAGTTTCCTTCGTCTTGAAATGGATCTAATAAACCCGGCAAGTTTCCTCATCTTCGTCGTATAGTGAGAGAAATTGGGGAAGAAGAGCTGAAGCCGGAAGCATTCAATCTGATTTCTGCTTAATATTCATCCCTTGAAATGGATCTGAATTCGGTAAGTTTCCTCATTATATTTTTGTTTACGCGTATTATACGGTTCCTTCATCGGCAAATTCATGTGATTATTTTCTAATTTGGTTGATAGAATTATAGAATTAGGTTTAGGGCTCATCTGTGTTCTCGTATGTTAATGATTGCGCCATTTTTGATATGCACAGTTTGTATCAGCTATTATGCGTTGCATTGGTGTGATCTGGTGTTTTGGTCATAGCTCTCAGTGATTCTGATTTGACTGTAAACTGTGTCGTACGTTATGGACCTTAATTTGTGTCGTACTTGCATTTTAGGATGGAGAGGTTTATGTTCATATTTCTGCTTTAAAATTCGGATGCATACACGCCAAGAATTATAAATTCAGGACCGTAAGATGAAACACTATTGATACATGGTATTTATTTTCCTTTCTGAAACTCTGCAGCAATTCTATACAAGTTATAGCGTAAACCTTAAACTTCTTTATGAACCAATCCTTGGTCCAAATTGATGAAGTGTTTTGTAATCACTTCAAATAGAACCTCGATCTTGCAGCTTCTGCAATAGAACCTGTCTCGTGTTTGAATTCCAAAGTGGTGGTATTGATCTCCAAGAAAATTAACAGTGATTTAGTGTTTCCTGTCTATCATGGGAGCAGGAGTGTTGATACTTTACTGAACCTCATGTTTGTCTGTTTATGGTTGGTCAAAGGTGATAATCATATCTCCTGCTAACACAAAAGCTTAAAATTATATGTGATGTAATATGTTTGTGCCAATTTAGCCGGCGGTCTCTTAAAATAATTCAGCTGCTGTATAATAAATTGCATTTATTGCATTTTTTTGTGGAGCATGGGTAGATTACTTAGTCGATTAGGAAGGCTAAATAATCCTGATTTGAATTTTTGAATAAATATAACCGCTACTCTTTCATTTGTTATATTCTTCATGTTAGAAGGCAACATATTAATTATTTTTTTCCTTTTGGCTCAGACTGCTGGGGAGAACTATGCGAACCCACAAATTTGCTTCTTTCATGTCCTATTCAAGGTATGCCATATTTGGTTGTCTCTCATACGTCTTTTTTCCCTTAACTCCGCTTCTTTTTGTAATTTTTGTTTTTCTTACCATTTGGCAGGCCGGAGCCTTGGCGTTTTACATACTGTCCGCCCTATTTTTCGATAGTTTTGTCATCATTTTTGTGGTAACAGTTCTTCTGGCTGCTCTTGATTTTTGGGTAGTGAAAAATGTGAGTGGGCGTATCTTAGTTGGTTTAAGGTGGTGGAATGAAATCAATGATGAGGGTGAGAGCGTGTGGAAATTTGAATGTCTTGACCAAGAGGTGGGTAGTTGCATTTCTTAGATTAGATTAACACACACACACGCGAGCGCAGTCTCTCTCTCTCTCTCTCTCTCTCTCTCTCTCTCTCTCTAGCATTTATGAACTAAGTCTTTACTCTTGTTTTCTCCTTGTTTTTGCTATAGTCATTGGCTCGAATGAACAAAAAGGATTCCTGGCTATTCTGGTGGACTCTCTACCTAACTGTAAGTAAATTTTTCAAATGTTGTTTCCTTATATATCAGTCATGTCCACTGTCTGATAAAATGAAGCTAATGAATGGAATGATTTTAAAGATCTTGAAAGTAAGATGAATGTAGTGCCATGTTGATGCACTTTCATGACAGTGGACCTCAATTTTGTGATTGAAATAATTATGTTGCTTGATTTAATGAACTTCTGATAATTCTTCTTCCCTTTTTAGGCAGTTGCATGGATCTTCTTTGCAATATTCTCTCTTATACGGTTTCAAGCCGATTATCTCCTTGTAGTTGGAGTTTGTTTGACCCTGAGCATTGCAAATATTATTGGCTTTACAAAATGCCGCAAAGGTATCCCACTTTATGACAGGAATTAATTGCCTTATATAATTCTTTACCTAATGCAATATGATTTTTAGTGTTTGTTTATGCTGTTTTAGCTAGGAATTACAGGAGTTTCAACTAATTGCTACTGCATTTATTATTATTATTAGTAGTATTTTTTGTGATGGTGATTGGTGATAGAAGGGGTGTGAGGTCCAGAATTTACAGGAGTTTCAACTAATTGCTACTGCATTTATTATTATTAGTAGTAGTATTTTTTGTGATGATGATTGGTGATAGAAGGGGTATGAGGTCCTTCTGGCCCAGGCATTGTTATTGAAAGTGATAGGGTAGAGGTCCTTTTGAGGTTGAGAGGCGAGCGAGCCAAAAACGAGGCGATGATTAAGAATAAATTGAAAATATATATGTTGTAACCATAGTTGTTAATCGCATATCGTACGATTCGATACAAAATAAGCCCTTTTAGATACGTATCAGTACAGCGTACTTTGCTATGTATTGTTCAATACACATGACGTATCATGCGATACACTTGAGTATCACAAAATTAGCTTATCGTACGATATTTGTTACTTTGTTAAAGGGGTGTATGTGTAATATTTTTCTCATTTAATATTTTTATAACATGCGATTTGGAAGGTCAGTCGACCTCTCGTCTTCTCAAGAAAGACGTCCGATTTGGAAGGTCAGTCGACCTCTCGTCTTCTCAAGAAAGACGTCTTCAAACAGAGCTTCTCGTTCTATTAGGGTTTTGAATCTTTTACTGCCTCCTTTAACAAAGCTAATGAGTAATGTCCATGATCTATTGATGATGAATCATTCATGCTTCATCCTTCATTAAGAAAAAGAAAAACCCTTTGCTGCCGTTGCTTGATGGAATCAATTGTGGTGTGAATTGTGAAGAGCGAAAAGTCTGAAGAAGATAAAATTAAAGGAATATACTAACATTACTAGTTTACTACAACAGAATTTTGGATTTTGCAAAAGGTATGTTGTTTATTAGTAGTTGTTTAGCTGTAAGTTGTAACTCAGTCTTCATAGTTGAATACTCTGTTTTATCACTTAATAATATATAGAAATAGAATTTCGATACACGATACGTATCCCATTTTGACAACTATGGCTGTAACAACAATTCAAAAGCTTGCTATAGATAACAATAATACATGAAATCAACTTCCATATTTCTAATTCTAAAGCAAATCTTAGTTTAGTTGAGAAAGGCAGAAAGCTAATGAGGGGATGGTTCATTTGCAAGACAAATGGGTGTGGATTGATGGTCCACATGAAAGATGGGTTCTGTTATTGAAAAACGAAAAGGTGGGTTCTTAAGATTGAAAGAAATATCTGCCTGAAAGAACCCAAAACAGAACCAACCGCGAAAACCCCAAGAACATCACCAATAACTATCTTGAACCTCCTAGAACCAGCAAACCAACCTTTGGAGTAAGCTGTGCAGGTGCCATTGACCACCTGTGCAGGTCTGGTGAAGTAACTCTGGTGCACATGCCAGCATGTGGGGTAGTTTGGCACTGTTCCTGCAACATCCAACGATGCGAGGGTTCAGATGAGATTGTCTTCTTGAGGGGACCAGGGCTGGGTTCTTGGATTGGGCATTTATGAAGCCAAAGAGTTCGGATTTGGTCAAGATTGACTCGAATTTGGCCTCACGTCTAGGCAAAAGAGGCACACGCTTGACTCTTCTTGTCAACCTCGCGTTGCCCCACCTATCCAAGACGCTAGAGGCTTGCTTGATCTCGCCTTTCGCATCAGGCGAGAGAGGTATTCGCCTTTAATAACTATGGCCCTGGGTGTCATTTTGAAGTGATGATTTACTGAGTGAAGAAATATCTGACCTGTGTTATTGTGTAGAATAATTAATATGAAATTTCAAAATATGGAAAGATGGTGGTTTCGGAATGCAATAACTTGTCTTTTAGGTTGCATATGTTATGCATCAGAAGAGTATAAATTACATTGATTCTATGTTTTATGCACTCTTTGGTATTATATCTTGTGGGTAAAAAAGCTAATTCGGTGTGTATTTCTAACTCGGTCATGAGGTCATCCATCTATTCTATTTATCTCGGATTATTTCATGTTTCCTTGATAGTGCTTTTACATTTTTATATAAACCTTTGTTTTCCGAAGTTGAAAGAATCTGTGTTGGCCTTCAAGTAGGTTAAAGTGTTTAAGTCCAATAACTACCACTCATATACTACTACTACTACATGTGCCATGACTGCCATTAATTTGATTGTGCACTTTGGTTAGGACACGGTATTTCCTGACGGCTTGTACCAATAACATGATAAGATCCTCATGGTCACGAAACTGGTGAAACTAACTTATGTGATGGCATAGTGTTTGAGATTTTGCTAATTATTTCCTGAATGAACTGTACTTAATTGTTCAATTATAATAGCAACAAATGAGCTTATTATGTTCTCAAATTTTTCTCAGCCTAGTGATCTGTGACAGCAAAGATGAATTTATAGTTCATCCAACAATCTTTAAAAACAATTGGGAACTGTTCTGAAAACTCCCAATTACTTTTAAGGATATTGTGCTGGTGCTTTCAAGAGTGTTCACCAAGTGGAAGAAGCCTCCCTTGGTGACATTAGTTTCCTCTTTAGTGCAACATTGCTCTGAGTTTGAGAAATGCTCTCTTAACATGTGAATGTCCAGTTGAAGTTATGATTTTTGTTGCGTTTTAAGAGCTGAATGCTTTCGTTAATGAGCGTCTCAAGTTACTTTAATTTTGCCAATACAGTACACAATATACTAGTAGCAGGTGGTGGAGAATATCTTTATCGTAATGGTGGAAGTTGCTTTGGTAATAGGGGTTTGGCCTCGTTTATGCAGTAGTTTGGGATCTGATTCTGATGGTGTTGAAATCATTGGAGTAAGATTAACATCATAATTTCCAGTAGTTATTTGTGTTGGCTCAATCACATAGGGAAAAGTCAGTTCAAAACATAGAAGGATGAAGTCTTTTTCTATTGCTATAGGAATCAACGGAAAGCTCTGTAATTATGTTGTGTTAAGACTTTTTAGAACATTGCTTCATCTTCTTACTATTGCAACATCAACTAAGTTCTTAATGTTGCTATTCTATAATATTCATTCTTATGTGCCTCTGATATGTATAGTTACAAATGCATATTTTCCTTTTATTTTGAATTAATTTGTAACCCAAGATTTCTTGTTCTTTTTTCAGATGCAAAGAAACAGATTCAGGCATTTGCCTCCCAGACTATTGCAAATCGATTCTCATCTACATTACAGTCTGCGTTTAGTGTTGTTTGAATTGTTCATAGAGTGTGGTTGGAATGGAAGAACTTATAGGACAATATCTGGAAATTTGCTGGTCTTGCACCCGATGAATATCTTAGATGACATTGAATTTCTGTTTAAATATAGCCAGAGTAATATGTCGGGGTTTTAGAAAAGGCTTTGTATTACAATTTTGGGATTTCCTAAGGTTACTTTGTAAATGCTGAATACGAAAGAACTTAAAATTTCATTTATCTTTTCTCTAGAAACATTCAATAGAATGGAATTACTATTAGCCCTGTATTGTTTACTATGTCCACTTAAAAATTCCAAGGTACTGAAACTATAATTGTTCTTTGAGATGGGGCAAGGGAGGATTAAAGATTTACCTTCATTTTTGAGAGTTGAAGTTTGCTGTTGCTGAATGCTCGGTCAACAAATGATCAGCTGTTTAAATGCAAGGCGATTGGAGATGATTTGTGCAGTTCTGTGCCCGAGGCACTGAAACAATCTTCATTATGTTACAGAAGTGCAAGGTGGCCACGCAAATCTAGGGGTTTTAATCTTCATTATGTGAGAAGTGCCATTTCCTCATGGAATGTAAAATGGTGGTAGTAAGGCTTTGAAAAGTATTCTGAAGCGAAAAACTCTTAACGGTTTTGAACATCATTTGTTAGATTGTGTGGAAGAGCCGAAAGACGAGATTCACAGTGGAACTTTGAAAACCGCTGCTTACCTTGAGGACTATTTCTAAAACTCTCCAAAACTGGATCCCACTCTCTTGAGGAAAATTCGAAGCGAATCTGATTGAGCGGTATGTCCAGAATCAAGAACTATAGGCGTGAGAACTGTTATAAAAAAGGAGAATGAGTCGGGCGAGTTCATGACGGGCATTTCCAAAAAAGTAAGACGAGGCAGTTCCGCTGGTTGAAGAGAAAGTTTGCTTTAGATAGAAAACTTTGGGAAGGCAATTCATCATCCTCGGGTATAAAGGTAGTAGTTAAGGGCTTTTCTGAAGACTCTTGTTGGGATGGGGCACACATAACTAATGCAACATTCTCACAATTATGCTTCATTTGTTTCACGGAAAATGTTTTTCATAAAACGTTTTCTAAAATTTCTGATGTTTGGGTAGTACTTAGAAAATGAGTCAATCGTAGAATCATTTTCAAGTCAATGGAAAATGTTATGGATTGTTCGTAAAATGACTTAATGCTCCGTATGTCATTTTCTAGACTTCCCACGAGCTTGCAACTGTTATGATTCTATTCAAAAATTCCATGTTATACTGCTCAACGATAATAAGCCAATAAAAAATTTGATGTGAATTTTTTTTTTGTCTTTTTCTCTTCCTCAGCAACTTTGATATGTTTTCACCTCTTTATTTGTCTCTCTCTTTTAATTGTTGCAGTGTGATTTTTTTTTCTTTTTTATTTCCTCTCTTTTTAATGATCAATATGTTTTATAAATTATCAAAAAACTACTAAATTTATAAATAAATAAACTCTTTCTAGCTATAATATACATATACATATATATATATATATATACATTATACTGTAAGAGTTCAAATTTCAAAGGATATCTTTTTATCCCAAAATTATGAATCAAAAGTTATTCATAACGTACACATTTTCATAAGTTTATCAAACACCTTGAAAAAAAAAATTCGACACAGTTTTAGAGTTAACCAACAATTGAAAGTAGAATATATTTTTATTTTCTAGAAAACATTTTACTGAAACTGATTTTTGGAAACTATTTGACTAGCAAAAAATATTTTCTATATTTTTCGGTGATTGGTAAAACTAATAAAATTAGTCAAATGTAAATGTAACTAGAAATATTATGAACACATCTTTATTAGACATTGGGAAATCATTTATAATAAAGTATGAAATTTTATGTTTGAGTTGTTATTTATATCATTTAGCAAGTGTTATTGCAAAAACTATTTTCTAACACATTTTCACAAAAATTACCAAACACCTAAAAATAGAATGATTTCATTTTCTGGAAACCATTTTCCGGAAGTCATTTGTTGAAACTCATTTTTCGTGAAACAAACGGAGCCTTAGTTCTTGTGATTTTGATTTTGGATCTTAGTGACTTGGCGAACTCGGTGCAACGTTGAGGTTGCTCTATCCTGATTCTTTTGGGGTTTAAATTAGGTAAACAATCTCTCTGCTTGAAGGGGTAAGACTGCGTACATTAGACACAACCTATCTAGACTTATTAGGGGTTCAAATTAGGTAAATACACTCTTTATTTATAGGGATAAAACTGCGTATATAAATTTTTTATCAGACCCCACAACAACGGAAGCCTAAATTGGGGCCGCCCATCCTTTTTTTATGTTGTAACTTGGACGGAGGAAGAGCCTTAGTTGTGTTAATCAGGCCATCCTCAACGTCCCTATTTATAAGTGCTAAATACAACACCCCCCTCCTAGGAAAAAAAACTATTTTACTCATCATTCAATTATTAAAAAAAAAAAGAAGAGGAAGTCCACGTCGAGGAGGCGGTCCTCTGTGTTGAAATCCACCTCGAGGAGGTTGACCTCATGGAAGAATATATATATATATATATATATATATATATATATATAGCAGGGTCTATTATTTTTGCCAATAGAATATTGTATTTAGCATAAATGGAGTGTTATATTTAACATAAATGAGGTATTGTATTTAGCACCACTCTTTTCTAATCTTGAATAACTCCCATCAGTTTCATCCCAAGAGAAGGAAAAAAGGAAAATAATGATGAATTACAGGATAGTCCTTTACAGAAAGTTAACCAATAATAGTAAGACCTTATAGAAATGAAATTACATACTATACTAATGTACTAATGTGTAATAACTAATAATCTACAGAGAATTAAATTATGAGTGAAATTCAAAAAGACCCCCTGAACTATGTACAGATAGGAAAAGCCCCCTAAACTATGAACTCGAGTGAATTGGTCCACTCGACTCGATAGAGTTAACGAAGCTAACGTCAACCATGCAAAGACAATAATGTCCTTTTATTTTAACCATTACATTTTTTAGCACATGCAAAACCTCTCAATTCAAACTGAAGCCCAAAGTTTCTCTATTGATTATTCTACTTTTGAGAAGAATTGTCCAATTCATGATTTCCTAAGATTTAGCAATTATCATTATACTCAAAGTCCACAACTTAACACATCGCGGAATCTTGCTGACCAACTCCCTTGCTTCTGTGCCCTCTTCAATTTGCTCTGAATTGCTGCCACATTAAGCCCCAACATCAGTTATTCTCATTCTCCAATTTAGGTGATGATCTAATTTGTATTTAATATCTTATTTCATGTTCAAAGTTAGGGTTGTGGTTGAGTTATTGAAAGGAGTGTGTAAAAACATGGTTTGCAATTAGAGTGAGGAGAGAAAAGAACACGAATTAAGAGGATTTAAATGGAGAATTGCATGGGTGGGGTGCCTATTTCCCAAAGGTTTGGGGGAGTCACTGTTATTTGTCCAAACCTCAGGGGAGGGCGCCATAATTAGCCCCTTGTAAGTTGTAACTGTACACCCTCTCTCAAGTTCAACCTTGGACAAAACCCACTGGAAACAAGTTTGTATCCGAATTCCGGACCCAATACCCGGAAAAGTTTCAGATCACTTAACACCGGGACTCTTGAAGTTCAATTCCGGCAGTTCTCTCCGTCGGGAAGATTTATACAGGAAGGAGAAATGTTGCAGTGTATATTTCTTCTATCAGATTCTGGGTAAGTTTCAATTCTACTCCTGTGAGTGATGTACATGATTGCTGCAAAAACGATTCGACCTTCAAAGCCAGTCAACAATCTTATATCTTGTGTTTTGTATGTAATTATAATAAATTATTGTGTTTGTCTCTAGAGAAATAGTGGGAAAAGAGAAAGCTATTTTCTCGGGAAATCTTTTTAGATGCCCTCATGTTCTTTATCTTTTCAGCAATCGAATTGGATTATAAAGAATTCAAAGTTGTGAAAAAGGGCTGGTTTTTATTTTTAATAATGTTGGATCACTCAATCAATTTGGCAGTGAAGTGAATTTAAGATTGTTGGTTTTATGAATGTATATTAATTTACAGGGAGGTAATGTTAGAGAAACAGCTAACTGGGCATCGAGTTGATCGGTCTATATGTGCTTGGTTTTGGGACCAAGTAATCTCTCAAGGTGATTCCGTCAAGGTACCTGTTTCAGATTATTCAGTTTAGTTGTAATGATTCATTTGTTATGCAGTTGGCTTCAACTTTTCGTTTGAAAGTTTTGGGTCTTCATTATAACTGTCTTTTGTTGTGGGCTTATAGCATCTTCCCGTAATAGCTTCACCTACACATTACCTTTTCCAAATAGTTCGTGAGGGTATCACATTTTTGGCCTGCACCCAAGTTGAAATGCCACCTTTAATGGGAATCGAGGTGAGTTGTGAATATTTCTTTCCCACATTTTTCTTTTGGATTTTGACTATTTCTGTTCATTTTGATGTATGGGTTACAAAATGATATGTAAGCACTAAACACTCCCTCCATAAAATCTAAGTTGACTCAGACCTAAGTAATTGGAGATGTTTATCTAACTGTGTTAATGGACTCAATTTTTCAATTATCCAGTAACACTTGCGAATTGGTTCTTTTCCTTGATAGTCCTATACACATGACCTGAAAAATTATTTCAAACCTACTTCATTTTTCACCTTTCATCTTGATTCTGTGTGCGTAATTTAAACTCTTGGTTGCATTCTTTTGCCGTTATGTCTTCTTTGTCATCTTACTCATGTTTATAAAAGGCTTTAGATGTCTTAGTAAATGAGTTGAGTATCCAACATCCTATTCAACATTCATCAGGAATGAGTGACAAGGCCTTTCTTAACGGATGAAAACTAAAAGTATTAACTTGAGATTTCGTCATGGATTCCATGCTTAAATCGGTTATCTGGGTTGTTTTGCTCAATAGAATTACTTTAGATGTTCTCTTTTTGGAATTATGAATCTTAGTGTTCCTTCTAAGAAGCACAGATACGGACATGCTAACTTTGATATGGATATGCCAACATGACAGTTTCCGACAAGAGACACCATGGACATTTTAGAAGATATGTTTCTATAGACATATCCTCCCTCCATTCCACTCAAAGACTCCACTTTCTATATTGAAAATCAACATGGGCGTATATCAAATCCACATTCAACATGGATATATATATATATATATATATATATATATATATATATATATATATGTTTTAGGTTATAAAATCTCAATCATTAAAAACTACACTAAAATACTATGAATAGCAACTTTTATAGTTGTAAAGACGAGCAACACTATATAAATCTTCAACCAAAGTTTAATCAAGTTGATGGAAAAAGGGTCAAAACTAGACTACTTATGTGGAGCAGAGGGGGTATGACATCCAAGTGAATATTACACATTGGTTCTGCATACTCTTTTTTACTTAATATTTTTTGTTTGAACTTATATTACTAATGTATAGGTAATGTTAAATCTTGGAGGCAGTATTGGAAATCTTAAAAAGCGCGACCGGGCTTATAAAACGTCCCTCTCGCTTCATAATAGTAGTAGATAATAATAAGGGAGAGGTTGTTTCTACTACAATTTTTGCTTATCCACTACATTACTAATTATTACTTTAAACAAATACATATTTGACCAAAACTACCCCTTAATTACTTGCCCATATTAAGTTGACTAATAAAGTTACTTTTCTAAATTACCTCAAAACATTATTTTCTAGTATGAACATACCAAATGAACAACATAATTATTTCTTTTTCTTAAAATAATATTTATTCTATTAAGCTTATGACTAGAGTCATGTTGCATATAAAAAAATTAATATCATAAGGACTTCTTTTGTCTAGCAAACTTTGAGACAATATTTGATATTTGGTTATAGAAATAAAAAATTCACAGTTAGATTTAAACGATATGATTGTAAAAAAATGATCCTATAGTACAACCATATTGTGGTATAATTTCGTAAGGTTTTACTATGCCTACCTACAACTATTGATTCAAAATTTTAATTTTTAACTTGATTGAAACCAAAAATCTATTGAATACCTACCATATTGCTATTATTAAATTAATATCACGTATTTTCTAAAATTTTTGGTAGACAAATGCCTTTATGATATTATTTTTTGATAATCAAACACGACACAAGTCATAAGCATAATTGACTAAACATTTGTATTAAGAAAAAATAAAAATAGAAAAAAAAATAACTACCTTGTTTGTTGATGTGTAGAGAATTAAAAGGAAATTTGGAAATAAACAATATATTACTCAACTTAATGACAAGTTCTTAAAGGTTAATTATGTCCAAATATGTATTAGTTTAAAGTGAAAATCAATAATGTAGTGGATAAGCAAAAACTGTAGTGGAAATAGCCTCTCCCTAATAATAAATGTATAATTATAATTATTGCCAAGCAATTAACCAACAAATTCAGATTCTACATAATGTATAAAATTCATTTTATAGGATTTACTCCATCTAATAAAATTCATTTTTTCCCCATAAACAATAGATGCCTATAATTCTTCAAACTGGCATAGCCCAACTTGTAAATAGTTTTGGTTCCACTGCTACCATCGTTCTAAATGAAGGATGAAACAATTGTGAGTGCAGCTCAAGCAAAGTCAAGAATCATAATTCCTAAACTTCCTTTACCTCATGCTCGGCCACTTTTGTTCCTTTAGTGGAAGTATGGCTACGTACAATTATGTTACTTATGCTTCTAATCTCAATTTGCATAATCCATTAAGCAAGCAATATTGAATACTATCTTTTAACTGGTTAACTATTAGTTCCTTTGCAGAGTAGCTGATGTGCTCACAGATTACCTTGGAGTATTGAATGAAGATCTGATAAAGGATAATTTTGTGATAGTTTATGAGGTATGCTGCTACACTTGAGTTTGCTTATTGTGGATCTCTGAAGTCATTGCCACTGATATGCATCAAGTTTTCTTCTCTAGAACTATATATTTTATGAGTTCATTGCTTTTCTGAAATTCTTAAATGTTTGTTTTTAAAATGTTTCAGTCATGGATAACAGGCTGTACATGGTGGCAAACTTTGTATGTTAATTATCTAGTGGCTTAAATACCAATTTGGTCACTCCACTTTCACCCAAAATTCATTAAGCTCACTGTACTTTCTGTTTTCACACTTTAATCACTTTACTTGGACCGGAGAATTAATAAGCTCACTCAATCAATGAGCTTATTGATTGAAAAAATCCAAGTAGAGTGATTAAAGTGTGAAAAAAAATAGTAAAGTGAGCTTAATGAATTTTGGGTGAAAGTAGAGCGACCAAATTGGTATTTAAGCCTTATCTAGTTCATATGAGCAAGTACTGGAGATAATAAACATTAAGATCTAAGGAATTTTCATTATTTCCCTTGGGGCTCGCAGATTGGTCTTTACTTATGGACTTAAAAGAGGATAAATTTGAAATTCTGATTTACATAATTCATGAAATGAGATTCTCCCATTCGCTCATTTCAGTAAATTTCCATTTTCTTCAGGTTTAGCGAGAACTGAAAATCATCGGTATTTTGGTTGGGTTACTATAGCATGATTTTTAAAATTTTTATGTATTATTTATTGTGAAATTGGCTTGCAGCTTCTGGATGAAATGATAGACAATGGCTTCCCTCTGACTACAGAACCTAATATCTTGAGGGACATGATAGCCCCACCGAACATTGTGAGCAAAATGTTGAGTGTTGTCACTGGTAACAGTTCTAATGTGAGCAACACCCTTCCCGGTGCGACATCATCTTGTGCTCCGTGGAGAGCAACGGACCTGAAGCATGCACACAATGAAGTTTATGTTGATCTTGTTGAAGAAATGGATGCAACTATAAACAGGCATGCACTTTCTCTAGATATTTCTCATCAAATTTTATCATGGTTGATCTGGCTGCATATCATGTATACACACTGAAGTATGATAGCTGCTTTCTTTCCTACAGTTTTTATATTAGATTTATGAATCTTTTATGTAAGCAAAAGAAAAAACAGTAGCTTAGTCAAACGTACACATAGTCAGCCCTGTAATCTGAAAGCCTGAAATTTCAAGTTCTTACTCCCTCCATCATAATTGAAGAGATACACTTTGTGGTTAGTTTAACCAACTTCTGGATTGATATTTGACAAGAATTAATTGTTTTTTAAAAAAATATAGATCACGTGAATTATAGTACTTCTAGTGTAGTTTCCAAAGGTTATGGTTTCATTTTCTCTAACTAATAAAAATATGTTAGCTCCATCCGAAATTGGTCAAATTGACCAAAAAAGTCTCAAGTGTACCTCTTAAATTGTGGCAGACGCAGTAGAGTATTTTTAACTGCAAGGAAAGAAATGAAATTTCCATTTATGCAACCAACAACTCTGTACGAGATATTCTTGATGTGAAAAATGGTGAAGACAAGTTTTTAACTGCAAGGAAAGAAAAGTCAAAGTGTACCTCTTAAATTGAGACAGACTGAGTAGTATTTTTGTCTGCAAGGAATGAAAAGAAATTTCCATAACTGCAAAAAACTCTATACGGGATATTCTTGATGTGAAAAATGGTGAAGACAAGTTTTCATGCAGAAGTAGCCCCTCTTTAAGACGATCCAAAGCTTCTTACTATATGTCATCATGAACAATAGAAGCAGTGGCGAAGCCACTCTAGGGCCAAGGGTGGCCATGGCCCCCCTAGGCTTTGAGCAATATGCAATTTACCCCTTTTCAAAATATATCATTCTTATTATATTTTGGCCCCCTTTGAAATTTAGATCTTTTGTTTTTTACGTTAACTCGGCCCCCTTAAAGGTTGAATCCTGGCTTCGCCACTGAATAGAAGAATATTCTCTTTGACTCTTTTACCTAAAACATCTGTTACTGCACTTGAAGAATGACTAGGAGTTCCGTTCTAAAGAAATTCGCATAAATGTGAAATTAAGAACTTTTCTGTAGCAGTTTATCGCCAAATTTTTCTATGAGCTGAGGACCAAATAATTTTGGCAGCCATAGCATAACAAGAGAAAGGAAATTATTCTTGTGTAATCTTTGAGTTTTCAAGAAGTTACAGTTTTCTATCGGATGAAGGCAAAGATTGAGAGAAAGGCAAACTCATTGGTATGATGATGGTTAACGTATTGGGGAATAAGTCAGAAGCTATTGTGAACTCCGTGCTGATTGACTGAATCATTTTATCAGGAGGCAAGATCTTCCAAAAGAAGAGGGTGAATGGCAATGAGAATTCTGGCTGAGTTATGGCTGATTGTCATTACTAACAATGAGAATTCTAGGTTCTTGTCTTTATGGAGCATCGGCAATGTACCCTTAAAACTTGCAGATGGTGAATGTCAATTCAAGAATTTTCCAAGGTCTTAAATTAGGTGGTGCAAGGAATTAATGATCTTGACCTTCATAGTGTAATTGTGTGTGGAAGGTCTTGAGTTCCATAAGGGGGCAGTGTAAACACCCCATTCTTGGACAGGGTTCTCAAATGCAGTGTATCATCACTCATGCTGATGATTAACCAGAATTAACTGATGTCAAATGTTGATGAATCTTCTCTTCATTTCTTTTTGAAGTGTGAGCTTTATTCTGCCATCATGTTAATTACCTTTGCCATTATCTACTTATCTTACATTGGAGGAAAGAATTGATGGACGTCAAGAAGGTTTCAAAAAAGAGAAGTAAACTCATCAAGTACGGTGTTAACTGATGATTAGGAACAAGCTGGAGACGCCATGGTGATTTTACTGCAGTTTGAGTTTTTTTAGAATGGGGCAAGATGTCCAACGGACCTGAAATATGTTTAAACTAGAATATGATAAGAAAATAAATAAATAAATAAAGAGGAAGAATAAATCTTGTTAAATTACAAACTGCCAGACCAAAATTTTTAGACTTGTACTGAAAGTTTTGATGTTACTGGTCACTTTCATAATCATATTCTAGAAGCTTGTTTATTAATTTCAATTATGTGGAAACTGTATACCGACTCTTTTGCACTTTAATGGTTAACTAATTTATGTCTTTACTTGCACTGTTCAGGGATGGGGTCCTGGTGAAGTGCGAGATCTATGGTGAGGTCCAAGTAAATTCTCATCTTTCAGGTGTTCCTGATTTGACTCTTTCATTTTCAAATCCTTCCATTCTGAATGATGCGCGATTTCATCCATGTGTTCGGTTCCGGCCTTGGGAATCCCATCAAATTCTCTCCTTTGTTCCTCCTGATGGCCAATTTAAGCTAATGAGTTACAGGTATGCAGTAGTGTGTTTAGTGTTTACAATGTCACCCAATCTGGTCTCTTAAAATCAGATGGAATTGAGAGCGATTTAACTTGTTGGTTTTTAATTCACCCTTGAGAATGTTTTATTTCGCCTTTCTCTTCAGCTCGTCTTTGAAATTCTTCGTTTGTCCATTACCAATTTTTTCAACGGAAAGGCTATGCTGGATGCAGCATCGTCTCAACTCAACCTTTGTCCTACTTGAGGTTGGCTACATGATTTTTTTCGGCATGAACATAAATCCCTGAACATGAATCCCAAGGATGCTACAAACCGTAATAATTATTAAGTGCCTGCATAACCCTAGCGTGTGCCTTCGTCAAAGCTTTTCACCAACTACTTTGCTAATCAATTCAAAGTATTTGCAAAAACTAGATCTACATTGGTTTCACTCCTCTACAGGGTCAAGAAGTTGAAGAATATTCCTATATATGTGAAGCCGCAGCTAAGTTCTGAGTCGGGTACATGCCGTCTTAACGTGTTCGTTGGAATTCGAAATGATCCAGGAAAGACGATTGATTCTATAACTGTGAAATTCCAACTCCCTTATTGTGTTTCTTCAGCTGATCTTACTGCAAACCATGGCACAGTAAATATCCTTGCTGATAAGGTACGATTGTGATATTTAAAATCTGGTGCTGTAATTTTATTTTAATATTTTGTTATTGTATCAATGTTTGACGAGTTCTTGGCAACTTATCTTGGCAGACCTGTAGCTGGTCCATTGGACGGATCCCCAAAGATAAAGCCCCTTCAATGTCTGGAACGTTAGTGCTCGAGGCAGGTTTAGAACGACTCCATGTATCGCCCACTTTCAAAGTGGAGTTCAGGATCATGGGTGTTGCCCTCTCTGGTCTCAAAATAGATAAATTGGATTTGAAGAATCTGCCTACACGTCCCACCAAAGGTTTCCGAGGTCTGACACGAGCTGGAGAATACGAAGTTAGGTCATAGTAGCAACTTCATGAGGTTGCATTTGATGCCCCTTGGACCTAGAGTCTGTAGTAATGCCTGCTAAATTTTGCATTATTGCTTTCTTTGCTTATTTTTCAATTTTCGTGGGCTTGGTTGATGGATGCTCCGCACACTGTTGTTGTAGAAATTCCAATTGGAGCTTGTTTGCGGGACACCAACCCAACCCACATGCACAAACGACATGGACATGGATGAATTTATTGGCTGAATTGATGATGAGATGTATATTTCTATGATAAAATGATCATTTTGTATTGATCATGTTGTTGTTTTGTTTGTTCCTCTCCCTGATACTCCGTTTTAGCCAACATTTCTTTGAAACTGAACCTCACGAGGCTGTCCTCAGCTTGAGTTTAGCTCTTTTCAGCTATGACAAGCACAAAGATCAGAGCTGTATATTAATCAAAATGACAATCTGAACTCAACTTTCAGATATTAGGCGATGCAATTACCAAGAAAAATAAACGAGAAAAGACATTGTAGAAATGCAATATCATAGTAACAAATTCAGATAGAAAAACACATTTCCTACAAAATGGAGATTCAAATCACGAATTGATTATCAAAGCATCAGAACACATGTTCAAAACATCAAAACATGTGTGATCAAGCGGATAACTTGTTTACTCTGAAGGATTCCATAACTTTACGAAGATCATTCTCCTCCTCTGAGAAAACATTTTCAGGCACTTGTAGTCGCAACTCATATAACTGGTTGTTTTCAACTCCAAGAACCGAGAGGTATCGCCTATCCCATTCCAGACGGGCTATACGGTCCTGTGGCATAACAGCCAGCTCATTGTTGTTGGCAAATGACTTTATATTTACCTATAAATCACAAGAGGAATACATCAACAGCAGAACACACAAATTCATCACACAATGCAGTCAAAGAAATGAATTTGTACATTACTGGTATCTGAAACCAAAAACATTTAAAGACCATATATTTGCTTGAACTTGTTTTCACTGGTCTGGTATTCAAACATCTCATGTTATACACTACAAAAATGGAGTTTTGGAATTACAAAAGAAACTCATACCAAACTATTTGATACTCCTTCTGTTCTGCTCAAGAGTCCTACTTTTTTTTTTTTTTTTGGGATGTTTCACGCAAGCGTCTTATTTTGAAAATCAGGCTTGTAATTTCTATGACATACAACCTATAATGAGATAAATGCGCTGGATACAAAATAATTTTTTGTATAAAACAACTTCCAAGGATATGCAAATATCTGACTTTCAAATTCGAAGTCTTTGAATGGGGGAGATAAATAATTCCTTAATAGTAGTACTCATCCCAAACCATTTAGTATGCACTCCTTCACATATGAAGAATTTGAATTTCACGTCGCATGAGCATATAATCTTTCATGACTGCTGCATCTAATTGGTCACTTAATATCAAGAAGACCATACCTCAACTTGATAGTACATCCTCCCATCATCAGCTGTTCTTGAAGAGGTAGAAAGAATACTTGATTCACGCCTAACGCCAAGTCTAGTAGACATGAACTCTGTCAAATACTGGCGAAGTACTTTCTTTCCAGCTTCTTCTGGAGGGCCCAAATCTTCTACGCTGTTGTATTTTGAGGAAGAAGGAGAGGATAACTCAACAGAGAGATTCTCATCAAGAACAAAAGGGTCCCTGAAGAATATGTCAGCATTGGCACCTCGTACTTGAATCCAATTTGAAGGGTACATGAATGCATAACCATCAAAAGTATCTATATATTCCCTGAACGTGACAGACTGTAGAGCAAGTGCACTACTGTGCAAATCAGTTTGCAAGAAGATGCAACTTGAAAGGATCAAGGCCAGAGCATTCCTCCTTGGAACTGCAAAAGCTTTAGTCTGATTATATATTAGAAAAATGAAGAGACACTGCAGTGAAATAATAACATACACTCTGTCTTTTGTACTAATACAGAGAACCTTTATGTTTTAAATATTGACTCGACTGGATTAAATTCAGTTCCAAATTCCTTTTAGTTCAGAATCCTCGGATATTTACACACTGGTAAATGCAAGAAGCCCCAAAATGGATTCAAACATAAAGTGGCAATAACATGATTGGTCATCCATAACTGGGTAGTAACATCAACTACATAAATAATTAACAGACCAAATGTGGCAAGTTGTTGTGATTTGTTAGTCCCCCACAGCTTGCTTGAGGTTGAGGGTCCGTAAGTAACCAGCCAAATTGACTGATATCACTTTGAAGTTGAAATTTGGTCAGTCTAGCATTAGTTGTTACTAATCATATTCCATCAGCATCGAGTGTTAATTTCTGCGGCAATTGTGAGAAAACACTTCATAGGTAAGATCTGGAGAACTTCTGCTAAATTGGTATTATAGCTAATGCCCTCTTGTTTTGAACTTTTGATGTGGGCATGTGATTAATCTACATGAAAGTAATCAATTCTCCTAATGTTAAGAGTTTCACGGATCAATTCATTCTAATGTTTTTATTAAGTGAATGAATCAGAAATACAACTAAACCCAACTTAATTGAGCCCTTGCACCAACAAGTGAATCTCCAATCTATCATCTTACTTGGCCAATAGACAAAGATCACAAATCGTTTATTAGAAGGATGACTTAAAATGTAGAAATAGCTAAGATAGCTCATTCTGCATCTCTTGTTGCTTAAGGGGAAACCCCCTCTGCACTTTACATATATCCATATCTGAACATTAGCCAAAAGAGTAATGCTATGGGTACCTAAAGAGTACCAAATTTTTTGCACCAAATGATGTGTCAGCTGTTGTGGTACAAAAAACAAAATTAAAAATTATAATTTTGCATCACATCAACTGCCACATCAGTTGACACATTATTTGGTGCAAAAAATTTGGTACTCTTTAGGTACCCATAGCATTACTCTGGCCAAAAATATCCAAAATAGACACGCATGGTCCATAAATCTTGAGTTATGTTGAAAAACTCTAACAGTACAAACAATGGCAATGTTTTTTCAGTCCCAAGTCCTAACAGAAAAATTTCTCCAAGTAATCGAACTAGAATGAAGCATCTATCGGGGGGATGGATTTGATTGGTCATGCCAAACCCACTACGATGAATGATTCAATACCTCAACTATGTATGGAAACTGGGAGGGGCTTGAAACTTAAAACAATGGGTCCCTAACATTATTACTCATCAATTTCTTAATTCTTGATGCTTTTTACGTATTCAAATACAGAATGTTCCTAAGAATCTTACCAACAAATCCAGTTAACTTTCTTAATATTTCTCTGAAAATGAGAGTCACAAAAATGCTCAATCTGTCAATCATTGTAAGCAATACAGTATAAAGACATTTAGAGCAACAAAATTATGCCATAATATCGAATTTGCTGCAGTCCAATGCTCTATGTTTTATCATTGTTCGACAAAATGCAAAGCCATTGAATTGTATGAAGGATTACCGTTTGCAACTTGCAAGAAATGCTATTACAATTGTCGGAGGTGGGGAATGAAGTAAGACGGCGTGATGGTAGTAGAGATAGCTCCGGCGCCGCAACACGGCGTTGCAATACTGAGTGTTGGGTTGGAAATGATTGGAGAACTGTCGCAGCCATTGTACGGCGAAAGAGAGAGTGAGAGAGAGATAGGGAGGTAAGATTGGATTTGTGACTTAAATAGCTAGATCAGAGGATTCGTCCAAAAAAGGTAACGCTCTCAATCTCCGACCGCGGATTAACACTTTTGGAGCGAAATCGCCTATAATTCGCGAACACAAACATATAGGTCGGCGATCTCTCTTCCGGACGAGCGCCGTTCGTAATCTTCTCTCTTCTTAAACAGCAAACTAGTCCTTCTACTTCTACTTTAAATTTTTATAAGTAATGATAGGTGTACCTAAAGTGTGCATCAAATTCTAGTTGTCATATTTTGATTTGGTAAATAATTCGTGGGTCCTATCACTTAATAATCTTCTAACCAACTAAAAGATACCAGCACATTTAGTGCACACTTTAGATACACATAACATTACTCAATTTTTATACATTAAGATCGCGTTATTATATTTTTAGTTAATTTTATCATTATAATTTAATTTTATAATCACATTAGTCACTTCATTCATTTTTATTAAGAATTTTGGATAAAAAAAACATTAAAATAGTAATTGAAGACTAAAATTGGACAAATTACACAAATAGTCCTTGTACTTTTCAATTTTTTTGGAATTGATCCTAACCTCAAGCCAGCAATCCCTAAACTTAATTTCTTAACGCAATTGGTCCATCCGTCCATTGTCGTCTATTTTTTTCCGTTAAATAAAACCACGTGCGTTTCACGTGATTTAGCCCAAGGGTGAATTAGTCAATCTTAATTAAAAACTACAGGAACCTTTTATAATTTGCCACCCACCCCAAAATCATCTTCTTCCCCAAAAAATCCAGTCCCAGTCCCCATCTATCATCACACACATCACCTGTCCTTTACTCTCTTCCATCATCACCGCCATATATATCATACAAAGTCATAAAGTCATGGTGGGGATGGAGGTTATGTAGTAGCTTTAGGTAAATTGATAGAGTTAGTGGTAATCAGGCTTCAAGCTATCCGTCGCTGCAAGTCACACAACGTCTTTGCCGTAATCAGGCTTCAAGCTATCCTTTCCTATTTCCCCTCCCTTCGTTTCCTTGCTCTGGACTTGGCCTCCCGGCGACTTGGGTGCCACCCAAAATGTTGAAGCTGATTTCCTTTTACAAATCTGGGTGAGTGAGAGAGAGAAAGAGAGATGATTGCTAACCCTTAAATTGAATCCCAGTTCCTGTACCTAAACTCTAAGTTCAATTAAATCCCAAATTGAAATTACTCAATTTGTATTTACAATCTAGAACATCCATACTCGTACTTGCTTTAAACAATCGAAATTGACGACAGGAAAGAGAGAGAGAAATTGGTGGGGGTGGCCATGGCAGAAGTGGAAGAGGCTGAGTGGTGGTAGCTGTGGGTTTTTCTTCAAAAGATCATCGGATCTGGTGGTGATGGCTAGGGAGGCGTAGACAAGATGCGGTGATTGCGAGTGGAAGAGGCTGGTGGTGGTGGCTGTGGTGAGGTTAGGTAGAAGTGGTGGAGGTGACAGTGGCACTTTGTTTATTGCTTTACAAATCTCTTAATTTCATGGGGATGTTTTTTTTTTTGTCTTTTTAAAATAATCAAAAAATTATTTGCATTTGGATTCAAAGTTGATCAAACCCATCAATTCTTTCAGCTAGTATCTATCCTTTTTTTGGGTTTTTCTTTGGGTAGAGAGAGAAAGTTATGAAGTGGGAGAGAGTCGGGGGGAGAAATATAGAAAAAAAAAAGTAATTTACCAAATGATCCCTGTACTTTATATAAGAAAATGACAAGTTTACCCCCTATCAAAATCACGTGCTTACACTTAACGGCAGAAAATTGACGGCAATAGACGGAAGGACCAATTGCGTTTTACTTGTTTAGCACATGGATAAAATTTTTGTAAAAATTAGTTTAGGGACGAATTCCAAAATTATCGAGAAGTACATGAACCATTTGTGTAATTTGCCCACTAAAATTTATCCTCACATGATTTATGTGTGTGTGTATATATATATGTATGACAAAGCTAATATAACACTTTTGTTGTATGTATATATTAAAATATGTATAAAATAACTAATTCACATATAAATATATAGTACTAATATATTTATGTAAACTTTTAAATTAACACACAAACCAAAAAAATAAATGAAAAGGGTAGAGATCAAAACCCTAAATAATAATATTTATAAATTATCTACAGTTATATTTTTAAACCCAAAATGTGTGTTTGTGTGTGTGTGTTTCCGGTGACTAGGAAAGCAACTACAAATGCATAGTGGGAAAAAGAAAATTTGCAAACAAATAGCATTTAGAGAAAACAAACATTAAAAGATAGTAAAAGTAAAAATAATTTAAACAGTAACAACATGATTTTTTTTTGGGAATCTCCTTTTCTTTTTTGATTTGTTCTTATTTTGCTTAAATTTGGGTTAGTAAAAGACAATAGTTTGGAAATAGTTTCAAGAAATAAATACTTAATATTTTTGTCTCTGCCTTTTCTATGAATTCTATTTATTTGTGTTGATTAAAACATTGACAAAAATTTTATTTTGTTTGTTAGATATTAATAATTAGTTAATTTTTATACAATTATTTATAATTAAAAGTATTAAATTAACATTATCTTTTAGATTTTTAACTATTTAGTTGTTAATTAAGTTACTCCTTTTAACATTTTTCATACAAAATCTTTGATGAAGTAGACGGAGTGATTAATGTGACTCCAAAGTTGAAGTGTGACGATAAAATTAACAAAAATAATAATAAACTAATTTTAATGAATAATAGTTCAAAGTATTATGTTAAGAGCCCGTTTGTTCAAAACGCAGGGTTAAAACGCAACTTATTCCTTAAATTAGCGTTTCAATGGTGCAGTAGAAAAAACGCGTATTCAAAACATAGCTGTGTTTTAAAACGCTGAAATTCCTAGCTTTTTCCAAAACGCAGATTTTAAAACATAATATCCCAATCGCATTTATAAAGAAAAAAAGTGCGCTTAAATAATCTGTGCTTTAGAAACGCTGTATTTTCAAAATACTGCGTTTTGAAAATGCTACACCAAGCGGGCTCTAAATATGAATGATTCATTTGTTTGAAAAAAGAAAATATATTAAACGGGTCACGTTAGTGAATTTTATGAAGCAAAAAAGGAGCCTACACAATTAAAGGTTGTGTCCTCCTAAATTAAATTGCCCACTATAATCCAACAGAACAGAAACCTGAAATTTGTGCTGAAATTTTATGCAAAAATGATAAGCAAAAACTGTTTTTTGCCAAAATAGAAAGTTACTATGTAACTTACCATAAATTGTTTGAAAAAGAAAATATATTAAACGGGTCAAGTTAGTGAATTTTATGAAGCAAAAAAGGAGCCTACACAATTAAAGGTTGTGTCCTCCTAAATTAAATTGCCCACTATAATCCATCAGAACAGAAACCTGAAATTTTAGGCAAAAATGATAAGCAAAAACTGTCTTTTGCCAAAATAGAAAGTTACTATGTAACTTACCATAAATGGAAAAATATTATTCAAAGGCAAAATACATAATCGGGCCATTGTACTTTGGGAAAAGTTACAAATTGGCCACTGATTGTTTGAAAATATTATTTGGTACTTATCTTGAAAGCGAGCCCTCCAGCAGCGTTAATTTTAAATGAAATCTCTATTTTACCCCTGTCTTCATTAAGAAAGATGAGGACGAAGATAGGGGTAAAATAGAAATTTCATTTAACTGATTGGCTTTGAAGATAACTGAAACACAATGACAACATTTTCATAGCAATGTACAATGTAACATTTCTCAAAGTGCAGGCCGATTGTTTGTTTTGCCTTATCCAAAACAAAATGCTCCAAACAAAGGACCAGTCGGGGTATTACAGTAATTTAACCAAACCCAAAAGATGGGTTGGCGATTCTTCTCCTTCAAGAAAAATGTCGCCGCTATCCCGCCTATATCCAAGGGAAGGGGATGAAATCCCAACTTCCCCCAAAAACCAACCAACCTTCAATATTTTCAGACAACCAATTTCTTCCCCCACAATTCTCTCCCGCCCATTTTATATTTCTTCTTAGATTTTTACATCAAATTACCATCATATATATTATAGATTCAATCCCAACTAAAATTAAGATACTTATCTTTTTTGAATTTTTTTTTTCCTATTTTGTTGTTGTTATGATGAACACAATCAATTTGTTAAACATGAGACTCTCTTGCCGATTCGTAATTCAACGCCGGAGTTTCTCCCCCTTCAATCCCCCAAATTGCCACCACAATCCTTTCTCGCAGTCACCCCGCTTTAATTTTGACCAAACTCGCACAATTCACACTTACCCACCTCGAGTTTTCGGTTTTCGATCAGTAATTGATCGGACCCACAACCCATTTTCCATTCCCAATTCCAGTTGGGGCCAAGCTAGGGTTTTCCCTACCACCGTTTGTCATCGATTTGTGTTAAACGCTGCCAAATATTCAACCTCTGTTGAGACCCGTGTGAATGACAAGAATTTCGAGCGGATTTATGTTCAGGGTGCCGGGTTGAATGTGAAGCCGTTGGTTGTTGAAAGGATAGACAAGGATGAAAATATTGCCCGGGATGGCCAATTGGAAGGAGATGAGTCGAGGGTTGGGAATGAGGATGGTGATAGTACTTTACATAATCAGAATCCTGAGGGTTTGAATGAGGCCGTGACTGCCGGTAGGGAGGAGTCCGCGGTGGAAAGGGAGGCGTGGAAGTTGTTACAGGATGCTGTTGTCACTTACTGCGGGAGTCCCTTGGGGACTTTGGCTGCGAATGACCCTAGTGATAAGCAACCACTTAATTATGATCAAGTGTTTATACGCGATTTTGTTCCCTCTGCTTTGGCATTCTTGCTTAAGGGGGATGGGGAGATTGTGCGGAATTTCCTCCTTCATACCCTGCAATTGCAGGTATTGTGATTGTTTGTACGTTATATTGATTTTGCGTAGCATTTCTCATGGATTCTGTTTCTATAGATGTGTATATTTAATCCTTACTACAGAATGCTTTGGGTTGGAGTTTTCATTGATAACCGCTTACTAAAATATTTGTAAATGGAAGTAACCTTCTGTTAGGAAATGCTAGATCTGCAATGTTTGTTTCCTTGACATGTATGATGGATGAACATATTAACGTCTATTGACTAGTTTGGGACGTTTGCCATTAAGTTGCACTTCGGCCTTGAATATCAAATCATGAACTTAAGTGGAATATGGTAAATTTACATGGTTTTGAATGCTGTCATATTGATTATGCTGCTGGAAAAATCTTTCAAATGTATCACACTAATGTTGACCATCATATTGGTATGCGAACTTTTTCGAGCAATTGGGAGGATTCATTTGTGTTTCCAAGTAGATTCTTCTTCCATGTAATTAAAGTGAGTGCTTTCCTGTTTGCATGATTAACTTGGTTTTCCCCCATAGGAGGATGGTAATATGGCCACCATCCACAGTTTTTTTTTTTACCAGGTCTTTATCCATAGCCAGACTAACCGAGTGTCGTCAAGACAAAAGTCAGGGGAGGAGCATAGAGTTGACCATGTATCGTAGTTGACCATCAGCATTAAGCAAATGCATGTGTTGTCTGTAAATTTGTTCATGTTTAATAGTTCCAGAACCTTACAAAATCTTTGGTTTGTTGCAGAGTTGGGAGAAAACAGTAGACTGCTACAGTCCAGGGCAGGGGTTGATGCCTGCAAGTTTTAAAGTGAGAACGGTCCCTCTAGATGAATGCAAGGTTGAGGAAGTTTTAGACCCAGATTTTGGGGAATCAGCTATTGGCCGTGTGGCCCCTGTTGACTCTGGTAAGAATACTCTATTTTTTATTAATTTATTTTATCCAGGTGGCCGTATAAATATTTAGCATTTTGAATGCAGTTTCAGATCTGGCTCTGCTGTTATCCTTTTCTACTGGGTGTTTGCATTAGTTGTGTCTACGTAGTGCATATGAAAACATCCATGAGGAAAGAATTAGAATGTGAATGTTGAGTTGTGTGCAGTAAATGAGTACTGAAATTTTCATTTACATCTTGAATTTGACGCAGGGCTGTGGTGGATTATCTTATTGAGAGCTTACATAAAGATTACTGGTGATTATGCATTAAGAGAGAGGGTGGACGTCCAGACGGGCATAAAACTGATTTTGAACTTATGCTTGTCTGATGGGTTTGATATGTTTCCTTCTCTGTTAGTCACTGATGGCTCGTGTATGATAGATAGAAGGATGGGTATCCATGGTCACCCCTTAGAGATTCAAGTGAGTGAAGCTTTCTTACTTTTTTACCTCATTTTGTCATTAGTAGCATTTGATTTTTTCAGAAGTTCATCTTGTTGCCAAACGTGTGCCTTACCATGGAAGCAGTAGAAATACTATGCTAGACATTTGATTAGTAAGGTTTGAAGAGATTTAGAGCCTGTTTGGTGCAACGTTTTCAAAACGCAGATTTTTTGAAACACAGCTTTTTTCTCCATAAACGCGTTTGGGATATAAATTCAAAATGCTGGTTTTTTTTCCCAACAGTGTTTTGGGAAAACGCTAGAAACTCCGGCGTTTAAAAACGCAGTTTTTTCTACCGCAACATTGAAACGCTAAGTTAAGGAGTAAGCAGTGTTTTGGCCAAAACGCAGGACCAAACAGATTCTTAGTGACATTAACTCACGTTTGGTTCTTTGGAAAATTTATATGAGCTATGGGGTGAGATTTTTTAAATTTTGGCATCTATAGCTTTTATGCTATCTAACCTGACAATAGATGTCAAGCATCTTTTGTGGTTTTGTAGAATGTCATGAAAACAATCTCTTACTCCCTCCGTCCCAAAAAAATAGTCTTTCTTTCCTCTTTGGTTTGTCCCAAAAGAATATTCTCATTTCTGAAAAGTAGTACTTTTAGTGCAATTTGAAGAAGGTACAAGTAAGTAAAGCAAAGAATTTGACTTGTCAAATGAGACTATTTTTTTTAGACGGAGGGAGTATTTGATTTTATTCTGTTTGTCTAATCGGTGACCCGCATTATTTTGAATAGCATAGGACTGCATTTTGGACATCTGATCGACAGTATCAGCATACCTGCCGCCGGCATGGATGGTTGTTTTTGCTATACATCCCAATTGAAAAAGTCATGGTTTAGTCATAAATATTTTACCTATTAATTATACAGTAATATTTTTCTTCGGTTGAATGAATTAATGGGAAATATCTTCTTCATTGCTGTCTCCTGTTACCTTTTGGTATCATCCTCATGCGCTCGTTCTTGTCCTGTTACCAGGTCAAGCATTGGTATTGTTTCTTGTTCAAGTTTTAGGTATGTTACCGTGTTTCTGCCGTAATTAATGCATGTCCCATTTGATTTTGCAGGCCTTATTCTACTCAGCCCTACGGTGCTCCCGTGAGATGCTTGCATTAGATGAAGGATCAAAGAATTTGGTTAGGGCTATCAACAATAGACTCAGTGCGTTGTCATTTCACATCCGAGAATATTATTGGTTAGATATGAAGAAAATTAATGAGATTTACCGATATAAGACGGAGGAATATTCTACAGATGCCACTAACAAGTTCAACATCTACCCTGAACAAATTTCTAATTGGTTGATGGATTGGATTCCCGAGGAAGGGGGTTATTTGATTGGAAACCTCCAGCCTGCTCACATGGATTTCAGGTTCTTCACACTTGGAAATCTGTGGTCCATTGTTTCATCTTTGGGTACTCCAAAGCAAAACAACTCTATTTTAAATTTGATAGAAGCCAAGTGGGATGATCTTGTGGGCCATATGCCTATCAAGATATGCTACCCTGCATTAGAGTATGAAGAATGGCGTATCATCACCGGCAGTGACCCAAAGAATACGTGAGTTTTATTACAATTCTCTTACTCTCCGTATGTTTATTTAAGGTGAAGATAAGATGCATTACATGAGTGCTGACGGCTATATTGTTGACCTTGCAGTCCTTGGTCATATCACAATGGTGGATCATGGCCAACACTTCTATGGCAGGTAAATCTTGGTCTGATAATTTATTTTTGCTTGATGGATGCCCATCCTTGCAATTGTGTTATTTTCAGTGGTCGTAAACATCATTGGACAAGTTTTCTTCATGAAGAATGATAGGGATCCCTCTGTTCCAGAGGCATCTTTAGCTTGGCATGAACTTTTGTATGTGCTCCCTGTTTATCAATTATTTATTATTATTCCTTTTTTCAGTTTACACTGGCATGCATTAAGATGGGAAGACCAGAATTAGCGAGAAAAGCGGTTGATTTGGCCGAAAGAAGGCTTCCCGTTGACAGGTGGCCTGAATATTATGACACTAAGACTGGAAAGTTCATTGGAAAGCAATCCCGACTCCACCAAACGTGGACGATTGCTGGGTATTTAACATCGAAAATGCTATTGGAAAACCCAGAAAAAGCTGCGCTGTTGTTTTGGGAGGAAGACTATGATCTTCTTGAGATCTGTGTCTGTGCACTTAGCAAATCTGGCAGGAAAAAATGTTCCCGTGGGGCTGCCAAGTCCCAGATTCTTGTTTAATGGAAACAAGTCTATAAGGTAACAGAAAAAGAACCTTCTGAACTGTACAGCATACAGAGTAGGATAGTATAAATTGTATAATACTAATGGGAATCGAAAGAGTTCATTGACTTGCGATGTAATCCCAGTAGTTTCTTTCTTTCTGTTACACGTTAGTGTATGATTGCTATAGTTTTGTCACCCGATTAATCAAACCAGTTGATCGGGGTTGCATCTACTAGTAACTGACTTGTGTAGAGCCTCATAACAAGTTTATGGCTCTGCCTTAGTCTCTCTATGTATGTGTAAATATATCATAATCATTTGTTTTATGACATTCACGCGGAGGTCTTCAACCTATTATTGCCTGCTGAAAATTTGTCAAGTTTATGTCAACCTCATTTATTATTTAAAGATATATGCACTTATCTTGTCATTAGTTGACTTCCCTTTATCACTTGTGCCATGAAATCTCTCTTTCATTGGATCGACCATCTTACCTATGGTTCCTACTGGAGGTAGATCTATAGCAAGACGCTAACTTTCACTCGTTCCAACCACCTGCTCTACGAAGCTCTGTTTTTCTTCCATGGAACCAGTCAGTTGGTCTGTCGCACTCAACCGATGATTCAGTAACTAGATACCCCTCTTGTAGATGTTTTTTGAAAATCAATCAGGTAATTCGTGTAGTATTGCTGTAGAAAAGGAGGTCAGAGAAAGGCAAGTTGAGTTGTAATGAAAGCGTATGGTAATGTTGGCTATCCTTCTCTTAGTGGCACAAATGCCAGGTTTCAAGTTCGTTAGGCAAACTTGGCTATCCTTCTCTTAGTGTCACAAGTGCCAGGTTTCAAGTTCGTTAGGCAAACGGTTGTTTCCAGTTTGAAGGTTTTCTTTTTATGGATTGAAACGATGGTATAGGTCCTATTTGCAATCGTGTTTGGGAATACGTTTGCATTTTACCTCGTGATCGAGTGGTATGAAGGGTACGTATAAGCAACAGCATCCTAGCAAGTAGGAATGAATGAGCTGTGCCTTGTTCAGCGGCTCTAAGAGCTACCAACAATCAATAAAAATTATCTTATATAGGATGATCTGCCATATTTGCATACGATGGGGGTGCCATGGCAAATGGATCATGTTTTATACGAGGGAGGGAGCGAGCCAAATACGATAGTATTCGTGAGCCCTGGCAAAATGGAACACATATTCGAGCGAGCCAAATACAGTAGTATTTACCTGTGATTATAGACAGAAAGAACCGTCGGGCAGGCCCAGGGGTGATAACAGTCACGTTGTTGTATGTAGCTTCAACTGAACCGTGAACTGCTTCAGATGTTAGAAGGGCGAAGGCTTTCTCCATATTGCAGTGATCGATGATGTCCATGCCGGACCCTATGGCTTTCTTAGCTGAGCAAACGCTTGCAGACTCTTATCGCACATTGAAATGGGAAAACTATACAAGTATTTTCACGGATGATTCATGTAACCAAACCCAAATCAATCCAATAAATTTCTCGACTCAATTTAGGTCTCGTTCTAGTATACGTATTAAGAGTGATTCGACTTTATTCCCCTTTTTAACTTTCTCGAACCACAAGCCAATCCATATCACTGACTAATCCTAATTACTGATATTGTTTCATCGATTCATGGGATGAAAGTAAACTTGGATTGCAACTATAGTGTTAATCATTATTGAATCAAAAGAAACACACATTTAAATTCTCTCTTAGTTTAGGGAGTTCATGTGATTTTCAAAAACCTCGAGTGGCTCAACATTGGTTTGGGCTATTGGGTTATACTTAGGGGTGATCATGGTCCGGTTCAATCCAATTTTTACTAAAAAAATGAAGAATCAGAACCAGACCAATACTTCGGTTCTTAAAAAATTCAAAACCAGAACCAACCCAATAAGTATTCAAAACGAACCAACCCAATATGTATGAGAACCAATACATTGTTCGGTCCAGAACCAACCCAAAATGTATGAGAACAAGAACCAGACCAATACTTTGGTTCTTAAAAGCTTAATCCAAACAAATAATAAAATCTAATATTTGATACAAAGATTAAAGAACATTTCATAATAGTAAAACGTTGAAAATACAAACTAGTTCACAAAGGAAAAAAAATAAGGATAATACATACAACAATTAAAATGTTTAGAGTCATAGCTTTACAATCTAGTTCACATGTGACAAAAAAATAAAATAAAGATAGTACAATCAACAATTAAAAAGTTTGTTGTTGAATATTATGGCAAAAAAGAAAAGAAATAGAAATTTACTATTTATATCTAGGGTTAGGGATAAAAATCATAAATTATAAAATAATTTATTTATATATATATATATATAAAATTATATTATATATAATAGCTATTGGTTCGGTCCAGTTCCAGAACCGATTGATAAGTTTCAAAATCGGGACCAAACCAATTGACCAGTTCTACTAAAATTCAGAACCGGAACCAAACCAATGAATTGGTTCGGTCCGGTTCTATAGGTCCGGTCCGATTTTGAAAAAAATTATGCTCACCCCTAGGTATACTCCCTCCATCAATTAAAAAATATATATATCAAAATTTGGGCCGGTCCCTTTTAGATAATTTTTATTCTCTAAAGTCTACTATAATTATTTTCAATCGCTAAATGATATTTTTGTTACGAAATGTCATCTATACCCTTTAAAAATACGGAACAATGCACGCTGTGCATCGCAAAAGCAAAAAAACGATGCATCGCAACACACATAAAACACGGAACGGCAAAACTGTGCATCGCAAAATAAAAAACGATGCATCGCACCATAACACACAAGACGATGCATAAATTTAAACAAAATCAAACAACCAGAAAAAAGAAGAAGAAGAAGATGGGTAAGCAGGGAATTTTGAGTGAAGTTGAGGATTGAATAGAAAAGAAAGTTGTCCACCCCATTACCAACCAAGGAGCAGAAGCCAATCTTCTGCACATTAGTAAAGGAAGGAAATGAACCCACAGCCTGCCCACGACTCCTCTCTGACACCCTTGGGATGGTCTGCTATTCAATCATTTGAAGCAAATGCAGCTCACAGCCTCCGCAAATAGCCTCAACAGACTCGGGATCGGCTTTAGGCGAAGAAAAGGGTCTTCAACCAGACAGCGATGTTCAGCAATTATTCACCGAAAGGTGACAACCGTTGGAATTCTAAACTAGGAGTGATGAATCAAATATGAATCGAGTTTTTATTGGAGATAAATTGAGTTTCTTAGAAAATGACGGGGTGGTTGTAATATTGGTGAGATGAATTGAGTATATTGGGAAGTGAAAGAGATAGCACCTCAAAGTGGGGCAGTTTTAGAACAAATAATCAATTATCATGTTCTTATGCAGTTGAAAACAAATATCGTGTTCTTATGCGGTTGAATATTCTACAAAAGGTATCGGCTCACAATTTTTTTAAAAAAGAAGCTACTTTCTGTAATGGAAATATTAACTTAATACAACGTCAAATTATTATTTGACATTTGTTTTTTATTTTTTATTTTAGGAAAAAAAAATCTCAATTTTCAAACAACATTGAATACTACTCTCTCCGTTCTAAGCAAAGAGTTAACTTTTGACTTTTTTTGATCAACTTAGTTAAAGTTTGACCGATAATTAACATAAACTTAGTAATTTTTACAAAATTATGAAAGTTGTAATACATAATATTTTGGCTTGAATCGCAATTTGGTCACCCTACTTTGACGAAAAATTCATTAAACTCACTCTACAATTTTTTTTTCTCAATTTAATCACTATACTTGGCATAAATCCCACATTTATCACTCTGTCCAGATTTTTGGATGAAAAGATTACTATTTTTTTAAAATCCCAAAAATACCCTTACTTATATCATTTGCTAGTCACGTGATTCTCTCCCACCTCACTTCAAACCATTGAGGAATAAGCCAAACATCAATCGAATCATCAATTTTGTAAGCCAAACAAACACAACTGTAATTCTTCTTGTAAGCCAAACAAGACAACTCTCTCCAAGTATTGGCTTCCTCCCACTTTTTTTCTTAATCGTATAAATTCTCCTTCTCGTTCCCTGCAATTCTTCACTCACACACAAATTCATAGCAATTCTCTCTCCGACACATGTCTCACAAACCTTTAGTACCTCACTATTCCTCCATCGCCTTTGACCTCCATTTCGATCTCAACATCTCCAGTGATCTCTCCCCAAACTGGTCTTCCTGATTCACCTCCTCATCTTTCCTCCCAATTCTTTTATTCTCTCTCTCTTTAACACACTCAATTTTTTACTTTTTAATTTAATTGAAATCTTTAGATATGGGTGTCAAGGGATTTGTTGAGGGTGGAATTGTTTCTATTGTTGTCGATTGTTCTACCTACCCACTTGACCTCATAAAGATCCGTATGCAGTTACAAGGCGAATCCAATGTCCCCAATCCTAACCTCTCCCTCCGCCCAGCTCTTGCTTTCAATGTCGGCGGCGCCACCACTATGACTACTCCTGGAAACCTTCGCGTTCAATTCGAGGCGAATTGATCGCATTTTAGTCTGGGTGATTGGGGTTTGAGAGATTTGGATTGATTGTATGATATATTGGTGGTGGTGGAAGGGAAGATTTTGAGATTTGATGGTATGTTAATTTCGCAAAACCCTAACCTTCGTTCTCGATTCATTTATTCACAAACCCATTTAATTGCTTTGTTAATTTTGCAAAACCCTAGTTTTACATATTGGCAGAAAATTAGAGAAATGAAAAAGTAAATAGAGAGATGGAGGAGCCAAGAAGAAGAGGAGGAGAGAGTGAGAGTGAGGAGAAGGAGGAAGCATAATCGGGGAGATGGCACCATTGTTGTGGAGGAGAGAAAAATGGAGATGTGAAGTTTTTTTACAGGAGAGAGAGAGAGAGATTAGAGATGAATGAACATTTTATTCATGTTTGGGTTAATGACACCACTAGTCCCTCGACTATGGCCAATTCCACCATTAGTCCCTTAATAAATTTTTTTCAAATTTTAGTCCTTGACTATGAAAATTAGACACGGTTGGTCCTTTTGTTGGATGCCGTTAGTATTTTTCCGTTAAGTTTATCTTGTGCCCAACACGTGACTTTGGTTAAGGGCATTTAAAACAATTTTTTTCTCTCTCTCTCCTCCCCCCTTCAATCTAAACTCTCTTTCTCTCTCTCTCGAACAATTTTTCTCTCCCCCCCCTTCAATCTAAACTCTCTATTTCTCCCTCATCTCTCTCTCTCCCCACTTCAACGCCTTACCACCTTCAAAGACAGAACCACCGTGGCGTCGCCGAAAACTCCATCATCATCTTCCATAATAACAAGTCCCACCACCCACTTCATCACCCTCCCCACTCGATTCCTTCGCCTCCGACCCCATCTTCTTCGCATTCCTCTCCCCGACTTTGACTCCACCCGCTTCTCTTCCGCCCTCTCCTCTGGCTCCTCTGCTGCCCGTGCCGAGAGTCTCCAAGACGGCATCCGTCTCCTCGAGAAGCAGCTACGCTCCGAGGTCCTCTCCCACCACCACGACCTCTTCTCCCAACTCTCCTCCGTCAAAGACGCCGATTCCTCACTATCCACCATCCGATCCGCCATCTCCACCCTCCAATCCCCCGTCCGTGTCCGCTCCGAGATCGCCGATCCCAACCGCTAGATTCGCGCTAAGACTGTCCAGCTCTCCAACCTCAATGCCACCTCTGAGCTCTTCCAATCCACCGTCTATTTGCAATTTTCTTTTTTTCAGGGCGTTTGAACCTTACTAGATCATGCTCCAGAATCCATCTTGCAGGATCCAGTTTTGAGGTTTACTGGTTGTGTGATTCATAGTCTCGCAGAGAAGGCCGTCCCACTTGAAATAAGGATGGCACCAACCTCCTTGGTTTACCTTGTGATGGATGGTAGTTAGATTTTTCTGTATACCTTCTTTACCCACTCACAGAAGTAAATAATGTTTGCGACTCAGTTCCCTCTTCAGGGACTCTGGTTATTGTTACAAGTAACTGGGATTCCCAATGTTACAAGTTTAATCCAATTTTATGAATTTTCAGAATGTTGTCTCCGTCCTTGATGGGATTTGATTTAACTTAATGGTGGAAAGTAATTCATGTGAACGATCTCAAGTATGTTGGTTGATGCATTTTTCAGCTGTATTGAGTTAAGTTTATTGTAACTAGTTGAGATGAGTTGAGTTGGACTGGGTAGAGTTTATTGTTAGCATAGTTGAGTTTGTTGTAGACTAATCACTGCATTGACAGGTGTTAGTTGGACTGAATTGAGGTTGGGGTTCGCCAAGAATGACTAGCATATAAATTGGTTGCCGATAATTGCGCAATATTGAGGGGGGTCTGTAATTGATCTCTTTGAAGGTGGTAAGGCGTTGAAGTGGGGGAGAGAGAGAGAGAGAGAGAGAGAGAGAGAGTTTAGATTGAAGGTGGGGGGAGGAGAGAGAAGAAAAAAAATTGTTTAGAGAGAGAGAGTTTAGATTGAAGGTAGGGAGAGAGAGAGAAAATTTTTTTGTTTTAAGTATTAAAAAATATCTTTGCATGTGAAATTCCTTAAATGCCCTTAACCAAAGTCACGTGTTGGGCACAAGACAAACTTAACGGAAAAATACTAACGGCATCCAACAAAAGGACCAACCGTGTCTAATTTTCATAGTCAAGGGACTAAAATTTGAAAAAAATTTGTTAAGGGACTAATGGTAGAATCGATCATAGTCGAGGGACTAGTGGTGTCATTAACCCTTCATGTTTTTTATTTGTTTGATTCTTATTTGTTTAAATTGTAAACTTATTAATGTCTTTTAGAGAGTGAGAGAGTATTTTGGTCTTTTTAAAATTTCTGTCCAAAGGTAAGGGGCATTTCTGTCTTTTCGAATATTTCCATCCATCTAACTAACGGAAATGACTCCCAATGATCTTATTGACTTTCCAGGCCAAGTATAGTGATTCAATTGAGAAAAAAAATTGTAGAGTGAGTTTAATGAATTTTCGTTAAAGTAGGGTGACCAAATTGCGATTTAAGCCTAGTATTTTTAAGATAGTTTTTAATTAATGAAATTTTATTCTTAATACATTAGTAAAGTATGTACAATTTTGATTTGAATTAGTCAAATATTAATTTTTAAAAAAGAAAGTAAACTGTTTACCTAAAACGGAATGAATATTATTTTATCATTCTATAAATAACAACTTTTAAAATTTTATAATGATACGCTTTTTCTTTATAAGTTTTTTGGTTAGAATTTAATCATTTTGGATGGAGGGGATATAAAGACTAATGTACTTTACTATCTCCATCCAAAAAAAAAAAGAAGTCATTTCAAGCCGCTTAGAAACATTAAAACATAATCATTGTACACTTTGCTATATTAAACATGTGTCTTTCAAGAAAGCTATAATATCTGACATGTCTTAAACATGAGTTCAAGAAAATTTCGACCCTCTTCTCATTGCCATCAAATCCCTCCATTTATCCGATACTCTTTACAATGCACCCAAAACTGCACAACGCAATCAAACCCACCATTTCAAGCCAAAAACCCTTCAATATTATCAACCAAGCTCATCAAATCGTACTTTGAAAGTGGTCTTTTAAGACAAGCACGTACACTGTTCGATGAAATGCCGGAAAGAGATGTTGTTGCTTGGACGGCAATGATTGCTGGATACACATCTTGCAACCGTTATACGGATGCATGGATGATGTTTAATGAGATGACGAGGGTATGTACAGGTAACCCCAATGAGTATACGGTGTCGAGTGCGTTGAAGGCTTGTAAAGGCATGAAGTCACTCTCTTGTGGTGCTTTGGTTCATGGGTTGGCTCTTAGGCATGGCATTCTTGGTAGCATATATGTTGACAATGCGCTTTTGGACATGTATGCTACTTGTTGTGTTGGTATGGATGACGCCCGTGCGGTTTTTAATGATATTCATGAGAAGAACTCGGTGTCGTGGACTACTCTAATTACCGGTTACACTCACAGGGGTGATGGTTATGCGGGACTTCAAGTTTTTAGGCAAATGTTTTCGGTATGTATCCTGAAATGCATGAAAGTGTTTAAATCCGATGCAAACTTTCTTCTGCAAGCTAACCGTGCATTTTTATGGTAACAGGAGGAAGTTGAAGCAAGCCCGTTTAGCTTTTCAATTGCTGTAAGAGCGTGTGCTGCAGTTGGTTCTTCTTCTTATGGCAAACAAATCCATGCCACAGTTATCAAACACGGATTTGATTTCAATATCCCTGTAATGAATTCTATATTAGACATGTACTGTAGGTGTAGTTGTTTATGTGAAGCAGATCGGTGTTTTCATGGAATGAAAGAAAGAGACTTGACTACATGGAATACATTGATAGCAGGGTATGAAAATTCCGATCCAAGTGAGTCCCTATATATATTCACACAAATGGAATCTCAAGGTTTTAGTCCAAATTGCTTCACATTTACCACTATTATTGCAGCCTGCGCTAATTTAGCAGTTTTGGGTTGTGGGCAACAGGTTCATGCAGGGATTTTAAGGAGAGGCCTCGAGAGGAATTTGCCACTGGCTAATTGTCTTTTGGATATGTATGCTAAGTGCGGAAGCATAGTTGATGCACACAGACTTTTCTGTGAAATGTCTTGTAGAGATTTGGTTTCGTGGACATCCATGATGATTGGATATGGAAGCCATGGACTTGGAAAAGAGGCAGTCGAATTGTTTGATGAGATGGTCAGTTGCGGTGTAAGGCCTGACTTGATTGTGTTTATGGCAGTTCTAAGTGCTTGTAGCCATGCTGGAGTTGTCGACGAAGGCTTGAGGTACTTTAAGTCAATGACTGTTGATTACAAGATTAGACCTAATCAGGAAATATATGGGTGCGTAGTTGATTTGCTCGGACGTGCTGGAAGAGTGAAGGAAGCCTATGAACTGATTGAGAGTATGCCATTTAAGCCTGATGAATCTGTTTGGGGAGCATTTCTTGGAGCTTGCAAAGCACACCGCCTTCCTGATCTAGGCAAACTTGGTGCCCAGAAGGTATTGGAGTTAAGGCCTAATATGTCAGGGACATATGTGATGCTATCAAATATTTATGCAGCTGAGGGTAAATGGGGGGATTTCGCCAAAATGAGGAAGTTGATAAGAAGAATGGGAAATAAACAAGAGGCTGGTACGAGTTGGGTTGAGGTACGAAATCAAGTTTACAGTTTTGTTGTTGGGCGCAAGGTTGGTTCCCATATAGAGAGTGTTTATGAGGTTCTCGGAGCGTTGGTTCAGCATATAAGAGCTGCAGGGAATAGTCCTGATGCAGATCGCTCAATACATGACTTGGATGATGGTGCTTGAGTGTAGCTGAAGTTGATTTTACATAAGGCAATATTGCAGATGCTCCCTCTGCTCCACAGTGAGAGTTCTTCTTGCCTCTTGGTACGATTCAAAATGAGTCTTCATTACAATACTGAACATAACTTCCATAAATATGTTGTAATTACGAGGACCATTCATATATCAATGATAGAAGGGGCACCATTCATATATCAATGTTAGAAGGGGCACCATGCCACCATTGTAGATCTTGATTCAATTCGAGGGTAGTAAAGCAACCTCCAAACTGTAATATTTTGAAGTGGAGACCCTCTATTCGGAATGGATGGAGTGCTTGTTCTTGTAGAGGAGTGAATTGTGGGATGGGGAAGAGAAGGATCAATATTGAGGAAGTCAATTTTTTGCCTAGAATAGATTAGAATTTTACCCATAAATGAAAAGAAAGAGTATAGGATTACATGCGTCATACATGGTGTTGGAGACGGGAGAAACCGATTTATCGTTGAGATTGGGCAATAGCCTCTTCTTCGGATTCTTCTTTTTTAATGTTTTTTATTTATTTATTTTTTTAAAAATTTTAAAGATCAAGCCCATGTATTTTGTAATTGTTAGGATTTCGTTGCAACCATTTTACAAATGATACTGCAACTAACTGCCTATATATTTTTTCAGCTTAGCCTCTGGATACACACTTGTACTTCCCTGGAAATGTGTTTCTTGAAAATTTGCTCAATCTTGAATCCAAGTCATAGGAAAGGAAAGCTTTAGTACCAGGATTTTCTTACTTTATTTTATTTTCAAGTATTAGCTCACTATGCTCAAGATGTTCTGTGATGGTTGTTGACTTGTTGTGTACTTGCAGTTTTCGGAAGTCTGATAAGAATAGACATATAACTGTTGTGCATCACAAAAACTTGTCTGTATGCATTAAACGTGAAATGCGAGCTAAAATGCCTGACATGCTGGTTTTGGTTCCTTCCTCACTAGTTGAGGAAGAGCTCCATATTTGGAGGTCTGGAAATTGTAGCCATAACTGAAAGTGAACTCATTGAGATTCAGACATTAAGATACATTTTAACTCCCACAAGCACGAGTTTCATAATTTCCATATCACAACTCACCACATTGTGTCAGATCGTAGTTGTTACCTAAAAGACACCATTGGTGCTTCAAAATAGTTGAAATCTTGACACTGCGTATACGTACACAGGTTCATTACCTGGCTTCGGCAGGTAACATTCAATCTTACACAGCTCCCTTCCTTACCTGGGTATCTATCTGAGGTAGCTATATTATTGGAACTTAGAACAAAAACTTTTAACTGCCTGCTAGTCTTACCCCTTAATGTATGCAACTGTTGAGGAGTTTCCAATTGTCCTGCCACTAATAGCCAAGCGACAGAGCAATGACACAAGTACACCATGAAGTATATTTCAATGCACTGTTACAATTACAAGTTCCCAAGCTGAGATGACATGATCATTCTCCGAGTGACTTGTATCAGCAAATACCCTACGGTAGTCTGTCTTCCAATGTCGTCAACTTCAGAGAACATCCCGTGGTTTCGGTGAACATGCATGAAGGATGCATATCACAGCAGATGTCACTGGAAAAGCAGAACTATAAGAAATGAAATTTACTCCAAAAGATAGATCTTAAACATAAAGAAAACTTGAGTCCATTATTGCTGTTATTATCAATTTCTAACTACATAAGAAGAAAGATTCTCCAAGCTCTATCCAATTTTTGTTTTCTTAAAGGATTACTTTAGCATTTACTTACAAACAGATAATTTTCCCTCTTCTTCTCACCTTTTTAGTCTCTCTTTCCCGGTCGGTCTATGAGCATATCTCTTGGTCTAGTGGCTGCGCATCTAGCTCTTTGTTGAAGTTCATCTCCTTCACAATATTGACAGAAATGACCCTCTACTGAGTCTGAGACCAACTGACACAAGAAGAGTACAACTTACAAGGAAGTATTAGAGTTGTACTATAAGTAAATAACTTGATTAATGTAGAGAATAATTCTTAGCTCATCTAAGATATAGCATTCTAGAAAGTCTAACATGCCTGGTTAGGTTAGACCTAATGCTTGATTTTAGGTGAGCTATGCATTGTTCTCTATTTTGCAGATATATATATATATATATATATATATATATTTATATTTATATATCGGAATCTTAAGAAAACACCTCCCCAATCTACAGCTCCAAGATCTCTCTATACTAGCATGAGAGTTAAGTTTTATAACAATTTAACCCAACTCCTGGACAACAATATATGTTTGAAAGATTGAAAGAAGTTTAACTAGAAGGAATGCTAGCAAACACCTGAGAACCAAATTAGTTGACAGTCTGAGCATCAGGCATCAGCGAGTTGTTGAGGGCAGAAAGGTCTGGGAAACTCTGACTAACATTATTAAAGAGTAGCATTGTCCTCTGCAAGTGTGAGCCATCAGATGTTTCCTCTTGGAATGTCCCTTAGGCACCTGTATAAAGTCATGCAATTAACCTTCAATAATTCATCAGCGTGGGACAAGTTTCCCCAAGACATACTGTATGCTTGTAAGAGACATGGCACAGGAAAGGAAAAGCTTATGGCAGGAGGTGACGGTCGGTCCGAATTAGCCATATGATGCCTCCACAATTCTCTTGTCCATAACGAAGAAAGTTCAACATTGACTCTGAATTGTAACAAAACCAACGGATTCCGTATACATTACTCCCTTCGCTGAGCAATGCATAGTCCCCCGCCCCCCCTATAATAGACATGAGACAAAAATCTATAATGAAGTTGGCTACACTTAACTTCAAAGTTTCAAGTTCACTAACCAATTCATGTGAGCAATTTAGGACTACTATTCGTGTGAGCAAGTTTGCTACACTAACTTCAATAGCTATTTCTATGATAGTATCAGTAACTTCAGTAACACGTCGCAGTTGACAGTTACGAGAGTATTATGTTGTCACAAACGTTCAACTAAACCATCCACCATACGTTTAAGTCCATATAGTACTCCCTCCGTCCCAATAAATGAGTGTCCATTTTTTTGTTTTTCACAAAAACTAAGGAAGTTGACTTTTAGGCCATTTTAAGAACACATATATATGAATACCCTTGGTGTCTATGCCATACCATTGCAAGTGAACACTAAGACATGGTAGTTAGCAAAGGTGACTTTAGTAAAATTATACAAAAACCGACACTTAGTTGGGGACAAAAAATTTTAAAAATGGACACTTATATTGGGACGGGGGAGTATTGCTTATTATGTGGAAATATAATTAAAAAGGAGAAGCCTTTCTATTTCTTCAGGTCAAAGCAAACTTTCAGAAAAGAAATCAAGTTCAGGGATTTGCATGATTTGACAACTGCACACAAAATAGTGAACAGGCTGCACAATTTACAGAAATATTTCCAAAATTTTAAAAGCAATAAAACAGAAGGGACAACTGAAATAATTTCAGACATATTAAAAATTCTGAAACTGTCTTCTCCAAGAGGGATTCATTTCCAGATATGACATTTTAGGTTTTTCTTTTTCTTTTGTTTTTCACTGACATTTAAGTCTTCAGGAGAAAAATAATACTGTACTGTAAAAAAGAAAAAAGAGCTTAATATAGTTGCGTAGTCACTGTTATAACTTCAATTTGTAAAACCATGATCAACCCTTGCCAATTATACCAACTGCAGTTAATTTGAAGATTCATCAATCTTTTCTCATTTATCTACAGTTTTTCAAAAGATTTTTAGTAAGTTTCCAAAACCATATTTCAAGGTAATATTTCGTCGTTGGGGCCTGGGGGTTCTCACTCTGCTTTTCCAATGTGCACATTGCTCAGCCAATTATGTAGGAAACAGACCCAAACTTACGAAAATTGGTCACTTTGTGTATAAGATTGGTTTGTGCAAATTTCAAAACACACCTTCTCGCTACAGTAATACAACCAAGGACAAACAATGGAGTTGAACCCAAATTGTTTGGACTTGTATTTGTAGGTAACTGGCTCCAGAAAGGAAGATAGCCAAATGAAACCGACCAGTCAAAACATTGCATACTCATGGCCTCCACACCCTCTAACCACAAAGAAGTGAGGAAATAGAAGAGAAACCTACATAATTAATTGTGCACAGATTCCCGCCACCACAAAGAGAAATCTACATAATATATATATATATATATATATATATATATATATATAAGTATTTAATGGTTACTCTTTATTTAATCATCAATGGTTACTCTCATTATCAACAATATATATATATGGAAGTATTTAATGGTTACTCTTTTATTTAACCATCAATGGTTACTCTCATTATCAACAATATATATATATATATATATATATATATATATATATATATATATATATAGGTCACAGGTTTCATGTAAACTACCCCAGCCATTTCTTACATGTTTTTTATTGGTATAACAATACTCCCGTTTCTGCTCAAAGAGTCCTACTTTATATTTTGGAGGGTCCTATTTGAAAAACTAAGCTAATAAACTTTATGAGCTTTCCAAAATTATCCCTACTACATCAAATTTCAAAATTAGGAGAACTATTTTAACGTTTTAAATATAAAGGGCATTATGGAGAACTATTTTAATTAAAATGTTTGACTTTCAAACACGGACTCTTTGAGTTGAACGGAGGGAGTATCATCCGAAGGTAATATCATGCAACTTGACAATAGGCCACCCATAGGGTGAAAAATTAACCCTTGTAAGAATCCAATATAAAATATAAAGTATAAACGTTTGAAACCCACTTAATTGGTTTGGTCACGGAGAATTGAAGTATTGCAGAGGAAAAGGGCAAGCAGATCAAGTACCTCTGCAACATTTGAGAACTCTCCCTTGGTTTTAAAGCACAAGCCTCAAGCTCCATCAAACATCTGGGACACTGATGCTTCAGTGAGATTGTCCATAGTTAGCTGGACACAGACTACAGATAGAAACCTGGTGAAACCATGGACTATCATAGGAAACAACAAACCCACGTTAGAGGTACACGCCTTTCCATCTGCAAGTGCTACAATAATCTCAGCAGACAGCATAAGTTCAACATTCTCTAGCCAAGAAATGAATTTGCTCTTTCAATCATACTCTGCTACCAGTACTCCGTACATGAACAAGATCCCTGCTTAAAATGGTGAAAGCGATGCCGATCTCTCACCACTATTTCACGATTAAAAGCTTTGGAGATGAGCTTTGCTGCTGCATGACAATCATTACATATCCGCAAGTTCTTTATTATTCTTATTGGTGTTGGAGGAGTAGTAGCAATCAGCCCAAACGCAATTGCAAGCTTCTCACTATGCCTAATCAGATTAGTTTCCTTATCTTCTTCATCAATGTCAAAGGTAACATCATTTGTATCTGGGGAATAACCAAAGATCTTCAATCTCCTAGTCATTTCATCAAGCATTTCTTCGATCTCATTTATTTGAGGGTGTGCTTTATCCCCGGCCAGGAATTCATGAACAACACCATTGGCTTCAATTATGCTGCAACCTGGAGTTTTGACCACACCCTGTTGCTTCATTGTACCTCTGATCTGCACAACGTCGTCCCAATTTCCTTTTGAAGCATATATATTCGATAACAAAACATGAAATCCATCGTGGTCGGGCTGAAGCTCAATGAGCTTCCTCCCTAACCTCTCTCCCATTTCTTTAGCTCCATGTTTCTTACAAGCACCGAGCAAGGCGCCCCACGTAGCAACATCAGGTGCCATAGGCATACTGTCAAGTATATCCTCTGCTTCTTTAAGCAACCCAGCACGTCCAAGAAGATCAACCATGCATCCATAATGTTTAACATTGGGCTCAATATTGTGTGTTCGAATCATGGAGTCAAAGTGGTAGCGGCCCACATCTACCAAACCCATATGCCGACAAGCACCAAGTACTGCCACAAAGGTTATCTCATTGGGCACGACTCCACATTTCTTCATCTCTGAAAACATGTCAAGTGACCTTTCCACTAAACCGTTCATGGCAAGCCCACAAATCAGAGCATTCCAAGAAGAAACTCCCTTCTCCTCCATTCCATAAAAGACCTCCTTTGCATTTTCAACGCACCCTAATTTCATGTACATGTCAATAAGAGTTGTACCGAGAATGAAATTAACCTCTAACCCATTCTTCCTAATGTATGTATGTATCCATTTCCCTTGCTCAAGAGCAACCAAGTGGGTGCAAGCTGAGATTGCGCTAACCAATATGGTTTCATCAGGCCTAATCTCTTCAAGCAGCATCTCCTGGAACAATGTTAACGCCTCGAAGAACCGGTCATGTTGGGTGTAACCAGATATCATTGCACTCCATGACACACTATCCTTCTCCGGCATGGAATCAAACAAGGCCCTCGCCTGCTCAATTGAGCCACATTTCAAAAAACCAGAGATCATAGAGTTCCAAGAAAATTGGTCCAAGTGGGAGCTTGAATTAAACAGTTTCTCTGAGGCAACTATATCTCCAAAGGTTGAGTACATGTGAATCAAAGCATTTTGAAGGTTAATGTAAGATTCAGTTCCATTTCTTAAAACTAATCCGTGAACTGACTCACCCGTCTTAACAACTGACAGGTGTGCACAAGCAGAAAAGACACTAACCACCACAACCTCATCAAGTTTAATTCCTTTGGCATTCATATTTACGAACATCGCCCAAGCCTGTTCATACATTCCAGCTTGCTCATAACTACTAATTAACGCAGTCCATGCAACGACATCTTTCTCATCCATGTTATTGAATAACTGGCAAGCCTCCATCACGCGACCAGATCGACCATACAAGACAATCATAGAATTCGATGCAATTATATTCCTTTCAGGCATCCGATCAAATATTAACTTAGCCTCCTCTACATCTCCCATCTGAACATAGCCCGCCAAGATCGAATTCCACGAAACCAAGTCCAACACAAAACTTTCATCAAACACCTTCCGCGCCTCATGAATATCCCCACAAACAGCATACATATTAATCAACGTATTTCGAAGATAAACATCTGAATCAAAACCCATTTTCATCACATGACTATGAATTTCTTTCCCTTCCAAAATCGAGTTTCGAGCTGTAATCGCTTGAACCAGTATAGGGTATGTGTAAGTGTCTGGACACACATTGTTCTTAAACATGGATTCATACAAAAATATTGTTTCTTTAGGATTGTTCCTCTGTAAATAAGCTCTCATCATGGTGTTCCAAATAAACCCATTTGGGTTCTCAATTTGATTAAAGATTTTGCGAGAGTAATCAATGTGAATGAAGGAGGAATCAGTTGAGAACTTGAGAAGTCTACTGGCAGCATAGGTGTCTTTGATGAAACCAGTAAAGAGCATTTGGGAGAGGATTTGGTTGAACTGATGGAGATTTTGGCATTGATGCAAAAGGGTGTCTAAGATTGATTGATTTATGGTTGTTCTGAAGGTAAGTTTGTTGTTTAAAGTTGCTTTAATGGCGGAAGGAACCGTCAGTTTTGAAAAATTCATGAGTTTATTTGTTTTCTCCTCTCTCTCTCTCTCTCTTCTATCCCTGTGACTCTGTGAGAGATGCTATTATCCGAAATTAATTCTTACAAAAAAAAGATTGAGACATACGCCTTCTAACAGTATACAGTATCCCAACCCACACCATATTCCGCGCTTTTGAGAAAGAGAAAATAAAAATAAAAATACAGTATCTAATTTGATTTATTTTTTTTAGAAAGTACCCTTCTATTAATAATAAAAAATAATACTATCTCCGTCTCTTAATTATTGTTTTATTTGACCCACAGACGAATTAAGAAAAAATAATTTGGGTTAATTATTAATATTGATATAATGTGTAGTTTTCGTTAATCTTTCATGTGTATGTGACCCATAATTAAAGTAGAGAAAAAAAGTAAAGTAAAATGGTAAAAGTAATATTTTAAAAAAGAAAATTTCAAACAAGACCATTATTTTGGTACAGACAAAAAATAAAAGGAATATAATAATTTAGGGACGGATGGAGTACTAAACATTAAAAAGTGTCTCAAATTTGAATTTTTCTAATTAAATTAGGGTTGTGTTAATTAATTATAGGGTTAATTGGAGAAGGTAAATCAAGTTGTCCTTATTGTAAAATATATGAATTGCGAGTTTTAATCCCAATTTAATTAGATTTTTACTAAAGCCTATATAAAGAAGTGATGAGATTTTAATTACATAGGTGCACCCAAACATGCTAAGCAACGAACCCATTTAATGATTTTTTTTTTTAAATATGACGAAAGTGCCAATTATTATTATTAAGTATAATTAAGATTAGAGTTCATATTAATGTTAATGACTATTTCACGGTACGTTTTGTTTTTTTCATTTATTTCATTTAATTAAGAGTTTTTTTACTGAAAAGTAGAGCCGGCACGGCCTTATAGGATAAAGTCGGCCTGGCTATATAACAAAATGTCGGTCCGGCTATTTGTTATATAGCCGGCCCGACTATATCCAATAGTGACGGCCCGGCTCTCTCCCAAATGTTAATTTTGTTTTTTTTAAATAAAATTATCTTGGTCCTATTTCTTTTTTTTGCTAAATTTTTTATGTTATATTATTTGTTTTCAAAATACAAATGTTGTGACATTATTGTTTACAGGATGTTCATATCGTTTATGATGACACGGAACAGTTCTTAATGTGTCTTATATTTTTACGATCGATCACGTGTTTGATGTATCTTATATTTTTATAACTGACCACATGTTCTTAAATGACAATAACAATTATAAATTAATAATATTTAAAAATAAATAAATAAATCAAGTCACTCCGATATTTTAAAAAAGAGCCGATCAAATTTTAGTAAATAAGGCCAATTCAGTATTATTTAATAGAGCTTAGTCGACTCTTTTTAAAATATTGGCGCGGCTATAGAGGGAGGTTGACATTAAGTTAGGTATTGTTTTTCTTTTTTAAATAGGATGAATGATATTTTAGTAAATGTAGCTAAGTGTTGAACACTTGGCATGAATGGGTGCGGATGCACCATCAGAATTTAGCTCGACCAACTCAGGACGAGGTTTAATCCATTGAACAACACGGATGAGAATCTTCTTGGGTATACTGATGGAACCAAAAGTTCCAGCACTATTGGGATGAATAGAGTAATTTGCAGCAGCGAGGATGATTAGAGTAATTGAAAATGGCTGGTTTACCCTAAATTGGCTTCAGGGTTGCTTAAAAACGACGCAGAACAAACCCGACGGGTGCCTGCAATTGATTAGAGTGATGGGAGGAGGAGGAGGAGGAGCATCAGCATCAACCGCAGCCGGCAAGGGCAAATCGCGGCAAGCCTTTAGACTTTATTTATTTATATTTTCTTTTTTGACTAATCCCGGCCTTTGCATAGTTACTAATTTGGTGTTTGATTTTTACGTTTACAATTGAAACAGAGGATCAATGGCTGAAAGTTGGAAGACTGAGTCAGTGTTATTTTTTCTATTTCTTTTCCCCCAACTTTATTTATCTTATTCTTGGAGAAGCATAGAATTCTTAGTAATTGGAATTCGACGTATAACTTACCGAAATCGTCTTTAGAAATTCTTAATAAATCTAATGCGTTCCGTTTCTGATTTGGATTTGGGTTCTGATCCTGGTTCTGGTTATGAATATGATTCCATGCTCCGGCTCCCAAAATATTACAAGTAAAAAACTATACTCACCCATTCTGATCAAAGATTTCATGTTTGAAAATATAACAATCAAGGGATATGTTGGTATGCTTGCATTTGATCGTAATTACAAAATTGCTCGATTTTACCAGAGTTTAATTTACTTATATCACATGTATAGGGTTAAATTTGAATATTATGAATATTGTAGACATTATTTTCAAAAGTGGAATGTTTAATTAGAACATCCCAAAATTGAATTGTGGATTCTTTTACTGGAACAGGGAGGGGATATTACCTTAGATAAAGGGTTGGCGTGGATGATTCATGTAACTAAATGTGCAATGCACGATGGATGCAGGGAGTTAACAGAGTACAATAAGGAAAACATTGATGTCGAAGACTTATCCAGTGTCTATCAGGAGCAAACTCTCGAGTATTGTGAAATCGCGTTAGCTCACTACAACAAAACCACCACAGGTGCTAAGTTCGAGCTTGTGGAGGCCTTGGCTAGCACACCTATCTTGTATAATGGTGGTTGGTTCCATGTCGGCTTCATCGCTAGGCCCATTCGTGTTGCTACTTGCAGTACTCGTCTCATAACTATATACTTTTTTGGTGAAATAGGCTATCCTGCTGGCCGAAAGATGACTATCTATTGCTGCATTGTGGATCCTGACAGTCCAGGTATGAATACTCGCTAATTCTTCTACAATAGACTTCTCTATTTGCTTCTTACAATTTTACTGTTCTTTTTTATCCTAATGCTTTATGCTTCTGCCTCTTGTTGTTGTTGTCGCTGTTCATTTATGCATCGGTAGAATTGCACCTCTTGATTTGGTTAAGCCTTTGTATAATTGAACTCCCTATACTTTGAATGTGAAAGCTATCTATTAAGATATGACTCATGTTACTCCGAACCTCAGAATTCAATGAATATATATATATACACACTCCGTATAAAGTAGGGGAAAGCTAACTTACCCACTAAAAGTTAGCCATCTACATGTTTTACTTGGACACAATTACAAATTTCAAGTTTGTGTGAATGATTGAAAACCATACTGAGGTACAGCTTGACAACCTTTGATCTCTGTTCTTTTAGATTTTGTTGGGATAGGTGTGCTTTTAGCTATAGGGTAAATTATAGTAAACTTCATTACGATGTTTGGAGTTTTCAGACCACCTGATTAAAAACAGTGAATGACAAATCCGTTAACCACAAGAACTAGTTGTTTGCACTGAGGTCTTTAAATCCAATTTCTCACATACAGTTAAGATGTAGGCTCTTATGGTTTGACGGTGGCGGTGCTGGATATTATCATGAAGAGTAGCATGGGTTTGTATTTCGATATCTATGCTTGATTGAGAGGCGAGGGTGGTTCAAGCTGAGAGAGATGGTGGCAGCAAGTATATATAAATCTATCGAGGTAGTGAGAACCAGTTGTGGTATTGAATTCATGTGGATAGCCCTCCTTTTCCTTTTCTTTCAATAAGAGAGAGTGGTGTTTTTTCTATTTTTTACCTGATAAAACTTTTATAAGAATGGAAAGTTTGTAAGAAAATGGTGTGTACTTTGTTGCTGCAGATACATCCAACAGTTGTGGAGTTTGCCCCCCTGCAGTCAGAATTTTTCACCCGAAGAAAGGTTTTGAAGCTGGGCATTGGCCCGGTAGACATGGAGTTAAACGCAATCCACTTTGTGATTGATGACTTTGCTTAAATATATGCTTATTTTACTAATTTCTGTAGCTGATATGACTCTGTTCTTTTGTCTTTGAACTTAAGTATTTATGCGAGAACCTCCCAAAAAAAAATGTACTTTTCAATTTCAGCATTTGAACAAGGTAGTATCTATGCCAGAACCTCCCAAAAGTAAGAAATAATTCTTACATTATATAAAATTATTTTTATTTTATTTAATTGTAATGACTATCATTTTCAGCATTTGAACAAAATAAGTTGTAAAATCTGATCAAGTTGATTGAAGAATTTAAGTACGAGTTATTTATTTTTTCGGTGGAGAAATTTAGGTATGATGTAAAAAGTTTAGCTACTCTCTTGAACTCCCTCCTATTCTATTTTGGGACAAATGATTGCTATTAACCCCCTCAAAACCTCCTTAGTGCTCCCCTTTACTAACAACACTTCCTCCAATATTTTCAATCCCCCAAAAATCTAAATACACCCTTTATTTTTATATTTTATCCCTCCTACATTTTTCTTAAAATCAATCCACTTTACCTTCGTCTCCACCCATCACTTCCCTCTTCCCTCCTGCCAATGATGTCCGCCTCCCCCTATCTCTCTCATCAGCTCATCTCTTCCCTTTCCTCCATAATCCCCATTTTCTCTCCCCGCTCCAATCAAATCTACCATAGCTCACTAACATACATCGTCACCTCCTTTCCTTCATCGCAATGGCACCATCTTCTCCAAATTAACCCACCATCAACAGAAAACCCTCTTCAAACCCTAACCCTAATCCAAATCATTACAAAATTGCATAAATTGCAGTCACTCCCCCATTGCCACCCTCCCTCCTAGTTATTTATTATTTTTTTAATTTTTTTTAAAAATTATTCGGTACTGTGTGACCGAACATCACTATTGGTGTTCGACAACCCATAACCAAACACTCAGGGATCGTTTGGTAGTCAGGATTAAGGCCGGATAGGATTAATAAGCCGAATAGGCGGATGTTTGTACGCAGTAGGCGGTCGGGACTTATAGCACGAACTATCCAGATAAAGTCGTTATCCCCTCGCTAATAATACCAAGGTTGAGGGTGGTATTATTAGCGCTCTCACTAAAAAAAAAAAACATGTGACTAACATTTTTAAAACTAAAATTACCCCCGATTTATAAGTGAAGATTAATAGCGAGGGCGCTAATAGCACCGGAATTAATAATACTCCTTATCCTTGTCCAACTATCAAACAAGCTCTCATAGTGGTGTTCGACACCCCTTACCAAATAGCTTGACCAGCGTTTTGTGGGGGGCTGCCGAACAGTCCAAAATACTTTCTTTTTTTTAAACCTAAAAAATAAAAAATACATAAGGGCATTTAGTTTAAAATTTATAATAATATTTTTGTATAAATGAATGAGGGTGTACTTAGAGGTATAGATGGTGTTAATAACAACTCTCTTTAGAATATTTTACATAAAAAATTTACTTTTAAAAATTATAACTACAATGGAACGAATGAAACAGAGAGTAAAATTTTTAAACTTTTTAAATGTGAACGAACAAATGAAATAGAAGAAGTATTATTAAATTTTAAATAACAAAAAGACGAATGACATGCATAAAAGGTAACAATTAAGAGCGGTCGTGTATTTTAGTCAAAATGCAGAAATAAAACACAACTTATTCGTAAAATTTATATTTCAATATCATTTTAAACTAATATCTCAAATACATTTATAAAAGTGTTTTTGTTTTAAACTAATATCTTAAATGTATTTATAAAATAAAATTATATTTTAAAAATACTACTCCATACATCCCTAAATTATTGTCTTCCTTTCCTTTTTTGTCCGTCCCTAAATAATTGTCTTGTTTGAAAACTTTCCTTTTTAGAACATCTCTTTTACCATTTTATCCTTACTTTTTCTTCTTACTTTAATTATGGGCTACATACATATGGGCATTAAAGAAAACTACACAATATACCAATATTAATAATCAATTGGCATTAAAGAAAACTACACAATATACCAATATTAATAATCAAGTCAATTAAGTATTCTTAATCCATGGATCAACCCAGACGATAATTTAGAAATGGAGGAGAGAGTATAATTTTTAAAATACCAAGACATTTTAAAATAACGCTGCACTTGAAAAACTTTACACCAAAAGGACAGTAAAGTAAAGGATAGTAACAAAAACTTTGCACCAAACAGAAAGGATAGTAAAGGATAGTAACAAAAGGCAACTTGATGTAACCCATGGAATATCCAACCAGTCCTCCTATCTCATAACTATCTCCCGCCATTTCCCTCTCCTATCACTTTCCCATTTCCCCTTTCCAATCCCCCAAAACTTGAACCCTAACGACCAGTCAATAAATCAGTCGATGTCGACCCTCGAGGCTCATTTCAGAAAGGGCGTGGAGGTGGAAATCAGCAGCAACGATGAAGGATTTCGCGGCGCCTGGTACGCCGGCACCGTGATTCGCCCAGCAAATTCCAAAAACAAAGTACTGGTCGAGTACAAAACCCTAATGGCCGACGACGCCGGGACCAAGCGGCTCCGGGAGACGCTGAACGTTGTGCAATTGAGGCCGCCGCCTCCTCGCGAACATAGCCGGAGTTTCAAGTTTAGCGAGGAAGTAGACGCCTACTTCAATGACGGGTGGTGGGAAGGTGTGATCACCGAAGTACTTCCACTAGATAGGTACTCTGTTTTCTTTAGGGGAACGAGGGAGCAGATGGATTTTGGGCATTTGGAGCTTCGGGTTCATCGTGAATGGGTCGATGGTCAATGGATCCCGCCATTCGAAGAACAGGTATACATGTACATATACTTCTCGTTTGGTAAGCAACAATCGTTTTTAGTTCCATGATACTGTATTATAGTTAACATGGAATGAAATTTGTACCAAAATGACAGGAATGACCATTGTTGCGCACCAAACAAGGACACATGAGTAGTATTTTTTGAATGTTTGAGCTTTTCTTTTATTTAAATCATGTATCTACTGTCACTTGTACTGAGTTATCACTAAGGAAAAAATGTTCTATAGATATTAAATTCGTCCTATCATTTCTGACTTTGTAGTTGGATTTAAGCAGAGAATTGAAAATCTTAATTTGTATATATCTATTCATCCTAGGTTTTATCCTATATATGTGTGCGTGTGTGGCCCTAACCTTGTATAGGATTTAAGCCTAGCGGAGCAAACGATAGGAAGAAAGTAAAGAGATCAGCCTCATTAGAGAATTAGTGTGTCTAAATTGGACGCTTGGATTGAATTTCCGAGGGGTCCTTTTGATTTGAGGCAAGGTTTGCATTTCATGTGTTTTGAATTGTTTGTTGATTAGGTTAGAGCATTCATATGTTAAGTGAGTTGGTTAGTCGGTCTTTCTGGAAAATCATATTGCATTTGATTTACGGGTCATGCTAATGATTGCTGTTAGGACGCTCTTTGAAGGATCCTCTTACAAACTATTGAGCTTTAAAACGTGCTCAAGCATGGATTGTTTATTTGTTTTGCTCTCAAGGCGATTTTATTAGCCTTCAGACTCGGTTTGTTTCAAGGAAAATGTCTTTTGGAACATGTTTATGTAGTTTTCTGTTTTCCTCTTACATGCTGAAAAGGCCCTATTTTCTAGGGAAATAACTTCCATCCATGGATGGTCCTTCCCTATCTTCTTTCTCCCACAGTGGCGATCTCCCTCTCCCTACCTTTACTCTATCTTCACCTGATTCTCCAGCTCTGAATTCTTTCCTCATCTCTCGTTCATATTCGTTTTCCCTTGTATGATATCTCTTCTTTCCCTCCTACAATCCATATATGGTGCCTTCCTACCTATCTTTTTCCATCTTTTCTTCAGTCTCGTGTTCTTTCTTGTCATTTCCCCTTTTCTTTTTTCTCACTCTCTCCTTAGTCTGTAAGAACATAAATGGGGGCTTACTTACATTTTTCTTATAGCTTTTGTAGTTCTTTTTTCTTTTGAGGGGTGGGGTGGGGGGTTGAAAAATCTAGCTTTGTAGCTTGTAAAATGTGAAAATTTGAAATGCTAATTGTTTGAGAATTAGATAAATATGTTTTTCCTACATATTTGCCAGTTAACAATGGAATAATAAAATGTGTTCTACTAATATTGGATTTTGGGTCATTTTTTAAGCAGTTTACCTTGAAACAAAGAAAGCTAAAGAAGTTAAAAATGAGTTTAACTCTAGGCATGCTCAAGTACATAGGGTTGTTTTAGAGCCTTTATATTTTTCAGCCCTTTTGCTGAAGCAGAGTGTTCAAAACAATTATCTGAGCATTGACCTTATCCAGCCGAGCCAAGGCCTTCTCTAGGGTGGCCAATATGCTTTCACCAGCTTGATTAACCATGTCATGAGCCTGTGTTTAATGTAAAGGTCCTTTAGATGATAGTCCCCCTTGTTCTCTTGAAAATTGAATCGACGGCATGGCACTTGAGCGTTTCGATCCTGGCCCATCATCCGCCCTTTCAGGTGGCACTATAGGAATTCTTTTTCAGTAATGGGATTTATGATGCTTCCATGATACTTTTAAATTGGCTGTGTTGGAATCAGTTCCCTGTTTTCATCAAAATCTTCACCATGCTTGGTTTTAGCCAGCTTTGTCAAATTATCACTAATTAGCCAGCAACCTGAGCGGTTTTAGAGAAAGACTGAATATTCAAAGTTCAAACACCAGAGCTTTATGACTTGCGAAAGTGCTGTTAAATGTTATGAAGATCTATAAGTGATACTGTGGTAGATTTATGCTCTGCCTTTTTCGTGAGCAAATGTGCAAACACTGTTATTGCACAATTATGCAAATGTCATATACTGAGTTTTTGGATTGATGGTGTCCTTATGATAAGAACTCCTGCAATGGTTCAAGTTGCTTAGATTACCCACAAATCTTAACTCTATAGAATTTATCAACAGTATGACGCACATGCCCTGTGGACTGCCTCATCAAGGCATCAAGATTATTGTTTTGCTTTGACAATCTCTCTCTCTCTCTCTCTCTCTCTCTCTCTCTGTCTTTGCATTACTCAATTGCGTAGCGAGGTAAATAGGATGTTGAACTTTACTCTTGTCACCAAGGTGTCGGCAGAAGGATTGCAGCATCAAATTTCAAATACCTGTACATATTGGATCAGGAATATTCTCATTTTCTGTCCCCAAAACCAGTTGACTATCCCAGCATCGCTCCCATATAACCCGAATATCCGGCGCTGCTCCAGATTGCGAATTTTCTTTTGGATAGGCCCTGAAAGGCAAAGGCAGGCCCTCCCTTTCACAGCTTGAAGGGTGGGTGCTGGCAGAACTCTATTTATCCCTCAAGTGGATACTTAAAATTCGAGAAGCGGGTCCTGTCTAGCTGACTTTATGCCAGTGGTGGGTAAAGGACAGTATGAGAACTTCAGCCTGGCCCCACTTTACTCCTTTCAGGCGCGTCTCCCACTACCATGGCACCTTCAAACTAATGTACTATTCAACAGGTTCTCAACAGAATAGGTCCCATATCATACTATACACTAACTTTACCATTTTCAGCTCATTCACTACTATAATAAACTCATTGTCCACGTCTGTCACTACCATTGACGACTTCTGACAAACTCCCGATTGTCTAAACATACACACTAAGGGATGGTGGTAATTAACATGATTGGATGTTTTTTCACCATGTTAATCAATTGTGCTTAGTATTTGGCGATTTTCTTTCTGTTCCGAAATTCTACTAGAGTAGTGATAGGAGGGGGGCAGTATGGGGGTTATTTCCCACCACACAGAGAGAGGGAGGGAAGGACATGATTATTGCGTCTTCCTTCAATTCATTTTTCCTAGACTAATATAACAAGAGCAACGTTTTTATATATTGTTAGGAAATAGGTGCTCTGTCATAAATCTTTCTTACCATACGCGCGCGTGTATATATGCATACATACATATATGATATATATATATATGTGTGTGTGTGTGTGTGTGTGTGTGTGTGTGTAATGTATGTATGTATATATATGTCTATATATGTGTACTCACATTTTTTACGGGTTCGTATATTGCATTTATATACACATGCTAGTTTCTAAAATTTGGTCATTGCAGGTGCCTATTTTGACAGAAATGAAGCCTTGCCAAGAGATGGTGGAGGAGTTCAGCAAAGGGACACCTGTAGAAGTTAGTAGTGATGAAGAAGGATTCCAAGGTGCTTGGTTTGCTGCAACTGTTGTTGAACGGTTGAGTAATGGGAACTACTGTGTTGAGTACCACAGCCTGAGAAACGATGATGATACAGAATTTTTGAGGGAAGAGGTTGATAATCTTCACATACGGCCGTCTCCACCTGAAGCTGCAGTAGTTGATTGTTTCCATATTCTTGAAGAAGTTGATGCTCTGTACAATGATGGTTGGTGGGTGGGTGTCATTTCCAAAGTTCTTGACGGCCAGAAATACATTGTATACTTTAGGGGCACCAATGAGAAAATGGAGTTTAAGCATTCTGACTTAAGGCTACATCAGGAGTGGATTGCTGGCAAGTGGGTTATTGCTTCTCGGGTATGGCTTTTTAGATGCATTGCTAATCCATTGATCTTTCTTTGATCTTGTGATGTTGTATCAGAGTCGTTGTTGTCAACTGAATTATGTGGTGAAAGTGTAACAAGAAAATTTGAACCTATTCTGATGAATAACAATTAGTTTTGTCAAACTTGTACTGATTGAGTACTGAAAACTTACTTCAGACATAAAGTTTACGGACCATATAAACAGTCTAGAAAAGAGAAAAGATAGTGTGTCCTTTTCTTTCCAGACCCCGCCATGGCAGGAGCCTCTTGCATTTGGCTGTCCAATTTTTGTATTTTTATTATTTATATAATTATTTTCTTATCTTTTATGAGAACTCAATAGGAAATACTAAAAGTTGTTTCTGAAAAAGAGAAAAACAGAATTCCCGTCTTTTTGGAAGTTTTCTTGGTTCTTATGGGGTGCTAGGATTTGAACCCCTGAAGCTTCAAATTATCATACTTGCATTTAGCCCCGCTATGCTATGAGATTATCTTTTAGAGAACCTAATATTGCAGAAATCTTTGACGGAAGTGTGAAATATTTTTCTTCTGTTCCTTTTTTTTATCCTCATTTTTTCTCTGAGGAGGATTGTACTATAGCGAGTGGTTGGGCATTTGATCTCTTATGATGGAAATAGGTTTTACTCTCTATATCCATTTTCTTTTTGCTTGCATTTCATTGCTCAACCCTTACATTTATCAGGGGTGACAAATCATAGCAACCATACTTACTCCATGTTTAGCTGTAATCGTAATTTATAACAATTAGCAGAAACAGGTTTATTAATTTGTTCTTAATTCTTCCGCAAAAGTGCATTGCAGCCAACGTTATAACTGATTTGGTAACTGGATCTTTTGCAGGCTTTGAAGTTGTGATTGTCAAGGGAAGTGAAAAGGCTTAAGTTTTGCATAAAATATTGCAAAGAAAGCTGTGGTAGTGCTTCAAAGGTGTATATTCTGTATTCTGTAATCGTGAAAGTTAATATGTTTATCCTAGACCTCGAATCCTTAATTATGATACTTTAGTGACAGTATGATATTGATGTCCCTTTGATTAAGAAATTGAAGTTTCCTTTGTTGATAGAAGTTGTTATGCCCCCCTACTTTATGGTGATCTGTGACAGAAGTTTCCCTTTCTCTATTCCCGGCAAGTATCATATATATCCAGGGGTTATTTGGTTATAATATCTCCATAACTATGCAATGCTTGTTATTGCTTCAATTTCAAATCAAGCTGAAGCAACTACTAATTACTTCTTTGTATTAGTGGTCTACTCAATTGTCAATTATTTTCCTCAAGTAGAGTTTGTTAGTTCCTTGCCGTTGCAGCCTTGTGGCCTGTGGGGAAAATGGTATCATTGCACATGGACATTAGCTGTCATTTTCTACTAGCAGGTAAGTGATTTCCCTTTTCAAATTTGCATTTTAGCGTATTGGAGTGTATGCATTTTGCGTGTCAAATTGGTCGTCAAAATTTGTTACTAAAATCGGTAATATTGGTTTTCACATGATGGAGATCACACTTGGCTTGTGGGTCTAAAGCTGTTGCCATAGAAGTTGTAGTAACTATCTTGTATGTGAACATCTGATAGGGCTTGTCTAGTCATCTCTAGGGATGGCAAAGAAACCGAATCCGTCCCATTTCCGAAGTGAATAGCCCCTACTAGTAAGGGTTTGGCTCAACCTCGACCCGCCGTACCCTTTCCATTTTTCTATAAATGTATATTTATACTGGTCAATTACAAATAATCCCTCTCAATTATGGATTAGGTTTGAATTGTCCCCTTAACAAACTATAACGTTTTTTTTAATTGCAGCTTTTGTTTATACACTGACATTTGAGTTGACGGAAAATGCACACCTAAGACTCATGTGATCATCTTTAAGTGTTTATTTATTTATTTTTACCATAATGTCTTTTTGATATTTCAATTGGCTATTTTACTTTTGATGCTCTAAGACACTCTTTGTATCTAGGTTTGCCTTGGACTTGTTTGGAACCTACCAAAATATCCTTTATGTCTACGTTTGAAAAATCTAATAATTAAGGGATATATAAATAGTCTTAGGCCTCGATTGGTACACGCAAATTGAATTAATTCTGCGGAATTAATTACTAGTAATGAGATTTCACAGAAATAGATGGGAACATGATTCCTAAAAAGTGTTTGGTAGTATAAGGAATGTAATTACTAATGTAGTATAAATTTCTATTAAACTATTTGGTAAGGAAATTTTTTTTTCTATTAAACTATTTGGTAAGGAAAAAAAAAAACCTGTAATGCAAAGATAAAGTTGAGTCAACTGACAACATTACCCTAATGTAGACACGTACTTGTTAATGACTTTCATGATAAAAATTAGACATTAAAGTTATTGCTGCTCCACAAAATAACAAGTTCTTCTTTCTCTTTCAATTTTGGTAAAAATTTTAAATTATCCAACATCAATAAAGTAAGAAAAATTTATTAATTTTTTAAAAACTAATGTTATAATGAAACTAGTTCAAATAAAAATAGTTCAAACATTTGAAATAATTCGAGAAAAGTACGTATAATTATTTATTTAGAATAATTACTATTTTATTTTCATATATAGTTTTAAGTAGATCAATCACCCACTTTTCTTTTTTATCATCTTCGATTGTGAAAATTAACACAAAAATTATAAATTATAAACTATTATTCAGATGAGCTAGAACTCATTGGTTACGATAAAAATAATAATTCTTATACTTATCATCACAATATATTAATCCCTTTGTTTAAAATAAGTGTCAATTATTTAATTTTGAGATGTTCTAAAAATAAGTGTTCATTTCTATTTTTAGCAAGATTTTTTAAGAAAATTGTTGACAATACCCTTATTAATTCTGAGGAGAAAAAAAAGGGGGCTTATCTATTGATTTGACACCATTAAATAATACTTTGAAAATATTAAAAGAAATTTACATAGAATCAATAACACTCGTGTAAAGACAATAGGGAGCACTTATTTTGAAACGAATGAAGTATCATAATGAAAATACTAGTAAATAAGAAACTATTAGTATTATTTTGTTACTATCATTTTTATTTTTGTGTATTTTATAACTAATGTCTTCTTCTTGTTGTTTTTAAAATGATCACCATCATAATCATGTTGTTGTTAATATTAAAATATCATCATAATCATTATTTTTATTAGATCATTATTACTCATTTAGTGTATTTACTACTCCATCCGTCCCTTAATTATTGTTTTGTTTAACTCGGTACACAAATTAAAAAAAAATAATTGTCTTGATCATTAATATTAGTATAATGTGTAATTTCCTTTAATACTCATGTGTGTGTGGTCCATAACTAAAATAGGAGAAAAATTAAGGGTAAAATGGTAAAAGTAATGTCCTAAAAAAGAAAGTTTTCAAATAAGACAATTATTCTGGGACGAGACAAAAAAAGAAAGGAAGACAATAATTTAGGGATGGAGGAAGTAGTATTGTTATTATTATTAATTTCACCATCATTCTTGCGTATATTATTATTAGTATTATTACTCCCTCCGTTTCAGGTAAAGAGTCTACTTTTTGACTTTTTTTTGTCATAATAGTTAAAATTTGACCAATAATTTACATAAATTTATTTATTTTTACAAAATTATAAAAGTTGTAATCTATAGTATTGTTAATATAGTTTTTAATTAATAAAATTTTACTTTCTAAAACATAAATAAAGTATGTAAAATTTTAATTTGATTTGGTCACATGTTAGCTTTTAAAAAATTAAAATAAACTCTTTACCTGACGAAGGTGGGGGGTTTCGAGTTCTTAGTTAGGGAAAATTCTCTTACTTTTTGCTGGCCAACTTTAATCACTCTACTTTTATAGTAATACTAGTTCTTATATTTTGAGAGATATAATATAATTTTAGTGATAAAATTTAGATTTCACAAAGTGTGAATCTCAAGTTCAATCATTTTTTTACGTGTTATTAGGACTCAAACAACAAAAAACTTTAATATTCCTTGCTCGGCCTAATTTATCATTGAAAAAGTGAACGTAACAAGACAAGACAAGCGACCAATTAATTGTCAAACTTAATAGAATTGACTGACAAGAATGATTGGGTGACAAAAACATAATACTGGTAAAAGATTTGAGACAAATTGAAGACTGGAGACCAACTATTCAATGCAGTAATAGGGCACTAGTACAGGAACAGTTTTGAGATGAAACCCACCTTTATAAATAAAAAATAATGCTACTCTTTCGGTATCAATAATTATCTATTTTTATTGAACATTTTATTTTAGGATAGAGGGAGGATTGGATTTAAATATCCCACCAAAACTAAATTATTGTGTGGCTTATCCAACATGGTACGTAGTAGCTAAACTCCATTCTAATAGTGAAACAAACGAACATCGACTAACAGGGTGGCAAGCTGACTACCTTGCAAAGTTCGGGGCTGGTCGAGACGAGGGGGTAAAAGTGCTCACCCACCCTACCCATTGTGGAGTATGGCATAAATGAACTTGAGGCGAAGGTGGTGGGTAGGTTTTGCTGGGTGGCAGTGCAGTGACACCCAACCACAATCAATTAAACTTGTAGTACCATCCATCCATGACTCCCCCCTATTCAATGTCTTTACTCTTTAGTATCATCAGTCACATACTGATCAAGTGAAAGGGTTAATTAGCCTGCCTTCCCAACTACTCCATCGAATCCCAATGACCAGGCAAGAATCCTTTGCCTATTCCTTTGGTTTTTCTTTTTTATTCTTTATTTTTTTTGGCATGATTGATAAGGTGATTCGTTGAGACTCAGACTCGTCACAAAAATAAAATTATGGTGAATAGCCTAGAAAGCAAACCCAAAACTATGTGATTCCTTCACCTACCTCTTTGGATGCAAAATCAATTGCCTTTATTACGGTTACTTCTCCCATTTATTAAATGGGGAACCACTTTTTTCATCTACGTAATTTGAAAAGGGAATCAGAACTAAAGGAAAACGACTAGTTATAGTAGAGAGGGAAGAAATAGAAAATGACATAGGACTCTGCTAAAATTCTTCCGTTTAAAGAAATTTTGTAACCAATTTCTTTATTGCCTACCAAACCATAATATTTCATCCGTTTTGCGCGAAGAGTTGACTATATTATTTTAAGATGTTCTACTTAAATAGTCTACTTTAAAAAATTATGACTATAATTTTCATAAAACTTTCAACTTTATCCTCTACATGCAGTACAAATATATTAATTATGCTAAAATATTTTGTAATTATTACCAACTTTAAGGCCTCTATTGGTACACGAAATTGGAATCGATTCCATAGAATTGATTAATAGCGGTTGGTGGTGCTAGAATTATATTTGGAATTGGAACGTATTACTAAAATCTTAGAATTGATTATTAAAATTTAAGGAATCACAATCCTGATGGGGGATGTGATATTTGGATTCCTAATAGTTGGAATCCATGTAAAAGGACAATAATATCCTTCTATTAGGTCAAGTATTTGCTTTATATTTATACTTAATTTGGTTTCAACAATTTTACGACTATTCTTTCACTTCTCTTAACGGAGAAGTCGAGTGTTCAAGTCTCACCAGAGACGACACCCTGGTACTTAACATTGTCGGGTGTTCAAGCCTCACCAGAGGCACCGTTGTTGTTCAAGCCCTACACCATTGCCACCCTGGTACTTCACGGGTTTTTAAGCAATTTGTTCTAGTCACACCAAAGGCATCATAGAGTCATTGTAGCCTTTCAAGGCATTAAATAATAATAATAAAGGTTGGGGTAAGGTCTATGTCCCCTCCAACTTTAAAAATATATATATATATATATATTATTTTTATCGTAATTATTGTTATCATTATTGTCATCAAGAAAGAGTGTCCATTTTTACTAGGGCATAACCAACCATACATCATAATTAGGTCCAAGTAAGAATATAAAGATCCTGGGCAATATTTACTAGAGGATAGCCAACCATACCCATACCTTAAGCCAAATTTAATTAGGTCCATTAATTAGTTGTTGATTGGTTCGTTATTTGAGGAGTGGCTCAATTAAAGTCATGCATTTTGTTGATTTTTAGCTTCTAATCGTTTGTTTAATTAAAATGTTTGCACTCGATCCATCCATCCATCCTATACCTTAACCTAGCTAGCTAGGTGAGTAATAAAGAAGCTCGATTTTTATCAATAACCATGACTACATCTATCTTAGTGAACAATTTAAATGGATTGTTCTATGCACGAGCTTTACGAATGTTGTTTGCGCATATTGCTCTTTCTATTCCATTCAAAGAGTGTCGATCTGTCCGTTTGCCTATCTCTATATATATATAATAATAATAGTAAGATATTACTCTCTTTACTCCATTCAAAGAGTACTGTGTATTTGTCACTTTGGTAGTAGTAGTCTGTCCTTAAATAATTGTTCATTTTTAAATACATATATCATTTTAGTATAAATTTTTAATATTATATGTGACCATTAATTAAGTGCATTAATCAATCTTATGTACTACTCAGTATTATAATGCTATTAAAGTCAAGTTTTTAATTTTAGTGAAAAATTAAAAATAAACAAGGGAGTACTGAATAAATTAATTAATTAAAGACCAACAAGCGAATTGAGCACCCTTCAATTCATAAGGGTACGTACGAAAGAAATTTAATAATAAATTCAATCATTAGTTATCTTTAAATAATAACAATAAAATTCAGACAGCTTATATATATATAGGTGATACAGTATTTTTATTAGGCACGCACGACGGTGAAATTCCAGTATAAAAAGAAATTAAAAATGGAAGCAAATTTACCGTATTAATTGGGACGTCTAAAAAGTAGTGGAGTTACAAAATTATTACAATGTCCTTAACGTTAGTGACAAAATTTATTTAATTATCATTTTTGAACGTTCCAATTCCTGGTCCTTTGCTTTTAGTAATACTCATTTACTCTCGCCGTTTCAAATAAATATTTCCCGTTGACAAAGCATAGGAATTAAGAAATGTAATTAATAATGGGTTCTGACGATAATATTTATAGCATTAATTGAGTTTTACTATTCTTAATAAATGGGTTTCTTTAAGATGTATTATGTAAATATTAAATGAAACTTTAAGGATATATTAGAAAGAATTGTAGAAAATTTGTGCATTAAAAATCTTTAGAAATATTAGTCGATATTTCAAAATAGAAAATAAAAATATTTATCTGAACGGAGGAAGTAAAACATACTCCCTTCATTTCTTAATAAAACACATATTAAGAAAAAACTAATCGATTTTATAATAAATATTAATATAGTATATAATTTTCTTTAAAGCCACTTGTCCATGTGGCCATAACTAAAGTAGAAAAAAAATAAAGGTATAATAATAAGAATATTTTCCTTAAAAGGAAAGTTTATGAACATGATAAATTTTTTTAAATAGACAAAAAAAAAAAAAAACAAGATAATTATTTAGAAACGGATCGAATATAAAAGAAAAGAAGTGCATGTTTAAAAATTGCTAAACACTGAGAAATTTTTTTTAAAAATTAATATGCAAAATTAAAAAAAAAATTCACCAGAGTCTCCATCCTAACATATGGACTTCATCACATTTTCCACGCCAATCAGACATTCCACCACATTTTTCAAAGTCAATTAATTAACCAAAATTTATTCTTCTCCATTTTCTAAATGGATCAAAATGCATTACTCCAGATAATAATAGTCATGAAAATACAGACGAAAATTAACTACTACTACTGTAGTAATTTTCTTAATCAGCTAGTAATTAGGATAGAGATAGATCATTAATGTAGAAATTAATTAATGATGCGCTAGCTGCTTGCTGCTAAATTAAACCTCTTTCACTGCCACCTCCTGAACTGATGATCTTCCACCTCCGTTAATAATTCCATTAGATTCCTTGAGATCATCCTTGTCTTCATCCTCGACGACGAACGCGGACGCCGGGAAAGACCTGAAAAGCCCCGAGAGTGCCTTGAAGGTGATCTTTCCGGCCGCGGAGTCGTCGAGAGAGATTTCGTTGAGGTTGATCCACATCAAAAGTTCCTTAGACTTGACACCAGTCAGCTTCTTGACCTTGCCTTTCTCAACATAGGCTGTCACCTCGGGTGCATAGGACACAAGCTTCCCAATCTTCTCAAACTTGTGTTCACACTTCTTCTTCTGTTTGAGCCAAACAAAGCCAGTGTCTTTGACATACCCACATTCCTCAATGTCTTTTAGGGGCAGGAGGCCATTGGGTAAGCCCACTTCTGTCAGCAAAAACTTTGATTTCTCTTGGCATATTTGGTCTCCATGGTAGAGCTCTGATGCACTTGCTCTGATCTCTTCTGTCACTAGAGACATCTTGTCCTCTCTCAGGTGTGTGTGTGTGTGTGTGTGTGTGTGTTGCGTGAGTTTTTTCTAGGTTGAGTGGAATGGAGATGGGAGAGAGGGGTGCTAATATAGTTGACTTGCCTTGGGTTTGCCCTTGGATTTGCTTGGAACTACCAAAATACCCTTTATGTCAAAATTGTTGAAAATGAGCAACAAACTTTTGAGAAAATATTTAGGCCTCGATTGGTACACGAAAATGGAATCAATTCCGCGGAATTGATTCCATGGAATTGATTAATTAAGTTTGGTGATCTAAGAATTATAATTGGAATATGAATGAATTACTAAAAGCATGGAATTGATTACTAAAATTTAAAGAATCACAATCCTGATGAAGGAGGTGAGATTTGGATTCCTAATAGTTGGAATCCATGTAAAAGGACGATAATATCATTCTATTAATTCAAGGATTTGATTTATATTTATAACTTAATTTTGGTTTCAACTACTTTACGATCGTTCATTTTTACTCCTTGTCGTCGTTGTTCTTGGGCTCTTCATAAGGCTTTTCTTACTCTTCTCATCTGATTTAACTTGTTAATAATAGTTTTAATTTTATGATGGTAGTGTTAATTTTTACGTTTGAATTAGCATGCATTAGAATTGATTAATCTTACAAGATTTAGATTAAATACACCATAAGAATTTTTTTTAAAGAATTAATTGGCATGCTTTGCATGACAATTACACAAAATATAATGATAACGGTGATTGCTTGGAACTATATAGGAGAATAAAATAGTAATTATTTTAAATAAATAATTACACGTACTTTTCTCTAATTGTTTCAAATATTTAAACTAATTTTATTTGAACTAGTTTAATTATAACAATAATTTTTTATTTAATAAATTTTTCTTCCGTTATTGATGTTGGATAATTTAAAATTTTCACCAAAATTGAAAAAAATCGAAGAGCTTGTTATTGTGTGGAGCAGTAATAATGTTAATGTCTAATTTTTATCATGAAAGTCATTTACAAATACTTGTATCTATTGGGGTAATGTTGTCAATTACCTTAATTTTAGCTTTGCATTCCAAGTTGTTTTGTTTCTTACCAAACAATATAATAAAAAATTGTACTACATTAGTAATCACATTTCTTATGCTGCCAAACACATTTTAGGAATCATTTTCTCATCTATTTCCGTGGAATCTCATTACTAGTGATCGATTCCGCGGAATTAATTTCATTTCCGTGTACCAATCGAGGCCTTAGTGTTTCAGTTCATCATCGCCTCTTAGACGCGAAAATATTTCATTGAACTGATACGCTGTAGTGTCAAAGTGGACTTTACATTTTAAAATATTTTGACACTGCCGATATTAGTTGTGGTGTTCTAGAACAATCAAATATTTTTCAATTTTTTCTTTCTGCATTTCAAAGGGAAGTAGATCAAGAAATTGATGACGCGGATACCATTTTAAATAGCGAAATTATTATCTTTTGAACCTTTTTTTGAAAATCTGAAAAATGTGTCCACATCAACAATTTTTTAATCTCTATTTTCTGTTGCACCAAGTTAACTATTCCTCCGTCCCAAATAAATGTTCTTAGTGGATAAAACATAAAAATTAAGAAATATAATTAATAATGTATTGTAAAATATATTCTGATCATAATAACCATGAACGTTAATTAAGTTCAACTATTTTGAATACTTCGGTTTCTTTGAAACGTGATATATTAAATAAATGTTTAAGGGTATATTAGAAAGAATGATAGAGAATAGGTAGATCAAAAGTTTTTAGTAACATTAGTTGAGATATTCCAAAATAAAAATTAAAAATATTTATCCGGAACGGAGTGAGTAATAACTTGGTAGTTTAGGAATAGAAAATTTGATTATGCTTTAAATTTCAGAAAAAAAATCTGCTTTCAAACGGCTTTATAATATTTAAATTTAGAAAAAATTCTGCTTTAGAATGCCTTAATAAAGGAGTATTTTCTAATCCTGTCCTATCTCTTATAACAAGTCATTTTCTCTTTGTTTTTAATTCTTTTCCTTTTTTAGATTAGATAGATCAAAAAGTGGGTCCAAATTTAGGAAATAGGGATAGGGGGAGATGGAGGGAGTAACAATAATAAAGAGCAAATTGATTATTATGCATTAAAAGGTTAGGTGATAGAGTTAACTACTGAGAACTACCGGCACCCCTTCCCATGCCAATGCCATCCTGAATTTGGAGTATTTGGGAAGGGCTAATAAACCCTTTCACCATATATGTGCTTGGTACTAGTAGATTAGATAGTAATATAGAATTCACATTGAATAGGGACTCGTAGTTCAGAGTTCGATTGATTAATGTGGTTGGGTGTTGCCGTGTCGGTGTCTCTATCTCTTGGTTTCATCATTACTACTCCCTCCTATCCGTCCATAAATTATTATCTTTTTTTTTTTCTATTTCAAAATAATTATTTCTATTTGAAATAAAAATTTTCTTTTTTAGGACATTATTTTTACCATTTTATCCTTATATTTTTTTTTCCTACTTTAATTTTGGATCACATGGACATTAAAGAAAATTACACATTATATCAATATTAATAATCAAGTCAATTGTTTTATATCAATATTAATAATCAAATCAATTATTTTTTCTTAATCCGTGTGTCGGGTCAAACAAGATAAGGGACAGAGTAGTAATCATGTTTTCCTTTATTATGCGTTCAAAAAATAATTTCTTTGTTTTTAAATTTTTCTTTTTAGGAAAATATTTTTATCACTTTATAGTTTATACTTACTTTTTCTTTCTGCAAGGGCTTTTTATTTTTTCTTTCTACTTTAATTATGGTCACATGTGCAAGAGCTTTAAAGAAAAAGTACTCTCAAGTTCCTAAATAATTGTCCTGCTTTTCTTTTTTATCTGTTCTAAAAAAAATTATTTTGTTTTTAAACTTTCTTTTTTAGGAAAATAATTTTACCACTTTAATCTTACTTTTTCTAATTACTTTAATTACGGTCACATGCGCAACGACTTTAAAAGAAACTACATATTATACTAATATTTATAATAGAATCAATTAGTTTTTTTTTTTAATTTGTGTGCCCAGTCAAACAAGACAATTATTTTAGAACAGAAGAGTACATATTACACAAATGTTTATAATAGAATTAATTAATTTTTTTAAACCGTGTGTTAGGCCAGGTGATGTGAATCCAAACGAGACCCACAAGTTATATTGAACTTGGAACTACGTTTTAGAATACAAATCTCGCGAAAGACAATCAAAGGACTTAAATAACAACCAAAAAAACCGCAACCCCTAACTCACTATGAAATTAAGATTTAAGAACCTCGGTGCGATTCGAAACCCTTAATTACGTTGAATTAAGAACCACGAATTAGAAAGATTCGTAACCTCTTAATTACGCTGAATTAAGAACTATGAATTAGAAAGAAATTCACAAACTTAATCCAAAGTTTGATATATTCTAACAAAACTTACGTTTGTCACAAAAAAAAGTAAAAACTCACAATATTTTAATAATCAATAATTTGCCTTTACAAAGAAGAGAGGCGACTTTATATAGGCTTTGAATAAAGAATCCTAATTATTCTAGGAAACTATTAACTACCAAATCCTAACTAGGAAAGGAATAAAGAATTGTCTAATAATAAGAGTCCTAATTAAAAAAAGGAAACTAATTTACATAAGGAAACCAGTTATACTAGGAAACAAGTTACACAAGAAAACTAATTTACATAAAGGAAACTAGTAAAACTTCAAAAATGAAAAAGAAAACCTACTAAAATATACAAATAACTTAAGAATCCCAGTTTTGGGATTTTTCCTCCCAAAACATGCATTTTGCAGTCCTTTTTGACTCTTTTGTTGCAACCAAACTCGTCCCTAAGCTTCCATATATGACACTAGAGTCCCTCCAATTGTAGAACACCCTTTTATGGACTTTAGGATCACATCACAGGATGATGAGTAATAATCAGCAAGAGAAATGGGTTTGACACCTAACCATTTGTTTAAACACGTTGATTTATCATTTATTAGTCTAATGCATGACACCTGGAAGTTCGCTTCGTATAAGGATTGTCCCTCATCAGTCTGGGTTACGCTTCACTAAGACTTGGCGCCTGGAATTCAAAGCACCAACCTCTTCCTCTACCACGACTGGAATATATGGCTCTTGGACTTAGTGTAATAGATATAATGGTTGAGATTTAAATAAGCTATATATTTCTCTTTAAGCTATTTTCCTTTATTTATTCTTTTAATTTTATTTTTTCTCTTTATTTCGCTTATGTATAATTTAATTTAAAAAGATATATGTTGTGCGTTTACGCACGGGTAAAAACTAGTTTACAATAAACACTTATGCTTGTTTGCGGTATATAAATAGTTATTTGAAATGTACATATTCTTACTTAATTTGCAAAAAATAGTCTAAACAACTTGTCATAGCGATTTGCTTGGTGCCGAAACATTTTCTCTGTTCCAAAAATGAGGGACTTTTTTCTTTTTAACTAGTTATTAATCTCGTGCTCCGCACGGGTTTAATTTGATGTAGAGATTAATTAATACATTTTAAAAATATTTTTGAATAAATTATCATTATTGAATATAGACGTTTGTTGACTTAATGTCTAATTATGCCTTAAAAAATATTTATATAACTGATACTCCCTTCGTCCCTAAATTATTGTCTGGGTTGACCCAGCACACGGATTAAGAAAATTCAATTGACTTGATTATTAATATTGGAATAGTATTGATAAAGTGTGTTGTTTCCTTTAATGCCCATGTGTATGTGGCCCATAATTAAAGTAGGAAGAAAAAGTAAGGGTAAAATAGTAAAAGTGATGTTCTAAAAAGGAAAGTTTCAAACAAGACAATTATTTTGGGACGGACAAAAAAGGAAAGGAAGACAATAATTTAGGGACGGAGGGAGTATATCTTTACAGAAGAATAAGTGATTTGTTTGTAGTATGCATGTTTTAGAAAAATATTTATATAACTGATATGTCTTTTTATAAGAATAAGTCTGAGTGAGAAACTCCAAACACTAATTAGCCATAAACATGATATTCATATAATAATTAACACTACACTGTCGAGGAGACATTATTTTCTTAAAAAAAAAATACATATCTTTAGTCATGAGCCACATCTTGTCCAATTTTTAAATGACCTAAAAAATCACACTTATAACTGAAAAGAATTGTAACACATTTGATATCGCATATTTTGATATTTCATAAAAAATTTAATCAAAATAAGTGGATAATTATAATGTAGTATATGTGTCACATGATCCACTTAGCTATAATATATATAGTATTTTAAAAAATACATAAAATATAAATGATTGAGTTGGTTTAAGTTGTGCATTCATATTTAAAAGGTTGTAGGTTCAAGTTTTATTGGCAACATTATTTTGTTTTGATTTCCTAACTTTTCTTTGCCAATAGTTAAAGTTCTTCTACTAATATATTTGAAAAATGTTATATAACACAATATTATACATATAGTAATTAGCTGAAACTATTAACTAATGATATCAAATGGAAAACCAAAAAGTCAAATGCATGAGAATCAAAAGTTGGATGAATTAGCATACTTAGAGGCATTCTCACAAATATTATATATATATATATATATATATATGTTTGTCTTAAAATGAGTTTCACTTTCCTGAAATAAAATTAAGACCACAATTTTAATACCACCATTACATGTGAATCATTTGATGCAGTTTTTGCCATTTCAAGTTTTCAACCATAGTTATCAGATCTCATTTCAGCCAGGAACTTGGCTCCAGTAGACATATAAACTGGGGGAAAATTTGGCCAGGTCTCATTTGGTGGATTTTCAATCGCTTTAGTATCTTTTTTTTTTTTTCTTAAATCGGAAAAAGGCATGCGATGCACGAAAGTTTAATCGCGATGCATCAATTAATAAAATTTTGTGCATCACGATTCCAAATTGATGTATTACGATACACAAAAGTATCTTTTGCCAGCTTAAAAAAATATAATATAATAAAACAATTAAAAATCTACCAAAATGTAAAAGTACATATTTTTCTCTAGAAACCGGAGACTAGAGAAAATTGGCTCCACCATTCCTTTAGTCATGTTTGCTTCGTATTTTGGGTCCAAATTGTCCCTCGGTTTTGGGCCGTTACCAATTCTAACATTAATGCTAAGCCTATTGATCAGTTTAACACTTGACATGGAACATAGAACTTAGTAGATGACCTCCATTGGGCCTGTAAATTTGATATAAATAAGGATTGCGAGTGCTTAAATTAAGAAATAATTGTGTGCCGTGTCATTCCTTAAATTTTCAATTGCTTTAAATCTCAATATTTGTTTCAAACTTTTTTTTTTTTAACCAGGTTTAATCCTGGGGTAGTAGTCCTGGTCCCTCATTGCTACTACCAGGAAAATCGTGGGATGTGCCCGAATGATACAGGGTTTGAGAACATGTCAACTAATATCACATACAATATTTGTTTCAAACTGTAAAAGTCTAGTTTGTTGGATAAATAACTCAATTGATCAAAAAATGTCCCCTTCTATATTACGCATTGTGCTGCTGTAACTGAGAATTCATATTCCAACCATTATTTACTTTTTGCTATAACCTTCATCTCTCTCCCTTCTCACTCTTCTCTCTCTCTATCTCTCTCCTTTTTTTTTTTTTTTTGAAAAATCTCATTGCCATCTTCGTCCTCCCTTATCTTACTTTGTTGTTTTCATCCATAGTCCAGTCAACTCTCTCTCTCTCTCTCTCTCTCTCTCTCTCTCTCTCTCTCTCTCTCTCTCTCTATCTATTTTTGTGAACCCCAAACACTCTCCAGCACCACTTAACTTTCTATCTATCCATCTATGAGTGCGTGTGTGTGTATTTTTATTAATCCTAAATTTTCTTTCTCCAAATTCAGTTCATAGTTCTCCTCGATCTCGTATATAAGATGATATATAGGACTGAAAACAATATAAAGAGATGATTTATTGTTACAAAGCAAAGAAGCTGGAGTAAGATAAAAAATTGAATGCAAGATTCTTAAAGTGAACAATTAACCTCAAAAATAAAGTGTGTGCATCACGATGGAACAAAATAATATTTTTTAGTAAAAATTTGTGCTTTTTTAGGGTGGATGCTCCGGCCCTTTGGCGACCATGACTAATTAGTCTTGCCAGTCTGCGACTTGAGCCTTGATGGTCACCAAGTAAGAGTGTTTCGTGGTCGTGAGCATGATGGGAGTCTAGACTTTTGGAATAATCCATGGACGTACTTTCACATCTATGCCTTCACCTTATAATTGGGGTAGTTCTTTAGCGAGTTGAAAAAGAAAAATAAAAATTCAAATCATTTCAAATCCTAGTAGTTTCATGACAGCTTTGCCAAAAATGTGACGTGGTAGGGCTACCAAACTATACTAGTTAAAGAAGGAACGAAAACCAATTATAGTATTAGTAGTGCTGCTTGACCAAGATTCTGTCCCATGATTTTTTCTTAGAGTAATGTTATAGGTACCTAAAGAGTATTAAATTTTTATACTAAATGATATGTCAGCTAATGTAGCAACTGATGTGATGCATTAATTATGATTTTTAATTTTGTTTTTTGTACCACATCAGCTGCCACATCGACTAATACATTATTTGGTACAAAAAATTTGGTACTTTTTTAAGTACCCATAACATTACTCTTTTTCTTAAGAATCTTAACCATTTGTAACTTGAGCAACACACATTTTACGGATTTGCCAGCTTCTATATATGTTAGCACCTCCATTAGCTGGGTAACATGCCCCCATCAATATATAAAGGCAAAAGTGTTTAAATGATTAACAAAAATGTTTAGAGGTCATATTCTATCATAAACTCGGTCTTTAAAGGAAATAACGCGGTGATGAGTAATTCTAAATGTCTCGAATTAAAGCCTATTGGATTAATTAAAGTCACAATCGAGCTTTCGAGTAATTTTCTTGGTTCAAGCAAAGTTAGTTGACAGACCAACTATAAACAACATACGTTTTTATTATATCTCAAAATTTATAATTATGTAACTGATTTTTTGTTTATGTCTATGATTGCTAGACTCGCCTCAAACTTTTTCTAGGGTAAGTGTCACAAGATCCCCATATCGTATGTGTGCGGCACGACGAGGTATAACGCCTACCGATAGAGAACTAGGCTCCATACGGCAAAAGCTACAAAGCAACTCTTTAAGCAACTAACAAGAGAGACAAAAAAAAAAAAAAAAAGGAATTTGAGTGCTTGATCAATGATTAATCACAAAAATAAGGGAGGGAAAATTACAAAGCTCAGCACAATTAGGGTGTGTTTAATTAGCTTCGCACATGTAGGTACAATGTTCAAAGTTTGATCGAAGTATTGACATACTAGTAGTACTATACGAGCCTCTACCGCACTAGATGTGATTTAAGAGCGATATCAATCTTTTTGGAAGGCTACGAAGGATCAAAATCATCTTCTATAAGCTCCGAGGGACGATCCCCAGTATCACTTGACCACAGACCAATCGGTGATATCAAACTCAACAATAAGATCTCATCATTTATATATACATATGTGTGCTTTTTTTGCCCCATGCCATAAAGTTGAGAAGAGTACACGGTATCATGCACATGGCCATGAATAAACGGGGAATATAGGGAAGTTTGGAAAAGAAGGGGAGATAAGGACATGTTTGGAAAAGCAGAAACCATGAATTCAAATGAGGTTTTAGTGAAAGGGAAGTAGATTTTGGAATTATCGACTCCATTCATAATCGCCAGCCTATATCCTGTAAGAGTGAAATGAAAATAATTCGATCTCATTTTGATTCCGTTCATCTTAAAAAATAATAAATAAATATATATATATAATTGTTAATTACAAGCTTAATTTGCTCTTAAATCAACCAATCTTTAAATTCACACCACATCTAACAATTAAAAACGTTAAAATTAAGTGACAAAATTTTAAACACAAAATACATGCGATTGCTCGACATCTGTAACCGTAAACAAAAACCAAACTACATAGCATGAAATATAATAAAACATTATATGAAATTGAAAGTCAAGGATTCAGACGATCACTACATAAAAATATATATAGAGATTACTCCTTCAATATCACTAAATATGCATTTTTCTAGATTTGGATAGAGAATAATTTTGAAATCTTTATTTTGGTTGAACATATGATTATGATATAATAAGGGTGGTTGATAAAATTACACCTCTTGAACAACACCCACTTCCTCAACACCATTGCTTTCCTTAACATCATCCTTGACATCCTTTGCCTCTTCTTCCTCGATCTCGAAGGCCGACACCGGAAAAGACCGATAAAGACCCGAGGGAGCCTTGAAGGTGATCTTTCCGGTAGGGGGGTCATCGAGATAGATATCGCAGATGTTGACCCACAACAAGAGCTCCTTAGTCTTGACACCAGTCAGCTTCTTGATCTTACCCTTTTCAACATAAGCTGTTACCTCAGTTGCATAGGAAACGAGCTTCCCAATCTTCTCAAACTTGTGTTCGCGCTTCTTCTTTTGTTTGAGCCAAACAAAGCCTGTGTCTTTGACATAGCCGCATTCCTCAATGTCTTGTAATGGTAAGAGGCCATTCGGGAGGCCCATTTCTGTGAGCAAGAACTTGGATTTCACTTGACAAATGGCATCTCCATGGTACACCTCCGATGCACTTGCTCTAATCTCGTCTGTCACTTGAGACATGATCTTTCCCTTTCTTGATTCCCCCACTTGCTTTCCCTCTTTTCTCGGTTGATTATGAAATGTGTGAGTGATGAGATGGGGGATGAAATGGGCACGAGGGTGTCTTAATATATACTTCAATGGACACACATTTGCCCTTGGGATTTGTGTATAACTACCATATTACTCCCTCCGTCCCGGATAAATGTTCCTAGTGGATAAAACACAAGAATTAAGAAACATAATTAATGGTGTGCTGTAAAATGTGTTCTGACCATAATACCCATGAACATTAATTGAGTTCAACTATTTTAAATAATTGAGTTTCTTTGAGATGTGTTATACTCCGTATTAAATGAAGCTTTAAGGGTATATTAGGAAGAATGGTAGAGAATAGGTAAATCAAAAGTCTTTAGGAACATTAGTTGGGACATCCTAAAATAGAAAGTAGGAACATTTATCCGGGACGGAGGGAGTACCTTTTACTACTTTTGTTTTAAAATAAGTGTCGTTGTTTTAGAGATGTGAATACATATTAGGAATTTTTTTTGATTCATAAATATATATTTATTAAATATCATTAATTTTTGTGCTAGGAGTTATTTGAAAGATAAATTAGGAGATAACTATTGAGAGACAATAAATTATTTAATAAATAGATAATTAATTATTAGGATTTAAGAGAAAAAAAAAGTAAATTAGGCAAAAATATGTATTACTAACCTAAAATGATACTTAATTAGAACAATTTTTATTTTTAGATAAAATAACATTTATTTTTAGATAAAATAATATTTATTTTAAGTAATAACGTATTTTCATTCTAGTTATACAAAGTTCAATTTCGAATCCGAGTGGGTCCGGTAACCAACCATTTTTATATCTATTTGATTCGATGGATGAGATAGCAACTAAGCAACAGCAAATCGGTATGGAATAGTCAAATTTCCTTTAACGTGTTACCATAGGGATGATTATGCATAGGGGGAAATGACGATAAGAGCGTCATCAATGCAATGTGAATGCTGAAATAATTAGGTATTATTTAGGATTTATACATTTTAAAAAAAAAATTTTCAATGTAATTATAGAATAGGGTTGTGGATATATATAATGTGTTAATTAAATTATTTCTTATTAGTTATTATTTAGTAGACTTTTAAATTTTTGACATGCAAATTGTGGAAGAGGATGTGAATACAAAAGTCTTTTTCTACATTTTCCTCTACAATTTGCATTGAATGTAAAAAAATCAAGAGTCTACTAACCAATAAAAAATAATTTAATTGACATATTATATTCACAACCATCCTCTACTATTGCATTAGTGAATTTTTTTATTAATATATAAATCCTAAATGACACTAAATTTTTTTTACCATTTAAGTTTGCATCGGAAATGCTCTAACCTCTATCCCGTTTCATATGAAAGGTTGACCATAGATATATGAATAGACAGACAATTAATTAAAGTTGGAGCGGATGGGTGGGTGGGTCTAAAATCGGTTCCTACTTCCTCCCGTGGCGCTGGAGAGAAGCAAAGCAATATGTTAATTAGTGAGTGGGGCAATTTGGTCAGAGGAGAAGTAAATTAAAACTAGAAGCTGTTGGAAGGAATTGAATGCAGAAATTAAGAGGTGTGGAAAGGAAAGAAGTAGTTGACTGGTGGGACCAACTATATCGTCCCATCTCCCAGGTGCGTGTGGTGTGGTGGTAGTTGGGAAGGTTAACCCCAAATTAAATCTACGTCAGTGCATTTATAATAGAATTATGGGTTAATTACACTATTAGTCCTTTAACTATTAACGATTTTACAATTAGTCCCTTAAATTTTTTTTTTAAATTTCAATCCTTCGAGTACCAAAAAGTCTCGCGGCTAGTCCTTTTGATGGATGCCGTTAGTAAAATTCTGTTAAGTCACGCCTGTGCGTTGCACATGCCATTTTTCAAGGGTATTATGAAAAATTCATACTAAATAATTAAACAATAAAAAAATTAATACCTTTCTCTGTCTCTGTCTCTTTCTCTCTCTCTCTAGCCATGTCTTTCTGGTCTTGAGAAAAATTGAACACGATGATGATGGAGAAATTGTACAGAGAAATCTGGTATACCAAGATTAATGAACACAACCCAAAATAATGGCTCATCTCAGAGCCCTCCTCCTACTCTTCTCCCTCCTCTTACCTTCCACCGTAGACGACGGCGCAATCATGATAAAGTTGCACGCCGCCATCTCCCCACCAGGCTGGTCAGGCTCCAACTACTGCCAATGAGACGACATCATCTGCGACAGCTCCAAAAGAGTCACTGCAATCAACCTCCGAACCAAATCTCTCTCCGGCACCCTCCCAACTGAACTCAACCAACTCACCCAGCTCAAAACCTTAGCCCTCCAATCCAACTCCCTCTCCGGCAACTTACCTTCCCTCTCCAACCTCACCTCCCTCCAAGAAATCTACATCGATTCCAATAATTTCACCTCTATCCCACCAGATTTCTTCCTCGACCTCACCAGCTTACAAACCTTCAGCATTAGCGACAACCCAAATCTATCCCCATGGCTGGATCGAGTCTTCATTTGGCTAAATTTATAGATTTGTTGGGTTATTTTCATGGACGGACCAATTGTGTGTGCGTGTATGAGATTTGAGTTGGTGGGTAAGGTTTCTGTCCTCAATTTGGGATTTTTTTGGTTTTGATTAGGGAAGATGAGCCAGGGGTGAAATGGGTTTCTTGAAAGAGCTTCTCTAGTGCATCTCCACCGTAAATTCCCCAGATATGACAACAACCCAGCTTGTGTATTTGAGATAGAAATTTATTTTTTTAATTTTTCATTTCTTGATCCTCCAAAACCCCTCATTCCAGCAAAACGAAAGGTTAACGGCGTTTTGATGTTAATGAAAGCCATGGAATGGGAGAAAATGGAGTAGAGTGATTGGGGTACTCGTCTTGCCTTCTCCCAGTCAAACTGATGAGAAAAAAGCAACTGAAAAAGTAGAGAGTGTGTGTGTGTGTATGTGTGTGAGAGAAAGAGAGAGAGAGAGCGGGGGGGTTGAAGATGAAGTTAGTAAAGAGGGGTACCTGAAATTTCATTTTAAGCCTTACTCAAATGCACATGGGATGTACAAAGGTCACTTAACGAAAATTTACTAACGTTATCTATCAAAAGGACTAGCCGCGTGACTTTTTAAAACTTAAGGGACTGAGATTTTTTCTTAAGGGGCTATTGGTGAAAAAATTCATAGTTGAGGAACTAATGGTGTAATTAACCCTAGAGTTATACTTTTGTGTCGCTAAATAATTATTTTCTTTTTTTTTATTCGTCTCAAAATAATTATCTTTTTTAAAAAATTTTCTTTTTAAGACATTATTTTTATCATTTTATCCTTACTTTTTCTCCTACTTTAATTATGACGTTAAATAAAATTACACATTATACCAATATCAATAATCAAGTTAATTATTTTTTTCTTAATCCATGTGCTGAATCAAACAAGACAATAATTAAGGGACGGAGGGAGTATAATTATTTGGTCCCTCGACTTTACGAAAATAATGTATTTAGTTCCCCTTTATAAAAAAAATTCATTATGATCACTCAATTTACAGTTCCTTGTGAGATCCCCCTTCAGGCCGTACCTGTTATAATTTCCATCGATTTTTAAAAAAAATACCCAAACTACCCTTAATGCCTCCCCTACCCCACTTCAACTTCTGGGTATCTCTCGTTTCACAGTGAGAGTTCCTAAATTTGCCTGCCAAATGATCATTTCTTTCCCCAAGTACTCCTTCAAACCCCCTCCTTCACTCAACCGAAGCCCTAACCCTAACCTAACTCCAAACCCCAACCTTGCACCAAAACCGAAAAGCCTCCTCACCGGCCTGTCATCTTTGTTGCCTCCTCTCTCACCCAGATTGTTTCACTCAAGCCAGCGACATTACCACCTGCAACATTGATCGGGAACGGCCAGACCTCCGCGAAACTAAACGAGAGAACTAGACAATAATACTCTATCCTCTAAGAGAGAATCAGACTACTGAAAATAAGAGATCTGCCAGTGAAATTGTCGAACAAACTGATGTGTAGACAGTCGAATAGAAACCTTAATTTGACATCAAGTTTGGTAAACTAAAGCCAAAGATTCAATCCGACGGCTGTCATAATCCTCCCAGAAAGAAAATCAATCATGGACATGCAATAAGGTAAATTTTCATTTCTCAAAAAGGATTGTTCTTTTTTTTTTTAAATGTTAGGAAGATGAACTGACCTAGTGGGAACGGGCGGAGGAGTGGGCGCCGGAGGCAGCAGAACCGGTGACCGACGAATCGGCGGGAGGAGCGTCTGACCAAGTGAGCAGATCTATGGTTGATGTGTGAGGCTTCCTAACCGGGGTGCTTCTTTCCATATCTTTTTCCGGTCGAATCAAACTTGTACTTGAAATCTCTCCGTGGAAATGAGGTAGGCAGCACAGATTGAAATATCTCTGTAGAAATGAGGTAGGCAACACACAGATGGAGCCGGTGTCCTTCGTTGGATTGAAGCCAAAAATTGGTACACTAAAGCCAAAGATTGAACTAGATTAGTAAGGGTAGTTTGAACATTTTATTAAAAATTTAACGTTAACGGCATAAATGGAAAATTTTACAAAGAAATGCAAATCGAGTGACTAGAATGAATTTTTTTTATGAGGGGGGATCAAACATATAATTTTCGTAAACGAATTGACCAAATAATTATATAAATTTTTATAATACTACGAGTATCTTTCTTTATCTTTCTTCTTCAATAAATCTTGACGAATCAATTTAATTTCGATAAAATTTGCTTTTAAACCATTTTTTATTTTATTTTAAAAAGGAATCCATTATTCGTCTAGATCGTTTAAAGAAATTGTTCCCTTTGTAATTTTTTATTTTAAGGAATTTTTTTTACTGTTTTACTCTTAATTACTTAGAGTTCCGCTTCTACACAGACATCTTAAAAATCACACAAATTCTAATTTTTATAATAGAATTGGTTAGCTTTATTATTTATTTTAGAGTAATTAGTTCTCGATATATGGTCGAGCGCTAGAAACGAGAATCTTTCCAAAGGATGTTTTATGGATATATATGAGCTCAAAAACAAAAAGCTTATTACTTAATCAATTAGAATCCCTTTAACTCAAGTCAACACTTGTTAATTAAGTTGGTTTTTTTTTGAAAAGGAATGAATATTATAGTGTATCCTTATGACATTCTAAGCATATATAAAATAAAAAAGCAAAATTTAATCATTTTACTAAAACAATACTCATTTTAAAATAAATATTTACCAAAAATAACATTCTTTTCGAGACAGGGGAAGAGTCCAAATGAACCGTCTAGCACGGAGTCATTCTACTTAGTAATTCTTTTGGCCTCATTTACATCGTTTATTTTTGATTGTGTTGTTCTTTAAATTTTTATTTTCTTTTTTTTTATCGGACTTACATTTTTTTCTTTATCACTTTAAATTAATACAAAATTATAAAAGAACATTTATTAATTAGGATATGTGGTTCTAAAAAATTAGGATCATTAGTATAAAAATAACTATCAAAGCGCCAACCAGAAACCATCCTTTGTTTTTGTGCTTACGACTGACAAGTGACAAGAGGAGTCCATCAAAGTTTGTTAGCCGTTTGCTAATAAATGCTCTCTCTAATTCGATTATATTTTCATTTTAATTTTCTTGAGAAATGTCTAATTCGATGGAGTAATAAGTTTCCTATTTACATTTTCAGATATTTTTATTAGAAAATTTATCTTTAAATTATATTTATTAGTTTCATAATCATTTAATTATATATTACGCGACATAAGGTATGCTCAATTACTTTTTTAGTCGTGACTAAATTTACGTATATACTTAAAAAACGTGAACAAAACAAAGAAAGGGAGCAGTATTCTCTCTGTCCCAAAATATTTATTTCAGGGTGTTAAAAAACGAGAGTACGTTCATTATGCGAAATGCTTGTCTAAACTGTTGGGATATTTTTATTTTTATTATTGTTTGATAGAATTAATTGGAGTTTACAATCATCTTAGGGTAAGAAACCCCCAAAGCATCCCTATTCAAACTAATACAAATGAACTTGGGCAACATCATACAGAGTAAAATTTGATGTTTCCTTAGTTTTTTTTTTTTTCTTCAGCAAGCAGATCTGAACACTGGTTTCAGTGGTTTGCTCCACGGTAGATGTGTTTGATTTGAAACATTTCAAACTGGGACGCCATGTACCTGCAATCATTATCTAATGCAATAAACTGATGAAGATTAATGGATTAATATACAATTTGGTCCCTGAACTTGCAATGTTTTCTGATTAGGTTTTAGTACTATGATATTTCCTATTGTGGCACTTGAACTGAGCATTTGGACTTACGTTTAGTCCCTCATCTGACGGGAGTTAACATAAACGTTATCTTTATTTTAAAAGATAAAAATGCCCTTTATTCCTTGATGATTGTATATCCACATAGAAGGAGAAAAAAATTTGCATCCTCACTATCTCTCTCCTCACTGTAACCCAACCATTGTAAAACACACAAGGCCTCAACTCCATTCCCGATAGATCCAACAGCAGCGAAGAGATGGTCAAGTTCATGGAAAAGCTCATCGTTAGCTTGACTCCGGTGGCCAAACTTACCGTCGAGGAGCGCAACCTCCTCTCCGTCGCTTACAAGAACGTAATCGGCTCCATCTCTGAAGAATCCTCCGCTGCATCAGTTCCTTTTCCAAATCCGAACCCCGCATTTCCTCTCTCATAATCTTCTTCGATACCCAACAACTCCACGACAAATCGGAGCTCCACCTCAAGCAACTCAAATTTGACTTCTCCCTCGCCAAATCGTTCATCTTCAATAACAAAGATTCCTCTTCTCTCTCCAAACTCTTCTTCTGCGACATCGAGTTTCGCGAATCGAGTGCGAGTTGATGGATTCAAGAAGTTTGTAGACCGATTCTTGCTTGGCCGGGTCGAGTGCGGGTTGTGAAGTGACAACAGTGAGAAGGGCGGCTGAGAAGAGGAAAATTAGAGTGACAATAGGGGACGCCATTGAAGTGAAATTCTACAAATCTAAAGAGAGGGGAGAGGGAATATAAGAGGTGTGTGTGTGTGTGTGTGTGTGTGTGTGTGTGGGGAGAATGAGGAATGGCGAGGGGGAAAAGTAAGAGCTAAGAGCATGTCTGTGACTGTTCTATAATAAAGATGAAAGAGAAGATCAACAGGACAAAACTGGTGTATTTCTTTACTGTTGTTTTACCCTCTCTGTACAAATTGATTACATTGCACTTTCTTCTGCATTATTCAAAGGGTTACTTTCTGTAATTTTTTAGATTTTGGATTCCTTGGACGAATTTGGAACATCAATCTCTGTAATTGAGGTCCGTGTTCATTATATAGTTTGTATATGATAAACTCCACCTAGGATTTGGGACCTCAATCACAAAAAACTCCATCTGGGTTTTGCACTTTGCTTCATTTTACCATCTGGGTCTCCTTCTTTAATAGAATCGACCAAAAAAATGCACAAAAACCCCATCATTTTGACCACGAAAACTCAAAACCCAACCTGTGTTTTACCTAACAAAATATTTTCCAATCTACGGTCATTCTTCTTTAACAAAAATTCCATCTGCGTTTTTCGAATTTCTAGCTTTCCATGGACCATGACGAACATATTTACACTTTTTCCCGTCATTTTTGCTAGTGTTTGCTAGCGAGGTGGAAGGGGTGGAGCATCGGTGGAATCAACATGGATTGGGTGGTGGAATCAACATGGATTGGATGGGGATGATGTGGAAGGGAAGAAGGCAAATTGAGAGAGAAAAAAGAAATGATTCCTTTTTTTAAAAAAGTTAATTTGTTTGGATGAAGAAAATAAAATTTTAAATAAAATGTTAATCTTTCTTTAACCATTTTTTCCTTTTGTTTTTCTTTTCATATTAATATTTTATGACACTTGGCAATCCAGTCAACATTAATGGCAGTTTCACCATGTGGACTTCCCAGTCATCATTAGGTAAGGGCATTTTTGTCTTTTCAAAGAAAATTTAACTTCTTAACTGACGGCCATCAGTTAAGGGACTAACTGTAAGCCTAAATGCTCAGTTCAAATGCCACAATAGAAAATATCAAAATACTAGAACCCAATTAAAAAAATATTGTAAGTTCAGGGACCAAATTGTATATTAATCCAAGATTAATCTCCTTAGATTCTCATACATCAATGATTTTTATTTTATTTTTGGTTTTATAAAGGTGTTCCCAAGCTTGAAAGGGCAAGGAGATTCAGTGATTGCTCTACTGGTTAGAGCCTCACTCTCCTTGCTGTTGGTCTCAGGGTCGAATCTCGTTGGGGGGTCTTTGGGGGTTTAGGGTAGATTTAGGATATCAAAAAAAAAAAAAAAGGGCAAGACTAATCTCTCGAGCCGGGTAGAAACGCAGCTGAGTAATTAAAATTAGGGAGAGCTTTACCGCCCTTGTGGTCCTGCCTGACTTGAAAAATTAGGCTTCACCACCCAACTTTTACGACCTTGCTTGAATGAAGGGAATAATATTCTTGGCATCTACTTCAACAATAAGCATTTTTTCTCATAGCATTACTCTTTTTTTATATGGGCAAAATTTGGACCTGTCTCTTTTAAACAATTTTTATTTGCTAAAATTCACTATAATTGTTTTCATTCGCTAAAGGACATTTTTATTGAAAAATATCAGTTATGCCCTTAAAAAACACAGAATAGTGCATGTTGTACATCGCAAAATACATTAACGATGCATCGCAACACAACACGATGCACATAAAAACACGGAAGCCCACGATGTGCATCACAAAACAAGAAAGACGTATATACAAATACCTTTTTCACTTGCGATACACCAAAAAAAGAGTATTGTTTGTTGCATCGCAATGCACACGATGCACATTGTATATGCAGTTTTATGGATGTGTGTTCAACAATTGAGGATGCACATTTTATGCTGGACGATGCACATAATTCACATTTCTAAACACAAAAATCACAATTACATTGAGGATGCACATTTCACACACATGACGATGCACAAAAATCAACATTGTATGTATACAAAATGAACTTCAAAAAAATTACAACATAACAAAAATTAACTGTGTATAGCCTCTCAACATGACCTAGCATTATGATTACAAAGTTTGTAACATCTACTACATATCCTTTTCTCTTTTTTTTTTCTTGTTGATTCACCATTTGATGGGATCCTTGTCTTCTTAGGACGTCTGGGTAATCTCTTCAATATAGGAGGTAACATAGTCTCACTCTCACAAGAATTCTGAAGCTTGTACCTTTCCGTAGTTGCAATTGGTATCAAGCTTCCTTCGTAACACTTGATGTAATTACTTGTTAAGAAGTAATTATCAACCATATTACTAATATTTTTTCCGGATCTCACAATCACAATAGCTGCGTGGCAATACGGGAATCCTTGAATTTGCCACTGATAGCATGAATATGTCCGCTTCCACAAATCAACATGGACACTTGGATCGGATAAAACCTCGTATATTGAATTAGGTGTCATGCGAATCAGCCACGTGATCCCAATATTAAGGCACTCCTTCCACTTTGTATCCATCTTCTTACATAACAATTTATTCCATCTCTTTCCATTCCCAAGTCTCTCACTAAACCATTTCATTATTTTCGATCTTATACAATCCACCATGTGAGTGATGGGAAGACCGCGAGCCTCTAAAATCTAATTGTTGAACGATTCAGCGGCATTTGAGGTCATTTCGGCATACCTATTCTTGTGGCAATGTGCAATCGTCCACTTCTCGTATGGAATGGTGGCCAAGAAATCACATGGAAGTTGTCCCCCTTCTTTTTTGAATATATCAATTTTCTCATTAAACAATCTAATGTTGGGGGCATACGCACAGTCCTTAAGTCTTGAACACAAGCTGCTGCGGAACGTGTTAGAATAGCTTTTACCGGTAAAGATGCACCAAGCAAAAGAAATGCTTGGAACTCCCAAACACGTCGCGTATTGCTTCCATTAAACCAACATTACGATCGGATACAAAAAACACTTCACGATCGATTGTTCCTTTTATTGTAGACAGAAACCAAGCCCAATTATCCTTATTTTCAAGACTTATAACAGTAGATGCAAACGAGAACAGGCCTGCAGCATATAAATAATATTTAATTAACAACAACAGTTTTGCGATACATACCAGTGTGCATCGCGATGCACAAAAGTGTACTACAAAAGTACTAATTTTGTGCATCATGATACACCACTTTTATTTACGATGCACAATAATGTACTGAATGTATCTCTTATTAAGTACAAGTACAAACAGGGGCATAAAAAATATGAACATCCTATGATATTAATCAAAATAATGTTGAACAAAAAAGAAAAAAATGTAGAACAAATGGTCATACCATGATTTTCATCCTTGGTCGTGGCAGACAAAAGAGTGCCCTTGAATCGAGATTTCATAAATGTCCCATCTATGAACAATATAGGACGGCAGTAGTTGAAACCATCCACGCATGCCCGAAATGAAATGAACAATCTAATGAACCGATTCGTATCATCGTCCGATTAAGCAAAGCTACCAGGATTACTCTTATGCAAGACTTTAACGTACCACTGCAACTCTTGGAAAGATTTTTCATAGCAATTAAATAGCTTCTTTCGAGCCTTCTCTGCGCTCCTCCATGCCTGTTGTACGTTATCTCAAAGCCATAATTAGTCCTCATGTGATCAATTAAATCCTTCGGCGAATAGCTTAGTCGACTACGAATATGGTCAAGAATCAACTACCCAATGATACCACTGCCCATCCTTTTCGAGTTATTATCTTCAACCATGGTCAAATGACAACTGTGTAAAAGTTTGCACTTGTATATGGATACTGACTCATCAACAGTTGAAGATGCCTTGATGAACCAACTACAATCATCACTGTATTTCTTTCCACATGCAACGCTAATCCTATTTTTGTTGTTCTTAATGTAAATGAATTCAAAATCAATCTTGAATGAATACTTTATAAGTTGTGTGCGAAAATCTTCCACTCCACCTTTAAATATTTTACCAACACCAGTAATAAGATTTGTCAAACCAGAATCCAAGAGTTTCTTTCTTGTTTGAACAGGACATATGTCGTATGTTGGGACACTTTCAACATCGTTTCTAGATCTTGAAGAATTGATACAACTTATATCACTGTACTCCTCACGATGCATAGTTTTTCCTTTACCTTTGCTAAGGTTTTGTGCATCGCAATGCAAGTTTTGTGCATCATCATCTTCATAAACTAACGCATTGTGTGTGTCTTGTGTAATCTCATCTCCATAATTCTCTTCTTTATTAATCCCGTAACTCAAATCAATATCAATTTCAAACACATCAACAATGATAATAGAAACTGATAAAATTTTGGTCAATGTCAACATGTTTTTTAAATCTTCTTTGTTGGTTAAATAACAATTGTTATGTGATCCTACAGTGTATTTCAAAGTACAATTATCCGATTGAAAATTAGAATATTTACCTCTTATGCATTCGATCAACTCATATAAACCAAAATTATCTGAAATTGTTGAAACAATAGTATCTCCTCTGAATTTCAGCAACAACATGACAGCAGTTTGGTTTGTATGAAGATAAATACGGGATTGAAAGGAGTAAATCAAGGAAATCGCACAACAAAAAATATGTGATAGATTGTTACAGGGTCAGTTTGGGAACAAAAACATAAATTTACAGTTAGTACTTTTGACGATACACATAATAACCCTCTTCACGATGCACAAAATATAATGAAAATAGTACTGTTATAATTAACGATGCACAAAATTATACTTGACGATGCACATTTCTTACACACAAAAAAATTGAACAAAACAGTACCGTTATACTTGACGATGCATATTTCTTAACACAAAAAATCACAAAAATTACATTGACGATGCACACGATGCACATTTATACTTGGCGTAGCAAACGATGCATATTTTTTAATACAAAAATCACAATATACATTGACGATGCACATTTCACACACATGACGATGCAAAAATACATTTAAAAACGTAAGATGTTGATACGGGGACAGTTTTGGAACAAATAGTCAATTTATCATTTAAAAAGGACTTAAGCAAATGATGAAAACAAATATAGTGGACTTAAGCTGTTGAATATTCTACAAAAGGTACCGACTCGCAATTTTTCTTTTTTATATTCGTTTGAAGATAGACATTGGGATATGCTTTTACGATGGGCCCATAGCTCCACTGCAAGGTTAGTAGTGGACCCAAGAAACTTTTGAAAGCCCACAGCCCATTTCCCATGTTGGTTTCTAAAGGCCCGTACTCGCTGCACCCGGGTGGCACTTAACCATGATTTGAGTTCTTTTCGGTCTGCCAACAACGGAGGGACCCAAAAGAAAAAAATCCAAAGATTTGTTAATGGTGAAAGTGAACTACAAGGGTGAAACAATCTTTTATGAACTGATTGCTGGCCGGTCCCCTTTTACAGATTTTCAATCGCTTTAAATTTTTATTAATTTTTTTTTCCAACCGATAAAGTCTATTTTAAGTGATAAATTGGTCAGTTGTTCTAAAACTGTTCCCGTAACAACCTAAAATACATTTTAAGTTGTGTCTTTCTTGATTTACTCTTGTAAATATAAACTTTCCTTCCATTGCAATTTCTTACCAAAATTTATATCGAAATCATAGCCGATCTTCATTGGATTCACTGTGATATTGAAATCACTGTTACAATCAAATTCAATCAGTTATAATTGAATTTATTGTGAAATCGAAATCAATGGATTCAGTGAATAATGCTATTATGTTGTTGTTGAAATTTAGAGGAGATACCATTGTTTCGAAAGTTTCAGAGAATTTGGGTTTATTTGAATTGATCGAATGCGTTAGAGGTAAATATTACAATTTTCAGTCGGATAATTATACTTTGAAATACACTATTGGATCACACTACCATTGTTGTTTAACCAATTAAGAAGATTTAAAAAACATGGTATTATTGGCTAAAATTTTATTAGTTTGAATTATATTATTGATGTTTTTGAAATTGATAATAGTTTGACTATACATGTTGATTTGTTATGTTTCAATTTTTTAAGTTCATTATCCTATTATTGTGCATCGTAAATAAGATTCATACATCGTGATGCAACAAACAGTACTTTTGTTGGTACAATTATGTGTATCACGATGCACACTTTTGTGCATCGCAAGTGTAATGTTGATTTTAAATACAATATTGTGCATCAAAAATAAAAGTTGTGCTTCACAATGCAAGAAAACAGTACAATTTTGTGCATCGCAATGCAAGAAAATAGTACAATTTTATGCATCACGATGCACACTTTATGCATCGCAAGTATAATCTCAAAAAAGATAGAAATTACACTATGTTATCAACACATATCTATAAAACAGTCCCAACATTGGGCAATCACTAACCAAACCCCCTTGCTGTTTTACATCTCCATTGTCAAGTAGCAAAACAAAAATTACACTTGAACAACCCCAATATTGGGCAATCACAAATCCCTATCATAAACCCCCTATATTACATTACATTAGCAAAAAAATTGCCTAAACATTAGGCAATCACTAACTATTATCAAGTAGTAAAACAAAAACTACAGTTTAATAACTAAGAAGCCCATCTAATCAATATCTTATGTCCTTCCATTGGTCTCCTTGCACTTCCTCTTCCAGGTATTCACCATAATCCTTTCTGACTTCCTGATTTTGTATTTTCTCAATTTTAACTTTCTTAATTGTTTGACTCACACCTTCTTGTTGAATTCTGACTTGTATTTGAGTCACACAATCACTCGTAACCTTAGCAGTCACCCCACCCCTCTTAATTGGTAATCCCCTGGGTGCACCTCTAGCATTTTGTTGATCATTTCTTGAAGCCTCTGTAACCGTGTTTTCATGGCATGGATTTCCATCCACACCTATATTCACCTCAACTAAATTCATGTTGTTTGTTTCAAGGGCATCCACGGCAGCCTCACAAAGAATTTTCATCACATTCTTTCTTTTTGCCCAAAATAGTTCTTTTTCATTTTTGTTCTGTTGAGAACATTATCAAACCTCTACAAAACAATAAAAAAAATGAAACTATATATAAAAGTTATGCATTAGAAATAAATGTTGTGCATCGTGATGCAACAACTTAGTACTTTTGTAGTATAATGTTGTGCATCGCGATGCACACTTTTATTCATTGTAAGTGTAATGTTATATTTCAATACAATATTGTGCATCGGAAATAAAGTTGTGCATCGCGGTGCATGAAAACAGTACTTTTTAGTACAATTTTATGCATCGAGATGCACACATTTGTCCACCGCAAGTGTAATGTTAATATTTCTAATAGAATATTAATGTGTCATTCTATAACCACTCACCTAATTGTTCATGACCCTAACAAAATTTGATTCATCCAATACCCTAAATAGTGCCCTCAAATCCTATTTAACAAACCTCGGGATATATGTTCGGTGAGTTGGTTGTATAACGTTACTCTGCTTGCACAACCAATACTGCATACAGAAATTCAACACAGTTAATATGATCAAATCAACATGCGTTATACACAGAAATTGCATATAATAATATCAAATGAAATTAAAGTTACCGGCAGTAGCAACACGCATCTCTCTACGTGGTAATCAGTTGTATTTTCCAAGCTTTCCAACAACAAATCAACTACATGTTTTGACCAATTGTACGTTGATATTTTGTTCAAATCATACACAAGCATTGTATAGGTCAACGATATGTAGGATGTTTTGGTTATAACTAGCAAGGTTGCGAGAACAAGCAGGATTGTCAAGCCAGCGACGCAGTCAACATTTACTTGATCCGAACTCTCTAATATTTCCTTAATTCTATCAAAAATCAACTTCGGCTTCAATTTTATGTTCTTTGATTCCTTCGACATCTCTCTGGAAAACACCTTTGGAGGAAATCGCTGCGATCGAATTTGTAAGAAAATATGTTGATTTCCGCATCTCCATCATTGATGCCAAATATGAGCTTCGCATCTATTGCTTGAAGCTTCAACTTTTTCTGTCAAAATTGGAAACACCTTTGTCCCTGGACGTAGCACATGGCAATACTCTTTATGATCGAATCGTCCTTCTTACAATGCTCGCGGTCGACATTATCACCAAGTATGTTGTCTATAAGGTACCAAACAGGTGTTTTCTTTAGCATAGTTCTATGGTCATCCCTGACATCGATATTCTTAATTTGATCTATGAGAAACTGCATACTGGATTTGTATACTATTCTGGTAGGATTTTTAGTCGTCACAGCTGCATAACGCGTATATTGTGGTTACAATCACACAATTGAAGAATTACAACGTAGAAGTAAAACACGATGTATCAATTGTGCATCGCGATGTATGAAGTAATGCATTATATAATGCATCAATTTTGTGCATCGCGATGCACCAATTATGTGCATCGTGATGCACAAAATTTGCGTTACAATGCAGAAAATTTGAAACCCTACAAATGCTGTATATATTCCATTAAACGCGATGCATCAATTTTGGAATCGCATCCATAACGTATTTTTCAAATAATGCATCGCGATGCATCAAAAATAGAATTTCTATGCAAATTTATTCGGATTTCACTCTATTAAGGAAGTTGTAAACAAAAATCCAAGTATAAAATGTATTCAGAAATACATACCTTATACTTCTTCAACTTCTTGTTGTCAAGTTTTCCTTATTCTGGTGCTAGTTGTTTTTTCCCCTGTGCTCTGTTGTACTTTTGAAGACATTTTGATCTTGTTGTTGAACTCTCGACAATGTTTTGAAATCGTTCACAAAATCGCCAGAGGTTGCTCATTGATGTTTTAAGATTTTTGGAAAGAGGGTTGTTGGGACTGTGTTTGTGTTAAGCATTCAATAGAGGTAGTTGTTTTGGAGAGGGAAGCCAATGCACCGCTTACGTGTTAGAAGGAAGGGCATAGATGACATTTTGTCAAAAAAATTTGTCTTTTTTCGGTTAGAAACAAATATAAGGACTAAAACTGGTTGAAAATTCTATAAAATAGACCGACCCACATTTCGCCCATCTTTGATTCCTAAAGTCCAAACGGGCCAAAGGAGGAAAGAGATACTCCCAAGGAAGATTACTAAACCCAGATCTGACACCGAAATCATTGAGAATGTGGTGAATGACTTCAGTAGTAGCAATATCATCAGCTTGTCCAAACAAGATAATGTCATCGGCAAAAAAACAGTGAGAGAGTTTGGGGCCATTTCTGCTCATTTTTATAGTTTTACAATCGTTATATGTCATCACAAGCTTGAGAGTTTTTTAGGGATAAAAACTCGAGACAAAGGATGGAAATATTGTATAAGGAGACAGAGGGTCTCCTTGTCTGATGCCTACGAAGGAGTCGTCCCATTGTGAATAATGGGCATATATAGGACTAGAGTGGTAGAGATGCAACTCATGATAAGCTTTTAATTTTATGAGATTTGGCGGAAACCCAAAGTGCATGAACAAGCGTTTCACGAATAAAACCAACCCCACTCAATCGAGCCTGTCTAAATAGACTGAAACATTCCGAACAAGATCAGATATGTTGTCTGCCATAATATCAGCTAATACTTGGCAGTTATCGGGAGAGACATCTCCACCTCGGTCCACCCAAATCCAGACTCCGACACTACGCACGACGGGTTCGTGAAGTCTATTTGTTGGACCAAGCGAAACAAAATGAAACATCTTCTTCGTAGTAGATTTGTTGCTTAATTGTGTTTGCCAATACAAATAAGAGATGCATGGCAGTGGAGGCTTTTGAAGATTAATCTGTATACATACCTCCCCGCCCCCCTTTGGTGTCTATCTCGACAAGTGATCATAGCTCATTTCCCACTCTTGTAAGGTTTGATTTGTCATAAAACTCAACAACAAATTCGGCTAGTCGAACCCAAATTGCAGTAAAGGAAAAAAATAATACAAAACTTTCGAACCTCCTCTGGCATCCAACAGTCTTTTCCCTTAGCGACATTCTCCGTCCCCCCTTTGGTGTATTTATTCATTGTTAACCAAACACATTCAAGAAAGTCATTTTCTTTTCTTTTCTTTTCTCGAGAACTATTTTCCCACATAAATTTCTTGACATTCAGACAGAGCATTAAGGGCATTAATATACATGTATCACTAAAATACCCAAAACTCAACTTCCTTGATTTTAGTGAAAAACTAAAAATAAACACTCATTTAGGACAAAGGGAGTATAAACTACTATTTTTATCCCTTGAATTTGTTACTGGCGTAGTAGGTATCAGTGTTTTGGAATATAATGAAAATAGAAGCCATTTAGGAGAGATAACAGTGAGATAAAATAAGGGCATAGGGGGTTCTCTTTATATTTTGTATCAATAATACAAGATCTAGATAGAAATATACAGCCCAATGATGGCAGCAGCGAAAACGGAGAACCTAACATTATGCAACAAGGCCCTTATTCTCCAGCAGTTTACTGTTATTGTTGAAATAATGTAATCAATAAAATGATAAAAAATAATAATAAATAAACATATTTATAAGTTTCGTATACAGAGTAGAAATCACTTTCACATGAATTAACCGTTTGACGAGTAGAGCAGTACACAACTGTGATGCTTTCCCGAAGTATCAGGTTAAAGATCATCCATCCATCCTCGAGGTTTTCTCAACAAGTAAATCTTTGGAACTTCATTTCACATATAATGATTACCTAATTGTAAGCAGCTCTCAAGAAGTTACCAGTCTCTGTTGCCGTTGTCTGGCTGTAGTTGTTTAACAAGGACTCAATGTGATTAATTTCTTTTGGTAATGATCCAGTAAGGACCTGAATCAACATCAGAAAGATTAGTGCAGGAAAAAAGTGCTTGTACAGCATGATCCAAGGAAACACTGAACAGTATTGATTACTCCCTCCGTTCCGACCAAAGAGTCCACTTTTCTTTTTAGAAAGTCAACATGTGACTAAATCAAATAAAAATTTAACATACTTTAATTATGTTTTTATAAATAAAATCTCATTCATTAAAATCAACATTAAGAATATTATGGATTACAACTTTCATAATTTTGTAAAAACAAATAAATTTATGTAAATCATCGGTACAACTTTGATTAAGTTGACCCAAAAAAGTCAAAAGTAGACTCTTTGGTTGGAAGGGAGTGAGTACAAAATAAAAAGAAAACATGTTAATGCCTTGGTCTAAAATCATACCTCGTGACCTGATTCAGTTATCAACACTTCGTCCTCAATCCTGATACCAATACCTCGGTACCTGCATATTTTAAGCATTCTCAATGCATGAATTCCATATTTAGCATTAAATGTAACATCCATTGACACGAATGCAAATGGATGGTTTATTGGGTGCATTCTCCAAAACTGAGCTACTAAACATATTAGCTTTACAACTTTACCCTTTTGCATAGCGTTGGTATGATGACTGCATAAATCAATTAAAATATAAAAAGAAAAAGAGAATCTTAAAAACTCTCGTTTCAGAACAGACTATAATTATGTGAAGAAGTTTATTTGTGGAATAGTTCCAAGTAAAAAGTGGTAATCAGTCTCTAGTTTCACATTTTATAAAGATGAAGTGTCTGTGCATCTCTCACCTGGGAAAGAAATGCTCCTTTTTTCCTTTAAAAAATCAAATAACCACCACACAGAAAAATGAAAAAGTAAATCATAAAGAAACCACAATTCGTGATTGATTGCAGGTTATTGTATGGGACAAAATATATTATCCAGCTTTTTTTTTATGATAAGACTTTTAAAAAAACTCGGTGTTTTATGGAGAGTCAAATGGTTAACATTAAAACCACTATATTGTCTGTTCGAAGTCCCAAGCTGATAATCTAGAAGGGTTCACAATAAACCCACGAGCAATTGAATTTTGTTGGTAAAATCTGAGATCCAGTGATTTTTCCACATCTCTTGTATTAGAAATCTAGAACAAGATGAAGTGCAGTTATTAGACCAAACAAAAATGTACTCAAGTGATGAGCCCCGAGATAATAAAGTGGTCAAGATGTTGCCTCCTATGCTATATATATCATAATCAGGACTGATAACAGGAAACATTTAAATTGAAGAAGCACAATATATACCTTTCTGGACAATCAAAATTGGTTGGGATGTAAACTCCTGGTTCAATTGTGATCACCTGCCCATAAGAGTCGTGTACTAGTCAAACCAGTAGTATAGTAATTACAAATGCAGCATCAATGCAAGCAACAATCCATAACGCAAGTTTAGAACACACTTAATGTACCCCAGTCCCCGAGGCAGATGCAGCTTCTTAAAGTCGGTGCCTTCCGCAATAATTACAGCCATAACAAAGGGGGTTAAGTGCATTCAAACTCCCATGTTTTACTCCTTGGGAGAAAAAAGGAGAAAAACCTGAGTGATCTCTTTTCGGTACAGGTACCCCTTGTTGTAGGAAATAAAGTGCAACGCTAACTTTCTGTAACAGGATTAGTAAAAGTCCAATAGCCCCTGCTCTCTTTTAATGTTCCCTAACCAACAAACTCCCTTTTCTCATATATATTAATGAATCTAATCCATTCTTACTTGCTTTTTAACCTAGACCTATTCCTCATGCTCTTTATCCTAAATTATTCTTCACCTTTCTCTAACTCGAAGTAATACTAATGAAAAACACCAAAATGTCAAGTCAAACGTGTGACAAAGATCTGAACCATATCCTTCATCCTGAAAGAAGGATACCTGTATGTCTTCTGTTGGTATATCAAGGCCACATTGCACGGCACAACCAGCAGGGTTGCTCCTCACCACCAGCTATTATTTTAACCCACTTCTCCAATATCTCATAAATTCGGCTGCTTCATCACCATTGGCGCTTTCAAACAGCAACAATTACCCTCACACATCTCTCCAAAACGAACTTTCAAATCTTAAGTTCAATAACTTACGCCATATCACATTGCCAACATCAAACAATGCAAATAGAAGAAAATTAAAGATGTATAATAGCCCCCTCCCACGAACCCAAAAAATAAATAAAAATGTATACTACAACATGAAAGGATCTACGCAAACATGATGGCAGTATTTGTGGGTGGTAAGAGGTGGGTAAATGAAGGCAGCTTGACACAAGTATTCAGCAAAGAGTCATTTGACCGGGCCAGGGTTGTGCGATGAAGATGGTTGACTGTGACCTTGGGTTGTGGAACTCGGGACTAGCAGAAAAGACCGAGAGAACCCTGAAGGATACCTGTATGTCATCTGCTGGTACATCAAGGCCACATTGCACAGCACAACCAGCAGGGTTGCTCCTCACCACCAGCTAATATTTTAACCCACTTCACCACCAGCATCCTCCTAGACACCAATTAGCACAGCCCCCTCATATCCCATCAATTCGGCTGCTCCATCTCCATTGGGGCCTTCAAACAGCAACAATTACCATATCATCCCTCAAAACAAACTTTCAAATCTTAAGTTCAATAATTTCACACCATATCACATTGGCAACATAAAAAAATGCAAAAAGAAGAAAATTAAAGATGTATAATAGTCCCCTCCCAAACCATCCCCCCCCCCTTGAAAAAAAAGGATGTATAAGGATCTACATGAACCTGATGGCAGTTTTTGTGGGCGGTGCGAGCTGGGTACTTGGTACAATGATGGCAGCTTGACATAAGTATTCAGCAAAGTTTTTTCTGTTGTGTTTATCCATTAAGCCTTTGGTTAAGAGTATGTGACTAGTATACATCTCTAATTTTCTTTTATTTCCATTTTTCTGATGGTGGCAATGTGATGTATGGTGTGAATTTTTGAACTTATGATTTGAAAATTAGGTTTCAGAGAGAAGATTGTGATGGTAATTGTTGCTGTTGGTGATTTTGGTGTACTGATGACAAAGCTCTATCAAAGCTTTCAACATTACATGGTTTTGCAAGGGAGGTGGTAGGGAGTTTTGTGCGATGAAGATGGTTGACTGTTACCGGGTGGTGGAACTCAGTACTTGCAGAAGAGACCGAGAGAACCCTGAAGGAGGAGAATTCTAACTGATAACGAAGAAGGGAGTAGAAATAAAATTGTAAGAAGGATATAGACGTAATTCCACGAAGTAAAATGTAACACAAAAAACCTCTTCAAGCAAGTCCACAGGCATCAATGCAATTGGCTTGCACATTCAGACGGTAAATGTAAGATTCTCACTTGGATTTTACACATAGGGCACACCGGGTATTTCTACAAACTAGTTACACCACAAGGGGATCTTATTGGGTCAAATTCAGTTAGCCCCATAAACTATCAATCTGAAATAACAAGTACAATGGATTGTCCATGGTTCTCTACAGCTATTCCTATTTAAAGACTTAAAATTGGATACAAAATGGAATCAAACAAGATGCCCAAAGAATGCAACTAGCTGACAAACCTAACTAATATGTTATTAGCTATATACCTGTTCTACATCGAGATAATTACTCAAAGAGCATTTCCAAATACCAGCGAAGACAGAATTTCTCTTCGAGGCAGCAAAAGTGCAACAAAACTATGGTACTTAATAATCCTCCATCCCATTTCGAGGGTCTACTTTTTCAAAGAAACTCTTAGAAATATCACATTTCACCTTCAGAGTGAAGATTACAACAAAATCCCACTGGTACTCTTAAGTTCTTTGCCTAATATATGGGGGTTAATGTTCAATATCACGGATGCCGTAAGCTTGATTTTGAGAGGGAACTCGGAGAACGGAACATCCTAAAAAGGAAAAGGGAACTCTCATTTTGGAAGGAAGTAGCCTCTTTTTTTCCTTAAGAGAAGCAAAGATCGAATATAAGAAATTGTCAATCTCTTTCAAAAAGAAACTAGATTTATAATTTAGATATTTCAATCCAACAGAATTGTGGGGAAGCAATTGGCCCAACTAAAACATGTGATTCCACCTCTGAACAAAACGAACAATACTGCATAAATGAGTAGAAAAATAATTTCCCTTTGTTATCAAAATTTATGTTTTGAGAGTTTCTTAGACGTATCATCTTAAAGCAAATATCCGGATCCCAACTACTGACCCCCAAACCAAGAAATAGAAATATAAATCACAAATTAAAGAACCAAAATAAGTAGAAAATCCAGTTTCTTAGATAATGATATTGGTGAAGTTAATGTATTTGTATCGAAAAGTATTACGTCAAAAAGCTGTGCAAGCAATAAATAGAAAATTGAGCAAAGGTGATTCAGCACTTCCATAATAGCTGAAAACGTACAAGTATCACAAAGCTTGCTAATGAATCAGGAAGAGAACTTACAACACCTGGCTTCAAAGTGCGGTCATAGCTGATTGTAGTACAATCATGGACATCCAGTCCCAGATAGTGACCTGGACATTATAGGGAATAACCAAAAGCTACCATGTGAGCAAAAATTCAGCATAGATCATCAATCCTGAGACCAATAGAGTTTAGAAGTTTCAGAAACTAACAAATTTAGACAACTATAAAATAGGCTGCTTGTAGTGTCGACTGGCATAATGCATATAGTGCCATTACCTATATTTGTTGGGTTCAACTGATTGTAGCTTTGAGGCCTGTTATCTTTCAATATTCCAATCTCCTTCAATCCATTCTGCAGCTTATTAACCTATATAATGTAAAACAAGAAATTTGAACATCTGCATTTCTGCCAGTACATCCTTTCACGCTGATGTATTTTTAATTGATCAAAATAAGTACAGAGAAATTAAAGTGATTGAACCCAAAAAACAAATAAAAAACAAAACAAAACAAAAAAATTGATACAAATTTCATAGGAAACGTGAGACAGATCCCTCAAGTGGATGACTCAACCTGAGATGGTTCTCCTAGGTTATGAGCTATGAACTGAAAGCAGCACAATAGTTTGACTAGTACGAGTTTATGATTTATTTCACTCATAAGCTTAAAAAAAAAACTCCTAAGTATATCTTTTTGAAGGAACATAGCAAAAACAAAATATTATGGAGCATGCGAGTTATCCATTTTGTTTTTCTTGTTTCATTTCTTTGATGTCTAACCCTCCATGATGTTATATGTACCATATATCCCCTACAGAGTAGCCTTTTATGTCCAGAGAAAGCAGTTTCTAGTGTTGCAATCGATACCAATTTTAGGAAGAAAAAGGAAAGAACAATTCACATACAGGATTTTGTCACACTTCAAACATAATTATGAAGTATCAATTAGAACAAAGAAAACAGGACAACTGAAATAACTACTGGGGGGGTCTTATATACAAGTAAGACCCATAAACATGAAGAGAACAGTACAGTCAGAAACAAGAAGAAACTCGCATTAACAAACAACAAATGCTTAGGATCAATACCAGAGAAATCAAATACCTAGAATAAGTTCATCCTATCCAAAGATATAGCACCTAGCTTCATCAGACTAGGAATTTTGTTCTGGAAGAATTTATTCACTGACTAGGCATCTGTTTCCAGGAACTTGCATTTTGTTAGATCTACCTATATCTATATCAAAGTCTATGGAGTATAAAATAGCATGGAAAGTCCAGCCAAATGATGTTTGCTTAATGGGTTATAATAGTGCATGTATTTGGACAAAAAATAAATAAATATGATTGTTAAATTAAATGAAGCCTATACATTCATTATCATGAATAATGGATAAGATTGCTTAAAATTAAATTGAAGTAATACTTTTGCACATGTTGCATTCGATATAGGGGTCCTCATGGATATGATTATAGATGTAGAGATCAGGAGACCAGAAAATGGTATGAACTCTTTTATGGGGTTTGGAATGAGACATTCTAAGAGTATGTTTACTTATAATTGTTTATAATTCCAATACAATCAATGCCACTTATGCACATAGAAAGATCTTTCTTTCTTCAATCCTTCAGATCAGGACAAGTCGCTTGGGTCCTTTTCCTACCATTGCTTCAGGTCTGTTTTTTTGCATCGCAAAGCAAGAAATTGAAATCATCGACCTCTTATTAGCACAGTATAGGTACTGGACTTCTAAGTCAAGTAGAAAATAGACTTCTGAACTACGCCTATTCAGGAAAGAGTAGCCAAACTATCCCCAAATTAAGAAGAATCAGACCAATCTTTTTAATGACATAATAGACAGTTAGCTTTTGAGCACCCAGTGAGCTCCACCCATGGATGTGGAAATACAAATCAGAACCGAAGACACAGGATTATCTCTGGTTAATGATGACAAGATCCCTTTTGCCAACGCTCTAGAACAAATGCCTTAATTAATTGTAGAAAAAGAGAGATTATTCCGGTTGGGCTGTTGATAGAGTTGCAACACTTGGCCTCTTCCTTCTAAGTACTTGGGGCTTCCTTTGGGTGCATTCTTTAAATCAAAAGCAATCTGGGATCCGGTGGTAGAACGTTTTGAGAAAAGATTGGAAGACATGTTATCTATCCAAAGGGGCGGGTTAACCCAAATTAGAAGTACTCTCTCAAGCCTGCCCGCATATTATTTGTCTATCCTCCCACTTTCGTGTTCGGTTAAAAAGAAGCTAGACAAAATAATGCAGAATTTCTTACGGAGTGGCAATGAAGTTAGTTTTAAGTATCCTTTGATTAGGTGGAAAACTGTTTGTAAACCAATTTCTCATGGTGGCTTGGGTATTAAAGACCTCTGCATTTTTAATCAAGCTTTGCTAGGCAAATGGTCGTGGAGATTTTCTCAAGATCAATATGCGTTTAAACAAATAATATGCGGGCAGGCTCACATTCCGTACGGAGTTGGAATGTGGAAGTTTATCGCAAAGGGGTAGGAGAAATTCAGAAAATGAGTTCAATTCCAGGTTGGGGCTTGCAATAGAATAAGTTTTTGGACTGACTTTTGGTGTAGAGACACTTCTCTCTGTTTAACCTACCCAAAGTTACCAGATCTCTTCAGATAAGGACGGCACAGTAGCTGATTCTATGGCCTTGGTGAATGGTCAGCATGTGTGGAACCCCCACTTCCAACGAAATTTTCATGATTGGGAGTTAAGAGTCGGTGGATAAATTTTTTGGAGTGTTGGCAAAACCCCCCATGGCTGGTGACCAATCTGATTGTTTACGATGGCCAGCTTGTAGGAAGGGAAAGTTCTCAGTCAAGTCTTTCTATTATCTTGTCGGGAACACTCCCTCTCTATTTTGTTGGAATCGCATACAGACAGTAGCCCCTCTAAAAGTATCCTTTTTCATTTGGTCAGCAGCTTGAGAGGCCATTCTTACTGGTGAAAATTGAGAAAAAGAGGCAAGAATTGTTTGTGTGAGGACTGAGGAGTAAGGAAACAATGAACCACCTTCTGTTGCATTGCGATATAGCCAGGAGCTTATGAAGCATTATTCTCTCTTTGTTTCGCTTATCTTGGAACATGCCCCTTTTCATGAAAGGATTTTTGGCTGCTTGGCATGGCGTACGCAATTCCAGCTTCGAAAAGAAAGCTTTGGGAAGCTGCTCCAAATTGCCTCATGTGGACTCTTTGGCGAGAGGGAACAGGAGGAACTCTGAGGGAATTGCTCTGCCAATACACAAGCTCTCGGTTTTGATGCTCGGCACTTTGTTTTTCTGGTTTAATGAGTACGTACCCAATGTGATCATCTTTTTTGTGGATCTTTGTTTGGGGGAGATGGGGTTGGGTGCTTAACTGTTCTGTTCATACACTTGTGTATTTTCTGCAGCTTTTGGCCTGTGATCTTTTTTGTAAAGGTCATTTGCTCCTTTTGTTTGGGTTCACCCCCTTGGCGAATTTATATATACATATATATATATATATATATACATATATATATATATATATATTTACTTATCAAAAAAAAAAAAATCTAAATGTTTGTTACAGGTTCAAGGATATTTTTGCTAGGGTTATTTTCCCTATTTCTTTTCTTAGGGGTTCTAAAAAGTAAATCCGAATTCAGTTCCCAAAAAAGAGTCACATTTGACAAGTTAAACTTTACAATGTTGCACTTTCACATTTTTATATCTCCTTTAAATTGCGCTAAAGTTATACTCCCTCCTTCCCTAATTGAGTGTCCCTTATTTTTTTTGCAAAACTGAAGGAAGTTGACTTTGAGGCCATTTTGGTAGTACATGTACATGAATGCCTTTAACGTTCACACTATAGTATTGCAAGTACACATTTAGACATGATAGATAATAAAGGTGAATAGTAACTTCCTACAAAATAGACCGCTCATTTAGGGACAAAAAAATTGAAAAAGGGACTACAGACAACACTATTATCACCCAGGAGATTTTTCATATGCTTAAGCTTTTTATAAAGCTAAAAAGGGTGGGATGTTTTTGAAAATTGATCTTGAAAAGGCCTAAGACATGACGGACTAAGCTGGTTCTTTTTGTGCTATGTCAGGTCAGATAATAAATCTTCATAAATCTAGTCTGTTTCTCTAAAAATGTTTCTAGTAGGGAGGGCCAGAGAGCTGAGTCAATCATGTGGGATCCCCATTACAAAAGATTTGGGAATTTATTTGGGAATTTCTATGATCCACAAACGAAAGAAAAATATAATTACAATCATATCGTTGAGAAAATCCTAAATAAATTGTCTGGGTGGAAAATGAAAACTGTCCCCTTTGCTGGTCGAACCACTTTGATTAAATATGTTACTTCTTCGATTCATGTTTATGCTATGCAAACTAATGTTTTACCTATTTCTATCTGTGATGAGATTGACAGGCTGAGAGATTGACGGGCTAAACACGAACTTTATGTAGGGTGATGAACCTCGTAGAAAGAAAGTTCCTTTAGTTGGTTGGCAACAAGTGTGTAAAACTGAGAGTGATGGGGGTTTGGGGCGGAGAGATACCAAAATGAACCTTGCTGAAGGGTTCCTAAAGAATCCTCAAAGAATATTCTAAGGGCCCACTCACACGTGGCACAAGAGACCAATAAACCGGCGAGGAGCACTGATATGGCCGACCTAGTGATGGCGACGAGGAAAGAAGTTACCTCGTCGTCCATCGACCTAGCAACGTAACCAAGCCACCTCGTTACATGCTGCCTTTCCTCGCGCCCTCATTTAACGGCACTTGCGTCTGATACGCAAGAAAGTGGTCTCACCTCATTGCTTTGTGGGATACGACAACCCCGTCAACAGCTCTAATTCGTTCAGCAGAGATGTGTTGCATACCCACGTGCCTCAACCACCTCCCGACTCAACTGGTGGCCCCCGCGTTTGGCTTCCACTCGCCTACTCAACAAGCCAACTGTCGACCACCCAACAAACCAACTGGCGTCCACTTTGCAAGTCATCCACTCTTGTGGTATAAATACCTGGGGTAAGACAAGTTTACTCTCTGTGCTCACTCAACTCATCTCTGAAAACTGGTTTACTTGCTCTCAAAGTTTACCAGCTCTCTTCTTATTCTCTCTGTGATTTCATAGCTCAGCAGCGAGGCCCTTTGGATTGTCTCTCCGATCCTAGTCCGTTGGAGAGCACTCGACGTTGACATGCTTACTCTCACACCGAAGGATTTGAGCCGGGACAATCCCCAACTCCATTGATTATTCTCAGGTTAGGTCACATATCAGCCAGATATCCAGCTTCATACCATCATTCACTACACCATACACATGGAATTCTGGCAGATCACTCATTTTCAGTGTGATCACTTGCTGATGTTGCTAAATTGGGGTGGAAAATGGCTACTAATAATAATGGCCTTTGGGTCAGAGTTACGGAAGCTAAATACAGCTCCTCCCAAAGGCCCCTACATTGGGAGGACAGGCTGGAGTTCTCGCATTTGGAAAGGAATTGTGAAATTGAGGCCTGATCTAACCAAAGGTCTTAAATAAAGAATTAGCAATGGGTCTTGTGTGAATCTCATGGATGACTGGTGGTGTGGGAGAGCTCCTTCAAGGAACTCTTTCCCTAACTTCAAGGAAGACTTGCAATTGAGTAACATAATTAGAAACAAGTGGAATCTGGAGAGGTTGGCACTCCAACCTCATGAAAATGTGGCCAAAGAGATGGAGGCGATTTGTCAACATGTGCATAGTGAGCTCTCGGATTTCCCGATTTGGGGATTGGAGAGCAAAGGAAAATTCATCCTAAAGAGTGCGTATAATCTGATTTATAAGGACGAGATAGGTTCAGTCCCAAGTCCATTGAAACGGAATTGGATCAGGAAATCTCAAATTTCAGAAGCTTAAGAACTTTATATGACTGGTACAACATGACAAGCTCTATTCAAATGAACTAAGGTGAGATCAGAACATTACCGATTCCTCCATATGTTCGAGATGTGATATTGGTGAGGAGTCCTCGATTCATATTGTGAGGAACTGCCCAAAAGCTATTGTTGTTTGGAGGAATTTTATGAAAGATGATTTACTGGAGTTTAATAGAAATCTCCGGTGAGTGGTTATTTTTTAATATGAAACAGCGAAAGATGTGAAGTTTAACGGTATTCCATGGCATATTATATTCTCTATTATTGTGTGGAAGGTGTGGAAAGATGGAAAAAATGAGGTGCTTTCGAACCAACAACCCCCATTTGCAATATACGTTGAACTCTATTATTGATTACTCGCAGGAGATGACAACTACCTTTGGGAGGCAGTCAACTAGCCGAGCTAGGGGGGAGGGGGTTCCCATCATAATAACTGTACTAATTGGTGTGTTCCTGTGACAGGTAATTTGCAGATGAATAAGGATGGAGGCGTGAAAGGACAGGTAGCTGGAATTGGAGGAGTCTTAAGGAACGATAGAGGAGAGTCGGTCAAGGGTTTCTATGGGAAAATTCATAAAGGCCTTAGCATTGAGGCTAAGCTGCAAGCGATTTATACAGGCTGGCAATGATTAACTCTATGGAGCTCAAGAAGGTCAAGTTCAAGACTGACTCTCTGATTGCGATGAATCTGCTGAACGGCCCAAGAGATTACATTCATCCGCTGCTGGGGCTCGTTGAAGACTGCAAGAAGCAAAAGAAGAAGTCTGCTAGCACGATCAAATTTAGCAAGAGGGAATCCAATGAGGCGGCTGATTGTTTGGCGAGGAAGGGTGCTAGCTGTAATTGTTGGGCTGAAACTTTTGGAGGAGCCCACAGCCGAGTGCGAATCTCTTTTGATTTCAGACCTTATGTCTGTATTTAACTCTTAATTTCTGTTTTGTTTATTTCCTTTTCACCAAAAACATAAAAAATAAAACAATAAAACATAGATGTACAAAAAGGGAAAAATGCTAGAATCATCAATGTGATCAGCTTGATAACCACGTAATGCAGGATGGCACTCACAGATTGAATGGCAAGGTTCTATTTAGATTACACCCAATTGCTGTTTCCAACCAAAGGAAATTAAAATGGTGAAGATTACATCAGTTCATAAGCCTAAGATGCTAGCAATTGCACAACTTTACTAAAATAAAACACATCAACAAAATACATTATCTTAAATGCTCCTGCACCACTAGAATAAAGGCATAAAATATTACTCCCTCCGTCCCGGATAATGTTCCTACTTTCTATTTTGGGATATCTCAACTAATGTTCCTAAAGACTTTTGATCTGTCTATTCTCTATCATTCTTCCTAATATACCCTTAAAGCTTCATTTAATATAACACATCCCAAACAAACTCAATTATTTAAAGTAGTTGAACTCAATTAATGTTCATAGGTATTATGGTTGGTCAGAACACATTTTACGGCACATAGTTAATTATGTTTCTTAATTCCTGTGTTTTATCCACTAGGAACATATATCCGGGACGGAGGGAGTATGAAGGAATTCCAACATGTTCTTATCAACAAAACATTTATGACCAATTGACAAAAGTGCACAGCAGCCTAGTTGAAGCTTTCTGAGAGAACCTATACTTAAATATTATGAACCACAACACAATCCAAGAGTGATAATGCCACTACAACAAAAAGAATACTCTCATGAACATATAAGAATCTTAATTTATTTATTTATTTTTTTGATTAAGTATATAAGTATCTTAATTGACTTCACAAAGGTATGAAATGAAAAACCAATCATTCAAAAACTTTTTCTCGGGACATATCTAACTGCACTGGAGGCTGAATATTTTTTTTGTTTCACTGATACATTTTGCAGAATGCGGTATGTATTTTACTGGGGTTCAATTCATATGCTTCGAAAGGCAACTACAGTCTTAGTAAGTACAAGGAAGAAAAAGTAAGACAATTTCTTTCCCAATCGGCAAAGGAAACAAGAAATTCAACATAAATAACTAAATTAAATAGCGTACCGAGTAGTGGTGTATATACCGAATGCTCACGCCAGGTTCACAGAGCTTTACACATTCCTTGTTGGTCTCCAAAATCAGATCATAAAGTTCTCCCTGAAATAAGCACATACCAGTTGTATGCTTCAGTGTCATATGTCAATGTGCCCAAACTACCTAAGTATCTTTTATTATAAGTACAAAAGTTAAACAAGGCCAGAACAGACAGGTAATAGACCATATCGGGAATAGCAGCAAACAAAACTAATTGTAACTGACCCTTAATGATGGCACGAGAGCAAAACTCTTTAGTATTCCTATATCAATCTCATGTAAAGGTATTGGTAGTCTCATTTCCAGATATTTCTTAAGCACAAACTGTTAATTAAAATCATGACATGAGAGCAATTATCAAGATACAGGAAAACCAAACCTATCAGGGATGACAGTAATTTAAAAAGGATAAGATTCCTTGTTATGTAAAATAATAACTTGCTTTGGAGTTTGAACAGAAAGGAGTGGTGAGAAAGAATTCATGTGGAAAAGCCAAGTAGTGGATAATAACTGAGTTCAATTAACTACTACATATTGTAATTTCTCAAAGAAAAGTAACAGTCAAAATATCTTCATTATGGGGTGTGAGTGTGTGTGAAACAACGATGGATTTAAACTAACAGTAAATTAACAATCATCGAAATAGCAATCAGTCTATTTAGAAACTATTTTTGGATGGGTGTCTTTTAGCCATCACTATATGTAAGAGGTTGAGAGAACTACAGATCAGGCAGGAGTCCATCTTGATTAAATAGTGTGGAAAACGATTACCATATTTATGAAGAGAAAGAGCTACCAATTATGAAGACTGGTTCAGATGCATGAACAGATTCCTGAGTCATAGTGGCATTTGGAGAGAAATGAGAAGTAGTAGTATGGATTTCGTTCTGGTGGGTTTTAAAGTTGATTTGTCAGGATCAGAGTCAAATATTCTAGATACCAAGTAAAGAGTTCCTACACTTGCAATCCTTACCCCAACTCTGGAAGATAGAAAGAATCAAAGGATTAAGGCAAAAGTGACCTGACATGAAGTAGATGGCCTTGTGTCTCTCATTCCATCGTAAATTCGTAATTGAGGGATTACGAAGATACATATAAAATAAAAAAAATCCTGTCTCTACTAGGATTAGGACTCATAGTGATCTGACAAAGTTTTACGCTTGCTAACTGCCTACCTAAGCAACCCTCTCTCCTTTACCCAGGCTTAGGACAGGCTGTGTTGGGTATGACTCTAAGCGCGACACACTCATATTTCTCCACTAGGACTTGAACTAATTAATTAAAATAATATTAGGATCCCAATAATATAATCTGACTTAAAGGATAACTCTAACAATGATCCTCCTTGGACTAAAATAACCTAATAAATAATTATCCCCAATTAATCCTATTGCATACATTAAAATCAGTTTATTTCCAAAAACCATAATAAAAGGATAACACATAATAATTCTATTCCAATGCCATTTTGCCTATGTTAGCCAAAAACTGTGAACAGCCTGTAACACACTTTCAGACAATTTAACAAAAAGAAGATCATGGGTCTCGCGGTGTAATTTGTACGTAATGCACAAGGCCAAAGAAAGCACCTCATAAGGCCAACGTCTTTGCCTCCAATCGTTGGCATTTAGCATAAACACAAGAGACCGTGCAAAAGCCTTTACTTTGTGGGGAACCTTAACCTTCCAAATGCAGCAGCCTATCAGACAGACTTGGATTTTCCAGGATACAATTCTTTACTGATATGGTTAGGATTTAAGGGGAAGCAGCTGACAAGATTACGTGATAGGTATAAATCATACTTATAACGAGACTTTAATACCCACATTTAACTGCTCCAAGACCATGCTCTTTACTGGGCTACATGCAATTTCCACCTCCCTAGGCTCCTTGTAAAGGCACTCTCTTGAAGACAGCAGTCAAATATAACAGTTGCGGGTACATAAGATAGATGTTTAATTAATAGATCCTTTCCCCATTTTGTGCCCAGTAGCAAGAACGGTTAGGCATACTACATCATCCTCTGGTCTTTGTGAGTTGATTAGAACTAAGTTACAGATTGGAGCTAGGTGGATTGCAAAAAGAAGAGGAAGTTCAATATTGGATGACAAGCCTGCTGATTGTCCAGTTTATTAGAATTTTGGGGTGGGAGAAGGGAAGGGATTTCCAAAGATTGGAACTACAGATGTTCAATTTAGAAACTGGTATGAAGTTTTTTCAATTGATAGCCACTGAATATTCGCTGTCTGTGTATCCTTAGAACATTTGCCCTCTCTATTTTAGCTCATATACCATCCATGAACTTGAGGCTTGAGCATTCGCATTTCTTTCTTCAAGAAATCAAGCAGAAACAGAGAATAAATTCATCAACTTTCAACACTGTCAAAACTAAAATTGTGAAAAGGTAGAATGAAGCAAAGAACATACATGTACAGAAGAAAACCTGCCACATGGAGGCCAGGTACGAGTAATATCACTAACATAGCCATGCAACTCGCATCCCATATCCATTAAAACAAGGTCCCCATCATTGATCTGTCAGATACATATAATAACTCGTTAAAAAATCAGTGATTTACAAACATGCAATATAATCATAAGTTCTCAATGAAGTATCTCACTTTCTGGTCATTTCGTGAATAATGTATAACACTAGCATTAGGCCCACCACCAACCACGGGGTTGAACCTGGAGAAGGAGAAAAAAGAAAGACTTTTTTCAGAATATCACCATAAAGACATAAACCTAATCGGTTACATGGACTTCTTTATGGGGGCCACACGAGGATTGTATCTAAGTGTCAAGTACACTTAATCTCCGGATAGAGTGGCACTGTCAAGGAAAATCTTAAGATTTTTCAATATATCAATTTTTATCCCTTTGATAAAATAGTGATTTACTTGATAATAGTGTCTGAAAAGGGCCCTTTATATAATGCAAAACAACTACACAACAGGAACACAGAGAGTGTTATTCACGATCTGAAAGATGTGATTTATTGGATATGCAAGGAACCTCCGGTAAATATGTCATACCCATGGGCCTTGTCCAAGAGTCAATTTTTCTGACACGGCACTTGATGCAGTTTGATGAGTCAATTAACAATTACCAGTGTGACAAGAAAATGTCCAAGCACTTTTGGAACCCAGGGAAAGAGGAAAAAGCTTACGCCATTCTTTGGGCACCTCTTGATCTGCATTCAAATTCAACCTTCGCAGATAGGATACCCTCATAAGGACATGACTTCGAATGCAGCATCGTCCGTAAAAGAGCCTATCCAAGAGAAAAGCATATCCTGGTAAGTAACAAACACTAAATTACCTAACAAATTTTTAGAGATTGGTCTTCACAAAGACTTTTATTAACTAAACTGACGCACCAAAAATGCTATTATAGATTGCCACAATAACCATATAACAAAGTTTAGGAAAAAATGATTGCTAATGAGATTTGATCTCTTACTAACAAACTTGGGAGCTAAGGTCGCAGAAGAAATGGATGAGGAACATGGATCCTATCCTGGGTAGGCTTTTGCACAAAAATCCGTTTGTCAGGTTGTCAAGGTTTTCTAACTATTATTAAGAGATAAATATTATCTAAATCTTAATATTACATCTTCCTTTAAAAGGAGGTCACTTTTGGTAATAACTAAACTCAGACATGACATTCAAAAAGGGATGGAAGCAATACTGAACTTTTTATTTACTGGAAAAGTATGGCGTTGATTTTCGGTGGTGTAGCTATGTAATTCAAGCATAGCTCAAACAAGATAAAATGTGTAATTGAGATATTCATGCATTGTAGCATATCCACTGTGAACCCGAATTTTAGTATGCTTTTGATAATACTTTAACCGCATCACAATCAATGAAATGTCTTGAACTCAAAAAGGAGAAATATGAATTCACATGATGAGTGGATGTACATCCACTGTATATGCAAATTACCTGGCAACCTATTGATGCAGAATCTCTCATTAATTTAAGCTCAGCTGGTGATTTTATCCATCGGGCTTCATGAGTGTACTTGGAGAAATCTTTTACTTTGCCACCATAAGCAGCCTTCTGAAAGGCTTCTAAATCCATATACCTTGAAACAGCTGTCTTGACATTGTGGAACAATTTGGAAGAACCTTCTATCATGTCTGGAAGAATCTGCATCAACAGCCGTAAACTTGAAGGAAACTAGACAGAAGATTTTGAGCAAGCCAATCCAGATGGCAATGTTTTGAGTGTAGAAAACTAACAATGCAAGTAAACAAACTAGAAAAAATTACAGTTACACAGTGTCCATCGAGATCAGTAGATACTAGACATGTCAAGTGAGTTAAAGCTACCTCCCAAGATCGCCTTGTCATTATTCCGTACATAGTAAAAGTACACGCAGCTGAAGTTTTGACACCTACGAATCTCAAACATATCTACCGCGGATCTTGTATGGCTCCATTGAATCTCCATGAAGATCTCCATTTGCTAGGGGGCGAAACCCACGGAAACCATTCCCACCTCTACTTAGTGGGGTCTCTAAGCAAATCCTGGGATTCACTCGTTCCTACCAGTTGGGCATGCGTACATTCCCGCCTATTTGGGTTTTCTAGAGATCCCTTTATAGATATCAATATTACTTGGTTCTTTGACTTAGGTATTGGTGCTAGAGGGCAACCTTTCAATGCTTTCATTCCGAATGACTATTAAGGAAGTTTTCCATTTGGCATGCTACATCCTATGGGGTCCTGACCCCAGAATATCTCCACAATTGAATTCTCCAAAGGGAAATTACTTATCTCCACGGGGAAAGTGCTCGAGATCTCTATATGGTCCCGCAGCGGGAAAAGCTCTACTCTCCACAGGGATATGGTTTAACCCAATGGTACAGTATTGTTTCTAATCTCCATATCGAACCCGAGGTTAGGAAGGCTCCACTCTGTACTTCCACCCTCTAGATGGCCAAGGTAGGGCATGACGTGGGACATTGGCATAATGGACGACAACCATATGCCAGATTTAGTTTTGCAACATTGAGGGTGCCGGCATAGTGGCTGATGTCAAGGTTTGTTCCATGTGATACCCACAAGGAGCACATGACACCATATAGCATAATACATATATATATATATATATATATATATATATATAGAGAGAGAGAGAGAGAGACGTTTCTTATGCCCATCCGAAAGATACGTGTACACTACCCAAGTTCATCCTACACATATGCTGTCATGTGTCCCTGACAGTAATATTCTGCACCTTCAACATGGTAACATGTACTATAACATGTCATGTCACTCGGCTCAAGTACAAATACTCAGGTGGCATCATTTGAACTATAAGCTATCTGCATTTGGTGAAAGCCGCTAAAACAATATCCACTATATCAGCTGTTGCCCCATCTCCCTCCAACGTGATTAACTTTATTTCCTGCTAAGTCATTCTGTACTTGGTGATTTCGATGTTTATCATGCATAACGCCCCGATTTAAAATCTCATTCCCTGGACTAGTCCTTTCCCGCATCCAATGGGAACCCCCGTTCGGACCCACAGATTCCACGATGTGGGAAAAGAGCTACTACACACCATGGAGAATCAATCTTTCCATTTTATGGTAAGCTTACAAGTTATATTATTGTCTGAATATACCCCTCAATTAGTAAATAATTAAGTTAAACACTCTACGAGATTATGTTTACAGGGCGAGTCCTTGCGCGGCAGAAAGGTTGCACATTGTCATGTAGAGGTAAAGGGTTCGAACTAGAGTAGCATGAAAGGAAGGGTAAGACTGCGTCATTAGAGCCTTCCCATGGCTCACAATGGTGGAAGCTTCGGATTCAACCATCCCTTCATGTTTATGTTATAATGAAAACTCGCAAGGATAACAGCGAAATTCTAAAAATCTGACTTTTAAATAAAGACTCTCCAAGTGGAAGTGAATTTGTCTTAAAGTTGAGAGATAATGACTAGGGTAATTTTGGGTTCTTTACAAATTGACCAATGTCTAGGCTACAAGGACTGGAATGTGGGAATTGGGTGCACGTACTTGTCGAGAAGGCAGACTTCTGGAAACCATGAATTCCAACATACATAGAGTCGTGGACTCGGCTCAAAAGGATCCCAAAATAGTGTCCATGTGCTTGGAACAACTTATGCCTCATACTTTATAATCCATGTGCTATGCTTTAATTATACATTAAGGAGATGATATGACCAGATGTGAAGTAAAAGTTTGAGAGTCTACTTGAGAATAATTAAGAGTTTGATAGTTAATTAAAAAAAAAATCAAAAACTTTACTTAAATCCTGATCTGGAGTGGCCAATTACGACTTGAAGAGTCCGACACGGATCTCACGTCCGTGTCCACATCATGTTGGCCACGAGTATGGCGAGTGAAATAAAATGTCCTTGTTACACGTACCTACGTACAACATATTATGTTTTGAACAATATTTTCCTGAACCACATAATGTTATACCTTTAGGGCATTTGTTTGCTGATATTTTACTTATGATAGCAGCTTGTTCACTTTTTGTTTCCTCTGCAACAACATGGGCAACAAGGAAGACTCACCTCATATAATTTGCTTATGGGATATGACCGTTCAGCCTTGAACGTGTCTACAGCTGCTTCAACTCCAGCAATCTGTCCTTGCCAAGCAACATCCTATAATACATTTCATTGATAATCAGAAAACAATTTAGTTTGTACTTCCCCATCTGTAAGATAGCAACTATATGAGGTATCATAACTATTCCTCTATTTTTTCACTGAATAAAGTTTAAAATATGTGAAACTTACGCAAAAGGCAAATTTGAATAGATTAAGAAAAAGGGAAAATCATCTTAACAGAAATCTGGTATTACGAAGTTTATTAATTTGTTTTATTTCTTACATGGCACAATTGAAATTGTTCATTTACAGTTTAATACTTGGTACTTACATCAATTCCTGTTAGTTAACACAAATAGAAGTATTTGTCAATTTAGATTGCATAAAAGATTACTGGAACAATTTGGAAGTCTGGAAGAGAGAGAGAGAGAGAGAGAGAGAGAGAGAGAGAGAGAGTAGAAGAAGAAAAGAAAAGAAAATAGAAATAAGGAGAAAGGGGAGTCATATGGTACATACTGCAGGAGTTGCTTCTGGCATAAACATGCACAAACCGAAGTCGTGACTCAAAACTGCTATGCCACCAGGTTGTTGGCAGCCAGTGATATATAAATAGTCAGCATCTTGCCGAAAAGTGTAAGGTACAACATCAGTCATCATCTTTACGGGGGCAGCAGCAACTATTGCCAAACTGTTTTCAGGAAGAAGTTCCAACAATCTCTGCCTTCTGGAAATATATTCTTCACTAGTAATGCCTGGTGTAATCTCCCCTTCTTTGAGTAACTACAATTGAAGGCAAGAGAAACTTACAAATGAACAAAACAAAACAAAACAGGAGATTACATAAAACAGAATATGATTATAAGTCTTGAGAAGCAATACCTGAGGATGAGTATTGTGGGTTGGCTGCCCGACATCATAAAACTTCTTACTAGAATAAGCGCGAGTTGCTGCTATCTATGATTCATGATATATGAACAGAATTGTGAGGTATAGCGGAGAGAGAGAGAGAGAGAGAGAGAGAGAGAGAATAAAAAATCATGCGTCCAAATAAAAAATTCATCTTAAAATCATTAAGAAGTCAAATTTTCAATTTCAATGAGCAGGGCCCTATATATTATTGGCAGAGATGGACCATTACAACGATATCATGAACACCCATTTCAAAGACAATAAAACCTCCAAAAAAGTTAAAGAAACAACCATTTCGTACAAAGAAAGCGCTAAGTATGCAGTGATGTATTACTTCAAATGGAACACGTAAATCTTACTCAGCCCAGTCAGCTACTGTGCGCTCACTATCTGGAAAGGTTCCAACTTCCAACAGAATGTCCATCAAGCTCTAACATAGCTGCTCGACTATCTAAGGATGTGTTCCAAGATATAATTTGGTGTATTTTATACTAATATTTACACAATTTCCTTTTCATCATAAAGTAATTAAATGTGAGAAAAATTTCCCCCAGTAATAAGAAAGATGACGATTTAAAGATAAAACTGGTGCTTGAAATTACATTCACCATATCCTCCTCTTGAATAAAAGCAATCAATCGAAGTAAGTTCACAATAATAGAACCCAAACGAAAATCAATATAATTACAGTTCGTCTACTCTTGATTGGATTCCTATCAGTTAAATGAATCCCAAAAAATAAATAAATAAATAAATAAATTTGAAAATCTAGAGAGAAAGTTACGAACTTGATTGAGTAATTTGAAAGAGGAATTGTGCACAAGGTTTCTCCGAAGATGCTGCAGCATTCTTTGTGAATGCAACTCGCGCGCTTTCGCAAATGTTCTTCTGCTTGAAAAAATTAAAAATAAATAGGAAACGTTTTTCTCTGTGTGTTCAATGAGCAGTGAGGCTGGCTGGAGATGTTGATTGCAAACAATCCTCCTAACGTATGAATCAAACAAATTCGTGTTGATGGACTCTCCAATTTCTCGGTTATGTTTAGGGTTTTAGAAGGTTTTTCTCAACTTTTTTTTTTTTTTTTTTTTTTAAGGAGAATTGCTATTCACACCCAAAGAAATTGACCCGGTTAACGTCCAAAACATTACGAGTACATCTAGGTGTTTGGTATCCTTAGTGAACATTACTTTATATAATTATAGTAATATTTAATAGGGATATTGAATATAAATATAGATGTACTTAATAATTTTTTGGGTGTAATTTTCCTTTTAAATTGCATAACTCAAATGATAATGTTTAAATAAAAACAAAATATTATAGTTGAGGAACACGTTGCTTCAATTAGTAGTTAAGGGGCAATTCAAACCTAGCCCATAGTTGAGAGGGGTTATTTATAATTTACCTTTTTTTTTAATAACACTGGTATTGCACTCGTGCGTTTAACACATTGACATATATGTTTTTTCATCTATATAGTGACTGATTTCAGCATAAAGGGGACATTTTTTTTTTCAAAATTATTTTTGATATACTCCCTCCGTTCCACCAAATAGTCTACGTTTTAAAAATCTATTTATTAAGGGATATATTTTAGAGTTGATTATAATTACAAAAATAAAATAATTACAACACAAATAAAGAATAAAGATGAATGATTATGAAAATTATAAGCATATTTTTTCAAAAGTTAACTCTTTGAGTGAAACATTCCAAAATAGTACAGTAGGCTCTTTGTCTTGAATAGAGAGGGGCAAAACTCATATTTGGACCACCCAACTTTTCACAAAATTATAATACAATCATCACAAGTTTAAAAATATTATTTTTGCCACTAAATATTAGTTAGCTTGCAAGCATTCCCATTTTTTGGATAGCCGTTAGTTCATCCGTTAAGTTTGAGTCAAATATCAATTTTACCCCTAAAAATGGACAATTATACCCTTCATCTCTGCTGCGTATTTACGATAACCAGAATGACATCAATAGATGAGCAGCGAAAGTTTGTCATAGAGAAGCTTACAAACAGTATTGTTCTAGGGATAGAGATGTTAAAAGGGCCGCAAACCATAGGGTCGACCCGTTAAATCGAAAAAATTAGGGTTAGGGTCGATTTTTTGCCCGTTTAAGAATTCGGGCTAAACGGGCTGACCCTATAGGGCCGCAGGTTTCACGGGCTGGCCCGCCGGGCTTTCGGGTTGGCTCGCGGGCTGAGGGGCAAAATAGTAATTTGATAATTATTTTGAAACCCTGACTTTTTACCCCAATTCCCCTTCGCTGAATCGCTGTCCTTGAGACCTTATTGCGCCACTCACGCCTCACACTCACACACAGACACTCAGACAAGACAATCACCGTCTCCTCACCTGTCAATGACTCACCGTCTCCTCTTTACTACCTACTGCCGCGCATCTCCTCGCCGTCGCCGCAGCTGCTATCTTCTCTTCTCATCCCTGTAAGTAAGTCCTCCTTCTCTCTCTCTAACACACAGAGTAGAGTAGTTTTGGGAACAGCATGAACACCCATCAATTGCTTAACCAGGTCTCCTGATATACACACATACACACAGCTTTGACTGAACTGTTTTGTAATTTCTACAGATTATATGCAGTAGATTTCATAAATATTTATGCAATTTATCTTTGGGTGGGTCTGAATTTCCTAGTTGCTTCTTTGCGTTTGTAATTTTTTATATAATCTAAAATTAGAGTAGTGATACACAAAATCTCATTTCCCCTACTGATTACAGTTTTTTTTTTCTCAAGGTCTTTTTAAGTATGTTGTTGATTTTATTTTTGTTATCAGGTTTCATGATTTTTGGTTTGATACACTTGTTTGGCTGAGCTTGATTTTTCTGATGATTCTATGCATTTTTGTTTGTTTTTTATGGAGATTTTTTGTTATTAATTCATCTTGTGTGAGTTTGGTTTGATTGTTGCTTTAATCATGAAAAAGGGTTAACTGGGCTTTTGTTTTGGGGGATTCCCTATGGGTCTGTCTTCCTGTTCCTTGGTCATTTTGTTGCTTTAAAAAAGTTCTTCAATTCTTATTTCCCTTTTTTTTTTTTTGTTTTTTGCATATATAAATTTCGTTTTTTAATTTTCCCATTTTCCTCCTTTTCTAGGAGACATCAATGACAAATTTAAAAAATTCCTAAATCCTTTCGCATCATAGGCGAAAAAATTTCTGTTTGGAACTGTGTCTTGGGCTCTTGGTTCTGTCAAAATAAAAATAATTCTTCTTACGTCTTGTTTATCCATTAACTGTTTGTAATCACTAATCTCATATACCGAAATTATGAAGTCTGGCTTACTGTTGCCGTGTAGTTATCTCATTAAATTTTTTGGCCAAATTAAGTTGTCATCTCCTTTTGTAACGTAAATTATTTTGGAAGGTTTTAGCGAATCTAATGTGTCTAAAATATTGAGGACAAAACACATAAGATTGGCAAATTCTTTCTTCATGACCTCTAAACAAAGGAAAGAATTTTCAGCTTTTCAATTGCTTTCTGCTTACATATCCCATAGATATTATAGCAATCTTGATTTGTTTTTGACTTTTGAGCTTGATTATTAGGTATGGCCTTTTGATGTGCTCTCTCTTTCTTACCCTTTAGATGTTTGGTCATTGCTTTTGTGTAACAGCACGATAAATTCCTTATGGATCTGGTGAGAATTACGAAAGAAGTCTCTTGTGATTTCCGTTTTGATTTTGGCCTAAAAAACTCTTAAGAGGTGGAAAAGTGGAAGATAGAGATAGCTAAAGAAAGAGAATGGGATGTTCTACATCGAAGCTTGATAACGAGGAGGCTGTCCAGCTTTGTAAAGATCTGAAAAGTTTCATCAAACAAGCTGTTGAGCATAGAACGCGATTTGCCTCTGGACACATCGCTTATATCCAGTCCTTGAAAAGAGTTTCTGTAGCTCTTCGAGATTACGTTGAAGGAGATGAACCACGTGAATTCATGTTAGATTCATACACAACCCCACCCTTCAACCCAACAAAGAAACCAGTCCTTAGTTTTATCACAATATCGCCAAATTCTTTCACGGTAACCCCAATACAATTTGCTCCCAATTCTACTTTTAAAGTAAACTATCTTAGGTCAGGCGGGAACCCATCGGTTTATGTTGAGGAGAGACCTAAGTCAAGTTATACTTTAGTACTAGTATTTATTATTTTTATTGTTTGTTAAGAAATTTTTTAGCTTTTTTTTATTTAGAGATTGTGATGTATTTATTTTTTTAGTCGTGGCCCGTTTAGCCCGAAACCCGCTAGGGTTAGGGTTAGGTCCGCAATATCAGTGGCCCGAAAAAATTGAACCGTCTAACGCGAAGCCCGCTAGGGCCACAGCCCGCTAGAGCTGGCCCGAAACCGTTAGGGCCAGCCCGATTAACATCTCTATCCAGGGACAAGATCTCTGGGAGTTTGTTGATCAAGTAGATGCTGAGATACCAACTGACATCAAGAAAATGGTGAGTCAATAAAAAATTGGAAAATGAAATGTGGGAAAGTCTTAATTACGTTGTGAAGCTATCGTGCCATTAGTTTGTGCCAAGGCTGAAATTGGAAGGAAAAATAATGGAAAGGAGAAGAAAAGGGTATAAGGAGATGGTGGGGCATCGCTGCTGTTTGAACTGGGAATAGAGGGAGAGAGCGTGAGAGGGGGAGCGCTGCAGCTGGGTCTACCGTCGCTGCTCCCTCTTCCACCTCCGGCGTCGGAGAGGAAGAAGCGGTGGGGGAAGAACGTCCCAATACTGAAATTAGCACCGGAAAAACGTCATAGCTTCTACCATGGCAGTACGTCATTGGCATCGGAGTTGCCATTTGGTCTCGATTAAGACCCTTGTCTCGATTAAATGGAATTGTTGGAAAATTCTCTTCACCTTTTGAATCTGCTGCCCTTTGTTGACATTTATTAGTTCTTGATCAAATATTCAAGATTCCCTCACCCCCAGGGTTTCAAAAAGATAGAATGATGGTACAATCGATCAAATATCAATGTATATCCCAGAATTGAAATGGGTTTAAGCAACAAGATTAAAACCCTAAAATTGGAGATACAAATTTGGGGGAAATTGAAATGTATTTAATCAACAAGGGTACATATAAATTTAGGGCATTACTATTAACACCACATTTTTCTATTAATACACCACTTCTCTTAATACACCCCCTCTACTAATTTTAAACTAACCTAATTTCTAAATACACAACCCAACATTTCCTATTTTACCCTTTCCTAAATATTTCATTTCTCTAAACCTAACCCATCCAACCCCCCGCAACAAATAGCCCGCCCCCTTCCTTTCCCTCCCTTCCTTCCTTCTTCTTCCCTTCCCCTCCCCCTTCCAGCAGCCTCCACTATTTCCCTCATTCCCTCTTTTTTTTTTGGGTTAATGATACTACTAGTCCCTCGACTATGGTCAATTTCACCATTAGTCCCTTAACAAAATTTTTCAAATTTTAGTCCCTTGACTATAAAAATTAGATACGGTTGGTCCTTTTGTTGGATGCCGTTAGTATTTTTCCGTTAAGTTTGTCTTGTGCCCAACACGTGACTTTGGTTAAAGGCATTTAAGGAATTTCACATGCAAAGATATTTTTTAATACTTAAAACAATTTTTTTTCTCTCTTTTCCCCTTCCCCGTCTCTATCCCCTTTCTACCAAATCAACACCAAATAAAAACAGAGTAAAGGACAACAAGAAATTAGACTAATACTCGACATATTATCATCAAACCCTTCTCAAAAATCTCAACCCAGCTCTCAAAATCAAGAACCCAATATCTCTAACCCCAAAATATTCAAATATTGCAAGTAAATTTTGAATTTGGAACACCATTTTTTTCAAAACCCAACAAAGTCAACGCCTGTTTTTCACACTAAAAAGCATTGAATCAGCACTTTATTAGATCCACAAGTGATCATAAAGAATATTCCATATTGAGAATCACCCAAAAAACTGAAAAAAAAGCTAGACTCAACTGAGAGATTTTAGCAAAGAAATTGAAGAAAAAAAAAAGAAAAGGAAACAATTGAAATTCAGGATTTTTCCATAAATACAATTATTTTCATCACTGATATAAATATTCTTGGCGTGAAGAAGAGAGAGAAATAGAACAGAAACCTTAAAAATAAAGGAACGAAGTGAGAGAGAGAGAGAGTGTGTGTGTGTGTTTACTTTTTTGATGCTTAGGGGAAGGCTTTGAAGTAATATTATTAGCAAATTGGAATTTGAGAATGTTATTCGGAAAGGGGAGAGAAAATTTTGGTGAGGGAGGGGGAAGGAAAATTTTGGAGAGATCGAGTGAACCGGAGTCGCCGGCGCCCATGACGTCCCGCATCTTCTTGGAGAGGCGGAGTACGCAGACAGTGAATTGGAGGAGCTCAGAGGTGGCATTGAGGTTGGAGAGCTGGACGGTCTTAGCGCGGATCTGGCGGTTGGGATCGGCGATCTCGGAGCGGACACGACGGACGGAGGATTGGAGGGTGGAGATGGCGGATCGGATGGTGGATAGTGAGGAATCGGAGTCTTTGACGGAGGAGAGTTGGGAGAGGAGGTCGTGGTGGCGGGAGAGGAATGCGGAGAAGATGGAGTCGGAGGCGAAGGAATCGAGTGGGGAGGGTGATGAAGTGGCTGTGGTGGGACTTGTTATTATGGAAGATGATGATGGAGTTCGGCGGTGGTTCTGTCTTTGAAGGTGGTAAGGCGTTGAAGTGGGGGAGAGAGAGAGAGAGAGAGTTTAGATTGAAGGTGGGGGGAGGAGAGAGAAAAAAAATGTTTAGAGAGAGAGAGTTTAGATTGAAGGTGGGGGGGAGGAGAGAGAGAGAAAAAATATTTTAACTATTAAAAAATATCTTTGCATGTGAAATTCCTTAAATGCCCTTAACCAAAGTCACGTGTTGGGCACAAGACAAACTTAACGGAAAAATACTAACGGTATCCAACAAAAGGACCAACCGTGTCTAATTTTCATAGTCAAGGGACTAAAATTTGAAAAAAATTTGTTAAGGGACTAATTGTGGAATCGGCCATAGTCGAGGGACTAGTAATGTCATTAACCCTTTTTTTTCTTCATTCTAAACCTAACCCCCCACCACAAACGGCATGGCTGGAACACCCCCCCTCATCTCCCTCATTCTCCCTTCTTCCCTCTTTTTTTCTTTCTCCACCCTCCTCTTTGAAGCCCTTGAAAAAAAAAAATTCGGCCGACGATTTTTTGTTCGGGACTGAACTACCGAACAATCGGGGGTTGTTCGGTTGGCATTTTCGTGATGTTCGGAAATGTCAACCGAACAACCCCCGAATGTTCGGTAGTTCAGTCCCGAACAATAAATCGCCGGCCGGATTTTTTCAAAGGGTGGGTCTCTAGGGAAAGAAGGAGAGAAGGGAGAGGGGTGGGGAAGAAGAAGAAAGGAAAAAAAAAGTTAAATGGTGTATTTAGAGGTTTAGTTGGTGTTGTAATACAAGGGTGAGTGTATTTAGTAGGAAAAGGGTATTTATGTCTAACAAAATAATGACATTTTTGTAATTTATTTTGGGGGTGTATTAATAGGAAAGGGTGGTGTTAATAGTAATGCCCATAAATTTAAGGCCTTATATCTATATTACCCAACTGATTTGGGTTTGAAATCAAACATCATTTGGGTAGCGGTGCAGGAAATATGAAGCACTTGTCGAGAGAGAGGGAGAGGAAGAAGATGAAGACAGGGGTAGAATAGGGATTTGACTCAAACTTAATGGTTGAACTAACGACCATTCAAAAAATGGGCACGCTTGCAAGTTAACTAATGTTCAGTGGCAAGCATAACATTTTTAAACTTGTGGTGGTCGTATTGTAATTTTGTGAAAAAGTTGGGTGGCCCAAATATGATTTTATCAACCGAAGGAGTAGTATTTACATACTTGTATGTTCTTGAAACATTAAATTTCGTAATTTCTTATATTTACGAATATTTGTGATTTATCACAAATATTTTTACATTTATTTTTGAGTATTCTCAAGGATATCTTTGTTAAGAAATTAAGTTAAATGGAGTAAATTTTTAAGTCCTAAAATACAATTAACCAACCTTAAAAGAAAGTTTAAGCAAATTAGGAGTCACTTTTATCATTACCCCCCAAAAGAAGCATTTTTAGACTGTTGTGTAGATGACTTTATGCAGCCAATTCACTATCCCTTTGTATCGACACGAGATGCAGATGTTCCCCAAATTTACTCTTTCTTTTCCACATTACCCTCGTAAATCAATCAAATTGACTGGATTACCCCCTCACTCATCATCGCTTCCGTGGAACAATCTCCGGTACTTCGCCTTCCCCGTTGTCAATGAAAGCATCTCCGCCCAGTTATAGAAGAAACGTCGATATCTATCCATCAATCATTCGAAAGGTTTCTTTCTCAAGGATATCTTTGTTAATTTTTTTAAGTTAAATAGAATAAATACAGATCTTTTCATAAGATGACCATGATTTTTCAGATTTGCGAATATAAAATAATTTTTTTATAAACATTAAAAAAATGTAAAACTTATTTTCTTTCTTGTTCAAGATTTGATAGATCGGAGAAAATAAACTCAGATCTATCGAAATGACTTTGTTTGGGTCTCAAAGATATCTCTAGCTTATGCAACGCACAAGTTTTTTCAAGAAAATGGCTTTGTTTCGATGTTTACTTGATTGATCTCATATGGGTTTTTGTCCAATTAAAATATTTTCTTGTTTGATTGATATGGTATGTGTTTTGGTCAAATTAAAATATGTTTTGTTTGATTTTTGCGGGATTTGTTCTAGGGTGTAGTGTTTTAGGGGATTTCATATAAAATAATTTTTCTATCTTTTTTTGTTCTTGAAAAGGTCGAATATCTTTATTTGTTCTTGAAAATCTCCAATAAAAGTAATTGGGAAACCAAAAGGTCACCCATGATAGAATTTTGATAGATTTGTTTTGTGTAAAAAAATTACTGTATTAAAGTTACTTGAAAAAAGGGCAAATTTTAAACGGTAATTGTGACCGAGTTCATAGTGCATGCTGTAGGCAATTTTCTAGAAGATTAGACAAAATTGATTTGCCTTATATTTAAAGATTGTATTATTATTTTGTATACAATATAAATTTGATGTGGCATTTTTAAAATTGATATAAAATTTAAATATTTATCAACAATAATATTTTACGTTACTTATCAAATAATATCAAATTTTAAATAAATAAAAAACAAATCAATTGTAATCATAATAAAAATTAAAGAAGAAAAATTACTTTAACATAATAGCTTATTTCTAGGACCAATTGTTGTATAGCATTTTCAATAATGCGTGACTCTTTTAATTTAGAGTAGGTCTCCTGTGAGACCATCTTACGGATTTTATTTCATAAAACGGAGCCTCACTCACGCACAACTCAGCAAACCAACACACGGTGGGTTGGATCAGGGAGATCCGTGTTACAAAAAATACCCGTAAGACGATCTTTTTTAAGTTTTCGCCTTTAATTTATGTCTTGAGCTCACTTTTATAAACACAAGTTCTAGAAATATCTTTCGAAGGCAAATAAATTTCATTTTCCTTCTCTTGCTTAATTTTGAAATTTTGAATACTTCCCCAATTCCTGCATTGATCTTTTGGCATGATCTATACTCCTTTTTTATCTATAAAAAAGCATTAACTTTCACATTTTTTTCAAGTTCCTTTTGAGATTCCTTTTTACGAAACTTTTCTAAGGAGCTATTTTTATATTTATATTTTTAGAGTCAAATCAAAAGTAGACGAAATATAATTACATGTAACAATGTTTACTTTAAAAAAATTAGTAATTCTCGTCGGATAATTTTGTAAAGAGAATAAAAGAAAGAGAAATTGGGTTTTAGGAGTGGTTTTGTGTACGAAAATCAATACTTATCGTATATTAAAGTTGGGGAGGCAGCCTAAGGTTGCGCCATGTGAACTCCCTTTCAATGAAGCTCAATTTTCACGTTTTCATATAAATGTAACTCTTAAATTTAGTGGAATTTTCGTTTATTGGCCATTAGCTAATCATCTATATTACAATACAGGGATGTTCGTACGTGTGCAATTGAGTTGGAATAACTACTGGTCCAGATTTACCGAGTTACTAAAATCCAAGGGCTGTAATTAAATCCAATATTCACATGTGCGACCATCAGTAGTTGTGTGACTTCTTCCTTCTCTCTCTAACCGAAACTCCTTCACCAACTATGGAGTCCTTCTCTAAATTAGAAGAGGATAGATTTTTGGTATACAAAACCCGGCTCTCTGTCTCTGTCTCAAACTTCGCCTCTCCATCTCTGTCTCTATCCCTATCCACGGCACAAAGGTTTTCAAAGGTTGTCAAACTCCGACTTGCAATTTTGTCCCTCTCGCACAATCTCAACTGTAAGTATCTCTCTATTATAGACTTTCATTCTTCAAAATTTTTATGATCAGTTCATTCACTGTGTTAGTCATCCCTCAATTTGATTTTCATTCTGGAAAATTTTAAAATTATTATACCAATGTTTGGCTTGCAATTTGCATAAATTTATCCACTACCTCTTTTTTTCCTTTCATTCTTTGAATATTATACTGAATAAAGCTTGGTTTTGTTCAGCTTGGCATTTAATCAAACACTCAAAATGCATACAATTTTTTTTTCCATCACCAGTCACATTGATTTTTGCTCTCTGTGGCAGGTTCATTGATTTCCCAGTCGATTTCTCTCGCAGTCAATTTCTCTTCGTCCCAGGTTCATCCGATCTCTCTCCCTCTTTCTCTCTGTAGTTTTTGTTTTTGCAGATTTTATAATTTCATCTTTAAAAGTCTAATCCAATTTACAGTTCCGACCCCTAGAAACTACATACATCCCTAAGATTGTAGTCATCCCTCAATTTGATTTTCATTCTGGAAAATTTTAAAATTATTATACCAATGTTTGGCTTGCAATTTGCATAAATTTATCCACTACCTCTTTTTTTCCTTTCCTTCTTTGAATATTATACTGAATAAAGCTTGGTTTTGTTCAGCTTGGCATTTAATCAAACACTCAAAATGCATACAATTTTTTTTCCATCACCAGTCACATTGATTTTTGCTCTCTGTGGCAGGTTCATTGATTTCCCAGTCGATTTCTCTTTGTCCCAGGTTCATCCTATCTCTCTCCCTCTTTCTCTCTGTAGTTTTTGTTTTTGCAGATTTTATAATTTCATCTTTAAAAGTCTAATCCAATTTACAGTTCCGACCCCTAGAAACTACATACATCCCTAAGATTGTAGTAGCCACCACCTTCAATACCAAAACAATCATCCTGCCAATGAAGAAATTCACTACTCGATCAGTCAATGCAGCGAACAAACTAAGCTTCATACGTAATCAACAAAGCTTATTGAGTTGTTGAATAAAATTAAAAATGCAAATATTTTCAACTTCTTATGTAACTTCGTCGCTTTTTCTAATTAATATCCAAATATAGGTTTTCTGATTTGGCAGTGCTAACACCATGTCACTGGGTCCATTCAAGACGGTTGCTCCTGCTTGACTTGACTCCTTCAGGTGAGATTTGAGTACTTGCCTGTAATTTTGGGTTTGCACTTAAGTTTAGAGCTCTTCTTTTAGAACATTAGGTAATTGTTTTACCATTTGGTTCTGCCATAGTTTTGCTAGGCTCTACCTCCATTCTCTCGCATAATCTCCCTCTCTCTCCAGTTTTGCTCGACTCTTCAATCACAGGTTAATTCCATTGATCCAAGTTCTATAAGCTGTTTTTAGTTTTTTTGATCTGGGTATTTGTTCTATGAAAATTTTTCAATCTGGGTATTTGTTCTATGAATTTTTTTTGATCTGGGTATTTGTTCAATGGCCTTTGGTGTGGCACGATTGAGTGGAAGGGTGATAGTTATGAAAGGTAGGAGGGGCTGAGTTTGTTCCACTGGAAAGATTTGCTGCACTCGAGAGGCATATATTGTAATTCTTATGCATTTTTAAGCATCTTTTATCACATGCTTAAAAGTGGTAATTCTTATTGTGATGGGGGGTTATGCGATCATCTTTGTTACCTTTTTGATCTTTGCATGAGCATTATTGTTCCAATTTACAGCAGCTTTTTTTGGGTCCGGTCAGTGATAAAAACTCAGTTATTACTTAGAACAGCGGTGGAGTCATCATGATTTAATAGTGTAGCTTCCTCATTTATTGTTCCTAATATTGTTCATCAACAGTAGGAAAAATATTATACGGATTGAATTTTGTTTATAATTTCTCACCTGAGTGCAAAACACATTAAAAAACACAAGTATATAGGATCATCGATAAAATAAGTATTGATTGAATCACATTCTTCGTGCATCAAAATATATATAGATATGTGTGTGTGTGTGTCAAAAATTAGTATTCTTTGAGTGAGGACAGATTTGGGTAAAGCTGCAAATTACAAAGAATTGACTCTTCCATTTGAATCTATCTATCAAAAAACATATAAACAAAATTATGTTTATAAACAAAGAATTGACTCTTCCAGTAGGCTAAGAGAGAAGAGGTATAAAAACATATCACATCTTTTTGGTACTGTTTTGTACCATTATGTCCTGTAAATTATGAATTAAGATCTTGATTTCTTTTGGGCCTATATAGCTTCAATCTAAACAAATGCAATTGCAGCATTTCTTTTGGGCCTATAGTAAAATTATGAATGCTGAACAGGCTTGAAGCATTTTTGGTATTATATTTTGTGAGATTAATTCTGGCTTTGTGCTTCTTTCTTCTTCTTCTTTTTGTAGGTTTGTTTGTTTCTTTTCTTTTCTTTTTGTAGGTTTGTAAGTATTATGAATTCACAAAGTGCCAAGTAATTTGTTAAATTTTTTAAGGTACTTCATTAATAGTGTTTGAGGTAACTGTCTCCTTCCTCCATGCTTTCACTCTCTTAACCTTCGGTTCTTTTTGTTTTTCATTTTTTCGAAGAATCTACATTGTTATTTTGATTTAAGGTTGAAATTTTGAACTGTGTTTATTGCTAGGCATGTTACGTTGTCATGGTTGATTAATGTTACACTCCTCCACATCAGAATGACCATAAACACAAAAAGTTTGTCTTTACTCCCACATTTTGACTTTAAACACAACTGTATTTGCTATTAAACTTCAGTTTCTTTGGAATTCTTTCTTTAATTTTTGCAGTTGTATTGTAGCACCATTCTGCATTACTATATCAAATCAATATTCAACACATTTTTTTTTGAGGTATTAAAGTTTGTGTGTGTGTGCTGCTGTGTGTGAATGTGTGGGGCTGCTGTTGTGTGTGTGTTGTGTGTGCTGCTGTGTGTGTGTTGTGCGTGCTGCTCTGTGTGTGTGTGTGGCTGCTATGTGTGTGTGTGTTGTGTCTGTTTGGTTAACTCTAAATAATAATATCGCAAAATTTTACCCTATGTCATGAACTTGAGTTAATCATCCTATGACAAAAGCTCTTATACAAGAAGGTATGCTTTTAAATAATTTTCTAGAAAAACCTCAATTAGAAGTCTAAAGTAGCATTATTTTATAAACCTACTATATTTTTTTCTTAATGACCAAGTGAATTTTATTTATATATTATCACCTTGAGACTTACGTATCTTTTGATTACTTATAGAATGGAGGATGCAGAGTACGGTCATGTTGAAGACCCTATCGTTGCGGACCCTGTAGAGGACATTGAGGAAAATTCTGAGGAGGAATTCTGATGACGAAGAGAATAACGAAGTAGGAAATGATAATGATATGCCTATTGCTAACGTTCAGGATATTCTCGTACAAGCTGATGAAAGGGTGAACCAGTTAGAATGGAAATTAGAATTCACTCGGGATGAGCTTCAGAAAAGAATCATTGACTTCACCGAATTCATTAGATAAAATATGTAGGAGTGCGATGACATGGACAGAGAACTCCATGTAAATAAGTCCGATAAGATCAAGTTGCGCAAGGCTATGAATAAACTGATTGAAAAATGCATGACTTGCTTGGGAAGATTCAGACACATTTCAAATCAGTTTTTTTTTTTTTTTTTTTACAATTTTAATATTTCATTATTGGTTTTCTTACAAAATAAATGAATTAATATTTCATTATTGGTTTTGTTACGAAATAAATGAATTATAATTCATTATTATTTTATTATTTTTGTGTCATTAAGTCTTACTCACCTCTTACAAAACTTCGAGCATACGTTAACCTCAAGTATACAATAATCTGATCCCTACTGTCACCGTGCCATAGACACGGGCACAAAATCTAGTTTAAATTACAAAAGAGCTCATTTCATACATTCACAATTAACAAAACCGAATTACTGGCCATGATTTCAGAATCTACTAAATTTCTACAACCATGATCTAATCTTACGTTCACATGTGTGAAAGGTAGTTATCAATCATGTTCTGTTGCACAACGATCCCTCAAGTCTTCCAATCCAGCCCGAAGTGTCTTGATTTTGTACAATTGCCTCTCTAATCCCTAAAGTCTCAACAAGAACACTAAAAACCTATATTAGCTAACAACAACCTCGAGAAGTAATTCTAATTCACATGTTTATTATTAAATTTATAAAATAAAATTACTCATTTTTTATTAAATTATTTGGGTTTCAATAACTATATCTATCGTACGTTTATCTTTTAATAATTCTTGAGAAGCTGAGTTCTTTATGATACTACTTTCGTTTAATTAATTTGTTATCACTGGATTTTCGTATTGTCTATCATGTTGTTAAAAATTATTTTCTTAATACTAATTTTGTGGGGGTGAGATTCAATTATTCTGAGTAGTCATCCTCTACACAATCTTGAGCATACATTGATTCGGTCTCCTAACACCGTGTCATAGGCACGGGTCTGAATCGCTTTATATCTGATAATAATAGGTTTGTCAGAGAGTGTTTTACGCCTAATTATACTCTTCGATAAAATTCATTCTAGTTGTGATTTGTAATGATTTAAGATAATAGGTGAGATACTACGAAAATACTACCAATAACATAGTTTTATAAGAAAACTAGTGGGTTAATCGTACTAGACTTCACCCATGACTCTTCCTCTATTAAATATTTTATGAGAAGACTACTATGTTATATGTACATAGACATTAATTCATCAATGGCTATTCATCTACTAAATGTTTATTGTAGAATAACACCTATATTAAGTATACATTAGTACGCTTACATTAGTACTAGTAAATATTTTCAATAATATTCATCTTGTAGTTAATGTATCATAATTTAACACCTTGTATATTTTGTGTAATGTATCAAGTATAAGACTCTTCATCTACTAGACTGTTAAAAATTTGTAGTAAAGTAATACCTTATAAATATATATATATACACGCACACACACTATAATGTACTAAGAACATATCCACTGTTTCTATGACAATGTCAAAGAAACTATAGATATTGAGTAAGGAATCAAGACTAGGTAGTTAAAGAAACTTATGAACGGTCTAATTAACTGGTTCGGTGAATCTCCCTTGTGTAAGAATATGTGGAGTATAAAGACTAAGTAGTTAAGGAATTTATGAAAGGTTTAAACGGTTTTATGAATCTGTACATTGTAAGTATATATACAAATCCCCTTTCAAAACTCCTCATATGAGAAAGTGTAAATTCTAAAGTTGGCTGAAACGCCTATCGGAGCGACATGTCAGCCTACTCTGAATGAATCTGAATCTTCAAACCTCCAAGTAAAGGTGTTGTCCTTTGGTTTTTGAAAACTTTTAATTTCGAGCTCTAAGTTAATAACTACCGTTAACTATCTTTAATAACATACGTATACATCCTAAAGCTAATGTATTATAATAAAGAGTGAGCATTGTATTTTATACATACATGAAGAGTTTAACTATGACTTTTCTTCTACGTACTAAGATAATGTACATTATTTATTAATACTTAAAAGTTTCAGAATTACTACATCAATACTTAAAACCAATAATAAATTAACAATTGAGATATATGTAGGGTGTGTTCTAAGCAAAGAAGAGGTAGTTGAATAGACTAAGAGGTAGTTCGATGAATTGCTTAATGATGGAATGTATAAAGTTATCTTCACTTGCATATATATATATATATATATATATATATATATATATATATATTAAGCCATACATCAATTAGTTTTTGTGTGAAGACATTGAACATAAATTCAAGAGCAATTTCCTTCTTTTACTCTTCTCTTCCTCAAGAACTCTAGCTCTTTCCTTCTTTTGTGACTTGTGACCAGCTTCAAAGGCAGATTATTATAAAGTTTTAACTTTTTTTCTTGATTGATTGCATAATATCACGAGGCAAAAAAAAGATTCTCATGCTTAGTGTCTAATTTTAAATTTTATATTTATGAATCCTAATTTTAATTGAATTCTTTAGTTTTGATTTTAATTTTCGGTTACAATTTTTGTTTTTTATTTTGCTTCTAGTCTTGGTCTTAAGAGTTAATTTGCATTGATTTTTAAATTTTTGATATTTTGTTTTCATATCATTTATAATTTTTATTTTTTTCCGATTGTGATCTTGGTTTTAGTTTTACTTTTGTTGTAGATTTCTGGTTTTGGCTTTGGTTTTGATATATGATTAATTGATTTTTTTTTTTCAATTTTTGATGAAATCATGATTTTGATTCCTCTCCCAGCCTTGGTCTTCATTATTTGTTTTGTTTTCTATCTTTTAAATTCTATTTATGTGATGATTTTGGTATTGGTTTTGTTTTTTATTTTATTTTGGCTTTCAAATATGGCTAGAGTTTTAAGATTTTGTTATTGATTCCTATTTTTGGTTTAGGTTTCAGTTTTTGTTTATGGTTCTTGGTTAAGATTTTTGGCATAATTATTATTTTAATATGATCTTCAAAGTTCAAACTGTGTTTCTTTGCCAGAATTTAAAGACTATCGAGTCGGTGTTAAAAAGATTTCAAAAGGATAGTACCACGATGTTAGGCCCAATTGGTAAGAAACAGACTAGGGGGTGAATATCCCGTAATGCATTTTTAATTTTTTTAAAAAACCAGCTCAATCTTATCAAATTAATGGATCAGCAAGGGCATTGAAATAGAATGAGAGAGTTTGGTTTTAAGGCTTAATCTGCAGTTTTGTCAAAATGAATTTTTTTACGAAAGACATGATTCAAAATAAAGGGATACAGAGGAAGTTCACTATTGTTGTTCAAATAGATTACTAAGGTTGCTGATAGAAACAAATACTTATAGCAGATAGATCCGCACCAACAATTATATGTAGATAATAAGCAGGAAATTTCAGGTACAATAATTTGAAGTGGTTCACAACATAAGGTTGCTATGTTCATTAACAAGGTGGTCAAAGGGATTTTCAAATGTACACTAATTTTATTCACTAGTTTATTACAAAGCAAGATCACACTATCCATAACATTTTAAGGAGATCTAAGTGAGTCTTACTTGATCACTAATGGATCATGTATAAAAATAACTTTGACCTGTGTTTGTGAGTGATGATGTCCTTCAGATAAGGACTGATTTTACCTGTTGTGTGTAATCAATGAAACTTTCAATAACTATGAACTGTAAAAAGCTACCAATGATTTGTGAAGTACTAATGCTACGTGTTTAATGAGAAATAGATCTAGGAATGTTTGACTGGTCTTGAATGCTTCACTCTAAATCTATTTTGTGAGCATTAATGTCTTGGTGATTCTTCTTTAATGCTCTAAGAGAGGACTATATATAGTGAGAGTTGTTGGAACTAATGAAGAAGGTGAAGTCTTGATCTTCAAATTTGGTATATTTAATGCAAATATCTATTGAGACTTGGCTATCAAACAAAACTTTATTGGCTGCCTAAAATGCATGAAATTGCTTTTACCTTAAAAAGTTACAAAAGGATGTCTTAGCCAAAAGAAAAATGACTCTTGGCGTCTTGGAGACCTCAATAGTGAATGTGATATAGCTGTGAAGGTTAGAAGATAGATTCTTGAGATTTTCTTATCTTCCATGTAGACATTGGAAGACAGCTTCTATGTCGATAAAATATGCAACTTTTTAATGCAACGATGACCAAAACTGTAGATATTCAAGCTTGCCGAAGACTAGATCCTAACACTTAGATGAAACCTTAGCAAAACTAAGTTTATAAATAAAATATTCCCTATAGAAGTGTACGTGAACACTACTTACATGAAAATTAGGGGTCTTTTATCAAAACTAAGTAATAAACTCAATCAAATTAAGAAGTGGCTATATATATGTGAGCTAACTCAGGGTTTCAAGTTTAATGTAGATATGAAGATCGGTAGTTTGGAGTTTGCCCTTGGACAAGATATCAAGTGTACTTAATAGAATAGTCAAAGATTAAGAGATGATGAGAATGATGTCAGTATTTGATATATGGTTATATTGTCAGAACAAGAGTCTTTATGTATATAGTACTCATTGAAAAGTTGCAATTGTTCACGGCGAGTTACCAAAGATACTGGTCAGTCATATCCCTATATGGGAAGTGAAATTTATTGCCATACACAATACCAAATTTAGACATTAGACCCCTTAATCAAAATAACTTTGCTAGGTTTACAACTTTTTTTACCACTATTATTACAACTAAGCCTTAATGAAGGGCAAAATTGTCTTTCTCCAAAACAGCTTTGCCTTTCATCAAAGCCTAGTTGTAGCAATAGTTGTAGAAAGAGTTGTAAACCTAGCATTTTTGTAATCAAAATGATCACAACAAATACCAATACTCCCCACTTAGCCTCTCTCTCCTCATATTGTTCATTACAGTCTTTATAATTGTTTCTGACAATATCAGAAAGAACAACAACATTATCTCCAAAATTTGAAAAAAAAAAGTTTAATTAATGAAAATTTGAAAAGCTAGACAAATTGCACACGCGTTCTCGTGCACCATTTTATAATAGGACTACAATTTATACTATTTTTTACAGTGTTCTAAATATCGGCCTAGGTGCTGAGTGCCACCAAGATGCCTAGAAATCAGGCAAATTGGCCACCTAGGCGCTAGGCTCTCAACCCATAGATTTTTTTATTTTTAAAAAGCTTTGACCCAAAATGACATTGTTTTTGGTTTATTTTTTATATATAAAAAAAAGATTATTTGGCCATATTTGTATTGCTGCAGCTAGGTCTGTGTTACAGACCTATGATGTATTGAATTATTGATTGTTGTTGTGTTGTTTTAAACTTTGGAATGATATTAATTTTTTTTGTCTATTTAGTGATATTCACTATTAATATATTTGAAGGTTTAATGCTTATTAATTAGGTTATATTAAGGAATCAATTCAAAAATTAGGATAATTGTTCCTTAATTCTAGTCATCGCCTAGGCCCCTTAGACGTTAGGCTCTCGCGGCTGTCTAGCAATATTTAAAACACATTTTCTTAAGAGAGAATGCCAATTTGTTCCTAGAGCTTTTAGGCTTTAGTACTCATGAAGCTCTCTTCAAAGGTGACATGTTGACGAGGAACAAGATGAGGCAGGATCAAATAACCCATAAGGCGTGCCCACGCTTTATCCAAAACGAGGTGCTGTCCTGCTGTTCGAGTTTTAGCTCCTGTTTGAATTAGGATTCTTGTTTCCTATTTTAATTAGTATTAGAGTTCTCCTGGTATCGTTAGTACTTTAATATTTTATTCCTAGAAGAATTAGTTCTATTTTAATTAGGTTTCTTATTTTAATTAGCCCTAGTCCTAGAAGGTTAAGGATTTATTTTGTCTTATAAATATGGATGTAATCCCCTTTAACGATTCACGTCTGATTTATTAATAAAACATTATTGTTGGTGCGCCAATAGTTAGGGAGTTTTCTCCTTTGTTTTATTTTCTTCCGTCCGTTTGAACGTTAATCAAACAAACGTCCGTTCGTACGTTATTACGAACAAGAATATATTTTACCTTCGGCTTCCGTCCTGCGTCACAAGTGGCATAAAAATTAAAAGAAAGTCATTTGCAATTGGGGAGAGAAATAAGGGTTAAAGGAGAGCGGGTAAAACAAAAATGTAGGATTGTATGAGAAAATAAGATGTCTATAAAAAAATCCAAGTGACAGGGGAAAGAGAAGTTATTTTTTATGAAAAATTACATTCAAGAAAATATAAAAAGACAAAATTTTAAAAAGTAAATAAAAAATTTATTAATATGTAACTGCATATGTATTGCATGTGCCACGACTTGTAAGTATATACTCCCTCCGTTTCACCCAAAGAGTCAATGTTTGAAAAATTTAATTATTAAGGGATATATTAGTGTCATTAGATTTGATCATAATTACAAAAATACTTAAGCACAACCAAGATGATTACAACATAAGTTGATGCCAAGATGATTACAACACAAGTTGATGGTAAGATGAAAGATTATTAAAATTGTAAGTAATTTTTTTAAAAAAAGTTGATTCTTTAAATAAAACATTCTAAATTAGTATAGTGATCTCTTTATCTAAAACGGAGGGAGTATTAAGCATCACAGAGGGGGGTGGGAGTAGGTGGGCCAGGCGGCGAGTTGGTCTCCTTGGAGTCTCTCTCTGCTCGTTTGGTCTCTCCTGACTTGTAGGAAGGAAAAGGCAAGGGATTAGGACAAACTTGAGGAAGAGTTCATCAAAAACCAACTGATCATCTCCCCAACTTGAGCACCAAGAACTTGCTTAAAGAATGTAAGGTGTAAATTTGAATTTATGAGTTCAAGGCTGGGGGGGCAAGCATTGGGGAAGCAATCATAAATAAGCACAATGAAAAATGTACTCTTACTATCAGAAACGGTTTGTAGTGTTCAACTTCCACGTAAACTCCAATCCTAAACTCAAATGACCTCAACTTAACCTCCTTCCCAAACTGAACAAACTTCAACCTACCCAAATGGTCGGTAAATAAACCTTCTCAAACCATATATATATATCCCATACCTCTTAAAGTTTGGATTTAGATGAACTAGAGGCTAATACGGGATAAAAGACACCTTGAATTCATATTGATTTGTGTTCATTATCGTACTCTCAATTATTATTTTTTAAGATTTATACGATATTACAAGACTAATCTTTTCGAAAATCTTAATTTCGCCACTGTCTTGGCCTAATGTGGTTTGACGGCTCATGATCATTGGCTTTTATCCATTAGTGGCTCGTGATGGGAGTGGTTCATATATAAATAGGCTAAGGTTTCCTCTCCAGTACTCCTATGGAAAAACAGACACCCCACTAAAAGTTGTACGTCATTTGTACGTTGAGGAGAACGGAGAGGTAGATTTGGTCGCCGCAAGGACGCTTCCACTAATTGATACATACATACATATAACAAAGGTACGCTTACTTTATTATTAGTTTGGCGTTTTACATTTCATGTATGTACATGTGATCTTGAATTTGTTAAAATAATAATTTAATTCTGTTATTTAATATATACAAATCATATTATATATTCATACTTGATCAATGACAAGTGCCCACATGCATGCCCATCTTTCATGGGGGCAAGTATCCATATATGAATCCATGGGTCTCAATCTATGCATGACAAGTCTCTTAATTTGTTTTAGGTTCTAACCTTTTTCGAGCTAATGAAATCAAAAAGTGACTCTTATCTCTAATTTGTTATTCAGGCAATTGTATGGTAGAGGTTAGGTGTGAATAATACTTAATTGTTTTAAAATTTGATGATTGAAATTGGTAATTTTTTAAATATAAACTTAACATATATTTGTGTCGGTATCCTAAACAAGGATGACGCCAGTGACCCTTATGTCATTAGCCATGGTTCATGAGGGTTTCTTATGGAGAATGGAGAATCCATCCACTTGCAGCAATTGGGAAGCTTCTTGAGGATTCACCCTTTCACATTTAACAAATGCCAAAGGGTCATTGTTACTCTTTAATTTTTTTTTTTTAATGCTCATGTACATGTGTTCCATAATTAAAGTAGGGTGAAAAAATAAGGATAAAATAATAAAAGTGATGTTTTAAAAATAAAAGTTTCAAACAAGACAATTATTTAGAGACGGACAAAAAAAAAAAAAAAAAAACAAGACAATAATTTTAAAAACGGATGGAGTATGTGTTTAGCAATTGAATTCCTCCTCATCAGAGTTTGTGTAATAATTGTGCGATCGTTTCATTACGGTTAATTTCTTCATCTTACCAAAGGAAAGTAAACACTATGATGAAGAAGAATGATATGTAGATCAACACAGTTAAAACACATTAATTCATGCTATCAAAAGAATTCAGACAAGTAGATAGACATGAAGGAAAGTTGCAGAACTTGTATTCAATAATCCAAGAAGTTTTGAACAGTACAAAGTAGGGATCAGCTGATTACAAGAACAATACAACTGGAATTTTGACTAAACTGCAGATTACAGGATAAAGATACATAATGATTCACTTTAGAGTAGAAATTATGTTACAAAGTAGTATCCAAGATGTCCTAATCCTAAGAACATAATGAGAGGTCATCAGTCAAGGATTTTGGAGTAGATCAAGATGGCAGTGTCCGTTTTTTATATCCTCCAGCTCTAGTCAGAGGCGGAACACGTGCACTTCTTCGGGTCATTATGAGAGCACCGAAGAGTGATGACCACTAAGGATTTACTGCTTCGGCCATGAATCCCCTTTGATTTGCTCAGGGATGTATGGCGGCGATTAGCAGATCGTCATCCTCATCAATTCCTTATTAGCTACCTAATTCAGTCAAGCTGAATTATCTGCATCAGCCATCTTTGAGGTGATGGCCCGCATACCTACATATAACCAGAAGAGTTGTTGCACACAACAATTTATCAAATGCTTTCCAAACATTTGATAACTCTTTTCTGGGATCTTCTCTGTGATGTCCAAGTATGCTAGCAGAGTTCCGATGGACGGATAGGTATATGCTAATTGATTTTCATAGTGATTCATCTGAAAACATTTTAGAATATCAATGAGATTGATAACTAAAAGTTAGAAGTGGATTGAAATCACTTTTGCTAGCATTAATTAATAGCTTTCTATCTCATCATCTTTTAATATAATTGATTGAAGATATTCTTAAGTGTTCTGATAATTAAAAGTTTGTAGCTTATTTTTGCCAACAAGCTTTCAGGATTATCAGACAAGACAAAAGAAGATTCTTTTATCAATTATTCTCAAGACAAGATTGAAAATACATAATTAATGATTTCTGGTACAAATGAGTTGATAAAATTTCTCTCAGACTTAATAACTGTGTATTAGAAAGATTTTGAAAATAGTTTTCACAGTTATAAAAGGTTTCGATTTTAAAATACATCGTTGAGAATTTTTAGATCAGCTCATTTGGAGTAACAGAAATAAAATCAAAACAACTTTGAATGAATATGAAGGCATCATACCCCGTTGTTAAGGAATTGACTTGATCGATTTCTAGGACTTGAACTTAGTAACATTTTGAGAAAATTTGAATCATCGTTTTGTATCTAGTGTAATCGGTAAGCAGTTTGTGAGTTTATTCATAGTAGAGTTTGGATGAAGAAGGAGCTCTACTTAAACTCATGGAGGCTAGACTGAAGGACGTTCAATAATGGAGATTTACTGTTGGGTTGTCCTTCTAAACACGCCTTGGCAGGGATAGGCTGTGAAGTCTAGATTTTCTCAAGATTCTTGGAAAAGATTTTGATAATAAAAGTTTTGTCGTTTTCCAAAGTTTTGAGAATAGTCTTAACTTTAATCGAAGTAGTCAGTCTTCGTAAAGTGTGCCTCCACCTTTAATAGACTTGAGAGAGAGTAAGTCATTTAAAGGTTTTTACTCCTATAAGTCAGCACATAAAATTAACTGAGCTTATGAAGTGTAGGTTGGCAAATATTGAAATTCAGCCAATTATAGGTTTTGCAAAGATTTTAGATCAGCCGATTTAAAAAGTGCTGATAAGTTTTTGAAAACTGTTTGCATAAAGCAGATCACACAAGCATACCGATATATCAATTTAAGCACAGTATGATAAGATTTTATGCAGCATGTCTGATAACTTATATTAACAAATTAATTCAGCAGACATGAACACAGGTCTTTTATGAGACAGTGGCTGACCTGTTTTATGTATGCAGGAGAGGTAGTCTTGATCAATGTTGAGGACTCATCAGTAGATTTCTCATATAGTGGCACTGAAGTCCAGCAGGTATTGATTAGACCTTGAGTGAGTGAAGGATATAGATGACTTAAGTGGCTAGCAATCCTTCATGAATCAGCAGTCAGGTTAATATCTGCCGATGGAGAGTAATGTTGCATCTTTGGCCTTTTTGTCGTATGAGTTCCTGTCTTTTGTACTCATAGAGAAATGGTTAGCAATATTTATGAGCTAAAAATAGCTCCAGAAATCCAATAATACAAGTGAGACTTGATAAGCATAAGATTAGAGTAATTACTCAGTCTATTGCTTATAAGTGTAACTCAAGATATTAAGAGGTTGATGAAAGGAGTTACTTTCTCACTATACTCTTTTGAACTGATCTGCTCATGGTAGCTGAGGAACTTGTTCTGATGCTGAGCTGAAGTTCATTGAGTGTATCCTTTTAGGCAGAAGCTTCCCGTTGAAGAAGAATAACTTTATCATTGATGTCCTTAGGCCAAGACCTAATAATCACAGTGATTTTGGTGATGACATAAATTTGATTTCCCTTGAATTTCCTTTGAAACTCTTCTTATTTCATTTGCTCTAAACTTTTAATATAAAGTTTTCTTGAAAAGGTGTTAGATTGATACAATCGTTAGCCTTATATCAAGATGACAAATCTTTAGAAGTGAATCTGAGTAATTCATCCATCATGTATGAAGTTGACATATTTTCCATAGGATATATCATGACAAAGAGCAATTTTTGAAGTAAATATATAATCCTTGGCAAGTCAGTCTCTTTTTGACTATAGTACTTCTCTTCATAATATCAATATAATTTTGATATATGATAGATTTTCTTATAGTAATCACATAATCATCACGATATTCTTTCTCACATGTTTTTGAAAACAAAATTGATTTTGATTTTAAAAAAAAATTTCAAATGGCTTCCAGGTCTCTCAGTCAAGAAGATTTTTGGAAATGAGAGATTTTGAAAAAGACTCTTTTTGACTATGCATCTAATCTGAGCAACTGGATCTAAACTCTCAGGTTGTTAAGCCTGGAATGAAATTCTCAGAGAACCCGCTTTGATACCAATTGTTAGGTCCACGGTAGTATGCTCAGTGTATAGGCTAGAGGGGGGGTGAATAGCCTATACTAAGTATATTAAAAATTTCATCCTATTTTAACATTTAAGTTGAAGGTATGGATGAAATAATTAATATAAATAGGTCATCTTCCTAGTTTTAACAACTTAGCCGATCTTAGTCATGTCGGACAACTTGGATCGGCAGATTTGAAGAACATGCAGAAGGAAGATGTTGTTATACTTGGCTGATTAATAAGAGTTTGAGCAGCGGAAGAATAAGCAGCTTAAGTATAACAGAAAAGATTGAAGTAACTGTAAATGTTTGTGTACTATTTTAGCATAACAGTTAACTAAAATCTTGTATTAGATGCATCAATTGCTTTCTACAACCAGATTGCACAAGATATATCAAGTTATACAGGAAAGAGAAATAAAGGCTGAATGTATTAAAATATAACTTATATTAAAATTCAGCAGAGGTTTGCTCAAAGACAAACATGCTTAGTACATCAACCTAGACTCTCTAACCTAGCAATCTACTTAAGAAAGAAAAAGGAGAGATTAGGAAAGCAAAATCAAATTTATCGAAAATACATTAGAAGATGTACTCAAAACTGATTGAGGTATCTTCCTGTAGTTTCAACTCGATAAATTTGTTGTGAGAAGAGAATATTAGGCGTTGTTCAAATAGCAAGTATTTGAACAACTGAGTGCTAAGCACTCGGCCAAAAGTGATGACAATTTATTGCACAATCGACACAACTTATAATGTAGTATAAGTCTGCCGATATGAATGCAATGTGGATTTTTGGGCTCTGGCTCTTCATCGGACATCTTCAAGCTGGATTAGTCTTCAACAAATTGCAGGAAGGCTTGGTCTCTTGCTGAAGATTTGAAGTGCAGCACTGGAGAGACTGAGTCTTTCGAAGGGAGAAAGAACTCAAATCAAAAATTGGGTTTTTGATCAAACGAGACTTCTCAGTCTATGGAGTTTCTGTTTTTCTCTCTTCACACAGAGTGTTTGTTGTTATACTTTGTGTTTTTCTCACTCTTTTGAGGTGTGGAATTCAGATTGAAAGAATGAAGATTGATTTCAATACCACGACCTCTCACAGATGTTTGCATACATGACTCTGTGTCTCTCTTCTGTGATTGTGAGAATGAGAGTCTTCTTATATAGGTTGGAGAAGATGAAGAATTTGTTGAAGCATTAAATGAGTCTGCCCGTTGGAAATCTGAGTCCATTAAATGCACAGGAGTGCGTCGTTCAAACTGTTGGGCAAAGACCGTCCGTTAAGCTTTTTGCCTTGAATTAGGTCCGTGATTTAGGCTGACAGATTTTGACTTGACATGCTTAGCCTGGGATATAGCGCACTTTGTTCGTCCTTTTATATAATCTGGTCTTGAAGTCTGGACTTTAAACACTGAAGAGGAAATGTCTGTTGGATAATAGTGAAGGCGCAGTCATCGATGCGTATCTTTGGCTTGTCACAAAGATCTTGTAACGGATCTATTTTGACATGTAGCGTTCTGATCAACGACCGATGTTCCTCTTGAATAATTAGCTTTTCTGCAGTTTGTTCATATAAGGATCTTGGCCGATGCTGAGATCAATCGATGTAATAACTGCTGAAGTAGATTTTGCTGATGAGACATTGCTGGAAGGGATGTCTACTGGTGAGACATTGCCGATGAGCATGTCTGTTGGCGCATGAAGAGAACTAATCCATTTTAAAGTTGTCATCATTTTGGTAGGACAAAGACTCGGATATGTACAAAGACTTCCTAGTCTAATGACCTATGCATTGTTTCAACAAGCTGCCACACTAACCGGTACGCAGCCCTTTTAGCCACTTGTGAAACATGCGTTGTAATGGGAACAAGCAAATCACTGTGTTGGAATATGCATACATATATATCAGCTGTTTTACAGGCATATTCCTAACACAAGGCTATGAACAAGCTGATTGGAAAAATGCGTGATTTGCTTGGGAAGATTCAGACATATTTCAAATCAGTTTTTTTTTTTTACAATTTTAATATTTCATTATTGGTTTTCTTACAAAATAAATGAATTAATATTTCATTATTGGTTTTGTTACTTAATAAATGAATTATAATTTATTATTATTTTATTATTTTTGTGTCATTAAGTCTTACTCACCCCTTACAAAACTTCGAGCATACGTTAACCTCAAGTATACAATAATCTGATCCCTACTGTCACCGTGTCATAGGCACGGACACAAAATCTAGTGATAATACAAGAAAAGATCAACATTAATTATGTCCAAATTAAATTATAGAGATAACAAAATTAGTATGGTCAATTAACTAAGAACAAAATTATAGAGATCAACATTAATTATCTCCCCAACTTGATCACCAAGAACAAGCTTAAAATTTTGAATTTATGAGTTCTAAGGCTGGGGACAAGCATTGTTGGAGCAATCATAATTAATAAATCTCCCATTAATCTATGACAAGTTTTCTCTTTGTTTTTGGTTCTAACCTTTTTCGACCATTCATTCAATTCGGCTAATAAAATCAAAAAGTGAATCTTATCTCTAATTTGTTATTCAAAAAACAGGCAATTAATTGTACAGGTTAGGTTAGGTGTGAATAATAATATTACTAATGTTTTAAAATTTGATGATTGAAATTGGTAATTTTTTAAAAATAATTTTATGAGTACCTAAAGAGTACCAAATTTTTTGCATCAAATGATGTAGCAGCTGATGTGGTACAAAAACAATTTGTGTCGGGATCCTAAACAAGGATGACGCCAGTGACGCTTATGTCATTATCCATGGTTACCCTTATGTCATTAGCCATGGTTCATGAGGGTTTCTTATGGAGAAAGGAGAATCCATCCACTTGCAGCAATTGGGAAGCTTCATGAGGATTCACCCTTTCACATTTAACAAATGCCAAAGGGTCATTGTGGGATTGTCTTCTAGGTGAAGACAAATTAAAAGTCTCCTCTCCTTACAAAATTTACTACTCCTTCTATCCCTAAATTATTTTCTAGTTTAACTTGTCACACGAATTAAGAAAAAATAATTGAATTGATTATTAATATTAATAATCAAGGATGACGCCTGACGGCTGACGCCAGTGAGGGTTTCTTAGGAGAATGGAGAATCCATCGACTTGCAGCAATTGGGAAGCTTCTTGAGGATTCACCCTTTAACGTTTAACAAATGCCAAAGGTCATTGTTACTCTTTAATTTTTTTTTAATGCTCATGTACATGTGGTCCATAATTAAAGTAGGGTGAAAAAGTAAGGACAAAATAATAAAAGTGATATCCTAAAAATAAAAGTTTCAAACAAGACAATTATTTAAAAATGGACAAAAAAAAAACAAGACAATAATTTTAAAAACGGATGGAGTATGTGTTTAGCAATTGAATTCCTCCTCTTTGTTTACAAGTTTTTGTCGACGTCGTCTCCCCCTTTTTTTTTAATTATTATTTCTACTTTCTCTTTCACTGGTCTACTATTTTTATATTTATTTCTCTTATTTCAACCAAGCACGACTTTGGTCGTACCCGATAATCAAGAGTCCTTAACGTCCCCTTCGTCTCGCAAGGTTCGCATGCATGTTCCCTATGTGCCGCAAGTCTCTCAAGTCCCCTACGTCCCGCAAGCTTCCAAGTGTTCCTCTTTATCATACACTTCCACTTCTATGTTATACAATCAATGACCGATTAAATGATTCATTTGTTAGCTACACGTTACGATTACATTAATCTCTTAATAACACAATGATGAGCGGCTTTATGACACCATGATCAGATGACAATCAATAATGGTTGGCAACCCTCTCCACCTATAAATACCTCACTTGGTAAGACAATGGACTCTACGCTTTACACTACTCACTTTTGCACTCAAGTTTTTCTCTCTCTTAAACACATGTACACTCCGGCATTACTCCTGCGCCGGTCCAAGACCGCTGGGAATTTCATAAACTAAGACTTACTCTCACGCCGGAGGGTTTGAGTCGGGACAATCCCGACTCCGTTCACGGCTTTTGTTCATTTTTGACAGGTTACTTCAATCCCAAGCCAGATATCCGAGATATACGTATCTACACATTCGTAACTCCAGGACGATTCGAACACATTTTTTAAAAACATAAACTTAACATATTTGTGTCGGTATCCTAAACAAGGATGACGCCAGTGACCCTTATGTCATAATTAGCCATGGTTCATGAGGGTTTCTTATGGAGAATCCATCCACTTGCAGCAATTGGGAAGCCTCTTGAGGATTCACCCTTTCACATTTAACAAATGCCAAAGGGTCATGGGATTTCCTTCTAGGCCAAGACAAATAAAAGTCTCCTCTCCTTACAAAATTTATGGTGTGTTTGATGTAATGGTTTTGTGGTTGAATTTTAGATTTTAAATTTGTTTTCTAATGATTGAAGAAAAAGTAAGATAGACACTGAGGAAAGCTAGGGGAATCAAATAGAGAGAAAATCAAATACTAAAAACCAAAGTCCCTAAATGTGTATTTGGATCTTGAATCGCTCCATCTGTTTGCAACCATCAGCCAGTTATTGAAGGAAGCCAATATGAGTCCAGCTGATGTTGCAGAGAACTTGATGGCCAAGTCTTCTGAAGAAGATGCCAAGACTTGCTTGGAAAACCTGATCAAAGCTCTCGAGAGAACAAAAGAAGAAGAAAAGATGAAAGCCGAAGAAGAAGCAAAGCTGAAGGCCGAGGAAGAAGTCAAGCTGAAAGAAGAGGAAGAAGCAAAGCTGAAAGCCGTGGAAGAAGCAAGAGTGGAAGCTGTGGGCGACAAAAAGAACGTACTAATTACTATAGCTGATGAAGTACTAGTTAATGGAACGAATGGAACGAAAGAAAACGGGGTCATTGCCAGGGATTAGCTGTATGCTTACTTCCCTGGATAGTAGATTCCCATTCTTCGTATTGCTTGGTTTCTGTCATGTATTAAAATTGATTTAGTGGAATTAAGATACCTCTACAATATAGCTAGTATCCCTCATAAGAGGGGCTTGATCCTGTAAACGTACTGAAGGGCAGTGTGAGTGATCCTTTGCAGATGGCAACTGCTAACAAGGGTTTATGAAAAGATTCTTTTGTTAGTTATTCCTAGTATTAAACTTTGAGTCTATACGTGCATAACTATGATAGGGGGATTAACACAAGTCTTATCACTAGAGAATCACTTAGTAGAAACCAGAAGAAGAGAAATATTTCCGACAGGAGAAATTAAGGTTAGTTCTAACATATATGTCACCGAGGTTTTAAAACTTTGCTGTTAGGAGTTGTTCGATATTTAAGTAGCTTTAGGGAAGTTTTGGTAACAGATAGACTGCTAATGGTTGGTTGTCTTGAACTTGCTTGGTAATATAGGAAGAAATAATTCAATTAACCAAATTTTCCCTCAAAGAAACATCATGTCATAACCGGTTAAAAGCCGTTCTCTAACAGAGAGACGAAAAATTTGGGAGAACGGTGGTACAAGGATGAAAACAGAGCGCAATTGAAATGAAATGGGACCATTTATTCAGCAAGGCTAAAGGGCAGGAACCATTTGCAGCTTGTCCTAGTATATTCTTGCAATTTTTAGGTTGGTGATGCTACCAGCATGATGCAATGAGCCTGATGTCATTAAAGTTTCCATCCAACGGCCAGGCTAATGACTTGGGTACACACTTGATACTTCTATATATTCATTCTTTGAGATTCACAATTAATTGTTCATAACGCCAAAGTGTAATACTATAGGTACTTAAAGAGTATTAATTTTTTTGTACCAAATGATGTGTTAGCTGACGTGACAGTTGATGTGATGCATTAATTATAATTTTTAATTTTACTTTTTGTACCACGTTAGCTGTCATATCAACTAACACATCATTTGGTGCAAAAAAATTTGGTACTCTTTACATACCCGTAGCATTACTCAACGCCAAATACCAATCCCAATGCCATCATCAAAGACGTCGGCTGGGGTGTGCAATTCTTTGGCATCTTCCTTTCTCACTCGCTAGCACCAATGACAAAGTATCCTACTCATATAGCTTCTATAAACAAATTTGTGTGTGGGTGTGCATGCGAGTATTCTTCAATGACAGAGGAACCTTCCCTGAAACTGACAAAAGTTCCAAGATAATCAATCTAATTCACCAAGGTAAGGCCCTTATATATATATATATATATATATATATATATATATATGTATGTGTGTGTGTGTATATATATGTATGCATATAGCTAAAGTTTGCAACACACAGCAGCAAACTCATCTAAACAAGTCTGGTTAGGTTGAGAGAGAAGAAGATGATGGCAATGGGGGAAATGTGGACACAAGTAGGGTCTGTAATGGCCAGCGTAATGTTCATTTGGGCCATCTTTAAGCAATGGTTCCCGTCTGACCTCCGTCGCGATATTGAGAGATATGGTCACAAGATTGTGGGTTTTCTGTACCCATATATCCAGATCACTTTTCGTGAATATCAAGGAGATCGCTTCGAGCGAAGCAATGCCTATGTCGCCATTGAAAGGTACCTCGGTGACCACTCCTCCACCAAAGCTAAACGGCTTAAAGCTGATGTCATCAAAGACGGTCAATCTCTAGTCCTAAGCATGGACGATTATGAAGAGATCACTGACGAGTTCAAAGGCATCAAGATCACATGGATTTCAAGCAGGAACATTCCGAAAACACAACCTCTGTTTTCCTACAGGAACGATGATGAGAAGAGGTACTACAAACTGACCTTTCATAGACGACACCGCGATATCATCACCAAGGCTTACTTAAGACATGTACTGGATGAAGGGAAGGCTATCGCAATCAGAACCAGGCAACGCAAGCTCTACACAAACAGTAAGAGTGAGCAATGGTACGGATTTAAGAGGACCATGTGGAGCCACGTCATGTTTGAGCACCCTGCAACCTTTGATACTCTGGCAATGGAGCCAAAGAAGAAGAAAGATATAATCAACGACCTTATGACCTTCAGCAATTCAAAAGAGTACTATAAAAAGATCGGCAAGGCATGGAAGCGCGGATATCTCCTCTATGGTCCTCCAGGAACTGGGAAGTCCAGTATGATCGCTGCTATGGCCAACCTTTTGGAATATGACATCTATGATCTTGAATTAACTGCTGTTAAGAATAACACGGATTTAAGGAAACTGCTTATCGACACATCAAGTAAGTCTATTATTGTGATTGAGGACATTGACTGTTCGCTTGATCTCACGGGTCAAAGGCAGGCAAAAAAGGAGAAAGATCACGATAAAGAAGATAAGGATCCTATGAAGAAAAATGCAGATGCTGAAAAGAAGAAGGGTAGCGAAGTCACTTTATCCGGGCTACTGAATTTTATTGATGGGCTGTGGTCAGCTTGTGGAACAGAGAGACTTATCATATTCACGACCAATTATGTGGAGAAACTCGATCCTGCTCTCATTCGTAGAGGAAGGATGGATAAACATATTGAATTGTCCTATTGTTGCTTTGAAGCATTCAAGGTGCTCGCAAAGAACTATTTGGATCTCGAATCGCACTATTTGTTTGCAACCATTAGTCAGTTAATGGAGGAAACCAATATCACTCCAGCAGATGTTGCAGAGAACTTGATGCCCAAGTCTATAGAAGAGGATGCTAGCACTTGCTTGGAAAACTTGATCAAGGCTCTTAACAAGACAAAAGAAGAAGCAAAGCTGAAAGCCGAGGAAGAAGCAAAGCTGAAAGTCGAGGAAGAAGCAACTCTGAAAGCTGAGGAAGAAGCAAATCTGAAAGCTGAGGAAGACAAAAAGAAGAATGAACAAAATGTTGAAGAAGTACTAGTTAACGGTACGATAGAAAACGGAGTCCTTTCTCAAGTCTGATTTAAATATTCTCTTATTCTCCATTATTTGTCTTGCTTGATTTCCTGTGATATATTGAAATCGAATTAGTAGAAATTTAGTACCTCCAGAATTTAGCTTGTATCACCCATCTGTTGTCCTTGATCCAGTAGCTGTACTTATTAAGGGGTAGTGTGATTATTGCAGGGATGCAATTGTAAGCAAGGGTTGTTTATGAAAAGAATGTATTGCTGTTCATCTTTTCTTTTCTTTTTTATTTATTTTTATTAGTTTGAACAAGTCTCCATCCATAGTTAAGGTAGAGTTATAACAAGAATTCACCAGTAAGATTTTAAAAGATTCTTATCACTACAAATTCAATTAGCAGAATATAAGGGAATAGCATTTCTCCCCACAGGAGAAAGGTTTAATCAACCATGCCATGATCAAGGTGTTCGACTACAGCTGGTTTGGGAAAGAGACTATGGTCATACACCTCCTACTGCATCTCAGCTCAAAACATTGAGCTCATGGCGTGCACTAATCATCTAATGCTGCGTTAATTTTTTATTAAAACACACACACATGCAAGATAACCTGCCATGACTCTCCTTTCTGAATATATGGAAAGACAGCAAGAGCATATTGAAACACCAAATCCCAGTCCAAGAACATAATATTCTGCAATGCATATAAGGCATCTCTGTTACGTTATAGGAACAGCTCATACTGCTATCACACTGATAAGCATAGTATTACTTCTAATCGACATGCAAAATCACCGTTGGAGGTAACACTTGGCTTAATTAAAAAAAAAAAAAATAGGCGTATTTTAGTACTCCGTTGAACTATAATTTTTTTATTTTGGCCAACTTTAAAGGCAGATTAGAAGGTTTAACTTTTTTTCTTGATTGATTGCATAATCTCACGAGGCAAAAGAAGATTCTCATACATAAACCTCCCTTGATTGCAAGTGGCCAAAAGATTATCACTTCAGAGTCTAATTTTAAATTTTATATGAATCCTAAATTTAATTGAATTCTTTAGTTTTGATTTTCGGTTACAATTTTTGGTTTTTATTTTGCTTCGTGTCTTGGTCTTAAGACTTAAGAGTTAAATTGCATTGATTTTTTAATTTTTGATATATATATTTTTTCAATTCACTGATAAATTTTTTACGATTGCGATTGTAATTTTGATTTTGGTTTTAGTTTTAGTTTTAGTTTCTGATGACGCCATAATTTGCAAAGTGGACCTGTTAGGAAATGCACCAGTGAAATGACTCATGGGAGCCCATCCTTGATGGGTCTTATCCTTAACTTGTTGCATTGTCTATTGACTAGACTTATCATTGTTGGTCCCCGTCAAAGGTCTTATACTTAGTCTTAGTTTTTTATTCTAGCTTTTGGCTCACGTGATTACCGCATTTTTTGTGGGAGCCCACTGATGAGCGGGTTTTATCCTTTGGTGGGCAATTACTACCCGTGAGTTGGTATATTGCTTACTAGCCTTATGGTGCTCATAAAAAATGTTCAGAATGCACGCACATACTAAAAACATATTTTATTGAGAGCAAAATTTGCTAAGTACACAATAAGCGTGATAGGGCGAGCACTCATGTACCCGCGGTAGCTTAACGCAAGTGTATCTGATGAGCACTTTTTGCGACCAAGCTTCTCAGCTAAATCATTCTTTGCGATCACTTCCTTTGTATCCCACGTTGTCCGCTTGTTCCTTCTTTTTCTCTTTCTTTTCTTCTCCAAATAGGCTTCAGCGGCGCCAATACGTTTTGCTCGCTCAAACATATTCGTTCTGTTAGTTGGCGGGCGAGCAGAGAACTCTGTCTTTAAGATGTTTGACGCTAATCCCTTTTCGAAGTATGTCAATACATCCTTATCATATATATCATTTATTTGTTCCAAAATATCCTTGAACTGCTTCAAGATGATTCGCCCGATTTCTACTTTAGCTAGCCTCTTGTTTTAGGTAAGGCGCCCGCTGTGCCGAATTCCTCCATAAAAACTCTCTACAGATCTGGCAGCTTTTAATTGAACCCTCTAGTAGGTTAGCAAACCAAGTGGTCGCCTTACCTGTAGTGAACCTACAAAAGCCTTGCAAATGATTGTGTCGTTAGTGATCAGCAGTGCTAATTTCATTTTAACATGATTGAGATGATAACATGTGCTAGTTTTTCTCTCATATCTGTTGAAAGTAGGGTATGTTATTGTTGGATCAGGAGGAGCATCACATATCCATCTCGCGAAAGGCTTGAAACGCGTCCCCATGGGCGTTATCTTGGCTTTATCTATTTCTATTGCCTCAAATCGCCTTCTCAAATCTTGTACCTCCTCCATCGGTGGGCCTGTTCACTACCTGAATTTTGGGAGGCTTCCTTCAAGAGATCTTTCCTTTTTTGGGCTTACTGACCTCCCCTTTTTTGGGCTATACCCGCGCGACATCGTGGCTCGACTTCGGGGAAATTTTCATCACCTCGAATGCATTGTTAATTGGTGAGCATTCCCGCTTTGTCTTTTTTGGGGTCGCGGATCAGATTTGCCTTCATAGCTTCGTTCTCGTGCTATTTTACCCGCGACTTCAGGTGCATGACCTCTTGGGTCATGAAGTCTGTATCTAACATTAATTCTGCTTTGAAAGGGCACTTTCTCTCCTAACAGCTTAGCTAGCTGCTTATCCTCTCAGATCTATCTGGTTCTGCTCCCTTCCATGGTTTTCCTTTCGGAGCCCACCACACATGAGCATTCAACTTCCAATTGCCTACTTAGGCCGCGAGACTCTCTTATAGTAATTTGTGTATTTGTTGCCGCGAATGGTGGTGGTACTTGGGAGCCTGTCAAGAGTGCAGGCGGGTTAGGCAACTCAACTTGCCCCATTGACCACAAAAGCTGGTTATTGAGCATTATCTATTGGGATTTTCTCACAAAACCCAATTGTGCAATTTCCGAGCTTGTTTTTGCTTGTATTTTCGAGCTAGATTTGGTAGATAAGCCATGGGGAATTCAAGCCTGGAGGGAGGAACTTGGACTTTCGACCGGGAGGTACCTCGTGATAGAGACCAGTAATTAGGGATATATGGTCTCGTGTACTCTCAGTGATTGAGGGCTCGACCAGAGCACTGTGTCGTACGGGTGAGCAGAAGCTAATTGGCTTTTCATGAATAAAAGAAAACAAATTTGACTAGACCCCAGAAGGAGCTGGCCCAAGCCTTCCTTTCGATCTAGTCAACTTCCTCAGGATTAGTCTTGGTCTTAGTGGATGGCATTCTGAACTGCGGCTATTTTGAGACTCTTCTTAGCCTTTGGTAAGTCTTATGCAATTATACAAATACATTAAAATGAGGCTGTAAGACTACGACTTGGGGAATTGTCTTAGCACTCTAGCTTCTTGAATTCCTAAATGGCGAAGGGTAAAAAGTGGTTGTGACGACTCTTCTGCCATACATACATATGAATTCAAGCACATGCAGTGATAGCCGCTGCCTAGTGAACCCAGAGCAACTGTCTGTATTTTTTTGAGTTCAGCTTGGACCGAGGGGTCGGCCACTGGCACACGCGTACCAGTGGTCACTGTCACGCCCAATTCAAGCTATTACACAGCCTAAATTTGGGCATGAACTGGCTATACATAATCAAAATAACCACCTGTTTAACAATATACAACTACGGAAATAAAAACATGGCGACAAGCCATTCAACCTTATAAACTGAAAATATACAACTGAGTTTACACAACTGATCCAATTGATATACAAACCAAAGGAGAAGACATCTAGCCTTTATATACAATACAACAGAAACCAGTTTGACCCCTAGACAGTATAACAAGTCACTGTCTAACCATATACACAAAATAAAAACTACCCCAAAATAAAACTACCACCTGCTAATCTCACAGCGAGCTGTACAGTATCACACACGTGAACCCTTCGTCTCGCTTCGATCTAAGAAAAACAATAGTGAAAGGGTGAGTCACCTATGACCCAGTAAGATTCCACTATACTTATGTATGTTATGCATGTATGCAGCAATAATATGATGCTAATACATAGCAACACATAATCATCATAACTAATAATAATCAAGTCTCATTACCAGTGTAAGAAGGCTCACGATCGACAACTGCCCCATAAAAGTTGGAGGTAATGACCGACTTACGAAACAATGAGCTAAATAACATCTCATATCAAGTATTAACATCACGAAGTCACGTATATCAGGATATAGAAGTCAAGGTACACCTCCGACTAACCAGTTTCCCTTATAACACCATTCGATTTTTGAAGTTCATATCAGATCACTTTAGGTCATATAGTTCGTATTTCATATATTCCACGGAATAAGTCAACATGCCCCAAGTCCCTACAACCTTGGCAACCATGCGACAACACCACTCTTATTCAATAATCTACGTGGTGTAAAAACCCTATTTTGGCCGAAATAGGGAGGCAGGCCGGATTAAGGTCGCCACAACTCGACTATCATTGCACTCCACCCCATGACAGTCGGTAGTCAACCAAAATCCCCCTGAAAGTTATTATTTACATGTGCACATTCATTGACCCATTCCGTATTCACATATCAATCTGAGCTCGTTTACGATTTCAAGTATTTCGATAATTCTTCGAGGATCATTCGAGTTCTATTTTCACGTATTAACATAATGAACAAGTTACCCAAAATCTTTCTCTTTTTCAAGGCTCGATTTAACATTATAAAATCTATATAATATCAAGTATATCTAGGTTCAAAGTATCATGGCTCATCTCTTTCATTTTGGTTCAATTTATGCCACGGAATAATGCAAGAAAGCAACATACCGAAACATGCAAACATGAGTTTACAACTCATCTATTCATAATCATGAGCCAAGATAATCAAGTTAACAATGCATGCACGTAATCATAAGATTAGTATGCTAATGAAATGCTCGGGTATTGCAGTCGCACGTCGCGTGTCCAACAGATCAAGTAGATCAATATTTTTCGCTTATGGCTAATCATCTTATTTTTTATCAATGCGAGCCCCCTTACCTTTGGTGGACTTCTTGGATGCCTCCTTGCCTTTGGCGGGCTTCTTGGTTGCGGGCTCTTTGTGATTTCTCAAGGAATGCAATGGTTCTTCTGTCTATTGGTCACCTTGTGGTTCAACAGTAGTAGCAGGGGGAGACAACCTATTCGTCGGTCCCATTTGTTCACCGGTAGGTGGAGCGGGATCGTTGCCAATGCCGTAGTTACTGTGTCAATTGCCATTAATAACCAGCTATTTTGGGATTTGAATTATTTGTTTAGGATATCTAGCTTTCTAACTCTTTCCGCAACGGAACCACTGATGACGCCAAAATTTGCACCGTTGACATGTTGGGAAATGCACCGGTGAAATGACTGACAACTAGCCTGAAAATAAAAACAAATGTTACTAGTCTGGGGGTACCTGCAAAGCCCCTCTAATGTGAGAATTATCGCTATATTTCAGAGAGAGAATAATGCTAAACGGAGTGTGTAATTTAGGGTATAGGAGTACGTACCTTGTACAGTCTCTGATGCTACTATTTATAAGAGAGTAGCCTGTAGCCCTAGATAATTTTGAGTTGTGATAGATGCGATCAGATCCCATATTTTACGGGTCATGCTAACGTATCCGTCAAGGACTTAAATGTAAAGAACCCAATATAATAGAATTCTACCGAGTCAGAGATAGTTCTGTGATACACAAAATATCGGAGATAGTTCCATGATGTATAACATAACGAGAAGTTGACAAAGTGATTGGACCAAACTTGGCGGGAAGGGTGGCCAAGGCGGGTCACCTTGGCTTGTGGGTAAGACCACCTCTGCTCGCGACTTGCCTTTGCGCGGCTTGCCTCGCTAGGCGGGTTGCAGCCCGCGGCCCTTACGGGTAAAGCTGGTACACTGAGCCGTTAGTCTCTGTCCATAGTATGTCTTTTTTACCCTCATGTACAATTTTGGGTAGTTCAATTTCATTCAAGATTTTTGGTCTTGGCTTTGGTGTTGATATATGGTAAATTGATATATTGTTTTAGGTTTGGTTTTCTAGTCAATTTTTGGATGAACTCATGGTTTTGATTTCTCTCCCGGCCTTGGTCTTCATTATCTAGTTTTGTTTTCTATCTTTTAAATTCTCTTTTTGAGATGATTTTGGTATTGGTTTTGTATTTTATTTTATTTAGGCTTTTAAATATCACTTTAGTTTTAACATTTTATTATTGGTTCCTATTTTTGGTTAAGGTTTCACTTTTTGTTTATGGTTCTTGGTTAATTTTTTGTTATAATTGTGTTCTTTATTTTGGTTTTGGTTTTGATTATTAATATTTTTTTAATTTCCGTTTTTGCTTTTGTTTAGATGAAAATATTTATTTGATTTTGACTTTTCTTTTGTTTTTCTTCTCTCTCTCTCTCTCTCTCTCTCTCTCTCTCTCTCTCTCTTAGCACCCCTTTGCTTTGCCTCTCTCTTTCTAATGAGGAGCAAGTCCGAGCCAGGCCCAAGAGTTATTCTGGAGATCTATTAGAAGTCCAAACATTATATTTATATTTAGGTCCAATTTAATTATATATGTAGGTACTTTTAATATATTAGGGAAGTCAAATTAATACTTAGGTAGTATTTATGGAATTCTTCTACAGTATTTTACTAGTATCTATCTAGAGTGTTTAGGTAATTTAGGTTAAGATATTTTTTTGGGGCATCAAGTTTTAGTAGCTTGTATAAAGGTCCTCAATGTACTAGACTAGGAAGCTTTAGAATTATTATAATTTGATAAATTTTTTGTGTATACTTGAGTGATTGAATCTCCATTAAAAAAAAAAAAGAATCTCCATTAAAACAAGCATTGAGGCTTGGACGAGTTACTTTAATCCTCATTTACTGATCTATGCTATTTTTTTTAGCAAAAGTAGGCCCTAATCAAAGGCGCCCGTAAGGAACCTATGGTTTATTCTATTCTCTGCGGATTGGCTTTGGGTTTCTCCATCTTTCATGCATCACTAATTCCTTTTTTAGATCAAATCCATTGAAATAAAATATAAAAAATGGAGTTACCTCAAGTTTTTCTAATTTAGTTTTATCTCTTTCCCTCTCTCTGAAATCTAGATAAGTAAGCCTCTTTATCTCCCCAAAACCCGAGTCGTCGCCCAGAAGTTCTAACCTTCGATCAATACTATAATCGTCATCGCCATTAACAGAATCACCAACTACAAATCCCTAGATCCTTGTGGCAATTACTTTCTCAATGTATGATCGACATATTCTGCAATTTACTTTTGAATTTAATTAGATTTTGACGTTGTACTAATATAGTTATTCATTTCCTAGCTAAAATAGCGATGACAAGTATAGAGCGAAGGACGATGATAATTTTTGGGATTGTTTATTGTCCTAAACAATTCGCCTTTTTTTTCTACTAGTGCAGAATGCATGAGTGATGACTAAATGTAAAAGATTTGCAAAGGTCGATGTTCAAAGAATTTGCACAAAGTGTAAATGTGATCAAAATATGATCACAATCAAGACAATAACTTGCACCGGAAATATAAAGGAGATTTAAACACAAGGAATAAAACAATTATCTACAAGTAAAAATTACTTGTAGATACAATATGACAAAACTTTCACTATAAAACCTTTTAAAGATCAATACAAAGTATATGAATTTAACTCTAGTGAAATCCAAATAAAAACTCTATATCTAGTAAATCTATAACTTATAACACGACTCATCCAGAACATAAGAATATAACAAGATTATGTAAACCAAAAGAACAATGGATGAAAAAGAATAGACCGAAATCACTGTCGCAGAGATGTGGTCACCAATGTGGGCAACATCTCGTATCACACTTCTCTCCTGAATGGTTCAGCCTTTAGGAGTAATTTAGAGTCTTGAATTTACCAGATCCAACAAAATGTACCAGTCTACGTACACGAGCGCATGTGTATGAGTTCCCATTTTGCTTAAAGTAAAGCAGTGTTTGTGGAAGGTTTTTTATTAAAATTTTCCTAGACTAGTGAGCCAATGCCTGAATAATTAAATTTGGAAATATGATCAAAATATAAATGCCAAAGCCCTAAAATCATGAATTGACTGCAAAAGAAAATACAGAAAATGAGCTCGTTTCGAACCTCGTTGATGGAAAAGCGACGACGTTTCTTACTTGAGCACATGAAATACACTTGGGCCTCGAAATGGACTCTCAAATAAATATCAAGCAAAGAGTCGCCACCTCCGTTTATCGGGGAAACGGAGGAAAAACCTAGATTCTAAGTTCGGGAGCTAGGTTACGAGTCGGAATTATTTCCATCGCTAATAATAGAATATTCAAAGAATATTCTTTAATCTTCGTCGCTAAAAGCTTGAGAAATACGCCCAAATCCCTAATTTTTGTCTTTTTGACTTTTTTGATCCTTTTTACACATAGGCCCCTTCGTCTTTGTATATTTCCTTGGTACGTTAGCCCTGAAATGTTCGAAATGGCTGGTGTTAGTCCATTTTGTGTACAAATCATATTAACAAACAAGGATAATCAAAGGTACGAGTTCGGAGTGTCTACAGTGCCCAATAAACCTATACACTGAATTTGAAAAATACAAATACTAGAAATGAAACATTGTTTGAAATTACTTTTGCATTTGGAAATGGAAATTACAATACAATAAAGGTCTGTTTGGAAACCTCAATGTTATAGCTTGGAATTAGAACTGGAATTGGAAGAGCAATTTGAATTCCCTGGAGCTAAAATTGTTCATCCAATTCAAATTTTAAAGCTTGAAATTGAGTACTCAAACATAGCCTAAGATAAACATTTACATAACTGCTACTAATTTACTGTCATCGAAGCTTATTGAGGAACCTAAGAAGTAAGAACAAATGCTTTCCTAGTGATCATGTTTAGCTAATTAAAAAGGATATTCGTGCCATATGTTTAATTGATGAGGTGGGTGTGATTCTCTATTGTTTCCCAAATAAAAACACCAATCATCCTCTTTGACGATGATTGCTCTATTCCCTTCGTCTTTTTTAATATTATGATCATAAAACTCTTTTTCTTTGCCATAATTTGAAGACTGTGGAGTTGGTGTTAGGAAGGTTTCAAAAGGATAATACCAAGGTGTTAGGCCCAATTGGTAAGAAACATGCTAGAGGTATTTTAAATTTTTTTTGGAAAAACAACTCAATCTTATTAGACTACCTAATGATGGAGTAGCAAGGACAGCGAAATAGAATGAGAGAGTCGGTTTTAAGGGTCAATCTATAGTTTTCTCAAAATGACAGTTTTTACAAAAGACATGATTTAAAACAAAGTCATGCAGAGGAAGTTCACTATATTCGGCTAAGAGAGCTCCGAACTTTATCACTATCTCGAATGGAGAACTTTAGAAGACTCTCAGGTCTGAAACTAAGCAAGTACCGCATTCCTCCCTCCCACTAGACTTGCTAACCTTCTTCAATGCTCCAAGAGAAAGCTATATACAGTGAGAAATTTTTGGAGTTGTTGGAGAAGGTGAAGTCTTTAACTTAAATCTTCAGATCTGGTGTATTTAATACAAATAACTGTTGAGACTTGGCTATCAAGCAAAGACGTCGCTCGCTACCTGAAATGCATTAAATGCATGGAAATGTTAGCTGAAAATGAATTTTTTTTGCTTTGACCTTGGAAATTTACATAGCCGAAAGAGGAAATGACCGCTGGCGTCTTGGAGACCTCAATATTGAGTGTAATATAGCTGTGGAGATAAGACTAGAAGATATATTCTTGAGATTGGAGTGTGTGGCGAGTCGATCTCTTTGGAGTCTTTGCCGGCCGTATGGTCTCTCCCGACTTGGCCTCCCGCCTCTACTTTCTCTCAGCTGAATTCACTTTCTTCCTATGCTTTTTTGATCTATAACTATTCCAATAAATAAAAATAATGATAATACAAGAAAAGATCAACATTAATTATGTCCAAATTAAATTATAGAGATAACAAAATTAGTATGGTCAATTAACTAATAAAAAAAATTAAAAGCTAGACAATTTGAAAACGCATTTTTGATACTCGTAGGAAGGAAAAGGCAAGGAATAAGACAAACATGAGGAAGAGTTCATCATCTCCCCAACTTGATCACCAAGAACAAGCTTAAAATTTTGAATTTATGAGTTCTAAGGCTGGGGACAAGCATTGTTGGAGCTAGCAATCATAATTAATAAATCTCCCATTAATCTATGACAAGTTTTCTCTTTGTTTTTGGTTCTAACCTTTTTCGACCATTCATTCAATTCGGCTAATAAAATCAAAAAGTAATTTGTTATTCAAAAAACAGGCAATTAATTTGTACAGGTTAGGTTAGGTGTGAATAATAATATTACTATTGTTTTAAAATTTGATGATTGAAATTGGTAATTTTTTTAACATAAACTTAAAACATATTTGACTATTTGTGTCAGTATGACGCCTACAAGGATGACGCCTAACGGCTGACGCCAGTGAGGGTTTCTTATGGAGAAAGGAGAATCCATCCACTTGCAGCAATTGGGAAGCTTCTTGAGGATTGATTCACCCTTTCACATTTAACAAATGCCAAAGGTCATTGGGATTGTCCTCTATTGAATTTTAGGCTTTAATTTTTTTGTTTTGTAATGATTGAAGAAAAATTAAGATAGAGACCCTTGGAGAATTTTAGGCTTTAATTTTTTCTTATGGAGAATCCATCCACTTGCAGCAATTGGGAAGCCTCTTGAGGATTCACCCTTTCACATTTAACAAATGCCAAAGGGTCGTGGGATTGCCTTCTAGGCCAAGACAAATAAAAGCCCCCTCTCCTTACAAAATTTATGGTGTGTTTGATGTAATTGTTTTGTGGTTGAATTTTAGATTTTAAATTTTTGTTTTCTAATGATTGAAGAAAAAGTAAGATAGACACCGAGGAAAGCTAGGGAAATCAAATAGAGAGAAAATCAAATACTAAAAACCAAAGTCCCTAAATGTGTGTTTGGCATGAAGATTTAAAGGTTGAATTTTGAGTTTTAAATTTTCACTTTGTAATTATTCAAGAAAAAGTATGAGAGATGGAGAAAAGTTGGTGGGGTAGAGAGAGAGAGAGAGAGAGAGAATTAAAAACAAAAAATCAAAGTCTCTAAATCTTAAGAGGAAAATAGACCTTAAATCTTGTAAGGAAAATTGACCCGAAACTACAATACCAAATTTAGAGACTTTAGTTTTTAATTTTAGACTTTTTCTCTCTTCGACCCCTACCAGTTTCTTTCTATTTTTTTCTTTAATTTTTTTTTTCAATCATTACAAAACAAAAATTCAAAACACTAAAATCAACTGCAAATTCAACATGCCAAACACACTCAAAGACTCTTTTGAGAATGATGATTCATTTTTTTTTTGGTTTGTATCTTTTTTTTATTTTTTCTTTTTGAGGCTTTTTAATGATTGAAAAAGATAAGAAAAAAACGAATAGTAAAACTAATGCAATAAAAAAACAAAAACCACAAAAAAATTACAAATCGCATAACCAACAGTGTATACGAACAAATAAATCCAACTCCAATAGAGTAGTAGCAAACTAGCAATTGGTTTCCTCCTTTTTGTTTAGAAGTCCGTGTCGACGTCGTCTTCTCTCACATTTTATACTTTATTAATTGACAAAAATTTTAGAAAAGATTCTCAGAGATATTTTTTGTAAGACGGATATTACTGACCTGATCCATCGTATATTGATGGATTGAGCTGTCTTACAAATTAGGATCCGTAAGACGATTTCATAAGAGAGTTGCTCTTATTAATTAGTCCATTAGAAGGGGGAAAGTAGCATATGCTTTGAGTACACGAGGTCGGACTTTCCTATTTCTTACTTTAAACGAAAAAAAAAAAAAAGTATTTGCATCTTCATCTTATAGTTAAATGTTTTAGGTAACTAAAATTAATATACTTCATCCGTACAAATATATATATATATATATATATATATTTGTATTTGACAATTCAAATTTTTTAAAGTTATAGTTTTACTTGTTTATACATTCTTTAAACTGCACTATAAATATTTTCTCTTTTAGAAATGAGCTTATTTCGTAGACAAACTAGAAAGAAAAGTGAAACTATCTTTTTGGGACGGAGGATGTTTGGCCTACATCAAACGAGTCACTTTTGAAGTTTTCTTTTCTTTTCCCCCATAATTATTTTTGACTAATATTAGGAATTAGTGCAATTTTTACATTTCAATTTCGCAACTAAATTTATGTATCTGACATATAATTCGTGTGACAGCACATCACTTAATATAAAATTATAAGACAAACTAATTACATACATAGCACATAGATTTAAATTTTAAAAATCAAAGATAAATTATTGCAATCCCGTTAGTTTAAGTTCAAACAGATCCAAACCTTTATCTGCCTTATATTATTGAGATCCATGACATTTCCCAACTATTTTTAAATACCTTCGTCAACTTCTTGGAATATACAAGTAAGGCCCTTTACACCACGTATATGGTTAGTTGCCTTTGTGGTTGGCAAAAAAATTTTTCTTTTGATTTTTACTTTCTCTTTCATTGTTGCCATTATTTTTCTATCTATTTCTCTTATTTTATGATTTATTATTACACTAGTTAGTACCCGTGACATGCACTATTTTAATTAAAAAAATTTGAAAAAATTGTTTGTAATAAGAAGATTTTCTAAACTCGTCATAAGTAATTAAAAATACTTTGAACAAAACTAAAATAGAATAAATATTGAATACAAATCAAAATTACTTATAATAATATTTGCAATGTAAAAAATTTAATAACATCTCATTAATATGTAGTTTTTTTTTTTTTTAAGAAAAATGTGTAATTAAAAGATGTGCATTGAAATTTGTTGTAGAAATGAGAACTTAAAAGATGTGCGTTGGAACTAAGACACCAAATGAGACAGTTTAGGAAATGGGACAACTTACAATTAAGGAGGAAATTCTCTTACTAAAAGGGGTAGTAAACGGGACAACTTAAGAATGATAGGAGATTAGGCGGGGAAAAAATGAAAATGGAGTTACCACGTGTCAACAGTGACTTTTACTTTGATTCAAATAGTTAAAAGAGGGTGGTAATAGTTAGAAGATCATGATAACATTACGAAGTAAGAACGAACATGCATCTATCCAAATTCATGAGGCCAACATTTTCACAGGAGTATCTGCCTCCCATTTTCCTGAGTCACATTACTGTACCGACAAATAAGTCCTTTACAGCAGATTCTGTAAAATGGTCAAACATAGGAACCTTAGTCGAAACTCACAACAGCCGAATTCAAAATTCAAAATAATCCCTAGCTCCCTCTCTTGCTCACCAGGAAAAGGTAGATATAACTGATATACATCTACTGATATACAGCAACGTCAATAGCAGCAAAGTATCATCATTTTATTAGCAAAAGTCTGGTTTCGGTTGTGAGAAAACAAGATGATAACCATGGGGGACATGTGGACTCAAGTAGGATCTGTGACCGCCAGTCTAATGTTCGTCTGGGCCATTTTCCAGCAGTTTTTCCCCTATGACCTCCGCCGCCATATCGAGCAATATGGTCACAAGATGATCGGTTACGTCTACCCTTACATCCAGATCACTTTCAACGAGTATCAAGGCGATGGCTTCCAGCGTAGCAAAGCCTACGTTGCCATCGAAAGATACCTCGCTGCAAACTCTTCCACCAGAGCTAAGCGCCTCAAAGCTGATGTCATCAAGGACAGTCAATCTCTGGTTCTAAGCATGGATGATCATGAAGAGATTCATGATGAGTTCCAAGGTGTCAAGATCTGGTGGGCTTCTAGCAAGAACACCCCCAAAACACAGCCTCTGTTTTCCTATGGCAACAGCGACGAGAAGCGTTACTATAAACTCACCTTCCATAGGCGTCACCGTGATGTCATCACCAAGGTTTACTTGACTCATGTGTTGGATGAGGGGAAGGCTATCGCGATACGAAGCAGGCAACGCAAGCTCTATACGAACAACAAGAGCGAGAGTGGGTATGGGTACAAGAGGACAAGGTGGAGCCACATTGTGTTTGAGCACCCAGCAACCTTTGACACTTTGGCTTTGGAGCCGAAGAAGAAGAAAGATATAATCAATGACCTTATGACCTTCACCAAATCGAAAGACTACTACAAAAAGATCGGCAAAGCCTGGAAGCGTGGGTATCTCCTCCATGGTCCCCCTGGAACCGGCAAGTCCACTCTGATCGCTGCCATGGCTAACCTTCTGGAATATGACATCTATGATCTTGAATTAACTGCTGTTAAGGACAACACAGATTTGAGGAAACTACTCATCGACACATCAAGCAAGTCTATCATTGTGATCGAGGACATTGATTGTTCTCTTGATCTCACAGGTCAAAGGCAGGAAAAAAAGGAGAAAGTTGATGATAAAGAAGAGAAGGATCCTATTAAGAAAAAGGTAGAAGCTGAAAAGGAGAAGAAGGGTAGCGAAGTCACTTTATCTGGACTGCTGAATTTTATTGATGGGTTATGGTCGGCTTGTGGAACAGAGAGAATTATCGTATTTACGACCAATTATGTGGAGAAACTCGACCCTGCTCTCATTCGGAGAGGACGGATGGATAAACATATTGAACTGTCCTATTGTCGGTTTGAAGCATTCAAGGTGCTTGTAAACAACTATTTGGATCTTGAATCGCACCATCTGTTTGCAACCATCAGCCAGTTATTGGAGGAAACCAATATGACTCCAGCTGATGTTGCAGAGAATTTGATGCCTAAGTCTGCTGAAGAAGATGCCAAGACTTGCTTGGAAAACCTGATCAAAGCTCTCGAGAGAACAAAAGAAGAAGAAAAGATGAAAGCCGAAGAAGAAGCAAAGCTTAAGGCCGAGGAAGAAGTCAAGCTGAAAGAAGAGGAAGAAGCAAAAAAGCTGAAAGCCGAGGAAGAAGCAAAGCTGAAAGTCGAGGAAGAAGCAAATCTGAAAGCTGAGGAAGACAAAAAGAAGAATGAACAAAATGTTGAAGAAGTACTAGTTAATGGTACGATAGAAAACGGAGTCCTTTCTCAAGTCTGATTTAAATATTCTCTGGATTTTTATTCTCCATTATTTGTCTTGCTTGATTTCCTGTGATATATTGAAATCGATTTAGTAGAAATTTAAGTACCTCCAGAATTTAGCTGGTATTACCCATGTGTTGTCCTTGATCCAGTAGCTGTACTGATTAAGGGCTAGTGTGATTATTTCAGGGATGCAATTGTAAGCAAGGGTTGTTTAATTATGAAAAGAATGTATTGCTATTCATGTTCATCTTTTCTTTTCTTTTTTATTTATTTTTATTAGTTTGGACAAGTCTCCATCCATAATTAAGGTATAGATAGTTTTAACAAGAATTCACCAGTAAGAGTTTAAAAGATTCTTATCACTACAAATTCAATTAGCAGAATATAAGGGAATAGCATTTCTCCCCACAGGAGAAAGGTTTGATCAACCATGCCATGATCAAGGTATTCGACTACAGCTGGTTTGGGAAAGAGACTATGGTCATACACCTCCTACTGCATCTCAGCTCAAACATTGCGCTCATGGGGTGCACTAATCACCTAAAGCTGCGTTAATTTTTTATTAAAACACACACACACACACACACAAAAACACACATGCATGTGCCAACTTAGGCATTAGCAAGATAACCTGCCACGACTCTCCTTTTGCCAAGGAAGGTACTGAATATAGGGAAAGACAGCAAGAGCATGTTGAAACACCGAATCCCAGTCCAAGAACATAATATTCTGCAATGCACATAAGGCATCTCTGTTATAGGAACAGCTCATAGTGCTATCACACTGATAAGCATAGTATTTCTTCTAATCGACATGCATAGTTGAAAAGGGAAAGAAAAATTATAAGATCTTTTGAATGTGGGCTAATAGATGAGAACAAATTCCTAACCTGACAAGGTTACAAGTGTTGAAGGAACAATAAATGTTCTTTGCAAGCTTGAACCAATACACCGAGCCTCACATTAGACGAAGCGTCGAAGAAATTCTTTAATATCATCAATATATGGTGATCTTGTAGGTATAATATGTCCATAGTCATGCTCAATAACCACAGAGCAACCCTCTTCGAATAAAGAGGCAAGGTCTCTGCTGGTGTTGCTTGCTATCTGCCTGTCTTTACCCCTATCATTTCCAAAGATATGAAGTGAAGGACAGTTGATTGATTCTCGTTCATTCTCCAGTAAATTAGTGGTAAATCCAGAGCACAAAATCACAAATCTGAAATCTATCTCTCCTTTCAACTTCCTTTTTTGTGCAGAAAGCAAAGCAGTCATTGCTGCTCCTTGTGAGAATCCCAATATCCCGTCAAAAGGCCCTACTTCAGAAAATACTGTTTTCAAATATGCAAGTGATTCATCAAACCCCTCGGTTTGCTGCTGATATTGCAGAGAATCGAATGGACCATCTGCTATCTTCCAATCAGTACCATTTTCCTTGGAGAAGTTAGGAGCAACTAGCCATGTGAACTTCTTATTGCAACTCTTCGGAGGAACTCTAGGTTCTGTAGCAGATAATGCATCACTAAGATTTGGATCAGCTGGCTCAGGTTGGTAAATGAAATCCAGCTCATGGGGTGCATCAACAAACACAAGCTCAGCCACATTTTTTAGTTTCTTAGCCAATGATGCACTTCTTCCTTTAAAACTAGAGGCATTCTGTCGAAATCCATGCAAGCATAAAATCCTCAACTTTCTCGAAGTCCTGCTGCCTGCAGCATACTATATATTAAGATGTTCACAGAGCATAAAACCAATGAAAAAGTATGTATATAACACTCACAATACAAGTTACTGGGCAGAGTTAAATGGGGGTGTGGACAATGAGCTCAGAAAAGACAGATTATGTCACATAATAAACAAATGCAGGACAACTAAACTTCTGTAACTGAACTGGTATATGATCTCAATCAAAGAAAATATGGCCGAAATAATGCAGTTACAGACCTTACCATTCCTCCACAACTCTGATGAGTATTCACTAAGGCTGGTGGTAGAAACAGTTTCAAGTTCAATGGAGGTTGATGTTTCTTGCAATTTCCCACTGTCAGTAGCTGGAACTGATGCTACTAGCTTACCATACTTCTGGCATAGCTCACAAACATACAGACAAGCTTTCTCCTGCCAGAACACAGTATAATCGAGCAATTTAGGAAACTATACTGAATAAACCTAAATTCAATAGAAACAAAGCTTCGAATCTTCTACTTAAAGTTGGCTACAGCTGATAATAGAATAACATGCACATCACACCTATTATTGTCATAAGAGTCAACAAGAATGAGAGATTTTAAGCATACAGCATACTTGGGCATTGGTGATAAAAGCTTTTAAGAAAATATACATCACACCAGTTTTGCAGGATCCATCTCTATTAGTCAGAGTGGCTACAAATGCTTCCCTGGTCATTTTCCAAATCAAGCGCAAGTGTCTGACCATAGAAAAAGCTTCCTTTCTATCTTAGATACATCAGAAGCCCTCAAGAAAAACCAAGTAAAAACTACTGCAATTAGCAGTTGAGGCTCTAATGGTGGGAAATCCACTAATTTAGGATGCGTAAAAACTCAGAAGAATGACAAATTTGTGACCAAAATCTGCTATCATCAGCCTAGAACATATAAGCATAAAGCAAGGAGGTGCCTGGTCAATAAATAGATGAAGGAAAAATGGAGTAGTTGAAAGTCTGTAAGTTTGTGTAACTAACTTCCAATAGAAGGAATATCTTGTAAAAGTCGAGAGTGCTGAAAACCAAAAAAATTAAAATTGCATCTAGCTTCTAAGAGAAAGCTTAAAATAGATTCACTTCTAATTCTGGCAATGTGACTGCATTAAAGATGTAAGTTTTCAGGAACCACTCAAAGATGCATGAGTCTCTCAGTTGTAATTTACTTAAAAATCCTGTTTACTTGTATTAACGAAGTACATCATTACTTTCCCAATGTTTATGCAAGGTTGAATTCTTGTCCGCCATAGACTGAACAGCTTTTAACTAATGCAATCCTCCTTTTCCTATCTAAACAATAAGAAAAAGTGAAATACATTATTACTACATACCTGACAACTATCACATACTAACACAAGCATTCTACAGTAAGTGCATCTGCTCCGTGAAGAGTAATCATCAAACGAGGAGCTACAGAGAAGGCATATACCCAAGACATTTGCATCTGAGCTGCCAACTGAAACCCTACCAAGACAAGACAAAAGGTCAAAATGGTTATGTTACCAACTCATCTAAAAGCATAAAATGTTAGAGAAACGGCCCAACAATGTATAACGCTTAAACACTCCCCACATGAGGAGATAAACCGAGATGCATCACTGGGTGCATCACAAACCAAACAGTATGCACTAATAACATTGGGGGAAACCAATGCAACAAGGGATACTCAAACACAAGGCCTTGCGTTACCTGAGTTCAGATACCATGTTAGTTACCAAAACATCTAAAAGCTTAAAGTAGTAAGAGAGAGGGCCCAAAAAAGTATATCAAGCAAGGAAGAATCACCACCATTCTTGAGAAAAATGAAGAAACAAGTCATCCAAGCCATCCTCACCAAGTTTCTTCATAACTTCAACATTTTAATAACCATTACAAAACTTTAGAAAGGAAAAAAGAAAGAAAGAAATGGCCTGTAGTCAAATCTGAACTCGACAAAGCCTAATAGAAATCATACAAATGACATTCAGCAAGTCGACATGAAAACAAGAATTTTGACAATCACCCCCATGTCCCTTCAACAGCCCGTTCCATTTTTATAGAGAAACAAGATTATTAAAGAGAAGAAAAACTCAAGGCAATGACCTTGAGTCTTTGGTTCCAATCCCCATACCAAGGGGCCAAAAATTACCTATCAAGAAAAGATAAAAAGAAAAAGAAAGGGCAGGGGGGGGGGAGGGCTTTGTGGGCGCAGGGGGAACGAGCGGCTTCAAAAATCAAATACATTAGCTTCCAAACAGATGTTTTAAAGAGATAGTATGTAGCCCCAATACACCAAATCTGCCAATACAAAGCTTTTTTAGCTATATCATATCCTTTGTTTCACTGTTACCGGGCAGGTTCGGACTACAAGTAAGGCTGTGTATATAGACCTTTGCAAACCCCCAAGTGTGGGGAGCCTCATGCACTACCCATCCTATAATCTGCTCCTTACATTGACTTCTTCCCCAACTAATAGACATTGCTTATGGACTCAAAAGTAATGTACGCTGCAATCTGATTCCTTGCAAAATGAAGGCTTTCTGGATTGAGGGAAGGGGCATATTACGCGTCCAGATCACTCATCCATTTTAAATTAGCATGCTTCACAAACTCATTTCAACATTTATCATTTATTTTGCAAACGATAATTTCTTCTAAAGCATAAAGTACCTCAACCTATTAGTCTAACCCATTTATTTATTAGATGTAGGTAACATTTTTTTCTTAATAGCGGTAAGAAACATAATCCAACCTCAACTTTCTCAGCGTTTTCAGAGTCCATTCGGGACTTTCTTGTCCTAAAAAAATTGGGCATCCACATAAGCCAATCTAACCCCCTTTCAGAGTAAAAGGAGACACGCTTGCATTCAGTTTCACAAAGGAAAGTCAAGGTTTCAAGTAATTTCGGGCAAGCGTTCTTATAGGTGGCCCACTAAAGAGATTGATCATAAATATAGAAACCGATTCACAGCAGTACCAGACAGCTGACTAAAACCGTATTCGCATACGTGGTTGGTTTCGTGGTTCAGGATTTTTTATTGGTTTTCACTTTCTCACTCATTGGCCCCCACCATTTTTCCTACATCTCTCTCTCTTACTTTTGGATTCAATCATTACAAAACTGAGGAAAAGACCACGAAACCAAAACTAACCATCTATCCATACAGGGCTTAATACTCCCTGACTTGAACTAAGCTCTTCATAAAAACTTGGTTGGAGTTCTCAAAGACTTGCTACCCCAAAAGGCCAAAACAACAGCATTTTCGTTTATATGGAATGAAGAGTAAGCAGATACAAGTTCCTACAGAATAATAGAAATAATAGCACAATGAAGTTGATTGGGCAGATTTATTGTTGGCCTAAGAGAATAGGATTCAGGCAGACAGAATAAATAGAAAGAAATGCATCTGAATCTCCAAAATGTGATTTAGAAAATTTTCTGTATCCACCCACTGAAATACAAGGATCGTACAATACGGCAATACCTGTGATCGAAAACAAAATTCTTTCCTTTGAAGAAGCCACCGTTTGGAAATTGTTCCAAATAGCGTTGAATCCCACCATACAGCTGCATACCAAAAGTAACAACAAACATCACCCTCAATTAAAAAGAATTTGTAACAGCCAACATACATATATTAAATTACAGTTGGGGTAATGTAGAGAATGTAATCCGATCAATAAAACCTGTCTATGTTATTTAAATCAGGATTCAGGACAGACATGAAGCACAAGAAAAGAATCAGGGAGAGGACAAAACCTTATATTGATCATTACATGTAAGATCATAAATGCAAAGTTATGTGAACAAACAAAATTGAAAAGACGGACTTGAAACTTGAAAGATAGTGTCTCCAACAAGAAAATTAGAAAAACGAAACAACAATTTTGGATGCTGTCCAAACACTTACCGAAAATGGAGTATTGTGTCTGCAAATCTTTAATTTGTGAAAAAACTTTGAAGTAGCTGGCTATATTTATGCTAATTAATAGGACAATATTGTGGGATAAACAGCAACAAGAAAAAACAATTAAAAGAAATTTAAAAATCACGTTGTAGTTACTGATTTATCTATGGTCTTCACGCATCTTAAGAAAGCAAACCAAAAATCATGTCACAAGAAGTCCAGATATAGGGTAACAAATACTAGGACTCATAGGAGCTCACCTGAAATACACTCTCAAATCCAGCACCTTTGGATCTAAGGTAAGCGGATGCCATCTCGCACCTAATACCTCCGGTACAATACCTGCTTATTGAAACCAACAAGTGCTGAATCAGAGACAAAATGCAGTTAACAGCAAAATTAGCAGTATTTACAATGGTTTCTCAATGACCAAAAAAAGTAGAATTACTCAAGATGCCAAGTATAGAGCATTAAATAACTATAGTTCTTGAAGAAAGCAACAAAAAGGGCATGAAAGACAGTTCCCTGGGGGTTAGAAGGGCTGGTGTGAATCACATAAGGAAAGAATTGTATATTAACTTCAAGGCATGAACGATGATGACTAGGTCAGTAACTACCGTATAAGTGAAAAAAGCAGGATGCTGGAATAACAATATGTTAAGCTAGCTCCATTTAATCACTTCCACTTCCTGGATTTCATAATTCTTTGAAACAGAGAAAAAGAAAGAACGAAAGAAAAGACTGAATCATCGATTAAAACATATGAGTAAAATGGGTACCGCACACAACATATTGCATCAATGGCTACAGAAAAATCCAGAGACACGGGAAGCAGGTTCTTAGTTGGGCCTTGTAAAATGATTTACACATACGATTTGAGAACTTGTGAAAACCTCCACACAGGACTGCACTTCATGCAAATAAAAATTCCAAACAAGTGCTTTTGCCTATTCCAAGCCGTTAAAGCAAGCATGACCGCAGGATTTTATCAATTAAAAAGTGGATAAACAGAGAATAAATACATAGAATCATAACGAACAAGAGATTAAATCCACGACTATATGGAGCAAACAACTTTGATCAAGTAGTAATGATATCACATGTCACTCGCAAGAAATGTTCGCTTAAAAGTAAGAATAAACAAATTTGACTTCGAGAACGCTACAAAAAGATGATGTTCACAGAATTACTTACATAAGGACACAATTCCCACGTAATTGGTCAGAATTAGCTTCTATCCAGGAGGGGAGATCACTATATTGCCTGATTTCTGGATCCAAAGTTTCTACATTTGGAGTATGGAACTTCCCTATCCTCGTTTCATATAAATTCCTTGCATCCAGCAGAACAACCTTTTTTGCACTTTCTATTTCCTGTACTTGTCCTGGCAAAAGCAGAACCTCAGTTGGCAATTCAACCAGAAGTAGACATCAGTAATTTATTTTCAACACTGTGAGCAGATATCCATGACATAAGGGATCCAAGTATAGGGTCAACTAAAACTATTTTTTTTTTTCTAATAGAAGAATAAGAATTAAATAAAGCACCCAACCAAGAACAGGGATGATTACAGTCAAAATCAATAGATATTTCCAATTTCAGGGTCAAGGGTGCTTTAGAGGGCACGCAGATAAACTCACCAGCATTCTGAAGGACGGAATGAAACTCAACAGCAGATAGATGTTTTCCAGCATTTGAAATTTCCGGTGATTTCAATAGAGGATTAGACCTAAGAGTAACCAATTCCTGATGACAGCATTAAAGCCATACAAACTTAGTCCAACTCCAACAGGGAAAAAGCTGCATTTCATTTCTGCTCAATGTTAGAATTTCAATCGCAGCTAATAAGTTATATCAAGTTAAGATCCAATGTCGGTAAAGAAGCTAAGAAACTAGCATCGGATTATGATCAATAATACAATGTTTTGGTAGCATAGAATTCACTACAGAGCTTTAGAACTGGAAATCGAGTAAAATTATGTGAATTAGACCTTGACAATCCTGATGGAAAGAGAAGTGAATCCACATTCTTCGGCGACCCGATCATTTGCTGGCTTATTGCAAGATGCTAGCTTGAAGTCCGTACCATCAAATAAACTATTCAATTTCATGGCAGAAATGTGCTCCTCCAAAGCTGATAATTTCCCACCAACCTAACACAAACAAAAAATCCAACAATTCCAAAATTGTTCACTCCAATAATCACACACGGCATACGTACAAAGATACGTTGAGAAAAAACATTTACAGGAATTAATTATTAAAATAAGAAGGCGACGGGGTAAGGATAGAGGTACAGTGACGTTGACGCCGTGAGGGGCGAGACGGACGCGGCCGAGAAGGGAGAGGGACTTGCAGTTGGTATCGTAGAAGGTGAAGAGTTCGTCAAGGTCTGGAATTTGGGTGTACTTGTAGTATAACAACACTCCATAATCGTTACCTTCGTTGCTACTATCCGCCATTGTTGCGCCTGAGAGAGGTTTATGGAGCTGTAATTAACATTTGAATTTTGGGGGAAGTTGGTAGAAAAACCCCTAACCTGGTGGTGACGACAGTACTATGTTGTTTTCAGTTTTTACGGTTTTACCGTTAAACCCTCGGGCTCGTGGTTCTAATTCGGACCAATTGCATTTGCAAGTGTTAGTGTTACCCCAAGCCCTAGGGTATTTAAGGCTGTCCTAATTGTCATCCAAGAGAACAAGTGAAAGGTTTCCAAATAATGTTGATAGGAGCAAGACTAGCAAGGGACTCCTACTGTAATGTTTTTTCTTGTTTGTAATTTCAATTTTTATTTAGAAAAAAGGAAGAAAAAAAAAGCAATTTGAATTCAAGAGGAGTTGAATTTAGACCAACAAATTAATTAAAAAACGAGCAATTTGTGTGGATCAACCGCTATGGTTGTAATTAAGCCAGTAGTAAATTTATGTAGGTCATCCATAAACCCTATCTGATTGCGGATAGGAGCACTACATGTCGTGATGATGATCCAAGCGAGACTCTCGCACAAAAGTTTGACACAATATTTTGCATCTCAATACAAAACACCTTCACAAAAAAGATTAGCATTAATATGTAAAGCATACAAAACGGATAGTGCATTTTTCATACCCATCCTAAACATCACCTATGGTGTTTGTATATTAAAAAATTACTCTTAAACATAGTCCTCCAATATGAATATGTAGTGATTACCCACCACATGGGCAACTAATGAGGCATTTACCTTGCGGGATATGTCCCGTCCCCATCCCAAACATGCAACTCAATCTCTAGCTACTACTGTACCAAGCAAGTCCATCTAGAAGTAGTTTGCAGCCGTGACCTGCAAGAAAATATTCGGGGAGTCGCGAGTGTTCAAGTCTCTTTCCCAACCCTTTCTCTCCTTCCAGCCCCAATTCCCACCCGATCCGTGATCCCTTGTTCGGCTAAAAGTGCTTCTGTCTAATATCTATAAATCACATTTTACATAGCTAGTAGTAAATTCAGACGGATAATCGAAATGAGATTTTTCCTTTGTAATGTCATAAGATACAATTAAAAGTATAAACCACAACTCAATAGCCTCATACTTCTAGTAATAAATTTCAGGCACATTCAGCTTATGTGCCAGACCCATAATATAAAAAAGAACCTTGACCCATGGCAACAATGAGATTTAACATCAAAACTCCACAAATTCATCCAACCAAGTAAAGAGGCCTACAAAAACAAAAAAACAGGCCCTGTATATTACCATCTAGCCAAACTTAAACCCGCCTGCGGGAAGGTTGGGCTGGCTGTTACCAAAATTAAAGCCCTGTTGCTGATTTCCATCTACACCATCTGGCAGATTCTGCTCTTCATCTTCCTCTGCCCAGTATTTCTCCAAGAGCTTCACAGCCTTCTCATAAATCTCATTGTTGTCGTGCGTTTGCAGATTCTCAATCTTATCCAATCCTTCGCACTCGTCAACCATTTGTGCGTAGAGATTGACTCCGCCATTCATACCCATTTCTTTATCAGCCTCTCCCACTTTTAGGATGTTTTCGAGCCCTTCGAGGCACACCGTCACAATCCTTGGGTCTGGACAGATTAGAAGATCACACAGTGGCTTAATGCAACCTTGACTCGCTAAGAATCTACAAGGAAATTGACCACATATTAGCTTTGGTTAGTAGGGAAAAAAAAAAATTACCTATACATTGTGCTATAGGTTCAACTACCATCCTGAATGAACCTTAAGGCACCTGATTTGATCATGAGACCCTCCGGAGGTAGCATTTGATATAGCCCATGCAGCCTCCTTCTTGATGTCAAATTCAGCATGTTGAAGAAGGTGTACCAGAGGAGGGATGATATTGGCCTCAATAACAGCCTGTTTGACAAAAATGTTACAGTAAAACAAGCTGGCAATTTTTCCTTTCTCTTCCTGAAGACCAATTTCTTGCAGAGAACAATAGTTATAATTGGATACTAAAACAGATGTTTACAGCTCCCAGCCTCCCACACTTCTTACAGGAACACAACACAAGCACAAAGAGAAGAACTACACACAAGATCAGTTATCGTGCTAGCCTATTAACAACAGAACGACCTAGAAAGTCCTTTTCAGGAATATTCTGATCTCCTGCCAACATCAAGCAGCCACAGAAAGAACCCCAAGTATATTGCCAAGATTTACAAGACAGAGATCTTGAAATAACCTACAGACCCAGCACTGAAACAGTTTGCAACCTAGTTTGAGGACTTCAGACATTAATTTCTAGACAAGACTGTTTCTGATAAATGTTTAGAAAGAAACTACTTAATTTTGTAACCGTCAAGAGGAAATGAGAAAAAAGTTGAATAACTATGCATAAAGCAACCCAGATCTAAGGTGGAAGAACTTGCAAATCATCTATCTGTACCAGCTTTTTTGGTGTAATTGGAAAGAAGAAGATGATGTAGTTATTTTTGGAACTTCCAGTGGGTGAACAGAACTACGTTGTTGGAGTTGCCTAAATAACAAAAGGAATATCCTAACTTGACATTAATCCCCTGTTGTGGCCATGCTTGCTATGTGATCTGAAACACCTGCATGTATGGTGCCGTCCTATCGTTTAAGTTCTGAAGAGGAGGGGGGGGAGGTATTTGCTGGCATAACTGTGAACAATACGCTCTTATAACCATTAAATTGACATCTGAACTAATTTTCGGATGGGGTGATGGATTACCACTTCTAACAATAAACACAGAGATTACAGAGGTGTAGGGAACTCTACTTTATGATTATTCTATAAAGGAGATATTATTGTCATACGAGTTTCAAATGTAAAATCAGCTAGAACTGATAATTTTACAGAAAACACAGAGTTGAAGAGGAACACTCTTTACCTGTATCTGATTTCTATTCCCAGCGGTGATATTTGAGGTCGTCCAACAAGCTTCTTTCTTGATACTTTTCTTGTGGTTTTGTGTGAGAAGTTGATAGAGACAAGGGAGAACTTGGTTGTCAATCACAAACTGAAACATATACAAAGGAGTTACTTTTACTTTCTTACACAATTTTTTTTTTTTTGGTGTGGGGTCGGGCATTAAATTAGTATAAAAATGTGTGTATATGAGAGAAGAGAGAGAGAGAGAGAGAGAGAGAGAATCCAAACTCATCATATGATGCATGACCATAGGACATATAAATATGGTCACGTTGCCTTAAAAATCGCTCTTACATGAAGAAAAAACACATTATTGGTTGGTGGGAACAATATGATTTAGTGCAAACTCTCTTTCCACAAATCTATTCTGACCTATCAATGCAATTTTTTCTTCAGGTGAATTACTTTTGTTATTTGTCTAGAAGAAATACTCTTTTAAGTATAGAGGATAAAATACAGATTAGGGAGGCCATGCAGTAAACCAAAGAGAGCAAGAAAAATTAGCAAAAGAAGACTAAAAAGAAGGCACCAGATAACAAAGTATGACAAATCAATGCACTAACAATTGCTGAGAGTGTTTCAGCAGAAAGGGTCACAGCAAAAAGCTTAGACAAAGCATGTAATCTCAAGGTCAATCCGTTCCCACACCCACTTAGGGATATGTGTGCGTGTGTATGTGTGTCTGTGTGTGCAGATATGTATAGACATGCACACATTTATTGAAGATAGGGATAACACATCTGGGGCTGAAATCAAAGTTCAAGCTTAGCTTGAAAAGTTGTTATCAAGCTTGAGCCAAGCAAGCTTCAGCTCAACTCGCGAGCAACGTATGCAAACTTGGAATTGTTACTTTACAGTTGAGCAGTAAACTAGTCCAGATCAAACCTATGAGATTATACATCAATAAAAAGTACACCTTCTGTCCCAAAAACAGAGTTCTAGTTTGAAAGTCAAACTATTCATATTAGTTTTTCACTTCCACATATATCCTTTAAATTGCAGAACGAAAAAAAAAAAAACATCTTTTTTTATATGACATGTAAGAACAACATTATGATCTTGCAAAGTAAAAACAAATTTGAAAAGGCAATGGAATGTATAGCTTAAATTTAGACATGTGACTCTTTCTAGAGGGCAACTAAAATGGAAAACTAGAACTCTTTAACGAGATGGAGGGAGTATAAGACAGTACATAGTTTGGATATATTTTGTATTATCGAGCTAATTATTTCCTCGCGTGCTTGGTAATTCCATTCCGTCTAACATCAAGTTCCAACTCAGTAAAGTTATTCACATATCGAGCCTAGCTCTACACGACTCGCTTGCAGCCCTGAAGATCTCTCCTCACTTTTACACTGAGAACTCAATATAAAAAAAACTTCCTGAGCCAATGATTAGCTAGAAGTCACAGAAATTCCACTAACGACTCTAAGCTTCTAGGACACCTATTACTAGGCATTTGATTTCAAGAAAGGATACTCAACTCAGCCCTTTTACCAATCACTTGGGGCTGGCCACACGAATCCTTTTCTGCCATTTGATTTGGTCCAAAGCAAGGTCAGCACACACCACACTCATCATATATTTCTTTATTTAGTACGAATGTCCATGTTAGTTTTCGTCTCCCCCTTCCCCTATTTCTAGTCTGGTTGATGTTGATACACTCGCACTTGGTGCAGTAATTGGTCTATGTTGTATGTATCGAAACCATCTTAAGCAATATTCTCTCATTTTATCAGCTATTGGGGCAACTTTTACTACTTCACGAATTTGTTCATTACGAATTCTATCTTTCCTAATTTTACCACATATCCATCTTACTCCCTCCGTCCCGGATAAATGTTCCTACTTTCTATTTTAGGATGTCCCAAATAATGTTCCTAAAGACTTTTGATCTACCTATTCTCTATCATTCTTCCTAATATACACTTAAAGCTTCATTTAATATAACACATTCCAAACAAACTCAATTATTTAAAGTAGTTGAACTCAATTAATATTCATGAATATTATGGTCAGAACACATTTTACAGCACATCATTAATTATGTTTCTTAATTCCTGTGTTTTATTCACTAGGAATATTTATCTGGGACAGAGGGAGTAATATTCATATTTCAGCTATGCTAGTCTTGGTAACATGTTATTTATTAGTTGCTCAACATTCGATTTCATAAAGTAGTGCGGGTGGAATCGCTATCAGATAAAACTTTCCTTAGTTGATCACATAACACTCAGGATACACTTCTCCATTCTCCCGGCCTAATTTTATCCCATGACTAACATCAATCTTACCTCCCCTACTAGATTGATAATCAAAATTGTTCTTTTTGTAAAAATTCTTGACCATCAAATCTAACTTTGTCCCTGCTATTACTCCATTTACTGCTAAAGTTGCATTCCAAGTATTCCGTTTTACTTATACTTCTTTTAAAGCCTATAGGTCGTGGGTTCAAGTTACCAGGGGGTAAGTGGAGAACCACTATTGATCCTCTTTAAAAAAAAAAAAAAACAACTTCTAAAGTTTCTCTCCACTTTTCTAGCTTACACATTGACCCCATTTTTTGTCTCATCAATCAAACAATGTCATCCGCAAATAATATGCACCATGGTATATCTTCTTATATATGTTCGATTATTCCATCCATCACCAAGGTAAAAAGATAAGGACTTAATGCCGATCCTTGGTGTAATCCTACACGGTAATTCGGAACTCACAAGTCTCACCTGATGTAGCCCTAACTAACGTCGCAACTTCATCATACACATCCTTTATCACGTCAATATACCTCACTTTAACCGCTTTCTGCTGTAGCATCCACCAAATTAACTCTCTAGGAACTCTATCATAAGCCTTTTCTAAGTTAATAAAAACCATGTATGGCCCCTTGGCATGGGAATTGGAAGTTTGGAACCAAGGACCTCAAGGTCTTTGCGTTGAGTGTCCTTGCCATCTCTCCCACCCCTTGGGGTTGTAAATCCGACTTTCCATCAGTCTTCTTAATAAGTAGAGAGCTTCCATTATTGACCTTCCATGCATAAAACCAAACTGATTCTCTAATATTGTTGTTTCCCGTCTCAACTACCCTCTCCTAAAGTTTCATTGTCTCACTCGTTAACTTAATACCCCTTTAATTTATACAACTCTAAATTTCAAGAAAGGATCCTAGTAAGGGGGAACGAAAAGGAAGAGGAACAGGAAAAAAAGCATCTCTACTCTCCAAGCAGCAGGATCCTGTTTATGAGGTAAGTTCAAGTTTGCAGTATCCTCACTCATTATGTAAAAGAATACCTACTACCATGGTGAACTAGTACAAGAGTCAACATGGTACAACTAATAAATGCATGCTCTTTTCATCATCAAAATATAGCAAAAGCATAGATGTTCATCCCAATATTAACAGATATCAGCACAAGATATCAGCACAAGTGCAAAAGATAGATAGTTGTTATCTCGTCTGCAACTCATATAATGGCGATAATTGCACAGAAGTGGATATCATTAAGTACCTGTGTCTGAGCATCATCACCGGTCACAATGTTTCCTACAGTCCTAAGAGCAGGTATGAGAACAGTTGGCGATGGATGGCTTCATGCAACATGAAGTTCAATTAGCACCAAAAGTTTGAGAAACGTTACAACAGTGGAAAAAAGCAGGTAAAATTAAACAAAAAACAATGAACACAGCCGTTATTAGAGGAAATGGTAATTTTCCGGAGACTAATAACTCTTGATAAGTATTAATGATAGCAAGTTGACATCAGTGCCAAAAATGAGATACTTTCAATGAAATAACCAGAACTTACAGCAGAAGCTCCACAAGTCTTGGGCAGACTCCTGCTTCAATCACTGCTTGAATTTTGTCATTTGGGCCATCAGAAAGATAGGAAAGGGCCCAGCAAGCATCTGTCAGAACTTCTTCATCATTCAAGTGGATAAGTTGCCGCAGAACTGGCAATGCAGGTTTCACCTGAAAGTGGGCAAAACAAAGGACTTCTTAAATGGGTAGAGAAGGAGGCCAATTACCACTTCATTACATTCATTTGCAAGGTTCTTAGGAAATCTTCAAACATGTCTCCTTACCTGCTCAAACGGCGTTGGTGGCTTGCCGCGACAGAAGTTAGATAAAGTCCATGTAGCATTTCTTAGCATTGACAACTTTGAGTTTTCATTTAACTGAGCTAGTAAAGGCATGAGTGCACCATGACCTAAAACAAGATCCCTACAACTTGGGGAGTCACCAGCAACATTACCCAGAGCCCAGACTGCCTGTTTAGGAGATGGGAAAGCATGGATTGCATGTGCGTTAGTACTCATAAGAAAAGTAAATTAAACGTTGTTAATGAATTATAAGGTGCTGGTAGTTGATCAAAATGTTCTATGAAGAGGTTGGTTGGGGGGGAGGGGGCAAGACTAAGAGCAGAATACGCGTAGTGTGGCCGGTGACAATTCTTTGAAACAGGCTAACCCACCTATACAACTTGACCATATTACTTTACTGTATTTTCAGGCAATATCCTTACAGATTGACATTTATCCCCCCACCCCCCGAGTTCTACTGTGACTTTGCTAAAGAATTGAGAGATATAAAAAATGAAAGCCTTTAACACTATGCTATCGTCTCCCATCTAGCAAATGAAAGCAGATATGTTGGCCTTGTCATATGCAGCTGGACATCATGAATCATTCTAAATTTTTTAAAGATGCCACCAAATATATATGAATAAATATATATATATATATATATATATATATATATATATATATATATTTATATATATTTGGTATGGTATTAGAGCAAAATGAGTAACCACTTTATACATCAAAAGATGTCGATTCAAATGGAGCTAGTTTTATTAAATCCTAACGCACCTAACATTCCAGCTCAGAAACTCACCAGTTAAGATGTGTGTGTGTGTGTGTGTGTGAGAGAGAGAGAGAGAGAGAGAGAGAGAGAGAGATGCAACTACAGTTGATTACTTAACGCGCTTAAGGGAGGTTAAGGACTCGAAACGAATAAGGGTTCTGCAGCACAACAGGAAAGTCTACCTGCTCTCCAACATCATCACTGGCAGAGCTAAGGAGCTGCACAAACATAGGGACTGCACCGTGTTCAATGACAACTCGTGTATGTTCTGAAGTACCAGAAGCAACATTGGTCAAAGCCCATGCTGCTTCAAACTGTAAAGGCAAAATCAAGACTGGCATTAGCTTGATTTTTCCAATCCAAACGTTGAAGTTATAAGAGAATAGTACAAAAAGCAGGCCCTTACTTGCAGTTGAGCATGGTCATGCCTTCCAAGGAATTCCACAAACTTGGGAACCACACCAGCCTTGATTACTTCATCTATTGGAGGACTGCGCTCTGCACAAAATGGCAATCAACATTGTTAAAAAAATGTCCAGAAAAAGGGGAGAAAAATTCAAGAATTGGAACTGCACCTATGATTGTGGTCCCATACCAATTGATAGTAGCTTTCGGAATTGGGTAGTTGCTTCCACTTGTGCAGCAGGATCTTCAGACCATACTGCTTGCACCATCATGGGAATACTTTCCAACTGATAATGAACACATGAAGTAAGCGCAGACAGAGAAATATGATTTTTTTTCTTAAAAATCTAAAAGCATAGACAGAGAGGTATTGTCATTATTAGAACAGACAACAGATACAGTCGAAGTTTCTCAATATCTCTCAATTAGAAGCATTTACTTTGCCACTACAGACCGAAAAGTGCCATCCTCACAGGCAAGGGAACAGATACAGTCAGATGTTTCTCAAAATATCTCATCAGAAGCATTCAATATTCCATCCATACAGAAAAACGTGTACAACTTAATTCTGTGCAACACCAAGTTCATCAAACACAACATCTACCTGGCTTACTTTTAGGCTCTACTAGCATAATCCAAAGAACCAAGATTGTAAGCAACTATTTTCATTTCTGACACTGGAAGAAACTGGATGAAGGTTATGGGGTCGTGATTAAGGAACATATAATCACAATTAAAACTTCCTAAAACTTAAGTTTAATACGACGCATGCATTTGACTTTATTCGTATATCAAAATTGCACCCAAGTATAGAATAATCTTTCCAGCATTGCTAACCTGCTTAGGTGCCTCAATAATCTCTCAAACTCCCACTCCCTGCTCTAAATCTTTTATTGTTCCAATCAAACAAAAAGAAACCATGCATACCTTGTGTCACTTGATGGTAATCAATTATCATACTTCTACAATTCCTCGGGTATTTTGGTCTTACAATGACATAATTTGAAGGAAAGGAAAGATGCCATTAGCTCTACAACATAACGCTTTTCTTTATCGTCATTACTTCTCTCATACACCATATAATTTATCAGCAATTTTATCTAGGAATAATCAAATAAAGGGAACGGAGGGAAATGTTAACAAGCCAAAAGCATTTAAAGCAACTTCTCAGTTTCCTTTATTCTAATTCAAGTTTTTCAGCATCATTATCACAGTACCTCCCTAAACAGAGCCCATATATTCCTTCCCAACTTCACGAAAATGAGCTGTTGGAAGAACTTCCAGGGCAACAATAATAGCTTGCAAGAGGTGTTCCATGTTTAGGCAACAGGGCAAAAAGCTTGTAATGTGTAAGAAAGCTTGAAAGTTGTATTCCATCAATAGCACATGGCATGTCTAAAGATTTTATACGATCATGACCAGAGTCCATACTTGCAGGTGTTCTTTCCGATCATATCAACGGGAATAAGAGCAGGCCATAAGTGAGGCAATTTCTTCCTCTCGTGAATGCTGGTGGATCAGAGTCAAATCTTCTCTTTGGGAGGCAAAGAATGTGCCCAACTCTGAAAAGAAGGCTTGGACTCAAAATACAGATAAAGGATCGTTGGGAAGAAAGCAACGATTCAATAAGTGCTCAACCATTCTAGATTTTAAGCACCAACCTCTGATCAGATGGATAAAGAAATCCTAATTTATTGGAACCGACGACTTGTAAGGTGTTAGATATGTTAATTTCCACATACTAGATTGCTTTGGTCAAAGGAATTGAATTGAGGAGGAAAGAAGGAAATTCTTGATTAAATTTTGTCAGGTAACAAATATGTTAGTTCTATGCTGGGAAACAATGTGGGCAGTGAACGAGTTTATGATTATAAGTGATCGTTTCTTATAGTAGTCCTGAAAGAATGGGTTCTAGAACAAACCGTGAATTCTCTATTTCGGTTAAAAGTAACCTCATTTGGAGTAATAAGAGTTTGAGGCATAGTGATGCCTTAGCTCCTAACCTATTTATTGTGAAATGGTATCATTGAGCAATATGTTTACAAAAGCAGTGGAGTTAGGCTTGCTGTACAGCTCTAAGGTTTAAGCTGATTCTGTTTTGGTTTCTCATACAAAGTCCGCCCACAACGATTTGCTATGTGCTAGAGCATCAGCTGATATCGACGAAAGATGTCATTATGCTCGTAGATTTAAGTTTAAATGACTAAGCATAACCTCCTATTTGCAAGGTGTAAGTGATTGATTCTCAAGCAACTGTATTGGGATGTCGAACTAGCCTTCTCCAAGCTCTTGACCGAAACTCCCTTTGGCTCCTCCATAAAAGAACCAAATCCATCAACACCTCTTTTGTGGCATCCGCAAGGCTGGAAAAAACAGTATCCATTGAAGTAAGTGTCCCTCATGAGAGTAATCTCTTGACGAGCACGAGCTTACAGATGTACATAGCGCATGCACACTTCAACCATATGTATGTGCACTCTGATTAGGCTGTCATGAGCATGTGTTCACATTCCTCGTTACAAAGAAGACGCTTAGTTGGATCAAGAGCATTCTTTCTAGAGATCTACCTGGTTCATATTTCTTTTTTCAATGCCTCACTCAAGAAGAGCAAAACTTCAGGTTGATTTCTTGTGGGAGGTAACTGGTAACACCATAAAATGTATTATATATAATGTAGATAAACATATGTGCTTTTGCAAGCACAGGGATGTTACATCCCTGTAAAATAGTTGGAAAAGGAAGGACCGTTGATTGAAGATCCCACCACTTTCGTCTAGGAGCATCTAATGTACCTACAAGTAGAGAGGTTGTTTCCGTAGTTCAAAGACGGGATTTCAAGGTGCTGCCCCAAAAATAAGGATGATGAAAGATTTATTATCATTCATAACATAAGGATTTCAAGAACCAGGCACATGGTTTAAGATGGTAGGAGACTTGCTTGCCATAAAAAATAAATTATATATAGAAGCTATGTAGATAATTTGAATTTACTGAGGAATCTATTGTATAATATCTTGTCATTCCCATGACTTCCTACTACTCTTTTTTCGGATTCTTCGACGTCAACTTGTATATGTTCATCTTTTATCCTGATCATATGTGTAACGCCCCAGACTTGTAACCCCGGTTCGTTATGCATGGCCACACACTAACCCACTAAGCACCTAGGTCAACCAGTGGCCCGGACTTGCTCTGAAACCATTTCTGTAACGCCCTAGGCCTAAAGCCCGGTCCCCTATGACCCACTAAGCACCTGGGATAGTTGTCAAAACGGGATACATATCGTGTATCGAAATTCTATTTCTATGATACGTATCGGGATACGCATCGCGTATCGTAAGATACACTATATATATGTATGTATATATATATATATATATATATATATATATATACATATAGCAATAATTAATAAAAATATATTATCCAATGATTAAGTTTAAACTTCATATTGTAACTTGTTATTATGAATCTAAAAGAATAAGTTTTAAACAACTGAACTATCTCAAAAAAAGGCGAACAACTATAGGTAATAAACTCAATTTCAAGTTCTAACACAACTAAGAAGAGGAAGAAAAGTAAAGACTAAATATTTTGAAAGCTTGATATTAACCCAAAAAAAATTAGGAAAAAAAGAAAATAGATCAAAATAGAAAATTTTCACAATTAAGTAAACTTTTAAGCTTAAAAAATTATCAAATTCTTACTTTTTTGAAAAAATAAATAAATTCCAAGATGTAGTATTTTCGTTCTTCAATTTTGTCTTCACTCTTTAGCATATATGGACTCAGTTATTACTATCAACAAGGGTTTTCTTTTAATAGAGGATTAGGGAATTGGATAATGGAAAAATTAGATTTGGGTTTAAAAAGGGGGGTAATAAGAATTGGTGATTTTCGTATCCTATTGTACGATACGTATCGCGTATCGTACGATACAGAGCCATTGTGATACGGTCATGCGATACGTATCTAAATAGGTGATTTTCGTATCGTATCGTACGATACGTATAACAACTATACCTGGGACAACTAGAGGCCAAGACTTGCTTCGATTTCATTTTTGTAATGCCTACATGCCCACTCAAAAGTCGATAGATGATATTGGTACGTAGTGGTAATAGGTGACCACTTATAACGAACATTTACCACATCTATCTAATGTGGAATCGGGGTGTTACACAATGACTATGATTTTCACCACACAATGTCTCCTTTGTATATTTCATGTTTGACCTCCTATAAAGGTGTGCTGTTCCTGTTTCTTCTTCCCATTATTCATTCACTAAGACTAAGTTGACTTGCCGATATCAACCCATATTAAAACTCAATTTATCTAGATTCAATCCCTGAAGGGAAATTCTATAAATAGCACATAAATCTAAGATCCACGTACAACAAAAATCTTAACCCCGCAACTGTGGCTGGCATTTATAAAGCATTTTCACAATTGCTAAGACTAACAAAGGAAGCTCATTTATTCAAAGAGCAAGATTACAATTGATAAATATAATCCAAATCAGTATCAAACAAAAAGGGGGGAAACCCAGTCAAACCAAAATAGTTGATGAAAATAGGTTTTAACGAAAGATCAAACTATCAAATTGAATTACTTATTTACATTATCCAGCAGGCAACAAAAGTACAAAACCAAGTTGAATTTCAGTTCAATGATTTTTCAATGATTCAGCTTTTGCAAAAAGACTGAAATCAACTCCAAACTGATCAATCCCAGTGTAGTCCTTTCACATTACCATTTCACCACAATTAACAAGAAAACAGCACCAATTCGATCAAAGATCAGTGTAAAAGTAAACAATGCGGAGAGGGGGAGGGGGAGGTGGAGGTGAGAGTACCCGCTTTTCGAGGTTAAGAGGGATTTGAGAAGCATCGGTGGGGAGTTGCTGAGACTGAAGAAGCATACGCTTCTTGAGGAGGTTGTCCTCGCGCTTGTTCTTCCTGATCTCAACCAGATTGTCCTCTCTCCTTCGCCTAGCCTCATCCGCATCCACCCCTGTTTTGTATGATTTCTTCCTAACCTCCGTCCGCGAGTTTGGCCGCAGCGACATTTTCAAGTCAGTCTCTCTATCGGTCGCCGAGAGTTAACGCCTAACTAGTGTTTGAGGAAATGCCGACGAGAGAAGGGAGAAACGAAGCAGAAGAGCGGGTAGTGAGACTTACAGTGGGATGGAGAGGGATCGAAGAGAAAGAGGTAAAGGAGTAGCGGAGCGGTTGATATGTATGTATCACACACACACACACACACACACTCTCTCTCAGTGTATTGTATCAACAAGTAGAAGAATGGAATGTAGATTGTGGAAATGCTGGCGGGGTCGGCTATCTTCGGTGTTAGCTTAACTTGTTCCTTGAGTTACGTTTGGTTACACTTACACGTCATCCCCCCGCGAGGTCCTTTTCGTCTTTCTCTCTCATCTTCTGAGACCTGCAAGTTGATGTCTACTACTGTACTGCTCCGTTGTAGCCTGTAGGAACGAAAAAAACAAATAAAAAAAATAGGAGTTTGGGAAAGAGCTGATTACAAAAATATCATTATGAATTTTAATTTAAATATTTTTTATTTTTTTAGGTTAAAATAATTTTTAATTAATTGTTGTTCGTAGCCCATTACCAAACACAGCTAAAGTTGTTTGGTAAGGGTGCCGAACAATCATAGTGATGTTTGGTTAGTTAGTGCCGAATACCACTAGGGTGTTTGGTCAGCCAGTACCGAACGAACAGTTTAAAAAATAATAATAATAATTCAATGTTGTATGTCATGTTTAACTATTGTTCTTTAAAAAAATTTCAGCAAATTTTTCTTGCCATGCTCTCAGTTTAATTATCAGAGCTTATTTATTTTCTTGTCATGCTCTTAGTTTCCAGTTGCATTGGGAGTGTTTGACTATGAATGTGCTAATTTGTACAAGGAAAGTAAGGAGAGAAGAAATGTTGGGAACAAAGAAATGTGTGGCTGCAATTGACGGGTGTGAGGGAGGTGGGGAAGGAGGAGAGGAGGAGGAAGGCGGGTTAGGTGGGGGTAGGGGAGGCGGGTAAGGAGGAGGGAAGGGGTGGGGAGGCGGGAGGCAGAAGATGGAGGAAGGGGGTGGGTTTTGTTTGGGGTTCGGGAGGTGTACTTAGTAGAATACGTTAATTTTTGGGGAATATTGGTAAGGGTAGAATAGGATATGAGAGGGTGTACTTAGCTTTTTGAGGGGTTAAAAATATTGGGTGGGGTATACTTAGTAATGAGATGTACTCAGTAATTCTTTAGGTATAAATAGCAACTCTCTTTGGAAAATACGTAAGATATCTACTTCCTTATTTTCTTTTGGGTTAATTATACTATTAGTCCCTTGATTATTAACTTTTTCACAATTAGTCCCTTAAAAAAATTTAAATTTCAGTTCCAAGAGTTTTAAAAAGTCACGCGGCTAGTCCTTTTGATGGATGTCATTAATAAAACTCCGTTAAGTGACCCACGTACATTTGAGTAAGGGCAAAATTGAAATTCATTTATCATCTTCTTCACCATTCCTATCATGTATGAACCAATCGTCTCTATACTTCGCTATAATAGCAAAAAAGGTAAAATTAATAACTCTAAGGGTGCAATTGTGAAATTAGAAAACAACTTCGTCTTCAACCCTTGCTCCTAGCCCGTCTTCTCCGGCGAGATCTCTAACGACAAAGTTGGACCTCTCTTACTCTCTCCACACACATGTACACACAAACACAGTAAATGCATTGAATCCCCAGTTTTTTCTTTGCTAATCGCCAATAATCAAATTCAACTCCTACCGACTACAGTAATCGGAACCCAACGACCATTGCTATCCATCGATTTCAAGAGATCTGGGTACACATACCGGCAAGTTCATCCCCAATACTTTGAGAACTTTTTGGGTCTCTTCTTTGACAGCTTCGAATTCGGCTTCCATGGAAGCCTTAAGCCACAGAAACAAAGAGTTTTAGAGAGAGATAATATGATTCAATTGAAGCTGAGAATTAACGATTGGAGTAAAAATGAACAGTAGTTAAACTAAGCAGGAAATTGATTCAATTTCTTCGCAAGAACATACTAGTGTACTCTCGATTCATGAGTTCAAGCGTCTCATTTTTATGTCTGAACCCCTTGCGATTGTAGTTATCACTTCTCCTCAAATTATGCCGAAAAGCCTTGATGTCGAAGTCGGAACCGACAAGCACTGATGAGGAGGAATCTCCGGCAGCGGAGCATTGAAGTGAGTTAGGTTTACGGCAACGGAAGACCTTAATGTCTGGTAAAGAGTGATCGGTACGGGTGGAGAGACGGCTAAATTGGAGAGAGATAGCCATGGATGATGATAGGTGAATTAGAGAGAGAAAATCTTGATTTTTAAGAGAGAAAGGGATATGAAATGACTTCATCTTCAACTGCTACAAACCCATTACAAGAAATCAAGATTCATCAACACCTAATTGAGGTTTTGGGATTTAGAAGCCACCTCAAAAAGGTCAAAATTCTTGAGGAGCTATTGAAGAAAGTCACGTGTTGGGTACATGTCTCGCGTGAAATTTTAATAATGCCCAGAAAAGTCACGTGTTTGACACATGACTGACTTAACGGATAAATCTTAACGGTATCCATCAAAAGGAATAAGTGTGTCTAATTTTAGTATTTTAGGAACTGAAAATTTTGAAAAAAAAAAATTAAGGGACTAATTATAAAAAAGTTAATAGTCAAGGAACTAATGGTGTAATTAACCCTTTCTTTTTTGTATGTTTCAAAAAAAAATTATATTCACTTTATAATCTTTTCTTTTCTGGAAGTAATTTTGACTACACCTACTCTTTTTTTTTTTTTTTTTTTGCTATTTTAATAATGGGACTCACCAGCTTCCATAGGATTCAAAGAAGTACTTCGTAGTATTTAAAGTTGTAATCAGACCGAGCTAAGTTTGGTTATCTCGATTTGACTTGTTTAGTTATTTTTTGAGCTCAAGTCTTTACAAGATTGAGGCAAGCTAAGATCCTTCAAAAATTCTAGTTTTCAAACTCCGCTCTAGCTTGAGTACTCTAATAGCAGTATACTCTTTTAGTGTCTTCTAGATTTTAATACTTTTATTTTCATATAATTTAAACTTTTTTTTTCCTAAGTATTCTTGATGATGCCAAAATAATCACCATACTGGGGGTGCCGAAAGCGTCGTCGTATGTACGTATCCGGAGTCGTTGTCCAGTCGAAGTTATCGTCATTGTGGTAGGATATCTGACATAGTCGTTGTCTGCAAGAGTAAACAACCGTGAGAAGGCATGGAATTTTCCCTGCCAAAACTCTCTGGTGTAATAATCAGTAACTGAAGATTTAACACAAGTGTGCTCATATGTGTGTGAAGGGAAAGAGAGAAAAAGGAAGCTTGGGAAGCTTAGTCATAAAGCAGTCCCCTGAATATGAATATGAGGGGGGAGCCCCCTATTTATAGGGTGGCAAAGCTTTCTGGACACACTTTGCGTGTGTGAACCCGTTTCGTACGTCTTTTAAGATATTTTGGAGTATACTTTTGGGGTGTATATTTTTGGGTCCTTCAGTAGCCCTCCACCTTACTCTTCGAGATTTATCTCGAGGGTGAGGAGTAGTGTTTGCTCGCGATTCTCCTTTATTATGCCAAAAGTTTGCGTTTTTTGTCTCGAACTTGAGGACGTGTCTTTGGTAGTTGTAATTATAAACAAGTACATTTAGCTAGGGAATATAAATTATGCATATATATATATATATATATATATATATATGTATGTATGAAAGTTCAGCTTGATTCTTTCGAATCTTTCTTTATGCTTGAATGTTTCTTAGCACAATTTCTCATTTTAATCCTCGCGATGTGGATTATGTTTTTTTTTTTTAATGGTTTGGAACTATTACCAAGTGGCCAAGGCCGACCTTGGATAATAATTGAATCGTTATTGAGTGGCCATAGCCGACCTCGAATAACAATTAGAATCATCACTGAGTAGCTTTGACCGACCTCGAGTGACAATTTGAATAGAATCATTATTGAGTGGCCATAGCCGACCTCGAATAACAATTAGAATTATCACTGAGTGGCCATGGCCGACCTCGAGTGACAATTAGAACCATCACTAAGTGGCCAAAGCCGACCTTGAGTGATAATTTGGAACCACCACCGAGTGACATAGGCCGACCTCGAGTGATGTTTTGAGACTACTTGAAGTGGCCCGCTGCCAATCCTAAGCAGTAGTTCTATACTTTAAGTGGCCTGCTGCCGACTTTAAGTTTTTTTCTTTATTAATATATTTTAATCTGATTCTATAATTAGATTTCCGAGCTCGTAACAATAGGAGATTTGGGCATGAGAATAATATGAAGCTCAGGCCGAGTGCAATATGAAGCGCTGGCAGGCGCGAGGTGCTACTCATCCGCGAGTAAACTCGAGCGGTGAGGACCAAATCTACTTACCGCGAGTAACACTCGAGCGGCGAGGATAAGATCTGCTCACCGCGAGTAAACTCGAGCGGTGAGGATAAAATCTGCTTACCGCGAGTAAACTCGAGAAGTGAGGATAAGCGCTAGCAGGCGCTGAGTACTACTCAGCTGCGAGTAAACTCGAGCGGTGAGGACCGAATCTACTCACCGCGAGTAAACTCGGGCGGCGAGGGTAAGAGCTGGAAGGCGCTGGGTACTACTCAGTTGGGGGTAAACTCGAGCGGTGAAGACCGTATCTACTCACCACGAGTAATACTCGAGTGGCGAGGATAAGCGCAAGCAGGCGCTGGGTACTACTTAGTCGCGAGTAAACTCGAGCGGTGAGGACCGTATCTACTCACCGCGAGTAATACTCGGGCGGCGAGGATAAGCGTTAGAAGGCGCTGGGTACTACTCAGCCACGAGTAAACTTGAGCGGTGAGGACCGTATCTACTCACTGCGAGTAGTACTCAAGCGATGAGGATAAGCGCTGGAAGGCGCGAGGTACTACTCATCCGCGAGGAAACTCGAGCGGTGAGGACCAAATCTACTGACCGCGAGTAAACTCGAGCGGCAAGGATAAGCGCTGGAAGGCGCTGGGTACTACTCAGCCGCGAGTAAACTCGAGGGGTGAGGACCGAATCTACTCACTGCGAGTAAACTCGAGCGGCGAGGATAAGCACTGGAAGGCGCTGGGTACTACTCAGCCGCGAGTAAACTCGAGCGGTGAGGACCGAATCTACTCACCGCGAGTAACACTCGAGCGATGAGGATAAGCGCTGGAAGGTGCGAGGTACTACTCATCCGCGAGTAAACTCGAGCTGTGAGGACCAAATCTACTCACCGCGAGTAAACTCGAGCGGCGAGGATAAGTGCTGGAAGGCGCTGGGTACTACTCAGCCGCGAGTAAACTCGAGCGGTGAGGACCGAATCTACTCACCGCGAGTAACACTCCAGCGATGAGGATAAGCACTGGAAGGCGCGAGGTACTACTCATCCGCGAGTAGACTCGAGCGGTGAGGACCGAATCTACTCACCACGAGTAACACTCGAGCGATGAGGATAAGCGCTGGAAGGCGCGGGTATTACTCATCCGCGAGTAAACTCGAGTGGTGAGGACTAAATCTACTCATCGCGAGTAAACTCGAGCGACGAGGATAAGCACTGGAAGGCGCTGGGTACTACTCATCCGCGAGTAAACTCGAGCGGTGAGGACCGAATCTACTCGCCGCGAGTAATACTCGAGCGGCGAGGATAAGCGCTGGCAGGCGCTGGGTACTACTCAGCCGTGAGTAAACTCGAGCGGTGAGGACCAAATTTGCTCACCGCGAGTAAACTCGAGCGATGAGGACCAAATCTACTCACCGCGAGTAAACTCGAGCGGTGAGGACCGAATCTACTCACCGCGAGTAATACTCAAGCGGTGAGGATAAGCACTGGGCGCTAGGTACTACTCAGCCGCGAGTAAACTCGACCGATGAGGACCGAATCTACTCACTGCGAGTAATACTCGAGCGACGAGGATAAGTGCTGGAAGGCGCTGGGTACTACTCAACCGCGAGTAAAATCGAGCGGTGAGGACCGTATCTACTCACCGCAAGTAATACTCGAGCGGCGAGGATAAGCGCTGGAAGGCGCTGGGTACTACTTAGCCACGAGTAAACTCGAGCGGTGAGGACTGTATCTACTCACTACGAGTAATACTCGAGCGATGAGGATAAGCGCTAGAAGGCACGAGGTACTACTCATCCACGAGTAAACTCGAGCGGTGAGGACCAAATCTACTGACTGTGAGTAAACTCGAGCGACGAGGATAAGCGCTGGAAGGCGTTAGGTACTACTCAGCCGCGAGTAAACTCTAGTGGTGAGGACCGAATCTACTCACCGTGAGGAAACTCAAGCGGCGAGGATAAGGGCTAGAAGGCGCTGGGTACTACTCAGCTGGGAGTAAACTCGAGCGGTGAGGACCAACTGCTCACCTCGAGTAATACTCGAGCGGCGAGGATGAGCGCTGAGCGAGATTTCTGCAAAATCTCACTATTTGTAGCGGTAATAGTAGTAGCCCCCCACTTCTTGACTATGAGAGAACTCTCTGAGGTCGAGGAGTAAGAAATATAGCTTTTACTTCAACGGTAGCCCCCCCGAGTGACGGGTTTCCCGATCGAGTTCGTTGGTCTTACAGATTTCGAATTCTATGAGTAATAAATATTTCGATAGGTGTTTGGACCATTTTGAAATATGACTTCGATGTGGCGAGGTTATCTTTTGTGAAGGCTCTCAGGCCTTTTAGAAGTGATCTCGACTCGCAGCAAGGTTCGTTTTTAAGTGGTACAACGTGTTATTGCTCGTGGCCGTCAAGGCTCTATTAACTCGTATTTTGCGTTTTAAAATGTAGTAGAGACATTATTGCAGATCAAAAGGTATTCTCCTTTTATTTAAATGCATATTATGTATTTTTTTCACCGCGTAGATAAGGTGATCATGCTCGCAGTTCATGTGAACAACAATGAATAATTGTAGCTATTGCATAGGCAAAAGATCTTATTATTTTATAGAAGTTAAGATCACATATATATGTACGCATTGTGCGAGGATAAATCATGGTGGCGACATGTTGTGCTATTAAAAGATATGGTAAACTCATAAAAGTGTGCAAGTTCAAGGAATTGAAGCATACAGTAACGCGTGCACGTTATGCTAATATAATTTTATAGGGCTAGCCATGTTATGTCGAGCTTGAGCTCTCGGCAATTGAGATAAAAATTGCATATTGAGTTTGTGTGTTTGACACGAGTGGGTAGACAATATGTACTTACAAATGAATTACATAAAATGATGCTGACTTTCAACCATCAATTTATTTTATTCTGTATTGTAAAGTGAGTCATGATGCGATATAATAGTTGTGATGCGTAAGCGAAAAATGCATGTTATCTCGCGCATTTTTAGGATTAAGTGTGCCCGCATCACGTTAGGAAATTCTTGAATTGTCGAATCGACTGAGTTGAAGCATGAATTAATGCATACTTTTCATACTAATGTACTTTCCGCGGGCTAGTAGCATGGTAATTCGGGTTAATGACAAAGCACAAGCCATTTACGAGATTTATACGATCAAAATTAGAGTTGAGTTGCATAGTGAGTTCGTTCGCAGTTGAAGCATAGTGATGAATAGAGTTTGAGTCATTTCTATTCGCAAATTAGGTGTGCAACATTGCAACTTATTTGATGTATTTGAGCGAATAAATAAATGAGCTTGTGTTAGGAATATGCCTGTAAATCAGCTGATATATATGTATGCATATTCCAACACAGTGATTTGCTTGTTCCCATTACAACGCATGTTTCACAAGTGGCTAAAAGGGCGTCGGTTAGTGTGGCACTTGTTGAAACAATGCATAGGTCATTAGACTAGGAAGTCTTTGTACATATCCGAGTCTTTGTCCTACCGAATGATGACAAACCTTCATATGAATCAAGCTCTTCAATTTGCCGTTGACGTGACTATCGGCAGATGTCTCACTAGCGACATTTCCTTCGGCTATGATCGCCTAAATAGCCATCTCTACATCGCCAGCTCTATATCGGCAGACTCTAGTATCCGCCAAAGCACTTCATCGAACAAGCAGAGAAGCTATTTATTCAAGAGGAACATCGTGACCATCGCGGTTTCTACACCGCCAGTTCTATAATGGCGGATCTCGAAATCGCCAAATCCTCATCAAAACAACCGCCGAGAAACCGTAAGATCACGAGATACATCGGTCGTTACTCAATGCACTTCAAGACAAAATAGATCCGTTACAAGATCTGTCGACAAATCCAAGATACGCATCGATGTCCGCACCTTCACGTTTATCCAATAGACATTTCCTCTTCGAACAGTGTTCGCGGTCTTCAAAGCTTCATTTCCGTAAAAGGCCAAGCACGGACGCCGCACTACGCCAAAGCAATGAAACGTCCACATCAATCGCCGCATCCAGCTAAGCTCGACACGTCCAACTATGTCCACTGTGTCCCGCATCATCTTCAAGATTCAAACCTAACCGAAGGTCTTTGCCCAACAAATCCAAAGATGTACTCGCCTACATCACGAGATTCGATCACCAACGGGCATAAACCTATTCAATACACCAACGGTCACCTCTTCTTCTCCACTATATAAGAAGACTCTCATCCTCATTTCTAAACAAGAGCACAAGAAAACAAGAGAGAGAGCACAAGCACTCTAACACACAAATTGTGTATGCTTATGCTTGAGAAAGGTTGTGGTATTGATCTTCATTTCTTCAATCCAACCACTCCTTCAGAGTGAGAAATCACAAGTGTAAGAACAAACACTTTGTGAGAGAGAGAAGAAAATCCAAAAGCCGAGAAGCTCGATCAACAACCTTGTTGTTGATTTGAGTTCTTCTTCCTTCGAAGAACTCGCCTCTTCAAGGCCTCAACTCCATCATTCAATAAAGAGACCAAGTATCTTACGATCGTTGAAGCCGACCAAGCTTGAAGATGTCCGATGAAGAGCCGTAACTTACATGTCCAGATTGCATTCATATCGGCGACTTATACTACATTATAAGTCGTGATTGTGCAATAAGGTGTCATCATTGTTGGTCGAGTGCTTAGCACTCGGTTGTTCAAATATATGCTATTTGAACAACTCCTAATATTCTCTTCTCACAACAAATATATCAAGTTGAAACTACAGAAGATGTCTTAATAAATATTAAATACATCTTCTAATGTATTTTCGATATATTTGATTTCGCTTTCTTCATTTCTCCTTCTTTTTCCTAAGAAGATTGCTAGGTTAGAGATTCTAGGTTGATGTACTAAGCATGTTTGCCTTTGAGCAAACCTCTGCTGAATTTTAATATAAAATATATAATTGTTACATTCAGCCTTGATTTCTCTTTCGTGTATAATTTGCTTTATCATGTGCAACTGTTTAAGGAAAGTAAATGATGCATCTAATACAGATTATAGTCAACTGTCAAGCTCTCTTTCGTATCAAATCTTTACAGCTACTTTAATCTAAATTGTTGAACTTATGTCGTTTATTTTTCCGCCGCTCAAACTCATTTCCATCGCCTAAGTTCAACATACATCTTCCAACCGCATATTTCATATCTCGCGATCCTAGATGTCCATGATCTACATCTCGCGATCTAAGATGTCCGATCACTCTATCTTCGCTAATCATTCAAGATGAGGAAGATGATCTATGTGTAGTAATCATTTCATCTACTTTTCAATCTAAATGTAAAATTTGGATGAAATTTTTATTACACCAAGTATAGGCTATTCACCCCCCTCTAGCCTATACACCGAGCAACCCTCGGACCTAACAATTGGTATCGAGCCGCACTCAGAACCTTATTTCGTGCTTAATAACCCGAGAGTTTAGATCCCGCCGCTCGATTAGATGCATAGTCAAAAGGAGTCTTTTCAAAATCTTTTATCCACAAAAACCTTTTGACGGAGAATCCGAAAGCCTTTTGAAAACCATCTTCAAATCAAAATAAATTTTGTTTTCAAAAATATGTGAGAAAGAGTATTATGATGACAATGTGTTCACTATAAGAAAATTTATCATATATCGAATTACATTGATATTGTGAAGATAAGTATTATAGTGGAAGTTGATTTGCTAAGGATTATGCATGTTTCATAAGTCTGTTCTCAAATCTTGGTATCTTCTTTGGCAAATGGGTTAAACTCATATTTGATGGATGAATTACTTAGAATCCCTTCCAAAAACATGCTCTCTTGACATAAGGCTAACGATTGTTCCAATCCAACACCTTCTCAAGAAAACTTTTTATAAAAGTTTAGAGCAGAGGAAATAAGAAGAGTTTCAAAGAAAATTCAAAGGAAATCAAAAATATGTCATCTTCAAAATTACCGTGATTGTAAGATCTTGGCCTAAGGACATCAATGATGAGTTTGTCTTTCTTCAATGTAAAGCCTCACCGAGCAAGAATACACTCAAGGAACCTATGCTCGTATTAGAAATGGTGCTTCAACGACTATGAGCAGACGCGTTCAAAGAGTCTAATGAGGAAGTAACCCCACTCCAAATTTCTTAACACTATGGGTTACACTTATAAGCCGTATTTTGAATAATTATTCTTTTGTCATGCTTATTAAGTCTCATTTGTATTATTGGATTACTAGAGCTATCTTTAGCTCATAAATGTTGCTAATTTTCTCTATGAGTACTTTGGGCAGAACTCATATGACGAAAAGGTCAATCATGCAACATCTCTCTCCATCGGCAGATAGTAACATGGCCGCGATTCATGAAGGATCGCGATCACTCATGAGAACTCACTCATGTCCTTCACTCACTCAAGGTCAAAATCTTCACCGCTGGACTTTACAACAATGAAGTGAAAAATCTCGATAAGTCCAAAGGAGTTGATAAAGACCCTCTCTCATGCCTATACATAACAAAGTTAGCTATTTGCTTTCCAATGACTCGTGCTCATGTCTCGCCGAACTAATATGCTTATACATATCATCGACAATAATGCATAATAACCGTCATACCGCACTTTCATTAATATACATTGATTGTATGATTTGTTTTATGCAAATGATTTTTCAAAACAAATCAAGACTTTTCTATCACCGATTTCAAGTGTTTTTCTCAAACCCCGTAGTTGGCCGAATTTCCACATCGCCAACCAACACTTCATAAGCTCGCTTTATGTGCCGACTTATAGAAGTAAAATCCTTTAAAGACCTACTCTCTCAAGTCTATTAAAGGTGGAGGCACACTTTTCGAAGTTTGATCGCTTCGATTAAAGTTAAGACTATTTTCAAAATCTTGGAAAACGACAAGTCACCAACATCAATCCTTACCAAGAATCTTGAAAATATCTAGACTTCACACCTATCCCCGCCATGGCGTGATCGAAGGACAACACAACAAGAATGCTTCATTATTGAGTATCCTTCGCCTAACCTCCGTGAGTATAAGTAGAGCTCCTTCTTCATTCCAATCTCTACTATGACAAAACTCACAAACCGCGTATAGATTACACTAGTTACAAATCGATGATTCAAAATCTCACAAATGTTGCAAAATCCAAGTCCTAAGATTGGATCAAGACAATTCCTTAACAACAGGTATGATTCCTTCATATTCATTCAATGTTGTTTCGATTTTATTTCGTTACTTCACAAGAGCTGATCTAAATTTCTCTCAATAATGAATTTCCAAAATCATTCATAAACCGTGAAAATTATTTCTCAAAATCTTTTCAATACACGCTTACAAATATGAGAGAAATTGCATCAAGTCCTCGTGTACCGTAAATCATTAATTATGGTTCCACAGTCTTGTTGAGAAAACAATTGATAAAAAGAACTTCTTTTGTCTCGTCCGATAATCATAGAAGTTTGCCGTCAAGCATAATTCATATGCCGCAAACATGATTGTCGAACACTTAAGAACTCTTTTAGTCAATTAGTTTTAAAAGTAAGATAGAAAACCATCAATTAATGCCGAAGAGTGATTTCATTCTCTTTTAGCTATCAATCTCATTGATACTCTAAAATGTCTACAGATGAATCACTGGGAAAATCAATTAGCACATACTCATTCCACTTTTGGAAGTCTCGCTTGCATACTTGAACTTCACGTAAAAGATCCCGAAAAGAAATGTCAAATGTTTGGAAAACATTTAACATATTGCCATGTGCAACAAGTCTTCGGTTATATGTAGGTATGCCGACCATCACCTCAAAGATGGCCGATGCGATGATTCGCCCGCCGAATTAAGTAGCTAATATGGAATTGATGAGGATGACGAATCGCTAATAGTCACCACCAATCCCTCGTCTATCAAAGGGGATTCATGGTCAAAACAAGACATCTTTGGCCATCACCCTTCGGTGCTCTCATAATGACCCGAAGAAGTGAAGATGTTCTCGCCTCCCCGAGAGTTGGAGGAGATCAAAAAGGGAACACGGCCATCTTCTTATCATCCAACTCCTTCTAAATCCTTGACCAATGACTCCCAATCTAATGTCTAGGATTAGGATCTATAGGACACAAATTTGTAACATGTATTTCTTTCGTAAATTGAATCATTGTATCTTTCTCATGTAATCGGCAGTCACCAAAAATCCAGCTTGTATTGTTCTTGTAATCACCGATCCTTGCATCATACCGTGTAAAACTACTTGGATCATTGAATACAAGTTCTCGCAACTTTTCTCATGCTCATCTACTTGTCTCGCATTCCTTTGATAGCATGAACTAATGTGTTAAAGTGTGTTGATCAAACCTATCATTCTTTGATTATCTCCATTTTATTCGGTGATTAAAAGAATTGCTCTTAATGAAATGGTCACTCTACCGAGACACAAACTCGCCGACATCCCATCGCAAACCTTTCTTGAACAATCGCTAAATCAAGTTATGGTCTTCTACTACCGCTAACTCTCATCCTTAGACACCATGATAATTGCCTTTCGAATCTAATCTTTTCACAATGATTAAATTCAAGTTCGCGTAATCTATAGTCTCTTAACAAATAGGCAGATCAGATTCATGATCTTCATGTCAATCTATCGATGAATCTCGCTATTACTCAATCTCTATTCTTCATGATTAAAAGGTCAAGATTGTTAGTAAATCTACTTTGAACAACAGTTCGCTAAATTGAACCTTTCAAGACAATCCAACAAAGACTTTGTGTTCTTAGTAATGACAACTACCAAATCTTGTATACCCTATGAGATTGAAGTTATAAAGGCTTGATTAGTTGTCTCCATTATAATGGCTCAAACAACTAATTGGTATACGATTGAATTCCAAAACACTCGCTACACCTTATCATGTGATTCTTTGTTAAAAAGGATGTAGTTAAAATCTCTAGTAACTCGACCTATCCTCAAGATAGTCGACATTCAAGAAATCTTGGGAAGACTAATATTTTCAAATATTATGTCCTTCCTCAGAGTGAACACCGATATGACCCCGTTTCATATAGGCTACGTCTCACTCTCTTCGTAACAAGTCTAGTCTCGCAGATCTCTTCCTTGCCATAGAATGCCTAGATCTGCCGGAAAGAAGAACGGACATCACTTCGTGTACACATGTAACATCTCACTTGATCTATTTAATATTCTTACTAAGCTTTATTAATCTTAAATAGATTGATGTCCATTATAAATAGAGTCTATTCAATTGATATCACCTGTCCTTAACTTAGCCGATATTAATCACACTCCCAATAATAGACACAACAATCAATATCGCCAGCTCCCACTCTAGCAAAAACCTAATACAACCCGCTAATAGTGTCTTCATTTAAAAGACTCTTCAAATCTCCCAAAATTGGTATCAAACTTCAAGATTGATATCGACAATCTTAAGACACATTCTTCTAAAACCTCCACATATGTGTCATGTACAACCGTGCCATATGGCTTGGACAAGTTATTCGTCCCCAATTCATTCTTAAACAACCAATGCTGTTCTATTGTTGATTAATTTACTCAAACAACTCGCTTGAAGTAAAATAACAACTTATATTATCCCCGAAGCGCTTGTACCCATTAATATCACAATAAAGGCAATCAAATTAATCGGTCTCAAATTAATTTTAAACTTCTTGTTTGAAATTAATATAAATATCTTCTAGATCGCCTATGCACTAGCCATTATTACACTAAGCATGATGACATAATCCAAAATCGACTATCATTACTGTCATTAAATGCACTCACTTCTTTAAGCCCCCAAAATGTCTTTTCCCATTCCTCTAATCAAGAAACCCTTTCATCTTCTCAAAGTTGTATAAAATTGGTATCGCTTCAAAAACAACAAACCGACTTCGCTTCCACAAATAGAGTCGCTGCATCATGTGTTCACCAAATCGCCTAGTCCTCCTCATCGACCCATCTCCCACACCGAATGGCGTCATCGAATGATGGTCCTTCTTGCCACTCCTCCTCCACCGTGATTCAACGACCTCGTCAAATCTCTCGTCGTGTAAGGAATCGTCTTCGAGACCCCAGAACAAGTGTATCCAATTTCATCCCTTGGACTCCCACAAGAGACAATACCGCTACTACGCACCCGCTCCCATCGCCTCAAATGCTCACCTCGAGCAACCCTCATCTCGAGGAGCTTCACCAAGAAACGCCAATTCTCAAATCCAAATGGTCAATGTTCCTTTCGATTAGAATCGCAGACCTTCATCCTCTAACTCTACTTCATTAGGATGACTAGCTAGGTCTCTATTTTATAAATCTAACTTTCTTTTGCTATATCAATGATAAATATGTAATGTGTTTAGTCTTGTGTACGTCACTCGTCGTTATTTGACATTTTCTTTTGAGTTAAAAATTAAAAATTTGTCCTGGTACATACTGCTCATGCCTCAGCTTACTGTCTTGATGAACTTCATCTATACTTCGTAGGCGACCTTACATCTCATGTTATAGATGTATATCTCATACATCCAACAACAAATAACATAAGACTCACCATACTTGCTTGTTTTGACTTGATATACCTTAAAGAGAAAACCATTTTGAATGCTTTACTACTCACCAATTGGTTTCACTAATTAAACAACTTACCCTATTTTGCCTCTCCTATCACAAAATAAAGCGTATCACACTACATTCTTGTAAAATCTTCTTACAAGCAATGGAAACACAATTTCTAACCTCGATATCCTTTTATGTATGTCTCATACATGAAAGTTGTGTATCATAAGCTATCGCACATTAAGAATCAGAATATGACAAGTAACCGTATTCCTCGATAAAGTCTATATTTTCTCGCAGAATTACATCCCGCAAATCACCTCGGCATTTCTCAAACGACAAAGATGCTCTCTCTACTGTCAAAATTCATACCTTATGAATTACCATAAGCATGTTCTCCCTCATATTTAGGTTATAATACTCCAAAATTCAATTGATAACTATCAATCTATCTTCAACTTGTGGCCATTAAGGAGGAGAAATTATGAAGTAGTAATGGCCCCAAGCAATTGAATATGTGAAAGGAGAAATTGAAGTAGTAATGGTAGTAATGGCCCCAAGAAATTGTGAAGTAATAATAACCCCAACTAGTAAGGAGGAGAAAACTAGTAAGTAAATGTGAAATATTAACCCCAACTAGTAAGGAGGAGAGAAATTATTGTAGGCTCCAAGTAATTATAATTATAGTAAGATTGACACTATTCAGAACACTATTCATTAAGAAAGAGAGATTGTAATGGCCCCCAAATGTGAAATATTAAGGAGGAGAGATAAACAATTAGTAAGATTAAGAGATAAACAAATATTAAGGAGAAAATTGAAGAAAGAAGAGAAATTGAAGAAAGGAGAGATTGTGAAAATTGCAAGTAATCAATGAACCTTTCAGAGGAGAGACCGTGAAGAAGTAATGGCCTCAAGTAATTATAAAGGAAGTCGCCTTAAGAAATTATAGTAGGATTAACACTATTAAGAACAATATTCATTAAGGAGGAGAGATAAACAATTATTAAGAAGGAGAGGTAGACAACTTGTAGGATCGTTGTAAGATAGTATCTACCCATACAACTTAACACTATATGACTATTATAATATGTCGACTAGATGAAGATGCTTAATCAAATCGATTAAGTCACTTATACTTTCTACTTCTTGCTTGAGCAACATTCTTCGATCATCCGATGCAAGAAACACACTCTTAAGGCAATATTATCATTTGCCTAATAAACATTTCAGCTTATTGCTTCGTATTTGTTCTTCCATTTATTGAGTCTCAAATACTTAGCAATAGGTGACTATACATACGCTATCGCTTGTAAGTTCAACCTAGGGCATGTCTTGATATAAACCGAATATTCAAGTAGTGGCATGTTATTACTAAGGTTTGAACAACCGCTTTATAGAGCTATATGTATAAGTCAATTGTAGTAATGGTCCCAAGCAAATAGGAGGAGATTGTTAGGAATATGCCGTAAATCACCGATATATATGTATGCATATTCCAACACGTTGATTTGCTTGTTCCCATTACAACGCATGTTTCACAAGTGGCTAAAAGGGTCGCGCACGGTTAGTGTGGCGCTTGTTGAAACAATGCATAGGTCATTAGACTAGGAAGTCTTTGTACATATCCGAGTCTTTGTCCTACCGTAATGATGACAAACCTTCATATGAATCAAGCTCTTCAATTTGCCGCTGACGTGACTATCGGCAGATGTCTCACTAGCACATTTCCTTCGCATGATCGCCTAAATAGCCATCTCTACATCGCAGCTCTATATCGGCAGACTCTAGTATCCGCCAAAGCACTTCATCGAACAACCGCAGAGAAGCTATTTATTCAAGAGGAACATCGTGACCATCGGGTTTCTACACCGTTCTATAATGGCAGATCTCGAATCGCCAAATCCTCATCAAAACAACCGCCGAGAAACCGTAAGATCACGAGATACATCGGTCGTTACTCAATGCACTTCAAGACAAAATAGATCCGTTACAAGATCTGTCGACAAATCCAAGATACGCATCGATGTCTCGCACCTTCACGTTTATCCAATAGACATTTCCTCTTCGAACGTGTTCGCGGTCTTCAAAGCTTCATTTCCAAAAGGCCAAGCACGTGACGCCGCACTACGCCAAAGCAATGAAACGTCCACATCAATCACCGCATCCAGCTAAGCTCGACACGTCCAACTATGTCCACTGTGTCCCGCATCATCTTCAAGATTCAAACCTAACCGAAGGTCTTTGCCCAACAAATCCAAAGATGTACTCGCCTACATCACGAGATTCGATCTCCAACGGGCATAAACCTATTCAATACACCAACGGTCACCTCTTCTTCTCCAAATATATAAGAAGACTCTCATCCTCATTTCTAAACAAGAGCACAAGAAAACAAGAGAGAGAGCACAAGCACTCTAACACACAAATTGTGTATGCTTATGCTTGAGAAAGGTTGTGGTATTGATCTTCATTTCTTCAATCCAACCACTCCTTCGAGTGAGAAATCACAAGTGTAAGAACAAACACTTTGTGAGAGAGAGAGAAGAAAATCCAAAAGCCGAGAAGCTCGCTGATCAACAACCTTGTTGTTGATTTGAGTTCTTCTTCCTTCGAAGAACTCGGTCTCTTCGGGCCTCAACTCCATCATTCAATAAAGAGACCAAGTATCTTACGATCGTTGAAGCCACAAGCTTGAAGATGTCCGATGAAGAGCCGTAACTTACATGTCCAGATTGCATTCATATCGGCAGACTTATACTACATTATAAGTCGCCGATTGTGCAATAAGGTGTCATCATTGTTGGTCGAGTGCTTAGCACTCGGTTGTTCAAATATATGCTATTTGAACAACTCCTAATATTCTCTTCTCACAACAAATATATCAAGTTGAAACTACGGAAGATGTCTTAATAAATATTAAATACATCTTCTAATGTATTTTCGATATATTTGATTTCGCTTTCTTCATTTCTCCTTCTTTTTCCTAAGAAGATTGCTAGGTTAGAGATTCTAGGTTGATGTACTAAGCATGTTTGCCTTTGAGCAAACCTCTGCTGAATTTTAATATAAAATATATAATTGTTACATTCAGCCTTGATTTCTCTTTCGTGTATAATTTGCTTTATCATGTGCAATCTGTTTAAGGAAAGTAAATGATGCATCTAATACAGATTATAGTCAACTGTCAAGCTCTCTTTCATCAAATCTTTACAGTTACTTTAATCTAAATTGTTGAACTTATGTCGTTTATTTTTCCGCCGCTCAAACTCATTTCCATCGCCTAAGTTCAACATACATCTTCCAACCGCATATTTCATATCTGCGATCCTAGATGTCCATGATCTACATCTCGATCTAAGATGTCCGATCACTCTATCTTCACTAATCATTCAAGATGAGGAAGATGATCTATGTGTAGTAATCATTTCATCTACTTTTCAATCTAAATGTAAAATTTGGATGAAATTTTTATTACACCAAGTATAGGCTATTCACCCCCCCCTCTAGCCTATACACTGAGCAACCCTCGGACCTAACAGCTTGTAGCATTTTTTATTTGAGTAGCATGTCATAATTTTTATAAGAGAATAAACTCGTGTCTTATGACATCAAATGTGTAAAAGAATATATTTTAAATAAGCATATTAGAGTAGCGAAGTACTATTTTTCAAGCTCGATATTCTAATTTTAATCATGGTGTTGCTTTTACGAGTATATCATGTTAATTCATTAGTGATTTGCATTAATTATCAGCAATTAATAAGCATACAAGTTGCGTATTTATTTATCTCCTATTTAGGATTTGATGGCTCATTTTGCATTTTATATGTTTACTATATCAAAAATATGGATATAAGAGCAACAAATGTAAAATTGAAGGTGAAAAAGGGAAGGAGGTCACCTTAAACCATTAGGAAGGGGCCAAATTATTATTTCTAAAAATGTGAGGACCAGATTGCCATATCCAGAAGTTGAGGAACCATATTGCCAAATTCTAAAAATCTAGGGGTCATAGTGCTAATTTCAAAATTTAAGGGACCACAATGTAGTTTCTAAAACTTTAGGGACCAACATGTAGTTTCTAGAACTTCAGGGATCAAAATGTAGTTTCCAGAACAGGAGGGACCTTTCAGCGCTTTCTAGAACTTTAGGGACCTCTCAAAAATTTCCAGAAGATCAGGGACATGTGTCCCGCATACGGGCGCATCGGATTTACCTGGTCGACGCGTGCCGACGCGTGAACAAGCGCTGGCACTCCAGCAGCTAAGGGCGGTGCATGAAGGCGCGTGGGACCTCTGATGGAGGTGATCTCGGTGGCCTTGGACTCACCTTTTCAAGACGAAGCCCCCAGTACCATTTGGTTTCTGTTTGGACGCCGGAATGGTTCGGATCTGCCTTGCCGAAGTTTTGTCGGTGCGGTGAGACTCCAGCATCTTCAGGTGGCACATGCAGGAGCGTGAGACCTCCGTTGACCGTGATTTTTGTGGCGTTGACTTCGTCTAGTCAAGAGGCATCCGTCGGTGGTCTCACCTTTCTGTTCTGGTCTCGTTTGCTTCACTCAGTCGTGTGGACAATCTGGCCTGGTTATTTTTAATGGCGTTCCGGCACCCTTTGAACGGAGCTCCGTCGTGACTGACGGAAGATGTCGTTCCCGGCAACGGAACCAACTGATGATGCCAAAATAATCACCATACCGGGGGTGCCAAAAGCGTCGTCGTATATACGTATCCGAAGTCGTTGTCCGGTCGAAGTTGTCGTCATTGTGGTAGGATATCTGGCATAGTCGTTGTCTGCAAGAGTAAACAACCATGAGAAGGCATGGAATTTTCCCCGCCAAAACTCTCCGGTGTAATAATCAGTAATTGAAGATTTAACACAAGTGTGCTCATATGTGTGTGAAGGGAGAGAGAGAAAAAGGAAGCTTGGGAAGCTTAGTCATGAAGCAGTCCCCTGAATATGAGGGGGGAGCCCCCTATTTATAGGGTGGCAAAGCTTTCTGGACACACTTCGCGTGTGTGGGCCCGTTTCGTATATCTTTTAAGATATTTGGGAGTATACTTTTGGGGTGTATATTTTTGGGTCCTTCAATTCTCAATCCTGAAAGCTAAAGACTAATTTGCGAGGTACGATTCGGCGCTAAAAGCGGGGATCTATCCCAAGAAAGATTTCTGTATACACAAGGGCATGAACCCGAGACTTCTTGCTTTAAACAACCAAAGCCCTTTCCACTTAGGCCAACCCTGTTAGTAATTTAAACTAATTTTCGCTAAATGACAAATAAATCTTAAATATATTTTAAAAATCTCGAGCTAAGTCAAGCACAAACAAGTCAAGTTAAACGGTTTTGTCCCAAGCCTTGCTCAACCTAATCAAGCTAGAGCACGAGCTTGTTTTCCGCACGAGTTGCTCAAGAACTCGCTCGAGATCAAATCATATACTCACGAGCTCAAGAGCCGACTCAGATCGTGTGACTACCGTACCTACTATCTAACAATCTTCTCAAGCCATGCATCCACAGTTCCACACCCTGGAAATACATTCCAAAATTGCCCCCAGAAACTCCGACCATGCCAACCCTGCCTTCTTCCTTCCATTATCCCTAACTGCATCCACCTTGAATTGTATGCAACCCTAAATACTTCATCCAAAGTGCTTTGAAAGGTTATTTTTAAGTTATAAACGAAATCGATAAAATTAAAATACTACTCGTTACGTTCCAGGCAAAAGTCCACTATACTATTTTAGGATGTTTCATTTAAAAGGTCAACATTCAAAAAATTATGCTTACAAATGTCATAATCTTTCATCTTTACCTTCAACTTGTGTCGTAATTATCTTAATTGTGCTTAAATATTTTTGTAATTATGAACAACTCCAATGATACTAATATAACCATTAATAATTAGATTTTTCAAACGTTGACTTTTTGGATGGAACGAAGAGAGTTGTTGTTTTAAGGTTACATTTATTTTTCCCAGTCCGATATACAAGCAAAATATGACAATATCATGTGGTAAATTGTAGGATTCTTGTTCCTAACCGTCCATTCCTCTCCAAATGGTCCAGCAAATAGTGAGGCATGCAATAACAATTGTTGCTGCTCCCCTTCCCGTGCTGATTTTTATGTAAGAAAAACCAAATCCAATCCTATGGAAAAGTCCCATCAAACCCCTTTGTTTCTCATTGGCAAGTTGGTGTCATCCCAATAAGAGCAGCTCCAATGGGCAACTCTTAAAGCTTTACAAAAGAGGATAAACCGATTGACGATGCAAACAGTAGTTGGAGGAAGCCTAGGTGGCTTCAAGCGGTTGATATTCTTGGACCGCTTGAAGTCATATATTGTCCCTTTCAAGCAACAATGATTTGTGAACAATATCATCTTTTTGTGAAGAACGACTATAATTTAAAATAGATAAAAATGTCTATAATTTAAATGGTCAAAAAAATTTTTTTTTCTATAAATAATTTCTAAATTTTTTTCTTCACATTACATTCTTTCAAATATCTTTCTATACTTTTTCGTTAGACAACACAAATTTTTCATTTCACTACTTTGGCTATGGATAACAATTATTTTACGAATTTATTGAACTCTTCAAATATCGAAGATTTTGCCAATGCCCAAACTAGTCCAAATTTCCAAGCTTCTTCGAATTTTCAAGCTCCTCCAAATTTTCAAGCTTCACCAAATTATCAAGCTCCTCCAAATTTTCAAGCTCCACCAAATTTTCAAGGTCTTCCAAATTTTCAGTATCCAAATATTCAAGGTACTTCAAATGTTTCAAATTTTTATTCATTCAATAAAATCTATATTGTTACATCGGTATTTTGAATTACTAATAATATTAATAAATAAAAAATATACTTTTGGAAAGATAAATTAAGAAATGAATAAATTATTCGTTAGACATGATATATTTTTTCTATAATTTTTTTATGTTTTATAATGATATAAAGTATTTATTTTTGAAAATAAATTTATTACTTTCAAATGTATATTGGGAAAGAATAAAATATTTAGAGCCCGTTTGTTCCCGCGTTTTGGCCAAAACGCAGGGTTAAACGCAGCTTATTCCTTAACTTAGCGTTTCAATGCGGTAGAAAATCGCGTTTTCAAACGCAGGCGTTTTAAAACGCCGAAATTCCTAGCTTTTTCCCAAAACGCAGATTTTAAAACGCAAGAGGAATAAAAGCGCGTTTTGACATAATATCCCAAACGCATTTATAAAAAAAAATCCGCGTTTTAAATAATCTGTGTTTTAGAAACGCCTGCCAAAACGCTACACCAACCGGGCTCTTAGTATTGAGTCCATGTTATAAACTTTTTATGAGTTTATGTATAGTGAAAAATAGATTTTTAGAGAAAATATTTATAAGCCGATGATGTAGCATGATGTGGCAGGGATAAACATTTAATTGTTGTGGATGCTCTAAGTTGAAGTATAATAATTTTACTTTTGAAAAATAGACGATGAAATTTTCTCATTCTAATTTGTAAAAGGGAAACATAGGATTCCATTCTTTTATTCTGTTTTGCATCTCAAAGTTGATAGCCAGAGCATTTTTGATAACTCTTCAGCAAAACAATAAGATTTGTGGATGGGCTGGGGGGCGTTCGTAAACCTAGCTAGCTATTTATTCTCCCCTGTTATTGACTAACCTTTCAATTCAGAAGTTTATTGTTAATGCCATCTCTATTTCTAGGCTATACGGCTCAAAATTACTGATTAGGATCACTGTACGTGGCGTAAGCACTTAGTGATCATTGTTGTGTTCTCCACTACCGAGAAGTGAATCAAAACAATTGAGAGATGATTAAATTAGACACATGCTAGACTAGAGTACTGGAATCATGATCCTTCAATGACCTTTTTACCATGAATTCGATTGTAATTCTCTTTTTTCACTCTTTAATTGCTTGTTTGTAAATTTCATTGCCCTTAATTTACTTCTCAATTCAAACCCTCTATGGTACTGCAAATATTAGTTAGTGTTGCATAGCTTTGATGCGTTAGGACATTCCTCCTAGGACCGACTCATACTTTGTACTCTTAATTACATGATACGGCCGTGTAATCCTGCGCGTAATATGTCTATATTTTATTTGATTATCATTTTGTTTATTGAGTGTAATGTTTAAAACATGTATTGAGAGTGTAATGTTTGCTTGGAGTTTAAGGAGTGCATAGGAAGTATAATACTTGTTGGGGTTTGGATGCCATGACTGTGTTTAGTAGTTTACTAGATAGTGATTGCAGGAGGGTTTAATGGTGTTGGCTCGGAGTGTAATTAATGGTGTTTGGGTATTTAAAGGTCTTGGTCAAGGGTATTTAAGGTTTGCTTGGTCTAGTTATGAGGTTTAATTTTCTTAAGTAATGCTCCCTCCGTCCCTAAATTATTGTCTTCTTTTCTTTTTTTATCTGTCCTAAAATAATTGTTTTGTTTGAAAACTTTTTTTTTTAGACATCACTTTTATTATTTTACTCTTGCTTTTTTTCTACTTTAATTATGGACCATATACACATGGGCATTAAAGAAAATTACACATTATACCAATATTAATAATCAAGTCAATATTTTTAATTCGTGTGCCGGATCAAACAAGACAATAATTAAGGGACGGAAGGAGTAAATTTTAACATTTACGATTTAAAAAAAGAAAAAAGAATTAAAAGAACAACAACATCAGGCTCAACAATAACAAAAAAATAATAATAACAAGAGCTCATTTTTGTTACTTTCAAAATATCTAGGTGGGCTCTGAATGAAAGTTCCATTGATTTTAGGTACAAATGAACTACTAGCCCCAGTTTAAACCACTTTTCTTGGAGACAATAACGTAAGGCCCAATGGATACAACAGATTAATTCTCTAGATCTTAACAAATGCTGCATTTTCTTCTTCATCCATTACACCATCAGGATAAAGCAGGTTCTTGATCATGTTGCCCATTTAAAAAAGAGATAATTATGTTTTTGACCAACGTACTATGGTCGGGGAGCAGAATTGAGAATCATACTCTCAAAGATCCACTTTTGCCCTATGTACTTGCATAAGTTGGAAACAATTGATACACCCGTTATCTGCTCATCTAAAAACTTAACGGCCGTCTGACATGAAAATGATTATTGTGTTAAATCTCTACTGTGGCAGCCAAATGGTAAGAAGATCATGCTTGATGTACGTGATCTTTTTTTTCAATTCATAAACCCAGGCACGCTGTTAGGGTGAAGATTTAACATCAAGAGGAGTGGTAACTACTGCAGTCAACCCTCCAGCCGCCTCATAGGCCGCAAAATGAACAGCTGTACGGTGCATTCATCACCACAGTAATCCTATAAGCTGCATAAAAACCCCCCAATTCCTTCTTCAACAAATACCTTCTTTACACAATCCCCCGACTCCCTTATACGGACTGTTTTTCAATTGCAATCTCTGTTTCACAACGTCTATCGATGTAATCACTGCATCACTACACACAGTTGCACACACTCCGAAAACCGCATGAGCTAAGGAGTTGTTTTAATTTTCAATTGTTAAGACTTTCTTGAAAAATTCGTAAACGGAGAAGTAAACAGCGTGAGCTGGTCCAGCGCCGAGACCCATGGCGGCGATGGGCACTGTAGAGGCTGGTGGGACCCTCGAGCTTCAAAATTGAAGAAAGTGATTGACGGACTTGCATTGAACAAGGAGATGATCCGATTGCCTGTATACGGGTCTTGAGGGTGTCAACAGGGAATATGGCCATGTGTTCGACGGAGCTGGCGATGGAGCCAGCGGCCATGAATTGCCAGAAATAAAGGCCGTCGTGGGTGGGTGGAGAGAGGGAGAGTTTTGGGTTTTGATGGTGGTGGTGGAAGGCACGTTGGTGGGTTTATGAATTGAGAAAGAAGATCACGTGCATCAAGCATGATATTATTACCATTTGGATGCCACGGTGGAGATTTAAAACAAAAATATTCCCACGTTAGACGGCCGTTAAGTTTTTGGAAACGGCCGTTTAGTTTTTGATGGACAGATAACGGGTGTGTCAATTGTTTCCAACTTATGCAAATACATAGGGCAAAAGTAGGTCTTTGAGAGTACGATTGTCAATTCTGCTTCCCAACCATAGTACGTTGGTCAAAAACATAATTATCCCTTTAAAAAATTATTGGTCTGACAAAACCCCATCCCTGGAAACTGAAATCCCAATACCATTTTAAACCCTCTTGTAATTTGTGAATTGGTAAATACAAAAAGGGGAATTCATTAATAGGGTTTGACCAAAGAGTATAATGGCCAAAAATTTGATACGAGATTTTGATCATGGTGCCTGGTCACACGTTGTTGAAATCAATAATTTCTAAAAAAATTGTAACATATGTGACCTCAATCTATGTTCTCTCCGAATGAATGGAGATCGTAAGACAAAAAATATATATATATATATATATATATATTATTCATGTTTTGCGTTATTTTTATATTCGGATAACGCATCACATTGCCGAGAAACTTTAGTTTAAGAGGCTTAAGACATCTTTTTTGTCCTAAAAAGTAAAAACGGATTCATTGCCAGAACCTGTTTTGGCAACCTCTTCCTTGTTTCAAAGTTGGGCTTCAATAGCTGTGGATTTTGTGCATCCATTTGAAAAGATGTGACATTAGTATGTATGTGAGTTGCTTCTTAATTCATTAGATCATCTCTCTCGGTTCCACTAGAAAGACAAGCCATAGAGATATCGCCAATTATAAGTTGTAATATTGCCCTACAAGAAAGAGCTCAATTAAGGCAAAATTTGGCTTTTCGTTGGTTTCACATCTAAGAGAAAAAATTGTGACCACAAGCTGACTTGAGGTATTAATGGATTGTGGTTAAAAACTTCTGTGTGTGTGGATGGATATGTTAAAAATATGGATGGATTTAATCATTACAATTACAATCATCCATTCTAGCGTTATGATACCACATCGAATCTCTTTTTTTTTTTTTAAATTGTACTACATCCATTACCAAATAATTATTATAAATATATACTCAAAAATACACATGACCTGGTTGCATAATTCAGACAATATATTCTAATTACTTGATTTAGATCTTGATGATGCACAGAATAGTTTGGGCTAAAACCGGGATAAGACTGAATGGATATCTGGGCTAGATTGATCTGCCAACACAATGAAATGCTTGGGTGAATGCAGGGACCTGCTCTGCAAGAACACTCCGGCATGAGAATAAATGTATTGCCTGAATACAAACTCGCAGTGTAATTGCTAGTGTCAAGTGTGCGTACCTTGACTCTTTTTAGTTCATAGGTTATACAGGGAAAACAATGAATGTGAGAAGTAATGGCAGTCATAACTGCCAAGTATTGAGCATAATCGTTGGGCACATCCAGCCAATGACGAAGAGACACGTGGCCTACGTCTTGAAGCATGGGAAAGAAGTGCGGGAGGCCTGCTTGCTAGTGTCCAATCATGCTTAGACCCGCCAGAACTCAGGTCATGGTCGGAGACCCGACCCGACCAAGCTGGTTTCCAGACTAGGCAATTTTTTTGTTTTGTTTTTGAAACGTAGTCTTTTTCTTAATGTAATATTTGTTTAGCATCTTAAAAGGTGTATTTCTATCAAGATGCCCAATTGAGTAAAAAAAAAGACTGACGCTAAATGCACCTCCCCTAATGCGCTAAACGCAGCCCCCCTCCCCTGTAAAATTACTAACTACCCTCGTTTGTTATAATGTATAATTTTTTTAAAAAAAAAGAAAAAGAAAAAAAGACATGCACCTACACCATTCGCATGTTCTTTTGGACACGTGCCTGTACCAGGTGCATGTCCAAAAGGACATGCGCATAGTGTAGGCGCATGTCTTTTTTTTTTCAATTGTTGCACTTTTACACCCTGAATTTATAAAATAATTAAAAAATTTTCACTATACCCCCTTGAATTTGTTAAATTTGTTAAAAAATTTAACGAAATTAACAAATTTAAAGGGTAAAGTGCAAATTTTCAAAAAAAAAAAAAAAACATGCGCCTACACCATGCGCATGTTCTTTTGGACATGCGCATGGTGTAGATGTATATATATTTTTTTCAATTGTTACCTTTTATACTCTGAATTTGTAAAAAATTTCATTATATCCCCTTGAATTTGTTAAATTTGTTAAAAAATTTAACAAAATTAACAAATTTAGGGGGTAAAGTGCAAATTTTTTAAAAAAATATTGTTGAGCATGCGCCTGCTCAGGTGCATGTCCAAAATTTTTTTTTTTTGGTTTGTTAAAATATACATTATAACACAATAATAAAGCAAAAAAATATATATATTTAACATAACATATGTCAAAAACAAAATTATATTTAACACAAAATATATCAAAAACATATACATTAGAAGCAAATAACTAAACAAAAAAATAAAATTTAACACAAAATATGTCAAAAACATACACATTCGAAGCAAATGAAAGTGAGAGTTTTAAGTTAAATATTTTCTACATATAAAAAACGAGGGCAAGTTAGTAATTTTATAGGAGAGGGGGGATGTGTTTAGCGCATTAGGGGGAGCTGCGTTTAGCGTCTAGGAAAAAAGAAAGTGCTCAATTTTGAGTGTTTCCAACTTTCCATCAATATGGTTGGTGCATCTTTGAGAGAGACATCTAGATAGATACTCTATTCTAAAAAGATGTTCCATCTCTTCAATTATCAGATTGTCGCTATGTGTACATGAAAATAAACAATATTAATTATCTGTGATTTTTAATGCATATGTGACGAAGATCCGACGGTTGGACAATTATTATAATTTCCTCCATCTAACAACAAAACATAACACATGTTAGCAAAAAGGATGACACTGATACTGGGCGAAATCTTTTGGGTGCACTGGAACTTGGACAAAGCATAAAAGAGGTGACATTCCATTTTTAACCATTGAGCTGAGTTGACAAACTATTTTTTCTTTGACTTAAAACTTTATTGAAGTTTGACTCATAGTCATTTAATCATAGTTTACTGTCAAATTAAATATAGTAACGAACCACATTTAAACTAGTTGGAGCTTCAATTTCTTTTACAAATTTCAATCCCTCTAGTCTGCCCATTAATACTCCTATTATATAACGATATAATTTAGGGAGAGTCTATTTCGCTACAAACTTTACTAATCTACTACATTCATTAATGGTTATATGAATAAATTATTATGATGACACAATTGCCCTTGAAATAGTTTGATCAAGTACTTACCTTATGCTGATTAATTTTGTTTTATTTTTCTTTATAACTAAAAATTATTTTTTTATTTTTCTTATCTTCTCAAATAAATTATGTTTATTTGTCAACACCAAAAAATTAAATACTCCCTCCGTTCCACCCAAAGAGCCCACATTTGAAAAGTCTATTTATTAACTGATATTTTAATGTCATTGAAGTTGATTATAATTACAAAAATACTTAAACACAACCATAATGATTACCACACAAGTGGAGGGTAAAGATGAAAAATTATGAAAATTGTAAACATAATTTTTGAAAATGGACTCTTTAAGTGAAATATCCCAAAATAGTATAGTGGACTTTCTGAACGGAGGAGTATATCCATTAGAAGTCGTATTCATAAAAAAAAGATTCGAGCAATTGGATTTCTGCCCGATGAAACATCTCTTCGAAGTTGCTTATTAGCGCAATTGACTCTTATACGAATACGATGATATTATATCGGTTTTCTTTTGCTCCTATTGGAGTTGGAGTGGAGCTTCCTCTCGTCTACAGAGAAACATGATTTCTTTAGAACTGCGAAAAAAAGGTGAAGATGCAAATATTCAGCAGCCTGGGTTACTAATTTGAGTGATAGCTGGATTAATTAAAGATCTTCTTTGAGCTCTTCCTGCTTAAGTAGATTGTGACTTTCTAGTTTTTAAATTTTTTTATTTAATTTCATCAAATAATTTTTTTTAAGAAAATTGAATTTAATGCAAGAAAAACTAAAAGATGTTTTACAATGCCAACTTATTATAATTTTTTTAAAAATAATCACAAAACATATATTCATTAATTAATTTTTCATTCAAGTTATTTTTTAAAATACATAATTCGTACTAAGTAATTTAAGTATTATATAACTCATGCCACTCCTTTGTTTAGTCTATTTTGTCATTATAATTTTCTTATTTGTAAGTGAAAAAAATTAGACTTATGTATTATTATTATTATTATTATTATTTTTTTGCAAATAAAATTATGTATTTTCTTTTGCAAGATTGAATATAATATTATTTGTAAAAAAAATAAAAGGATAAAACTTAGAAAGGGAAACAATTAAATAAGAGGGGTTTAAAGGGCAATTATGCCAAGATATTAATTAATTTAATTAAATTTTAAGGAATGTAGTGGATAAGTAAATATTGTAGTGGAAATAAATTCTCCCTATAATTTAATGTTGTGTTGGATAATTCAATTCCGTACCAATTTTAGAGAAACTTTCTAAAATAAGAAGAAAAATATGATTAAATTTCAAAAATAAAATTCAAAAAAAAGTTCCATATGAAGTGAAAGAAAGATTATTATTGAATTATTATAGTGTCTTTTAGACAGCAAGTACAATGAGGGTGATTGTGTGACTACGGAAGGAGGAGGGGCGTTGAAGATGAAAAGTATTACTATCCAATTAAAAATAAAAAGGTTATTATTTTACTTTTATTGTATTTTTTTTTTTAATTTTCCTTACTTTTGCCAATATATAAATGGAAACTTTATACTATAGAAATCACACATGAATTTCCTTTGAAATTGTTCATCATGACCTGACCGCCTTTTAGAAAAATAAAAAAGAAAGGAATTAAGTAGCACATGTTCGAGACGGAAAATAAAAATGCAGTTTTATAGCCATTGCTTGTTCTTACGAAATTCATAAACATAATCATCTTAAATCATAGTATGTAATCATAAAATCTCTATATGGATATCATGTTATCATAAAAAAATTTCAACTTTTGAAGCTTTGTGAGACGTATCCAAGAATAACTTTTTTTGGTATACTGATTATTCTCTTCGTCTCATTTATATTAGTCTACTTTTTTCTTCTTTTTAAATTCATTCTACATTAGTTATATAGTTTCTTGTTATACTCCTAACGAAATCGATTATTTATTAGGTAATAATTTACATTAGTTAACTAATAAAAGATAATAAATGTAAATTCAAATTTTAAACAATGATTGTTGAAATATTTATTAGAAATTCTAAAACAATGTACGAGTTCTTATCTAGTGACAATACAAAAGACAGAGAGGTTATTACAAAGTATATAAAATTGATTATTAACGATTTCTATTGCCTTTTATTCCTAAGATTAAGTATTTGCTATCTCCGTCCTAAAATAATTATCGTTTTAACAATTTATTCACAGATTAAGGAAGTTTTCAAAAAATTGATGTACCCTTACTTAAGTTGAATTATTGTAGGCATACTTTTTCTCTTTCTTCTTACTATCTATCTTTAATGAGAATAATAAATAATGAAAAATTTGACAAAATATGAATAAATATTTCTTAAAATTTTATAACAACAATTATTTTAAAATAATTTTTTTAAAAAAATAACAATTATTTCATAGTAAAATTTTTTATACTATTAATAAATAAATAAAAAAAGTTACACCAAACACAGCACTCAAACAATGCTAGTAAATGATGACACCTTTCAAATTTCATGGGGCCGCGAAAAACACAATAAATTTCTTTTCCGCCAGTTTGCAATGATTCAAAATTGCGCCAACTGTTTAATTTCGATCGCCTCGAGATCATTCTCCTGTGGGCCCTTACCCTTTATCTAATTCCGTACCAATTTTTCGTTCTAAATTACACCGCGAATCACGGTAAAATTAACCTAAATCAACCTTGGGGTAAATTTAATATGATGCTGTATATAAGTGTCACCGTCTTCCTAAACCTGCTAGTTCAACTAACCCGAAAGGAGACGGATACTTTAGAGAGAAGCCGGGAGAGCGATTTTGTGGAGAGATGGCTGGAAGTCTTCGTTGGCTGGAGGTGAATTTGTCGCTGCCGCGTTCAATTTTACGGTGGTCAAGCTCGCAGGGAGCAGCAATGTGGAGCAGAACGAGCTGGATCCCGCACAACTTATGGGGATGGTGGTTGGACCCTGACTTCTCTATCGTCGACTCAGTGTTGTGGTCTTTCATCACTGCCGTCGAGTCCGTAGCTCTCGTCTCAATGCTTGCATTCTTCTTCCTTTTCTACGGTTGTACCATCTAATCTCTCTCTCTCTCTCTATATATATATGTATACAATTTACGTGATTAATCTATGCAGTTCTAGAGGTTGTCTAGAAGGTTGATTTTGCCGGATTTCGATGGAGAATATCCGGTGGACTTGTCAACGATATGCAAATTGGGGGTTATTGTGGGCGTGATAGTCGAGCACATGACAATCTGTCACGTCAGGAGGGGTCCAGAAGTTTTGAATTTGTTTCATTAAGGAGTAGTTAGTGGGCGAAGCAAGTTCCCTCTTATTAGGGATAGTAGTATTTTGCTTGTATATTAATCTCTCTATTAATATTACAGTATTTTTCTTTCTAGAATTGTATCCTGGGACAAATTTGGGGTTGGGAGAATATATAAATTTTGCTTTATTATGTGTATTACTAAGGGTAAAATTGTTGGAATCCCCCGAGGTTATTTGATTTTGAGCTTTGCTTATGGTACTTTTTTTTTTTAGGCTATGATTGGTTACTCAATATTATACTTTCAAATTGTGCTTCGAATTTCAATTCCAAGCTATGACATTAGGCTTTCCAAACATACGCTGAGTAAAATTGATCGAATGCCCGTCGTTACTTAATTTTGAGCTTTGTCTTCCTATTGTACTCTTTTTTGGAGGAAAATTGATCAAATGCCCATGGTTACTTAATTTTGAGCTTTGCCTCTCAATCATATTCTTTTTCTCAAGATTTTACCTCATCCTTTTTACAAATGTTCTTGAGATTTTACCTCCTCCATTTTACTAATGTTAAGGACTACCGTTCTTCTTTCTCTTCTAACTCACCAATTTAGCAAATTCGAGCTCATAATATTATTTGCTGTTTAACGATGTCAAATTCATCGTCACTAATGCCCCCACTTCCCAATTCATCATCACCAAATCGACAATTCTATCAATTGAAGCACAGCACTCACATTCTCATCAATCACCCCTCTCCATTTAAACTCTTAACAGCTCTCACCACACTTCAAGACTTCAAGTCCCCGTCCGCAAATTACAACAACGTGGAACAATACGCCCCGGTCAGTCTGCTCCTTTAAATTCTTATGGGTCAAAGACAAACAACGGGCAACGGCAACTTCCTCTTCTTAAAAAACTGCTTTTGTTTTGCTCCAAAGCCATATAATCTTTCTTGAGCTTGGGCCGATATAAGACTTTGGAGGCGGACGCGCCTCGTTTTTGTTCTTCTATTTGGTGAGTTTGAAATTGGGTTGGTTGTTGATGACGATACTCAATTACGAAAATGTTTTTTTATTTATTTATTTATTATAAATAATACCATCAATCTTTGGAGGTTGAATGATGATATTTTACAAAAAATATTTGCATATAATATTATTTGAACCTGTTTTTAAAGTATGTTTCATACTACAATTATAAAAAATAAATAGATATTTATTTGAAAATGAAGAGAGTTCTTTCTACATTTATTAAAAATCTTTGAATTTCAGATTGTTTAGACTTTAGATTGTTAAAGGATGGGAATAGGACGCGGTTATTATATTGAAGATGGTTTTCATCAAAAAAAAAAAGACTTGGAAAGTAGTGGAGGGATTAAAAGGGATTGGACTTTGGATGGTCTAGGTGGGGGATGAGGTCCAAGAAATCAATTAATTGGCCTTTGGTCAAATGATATCAAGATCGTTTTCAAAACTTGATCATAGCTGATGAGTTCGATATCTATTAAGGGGAATGGCATTTGGAGAATCTGCTATTGCACTTTACCTTAACCCGGAAAGTACTTACTGGTATCTGATTGAGTACTACATCCAACAAGAATGCTTACGGCACCAATCAGCACAATATATTCTCGCTCGGCAGGAGCCGGGCTAGACTAGACGAAGAGGCCTCGATCGGCTGGGACTTACCATTGAAAGGCAAGAAAGGTAGCTCTTCGAAGACAGATGGGACTCTCTCTTCCTCCTCCTATACGTATATGTCTTTTCTTCCACCTTTGAATTAAGAAGACAAGGAAAGTTTATGTTTATGCATGCAGTAGGAAAGACTGCCTCCAGCTTCTTCACCTTAATACAGTAATTAATTAAGAAGAAAGGGCCCCAACTAGCGCTTCAGGCCACCTTCTTCAGCTTTCAGGCACTGCCGCTTACTCGCCTTTGCATCTTCTATAGTCATAGCAGTTACAGTAAAGTTTTTAAAAAATCCAACGAATTAAATTAATGGATACTTATTTATCTTTAAATAATGATTCAAATGAAATTAGTTTTATGAATAATGAAACAATAATGCCCCAAGTCGTATGCGCCGTGTTTACTTGTATACATTAAAAACAAAACTGGTTACAATATATTTTTTTCATTATCATTATGCCACCAGCAACTTATTAATTTTATGAAATGTTAAATGTATTTCGTACCCAACTTTGAAGAGGCAGCATGTGTAATTACTTTATTATACATACAAAACAATTTATCTTCCAAAAATTATGATTATAAATCCTATATAAATACTCCCTGCTTCCGAATTGAAAAAAAAAACCTTTTTTTTAATTTGTTCCGAGGTACATTGTTTTTAAGAAACTATACACTGTATTAACATAATGTCTTTAATATCCTTTGAATTTGCAGTTGAGAATAATCACATCATATCAATTTGAAATTTTGACCACTTCAATGATTTGATATTTTAGCAAGTTACTGGTTATTCAACATTGTTCTTAATTAGCGTAAAAAATTAAAGGGTAAATCTTATTGAGACAGTGGGAGTAGTACCTCATACTACCTCCGTCCCTAAATTATTGTTTTGTTTGACCCGGTATACGAATTAAAAAATCAATTGACTTGATTATTAATATTGGTATAGTATGTTATTTCCTTTAATGTTCATGTATATGTCGTCTATAATTAAAGTAAGAAAAAAAGTAAGAGTAAAATGGTAAAAGTGATGTCTTAAAAAGAAAAATTTTAAAATAAGACAATTATTTAGGAATAGATGAAAAAGAAAAAAACAATAATTTAGGAACGGAGAGAGTAATACATAACTAGTTCAAAAGGAAATAAGGTATCACTATGAATGCTGCAAATTTCAAGTACATCACTTCCGTCATTATTAAATTTTACTTGTACTAGATATTTGACGTAAAATACTGTGAGCTCTTGGAATTAAACTTTGGGGGGTGCAGATGACGATTCCCATAAAATACTGCGTCACATATTGCAAGTATAAGGCTCAAAGCCCAAGCCCAGCCTTAATCTTAAACCTAAGGCAAGGGGCAATCCAGGGCCCTTAGCCTGGACTTTGCCGAAGGCTAGCATGCTTCTTCCAAGCTTATTGCAGACCCAAATTAGTTTCAGTAATCAGTATTCATATGATAATAATAATAAATATAAAAACTTGTTACTGGGCAATAATTAAGTGACTTTTTATTATTCTTTCAATTTCTCCTTAAAAAAAAAAAAAAGCAAGCAATAAAGAGTGAAAAAATGAAGTAAAGCAACAGGCCTTTAAGTTTTGGGCTCCACCGGGATATCTAACATTGGATTAGCCATTGGTCTACACAAGTAGGCTTGCGTCCCTGTTTGCAATATTTACGCATCACTTTCAACATAAATCTTACGTGTACGGGCTTCTTCAACCGGGCCACTATACTTTGGAAAATATTGTAATTCAGCCACTGATTGTTTAAAAATGTTATTTGAGCTACTGTACTTTAATTATCTTGCAAGCGAGCCTATTTTTGGACGGACGTTAGTTCAGCCGTTAAAATAACATAAAATACCAATTTTACCATTGTCTACATCTTCATCTTCCCTAATTAAGAAAAAATAAACCCTAACCCTAACCCCAACCTCTTTGAGGTTCCAATTCTTCCTATCACGCCAATTTCCTCCTCCCTCCTGTTCAATCTCGTCATCTCACCGGCCACCGCCACCACCACCACCACCAACAGTCGTCGATTCCTCTTTTGTCGCCGCCGCTGCCGAGGGTACCGTGACAAGATGAAATCTCGCTCTTTCTCTCTTCCTATTTCCTCAGTTTTTCTCTCTCACCTAATCTCATTTTTTTTCTCTCCCAAAATTGAAACCCTTGGCTACCATAGTTGAGATCTCAGAGCATGTTTTCAGATATATAAATTAAAGGTAAAAGCTTCTCATGCTCGATCCACATTTATGAAGGAAAAAAAGAAAAGAAGAAAAGTGGAGGCTCCTTTGAAGGCACAACCCATTCAATGAAAAGAGCACAATGAATTGATTGTAGTGAGGGAAGTCACCTAGGTCAGAAATTGAATTGGTGAAAGGGGCAATGAACAAGAAGGGATGAGTTGTTTAGTGTTGGAATCAACCCTAAACCTAATTCAAAATAGAAATATTCAAGAAACCAAAGCACTTTGTAAATTTCATGGTATATGAAGTGGGTTAGAACTTTGATTTAATAAAATTCATGATTCGAGGAACTGTTCATGGTATATATGAAGTGGGTATGAAGAGAGAAAAAAGTGTGTGAGACGGAGAAATAATTGTGACGGGTGTCAAACCGTCAAAGTTAAATTTCCTACTTCCCAATAAACGAGTATAGGGTAAGTCGAGATCGTATCCACAAAGAACGTTGTACTTCCTTAAGAATTTTATAAAGTAATTAAAACAATGATTTGAGATTTTTTATCTACCTATTTACTAACAAACGAAGTAATTAAAAACTAAAATTAAGAGACTTAAAGTAAACAAGCAAAAATTTGTGTTGGATTTTTAAGACGAGAAAATTTCAGTTAATGAACTACATGCAATTTCAAAATTCACTACTGATCATCGATGCAAAATTGTCTCAATTAGCTACAAATAAATCGGTTATAGTTGTCGACAAACGTCTAACGCCCAATCTCTCCTTACAATATCGATAATTAAGAGAAGCTCGTTAATTATTACTCTAATCCAAAGACAACCCCCGGGACGCTCGTATGATTTAATGTTTTGACAGCATTAAGATAGAGAGACTCGATTCTAAACAGTGCATATTGAAGCAATATCATTTAATTTAGATCATTCATTCCCGCAACACGGTCCGAGTATGGTTGTGATGCCTAAACGGTGCGTTACTTGCTACTTTGTTAAAACTCGAAGACAATTACAGATCAGCGGCTCTAACTAGCAATAGACTATTACGTTAATTAAAATTCGGGCCCTGAACGTTAACTAATCATAATAATCATACAACGTGCAAAACGGAGAACAAACAAATATTTGTAATTAAACGAGAATTAAAAATACTTAGATCTCACAGTAGTAATTTGTAGAAAATTACGTGTTCATTAACTGGATGGAAAGAAACTAGTTACTAAACATAATTAAAGATTACTTACAAATACCAAAAGAGAAATGTAAAATCCAGCAGGTGTTCTAGTAGAAATCAAAGAGTTGCTCCAGCCTTCGCCTTTTTCCTTCAGTGTGTGTATCTTTTAATGTGTGTGAATGTCCCTCTCCTTTGAGGATTCCCCCCTCTATTTATAGGGGAAAATCTGGAGGAATTCTCTCCCCACAACCGCCACAAACCCATGATCCTAGCCACTACCCCATATTTCTAAAGACTAGGGCCTTAAGCAATTACTCTTAAAAGTGCCAAAAAAGAAATTAAATAAAATCCTAACATAATTAAAGTTAACAAAATATTAAAATGAGTCTTTAGATCACTAAAACTTAAATCCTAAAATATTTTAATGTTTGAGCTTGAAAAATCCCTCCAGTCATCTCCGCGTGCCCATTCAACACATTCTGCTGCAACATTGTTTACTTTTCTGCCTAAGTCAATCCAGCACCTGCATTCATCCAAAACACAACAGACACAGTAAAAGTGCAACATTTGCTCAAATTAACTCACAAAACCAATATTAAATACTACACTTATTTATGCTCATCAAATTGTCATAAGAGAGAGAGTCTAGCTCGTCTTTTTGTTTGATTTATTCAAACCCAAAGCACGTGTGTATTTTTTTGTTTGATTTATTCAAGTTGAAAAAGCTATTCACTCAATAAGCTTGTTTTCTATTTGGGGGCTTCTATATGAATTACTGGTCGTGTGAGGTTTGGCGAATCTCAGGTGTTGCTGCCTTCAAACTTTTTTGGGTCTTTTCCTGATCTTTTTGAATTGGTTGGTATGAATTAGAGTGTGTGTGGGGGAGGGGAGGGAGGATGGTAAAATCTATGGGCATGGAACTTTTTGAATTGGTTAGATTTGCAGAACAATCTTGGAGGTGAATTTTTAGTATAGTGTTTTTGGGGAAGATGAAGATGGAGACAGGGGTAAAATTGGTATTTTATGTTATTTTAACGGCTGAATTAACGTTCGTCAAAAATGGGCTCTGCAAGATAACTGAAGTACACTGACCCAAATAATATTTTTAAACAATTAGTTGCTAAATTGCAACCTTCTCCAAAGTACAATGGTCCAATTGTGTGTTTTGCCAAAAATGAAGTAAAGCAACAGGCCTTTAAGTTTTGGGCTCCACTGGGATATCTAACATGGGTTTAGCCATTGGGCTACAAGTAGGCTTGTGTCCCTATTTGTAATATTGACCCATCACTTTCAATCCTACGTAAGGGCTTCTTCAATCGGGCCACTATACTTTGGGAAAAGTTGAAATTCGGTCATTGATTGTTTGAAAATATTATTTGGGCCACTGTACTTCAGTTATCTTGCAAGCGAATCCATTTTTTGACGGACGTTAGTTCAGCAGTTAAAATAACATAAAATACTAATTTTACCCTTGTCTCCATCTTCATCTTCCCCAATTAAGAAAAAACAAACTCTAACCCTAACCCCAACCCCTTTGAGGTTTCAGTTTTTCCTATCACGCCAATTTCCTCCTCCCTCCTGTTCAATCTCGTCATCTCACCAGCCACCGCCTCCACCACCACCACCAGTCGTTGATTCCTCTTTTGCCGCCGCCGCTGCCGAGGGTACCGTGACAAGATGAAATCTCGCTCTTTCTTTCTTCCTCTTTCCTTTATTTTTCTCTCTCACCTATTCTCTTTTTTTTTCTCTCCCAAAATTGAAACCCTTGGCTACTATAGTTGAGATCTCAGAGCATGTTTCTAGATATATAAATTAAAGGTAAAAGCTTCTCATGCTCGATCCACATTTATGAAGGAAAAAAAGAAAAAAAGAAAAGTGGAGGCTCCTTTTGAAGGCACAATCCATTCAATGAGAAGAGCGCAATGAATCGATTGTAGTAAGGGAAGTCACCTAGGGCAGAAATTGAATTCGTGAAAGGGGCAATGAACAAGCTGGGATGAGTTGTATAGTGTTGGAATCAACCCTAAACCCAATTCAAAATAGAAATATTCAAGAAACCAAAGCACTTTGTAAATTTCATGGTATATGAAGTGGGTTAGAACTTTGATTTGATAAAAATCATGATTTGATGAACTGTTCATGGTATATATGAAGTGGGTATCAAGAGAGAAAAAAGTGTGAGAGTGAGTCTAGCTCGTCTTTTTGTTTGATTTATTCAAACCTGAAGCACATGTGTGTATTTTTTTTGTTTGATTTATTCAAGTTGAAAAAGCTACTCACTCAAGAAGCTTGTGGGGGTTTCTATATGAATTACTGCTTGTGTGAGGTTTAGTGAATCTCAGATGCTGCTGCATTCAAACTTTTTTTTGGGTCTTTTCCTGATCTTTTGAATTGGTTGGTATGAATTAGAGTGTGTGTGTGTGGGTGGGGGGAAGGGAGGATGGTAAAATCTGTGGGCATGAAACTTTTTGAATTGGCTGGATCTGCAGAACAATTTTGGAGTTGAATTTTTAGTATAGTGTTTTTGGGGAAGATGAAGATGGAGACATGGGTAAAATTGATATTTTATGTTATTTTAACGGCTAAATTAAGATAACTGAAGTCTTGACCCAAATAATATTTTTAAACAATCAGTGGTCGGATTACAACCTTCCTCAAAATACGTGGGCCCAATTGTGTGTTTTGCTAAAAAAAAAAAAAATGAAGTAAAGCAACGGGCCTTTAAGTTTTGGGCTCCACCGGGATATCTAACATGGATTTAGCCATTGGGTTACAAGTAGGCTCCCTGTTTGTAATATACCCGTCACTTTCAAGATAAATTTTACGTACGGGCTTCTTCAACCGGAGGGACTTCAATAATGAAATACTATTACTGTATAACAAAGCAGCTGTTAAAATGCTACAGTGTGTATCTCCCATGGAATTTAATCAAGGAAAACAACAGAAACCTGCATCCTAGTGACACTCCTTAGTCCTTAGAGTCGTGCCCTAATTAGATTTGATCAAACCATTGACTGGACAACTTCATAAACCTTGCTGGATGCATGAGAGTCTCATCTTTTATTGGAGCCATTGACATTATGCATATAAGATTACGTGTATGATGTTACTTATAGAAGAAAAATGCTCAAATTCTCGGAAAAATGCATCAAAATCTCCGTACTTGCGCAAGAACCCGCACTCCAGCCCAATAATCCTTGAAAAAATAAAAATGTGAAATTCAGCCGCATAAGTGCTGCGACACTGCTTTTAAAGTGCTTAGACACTAATTTTTAAACAGTCTCATGTAGTTTTAGCTTCCTTCAACTTTGGACAATTTTTACTTTATGCTCCCAACTTGGCATTTTTAGCTTTTTTTCCACCTTTTGTTGGACATTAGTTGACTTGATTTAACTTGAGTTGATTTTCATTCTCATTAATGCTCCTAAAGACTCAAAACCATCCATCAAAATTACACATTATATTAGCTTTTCTCAAAATAATTCTTTTCCTTGAATTTTTTTTTGATGAAATTCTTTTCCTTGATTAAAGAAAATAATGAAATCACTTGAAAGCTCCCTAAATCCTATGAATTCATCCTTTAAACCTTAATCTGGATCATCCAGGTCCTCACACTTTGGGTAAATCTATCGAGTTTGTTTGACCTGGTTTGTCGAACCAGGTCAAATAATTTTTTTTATTTTTTTTGAAATGGAGAGTATATATTAATGAGTAATGCTATGGGTACTTAAAGAGTACCAATTTTTTTGCACCAAATGATGTGGCAGCTGATATGATGCATTAATTATGATTTTTAATTTTATTTTTTGTACCACATCAGCTGACACATCATTTAGTATAACAAATTTGGTATTCTTTAAGTACCCATAGATTACTCTATATTAATTTGTCACCAAGTATTTTAAAGGATTTCTGCAACCTAATCAAACGTGGATATATCAAATTGTTAGAGGGGGAGGGACAAATATTTAGTGGTCTTAAATTATCACATCATCAGCTAATGTGATGATTTAAAAACATAGGTGCTAAACCACACCCCCCAAAAATGCTAAACCACACCCCCTCCCTTGAGAAAAGACTCTTTTGCCCCTAATTCAATTTAAAAAAAAAAAAGACTCCCAACAGTGGGCGGTCCTAATGAAGAAGACTCCCAAGAGTGGGCGGTCTCTTGGAGGAAGACTCCCAATAGTGGGCAGTCCTCATGAAGTTCCGTTAAAAAGTTAACGATTTCGTTAATTTTAATATCCTAAAGTTAATATTTTCGTTAAAAAGTTAACGAAATCGTTAACTTTTTAACAGAATCCATGAGGACCGCCCACTGTTGGGAGTCTTCCTCCAAGAGAACCGCCCACTGTTACCACTGTTAGGAGTCTTGCCATTTTTTTCAAAAGTTTTTTTTTTTTCATTAAAAACATGAGCAAAATAGTAAATTTGCCCGAGGGTGTCATTTAGTGGTCTTAGAGGGGGAGGGACAAATATTTGTCACCAAGTATTTAGTGTAATATCTTATTTCTATATATATATTTTAACCACAAATATTCCTCATTCAAACTCGAGAGCTTCTTCCTATTAATTCCGGTTCTAGACGTAGAGGAAGTGAATATTTTTCTAAAGAAGACGAAGATGTATCTACCACGTTGATAGTATGGAATATTCTAGTCCTCAAAAAATAATAATAATAATAGTAATAATAATAATACCCAATCAAAATCAATTACTGCACTGGGGCATCTGCATGCATTGCCTGGACACGAACATCAATTTGGTTGGTTGGCAATCCAGTCTCGTTTAATGACGAATTAATATATATGGACACCTAATATGAGGCTATTGTTCCAACCCCTCAAACATCAGTCATGACTGGCTGGGGCATGCATGATAGCCAGCTACACTACCTACAATAATAATACTTGTAGTACAGTACTAGTTCAACGTAGAGGTACATGTCTAAATTTGTTTCTTAAATTTTAAAAGTAACAATTTAAATGTTAGTCACACTTGTACGTATTATTAATTAATGAAATAACTTTCTACCTCTCCTATCCACTCGTTACTTTCAAAAATCCGAAAAATGCTTCACTACAAGCCAAAAAATATTTTCCACTCCTAGTTGGTGTCTTTTCCTTTATATTTCTTTTTGTGATTCGTGATTTTTATTTTGAGAGGTGCTAAATACAACACTCTTTTTATATTAGATATAATACTCTTGAGTAAATTTACTATTTTGCCCATATTACAAATGAAAAAAATAAAATAAAAAATTGACAAGACCGCTACCTCTAGGCAGTCCTATTCCAAAGAACCACCTAGACTAGGCAGTCCTATGCCAAACAACCACCCAGACTAGGTGGTCCTCCGATTTCCATCCATTATTCCGTTAATTTTTTTTTACACTTTAATACCCTAAAGTTAACATTTTCGTTAAAAAGTTAACGGAATCGTTAAATTTCTTTTTACACTTTAATGCCCTAAAGTTAACATTTCAGTTAAAAAGTTAACGAAATCATTAAAATTTTAACAGAACTTGGTAGAGGATCGCCACCTCGAGGTGGTCATCCTTTTTTTTTTAATAATTGAATGATGGTCGAAATAGTATTTTTCTAGGGGGTGTGTTGTATTTAGCACCTATGTCGGTCTTACATTTTTCCTCTGTATCTCTCTTGTCTATTTATCTAATCATTACAAAATCACGATAAAGAACTACGAACCACACATCAAACAACATATCCAAACATTGCCTTTGAAGCTTTACAAAGTGTGAGGTCTAAGGTTCGATTAAATCACATGCCTCGTTAACACTTTCCGGTAAAGACAACCACCATATTACATTTTTCCTCTTTATCCCACATGTAATATATATATTTTTTTGATTTGTCGTGTATATTCAAATGACTGAATTACAATCATTAATAGTACGTTACAAAATTTTCACTGCTATACTTAGAATGTTATTAATTATAGCCTGTAATTCCTGGTACAAAATGGCAACAAACTTGATGCAGAAAATTATATATACATACATAGTCAAAATCTTAATTAAAATCTTAATCTCTCAAAAATTATTATCCTGCCATTAAAGTAGGTTTACCGGTCCAAATGAATCAAGGAAAACAGAGTAGAAGAAGATATTTACTGATTCAAAGGAGTCAAAGACAGTTACAGATTCAAGCATAGGATAGGAAATCAAAAACTGGTGTTTTTTCATGACTTATGTAAGAGAAAGTTGAAGCATAAGTATTTCGTGGAAAACAATCTGAGTATGACAAAGAGGGTTTTAGAGTAGTAATAGTAGTAGTATTAACGGTATACCTCAGCGTACGTGCACGACAATCAACATCACTCACTGGCTCTAGTCTAGTTTTCAAGTTTAGCTCGTCAAGAAGCTTCCTGTTATTACTTTTCAACTGAGAACTGATGCTTATATAAACCACTAACCATCTTAATTTGCCAAACAGCAGTGATCAAAAACCGGTTGATGGCTGTAAAGATGTTCTCCTTAAAAGCATTTTTCTCCCTGCATAAATTCCTCCTAAAAATCTTAGGTTACCCCCAGCCTCTGCAGAGGAAGAACAGGAATACCCATGATTCACGTTTACAATTTCCAAAGTATCCATCTCTTGCATGTTCGCCGGAAGAGCTTATGAGCAAAACTTTGGTCTTTGACGTGGAGGGAACGCTTCTAAGATCGACTTCTCTGTTTCCTTACTTCATGCTGGTGGCTTTTGAAGCGGGAGGGCTCATAAGAGCCTTACTTCTTTTTCTTTGCTACCCAATTGCTTTTTTGGTCGGTAAAGATTTGGGGCTGAAGATAATGGTTTTTGTTTGCTTCTTTGGAATAAAGGAGAAAAAATTTAACATTGGAAGAACTGTTCTGCCCAAGTTCTTTCTGGAGGAGGTTGGGCATGAAGGCTTTGATGTGGTGATGAGATATGGGAGAAAGGTGGGCATGACCGACTTGCCTACAGTTATGGTTGAAGGGTTTCTTAAGGATTATTTAGGTACGGAGGTTGTTTACGGAAGGAGGTTGAAGGTGGCTTGTGGGTATTTCACAGGTTTAATGGAGGTAAAGGGAACAGGAAGCGCCTCACTGAATGAGATATTTGGAGAGAAAAATATATATTCTCATCTCGTTGGGTTTGGCTGCCCCAACAAGATTCTTGATCAACAACTTTTTTCTCATTTCAAGGTTGATAAATCAACTCTCTCTCTCTCTCTCTCTCTCTCTCTCTCTCTCCATGGTGTTATGCGTATTGTTACTAACAGCATTTTCTGTTCCACCAGGAGATCTACTTGGTTACTGAAGCAGACAAGAGGAACTGGCAAGTCCTACCAAGAGAGAAGTATCCAAAGCCGTTGATTTTCCATGATGGAAGATTGGCCTTCAGACCAACTTTACCAGCTACCTTAGCCATGTTCATGTGGATCCCACTTGGATTTATCCTTTCCATCTTGAGGATCATCATTGCCTTCCTGTTACCTTACAAGATATCCATCCCTCTGTTGGCGTTCATTGGGATGAAAGGTATAGCTTTGAGATCTAGTGTTGATGGTAGCATCAACCATAAGGAAAAACCTAAGGGCACAGTGTATGTCTGCAACCACAAAACATTATTAGATCCAATCTATATTTCAATGGCACTCATGAGACCTATCACAGCTGTCACATACAGCGTAAGTCCAATATCCGAGCTAATTTCGCCAATCCGGACGGCCCATTTAACAAGGAACAAGGAGAAAGACTCGGAGATGATGAAAAGGCTGCTTAGCCATGGTGACCTTGTGGTTTGCCCTGAAGGCACCACTTGTAGGGAGCCATATTTGTTACGGTTTAGCCCTCTGTTTGCAGAGCTGAGTGATGAGATCGTTCCTGTTGCTCTAGAAGTACAAGTTAGCATGTTCTATGGAACGACTGCAAGTGGGTATAAATGGTTAGACCCACTGTTCTTCCTATTGAATCCATACCCAACCTATTCTGTCAAGTTCCTTGAGAAGTTACCACGATCTTACACGTGTTGGAGCAGTGGAAAATCAAGAATTGAAGTAGCAAATCATGTGCAGAAGGAAATCGCTAAAGCCTTGGGGTACCAATGTACTATCTTAACAAGGAAAGATAAGTACATGATCCTGGCAGGTAATGAAGGAATTATTTAGGAGTTTAGGACACTCATCTGATCCTCTGTTCCATTCAATGGCTCCCAATTTGATAAGTCAGTTATGTAAGAGTTCCATAAAGAACTATCATCATGAATTATGTATTGCCAACTAGTGCTGTTTCATGTATAAGGGGGTAAAGTTAGGACATTATGGGGAATGCAAGCTTAAGTTTTTTTAAGTGATACTCTTTGAGTGGAACCACCCAAAATGGAACGTAGAACTGTTCAAGTCGAGCAGAGTAGTATATATTTAAAAAAAGAAGAGGATATTCTATACAGTTGTTCTGCTACTTCGACACATAACAGGATACTGTAATATTATATCATGGCACCAACTAATTAAAAGGGTTGAGCGTTTTATGAGCATATGACTTGACATCAAATCAGTACTAAGAATTTACTCTTATCACTTCTATATACTTTCTTTATTATGTTACTGCTCAAGTGCCAAGACCATACGTGATGACCTAGCTAGCAATGTCCATATCTACATGCATTCTACATATCTAAGAAAAATGATGGGGTGGCTGTATACCAAAGGAAGTTTAGAATTACCTGGAAGCAAGACAAGGAAATTTGCACAAGTATTTGATGGAAATTCAGGAAGCTTACCTTCTGTTGGCGAAGAGTGTCCTCCTGCAACCGTGTTCGTACGTTTACCAGCTTTTTCCATGAACTGACCAAAGCAGCGGTGAAATGAGAAATTCCCATTCTGAAGAAAGTGATCATGCCTTAAGGGACGTGGATAATTTACAGTTTTGAACAAGTCTACAAATATATAAATGAGCTACATGATCATATGCTTGTAGACAGGCCGGTTCTGAGCATAATTCAGTGGATCGACCGCACAGGGCCCAAAAATTTTAGGGGCCCAATTTTTAAGTCCATGTAATAATATATATATATATATATATATATATATAATTTAATCTTTATTGCTTCACCAACTAGTAGATTTGAACAATATAAAGAATATGAAAACATTTTTGGTTTCTTATTTACTTCTGACAAGTTGGATTCATTGGATGATATGAGTTTAAAGCCTTGTTGTAGTCGTTTTGAAGCTTCACTTAAAAAAGGTGAACTATGTAACATTGATGGAAATGAATTATACGTGGAATTAAAGTTACTCCAAGAATTCTTGCCCAAGGAAAAGATAGACCTGTTGATATTTTAAAAATTTTGAAACATGTAGATTGTTTTCCTAATACAATTATTGCATATAGAATTTTGTTGACTCTTCCTGTGACAGTTGTATCTGCAAAGAGAAGTTTTTCTAAATTGAAGTTATTAAAGTCCTACTTGCGTTCTACAATGACACAAGAAAGACTTAATGGATTAGCTTTCATAGCGATTGAGAATGATTATTTGGATAAAATTGATTATGAAGGCCTAATTGAAGATTTTGCTTCAAGAAATGTTAGAAGGATGATACTTTTCAAATAAAAAGTTTGATAGTAGTTTGGAGATTTAGTTATATTGGTACTTCATTTGTAAGAAAATAATTTTAAAATTATAATGTTATAAACTATGTAATTTATTTTCATCTTTTGTTAAATATATTTTATCAATTTTGAGGCCTAATTTTAAATTTTAGACAGGGCCTTCAAAATGTCAGAACCGGCCCTGCTTGTAGATGATTGTGGATCTTGACATCACAGAACACAGTCTTTGCAAATATCAGCGTATAAGAACTGACCACATTTCAAGTTGAATACAATCATCTCCCATGTATGGTTACCAGGATTTTACTTTATCATGAAACGGTGCGTCCTATAAGGTTAGATGAGTTACCATATCATTCTATGTTTAAGAGTATGCGAGGTAGTAAGATGTGCCCATGTATATTCATTCTTTTAGTAGGAAACCGTTAGCAATATGGCTGTCAAGCTGAGCACACAAGTCCCTGGGACCAGGTGATTTTTCAAAAATTTCGATGGTCATGTTGGTATCCAATCCTCCCTTTAGAAATACAGTACTTCATAAGGGAGATCATCCTCTGCATGAGGTAATAGCCTATTTCTAGGAACCATTTTGGATTGTACTTACCCTTTAGATGATACCAAATTTTTCTAGAGGAAAATGCCACTTATAATTAGACCAGACGCCAAAGAAGAAATACAAGAAGGGTACTTAACATACCTAACCTTCAATAATATGAAACACAAACAGTAGACCGGAGGAAATATAGTAGAAGGCAAGCCGATCCTATCTAATCCACTTCCTATGGTCAAACTTACTTGGCATGTCATTAAGAGAGGACTAATCCATCAGTAACATGACCACAAAGCACAATGCAAAGCCAGTAGCCGGACGGTTTCCTTCCAAGTGAATTAACAAAGTGAGAGTTTCTGCTGGCAGTCAAATCATTGATCCAGTTAGATTTCATATTTGATAGCCCAAGGCCAAGGAAACTTTCTTCAGAAGACTCGAATTAGAATCATCAAACAGGTTCCATTATCACAATGAAAGCCTCTAGTAGTACATTGACTCCATTCTAGCCTGCGGCAACATTGCCTCTGCAGACATATTTGATCCTGTTCCAAACTAGCAAGAGATAGAAACCCTCCCCCACCCCCCTGGCATCTACATTCCATTTGACAGAAGAGGTCAGCAAAGAAGCCATTTACTTGACAGTAATCAGTAGAAGCCGTGAAAGCGTCAAGCAGACAAGGCCAAAGCGGATTTTATAGGATTTCAACTCGTTAGAGGTTTAAACCCGCACTTGGACTGCCTTTGCAATGCTATGTTGTTGGAAATACACGGCTTCCTACCTTCAAATCACATACTGCAGCTTGCTTTCCATAATTCCCACATATAATCTAAAGATCAATAGTCCACTGGAAGCCTTTAACCAACAAGCCAAAGAATGAAGGTGGTGGCATACCAAAGAAAAACCACTTCCACAACTGAAATGAGTAATAACTTCGTCACTGTTGTAACAGCTCTGGGACTTCAAAGGACTGCACTAGTCTGTGAGAAATAAGTTGTCACATAAAAGCAGAGATTTCAATTTGGAGAATCCTGAGATGGATCAGGAGACAGATAGCGCTGTAGAGATTTCTTTGCAAATTAGGTTCTATGCCAAAATCATTACATACAAATTCGCTTTCTGAACCACTGGATGCAGCACCAGCGGCAAGAAGAGAGCTTGTAGTTGCCATTTCTTTCAGGACCAATTTGACAATTCATTGCAAATCCCATCCCTCATTTTCGATGCCAAAAACTCTTGTATCCTGATCTACTTATGAAGTTTAACTGAACTGAGGAAGTTGGCTTGCCAAACATGGAGCAACTTTGATATATAATTGATCCATGACAATTCAAAATTAGGCAGCACCTTTAAGAAAAGAAAAGAAAAAGAGAAGAAAAACAACTTGTTGAATTCTTACTGCCACAAGAAGAAAATGCTATCAAGAAAAGACAAATGAGAGATCATAAAGCTTGTAAGCAATACTCCTGTTAAACACCGAAAGCAGGAAAAAACAAACAACACTTCCACTCAGCACCTCTAATTTATTAGTAATAGAAAAGTTAAGGAAGGTGTCTACTTGCCTTGGTCAACGAGTAGAATAAAAAAAACCCGATGCACTGCCATTTGCTAGGATGAAAGACGGACAGTTAGAGTATTTGCCTACATCAATCCATCTCAGCAATACTAAATCCTGTTAAACACGGAAAGCAGGAAAAAGCAACCGCACTTCAACTCAGCACCTCTAATTTATTAGTAATAGTAAAGCTACGAAAGGTGTCTACTTGCCTCAGTCAACGAGTGGAATACAAAAAACGAGGTACAGCCATTTACTAAGATGAAAGACGGACAGTTTGAATATTTGCCTACATCAATCCATCTCTCATTGAAATCAAAGCGTATGCTATAGCCATGTCCAGATTTAATGTTCCCAATTCTCCTCCACCCCCCCCCCTCTCCAAATCTCCTTGCTTCCTTTTCCAACTTGCATCCATCATCTTTTGAGCCAAGAGCATACTTTTAGCAATCGCTTGCCCTTTGAAAAGTTTACTTTGCTCGTGGAAAGTTTGTTGGGGGAGAAAGAGAGCCATCAAGTGGCAGACAGCTATGAGATAGTTTTATTTGCAAACAGATGGAATGGGTCAAACATCAGAAAGTTCAGTAGGATTGTAACCTTAGGACTCATATAAGCAAGTGTTCCCATAATGCATTGTAATTTCAGCAAAATCACAAAATAGACGACAGCTGAGAGAAATTTTCCAGCTTCTTTTGATGACAAGTAGAAGAATGGTTCTCGATATTTATAATGTTCCATATAAGACCACTTCTTCCTTTAGACTGATGAGATGAAGAGCCATTGCTAGATTTGGAGAAGGAACACACACTTCTACTAAGAGAATCATCATAACAAGTCTCGGTATGATGCAATGTAATTTGAGCAATATACAACAGAGTCCGAAACCACAAATAGAAGACAGCTCATTTCCAGCTTCTTAAGACAACGAGTAGAAGAATGGTTCTTGATAGTTGTGATATTCCATAGAAGACCACCAAATTATGAGATGAAGAGACTTGCTAGACTTGGAGAACAAATGTAATCGCCTTATCTTTTCCGATCTTCTTTGAAAGCCATCGTCATAAAAATACGAGGTTATTTATCTAACTGGATTGTACAAAATCCGCTAAATAAAAATATACAGTGATATCTTAAACTTGAAAGTATTCACAATCAGTTCCTTCATTATAATCCAATACAATATTGCCAAGATTCAAGCACACTTCTAATGTGTATGGGAGTGACTCATCTCCAGCCACAAATTCATAGCAGACCCCATTTACCTCCACCAAGCTACAACCAGGATGTTTTCTACAAAGAAAGTCTTTCATTTCTCGTTTCATCTTCTCCCATTCATCCCTTCTGCCAACATCTCTATACAAACCCATCAATGACAAATAGAGAGCTCCGTTCCATGGCTCATCATTAAGCAGCCACCTTGCTGCTAATTCTCCAATCCTCACATTCTTATAAACCCTACAAGCATTAAGAAGAGCACCCCAAATTGCAGCATTAGCTTCTACAGGCATATCCCGAATGAATTGAACTGCTTCTTCAATCAAACCAGCCCGACCAAGAAGATCAACAACACAACCAAAGTGTTCAACTGCAGGTTCAATCCCAAAATGGCTCTTCATTCTTTGAAAATATGCCAACCCTGTATTCACTAAACCTGAATGAGCGCACCCAGAGAGAAGGGCCACAAACGTCACAGCATTTGGTTTAACTCCTGACCTGACCATGTCTTCAAACGCTTCAACCAGTTCCTCACCCAGACCATGCATGGCTAATCCTGTTAACAAGGCTGTCCATTCACCAACATACTTCTCCTTAGCTCCATGAAACACTTTTAGTGCATTTTTGATGCTCCCACATTTGAAGAACATATCAATTAAAGCCGTATTAATTCGACTATCAAACACATTCCCTTTCCTTTGGCACAAATACAAATAAACCCATCGACCCATATCAAGCGCCCCTAAATTAGCACAAGCACAAACCACACCCATAATACTCGAATCATTCGGTTCCATCTTCGCTCTCAACAACTCTTGAAACAACTGCACCGCTTCCTTAAAACAGTTCTTTCTAACAGAAGCAGCAATCATAGCACTATACGAGACAACACTTCTGTGAGGCATTTCATCGAATACCTTCCGTGCCAACTCAATTGAGTGAAAATTAGCATAACAAGTGATCAAAGTAGTCCAAGTTGCTATATCTCGGTAACCCATCTCATTAAAAACCCGATTAGCCAAATCTATCATAGAATTGGATCCATAGAAATGAATTAACGAATTTCGCACATACAAATCCCAATAAAACCCGTGCTTAAAGATTTGAGAATGAATTTCTTGACCGTTTTTCAAATTGGTGAGACGGGAACAGGCTTTGAACAGGAAAGGGAAGGTGTAGTTATCAGGAAGGGGGCCATGGTTGTGCATTTGTTGGTAGAGGGTGAGCGTTTTTTGAGGATCGGAGCTGGCGGCATAGGCTCGGAACATGGTGTTGTAAATGTAGGTTGATGGGTGTCCGATTTGGTTGAAAAGGAGGGTTGCGTTGTTGAGAAAGGCGGGATTTCGTGCCGCAATAAAGGCATTAATGAGTTTCCGAAGGTATTGTTCTTGTTGGAGGAGTCCTGAGACTATTATGCGAGCTTGAAGTAATATGGCTTCTTGCATGTTTGAGTTGGCCGTTGGGCCTTTTGGGAATATGTTGAGAGCAGTCAGGAGTAATATCCATTAAGAATCATGAACACCTAAAATCTCCTCAGATTTCACAAAATCAACTTCGAAATTTATGGAAGTTTCAGCAATAAATAATTTCATAGTGTTCCTTGGGCTTTAAGGAATTTATGGAAGTTTCTGCAAAATATTTCACTTTCAATAGTTTATACAGTAATATCGTGGAAAGTATACTTGTAAGGATAATCTTCTTTCAAGAGTTTCTCCATGTTAGACCAATGATGAATTGGTTGCTCACCTGGACTCATTCTGGATAATTGCAGCTTGCTCCGCCAAATCAAAGGTTGATCTTTTAGGGTATTTTTCTCCACGCAAAATTTAAAGATTTTAAATTTTGATTTTTTTTCCTCGTCAATTTCTCTTTATCCCTTGTAATTTTTCTTTAATCTTTACGTAACAGAAAATCAAAGTTTAAAATCCTGCCACAAAATCACCACACCAAACACACCCTTTCATATCGGACATGTCTCTAATTTCAAATAGTTGAGTCAATCACAAAAAAACAGGTCCTCCAAATCATTGGTCATATGCTATGCTAGATACCTTTGAGTTCAATAAAACATTCATAGTCAAAGCCATCAAATACTGAAATCATATATACTGATAAAACAATTGTTATTGAAACCAACAAAATCTAGAATTGTACTTAGTTTTTTAATGTTAATTTTTGAAATGTTGTGCTATTTGGATCATCGATTTCAAAGGAAGGTCACCTACGATTTGTTATACAAACTAGTGAACATTTTTGTTATCGTTAGAATCTGTTATTACTCGAAAATGTCAGCTTCACTCTGTTATCAAATGGGACAATGTCCCTGAAGGCTCATTTATGTGAAATCTCATTTTTTTTTTTTTTATCTCTTGGTTTTCTTCTTATCGTTTTTACAGAATTGCAATGTGTCTTCCCTTGCAATGATTGCGGCTTGAATTATTCCTTGAACATTTCCTTCTTTCAAGAATCTATCATCTTACCTTATACACTTTACACTTGTTTTGTTTTTAACATAAAAGTACCCATGAGACCTCAATAGTTTTAGTGAAATAATTTATGTGGTGCTAGGAACATATATAATTCACATTTTACGCGGTGTTCATAGTTACATCATGAAGGTTGAAATATACACTTTCAATACCTTGTAATCTTAACCTTCTCTTTGTTCTCCAATTAATCTTGCTAAATTGTCCCCATGTGTGCAATGGGTGAAGCATAGCTCAATTCTTACAAATATGCATTGAGATAGTAGAATCCAACAAAGCTTGCTACTAATTTTTCATTGCCTAATCAATAATTAGACATTAATTGACAAATTAACTAACTAACTAACTGAAAGAGTTTTTATGGGGATGCATGCATGCATATTACCTCCTTCATCAAGCTTCATGAAGTATAGATCCATCTTAATTAAAATATAAGCAATTGATCTGATCAGTGACTTTAACGCGTACGTAGATGCTCATGAGCGCATCCTAAATTCCTTGAGTATGTAATTTTAGAGTTATTTGAAGTTAGTAGAGAGTCCTCTCTAATATTAAGAGGTGAAGTTAGATTTGTCTTACATTAATTAGTTTTCTATTACTCCTAGCTAGGTGTTAGGTTTACCAACATCCTATCCTATCTATGTAAAGTCATCTAGTCTATTGTAATGTGCATGCCTTGTGGTGTCAAGACTCAAGAGGGGTTGTTTTTCGAATGTCATAGATAGTAAAAAAAATTACTCTAATGCAAGTCTGTTCGAGGGACAACAAAGCGAATATCATTTTTTTTTTCTCCGTAAAAATAATTTTGCATATAAAATGTGGCTTCTCTAATCTCTATATACAGATATCAAGAAAATTATTCTCGGTTACTAAATAAGTGTCAATTTTCAGTTTTTTACTAAAATTAAGGAAATTGATTTTTGTGTCGTTTTACTGTGTAGCACATTTACATTAATACCCTTGATGTCCACCTATAAGTTTAGATATGTTAAACGGGCTAGTCCTAGCGGTTTCGTGTCAGTCCTAACGGGTCGCGGGTTAAACGGTCCAATTTTTTCGGGCCACTAATATTGCAGACCTAATCCTAACCCTAGCGGGTTTCGGGCTAAACGGGCCACGATTAAAGATATAATATAACAATATTTTGAAATAATGAATCGATAAACCATTCATAATTTTGATAGTTTCTTATGTTTTTCAAAAGAAATATAAACTAGACATTTTTTTACATCGATGTGTTATAATTTTTTAACTTGTTTTTCTTAAAATAAATAATGTAACAGCTCTATTTAGCAGTTCTTTCTAAAATTTTTATTTATATTTCAGTATTTATTCACAAGTACACAAAGAATACCTGTAGTGTAAAGAATAAATGTGTTTTACTTTGTATTAAAAGGTTGTTGGTTTTATTCTCATGGTGGTTGTTTTACGTATCTCCTAAACTTTTTACAACCTAATTAATATTACGCGGGCTGGCGGGCCAACCCTGAAACCTGGCGGGTCAGCCCTAATGGGCCGCGGTTTAAACGGGCCAGCCTTAAAAAGCCCTGATTTTAAACGGGCCAAAAATATTGAACCCTAACCCTATTTTTTTCGGTTTAAACGTGCCAACCCTATGGGCCATGACCCTTTTAACATCTCTACCTATAACATTATAATTCCATATTAAAACATGAAATAGACCAAAAGTGAAATTAATAAACTTATAAAAATACAAAGGGAAGAGCTATTTCCACTATATCAATAATTATTACTTTAAACAAATACATATTTGGACAAAACTACCCTTTAATTACTTGTCATTTGAAGTGAGTAATATGTTTTATTTCCAAACTACTTTTTAATTCTCAACACATCATTAAACAATGTAGTTATTTTTTTTATTTTTTCAAAATAAATATGTTTAGTCAAACGTGCTTATATCGCATCTCGTGTTCTTTTATCAAAAATATAATATAATTAAGGCATTTGTCTACAAATTTTTAGAAAATATTGGATATTTTATTGAAAAATAAATTTTTTAAATTTAATTTAAATAATATTATTTAAGAAAATTAATTCATTAATAGCAATATGGTTGGTATTAAATAGTTATTGCTTTCAATCAAATCAATATTAACAATTTAAATCAATTGTATAGGTAGGCAAAAGGTACTAAAATCTTATGATATTATATCACAATATGGTTTTACCATTAGATTAAATTCTTAAAATTATATCCTTTAAATCTAACTATTAATTTTTTATTTTAATAATCAAAGATCACATATTTTCTCAAAGTTTCGTAGACTAAAAATAACCTTATTATATTAATTTTTTTATTATGCAACATAACTTCAATCATAGATTTAATTGATTAAGTATATTTTTTAAAGTGAAAATAAAAAAATAACTATATTATTTATTGATGTTTGAATTAGAAAATAATGTTAGAAGGTAATTAGAAAAATAATTTTATTAATTGGACAACTTAATATAGGCAAGTAATTAAGGGGTAATTTTGTCCAAATATGTATTTGTTTAATGTAATAACTATTGATGTGGTGGATAAACCAAAAATGTAGTGGAAATAGTCTCTCCCAAATAAAAATGATTACAAGAACGAGCTAAATGAGCAATCTCAAAAGGATTATTGACAATAAAATTTTGGGACAGCAATTGGAACAACAAAATCATTTGGCAACAAAATATTTTGGACTATTCGTAACGTACTTAGAAATAGAATGCAAATACTTTCTCCGTTACACCCAAAGAGTCTACTTTTGAAAAGTTTAATAATTAAATGATATATAAATAGTATTGAGGTTCGTCATAATTACTAAAATATTTTAACATAGTTAATATGTTTGTACCACATGTGGAGGATAAAGTTGAAAGTTTTATAGAGATTGTAGACATAATTTTTGTAAGTGGACTTTTTTAGTAGAACATCCCAAAATAGTGTAGTGGACTCTTTGCCTGAAACGGTACATAATTATTAATACTCCATCCATTCCTAAATTATTGTTTTGTTTGATCCGGTATACGGATTAAGAAAAAACAATTGACTTGATTATTAATATTGATAGAGTGTATAGTTTACTTTAATACACATGTGCATGTGGTACATAATTAAAGTAGGAAGAAAAAGTAAGAGTAAAATGGTAAAAATGTTATCCATAAAAAGAAACTTTCAAACATGACAATTATTTTGGTACGAACAAAAAAAAAAGACAATAATTTAGAGACGGTAAGAAACTTTCAAACATGACAATTATTTTGGGACGAACAAAAAAAAAAAGACAATAATTTAGAGACGGAGGGAGTGTAATTTTTATTTTCTTGTTGTTTGTTGATGTTGGAGCTTTACGCGAAAGCCGGATAGGAGCAGTTTTAATTTTTATTTTTTTTTGTCTTACAAGGGTATGAAAAGGGATGGAACACAAAACTTAACATTTTGTGAAGCGTCGACTCTACCAGCCCGCTTAACAATGTAGTTTGAACAAGCGTTTTTTGAACTATTAAGTGATCATCACTGTCCGCTTAACAACAAGCAGTTTTAATGTAGTTTGAACAAGCGTTTTTTGAACTATTAAGTGATCATCACTGTCAATCTGTCATTTGACTCCTTTGTCCTATATATATAGACCAACATGAGCTTGTTCTGTAGCGTTGACTATTTCTCATTTATCGTTGAAGCTCTCCATTTGCCATCCATCTTGTCTCGTGTGATGAAAGCTAAGTATATATGGTACCAACGTACAATTCCTAACTTAAATGATAGAGTTGTAACAACATTTTGTCATTCATGTAGGGATGAAACCCAAATGGACTGGATCGTATGCTAAGAGGATGTACGGTTTCCGGCCGGCCAGTCGGCTGCCGACTCATAATGAAAACAAAGATTTTGTTAAAAAATAAAATGAGTAAACGTTTAAAATTACAAGAGATGTGTATTGAAAGTTGACCAAAAACTGATGACAGAAATGTTAAATCAAATAAAGTAAAGTTCTATTATGAATCTTGATAATGTAATTAAGGCTTTACAATCTCCAGAATACTAAAGGAATTACAATCTTGTAATCTAACCAATTCCCACATTTGTTCATTGAAATAATTAACATTGAAACAGAATGCCTTTCTCTGATCTTCAATTAATTAATTAATCTGGTTGGAGAAGCCAGGATAGAAAGGCACTGCAGTATCATTCAACCACAAGTCACCCTGAATGAATGGGCTGACTGTATATCGAGCAGCCTCATTTTTGTTGGTGATTACGCGGTAACACGTTGGCCAATCGACCCTCCTGTTGGTCTCGGCACCAGGGCCTCGATTTGCATACTCGCGATAGAAACAGGTCTCGTGATGGTTCTGTTTCGGATCATTGGACCATTTGGCAAACCCCTCTGGGCGGATAAGATCACCTAGCTCCGACTCCATGATGATAGTCCTAGCTGCAGGCTTCCACGGGCGGCCCAAGTACGTTGGGAACACTAGCCTTTCGTCTACAAGATCACTATCTGGCATGATTCTGCAATTCTGGATAACCAAACCACCATTTTCATGATCTCTTACTCTACCATCTGCTGTCACCATGTTAGATTGGCCTGGACCGGGCTTCCTCACAAAGATATCACTGTCCTGGATCACGGCCGGCCCATTACCAAATATGAAGTCGACTGTTCCAAAGATGGTGCAGTTTTTGTAGAATTGTGCAAGTTTATGATAGTATAAACTGTCTTGGTACCCCTCGATGCTGCAGTCAAAAATGGCAACTTTGTCTGCATGAACTCGGAGAGCCACAGCTTGTTCCCCTTCAGGTCCGGCCGTGTTCCTGAATGTCATTGATTTGCCTATGAACCCATTTCCAAGAACAGCTGCACTCAATGAAGTTTTTGTTCTTATCAGTAATTCTGTGAAGATTATTAGTACGTATTCTATGAGTTTTGAAAGAAGGAAATATCTTACCAAATGTGGCTGTGGCCGAAGTCCTTAGACCCATAAGTTTGACGTTCATATTTGCTGTAACAATGGTCTTGTCCTTCCCATCTCCATACATGAGCACGTTCAATTGTTTCTTAGCAATGGTAACATTCTCTTCATAGATCCCCTCCTTAACGTAGATAACATATCTTCCTTTGAAACCCTTGGGATATGCAGCAACAGCGGCGCCAATGGTCCTGAAATCCTCACTACCATCCTTGGAAACAATTGCATTAGGTGGTGGGCCCGCTGGATCAATGGCCAAAAGTTTTCGATCTGCAGCTGTGAACCAACTTGGATATCCCTCGCTCTTGACCTCAGCGGCTTCCTCAAGGAGTCGACGAGAGTTTGTTGGAGGCAGCTTGAGACCTTTGACACCAATGCCCAGTGCCTTGAGAATATCAACAAACCCCCAGACTATGTCTTGGGCATTGTAGGTAAGCTGAGTGGTGTTTAGCAAAGCATTTTCCATTGCAGCCTTGTGCTCTGGATTGTCGATTTCATCCAAGCATGTCGTTAGGTCAACTCGAACAGCAGTCAACCACCTGAGAAGTTCATCGACACGTTCTCCCATAGTGTTCATTTGGCTGTCAGTCACCATCTCCAATGCCACGTCAAGGTCGTCAAGTGCAAAGTCTAAATACTCCTTGCACCCCTTGAACCTGTCGTCGTCGGTGGGGTTCTTTGCTAAGTCCTTCCCCAGGGACCCTGTCATTTCTCTAGATTTCTTCACTTCTACAAGTGTGGCACGAATGGCAGCAAGGACGTAGTCCTTTGGAGTAGTGCTTGAGTTCTTGGCAACGTCTTCAAGGGTTCTAGTGCACAATTCATTGAACTCAGTTGGTTGGCAGATACTGGTAACAACCTTCGTGGACGGGGAGGTCACATTGTCCCCTTTCTTGGAGTCCTCCCGCTTTCCCGCCGCTGCTATTATGCCTATAACCACAATGCCAACAAGGATGAAGGATACAAGCGAAACTACTATCTTTCTCCTCACCATTTCTCTCTCCCTCTCTCTGCACTCTGATCACTCTGTTACCTTACACAATCAACAAGGCCTGAGACAGCCAAACAGGCATAACAAACAAGGAGGTGTGGAAAAGATAGGATGGAATGGATCATGAGCCCTTTGGATGGTCTGTATATAGGCTATATAGTATAGGGGCTGGTGGTAGGATGAGTCGATGAGATGGGGGTTTTGCCTTTTTTTTTTTTTTTTGCACCCATTATTCTACTCATAGTAACCGGCCCATAGCAACAGTACTTGCTTCTGACCAAGCACACAAAAGGTTGAAAAGAAACTGGTGAGATAACAGAAATATGTTCAATTTTGAATTCCTTATACATATAAGTCAGCTCATAGCTTCTCTTTTGGTATCTGTACTACTCAGAGAGATCAAGATTAGGGACTCGGCATCTAGTTCAGGTGGAAACAACTTTTAGGAGAACACCAAAATTTGGTATTGCTGAAGCATGTTACTGTAACTGCTGCCAAAAGAACTCAGAATGGTCGTAGAATTTCAAATGAAATTAGTAGAGCAACAAACAGGAAACTCGTAACTTCAATTTCTAATTTTGTGCATGAAATATTGTCACTAAGAAATCTAAAACCATGAACAGGGGAAATATATGGCTAAGCAAATTGTAGTAATACCTGATACGGCGGCCCTAAAGAAAAACTAAGGTACTGATCTGTAATTACAAGTAACAACAAAAGGATAATGAACTGCATATTTTTGTTATGTTTGATTTACCATTGAGGTAGATTACATATGCTAGCATTTCAATATTAGTGAACTCTTGTTAGCCTGATTATTGAAAGAATCGACCTTTTTATTCTACCTACCCTCCATCCCAAAAAATACAATTCAAATTTTTTAAAATTATAGATTTACTTGGTTGTATCTAATTTCAAATTACACTATAGGGACGGATATGATGGAGTATTAATGCGTGTTCTTTGGCTTTATTTTCTGGAAGAGTATGGTATTCACGTCTTTTCCATTATTTTTCATCCTTAAAATCACGTTTAAGAACTACAAATCCATCTTTCTTCATGACACAACATTAAAGAATAAATTGGCTTAGTTGGTGAGTCGAAAGCATTGGTAACCTTACGAAAGAGTAACGTTATATCCACAAAAAATATTAATAGAATCCATCCATCTACATCATAGTTTTTGATTAGATTGTTGCACACTTCTGAGGGTATAACATTTTAAATCATAATGTAGATAGATTGTGTTGATATTTTGCTGATGATGTATCATTTCGTGAAATCAGCCACTTAACGTCTATTTAAAACACTAACAGACGTTTGTTAAATGTGAAGGTTAAGAATCCATACATAGTTGAAGGACTGCATTGAAAGTATATACAAATAAAAGGGGTGATAGTTACCCTTTTCAAAATACGACCTTATTTCATTCGAGGAAGGTCAGTCAGGCGACTGTAAAATCGGCAGCATATTGTACATTTTCTTCATTCAACAGTCGAAGAAGGTTCAAAAGAATGGCTTCGAGGCAAATCGTATTTCCAAACGGAAGATCACTACTATCAGCAGCTTCCAATTCCATACCTGGGTTCGCTCAATTTTCCACCAAATCAAACCCTTACCACGGTAATTTTCTCATTTCATTTCCTTAGGGTTCTTATATATGAATATCTGTATGAATGTATGGAATGTATGGAATGTGTTTAGGGATTTTGGTTATTATAATGAGAGTGAAATGAAGTTGGGAGTTTTTGTTTGGGTACAGTGAAGGTAGGGATACCGGAGTTTTTGAACGGAATAGGGAAAGGGGTGGAGCAATATACAGAGAAGCTGGAGTCTGAATTTGGGGACTTGAACAAACTTCTCGTAACCCGGGGTTTGAAGCTCAAGAAGCTCGGTGTTGGCGGTAACAAAGACTCTGGCGATAAAGCATGCAGACATGTAATCTTCTGGCCCCCTTTAATTTTTTTCTTTTATTATTATATATATATATATATATATATATATTGTGGTTGATTATATTGGTTTAATAAGCTTGAAATGTTGGGATTCATGTAGTTTTGGTATTTGGGGCGATTGATTATGGATTGAGTTTTCGCGTTTGAGATTTGAGTTATATTGGGTACTCATCTCATAGAGGGCATAGGACTCTTTGCCCTGATCTCGGACTTAGGAAGTAGGCAGAGAAAGGAAGTTTGTACTCCCACTATTCCACTCCTGCGTTCATTTTTACTTTTGAGATCTCCATTTAAAGAGTCTCGTTTCACAAATTAAGCATACATTTCTTTTAGTGATCTAACTTTACCCTTCATGTATAAAATTTAATACAAGTCGGATACAATTCAAAAGCTTGTGGTAAGGGTTGGTTACAAGGGTAGTTATGGATAGAGGAAATCTATGTCTTTCCAAATTGGGACTCTAAAAGTAGAATGGGTGGAGTATTATTTGGATGTTTATTCTGCAATTTGGATTTGTGAATTTGACTGTGTTCCTTTGCTTCGGTAATGTCAGTTTATTATAGTCGAAGAATAAACGTTTAAACCTTTCAATTGTCTTTGTAACTGCATTGATCTAAGCATAAAAATTGGGAGGAGACATAATAATGGGAATTTCACACCCGTTGTAGGCTTGTGGCTATACATGACACGTGTCAACATGTTTGGACACATGAAATTAAGAGTTGGTGGTGGTGGGTCTATTAGCCTTTCAATTGTCTTTGCTCTTGCTCTGCTTGTATTGTGCTTACATTCATGTATTAAGAGTTGGTGGTGGTGGGTCTATTAGCCTGTTGATTAGCATAAACAGTAACTTCTTTGCCGTTATTCTGAATGGAATATTTTCATGGATTATGTGCAGTTATTCAGGGCTATGTTAGTTCTCTCGTTTGTTGTTCTGCAAATGATGTTATCTTCTTGTTCTCTTTCTGTACTTGGTAATTGCATATGCAAATAATTCACTTAACTTTTATTTTTAAATTTGAAGTAGAGAGTTATGTTCATGCCAATCACGTGTTTTAACTTAATGGCTTTCCATGAGATCTCTCACTTCTATTGGTAGTTTTCAAGTGATGTATCTTGGCAGCTTGAGATGGTTGTCTTTCTATACTGATTGTATCTTATGCTGTCTATGTTCTTGGAATTTGACCTGTTATAGGCTCTTATCTTTCATATACTTGTGGACATTTATGTGGCAATGTTGGTATTTTAATATGATTCAAGTACTTTTCATGATGCAAACCATTCATATGAAAATGCTATTATGTGATATACTTCATTAGATCGGACATCTACATATGGAATGTTATTTAGATCTTCTCGATGGATAGTTGTTTACCTCTTACTTTGTTTCAACGTCCTTTAGATATTTGTGTCTGATAATTTATCATTCTGATGAGATTCTGAATATGTGACTATAAAGTTTTTCAACCGTATTTGTACCATGGTTTTTCTTCTCTCATTCCCTAATTATCACTAGTGTACGGTTTTGGAATCCCTTCTTCCTATTGTATAATAATTTAGTATCAACATTCTTCACGAGGTCATTCTCTAATACGTAGAGGTGTTCTTGGAGATCAACAGGGTTGGCAACATAGTTAATTTCAACTATGATATCTGGCTGAGATGAATACTCCTTAATTTGTCTCAAGTCTAGTTAGTGTGTTTCTTGCTAGGTCCCAGATTTAACAGTGAAACAAACCTCAAATGTGTTTCTTTCTTTTTTCTTCCCTTCTTCCCCCAACCTCCTCTCCCTCCCTGCTGTGCCCTACCCCACCCCACCCTGCCGCATAGGTATGCATAACAAATGTCATTCTTTCTTTGGTTCAAACAGTTTGACCATCCTTGTTCCGAGCACCTGTAAAATTTGATAGTTATGCAATGTTGATTTTGTCAGATTGAATGAATCTTTTCCTCTTATTTTGTACTCCTTATTTTATAAATAGGAAAATGAGAAAGTAAAATAGAGATTTGAGTTTCTAACTTAACCCTGAATATGAGTTAGTTACTGTTTTCATTCTTGGGTCACATCTAATACTGAAAGCTAGCTATAGAGCTATATCTGACCTAAAACCGCGGTCCCTCAGTACCTGTGTCTTTTTGACTTGGAGATATTCACATACTGCTCCTATAATGCAGTAACAACCTTTGATAATTCCTGTGAACTTTTTCTTGTTTAATCTCGTAAGATGTGATCGCTCAGTCTCAATAGTTGTAACTAATATGATTTTTTGAAAGCCAATTTTTTGACACTCAGATTTTGCTGTACAGAGGAAGCTGATATTGAGTTACGCCCACAAGTACAGGCTGGGACTTTGGAGGCCTAGAGCCGTACCTGTGAATAATAAATGACTCTTGGAGTAGCTTATCGGTGATGGACACCCCATGGTGTTGTTGGGCTTGAAGAGTTCTATGGACTTTAGTTTTTGTAATCTCGATGTTTTCGTTCCTGTATTGTTCAGAAGGTTCACTTTAGGCCCAATAATTTAATAATGATGATGTCGATTTTGTGGTATTGACGGATGGTCAAGATTTCAACTTCAGTGCTCGTATTCTCTTGTCCACATGTATAAAAGTTGAAAAAGGTTTTGCACAAATGATACCAAGTTTGTGCCTAAATGTTGGAATGATTGGCCGTCATTCATCAGTTGGAAGTGTCCTTTGTCTCGTTACTCGTATATTTATTGGCCAGTCTCAAGAGTTGAGGGCTGAAGCGACAAACAAGTAAGTAGATAACAATGAAATAAAGAGCACAAAGTAGAGTATGGAATGGGTGCTGAATCATATGCTTTTATTTCCCTATTCTTTAACTTTTCTAATTCGAGCTGTATAGAAAGTATTTTTCCAGGAAAAACTATGTCGACCAACCAAAACATTCTTAAGCCAATTCTAAATGAGGGCTGACGAGGCAACCATATGACTGATTCTGAATTCCACAAACAAAGTAGGTAATATAAAAGATAAAAATAAAAAGAAAAATAGAAAAAAAAAAAAAAGAGAGAGAGAAGATTGTACATGTTGTAGGACTGGACATGCAATCAATCGTTCAGTGGTGGAAATGAAACTAAAGTTGGAAAGCTTTGTCTTAATTTATCACTAATGCACATGGTTGGGATTGAACTACAACCCCACCCCTTTAACACACCAATATGATTGGAGAAAGTTACCTCATCTCTTCGATTACTTAGCTTGGTCTATATAACATGTACTGTTTTTCCGTTAAGGTGGTAGTTCAGGCTAGTTTGCACGCACCTCGATTAATTCACCTTAAAGTTAGTCAAAGTCAAAGGCAGTTCATTCACGCCAAGCCTAAGGGATTCTTAGGAATAAATTTCTCATGGAATGACCACGAAGAAACTCAAACTGAAGACCTCAAAATATTTCTTAAAGCCACGCAGCTTGAGGTGGGGGGCACAGGATCCCACTAAAAAACAAATTATTTTTATGTTTTTACCTTACAAAATGGAAGTCATGCATAGCAACAACAATGAGGTAGAGATAAGTGTGATGAATTGTGATTTCTAAATTTTTTATGTAATAGTTAAAATTTATGACCTCGCTGAAATATTTTTCTAGATCCGCCACAGCTTGAAGCCCCTTAATTAATTAACGAGTTGAGCTACACTTTGAGATTTATATAATAGGTATAAGCTTTGCATCTTTATTTTTAGATAGTAACTCTATTTCTCATTCTTTTCAGATTATCAATCGTATACGTACGCATTAAAAAAAATGCTAACGCCAAAATTCACTAAGCAATGCACAGGTCCTAAAAGAAGTAAATCAAACAAGGATTGGCATCAGAAAGGTAAAATGACACCTCAAAAGCTTGATCCCAGCCTCCATCCATGCACATGCACTGTCAAACATAAGAAAAAGAAAAGTGATGTGCTATGTCTGCTAGCTTTGAATGATCTAATAGCTGACCAGATAACCTATCAGCTTATAGACCAATTCAGCAAAGTGTCTTACTGTTTTTTAATATATCATTTTTGCCTGCTGCCGTTTACTGTTGGAGATGAGGCAGAGATGACTGATCCAACTAAAAGTTGTTAGAGTTTTCCAACTAACTTTATCCCTATAAATACCTACTCGAAGTAGACGATCCATCATAGTAAGAACATCCTCGGTCATCTCCACTTCAAAAGGTTTAGTTGCAAGCAGCGCAGTAGGCTTAAGAGACAAAACCGAGCAATCCATCAATTATGAAGAATTCAATTGCACAACATGTTATCGGGATTCCAGTGATCAGATCACCAAGACGACTACTTTCAGCTGAAGTACCCAATTCGACGCACCATGCTTCTGATCAACTATCAAATGGCTCTTCCTTAACAAAACAAGGTAAGCTGCCCTCTAAAATTATCTACTGAAGAATGCTAAACTCCAACTAAAATGGTATTTTCTAAGTCTCATTTTGTCTCTATGATTGCAGTGTGGCTTGGACCCAAAATAACTGAAATATGGAAGCGGAAGTTGAGCATGGGGGCAAAACTTCTCCAAGTAGGGGGAGCGGCAAAAGTTTTTAACCGGAATTTTAGTGTTTTAGAAGGAGAGAAGTTGGCGAAGGCTTTCCAATGCTACTTGTCAACAACAACTGGTCCCATTGCTGGCTTCCTCTTCATCACCACCGATAAGGTTGCCTTTTGCAGCGAGAAATCACTCCAAATTTCTTCTCCAACGGGAGAGCTCATTAAAATCCATTACAAGGTGGGTATTTTTCATATTCTTATAGATATATATTCATCATGTTCTAAATTATAATATCTGAATGTTATATTCTATACTCTTGTGCACAGGTGTTGATCCCGTTAATAAGGATAAAGAAAGCCAGGGCAAGCATGGACGTAAACAGGCCATCGAAGAAGTACATGGAGATAGTTACTACAGATGATTTCGATTTTTGGTTTATGGGGTTCCTAAATCAACAAAGAACATTAAAATACCTTCAGCTGGCAATCTCTCAAGCTCATCAATGACTCGCTCACTCTTCCTTCCGTCTTACATTCTATGTAAATTATGTGAACAAAGCTCAAAAGTAGAAATCTGTACAATTTTGTAACTAATACCTTCCTTTGATGGGAAAAATTATCTTGATAAACCAAAAAAAAAAAAAAGACTCATTGATTTTACTTTACCTTTTTACCCTATGGCTTGTTAGTAAAAGATGAAAATAACAGTCCAATAAAGATTGCGCAAGAGCACATTTAATTCCCTTATTTTGACGTGATGAACAGAAGACTATCTTCGATTGGGCAAATAAACCGTCCTTAACAAGCAAAAATACCATTTCACTTATTTCACGAAGTCCAAGTAGCCAACATGCAAGTCTTATGATTGTACTAAAGCCTTGATCGCAACAAACGTGAAAACAATGACAAGGGTGAAGGGTCATACCATTGAGATTGTAAGAGAGAGTTTGTGCATAGAAAAGGTGAATAAGATCGAAAACATGGAGAGCAGATCCTGAAATATCAAGACAATAATCTGAGATGTTAGGCAGCCAAGAGAAAATTTTCCTTGCCTTTTGAGGCCCTGGATCGTTAGAGAACTACTAATACAGCCATGGAGATGGTTGCGGCCTTCGCTTCTCTTTTCCATGTGAAGAAGAATGTTATGGATGATAATGTTTTGCCTCATCAAAAGTACATAATGAAATCCACTTTGCAAGTCATATATGTTTCCAAGTGATGTGGTATAAGGATCTAAGGTGTAATCGAGTTGAGCAATGTGATTCCAAACACTAAATGTAGAACTATGACTTAAAAATTGGAATTCCAATTTGATCACCAACAAGAGTACTACCGCTAATAGCAGAATATAATTCCAAACATAGAGCTTCTTCTCAACCAGAGCACCACCCATCATGATATGCTTCTGTCTTCAATTCGTATTCATCTTTTCTGTTTTCCGACAGCGCGTAGAGTTTTGAGAATTAATAATGTTCCTTCATTATCCATGCATCTCGTTGCCTATTTATCCTCATTTACTTTTCTTTATATTTTTCTTACTAATAGTATCATCAATCTTTGCTTTAAGTGTCTACTATACTATCCAATTCGTTAAAGTATAAGAAGAATTACAATGAGGCATCAAAAACATTTTGTGCGAGAGGAGGTTCCAGAAGCCTACCTACCTACTCAGGTCTTACCCCCATCACCCAAATGCAGCCACGAGTCACGACCACCATTGCCAGTAGTGGCCATCACATCAGACCCACAAACATAGTAGAGAAAAGAGAAGATCTTAAAAGTCTTAAGACATCCAATCGTCCAATGGTGGAAATGAAACTCAAGTGACAAAGCTACGTCCCAATCTATCACCAATGCACATGGTAGAAATCGGACTTTAACCCCACTCCTTAACACCTCAATATGACTTTAAGAAGTTACCTTAATTATCTCTTCAATAGTCCAAAAAGAAGTAAAACAAACAAGGATTGGCATCAGAAAGGTAAAATGACACCTCAAAAGCTTGATCCCCACCTCCCATGCCCGCCCTGTCAAACATAAGAAAAGCTTTTAACAACCTAATAGTTGACGAATCAATCCATCAGCTTATTCTGCTTTTGCTTAGACCAATTCAACAAAGTGTCTTACTCCTTTTAGGATATCATTTGTGTCTGCTGCCTTCATTCTTGGAGATGAGGCATAGATGACTGATCCAACTAAAAGTTGTTAGAATTTACCAACTAACTTTATCGCTATAAATACCTACGTGAAAATAGACAATCCATCATAGCAAGAACATCCTCAGTCATCTTCACTTCAGGAGGTTTAGTTGTAAGCAGCTTTGGAGACTCGAAAGAAAAACCCGAGCAATCCTTCAATTATGAAGAATTCAACTGCACAACATGCTATCGGAATTCCAGTGGTCAGATCACCAAGATGATTACTTTCAGCTGAACTCAACTCCAAGAACTATAATTTGACCGAGTATCAAATGGAATTTTCATGCTTTTAGTCTCCCTATTTTGTAAATCTTACAGCTGTTACATCTGTTTAGAGAAGAGAGCTTATGTAACGACCCGAGCCCGAAGTGGCCCACTAAGCACCTGGGTTAGCTACGCATAGCCCACGCACTGGCCCACTAAGCACCTGGGTCAACTGGCCCACCACAAGCCACCCAAAAGTCCATGGATAGGTTGGTGCCCAGTGGTAGTGGGTGGCCACTTATAAGGCACACACAAGTCTCACATCTCCTCGATGGGGGAGATTGTGTGATAGTGGGTGGCCACTTATAAGGCACACACAAGTCTCACATCTCCTCGATGTGGGATGTCACAATCTCCCCCACTTGAATCCTTGACACACACAAGTCTCACATCTCCTCGATGGGGGAGATTGTGTGATAGTGGGTGGCCACTTATAAGGCACACACAAGTCTCACATCTCCTCGATGTGGTATGTCACAATCTCCCCCACTTGAATCCTTGACGTAAAGTTCAAAGGATCGGCACCCCGGGCAATGATAGGTTGGTGCCCAGTGGTAGTGGGTGGCCACTTATAAGGCACACACAAGTCTCACATCTCCTCGATGGGGGAGATTGTGTGATAGTGGGTGGCCACTTATAAGGCACATACAAGTCTCACATCTCCTCGATGTGGGATGTCACAATCTCCCCCACTTGAATCCTTGACATAAAGTTCAAAGGATCGGCACCCCGGGCAATGTGTTCCAACACATTTTTGGCTGGGACCCGCTCTGATACCATTTGTAACGACCCGAGCCCGAAGCCCGATCCGCTACGCATAGCCCACGCATTGGCCCACTGAGCACCTGGGTCAACTAGCCCACCACAAGCCACCCAAAAGTCCATGGATAGGTTGGTGCCCAGTGGTAGTACGTGGCCACTTATAAGGCACACACAAGTCTCACATCTCCTCAATGTGGGATGTCACAGCTTAAAAGTCCCAATATGCTACACTTTCTTCAAGGGACTAAACCAATATGATGGTAAAATATTTTCAAAGCAAAACATTTCCTCCCCTAATTAGTAGTAAAGGCTTTCTGCTCATCATTTCCCCTTTCTTTTAGGTGCCTTAGTGAATTGTTACTGAACGACCTCAGCCTTCAGCTGGACACGTGGCAGACATCGCGACCTCATAGCCTCCAGCTGGGCAAGCGCCAAGGTAGCATACCTTTCTAATAACATGACGACCTGGCAATCATGCCACGTCAGGTCGCTTACTTCACCAGTATACTTTCCCAGCACACTGACACGAGGACCTACAGTGCGACCTGGGGACATCCCAGGCCGACTACATTGCATCAAGCGACCTGGACATATACTAGGCCGACCTTAACTCCATTAACATCGAGCGACCTGGGTACATACCAGGCCGACCTCGACGTAAACCTCCTCAGCTTGGCAAAACAGAGTCCTATACGGAATCACCTCTCATCTGGGAAGAGTCCTGCTGTAACTCTATATCGGTCCTAAGCATACAAGGAAACGTAATCCGAAAGACATAGGAATTGATCATATCTCTCCCATTCCGAATCCAACTAGGATTATGACTTATCTCCTTATAAATAAGCACTCTCACAGGCATCATAAGGTACATACAAATTACTTGCTTACTACATACTCTCTTAGATTTACCTCTCCGTCGAAGTATTGCTAATTCTTACGCCTGAGGGTTATCGCTGGGACAACCCAGCCCCCTTTATGGTGTTCTTTGTTGATCACAAGATTTAAGCTACCTACACTTCAAGGGCAATCCCTGCAACGTAAGCCGAAATCCTACTCTTCACCACGTTGAAGAAGATCGTAAGTAAAAAGGCACCTCGCCACGACGAGGTCACCTTACGACCTACTCTTCACCACGATGAAGAAGATCGTAAGTACAAAGGCACCTCGCCACGTCGAGGTCACCTTACGAGCTACTCTTCACCACGTTGAAGAAGATCGTAAATAAAAAGGCACCTCGCCACGACGAGGTCACCTTACGACCTACTCTTCACCACGTTGAAGAAGATCGTAAGTAAAAAGGCACCTCGCCACGACGAGGTCACCTTACGACCTACTCTTTACCACGTTGAAGAAGATTGTAAGTAAAAAGGCACCTCGCCACGTCGAGGTCACCTTACGACCTACTCTTCACCACGTTGAAGAAGATCGTAAGTAAAAAGGCACCTCGCCACGACGAGGATACCTTACGACCTACTCTTCACCACGTTGAAGAAGATCGTAAATAAAAAGGCACCTCGCTACGACGAGATCACCTTACGACCTACTCTTCACCACGATGAAGAAGATCATAAGTACAAAGGTACCTCGCCACGTTGAGGTCACCTTACGAGCTACTCTTCACCACGATGAAGAAGATCGTAAGTACAAAGGCACCTCGCCACGTTGAGGTCATCCTACGACCTACCCGCCACCGCGATAAAGATCGTAAAAAACAGAAAATACTAGTGCAAAAATGCTGAGTAAAATAAAGAGACGAATGAACAAATGCTCATATATACAACTCGAACTGTTTATAAGCCCGAAAAGGGCCGAAAATACAAAACAAAAAATTGTTTGGATTACAAAAGCCCATCAGGCCAAATCAAACCCGACGCAGCGGGGTGAACTAGGGGTCAGATCGGCTCTCGGCCTTATAAACAGAGTGGGCATGCTCATCTTGATTAGATTTGGCCCCCTCGAATTCTTCCAACCTGAAGTCACCATCAAAATCCACCTCGTCGCCGTCAGCCAGGGCGTTAAGCAAGAAGGGAACATTGTTGTCAAAGGAAAGAGGAAGGACCCAGGGCTCACGACCCAGTTCGGCATCTTTCCTACCGATCAGTTCAAGCTCTTCGAGCTAATAGGGCACGAGCTCGTGCCCCCGACGAGCTAAGTCACCCTTTAACTCAGCACTCCCCCACCTAACCAGGTCGCGAAGAGGGGTGCCGCATGCCACCGCTACACGCAAGATCTGAGCCTTGCCCTTATCATAATAAGAAAGAATTTCATCCATATAAGATAAACTCTTCTTAAACTCAGCAACAGCGGCACCCGGGCTCGCCGCCTTCCTCGCCTCTGCCAGCTGCCTCTCCAGCTCGCCCACCTTGCTTTCAAAGCTCAACTTCATCTTTGTAAGCTCGCCTTGGGCAGTCAGAGCATCTCCCTGCACCGACTTCAGATCAGTGCAAAGCTGGGCCCGTTCAGCAACAACCACGGCAAGCTCCCCCCTCAACCGGTCAGCCTCCTCGATAACCCGATTCGCCTCGTCAACCTTGCTCACAGCCAAATTTTGACTCAACTAGAGCCCGGCAACTCGAGCCAGTGCCCCCTCAAGCTCGGCCTTATCGATGCTCTTCAGTTTCTCCCTCTCGAGCTCTGCAACGCGCTTGGTAGCCTCTCGCCTCTCTTTATGAGCAGGAGCAAGCCTATTCGCAAACGACTTAATGCCAACAGCAAACTGCAAAAAAGGAAAACAAATTAGAAAAAAGAGAGCAAGGGAAAAAGGGAGATCTAGTAGAAACTTCTTACATGAGTAAGGTCGCCCCCAGGAGGCCAGCCAAGCGCGAAGGCGTGCAATCATCAAAGGACTCACTAATTCCCTCATCAGCGATGTCAAGGATGACCTTCCTACCCAATTCGAGGGAGTAAGCCCCTGGACTCAAAACAGGGCCAGCTTATGTAGGAGTGACAGAGCTGGGAACGAAGTGCACATCGGGAGAAGGACTGATCACACTAGGTATACTCCTTATCGGAGAAGCCTTCCCTGCAGCGTCAAGATCAGCAGTAGCGACGTCCCTCACAAGCTCAGCAGGCTCGGTAGGCCCAGCGGCCTCAATGGGCACCTCGATCCTTAACTTTTTAGCTGAAGCAACGGCCGATGTGGACTGGGAGCGTTTTGCAGGCATTTTCGAGCTCGGAACCTTATCTTTGCCCTTGTTAACGGGCAACACTATGGTAGGGAGCACCTCGGCAGTTCCGGCCAAGGTCGCAGCAACCCGAGCTCGACCAAGCTGCTCAGACCTATTTGACTTGGCCTGAGCCCGTCTGCTCGAACTTCTCCTCATCGCATCCACATCTTCCATCTCTGTCAACAAACAAAAGGATCAGACACTTATACGAACATGTGTATAGATAAAGAAGGAAGAAGCTCGGAGCAAATACATTAAAAATTTAGCTATGAAAGCAACCCCTCTCCGGATCCCTCTGACAGTTCGGGCAATGTTGGTTGAGCACAAGACCCTTGTGGAGCAACCACCCCGGGAAACTCTTGAAAGGCGGGAAAGTGCACATCGGCTCAAGGCCATTAACCTTCAGGGGGGACAGCCCGGCCACGACTAGTAGGTTCTCATCCTGGGTTATACTCTTCCAGTCTAGCACCTAATCTGGGAGCTGCCCCGCACACCCAAAGGGGCTTCCAAAGCCTGCTTCGCCAACCTATCATAATCATCCAGCTCGGCCTGGTGAATCAGAGTAAAAGGCTCCTCGGTGGGTACGGCAAAATTCCACCCAAGCCGGCTCTCAACCATTATGACCCTGTCAGCCCAGCCCGAGACCTTCCCAAGAGGATCTGAAAATAACTTAACCCGGTAATTTTGGGTTTTGGCTTGAAGACGGTTGTTATTCCTGTCAAGGTAAAAATAATGGCAGAACAGGGTCAAGGTCGGCTCGAAACCCAAAATACGCGTGCTCGCGGCAAAGCAGATAAGCACCTGCATAGTGTTTCAAGTAAGGTCGAGAGGGACAGTTGAGGTAACGTCCAAGAATTCACAAATAAAGGGGTCCAAGGGAAAACGAAGCCCCAGCTCGAAAAACTCAAGTAAAAACCAACCCGACCTCTCGAGTCTCGCAGATCAGCCAGTCCAAGTTCAAGATCGGGGACATGTCCACGATAGTCCCCAATTTACAAGGATACTTTGACTACCAGCTATTCAGGTGGGTAACAGTCATCTTGTTCCGCCAGTCCCGAAAGGCACGCTTCACGGCACCACTAGCCTCGATGTTAGGCTTAGGGTTCCTCTTCTTGCTTTGAGGAGCTCGGAGTGTATGACTGGCGTCCAAAAATGTAGACGATGCCGAGCTAGCAGGCCTCGAAGGTCCTGCGACCTTGCCGGCAACCCGGTTCTTGTCAAAATACAAGTACAGAAGTCCCGACATGGCGACATCGTACTTCTCGATGATCCTCATCGAGGTCCCAAAGGGAATGTCATCGACCTTATACGGATCGTCAGCTGGGACGACCAGGCTGTCCAAATTTGCACCCCATGCGATGAGCAGAACCTTGGCCTCACTAGGCAGAACGACTTGCCAGTCGCCAACCTCGGTCTTGTAAATGACATGCCCTTTTTGCGGCCTGGCAAACATGGGGCCCTCGTTGGTGTGTTTGATCCTCATGTTCATAGAGAAGGAACACGAGGAGGGAGAACTCGCCTGAAGAATGGTTATGGAAAAGAATACACTACGACATGGACAGATCGACCTAACACAGACCGACCTGGACGAAAGTAACGGGGTGGACAGTACTCACCGAAACCCTAAAACACAAAGCTTGCCAGAACCCTACCCAGAATCTGGCCGATTACCGGAAGAAAGGATAAAACAGGCAAATAAACTTGAAAACAGGTGACAAATGGAGAAAGGCTCAAGGGGAACTAACCTAGTGTAATACCTAAGTTTTTGCATGCATTTTACATGTTTAATTACTTGAATAACATGTTAGTTTAGTCATGCCATAATTATTGATACAAGATCTTCGATCCTTGTTACTCCTAATTTCAATGCTTTAGATGTTAGCATTGTTAATATGATCTATGTTAATTGTGTGAATGTGTGTTTGTTATGTTTGTTAGCATGAATAGAAATGATATGTTAAGTGATAGGAGTTTGATTTTATAGCATGTTGAGTGTTTGATCTTATACTTGTGTTAATTTCCTTGAAAATAGAGTGTTTCAACACTTCTTCGATGGAAGGCTTCGCACGACCGTGCGCCTTATATGGCACGGCCGTGCGAGTGAACAGAATCTTGGGTGGAATTTTTAAGCTTAGCACGACCGTGCACCTTATAGGGCACGACCGTGCGAGGCCGGACAGAAGTCCGAACTAAGTTGTAACGTTTGCACGACCGTGCGCCTAATTGTGGCACGGCCGTGCCAAGCTGTACGGACAGCACTTAAGTGATTTGTAATTTTTCCAATTTTGACCCTTGGACCCTATGCTACTTATGTTGTACCCTAGGTTGACCATTTGACCGGTTTAATAAGTTATACTTAGCCTTAGAGAGAGACTCCATTCTACTTCATCTCTTCACCAAATTACTCCATGGAAGCTTACAAACTCTAGTGTGGGAGATTTAGTGTGAAACTAGTGTGTGTACTCTACACTTCATCATCCACCCCTTGAATCTTACATGCAAGACCATAGTTGGATTGCTAAAGACTAGGAGAACAAGTTGGAAGGTTTTGATTCTTGCTTTAGTGGTTTGATTTGTGTAATTGAGGTAAGTTATTAAACCCCCTTTGTATGCTAGAATTTGTTACATGTATGAATGTTAGTAAACATGTATGACTTGAATTGTTGTTGAATTCATGTGAAATTGTATATTGATGAAAATCACTGGTATAATGTGAAAGATATAATTTAATTGGTTTAATTTGGTAGAGATTGATAATCATCATAGTAGTAAGTTCAAGAACATGTTAGAGACCTTACATGGTGAAAAGAATTTACATATAGCAATTATACCAAGTTTTGTGAATATAATGAATGATCACCAAAAGTGGATTTTTGGGAAGATTATAATTCTCCGATTCACTAATTAAATTACTACGAAAATCGAGTACATTTGATATGATATTTAGTCCTCCGAGTATTCGATCTTGGTATGTTAGAGACTTGTGAAGTAGCTCTAAATTTGTGGTTTGTGGCTTAAAACAATATGTTTGATGATTATATGTTGTAGAAAAATATAATTTACATGATGTTTGTCAAGTTCACTACTTTTGAACTTGACGGTTAATTGCATAAGTTGAGTAAGTTTACCTACTTGTGTGCGGTGTAAGTCCAGTGGCGTCGTTGTTGTCATTGTTATGGTGGGACGACCTATAGTCTTTACGAATGGGATTCGTAATCGCGTAAGTCGCCGTCGGGTGCACACACCTCTTCGGTTGGCCACGGAGAAGTAGCCCCACTGTTATAGCAATACGCATGACTTTGGCTTGCTAGTAGAACTCGATGGGATCGGGACGTCGATACCACGCACACGGTATCGAGGCACGTTTGTTTGTTTGTGTAATGCAGGAGCTACACAATGTTGAAGAAAGAGATATGATATCCTTCTCTAATGTGGTCTATATACAAGCACTTATATGTTACTCAAAGTGCTATGTGAGTTGAATGATGGTATATCAAGTAAGATGATATATGTTATGTTATGGTATATGAATGTTGATACCATGTTATGTTTATTGCTTGAGCATCATGCCATGCCATTTAGTTGCATTAGTAACTTCCGTGTCATTATGACTCACTCCGTTATGTGTTTAATTGTCTTTCCTTAGATCCAAGTCAACCGGAAGTTCTCGGTGAGGCCGATAGTGGTTCGTTGACTCGCGTGTCGCCTACGTGGGGAAATTTGAGGATCCATATCTTAGTTATCTGTTTTCATTTTGGTAAGGACGATGGATATGTAAGGTTATATAAACTTTACTTGGGTTTTATTTGTGGTGTTGTAAACATACTCTTTTGGTGGCCGACATTTGTATGTCGTGCTCTTGTTCGATTGTGTTGTCAAGTTAGTTCCTTCCCGAGCATGTCTTTAGCTCGCGGTTATGTGTTGTTCCGGCATGTTGTGGCCGAGGTTTTTGTTGTAGTTGTTCTCTTTTCCCAGTGATAACTCGTGGTCGTTGGTAGTTGTTTTCCGGCCTTGTTATCGCCGAAGATTTTTCTTATACTTGTGTTAATCGGGTTTTCGGTTGTGTTTTGTCGTAAGTACGGGCGGTTACGCCCGTGCTCTTCAGTTGTTATGTTGTTTTGGCGACCCGACCTTGGGGTTTCGTATAGAGATCCGGGTCGGGCGTCACACCTAGGGTCCTGAAGAGGCAAGGAAATACGAAGAAAAGGCTGGAATCTGAAACGATTGGAAGACGGAAGATCACGCCGGAAATCGCCTTGTCGCCGAAGAAGATGGAAACTTCTTGTAAAATGAGCATGAACAGTGAGGGCATGACTTATATAGAGGACCCGGAGTGACCGGGTCGACCCGTTTGGCAAGCACGCGGACCTCGAGACGGCACCATTTTAAAGCAAAATGTTTAACCGTTAGAAGTTCAAAATTTAAAAAGACGCGCCGTCTGACAAGCCACGAACTCTGCGACCATTAAATGCGCACACTTCCTAAGGAAAGTACAACAGTCAAAAGTCGAACTAAAGCCATGTGACCTCACGAGGAACTGATCAGCTCAACACATCACACAATTACTTCACACCTCGAGGATAAATCTTCTCCTTGAGAAGTAGGGGGCTACTGAATGACCTCAGCCTTCAACTGGACACGTGGCAGACATCGAGACCTCATAGCCTCTAGCTGGGCAAGCGCCAAGGTAGCATACCCTTCTAATAACATGACGACCTGGCAATCATGCCACGTCCGGTCGCTTACCTCACCAGTATACTTTCCCAGCACGCTGACACGAGGACCTACAGTGCGACCTGGGGACATCCCAGGTCAACTACATTGCATCAAGCGACCTGGACATATACTAGGCTGACCTTAACTCCATTAACATCGAGCGACCTGGGTACATACCAGGCCGACCTCTACGTAAACCTCCTCAGCTCGGCAAAACAGAGTCCTATACGAAATCACCTCTCGTCTGGGAAGAGTCCTGCTACAACTCTATATCGGTCCTAAGCATACAAGGAAACGTAATCCGAAAGACATGGGAATTGATCATATCTCTCCCATTCCGAATCCAACTAGGATTATGACTTATCTCCTTATAAATAAGCACCCTCACAGGCATCATAAGGTACATGCAAATTACTTGCTTACTACATACTCTCTTAGCTTTACCTCTCCGTCGAAGTATTGCTAATTCTCACTCCTGAGGGTTATCCCTAGGACAACCCAGCCCCCCTTACGGTGTTCTTTGTTGATCACAAGATTTAAGCTACCTACACTTCAAGGGCAATCCCTGCAACGTAAGCCGGAATCCTACTAAACTACACACGTGGATCAGACGCAGTCACACACCCCTTTTTTGTGTGATCAGTTACTCTTTTCATCCCATGAGCAACGGGAAAGTGTGTACTGCAGATGAGACTTGAGATTCTTCACATGGTCGCGGGTAATCCAGCCAACTATGCTACATTGCTCACTAAAAAGTAATTCGAGTTTTGAACTAGTGCAGAGAATCGCCATGCACCCTCTTTGCTGACTCTATGGACTCCGCAGGACAATGTAGGTACTCTGGAACAAATCATTCACAATGTGGCACGCAGAGATACTAGAACCAAGGTTTGTGACACACCATTGATGAGTGGAAGGAGTATAGCATAACTTGGGAATCTAGAACAAGTCCAGTTGTTACAGTTGCAGATATGTTCTTGCAATCTTGACCATGAATAATGCTCCCCTTGCAGTTATGGAAGCTCTTGTAGATCCATGTAAGCTTACTACAGCTGAAAAAATTGACATGGTTTATGAATTAAAGAATTTAAAATGTATTTGGATGGTATAGGAAAATTTGATAACTGCCATTACCATTGAGTGTTTATAAATACCGCCTCTTCCCTAGTAAATTTAGCCTGTTTCTAACATAAAAGACAAAACTGCCCCCCTCCTCACTTTCTCTCATATATATATATATATATATATATATATATATATATTGCTTACTCATCGTTGATACATTTAGAGTAGCTTAAAAAAATTTGGAAAAAGGAACATATGCCGCCTCACAAAGACAAGAGCCCGCCGCGCGCCCTCGGCAGGCACCTATCTTTGTGAGGGCGACCGTACCGGCCATCAATCCCTTTTTTTTTTTTTCAAATATGTTTTCATTTGAATGCATTAAACTTTTTAAAAAAAAGTACCAGCCACTTGCCCCTTTTTTCCTATTTTTTTCTTGATTAAAATGTGTTAGATTTAAATAAAAATAGTTTTTTTGTGAGGAATTATGTTTTCTATTGTTGCATGAGCATTTATTTAATTTTTAAAATATTTATTATTATTATTGTTTATGTATAAAAATTGTAAAAGAACTAATATTTAAAATGAAAAACATTTTTATTTTAAAACTAGTTTCAAAAAAATCTAATGCATTTACTAAAAAAATTGACAAGTGGCATGTACAGCACGCCTGTTCACAGAGGTAGTTGCCTTAGGCAACCGTCTGTCTTTGTGAACATGTGGTTGTACCGAACTTCTTTTCAATTTTTTTTAAACTACTCTAAATCAATCAAAAATAATTAAGGAAAACAAACAATTTTTTGAAAAGAAAAATTACGAATTGGTGTAAATAGTCATCTCTTTGAACCACGTTATCTTGAAATTAATCCATGGTCGGCATACAGAGAGCTAGATCTATAAAAAGAAAGAAATAGGAGACACATAGTTAAGAGATATATAGTAGAATTTTATGTATTGTAAAGACAGAGAAAGAGGGGGATTTATTTAAAAAATGGGGAGAAGGTAATTTAGGAATTTTCCATAGACAATGGGTGGTATTTAGTAAAAATACCATATCATACCGTCTTAAGCCTTTCCAGGATCTTTTCAACCCATTCCTCCAATTTCTGGCCTTGGAAATTCTTCTGGTGTAAAATATAAAAAGATTTATTTACACCCACATATGATAGTCCTATTGTCATATTAGATAGGGCTCAACATATTTGATATCTATATAATGTACACCCAATTCTCTTCTCCACACCGGCCTAAAAGGCCAAAACGAGCTGAACAAGGGCCCAACATTTATCAAGTGACTTTAACACGCAGTGCTCCTGCTTTGAAGCATATTTCTAACACAAGTTTTGTAAATCAATACGGCCATTCAACCAAGCACGAAACACAAAGTCACATCGAAGGACATAAAACATCGGGCCACAGCTAAATCCAACAACACAGAAAACTGATGGGCGTAACAAAAGCCTACAGGCCAAGACATGATCTAAGATAAGTATCAGCCAGACATAACAAAAGCCTACAGGCCAAGACATGATCTAAGATCACCATCAGCCAAACAGGCCACGATATGGTCTCTATAATCGAGATTTATTTTATATCGGTAAAGAAAAAGATTATTAATAACACTCGAACACAAAACTGTACACCAACTCCATAAGGCCCATCTCAGACAGACTATCAAATCTATTTCAGATTATCTAAGAAACTCCATGACCAAACTAGATTTCAAAATTATATCATATGATATCACCGAGACAAACACCAAAAGCAGAATATTGATGCAAATTATAGAGCCACTGACTGCTACCACACCAACAAAAATATACATGGATATCAAATAGTCATGAGGAATATCTGACTCAATATGCAGCTTCAGCAACAAACACTTCCCAGTGAATGCCGCAATCAGACCATCTATTTTAGTCTTTGGCAGGCCATTTTAACACAGGCCATGTGTATTGTGCTCATCTTACAACACTTCCACACTTCAATGAAAACCAACATCGCTTTATATACTTATTCCCCAATTGCTGCCTCCTTGACCAAAAGTTCAAATAAATATCCAACTCCCTCACTTTACCTCGCCTAGGTAAAAGGAAGATTAATACACAATCACAAAATACACACCTTCAAACAATGACTAGCAACATCTATTCATAAAACTTGTCCAAACCGAAGCTCAATTGTAAGGTTAGTTCACCCTCATCACAAGTTTCTTACTGTTAAGTTCCCACCAAAGATTAAAAAATAATAATCAAAACAAACAGAAACCTATCAGCCTTTGGACATTGATTAATATATGTATGCATTTCAGAAGCATGATAAATGAAAGGAAACAATTACCAAAATCTCAAGTACTTCTAAGTAAAATAACAGTGTGCGAACAAACTCACGTCAAAATAACAAAATTAATGTCACCTCAACATTTGTGATATTCAGATGAACACAAAAGACATCATCCCAAAACCATAGATTATACCCTCAATAGCCTATGCAGCAACAGATGGCTTGGAAGCAGCAGACAGTCTGGACCTCTTCTTTGCCAAGCTCTCACTACGCTTTTCCCTCTGCTCCTTCAACCTACTGGCAAGAAGTTTCTGGTAATCGGCTGCCTCTGACTTGGCCTTGGCAATCCTCTTCTTCTTGTCAGCAATTCTAGCTCGCTTCCTTTGCAATGTCAATGGTGTCACTAGCCTCTGGATCTTGGGAGCTTTGCTAACCTTCTTACCTGTAACATTACATTGAACATTAACATTTAACACATTTTAGGCATGAACCTGACTTTAAAGAAATTTATTTCTATATTAGCAAATGTAATGAAAAACTAACCAGCTTTGTTTGTGAAGGTTCTGCGATAGGTGTTGACATACTTCCTCACATCATCTTCCTTTGAGAGGTTGAACAGCTTCCTGATCTTTGAAGCCCTCTTTGGACCTCTCATCCTTGGTTTCTCAACATCAGTGAGCCCAGGTAGATCATTCTCACCCTTCTTCACAATAACCAAGTTCAAAACAGAAAGATCCTGACTGACAATGCAACCACGAACAGACTTCCTTCGGCGCTCACCATTTCGCCTACCATATCCTCTGAAGCAAGGAGTGCCTGAAGAAAAAAGATATCACATCCATTTTATACATCTCAACTGTTTTAGGGGTATACAAAATAACCATCACACACGGCATTAAACAAACCTCGAGTAAGCAAAAGACGGACACGGCCAGGGGTCAACACTCCCTGCTTCATTGGAAAACCTTGCTTGTCACAGCCTCCCATAATCTTGAACACATAGCCCTTGAACTCCTGTCAGAACATTCAAATGTAGATATGTGAATACATCATCTATGAATCAGCAAGAACTAAGAGTGATTAGTTAAATGACAATAGTGCAAAAAATAAAATCATACCTCGCCAAGTGCATCTCCGCTGACCTCTTGGGAGATTCTCTTGTCATAAAAGGCACGACTACATAATGGATTAATGCATAAATCAAATCATCAGTAACTTACTAGCAGCATAACAATAAACCAAAAAACTTAAGCACATTCAGACATGGAGGGTGGAAACAAAAAAACTACTTGGCACCAGCTTTTAAGCACAACCAAACAGAACAAGAACAACTATAGTAACTATATAGAGAAGATAATACCATTGTCAGAAAAACACAAATGCTAACAAATACCCACCATATAATATATGGTCTTCCAAACAAATTGTAAAAGAAGATCCACAAGCTTCATCCCACTAAACTCACAATAGTTTGGAGTCAAGTTGCTAAAAACACTACTATGCCAGCTACTACAGTTTAATTCACAATCAGTTCAAAGCGAGTTCATCTCCTTTCCAGTAAACAAATATTTTACTTTTGTTTAGTATCATGAACTGCCTATCGCAACTTAGTATAGGATTTACGAAGGTCATATAAGTTCACAAAACAATTATCAATGAAATAAACTTGCAAATGTACAGTAGAATACAAAGGGAAATACTACCGATAAAATCAAACTGCGGCTACCCCTAGAGTAAACTTGCAAGGTTCAAAATTAAGCTATAACTGAATCCTAAATCAAATAAAAAAAAACCAAAAACAATCTAAGGATTTCACAGAGAAAAATCAAAGGAAAGAAAGTAGAGAAGGAATGTTGAAAATGAGCTCACAGTTTTTGGTCATCGTCAATCTCAAGCTTCTTCTGGCACCCTGTGGTCGGATTCGCAATGTTGAACTGCAGTCACCGCACACAAACACACACACCACAAATCAGAAATTAAATTAACATATAGAAATTCAGAGAGAAAGAGAGAGAGATTGCAGATCGGAAACCTTCATCTTTGAGCGGAGAAAGAGAAAGCCGCTCTCGCGCTAAGGGTTAAGCTGCTGCTGCTCTCTCCAAACTAGGGTTTTCTAGGTTTAGGCTTCGGCCGTATATATGCATGTGCAAAAACGGATTAGTTTTCTTGTAGATCAGATCTTTTGGGCCGCATTCTGGAAAATGACCCAGGGCCTTTTGGGTTGGGTTTCTGTTTGGATTTTATGGTTTAGGGCTTTTTTAATCTCTATTTTTTATTTAATTTTTATTTTTTTACAAAAACAAGTTTTGGTTCGTATTTACAGTTTTGTACTACATTCGATGCCCTAATTATTAATAACAAAGGAGATAAAAAAATTTATTACTTATTAGAGTTATTAAGTATTAGTTGTTCTTTTACTTATAAAATTCTAAATTGGTTTCTCTCAAAATTATTAATTAATATAGTTTATAATAAAATATTAAAAATTAGGTGTCGACTGTAGTTTGATGGTGACAAAGTTGAGTAATTTTCCCATTGTCTGGTAATTTTTTAAGAAAAAACTCAAGATTAATGAGATGTTTATGAAAAAAATTAATTTAATGTAAGTCAAATATTATCTTGTGTCACTTCACTCCTCAATATTACTAAATTTCCACAATTCACTCAATTCACTATTGGGTGATTATTATGTGACAATTAGAGTCCGTTTGATCGAGCGTTTTGGCCAAAACATAGGGATAAAACGCAGCTTATTTGCAAAAATTGTGTTTCAATACTGCGATAGAAAAAATAGCGTTTTTAAAATGCAGCTGCGTTTTAAAACGCTGGAATTCCCTTTTAGAGTGTCAGCGGGCGGTCGGGCGGCCGCGAGCTTTATAAACCCGCAATTTGGCGGTGCGGTGTGGGCTAGCCCGTTAAGGGCGGGCCTAAAATGTGTCAACCCAACCCAAACCGTCGCGGGTTGTGGGTTAAACGGGCCACCCATTAAAAATAATACATTAATTTAAAATTTAATATAATTATTATTAAGCTAAAAATTTGACATTTTGATATAAATATTATATATAAAGTCAAAAATTAATGAAAGTCTTCCCAAATAAAACTTTAAATTAATACAATACATAGAGGAGAACATTAAAATACGAAAGTCTTCCCAAATAAAAATGGAAGGCTTTGTTGAATATGCAAGAGATTAGTATTAAGGAAAAAAATGAATTGACTTCTTATACTCACGGGATGTGAGTCCGCCTAAGTTTTTTTGAAATTTCCATTTTACCCTTGCTCCTTAGATTGGCGGGCCAACCCGCCCGGACCGGACCTTGGCCCGCAACGCGGGCTCGGCCGTTTAACCCGTTTATAAATGGTCTAATATTTTGCCAACCCAACCCGCCTATTTTATATGGCGGTCATCAACGCTAAAACCATTTTGTCTATGGTTTTAAACGTTCTAAGAAAAAAAAGTGTATTGAAGTGATATCTCAAATACATTTTCAATGATGTATTAGGAGACTTCAGAGAAATAGTAATGGAGAGGATAGTAATTTGTCGTGGAAAAATATGATTTAGCCTCTTTGTTTTGAGGTTCTGATTCTCAAAATAAACAAAAACGAGAAACAAGCCAAATGATTTACCCTTTTAAATATTGAATAATTTGATAATAGATGTGGTTTACCCTTTTTTCTTACCTTAATTAAGGAATAACCATAATTATTTGACAATTTTACTTACACGCTGAATAACTTTTTACAACTTTGAACATGGCTCGATACTTTTCGATAGTTATCAAAAAAGTTTTTTTTGAATAATTCTTAAATTCTGGATTTTTCTCCCAATCAAATGTAGGAGAAGGTAGGGGTGTGTACGATGCCAATTTTACTAATTTCGAGCTAAAAATAATTATCAAACCATTATAACTAGTTTCTCTTAAGTCAAAAATCCAAAACAAGACAAACCAAATCAGTGGTTTTGGTTTCTCCGATTTTGGTTTCTAACAGTCTGATTTCAGTTAAAATACCGATTCAATTCATGCTTTATTACTATATATTTATAAGTAAGCGAAACAAATTCATTAAGTTAAGCAACATATAAGTAAACTCAAGTGATGAAGTGCACTTTTATAGATTCAAATTCATTAGGTTTACTTAATTTTTATTTTATTTTTAAAAAAGGAACAAGTTAAAAGTATTATATCCTAACAAAAGCTTCTATAACGTGTGTGTGTGTGTATATTATAATAATAAAAAATAATAATAATAAAAAAAACACGTGACTAACATTTTAAATTTCAAAACTACCCTTAATTTATAAGTGAGAATTAATAGCGAGGACGTTAATAGTACGGAATTAATAATACTGTTTATCCTTGTCAAACTACCAAACAAGCATGTAATGTTATTTGAATTGGAAGATATGCTATTAGAGAGGTGTTATTAAAATGAGTGATGTGACAGTGTAGCTCATAAAAATAATTGATTTGAAGAGCAACTACAGGGTTTATTCACTATGTCACGTCATCAATTTATAATTTTTTTTCCTATAAACATATTCTTCACTATAGATTAACTTATAAGAGCTTTATAACATGGACTGACTATTAAATATTTGATTCTTTCACAATATGCATTTGAAAGTAATATATTTATTTTCAAAAATAAATATTTCATTTAAATCATAATCAATTAACTTTAGAAAAATATATCATGTCCAACAAATTCAAAATACTAATGCAATAATATAGACTTTATTGAACAAAAATCAATATAAAATCATAAGAAACATAAGTAAAATTGCATAGTTTAATCAGTAACAAAGTAATTAAATCCTTATAAGAAATGTTCAATCAGTACAACTTAATTTTCATTGTTATTGTTTCTGAAACGTTCCCAAAGATAAGTTTTTGATGTACTTTACGGTTACATAGTTCTGCCTGCCTTTGGAAGTATTGTTGAAATCCTTGAATAGTTCATTGGGTTGCGTGCACCAATTGATCTACTTGTTTTCATCAGACCAATTACTTATTGTGTTTCCTTCATTTTCTATAATCATATTATGCAATATGATGCACGCGTACATTATATCTTTCAAGGTTTTCATGTGCCAAAATTGTGTTGCACCTCGTACTATTGCCAACCAATATTAGAGGACTCCGAATGCTCGCTCAACGTACTTTCTTGCAGCCTCTTGCATTTCTTTAAACTTTATCCTTTTAGAGTCTTTTAGGTATGCAGAGCTTTTGATAAATGAAGCCCACTCTGGATAGATATCTTCTGGTAGATAATATCTCTTCATATATTGTGTGTCATTTACCTTAAATTAAACCCAAGGGAAGTATCCTTGCAATACATCGTTGAGCAATGAAGTTCGGTTGAGCACATTAATGTCTGGCCATTCCATGCAACTCGACAATTTTTCCACCGCCAATCCATGTAGCCAATGCTTCCTAGCATACAAGGAAAGCCATGGACGTCAGAATGTAATTGAAGTAAGCGTTGGACGTCTTCTCAAGCATATGTTTCCAATTACCTCAATCACACATCGACAAAATTTCATTAGACAATTGATTGCAGTGTTTCACCAATTCGTACATACTCGTCATAATGGCCAGCACGCGTGCCGTATGCCAAATGATGGATAGCAATAGTGCATGGGCAAAGTCCCTTTTTACTGGATGCATCAACCCTAATCTGAAAAACTTCAAATGATTTGAAAGGGCCTCTAAAATTCAAAGGAATAACTCCTTACTCATTTGAGACCTTCTTCTCAACATTTGATCTGTGTAATGGCTCATTGGAGAAATAGCCGCTGGAAAGACAGACATGACTAGCTTCACATTCTCGATTTATTACTTTCTATTGCGTTTATGACCGTGGGAACTTTCGGCTTCTTCCTGATTCATTTTCATTTCCATAATCATCATTATCACTAGTAGAATACCCGTCCTATGGACGGGATAATTCAAGAATTATTGATGATCGAAGATAAAATTCTCATAAAATAAAAACTAAGTATGGTATCATCCAAATTATGAAAGCTTAACTTCAATTTTATTTTTCTATTTTTCAAATTCTAATTTTTTTTCTCTTTTTAGGATTTCATTTGTTTGGTTACAGTAAGAGAATGTAAATGCTTCATTATAATCAATAAATCTTATCATTTGCTAGTGAGTGATTTTTGAAATTAATTTTTATTACAAATTTTTTCATTAGTTAAAATCCAATTAAATATCTTCTTTTCATAACACAACAAAATTCAAATTCAACCAATGAGGTTTTTTTATTTATGTCATAGTAAAAATCATAAAATTTTAGAAAACTGCATTGACACGTTGCAGAGTGATCTCTCACTTTCTTAAGGAATTTATGGAGTCATATTGCATGGCTATGGTTTAAAATCTTGACTTCCAGTCCTTTTAAGGACCCTAATTGTGGATATAATTAATTAAAACAATTGAATGCACATTCTATTTAGTTTCCATAACCGTTTAAAATGATTTTCTTCTTTCATTTGCCATAGTAAATGTGACGTAATGTGAAGCATTTAATTTTATAATTAATTTTTGATTTCTTGAATTTTTTTTACCATTTAATAGTCTGAGTAGTTACTGGTGGAATGAAAAAAGAAAGAAAAAACTGATTGTCATTAGTATATCAGTGTAATGTATAGTTTTAACATGTGATTGGTAATATTATAAATCATAAAAATTAATTCTAAATTTGCGGATAAATGTGAACCGAGAACGTATGTTAAACAGAGAGCGGGTGGGATTTTGAGATTGAATCGAACGTAGGGAGTTGTAATTGATCTACAAAGGAAATAAATTATCTAGAAAAAGGGACTTTAGAACAAAGAAAGTAAAAATGAATTTAATCATTAATCAACAAAATTAAATCCAAAAATAATCTAATTAGACCCTTATTTACAACAATAATTAGGATCTACAAATTTCAATCAATCACAAAGTTGATTTCTGCGAAAGCCACAAACTAATAGAAATGAAACCTTACTGGAGGAACACAGTCTAGTAAATGATCAATGAACAACACACACACACAGGGGGAGAGTGGATTTTACACACTTACATTAGTTCTATTGAGTCTTCTTTTGCTTGTTTTTTTCCTGTATTTTATCTTAAATATTTTTTGTGCTACAATCAGCTTCTCATCAACTTGATCCTATGCCAAGGTAGGCTGGTCCCATAGCACGGTAGGCAGTGAGGCGTAAATCACAGTGCCAAAATGGGATCAACAAACTGAGGAGCGACAACGCAATCAGAGCCTGCACATGTTGCACATTTATGAATATATATGTCACATGCTTGTTCAAGAACTATAACGATCAAGACTTTGGAAAAATCACAAAAACTATAATCACAATGCATGATCGAAAAGTTATGTAATGAATATTTAGAAGATTCATGGTTTTTGATAAATTACGAAGAGTGATGAAGACTTTGAATGACTGCATCGCTATAAAATTGTCGAACTTCATTGGAAGGACAGTAACTTCATGGAACTCAGAAAACCTTAAACATTTAGTTATGATCACGTACCTTAATTCCATTGGGGCAATTGGCTCGGGAAAGTGAAAACTTCTCCTCCTTCTTTACCTTACTTCATATCTTGACCATTTCCTCACAGAATGACTTCCCAATCAAACACAAAAAAATAAAAGGTGCAAGCAAAAATTCCTGATGTATATTTTCAAAGGAATAAATTATAAATATATTGATAAAATGTTCAGAATAGAGTATATAGTCATACAATTAAACAAAGTTCAATCTTCCTTACCAGCTGTAATCTTTTGATTTCTCTTAGTTCCATCAAATGATGCAAGCGGCCAGATTGAAATTTGATGCATGACTTTCAAACAACGTATGTGTGTGAGAGAGGGAGAGGGAGAGGGAGAGAGAGAGAGAGAGAGAGAATAGTTTCCAGTTTATTGGAGTAATCCACACTTAGTAGTAGTAATGACTTTTTATGATTAATAGAGTAGAAAAAAGACTTTTCTTTTCCTTGCCAATAGGTTAAGTTTTTCTCCTATTGTAATTTGAAGAAGACTAGACAATAAACTATTCACTAATATATATACTATTTATCATAGATATAGTTATTAGGTAAAATTATTAACTAATGGCATCATCTCCTAATAAATAAGAATTTGAAAAGTCTAGCTCCTCAAAATCAAGATTTATCAAAAGTGGATGAGGTGGCAAGCCCATAGGCCTCTCACCAACTTTAAATATATATATAGATTTTGTCATCTATATCATTCATTAATTCATTGAGTAAGAATTATAAGATTTCTCTTTGGAAGGAGGGATTGGGGACTTCGGACATTTTCGAGTGTGGAGGTTATAATATCTGTAAATATAAGGGTAAGAGGTCGTGGTTTGAGAAAATATGGAGCCTTAAGTGTCCATATATAGATCTCTTTTAACGACTAATTTTTACAACAGCTAGTTTTGGCAACGACTAGTTTTCACAGCGGCTAATTTTGCAACGACTATTTTACAAACTGATATTGTTAAGACAATTAAAATATTTAAAATGCACAGAAATTGCGTGAATAAAAAATTACATGAATTAAAATCGTAGAAGCAAAAAATTTCATAAATTAAAATATTATAGAATTTCATAGGACAACAATTAGAAACTATATATATTAAAACTACAAAACTAAAACTAGGTAATATTATATTTGGCTTTGATAAGAGTACAAACTTGTTGATGAATTCGCACTTGCTCATCCTCATGCCTCTAATATCCTTAAGGAGGATTGCATATTCATTGACTAGTGTTCCTTTGTTTGTAGCTTCTTTTACTCTCTTGATCGCACAAATAGCTTCTTTTACTCTCAATCACACAAATTTTTTTTTCATTCATTTCACAAAACTTATTCTTAATCTCATCACTTTTGCTTTCATTTTACTCGTGGGAACTTTCAGCTTCTTCTTTCATTTTCTTTTCCATAATCATCATCATCATTTTGACATTTGTATCATCCATCAATTCATCGAGTAAGAATCGTAGGTTTTCTCTTTGGTGGAAGGGATTGAGGTCTTTAGACATTTTCAAGTGTGAAAGTTGTAATATCTTTAAATATAAGTGTAAGAGGTTGCGGTTGGAAAAAAATATGGAACCTCAAGTGTCCATAGATACACCTCATTTAACGGTTAGTTTTTACAATGACAAGTTTTTTGCAATGACTAGTCTTGCAACAACTAGTTTTATAACGTCTACTTTTCTAACTGCTAGTTTTTTTACAACGAGTAGTTTTGCAACGATTAGTTTTTTAATTGCTAATTTTCTTAAAACACAAAATGTTTAAAATACACAAACTATGTGAATACAAAGTTACATTAATAAAAAATGTACAATCAAAATATTACCGGCTCTCAATAGTTGTAACTAATTTGATTATCAACGAGTTCTAACTCAACTAGTATCGCTCACTTCTTCAGGTTTCACCGGACACTCTGGTTTGTAACTACTCTCAACGGAGACGGTGGGTGTTTAAGTCTCACTAGAGGCATCGCTGTTGTTCAAGCCTCACCAAAGACACAATTTAGAACTGTTCACTTCTTTTAACGACGAGGTTGAGTGTTCAAATCCCACAAGAAGCACCCTGGTACTACTCGAGGTCTGGTGTTTAAAAAGGCTCACTAGAGAGTTCTAGCCACTCCAAAGACATCATAGTCATAATTGTAGCCATTCAAATGCATTACATAATAATAATAAGAGTCAGTAAGGTCTATGTCCCCTCCAACCTTATTTAAAAATAAAAAATAAAAATAAAAAACTCATTTGATTTCTTAAAAGCCAACTTTAATACTCAGATTTTGCCGTACAGGCCAGACGAAGCTGATATTGAAGTTTGCTCACAAGTACATGCTGGGACTTTGGAGGCCTAGAGCTGCACCCGTGTGAATGCTAAATGAGTCTTGGAGTGGCTTCCTCCCCCAATGGAAGCCTGGTATTATTGTTGGGCTTGAAGTCTCTCTGGGCTTGGTTCTTGTAATCTCGATGCTGGATTATTGAGGTCTATTTTACGCTCAAGAATATAATAATGATGTTATGGATTTTGTGTTCTCGGTGTTCTGGTTGTTGATCCTAAGAAACAGGAAATCCTATGCTTTTCTGATGTAAAGCCTGAAACCCATTGCATGATGGGGCACAATGTACTGCAATCAAGTGCCATATGCTTGTAGTCACCTCTCTTAGCTAACCTGTTGTCCGTTATTATTACACGCTGGTTTAGAGCAGATCAGTCGTGCTCATACAGAGCTTAAGAGTCTCGATGCACTATAATTTCTTCAAGGGGCTAACTTTTGTAGTTGCAGCGGCTTTCTGCTTTCTCATTTTTCTTTTTCGGTGCCTCGGTAAAACTTGCTCTATCAGTTGCATCCCTTGAGGAGTGGGGAGTGTGTTTACTAGGTTTGCAGCTCCTCACTCACGACTTTGGTAAGTAATGCAAGTTCCAACCAATGCATTTATGCACCCTCTTTGCTGACTCTAGGGAGTGCAGGAGAAGGTAGGTACTGTGGAGAAAATGTCATTCATTTCATCAGCAAATAAATAGTGGAGTATGATACTACTAAAGCCTACACTTCGAATTATGTAGAAACTCATTGACATCTTTGAATCCTACTGGACACAAATTGCAAAATTTCCTTCTCAAATGCAAGTTATTGCTCTTCATGAATCCAGATCTGGAGAGCTAATGTGCATTACTGAAGATCAAAAGTGCTTGCTTTTAGTGAACAAGCAAAGTTTATTGAACAAATAATGCTGAACAATGCTAAGCATAATGCAACTATCGGTAACGCAAGAATACTACACATAGTGCAACAAACAGGGGGCAAAAAAAGAGAGGCTAAACATAACGGAAGCAAGAAGTCATCTCCACCAAGGTTTGTGACCCGGAGTCGGAGGGAAGAAGGAATATATCATACCTTGGGAATCCAGAACTAGTCCACCTTACAGTTGCAGATAGGTTTTTGCAATCTTTAGCATGAATAATGGTCCCTTGCAGTTATTGAAGCCACTGTAAATCCATGTGAGCTTGCTGCAGCTGAAACAAATGCGATAATCCTGCAGTGCATTTGAAAAACAGAACTCAAGCCTACTTGATATCTCTCCCTAAGAACACTTGGAGGAGTGCAAACACACATGTAAGATCAAGCATACAAATATAATACTCCCCACTAGTTGTATACAATTAATCACTGCTCCCACTTCTATTTGAACATAAAATACCTTCAGTTTACCGCAATTGGGAGGTTAAATTTGTCCAACAAGTTTTTTCCTAACCAGTCAATGAAGCTCAAAGAAGCTCAATGAGGGCAATTTTATCAAATATATAATCTGGCAGTGGCTAATAGCATGCTTTTAGTGGGAGTTGAGAAATTTTCAGCTCTATGATGAAAATTAAATTGCACTAGCTGTTAGCACTTAGCAGAGGTCATATTTTCATTGAATCCATCAGGGAGTGGGCAGGGTTCAAGTCTCGTTGAGGGTTGACTTCATTCTCTAGCTTTTCTGTTTTGGAGAGGTTGGGAAGGGGACCATGGGATCCCCTTTAAGATGCATAGAGGGAAAATGGGTAATACCGTAATACTAAAAGAAATTTGAAACAGACGTGAAACACAGTCAGTCAATACGATGCCAGGGTGAAAAAGCAAAATTTACATCTCAAAAATTATTTGGTATAGAATACAATCATATGAATCTACCTCAAAATATCTGAAAAGATAATAATAAACTTCACCTAATTCAATAATTACAAGTTTGTGAAGGGTCCTCCCTTCAAAAATTACTTGCTTAAAGGTTCCTTATTATTTTCCTTTTGTTTCTGCCCACAGGAAGAAAATGACAAAAGAGAAAGGATACACTTCCCGCAGTCTCGAAATGATAGTCTCTTTCTTATTTAATAGGTCCTAGGAAAATCTTATTTCCTTTAAGTGAGTATAAGTATAATGATTTCCTGGATTTAGCCTTACATTGAAAAAAATGTGTTCCATTGGGAAACTATATCAATAATAGCAGTCTAGCGCTGCAGCTAATACACCAGTATGTGGTTGTGCGCAAACAAAATTGTCTGCAGAACAAAATTCTGGAGTATCTTCTCATTATCACTAACAATTATATAAAACGTCCAAGAAAAAGGTTGAATGGAAATTTACTTGGATTTGATAACTGAAAAAACATTCCTTTTGTGTCATACTCGAGATCCCAGAAGACCTGAAAGAGAAAAAAAGGGTATCCAATAAAGTAGAACGACACTGGTTAAATAAGACTGCATGCAAAAAAACTGGGTAATGAATTAACACTTGCATATCTCTTGTTATCTGCATGAGCATCACAATAATTGCTAATTACCCTCTTATATAGTAGACAAAGCCTTGAGCATTTGCTTGTTTAGTTCTAAGGAGCCCATCCTCCGCAATGACATCAACAATTAGAACAAATGCTTCAAGAATTGTTCCTCAGTTCCAAGGATAGTGTTTCCCATCACAACAAGATTTGTGGATAGTTAGAGCACTAACAAAGGCCAGTAAACATGACCATACAATGTATACAGATAAGGCCTGTGAAATTTGTCTCAGAACTAGTTTTAAGCTTGATATACATTGTTGGGCCCTCTATCTAACAAATTAAGCTTTAACAACTTAAGCTTTTCGATGAATTGGTAACTTAATACGACATAAAAGATTTAGTCATGTAAGGTCTTGGGTTCGAGTCCCCCCACTTGCATTTGCTTTCACTTTACCCCAATACTGTTCGTGCACAAGTTGGCACTCTCTTTGGTTTGTGATGCAACCGAGGTTTATCTCCCAATGTGTGAAGGGTAGTGTTAAGGCTTGATATCCATTGTTGGACCATCCCTCTAATAGCTTAAGCTTTTAGATGAGTTGGCAAGTCAATAGCTAGAAACCAATCTATTTGAGACAACAGCAAAACAAGCACTCTAAACAGTTTAGAATTAGCTACATGGTAGAATATGCTAAATATGTAAGCTTCCAAGGGTTTGTTTAAGTATATCCTCGTCATAACAACTGGAAATATCTACTACTCATGATATAAGACCAAGATGAAGAACAATGGTATGATTAACAAGGTGCTCGACATTCTTCATATATTTTAAATGAAATGATACAAGCTCGTAGGCAATCTGGATTTCCATTGTCAAATTTTCACATAAGCTAAGAAAAGACTTGGGATCTAAGAAATTCTAAAGCACTTGTTTGCCAGTTTGAACCAGTCAGATTCCTTGGCCAAGCATGAGTGCAGTTTATGATAGTCTATCTGTATTCCAAGTTTCGGCTAATAAAACCATGCCAATTGCTTGAAATAACAACACAAGCCTGCCTTTAAGTTCATGAATATTTCAATGTTGATTCCTGTTGCCTTGCGCTTCTATGTTTTATTACTTTCTTTGTATATTCCCTTTCTTTCTCCATGTCCTGAACCAAGTTGAAGTCCATCCATTTTAAGTAAGATTTTTTTATAATTCAACTACGGTATTGCTTCTACCCCATTTGTAGAGTCCCGTTGCTAACTTTCCAGATATCCCATTTAGAGATTCCTTATCTTAAGATTAAGCTTACAACTTTCATGTTATTCTAACCTTAAACCTTTGAAAACAAGTTACGATATAAACAGAAGGCTATGTTATAACGCACTTACCCGAAGGAAATAATGTATTGACGAATTCTTTGAAGTTTTGAGAATGACCTCTTCAAATGGCATAGAGGGAGTTTTACACACTTGAACTGGATATGTGATCAATCAGTTTCGAAAGTTTTTTTATGGCTCATAAAGAAACCCTAGTTAACAATATAGTTTTCCTTCAGTCAACACAATAAATAAAGGAAGCTCTTTTCTCATTTTACAGCAGTATGCACCCATCTTTACCTACCGCCCAAAATCGGTTATTCCCTTCAACCCCAAAGAGCTGCAACTTGTACCTTCCCACCTAAAAACTATATGTTGAGAATATAAATCCCACATCGGGATATCAGCCTCCAAAATTTAACACGAAAGATCTTGGGTACACCCTCCAAAGGCCAATTGGTCTTTGGTTGGATGCTAACACTTAAATGCTATCTGAGCATGCGGCTTCATTGACGCATTTGGCCCTACACATGCTCTATGTCATCCAATTAAATTGTTCACGTGTCTATCTCATTACCAGTCACGGGATTGTAGAGAATATATAAATCATACAACAGTATACCTCCAACATCTAGCAAGACATGTATCATGCCAAATTGGGTGTGGTTTCTCTGTCACAAGGCAACATAAACTCACCGTAGTTCCCCGCTTGTTTCCGGTGATCCTCCGCTAACTTTTTCACATTACTCTAAATTGCCTTCAGTCGGAATATTCTCTTGGTCTCATGTATGACCAAAATGTTAATGTCAAAAGACGTCAGCTAAACCATGCGGCTCAGCGTGGAGCCACACATGGTAGTGCATATATGCCCATATATAGATAACATTGTTGGATTTTAAAATCCTCTCAATCAATCCTTGATTTGTGTCAATTTGGTAAATTGGTAATTAATTGATCGATTAGTTTTGCCTTTCTTGGTAAAATTTGAGATCAATCACAAGATTGTGATTGATTATATTTTTGGTATATCTTGATTGATTAGATGATTAGAGAATGATTGATTATAAATATGGTATATAATAGGTTGACTTTAGATAGGTTCGATCTTGATTGAAGTATATATGGTAATTATTTATACTAATTCTAACTTTCTTGTTTTAGTGTGTTATTCTTTCTTAATTCTCAAGGAATTCTCAAGAGTATTTAAAGGCAGCAAGTGCTACATTTCGGTCTACGGAAGTGAGAGAGAATTCAGAGAGAAAAAATTTTCAAACACTCATATTGTCCTGAAGTGAATGTGCGTGAATGTGAGCGAAGACGTTGCAACATCTTCCGTCACATTTGATTCACAGTGTTCTGAAACTAAGTTCCTTGACGACTGTTGTTGTCCTTAGACAATATATAGGATTTGTTAGATCCTTGAGTCATATTCTGTAATCTCAGTTGAGTTACTTGTCTTAGGAACATCTTTTATAGTTTCACTAGTTGTTTACTTTGTAATGGTTCTATATTTTCTAGTAAAGGTTACAACAAGTGTCTTTTATCTTTTTAATTCCACTGTATTTTTTATTTGTTGTTACAGTAGATGTTATCACATCTTTGATAACATTTATAATATTTCAGTATTCTGATTAAGTTACATAGCTATAAAATTTTCAAACATGCACTCCATTTGAATAGGGGCAACACAAATTATTAAAAAGGTTGCCGGAATACATTGTTCTCTCATATCTAACCATCTGGTCCCAGTTGATGTGACCAGCTGAGAGGTACACCTCCAGTCATACAATCATCCTCACTACCTTCATACCTATGTTCATTCCATATTTCCTGGGCAGGACTTAGGGACCAGCAATTATATATCAAAGAACACTTAGGATTTTAACGCACAAAAGTAACACACCATATTACTGTCTATAAACCTTAGGGTTGTTATTCAGGAGAACCAACCTTCCACATATACTGTAAAATAGTTAGTGTTGTGACACTGGAGAATCGGGCTAGAATTTAAAACCCTTCAACTGTAATGCGGAAAGGTACCCTATTTCGGCTACCATGGGAAATAATGCGAACACTTTTCATGGTCAACAATTTCGAGGGATGGATTGCCGCAACCTTATGGTGCCAGGTTCCCAGACCACTAAATCGTACTGAACAATAACACAACTCTTCTAAGCACATATATTAATGCCGAATATAGGCTCTAACTGCAAAGGGGGCAATTTCTGAGGTTTGTCTCATCTTTAAGCATTGCTTTGTCTCTGTTAGCAACACAGTCATTTCATACTTCTCCCGACAATAAACTATCCCTCGTTAGTGTAGTGTGAAAATTTTGCTCTCTTCCTCTCTCTCCTCCCACCCTCAGATTGTCTTGGGATCTAGTCCCACAGCCATAAATTCTTCAAAGCAATCATAAGCGTGCACGAATGTAGACATCTCTAACCCTTTAACCTTACCAATTGCCCTGCTGTCCCTACAATTGCCCTGCTGTCCCTACAACGATAAAGGAGTTACATATGAATTAAATGCTGGAGTGGAAGATGGATAGTAACTAGATAGCCTATCATACTGCAAATACAAGTAAGATCAGCATCTGCAACACACATATGATTCATGTTAGGTTTTCAGGCATATCTGAAATCAGGGTTAATTTTTAGATATACGGAGCACATATGAGCAAAACATGTCAAATTAAGAGCATTAAACTGTGGCAAAGAAGTCGAACTAAGAACATGGTACTAAAACATTGCTTTAATTGCTTCTAGACTGAAGAAACCAATTGGAACTTATACACAAAAATATGTGACACAAAATGGTACTACAGTAAAAATAAATAAATAACATTCCCCCATATGGGGAATGGGTCTAGAATTTTACCTTGGAAGATTATAACAAAGAAGAAGAGTATGGTGAAGACCATAGCACAAAGATTGATATTACACGATGATGCCTTCTCAGTTTTCATTCTCTTCAAGACTTTCATACGCTCAATCCTCTTATGCTTTAACATGGCAAGCTCGGAAATTTCCTTGACCAACATCATATCAGCAGTACCCAATAATGGACCTTTAGGAGGCAGGGGTGGCTTGGAAGGCTTCTTTGAGTTTGGCTTCCTCCTCTTTTCGTAGGCCATTTTCTTCTCCAGAACGTTTATCCTCTCATCACCCAACTTGTCAGCAAAAATCTCCAAATTCTCATCAGTATCCAGTCCAGATCTCGAGGACTCACCATGTGAAGTTGTACATTCTACACCCCTTGTAGCTTGATTTAATCCCACATAATCACTCCGCAACTTACCCAACAACTCATGTGCATGTTCAACATCGTGCAAACCCTGATCTTTACTTTCATCTTCCTCGGTTGTAGCCCCCCCACTTTCTAAATCAATATCAAGTTCGTCTCTCCTTAAATCTATATCACCCATCAGATTCCTGGTTTATTTCCTTGTGTTCTACCAGCGACACTCTTTCAACTCACCATATTCCAACAACTACCTAAAGTTCCAGCTAACTCATCACAGTAAACGTATAAACAGTTTCAATTAGGGCAACTTGTACAATGAAACCATCAACAATAAAGAAAGCAACTTTTCGCACTTTGAAGCTGCAAGAATTGAAGCAAAGAGTTCCATCCAGCAACCAAATTATTGACAAACAAATCGCATGAAGTAGAGTAATAAAATGAGCCTCCTCACTTGGAAAATCTTTCTTTTAATCATCCACTTTCTTGCAAAAACCAAACCATATAGTTGCACAGACAAATCTTGACAATTCCCCAAAATAACCTGAATTAAAAAATGAAATGCACAAAATGATCAAATAATCCTATACTTGCTGACGATGACAAATCCCTAATTCAATATCCACCCACTAACACACACACACTGACAAAGAGAGCAAATTTAAATGCAGAAAAGATAGAAAGAAATAATCAAAAGAGGCCAAAATCAGACAGATTCGAACAAAATCATAAAAAGATTATAAGAAAATGAGGATTTCTTACGAAGGGGAAACTCTGGAAGCAAGGATTCAGGTTGAGAGCCGCAGCGCAGCTAACTAAATTAGGTAAATTGTAACACCCAAAAGAGATGGAAAATTGAAAACGGGGAGCAGATATCGCAGGTTGGGTATTAAAGTTCAAAATCGACGCCGCTTTCCATTGATGATGATGGGAGAGAATGAGAGAGACAAAGAAATGTCCTAAATTTACGCTTGCCTGGAGAATATTTGTTCCTTCCTACGAGTACGAGAGTATGAATTAGATTTGTTTTTATGATTTCATAAATTACTATTAAACCCCCTCTCTCAAATGAGTAGCGTAGTGAAAGGCTTGATGGATAATCAACATTTTTTGGGCATTACTTTACTGTATGTATCTAAACAAATTTGGAGTCAACTTTTCGCTATCTCTTATTCTCAGTCTATACTATATATTCTTGCAATTAATAACAAAACCAAAAAAATAAAAAATGCAAATTTTATTTTTAAACTTTGTCAAAATAAAGTAAAAAGTACGAAAGATACCAAGAGAAAGATTGTAAAATCAACGGCAAAGAGCTCGACAAAAAACACCCATTATGTATACAAATCCCACATGAAATTCACATCAGCATTTCTTATAAAAAAAATTCTTGTAAAAAAAAAAGCTAAAAGTCGTTTAGCAAAAAATACAAGTTGAAAAGGAGAGGGGGAGGAGGGGGCGGGGGGAGAGAGAGAGAGAGAGTACTACAATATCCACCTTCTTTCATACTCCACTAAAGAGGGTAAATTTCACACTTAAATACCAAACGGATTCAATAAAATTACAAAGGCAATGAACCCCAACACCCATAATACTTAGATGGTAGATGAAGATAGATAAATAAGCCAAATACAAATACTTAAAATACCACTTAAATTAATTTTCAATAAGAAGCTTGTAGCCAAGCTTATAAGATGCATAAGCTTCAATGCATGCATACTCCACTTGATAATTAAAGATCAGCAACCTTGCCTCCCAACTGCTCTTCGAAATACGCTTTGGCTTCTTCATATGGATTCCCGCCACTTCCAAAGCAAGATCCTTCAACCCGGGATGACGAAACCTCCCCGGCCACTTGCGCTTCGCCAGCTCACGGACATCCGCACTACGAGTGCAATCCAGCCCATACTCATTCTTAAGCTTCTCTATGTCGTTGGCAACCTTAATTCCCACAAAACTAAAATTGGGGTTTGCGAGGAAATCCTTGAGAGATTGCGGGATTTCATCCATGTAGATGAGTTGGAGGATCAAGCACTTGTCGTTGACGCAAAGTTTAAGTGTTGCAGATTTGTTGCTTAGATGAGGCCTCCATTCGATGTCTAGGCCAACTGGGGTGGGGGTATGGGCATAGAGCGACAAAATTTCATGAACCCATTCGTCGGTGGTATTAGCCTTGTCGGTAAGCGTCGTTAGGATTGTTTTTCCGTCGTACTGGACATGATATTTCAAGGAATTTTGGTCGAAGGTTATGGTTTGGTTGCCATAAGAATTCATGGCTGGATAGATAGACATGACAAGTTTGGAGATGTTTCTGTATTGGCTGCTATACATGCTCAAATATTTATAGACTTTAATTATAGTCATCTATAGCAACCTTTGGAGTTCCACGTACTTGGGGAACGGCTGCATTTGTATCTTAGTCTTTATTTCAGTCAACCAGACTTTTGAAATTCTCTTTAGCTAAAATCCATGATTGTTAAGGAAAATGAGCAAAACCATCATAATTGCATGAAGACGAGGGCTATTAACACCCCCCCCCTCTTCCTCTAAATACATTCCCCAAATTTAATTGCGAAAATATTATTAGAGCATTTATAGTGGTAACACTTTATACCATACTCTAAATACATTGTTTTTTGTTCTACTTTTACTTTTTCAACACTCTAAAAATAAATCCACTCCAACAAGCACTCTCTATATAATCCTCTAAAATTTAAATTTGTCAAATCTCAACTAACAAATCTAACTACCATTCTATTTTCTTTCTTTTTTATTTCTATTTTTTTCACCTAATCAAAATGAAATATTTTATATTTTAAATTTTTTAATTCTATGAAACAAATGTTGTATGTTTTAATAATTTTAATTACTATTATCTAAAAATATATGTTAATCTAAGGGGCAATTTTATGTTTAAAAAATATTATTATTATTATTATTATTTATCTTCTTATATATTAAGGATAGAAGACAAATAATTTTTTTGATTGAAAAGAATTCTCAGTTAATTCTCAAATTTCATATAATAAAATATATATTTTTTTATTTGATTGATTGATAAATTTTACGATGATAATGTAACAAAAAAAATATAAATATTATTGGAACATTAAAAAAAAAAGAAAGTGATATGATTAATTTCCAAAGCTTATATTTTTATTTTTTATTTTTTTTTAGTAACAAAAGAAATAGCCTAATTTGGATGACCCAACATCTCACTCTAAATGTTACTATTCCAACTAAATCACACTCTAGTTGAAGAGGGTGATTTAATAAATTTTAGAGATAGAGAGTGGAGTTAGAGCGTCCACAGTAATAACCCCCAGTATATCTCTATATCACACTCTAAACACCTCGTTTTTCGTTCAAGTTTTACTTTTTTAACACTCTAAAAATAAATCCACTCCAACAAGCACTCTCTATACAACCCTCTAAAAATTAAATATCTCTCATCTCAACTAGAGCCGGCAAAATTAGCCCAGTCCAATGGGCCGGCCCAGTCAGCCCGATATTTGTATGGGCTAAAGTTTAATTTTTGGAGGCCCAAAAAAATGCGGGCCTTTTTGGCCCGGTCCATTAGGCCCGACGGTTCAATTGGGCTTGCATCAAAAAAGCCCAGGGCTTTTGGGCTAGGCCCGGCCCGCACTATTTTATTATTATTTATTTATTTTCACTCAAAAAATAATTCTAACTTCTTAAATAATTAAAGCAATAATTAAAGATCATTCTATTTTAAAGCTAACTAGAATGATCCAGTTAGCTTTATTGTTTGATATTATAATTTATACATGCTGTAATGCAATCTCAGACATTGAAGCAACATGTTCCAATTTGATTATTGCTTTATTGTTTAATTATTACTTTAACTGACCAATAAAGTTAACTTCTTAAATAATTAAAGCTCCGGACCATTATAGTATCATATTTATTTCCATTTTAATTAATGTTTAATACGGTGATTGCATTATTTTACCTTTAGTAGTTAGCAGTTAGGACAAACAATAAATCATAGTATTGCTTTTGTTTAGTAAGTAACTTAGAATTTAATTTGGCAATTGACATCACCATTGTTCCTTTTAGTTTATTTATTTTTTCAACAAGGGCTTTTTGGCCCGATGGCCCGATGGGCTTTGATGGGTTGGGCTGGGCTTTACTTTTCTTCAGCCCTAGTAAAATTGGGGTCGGCTCGATATTAAGTGTGGCCCGGTTGGCTTGCACTGGGCCGGCCCAGCCCAGTCCATTGCCAGCTCTAATCTCAACTAACAAACCATTATATTTTTTCTCTTTTATTTATATTTTTCTACCACAATTAAAATAAAATATTTTAGATTTTAAATTTTATATACTATAAAAAATATATTGTACTCTCTCCGTTCCTAAATTATTGTCTTATTTGACTCGGCACACGGATTAACAAAAAATAACTGACTTAATTATTAATATTGGTATAATGTGTAGTTTCTTTTAATACCCATGTGTATATGGCGCATAATTAAAGTAGAGAGAAAAGTAAGGGTAAAATGGTAAAAATGATCTCCTAAATTATGAAAATTTCAAACAAGACAATTATTTAAGGACGGATAAAAAAAATAAGACAATTATTTTGGAACGGATAAAAAAAATAAGATAATAATTTAATGACAGAGAGAGTATATGTTAATAATTTCCATTCTAAAATATTAAACAAAAGTATATTGTGCTCAAATAAAGTGAGGAAAATGTAGAGGATTTGAGTCACTATTCATGTTAAAACTCCCCCTATATTTAGAGGGTGATTTAGTTGATTTTAGAGATAGAGGGTGGACTAGAGGAACCACTGTAGGATCAAGGGAGGGTAGAAATCTCTAAAAATCTCTAAAAGTGGTTTTAGGGAGTGTGGTGCAGTGCACCACTGTGGACGCTCTTAGGTGTCTATTGTGGCATTGTGGGCTTAAGGGAGGAAAAAAAAACTCTAAAAATTGTTTTAGAGTGATTGTAAAAGCAACCATTGTGGTTGCTCTTACGTAAAAAGACCCAAAACCCTTTAACTTTTTTTTTTCTTCCTTCCCTTCTTTCCTCCCAGCCCTTCTCTCCCACCAGGCCACCACTGTTCATCTTCTCCTTCCCCCTACATGCAATCTCTGTTCTACTACCCCCTCCCCATTTCTAATTTTTTTTCCTTTCTTTCCTTCATCACCTCCCCTCTCCCCTCTCCCTTCTCTCCTTCCCCTCCCCTCCCCTCTCCCTTTCTTTTCTTCCCTCCAAGATCACATCACCAAACCCAACACACCCCTTAAAAAAAAATCCGATGATTTCTCGTTCGGCCATGGTTGACCGAACAACCGACCGAGTGTTGTTCGGTCAACCATGCATAGTCTGAATGAGATTTTTCTGGCGGGTTTGAGAAGGGCGTGAGTGAGGGAGGAGGGTAGAGAGAAGGGAAGGAAAGATTTTTTCGATGGGTTTGAGAAGAGAGTGAGTGAGGGACAGATTGAGAGAGGGAGGGAGGGTGGGGAAGACAAACCTTCTTTTTTTTTTCTTTCCTTTTTTCTTTCTTCTTTCTTCCTTTTTCCTTCTTCTTTCTTCCTTTTTCCTTCTTCCTTCTTCTTTCTTCTTTGTTGTGGAGGGTTGCCGTGGAGAGGTTGGGGTTGGTGCTGCCATTCTTTGCCGTGAGGGTTGGGGTGGGGGTGGGGGCTAGGTTGAAAGAGGGTGGGGTGTTGGGGTGGGGGAGGACTAGGTTGAAAGAGGGTATGAATTGGGAGAGTGGGGGAATGGGTGATGTGATAGTGGGTGGGGGTAAAATAGAAATATATGGGGTGTATTAAGTAATTATGTTGGTGTGAAATGAAGATGGTGGGTGTATTGAGAAAATGAGTGTATAAAGAAGAAATGTGGGTGTTAATAGCGCTCCCCTTGCATAAATAAAACCATTACGCTAATACTTACTAATAAGTGTTTTGTAATACTTCCTCCGTCCTAAAAAAAAAGTAGTCTCATTTAATAAGTTAATTTTTTTTAAGAAAGTACCTACTTTATTTGTTTGTACCATATTCAAATTGTACTAAAATTATTACTACTAGTTTTAGAAATGAGACTAATGAAGCCAAAAAAGTTTTCGATGGGTGATTTGGTAAATGGTGATGGATATCTGGCTTCATTTAGCTGCCCCTTTCTCCCTTACAAAATAAGACTGAGGTTACTAGGCACGGGGTTCACCCCTGCAAACAAGAGATTTAAGAGTGGAAAAGAGCATTACCCTGTTCATGATGGCTGAAGGAGTTTATATAGTGCTGAGCCGAGTCAGTGTCACGAAGCTGTCAAACGCTTTGCAAGATATTAGGTTGGCATGGAGACTAGCTTTTGGTGGTTTGTCAAAGAGGGGATAGAAAAGTACGATGTAATGTTGATGTATTTTTCGGGCTCTGGTGGATGGTCAAACTAGTGATACTTGGCCAAGCAACGATGGCCATGGCGACTAAGAGTTTGGGCAAGGCCCATTCTTGCTCATTCTGCTAGCTTTGGTCGGTGTTGATGGATGTCGTGGTAGATGTTACCACATCCTCGGCTGTATCTGGGGGCGTCCCAGCAGGAGCAGTTCCTGCCATAATTAGGATATTGTTTCCTTGTTTGTTTATATATCAATTACCGATTCCTAACATAATTAGGAGATTGTTTCCTTGTTTGTTTATGTGTTAGTACATTGTATAAATACCCTTTTAATCAATGAAAGAATTCAGATTGCCATTGCAAATCAAATTTTAAATGGTATTAGAGCAGGTTTAATAATAAAAAAAAACCCTAACCAACCTTCAAGCCGTCTTCCAGTCTTTTTTCTTCGTCAACATGGGAGAACCAAACAACGGGAAAATTGCTATGGCTTCTTCTAGTCATACCACTGTGGATGTCATGTCTCCATATTACAGCCATGCTTCAGACAACCCCGGATAATTCTACGTTAGTGATCTCCTCCGCGATGAAAACTATGGCGATTGGGCTGATGAGATGAGTAATGCCTTATTCGCCAAAAACAAAATAGGTTTCGTTGACGGCTCAATTCCGATGCCCGATAAAGACTCGCCGAAAATAATGTTATGGAATAGGTGCAAGGCAATGGTGAAAGGATGGTTAAACACGGCAATGAAGAAGGCGATAAGGGGGAGCGTGAAGTATGCCAAAACTGCCGCAAAAATCTGGAGTGATCTGGAGGAGAGGTTTGGGAAGGAGAGTGCACCAAGAGCGTACGAGTTGAAACGCACGTTGACGCAAACACGATAAGAGAGGTTGTCGGTTTCGGCTTACTACACTAAGTTAAAAGGGCTTTGGGACGAGATATTGTCGCGACCCGACCCGAGATCCGATGTGAATCCCGTTCGGACCGCGAGACAATGCGGAAAACACGAAAATAACATCTCAAAAATTCCATTTAAAAGAATGCAAAGTCATGAGAAAACCCTGTAATGCACGTGCAAGTTTTCTTTAAACAACAAAATCCTTTAAACAATACTAAACCTCGACGGCGAAACAGGCCGGAGAAAACAACACGTTAGCTAGCAACAACAAACTCGAGCCAACATGCTCGGTACATATAAAAACCATATCAGAGTACGCGGAATTAAAGTTAACAAATATGTACAACAGCACGGCAACCATGCCGGCACAACAAAAGAATATATCAAACCACAGTCGAGACAACTACCCAACAAATACATTGTTTACATAACAAGTACACCCTCGTCCTCACCAAAAGAAAATACTTAGGCACAAGGTGCACTACCAAAGATGACGTCCCAACTGAACCGAACTCGAACACTAGGGATTCCTTGCCGGCGCTTGATCTAAGGAAAACAAATGAAAACAAACGGGGTGAGTTGAAAACTCAATAAGCTACTAATGCAACAATATGGCATGCTAGATGCAAGACAATAAATATAACAAGTATTCATGACATCACAAGATCAATACGATACCAACTGAAGTAACAAGTATTGCACGTAGCCAAACAACCCCATACTACACGAGAGGCTCGACGATCGCCAACCGTCCCATACCGGTTGGAAACCATGACCAACATTCGTTCATATAGGAAGCACATAAGAGCTATAAGTAAACACATTAAAAGGGATACGGCGTCGAGGTACACCTCCGACCAAACCAATACTTCCAACCAACCAACCAATAATATACCAAATGTAGAGCTGTTGTTGACGTGCTCGAACAAGAAAACCGATAACAAAACACATGTGAACCATCTTCTGTATTCACGTCGACGGGTGATCTCGGTCCCTACAACCCAAGAATCTACCACGGATATAGCTTACCATGGTTGCGTTTATTCCGTACAACAAATGGCGCTATATCCCTACCGTGGCCAACGGTAGGGCGAGGCCCGATGTATTGGCCTTCGACTATTACGTAGCCCCATCTCCCGCAATAATCGAGCGTCAATACACCGCCAACAAATATGCCATGGACTTAACTAAATGCACAAGTAGATGTTTACTCGACATTTAAATATAAAAGGTCATACTCCAAAGTAGGGAGTATACCACAACAATAACATTTGACAATGATATGAATGTCACAAGTGAGTTATAATAATCTCACACCACAAATAACCAACTTACAATTATTACGACAATTTACGTAATATCAAACACACAATCGGTGTAACCAAATTTTCTAACGAATCACTCGAATCATTCAAGAATTCCCAAATCACACACGTGGTCTCATAGATTATGAAATCCTAACGAACTCCGTTAGAGTCATTTTCGGTTTCTAATGAGTTCGAGTTTACGCGAATTAATCATACCGTAAACTTAACAATTACTAACCATATTTCACATTTCTAACATGTAAACATGAGTCTCCAAACACAACCAAAAAGTCAACCACGAATTTGAAAAGTCAACATAGTCAAACATACTCAAAATTGATGATTTCTAACATATTTCACCAACTAACAAGTCTAACATGTAAAACAACTCATAATTGAGGAAGAACAAGGGATAGTAGCTTACCTCAACAAGAAAATCTACCCAATGAATTCACAATCCAAGCTTAGCAATGGATTCCCCAAGTCTTTAGCAATCTAGTAGTGGTGTTGCATGTAGGATTCTATCGTTGGAAAGGGAAGACAAGGTATACACACACTAATCTCACTCTATTTCTCTCACACAAGCTTTCTTTCACACCATGGATGAAAAGTTGGGAAAGATGGTGTTTGTGTGGGTGTTTCCTCAGTGTTTTAGGTGTAAAATGAGTTGGTCAAAGGCCTAGGTACGTTTAAAATGGTCAAGGGGAAAAACTGTCAAGTTTTACAAACCAAAAAAATAGGGGCAAACATTCTGGCCATGGCGCGGCCACCTAGGCGCCCGCCTAGGCGCTAGCTCAACTTCCAGAATGCACAAACTCAAGTTTCTGCCAAATGAGCGCTCGCCCATCCTCCAGTGCACCCTAAATCATGAAATGTGGTCTAGAAAAGTCTCAAAATGATGCCCAAAGGTTCCATGATGGTTCTAACACTTAAGTGAAGTTAAAACACTAAGCAAAGGCCTCCGAAAAGTCCAAAACCAAAGTAAACAAATAACATACCAAATCAAATGCAATGATAATGAAACTTCTAACACGTATTCATACACTTAAAAAGTGTATAACAATGTCAATTGCAAGTACATATGAATGATATTTGCACATGAAATGACGATGTTAACATAAAAGACGTAACATGGAATGAAGGCAAATGATGCAAATGGCGCGGGCGTTACAGATACAATCAATCTCTCCGAAAAGTCCAAAACCAGTGTACATGTGATATATCCAAGCAACTCGTATCGCTACATGAAAAGGAGCACCTTTATGAGTTCCTTATGGGTCTTGATGAAGCTTTTAGAACTGTGAAAACATAGATTCTAAGCACAAAGCCTACCCCATCGATCAGATCAGCGTACCATCTTGTAGCATAGGACGAGCAACAACGTCAGATTACGACATCTCATAGACACGGGATGGAGGTAGCAGTGTTTCAGACTCAGTCCTACCGGCGTGCAGAGAAAGAGGGCAGCGATCGAAAGGGAGAAAAGCGAGACAAACCGACGTACAACCATTGTGGCAAAATGGGCCACTCCGTAGAAAGATGTTTCGAAATTGTTGGGTACCCTTCTGGGTGGAGGAAGGGAACCCGTGATGATGGAAAGAAGGTAACACCCAAAGCAGCAAACGTGGAGTTGCAGTTAAGTCCCATTCCAGATTTAAACCCAACAAATTATGCGAAACTGATTCAGTGCATCCGACGAGGCCATGTTCCCTTAGATGTTACCACATCTTTCGCAACATCTGAAAAATCTGGATAGAATCAGCCAATTGCTAACATGACTGGTAAGTTTTATTTTGAGAGGCCTTGAATGATTGATTCTGGAGCAACAGAGCATATCACCTGTGATGAAAGGATCCTTGAGGAACACACGAAATCAGAATCTGGGAAGCCCGTTAAAATACCAAATGGGGATACTGTTCTTGTGAAGGGAGTTGGCAGAACTCGTCTACCAAATGGGTTGACAATTCACAATGTTTTGAATGTTTCAGATTTCAAGTGCAACTTACTTTCAGTTAGCAAGTTAACAAAAGATTTAATTGTGCACATTATTTTTTGTCCATTAATTATTAATGATTACAGTCATAGAGTTTGGGTTTATTTAATGAAGCATAAATCTGAGGTGAGTCACCATTTGACTAGCTTTTGCAATATGGTCAAAACTCAATTTGAGAAGACCGTCAAAAGAATTAGGAGTGAAAATGGTGAGGAATTTCAGTCAAATTACATGATGGATTATTATGCCACCCACGAAATTTTTTTTGAGACGTCCTGTACCGACACACCCCAACAGAATGTGGTAGTAGAGAGGAAACACAGACACATACTCGAAGTTGCAAAAGCCTTGCGTTTTCAAGCAAGTTTACCAATTAGTTTTTGGGGCAAGTGTGTCTTGATGACTACCTTTCTCATAAACAGGTTGCCATCAAAAGTTATTGGGCATAAAACACCTTTCGAAATTTTATTTAACAAAAAACCTTCGTATAACCACCTTCGTGTCTTGGGGTGCCTTGCATATGCCAAGGATAATAAAAGGGGGCGTGATAAGTTCAGTGAAAGAGGGAGACCTTATGTGTTTGTTGGATATCCTCATGCCCAAAAGGGATATCGTGTCTTTGATGTAGAGCAGAACAAAGTCTACACATCCAGGGATGTAGTTTTTGTAGAAGATGTGTTTTCTTTTAAAGCTATCTTTCCTGACACAGTACAGCGGACAGGGCCGTCACAACAAGGACATAATCCAGCTGTTTTTAACGATCCAACACTGCAACAATTTTTTTCGAAGATGCCAATTTGGATGTTTCGCCAGATGTTGCCACATCTTTGGACACATCTGCCGCGCTAGCAAATACCGTTTTACAGAATGTTGTTCAAATTGGGAGTGCTCCAGAATAGTAGCAGAGTTCTTCAGGCAGTGAGCAAATTGATATGCACGAGTTGCATTGTAACCATCGAGTGCTAGCCAAACCCAAGCATCTTAATGATTTTGTTACTGAGCTCCCGCAATTTATAGACCATGTGCAACCCACTGCCAATGCAATGAAACATTCACATTGGCGTGAAGCAATGCAAAAGGAAATACATGTTTTGGAAGAGAATGGGACGTAGACTTTAGAGGAATTACCCCCAAGCAAGAAAGTCGTAGACTCTAAATAGGTCTACAAAATCAAATACCGGCCAGATGGTAAAATTGAAAGATATAAAGCCCGGCTAGTAGCAAAAGATTTCACGCAGGTTGAAGGCATAGACTTCCATGAAACTTTCGCTCCTGTTGCTAAGCTAGTGACCATGTGAAGCATACTTACCGTGGCTGCAAAGAAGAATTGGTTGATCCAGCAGTTGGATGTTAATAATGCCTTCCTTCATGGTGATCTAGAGGAAGATATTTACATGCGGTTACCACAAGGTTGGAAAAAGGAAGGGGACCCAAAAGTGTGGCGCTTACGCAAATCCTTGTACGGCCTCAAACAAGCATCCCACAATTGATATCACAAGTTCACTAACGCCTTGCTTGCTATTGGTTTTCGTCAATCACAGGCTGATCATTCCTTGTTCATCTTCAAACAAGGTAATATTTTTGCATGTGCTCTCATCTATGTCGATGATGTTATTTTGGCTGGCAATGATGTCAACAGGATAAATATTATCAAGCGTCATCTTCATGATCAATTAAGTATTAAGGATTTGGGGTCATTGAAATACTTTCTCGGGATAGAGGTTGCTCGTTCACCGCAAGGCCTAGTCTTGAGTCAAAGGAAGTATACCCTTGATATACTCGAGGAGACGGGTTTATAAGGATGTCATCCCAGTTCATTTCCGATGGAACAAAATTTGCGGTTGGATTAGGAGATTGTTTCCTTGTTTGTTTATGTGTTAATACATTGTATAAATACCCTTTTAATCAATGAAAGAATTCAGATTGCCATTGCAAATCAAATTTTACAGGTGTGGTTAATTTGAGCAAATTTTAGATTGTATTTGACAAGGATTCAATTGTTTTTTTAAGAAAATTTTATTAAATACGTGAATTATAGCATCTTAGTGTAGTTTCAAAGGTTATACAGAGTAATTTTTTTTTTCTCTAACTAAATAAGTATATGTTAAACGAGAGAAAATCGTCTAAAATGGTTTGGACACGTTCCTTAGTGCACCCATTAGAAAGTGTGAGTTTGCACAAAAAAAAAAAAATGCACACAAAAAAAGTTGGGAAGTACGAATGCATCAACACCAACCAGATTAGAATTAAGCAGGGGAAGGGGAAGACTAAAACTAGCATGAGCATTCGTAATAAAAAAGATATGGATGAATGTGATGTGCGTGATGACCTTGCTTTGGGCTGACTCTTAATGGCGAAAAAAAATTTATGCAGTTGACCCCAAGTATTGGGATAAAGAAATGCTAAATATCCATCCAAAAATTAATTAAATTAACAAAAATAGTGAAAGTGTGACTTTTCAATTGAGACGTGGTAGTATTGATTAATAAGTTTTCAAGAAACTAAGTTACTCTACGGTAAATAATTAATTAGGGATAATTTTATTTTTGGTACTCAAAGTTTACTTGCTTTTTATTTTTGGTATCCAATGTTCCATAGTAACTGTTCATACCTAACGTTTTTGTTTTATTCACTTTAGCTACTGATCGTTAATATTCCGTTAAATACTAACGGGCAACCTGCTGTTTTAGGTTGATTTGAGTATAAAAGAGAAAATTTTATTCATTTCTTCACTTTTGTTTGATTTTTACCAAAAATTTTGTTTTTGATTCTTACCTATCAAATCTCAACGAAACCTTTATTTTGATAAAATAAGTAATTCATAACACATTATGTACTACGAATCACGTGTTATATATATATATATATATATATATATATATTAAATATGTATGTAAAATATAATAAAAAATAATATTTTATTGTACTTTTTCTTCTATATATCTCCTATCATTTGTATTATGCTTTTGTAGGAAACGAAAAAAAGTATATATAAAAAAGAAAGAAAGTTCACACTCCTATGTTAAAATATAGAAACTAATTTTGCAACAAAACCAAATTATAGTGAAATTATTTTTTGGGAGTTGAAGAGAGTATTACAGTTTTTCGTTTAATATGAAGAAAATTAATCTTATTAAAGTCATACTTTTTTCTACCTGCTTAAACTTATTTTGTTGCATTATTAATCCTACAATCAATAAATGTCAAGTAAATTAAAATATTAAATTTATTATATTAAATTTGTTTAAAGTTAGTTTGGTGAGATACCTCCTTGTTATAGTTAAAGTTACTGTTTTACTCTATTATCATAATTTCTCAACTGATTTTCTTAGTTATGTATATATTTTTATGAAATTCTAATTATAAAATGCAGTATAATATTCAAATCATCCGATCTGTTACGGACTAGTTTATTCAAAAAACAGGTTTATGAATTATGAATTATGTGTTTTAAAAAAATAAAGGTTTTTTTGTGGTCTGATTGGTAGGAGAGAAATAGAAATGAAGAAATGAAGAAATTTTCCTCTTTTATACTGAAATCAACCTACAATAGCAAATTATTCATTAGTATTTAACAAAATATTAACGGTTAATAGCTATAGTGAGTAAAAGGAGAAACATTGAGTATAAATAGTGATTACTCTGGAATATTGGGTACGAAAAGCAAAAAAACAAGTAAATTTTGATAGATGGCCGATTCAACCACTTGGGTAGCTGATGTTAAGCAAGCAACCTCTGTTTGAGAAGTCGTTGTTGAATTTCACGTGCCCGAATCTTTTATCAGCCATGTCAAATTTTGATAGAGGAACCCTTATGGCAGAAGGGCGATTTGTCCAGTTTATAGAGGGTTTTTACCAGGTGGGATTCACGTAGCTGTTAAAGTTTTGGTCCATGGCCACCATGACTGACCAAGAAGCTACAAGAGAGCTTGAGTACCTTGGCCGTATCAAATACCTAAATCTTGTTTGGCCGGTAAACAAAGGATTGCTTCAGCCTGTTACTAAGTTTGTTTGTTAACTTTTTTGATTTTGAAAACTCAAAATATTAGAGAACACATAACTGACACGTGGTGATAGTAAGGGTAATTTTGGGTTTTTAAAAAAAATTTAAGCTTTCCATCCAGCAAATTGGACGGAGCGACTAACATGGTATCTTTTGTAAAGTATAATTATTAATCTGTGAAAAAAAATTGTAGGATGAGCTTATCGGACCTTTTTCGATAGTAGAGTGATGAAATTGAGAATTAAGCCTAATATATATATTTTTTAAATTACACACTTCATACTTTACGAGTTTCTGGGCTTCGATGCTTCCTTCCATGGGACTTGAGCCTAGTATGCCGCCAAGGAAGCTTCTTCATACTACGATTTGGATGACGAAGCTGCCTGATTGTCAAGCTCAGCTAATCCGAATATCCCTTGTCGTCAAATTTCTAAATTAAAAGATAAATCAATTCTTGAAAGTCACAACAACGAGAACTACTAGTAACTATTCAAACTCTGATTATAGTACGTTTTTAGAATTACACACTTCATAATTTACGAGTTTCTGGGCCTCTAATTCTTTGATGCTTCCTTCCATGGGTCTTGAGCCTAGTTTGCCGCTAAGGAAGCTTCTCCATACTACAATTTGGATGATGAGGCCGCCTGATATTCAAGCTCAGCTATTCCAAATTTCCCTTGTCATTTCAAAAGGAATCTTGCAAGTTTCTTTTGCTCTACTTATTGATATGCTTAAACTTAGCGGGTAGTCCAATAACAAAGGGTTGCAGTCGGGAGCACCATCATCCGTGAAAGAATAATATTCTAAGGAAAGGCTATGCGTCAGAGTCGTGAGAGTTAACTCAGGGACAAGAGTTGTGCACGAATTATTCAGTAGTGTGTAGCCTATGAATTGCACGGTGGTGAATTTTAACTATTAACTTGGTATATATTCTTGAGAATTATTTATTCTTAGTCAATCTAGCAATTCATTAAGGGACCATTTATATGAGCCTAACTATTTTTACAACTTTTTAAAGGTAAGTTGTTACTATAGTGATAGAACTAGTTGTAAACCTAACAATGTTGAATAACAAAAAAGGGGATCCACTCAAAGCAAAATTTAGATAAATGACTAATATAGCAAAATAATACGTTTAAAGAAATAACGTAAACAAACTAATTAGCAAAAAAAAAAAATAATCGAATTAGAGTGAAAAATAAACTAAGTTGGATAAAGATGAATAAGAATGTCCGAAGAAGCTAGGCTGGATGTTGTTTTACCACAATCTTCAATCTTGTAGGTTGAATAAGTGTATCTGTTTGCTAAAAAGTTCTCTAAATAAAAGAAAAAAAAAGAAACGTAAGTTCTTTTCTTCAAGAATGACTTGGTTTGATACAAGGGTGAATTACAGGCCGATCACTTTTTAAACATTTGTAATCGCTCCAGTTCAGTCATTTTTTTTTAAAACCGAAAAAAATGCATTTTTGGGGCGAAATGACGATTATGCCATTAATGAAAGAAAAACACGCGCGCATCAGTAACACAAGGCATCGCGATGAGTAATCCAAGGCATCGCGTGGGTTAATCATCGTGATGAGCAACCAAGGCATCGCGATGAACAATCAAGGCATCGCGATGAGCAACCAAGGCATCGCAATGAGCAACAAAGGCATCACGATGAGCAACCAAGACATCGCGATAAGCAACCAAGGCACCGTTTGAATTTCAACCGCTGGAGGAAACTTGATTTTCGTTTATCTTTCGGGGGCATTGTCCCCGAACCCCTATGAGGGACGCTGTCCCCTCGATCCCTGTTGCGTTGCCCACATACTGCGATTGGCGAATTAAATCAGTCCAAGAACATCTCCCTTTGTTTTCGGACAGACATTATCAAGCTCGATTTAGAGCTCAAAAATAGTATTTTTTGGTAGAAAAATTGTGCACAAATGTAGTACTAAGTTAGGATAACAATATGCGATTGATTTTAAACAAATTCGAAGAATAAAACAGAGATTAAAGTGGCCAAAACAGCCCAAGAACAAAGAAAACGGGATGAACTCAAAAAATTCGAATTTGATCAAATTTGTGTTTTATACATGGAAATTGATACCCAAACATGAGGAAAAACTATATTAACAACATGAAATCATTTATACATCAATTCGAATCTCAAATCTGAAGCAACGATGTTGTTGAGGACATTTTAGGAAGAAAATTCTCAAAGTGTCTTTTAGCGGTTAAAAAAAAAGGGTGGACTGGAGAGAAAAAAAGTTTGAAAAAGTGAACCGTCTAGCAATTTCTCCTTGATACAATTGTAAAAATTTTGGGTACTTTGTAAGAATGAGTTTTAAGAGAAATAACCCTAAAAGTTTTTTCAAAGAACGGGGAATGACTATTTACAAACATGGATTAAGATTGATTCTGAGGAAAAGAAGAAAATGTCTTTCCTGAATAAGCAAAATTTTGGCTTATGGCTAAGGACTCTTCTAGTACACACACACACACACACACACACATATATATATATATATATATATATATTTTAAGTTTATATTCTCAATGGTTTCAGTTTTGCACATTAGAGTCTGGGGTTATAACTTGCATTTCTGTTGCAACTTCAAAAGGGGGTTTCCGTTAATTTTGAATGAAAAGTTGTCATGTGTCATCCACATGTATGTTTGTGGAATTATTTTTGTATTCTAACACTTGGTTATTAAAGATATTTTCATCCATCATGAAGACATTAAATGAAAATATCTCACTCTTTCATTTGATCACGTCTTGAATCATGTCAACCAATATTAGCTTTTTATTTGTGAATTATCATGAATAGAATAGAATAGAATATCTTGAAAGAATAGATGTCATACTTAATTATGTAAATGTCATTCATCAATATTCAACCATCTTTATTATTATTATTATTGTCATCTATACATATATTAAACAAATAGGTCAATTGGTACTAAGAAATTTTAGTACTCACCCAAAATTTATCAGAAGATGCTATGTGAGTATTAATTTAAAGTATTCCGTAATGGATGCAATAGAAAAATATATATATATATATATATATATATATATATATATATTTAAAGTTGGTGAGAATGCCTAATGATGTGACACTTCACCCTCTTTGGTTAAAGATGCCTTCTCATGGCTTGACTTTTGGAATTTTAGGGAGGGTACCATTAGCTAATAGTCTTAGCTAAGTACTATAGATATGATATTGTGGTATATATCATTCTTCAAATACATTAGTAGAGGAACTTTAGCTATTGGCAAGGAAATGAAAAGCTAGAAAATAAAACAATGTTATTAATGAGATTTGAACCCACGCCCTTTTGAATTAAAATATGCATCTTATACCAACTCAACCATTTATATTTTATGTATTTATTTAAAATGCTACATATATATATATATATATATATATATATTTAAAGTTGGTGAGGATGCCTAATGATGTAACACCTCACCCTCTTTGGTTAAAGATGCATTCTCATGGCTTGACTTTTAGAATTCTAGGGAGGGTACCATTAGCTAATAGTTTTAGCTAAGTACTATAGATATGATATTGTGGTATATATCATTCTTTAAATACATTAATGAGATTTGAACCCACACCCTTTTGAATTAAAACATGCACCTTATACCAACTCAACCATTTATATTTTATGTATTTATTTAAAATGCTACATATATTATGGGGAAGAAGATTCTCACATGAAGAGGTTTTATAACCGATATTGGCTACTTAAAAGATATTCAGATTCATTCAAATACTTGCATCTTCGTGTATCTATATATAAATCATCTTCATTTTGGTATCAAAAAAATAATAATCTCTTTTATAATTACTAATAGAGTAGTATAATATCTATGATATCAAAGTAATATTATCTATTATAATTACTAATAGTATAATAGCTATGATACGAGAGTTATAATCCCTTTTATAATTACTAATAGTATAATAGTTATGATATGAGAGTAATAATCCCTATTAAAATTATTACTGAGGGTAATCCCTATTATTATTACTAATAGTATATCCTTAGCTAATAACTATACCTAATAATAATAGGTTTAACATATAGTATTTATACCTTATTAGATATTTAATAATATTAATCGGGTATTATTATTAGGTAGTATATAACTACGACATAATAGTATTAGGTATTACTATTAGATATTCAATAATATTAATCTTATAAGTATTATTAATAGCTATTAATAGTATTAGGTATTACTATTATATATTCAATAATATTAATTTTATAAGTATTAATATTAGCTATTACTATTACCCTATAACAATACTCGCTCAAAACTTTTTTTTTTAAGTGATTAATAACACATTTAATTCTTTTAAAAAAATACATTTAATTATTTTTTAAAAGAAGTTCATTTCAAATGAACCGTAGTTATATCTACTTCGTAACCACCATATTTAATTTCATTTTCTCTCTAAAATCAGTAAGTTGGGTTTCGAATATATATATATATATATATATATATATATATATATATATAGAGAGAGAGAGAGAGAAAGAGAGAGAGATTTGTAACTCCCTTATTGCTAATTACTTTTTCATTAAATGCTCCATTATTTGTAATTTCCACATATTTGTAATGAAATTAATTATTTTTTACAGTGGTTCCTACGACTCTATATTCCAAACGGTTTGACCTTCAATTTTTTGAGATATCTCAATTGGTATTGTAAAACTTATAAAGCATGTACCCATCACTCTCTTCGTTCGGTTGCAAGATAACTTTTCCCTTTTGTAGACAATAAGTAAGGTGAAACATCATTTGTCTGAAGGAATGATGGTTTCTCTCTCTCCTCCGGATCATGGTGTATTGGATTCGCTTTACTTATATAGCTCATGATATTTGATTTTAGCTTCCATTTTAAATTTGGGTCTGATTTATGTTTTTGGGTTTCGTTGTTGTTGAATTGTTCAATTTCAATTTTAAATTTTTTTCTTTTTATTTTGCACATCTTTATTATTTTTTTTTTCTCGATCTTTCACTTTTTGATATTTTGGTTTTGGTTAGGCGATGTTTTTGGGGTTGATATTGCTCTTGATTTATGGTTTTATGTATCGATTTCTATTTTGATTTTGGTACATAATTTATACTAAAATTTTTGTTTTATTTCTGCTCTTGATTTTTTTTCATTTTATTGATTTTTCCTTGGAAATTTGGTTTTGATTTTTGATTAAATAATGTGTATCACTTTTTCTCTTGGTTATGTTTATAATATAAACCAACTAATTTCTATTTCCATAAATGTTAATTGAAATATAGACTATAAATTCTGCATATATAACAATGTAAATATTTTATGTTCTATTTTGTAAAAATTCTCAAATATATGTCTAAAATATCTTTATTAAGGGCGAGATGAAAAATAATTCAACAATTTGATATCATTGAAAGATACTTTAGGAATAAAAAAAAATATAGAAATAACGATTTACTCATACCCATATACAAATCGATAACAAATATTTATTCTAAAATGAAAGTATTATACTAAAAATGATCATCAATTTGCGTATATTGACAAAACCTAACTTTTTTTAAAACATTAAGTCAACAAATGCATATATCAATTATAATTTTATTTTTATAAAAATACTCCTAAAATATATCGATTAATCTCAATGTTAAATTGCATCCGTGCAGAGCACGGGTTCTATAACTAGTATATGAGTAATGCTAAGGGTACTTAAAAAGTAGCAAATTTTTTGTACTAAATGATGTGTTAGCTGATGTAAAACAAAAAATAAAATTAAAAATTATAATTAATGCATCACATCAACTCACATCATTTCGTGCAAAAAATTTGATACTTTTTAGGTACCCATAGCATTACTCTAAACATATATTGTTGTGGAGTAGTATCTTTCTAAAATTTTAAAAATAATAATACAAAATAAGTTGATGTGCATATTTTGGACCTGGGCTAAAGTGTACGGGCCTCACTCGAGTAAGTAGACTCCCAATGAGTAATGGCCCGGCCCGTTCGAGTATATATAACCACCTCCTCTTTCAGTATAAGATACATCTCATTTTGGCTCAGCAAATATATCGTGCTCTTTCTCTCAAAGCCAAGAGACTGATTATCACGCCGGAGGGTTTTGGCGGGAACCCTCCCCGCCCTTGTCACTGTGTCTTTTTTGCAGAAAATATAAGTCAGATATCCAACATCCTCGACAAGGCAATGATCCATTCGGCACCTCCGGTGCGCCCAATTTTTTTGGCATCATCATAAACCTAAACTCCTTCGCACTTTTATCCGACGTGGGATTACGGTGTTACAATATTCTTGGTAAGTGTCATAAGGTTAAAGACTATTACTAGGGTTAATGACAAAAAATACAATCAATTTTAAGTGCCTGCTATATACCATCTAACTCGATAATAATAATTTCTAGCGAGAACTCATTTAGGGACAAAATTTGTTTAAAAGAAGGACACTCAATTAGGACAAAGGGAGTGGGAGAGTTGCCTCCATTATGTAGCCCTATTTACCTCTTGCACAAAGGCAAATTGTTAGAAATGAACACAAAGTTTATACTGATATTGGGTGATGGTGATTGAAGTATATCATAGTCCTAACAGGTAAAGTTCTGCCCACTGTGACAGCAGGGTAATAGGCAGTGGGAGAGTTGCCTCCATTATGTAGCCCTATTTACCTCTTGCACAAAGAAATTTTTTTTGGTTTCCAGTAAAACTGTTCTCCAATCATCTCGATACCTACAAAGTTTCCTGCAAAACCTGCTCCTTATGAGTTCTTGATCTTAAAGTATTGGTTGGCAGAGAAATGAGCTTCCACACCAAGGTTGAGTTGCTCAACCAAAAACCCACAAAAGATCTAAAAATAAATTCCAAATAGCATAGCCAAAGAGAGAAGCTAAGTTGTTAAGAAGAAAAACAACTGAGTGACCTGATCTAAATCATAATTAGAAGCTGGCAACCTGATATGAAGCATAAGTTTCAAGTAGTGCAGACTAGACTTTTTCAATTCGTCTGAGAACACTTTAGTAGACCAGTTAGGTTCTTCTAAACCGTAACTGCTTAACCTCCGGCTGCCTGTTGCTCAAGAGTAATTGCCGCCTCTCTCACCCAACTTTTTTAAACTACAACTCCTAAGATTCGGTTTCCTAAGAGGAAACATGTCATTCAATTCAGCTCCACTTTGGTGTTTTAATCCTCCATTAAACCGAAGTTATATAGGTATTTTAATGAGGTAAATATTCTCCCATTTATGCCATCGCCGACAAAAGCAAGTACTTTGATCATCCAGGAAGCTTATAAGAGAAACTGAAAAAGAGGCCAAGTGCCTTAACTAAATGATAAGGCAATGAGTTCCAACAAAAAGCATCATCAGCACTACGGCCTGATCTCTAGCTAAATGATCGTAACATCGAAGTGATGTAGAACACAAAGTGGCTAAAGCATTTATAGCAAAGAGGGATGCTACTAAGAGTATTTGTAACAAAATAGAAAGGAGCAGTGCAAGTGTCAGTTTTGAAATTCAGGCTCTAGTGCTAATCAAAAGCTTAAGACTTGCGCGATGGGTAATTGCAAGTACAATTACTTTATTGTGAAGACTATGTTGGATCACGACGAAAATCACAAAGTTGATTTGAAATAACTCGTTCTACAAGACCCATTCCATATGGCCATGGGCACCACCCTCTGAGCTCATTTAGCCTTTTTCAGCTATGTTTTATTTCCTTCCATTAATTTTTCAGTTATGTTTCCTTATTTTTTAATTTTATTATTAACATTTCCTTTTTTATTTAGGCCTAGATTGGTAAATGGAACCAATTTCGCAAAATTACTAATAATGTGATTTAAAAAAAATTATATATATATATATATATATATATTTGATTCTTAGATAGTATTTGGTAATTAACATCATAAATGTGCTTACTTTTGTACTACAAATTTCTAGTTTATTGTTTGATAAGTCCAATGGGCACTAATTCAAATGGTACTACTCATTTCTCTTAACAGATCTAGAGGTCGGATGTTCAAGCCTCACCAGAGATACCGTTGTTGTTCAATCCTCACTAAAGACACCAATTAGTACTGCTCACTTCTTTTAACGGAGAGGTCGAGTATTCAAGCCACATGATCAAAGGTATCCTGGTGCTTCACTACTCACCATTTCTATGTCCCCACCAACATTTCTTAAGATATATAAAATAAAATATTGCTTGATAAGAAAAAATTTAAAATGCGAAGATAAAATAGAGAGGATTGACAAGATTACCCAAGTATACATGTCAAGTATTTGTTATAGCTTTCTATGATAATGATTTTTTTTTTAAAGGAAACATGATAAAGAGTTAGACATTAACAATATTACAAGTCTAAGAAAATAACACTTTTCATTCTTTATTAATTTTGATGAAATGAATTATCTAACATTACACTACAAGGAAATGAGAAATTTAGTACGATTTTATTATCAACGAGTTAAGTTTATAGTTAAAAATTTTGAATTGTCAGAGATAGACGGGACGGGTGCTTGGATGTCGAAAGATAAAGTTGGGGCGTGCAATGGCATGTGGCGCAGCGTGTTGATTGACGAAGCCCAAGTATAGGTGGTAGTCTCCTTGCACAACAAGCTCATTAAAAACATGGCAACTAAATGTTATTCATAGCTAAATGAGGACCGATCGACAACAACAAAGTCAATTATGTTAAATGAGGGACACAAATATGAGCTTCAAAATTTTCGCGCTGGGCCTAAAAAGAATTAGCAATAAACGACAAATCAAGGCCCAATATCAATGCCACGGCTCCGTCGCAGGAATGAAGATTACTGATTTTTTTTTTTACTTGGTGAGCATAATTTAGTTCAGTATATTAATGAAATAGAGTAAATTTTTTTTATTTGTGAATGTTACTTCATGAACTTATGGGTCGATATAATGCGAATGATAGAGTATTCCTGATCAATAATGTTAACATTACCCCAACGTTGGACGATGTTGCAAGAATTATGGGGCTTCCAATTGAAGGACTCCCCGTAATTGCACCAGATTGTGACAAGAATGCAACTAGAAAACTTTCCTCTCGACTACTTGGAGACGGGCTTGTTGGTAGAAGGAATGGTTGTGGGATAGATCTCAAAACATTGAGAGAGATAGAGATTTATGGATGTGCCAACGGAGGAAGTGGATTTAGATAAATATGTGAAGGCGTATGTCCTCTATGTTCTAGCAACATTTCTTCTACCATCTTCAGAAAATAAAGTCGCACCAGCATTGTACCTTCGCTTATTAGAGAATATAGCCAATATACCACGTTATGCTTGGGGGGCTGCAGTATTGGTTCATTTCTTCTTCTGAGCTGATCGTATAAGCAGACGAATCACAAAGTCCCTTCTAATGAATAAATTTTTTTTTTTTTTTTTCTAATTAGAAAGTAGACTTAGGTCTAAGTGCTTGTAATAGCTAAAGTTATCTTACTTTTTTTTAATGCAGTTTTTTTTTCTTTGAGTATGTGCCATCCCTTTTCACGGGCTTATTCGAAATCAACGATGACAACGAACAAAAACAAGCCCCTTTGGGTCTCCACTACTCGAAGAAACTAGGAATGGCGAGTAGAAATTACAACCGTGTGATTTCACGAGAAAGAGTCGCACAATTGGTGAATGCAGGAAATGTAAGTAATTGATTAGACAGTTTGTGTGAGTTTGTCTCTGTGTGTGTGTGGTTGTGTTATATGTAATTAGTTATATATTTTATTCTATATTATATTATTAGGTCGATGGTCCCTCCATTCCCGACAAAGAGTCCACTTTTTTCATTTTGAGATGTTTGACTTAAATTTAAGGGTTAATTTCATCAGCAGTCCCTAAACTTTTGAGTTTTCTACTAGCAGTCCCTCGTTTCAAACTTGTACATTACTGATCCGTGATATTTATATTTTGCACGCTACAAGTCCCTCACACCGGATGCCGTTAAAACCTGCCGTTAATTTCTCATGTGCGAATCACGTAATGTTTTTCCAAGGGTATGAAAGTCATTTCTTGTCAAGACTTTTACACTTCGTACCCTTGGCTTGTTGCCCAGATCTCTTTCTTTCTCTCTCTCTCTAACACTCTGTCAAGAAATCTACATTTTGGAGACTGAATTTCTCGAACTCAGCCATGGAAACCACACAAATTCAGGCATAGCCGCTACGAGTTCAGCTTCAAAGGAGAACTCAAAGGCGCTGCCTACGACCCCTCAAGTTGTTACCCACTTACACCTGGACCCACACTCGCCATGTACGAGCTCCACTTCGCCGTTCCCATGTCCGGCGCCGTCCTCAATTCCATCAACACCTGCCTCGATTCACGCACAATCTCCGTTCATCCATTCAGGTTGAACTCGTCACCCCTTCCCCCTCCCTTCCTCTCTCCCTCTCCGACGGCAACACTAGGTTCCAAGACTTGATATTTCTTCATTTTTCTATCACAACCCTCACTTGTGTCCGTCTCCTTCCCCCTACTCATTCGTTCTACCATCTCCCTTCAAACCCCTCATCACTTGTGGTCGTTCATTTGTGGCGGCGGCGGCGTGAGAGTTCTGATGCTACTTCAAGTCTGATCATTTGATCGAGAATTAACAAGGTTAGCAGCACTATCGTTGGTCAAATGGGTGTAAGATTTTAACTGCTCGATTGTGTTTTGGGGGAATTTGATTCTGTGTTATTGACGCTAGCAGCAGCATTCTCGACAATGGCCATAAATTATCCCAGAAAAAGAAAAGCCCAATTCCAATTGTGTTAACTTTTTCTTGAAGGGGATTCTGAAAAAGATTTTGCCAAATCAAAAATTAATAAATTTTGACGAAAAAGTTAAACCTGGGAACTATAAACTGACCATTGGCATTGGTATGGTTAATCATGGTGGTTCATCCATTCAGGTTCATTTATGGTAATATGGAAGCTAGGTCGTGTGTTGGTGCTTCTTTTACCCCTGGCTTTGCTGATTTCGGGATTCAATAATGCATAGCTTACTTCAGATTAAATTTAAAGAATGATTCTTACAGAATGAAACTTGTATAATTAAATTTGTGTTTCATGTGTTATGCAGAAATTTTTTGATCGAGTGTTAGAGAGAGAGAGAGAAAGAAAGAGAGAGATCTGAGCAACAAGCCAAGGGTGTGAAGTGTAAAAGCCTTGATGAGAAATGACTTTTATACCCTTGGAAAAAATCACGTGGTTCACACATGAGAAATTAACGGCAGGTTTTAACGGCATTCGGTGTGATGGACTTGTAGCGTGCAAAATTTAAAGATCACGGATCAGTATTGTACAAGTTTGAAATGAGGGACTACTGGTAGAAGCCCAAAAGTTCAGGGACTGCTGGTGAAATTAACCCTAAATTTAATTAGCTATGGATGCATTATGGGGTTTTCTCATGCTCATGCAACGTGGGCATTTTCCATTCAAATCTTTTGAGGTTTATTGAGTCATCTCTTATGCAGTCTAACTACACTGAAGAATACTCTCTGCTGGGTTAATCATGTTATTTTCTTATCCCTTAAGTGCTTCCTTTTATCGTCAATCCTTTTTTAACCTTAATAAGGAAAGGAAGAATCCTTTTTTAACCTTAATATGGAGCTATGCTTAATGGCACAATCCGTGTCCGCTGACCAAGGAAAGGAAGACAATTTCCATTCCACCACATACTAACAACAACAATTTCCAATCCCTTTTTTCTGAGACATCAAACCTAAGGGGTTTGTCATCATTTCTGTAACTTAGGGGCTATTCTGAAAGTTTGGAGAACTATAATTCTAAGTCTAAAAGCTTGGGGGGAATCTGTAAAATCATTCCCTCTTCCTCAACAAGCCGCAGCCCTTGTTCTTGCATATCTTCTTCCCTATTCTGCCTTCTTTTTTTTTTTTTTTTTTCTTTTCTTTCTCTCATCTCTTCTCTTGCTTGTCCCCACATCTTCTCTCCCCCTTCAGCGCATCACACCATCACAATCACCAGCACAGTCACACACACACACACACACACAAACAAACTCCCCCCCTTCCCTCTCTCTATTTCTTCCATTCAAATATGTTATTTTATCTTAAATTCTCACAATGCACCAACAGATTAAGGCCCCATTAATATTACTTCAATTATCCCTCTTCCAGTATCCAAAATTCACAATTGAACTTGCATTATAAAGAGCACAATAACCATACTATTCTGATTGGAGATGAAGGAACACAAAGTTTACTTCCTTCGCAATTCTCGTCGTCCCGATCAAACATTGTACGTCGCCTCACTCTTCCTTGAGCCGTCCTTTACCATCTCTCTCTCTCTAATTTTCTTTGGAAGATAATCTAATTTTTTTTTTTTTTTAACTCAAACCCCTTTAACTCTCATATGGTTTCAAATCTTCTATCTCACTATCTCTCATACTTTTTATCTCCTTAAATATCAATCTTACACATTTAAAATAACAAGAACAATTATAAAATTAAAATTAAGTGAAACATAAAATATAATAGAGAGCGTGATAGAAGATTTGAAGCCCTTCCTTTTCCCTCTCCCGGCGAACTTGCTGCTCCGTGTGTTGAGCGTACGCTCGTCACTCAATCCTCACGTCTCACGTCTCTTTTTTATTTTTTTTATTTGTACTCTAAAACTAATAATGAAAATACCTGTGGCCCAAGCCCAAATATAATGATATAAAAAGTATAAGTGATCCGGTTCACAAATTTATTACTAAAATATAATCGGTCCAATTCAAATTATACCCAAAAAAAAAAAAATTATCATTATTACAATTTACTAAATAATAAAAATATGGGTGAATTATATGCCGGTCCCTTTTTAAACATTTGTAATCGCTCCAGTCCACTTATCTTTTTTAAAAATCAGAAAAATGCATTTTTGGGACGAAAAGACGATTATGCCATTAATGAAAGAAAAACAACGCGCTTCAGTAACTCAAGGCATCACGATACACCACTTTGGCATCGCGATGCACTAAATTGGGGCATCGCGATGCAACAATTGGTGCATCGCGATCATCGCAGCACGCTTTAGGGAACCAAAGCATCGTGATGAGCAACCAAGGCATGGCGATGCACTACTTTTGCATCGCGATGCACCAAATTGGAGCATCGTGATGCAACAATGGTGCATCGCGATACAACAATGGTGCATCGCGATCATCGCAGCCTTTAGGGAACCAAAGCATCGTGATGAGCAACCAAGACATCGCGATGCACAACTTTTGCATCGCGATGTACTACTTTTGCAAATTGGAGAATCGCGATGCAACAATTGGCGAATTAAATCAGTCCAAGAACATCTTCCTCTGTTTTCGGACAGCACACTGTCAAGCTTGATTTGAAGCTCAAAAATAGAGTTTTTTGGTAAAAAATTGTGCACAAATATAGTACTAAGTTAGGATAATAATATGAGATTGATTTTAAACAAATTCGAAGCTTAAAACAGAGATTTAAGTGGCCAAAACAGCTAAAGAACAAAGAAAAATGGGATGAACTCAAAAAATTTAAATTTGATCAAATTCGTGTTTTATGCATGAAAATTGATACCCAAACATGAGGAAAGACTATATTAATAACATGAGATCATTTATGCATCAATTTGAATCTCAAATCTGAAGCAACGATGTTGTTGAGGGTATTTTAGGAAGAAAATTTTCAAAATGCCTTTTAGCGGTTAAAAAAAAAGGGTGTACTGGAGAGAAAAAAAGTTTAAAAAAGTGGACCGAACAGCAATTTCTCCTAAAAATAAATAACGAGGTATTTCATTAAAGAATCGCTACTCACACTCCCTTTTTTACTAAGTACAATCCCTTCAATTAATACTAAAATGTAATTATAAAACTTGACATATTTGCCCTTATAAATTTCAACTCTAAGTGTGTTCTATCACTACTGACCGAACACCTTTAGTGATGTTCAGTTAGAGGTGTTCGGTTGGTACTGATCGAACACCTCCAATGGTGTTCGGTCAACCATGACTGAACAACAATGTCCGCCGTCAGTGAAATCCTCTAACATTCAAAGGCGTGTGATGTGGATTTCACTTTGTCTCTTTACCCAACCCCAACCCCAACCCCAACCTACTGGAAAAGCAAAGGGAAGGAAGACAACAAACTCCGATCTTGAATTACTTCCGCTTTCCTCGTCTTCTCCTGCCAATGACTAACTCTGATCACTCCTCGAGTTCAAAAATGGGATCCGAGAAGATCCCCTCGGCAAAGTATTCGACTCATGGAAAATCCCCTCCTCAGCCCTAGATCCGACCGCCTGTCCGACCTCATTCAATGACGTCGTTTGCGACGACTTCGGTTACGTCTCCGCTATTTCTGGGGTTTAGAGGTTGAATTGAATTCAATCTTTGAGGTTTGAATTTGGGAAAGATACAGGGTAAAATGGAAAATTGAGGGGGTGTACATAGTATTTAAAGGAGTTTACAATTTAGGGGGTGTACTTAGTAAAAAGGAGGGATGTGAATAGCGATTCTCATTACATTAATTATGATGATACTATTCATTAGTATTATGTTTGAGAGTGGTTGCTCACAAAACTACTACTGCTAGCTAATACTTCAATTTAACAATTTAGATAGAGGGTTACATGGACTTGCAAGATCGCTGACTTTGGAGACTGGTGTATTTTTTTCTTTGGAGCAACTTTTACCTAAGACTCAAGTTGTATACACTGCCTTCCTTAGGCTGCTAGATGTGCTGAATTATAAGATTTTACTGGAAGGAATTGGATAATTAAGGATGGTGTACAATTTACCAGCTCACATGCTACATGACAAAATCCACAAGCTCTCGAGAACTATGGTTCGAAGATTAAACATTTGAAGGGTACATGCTTATAAGGATTTTGCTATAACAAGATATTATTCCCATGAAGTCGTCATGGCAAATTATCATTTTGAGGATATTTCTTTTAAGAAAGGAATCCTTATGGCTTGGCTTTCACTTCAACATTGGTTGATTAAGGACGTAACCAATTGCTTACTAATTTCCATTTGTGAACTTTGTACCTTTTCTTGTTCCTGCAAAACAAAATCTACTGTATGTGTTGATCACACTAAAGTTTAGTGTGAGAACGTCTGTTCCACGTAGGAGCCAAGTGAGTAGTCTAGAAGGATGCCAGTTGTGTTGCTGGGACTGTTCTTGTTGTGTTCTTGAGCTCAGGTGATGGAATGGCCTGTGATCAACCAAGTAAACATCGTTAGGGGTGCCGGGAGTGTCCTGGCTATAACCCTCCGGTGTGAGAATCAGTATGAAGGTTATAACAGAAGCTAGATCCACAGAACTTGGTCTGTGGAAGGAGCTAGATCACTCTCTAACAAGCTGTGAGCCAAGAGAGAGCAAAGTGCAAAATGTGTGTACTCTCAGATTTAGATAGCATAGAGAGAATAAGGAGGATAGTACTTCAGTATTTATAGGCAGATATATGGAGTGAGCAGCAAGCTGGGGGAACCGTCAGGGGACAAGTCTGAGAAACCACTTTGTCTTCTTATGTGTCAGACGGCGATTGTATGTGGTGGCAATTGTGGTCGTCGGGTCGTACAGTGGTCCCTGGTACTTTTCTTCCAGTAAGTGGGGAAGTGGAGTAGAACTCTGAATTGTCAGGAGTGCGTATCGAAGTGCCCAATGAGAGGCTGCCACGGCAAGGTAAAGGTTGTCAAGAGCTTGCTGAGGTCAGCGACCTGATAAATTCCGAAAAGCGGAGATGTCGACCTGGTCGAACTAGGTTGCTTGTATGTCGAGGTCGCCCGTTGAAAGCTTGTGGGGGCGACGACCTCATGGTCTGGGAGAGCTGAGATGATGACCTGGTCGAACTAGGTTACATGGTCGCTTGTCTGCCGAGGTCGCCCGCTGAGAGCTTGTGGGGGCGACAACCTCGTGGTCCAGGAGAGCTGAGATGACGACCTGGTCGAACTAGGTTGTCTGGTCGCTTGTATGTTAAGGTCGCCTACTGAGAGCTTGTGGGGGTGACGACCTTGTGGTCCAGGAGAGCTGAAATGACGACCTGGTTGAACTAGGTTACCTGGTCGCTTGTATGTCAAGTTTCCCGTTAAGAGCTCGTGGGGCGACAACCTGGTGTTTCAGGAGAACTGAGATGACGACCTGATATGACAGGGTGTTTAGGTTGCACTTGTTGAGGTCGACAAGCCCTCAGCTTATCGAGAAGTCCTCTGGGGTCGTCAAAAAGGATTCACCTCTGAAACGTGTCAGGCAACGAGCTCTCCTCGGTTTGCCTACCTGGCCTGCCTAGCTTGCCACGTGCCATGGTTACCTTCTCAGGTAGGATGGATTTGGTAGAGTCCCTTCATGTGCATTACTTGAACCTTGGTCATAGTCATAGGATAACTCATAACAGGCCAAGATATGCCCAGCAAGGAAAACAAAGTTTGGACCTGTGTGTTTATATGACATCTTTTCATTGAACATTGATGTAAAACCCCAAAAACAAAGTATGGCACCCATATGCATTAATACTACAAGTTAAGCTATTAAACCACGAAGAAGAGCTGAGCGAGAAACCCAATACTAGAAGAGCAGTGATAGGGCTCTAAAGTTTTTGGCCAAAGTTTTCATTGCAATTTAAGTGGTAAGCATGTAATTAATTAAATAACACACTTAAAATGTGATGTTACTTTTGAATTCATCACATCCTTACTACCTAGATTGTGATGTTAAGTTTGTATTAAAAAGTTTGGATTCTTACTATTTTCGAACCAAAAATCTCAAAACAAAGTCGGCAATACAAAATTACCCAAAAACACTATTGTCATTCAAAAGCTAAAACATACTCCAATCTCATTTTAACCACATATACCATTAACGGGTGGGGCTTTTTCTTATATGACTTGCTTTTTTTGTGCTCATTGGTCTAATTTGTCGTTATCACAAATTCCAGGCATAAGAAGATACTCTCTGCCCATTCAAAAGAACCAAGTTTTAAGTCATTCAAACCTTTACAATTATACACACACACACACACACACACAATATTATACTAATATATAAATATATATATATATATATTATATATTATAATGTGTATTATATGTGGTGAAATCAAGTTAGAAGGCATAGATGGCAAAACCAGAAATTCGAGTAAAGCGGGTCAAAAAATTGCATATACACTCCATTATTAATTAGTAGCCCAAAAATAGAGTGCAATACATAAGTGAAACCGAGTTTACGACGCACGAAATTAACTATTAACCTATACAACGTTAGGTTTCTTCGTATAAAAAATCATTCATTAAAAATAATTATGAGAGATTAAAGGTGTTTTAATTAGGTAATAACGAAAAAGATGGCATGATCAACTTCATTTTGAGCCCTTTCTGTATTATTATAGTATAAATGAAAATTAGATTTGGATAATGTTATATTTACACAAATTAAGGATAGAAAATACACTCACATTTTAATCAAGACAGTTTACGATATAATACGGCAAACTAATATCAGGTACACGTGAAATAAAGTTTTGCTTTTAGCTAACATGTGTAACATTAATTTTCTCATAATAAATTTATGTTATAATTAATATTTCCTTCGTTCCATCCAAAAAGTCCATATTTAAAAAGTCTAATAATTAAGAGATATATAAGTATCATTAGAATTGATCATAATTAAAACAATATTTGAGTATAGCTAAGATATTTATACCACATGTGAAAGATAAAATTATAAAATTATGAAATTTGTAAGCATAATATTTAAAAGTGGACTTCTTATGTAAAACATTCCAAAATTAAATAGTGAACTTTTTGTTTAAAATAGATGGATTAATAATTAAGAAGTATTAAAAATAATTTGTAATTAATACTCCATCCGTTTTCTAAATTATTGTCTTATTTGATCCGATATACGAATTAAAAAAATAATTAACTTGATTATTAATATTGGTGTAGTGTGTAGTTTCCTTTAATGCATATATACATGTGATCTATAATTAAATTAAAAAAAGATAAAATAATAACAACGTTGTTTTAAAATAAAATATTTTAAATAAGATAATTATTTTAAAATAAATAAAAAAAAGGAAAACAAAACAATAAGGTATGGAAGGAGTAATTTTTTCTTAATTCATGTACTACTCCAATATAAAATCAAAGTACGGCATATGCTTTGGGCGGCTGGAGTAATGAAAGGGGGTCCTTATCCACGTGAGTGTGAGTGTGAGTGTGGGGCACACACACACACACCCCAACTAGGCAACTATGAAGACAACAACAAATCCTACAGTACTACTTTTTCCCACACCCAAAATAGGAGGGAGGGAGGGAGGGAGTACAGGGAGGGATCATAAATGGTCCACGTGTGTTATTTCAATGAATCCTTCCCCCACGCCACAACTTCAACCTAGACAGGACAGCCCAATTCATTTTATTAGGATCTAATATTTTGGGGCCCGCCCACAAACCCTACTCAAATTTTACTTACTCGCAGTTGCTGCCTCCACGTCCGGAAAAATGTCAAAAATTTCTCTATCAAACAAAATATCTACTGTTTTAAATCTTCTATCTAAATTTATTTATATTTTTATTCCATTAAATCTTAGCTTTAGAAATATTTTTGAATGTTTTTTTGTCAAAATAAAACGGGTAAAATATCAATAACACGTGTAATAGGATAAGAAGCGCGAGCGACAGAGGTGAGGTAGAAGACTTGAATCCTCGCTAGCTACAAGCATGAATATTCTATTTTTCTTAAATTGATAGTTTCCTACAAAGAAATCCATCAAGATCAAGCCATCCCATGATGCATCTTTGGCATTCTTGAAATTCTCAACCTTTCTCAAATTCGTATGATCATCAAGAGCATTGAAATGATAAGCTTTGCTTAATTGCCTATCCAATTTCACCAATCTCTTCTCCTTAAGTTTCCAATCTTTAATTTCTTGGTAAATTCTGCACAATTTCAATCATGTCCTCATCAACATTATATATCAAAGTAAACCTGGATCCTCAAAAGTGTTGAAACTTGGCAAAAGCCAAACTAAGTTCGGGCCGGCTCCACTCCTTTATAAATTCTTAGGATTAAAATATTAAAATTATAAAAAAAAATATATATGCAATTTTTATGAAAATTATGAATAAATGTAATTTATTTATTTACTTCTCTTTTCAAATAATATATTCATTTATCATTTTTGACATTAAAATATATTCTATTAGATTTTTATGCAAAAAAAAAAAAAAAGGTTATCTTTTCCAAATTTTATAATAATTTGAGAGTAAACGAGCTAACTGTGTTAGCTCGCGAAAAATCTTGGCTCATTTCAAGATCAACGTTTGTTTAGCTAACAAGCCAAATTTAAACTTTTTTATTTTAACTCATTATCTGGACGAGCTGGACCTAAGCTTGCCAAAGCTCAGCCCAACTTGGCTCATTTGCAGTCTTAACAGTAGCTAGAATTATCACAAGGATAACCACATTAAAAAGTAGGAGTTGAATACAAGTAACAACCACACACACACACACACACACACAAAATATACTCAAGCAAGTTATAAATTAAGTGCTTCTACATCCACAATCTTCCTCTCAATCTAGGAGTTTCACTAGGCTATTACAAAGGCAAACGAATTACAAGCCCCAGCAAGGCTTCAAAAACTTTGTACAAACTCAAATAATATGAGTTTGTTCGATTTTTAGATTACTCGAAACTTGTTCAAACCTAAATGACAAACCTATGCAAGTTATGAGATTGAACTTTGAAGGCTATACGAACAACTTGATTGACTTTGCTTTTCTAGTAGACTTATGTTGCTTCGATCAATAAAGGCTTTAATTGCGAATACTACATTTTCCTATTTTAATTAATTTGTATAATTGCTCAATAATTGTCGTCGTCTCTTGATTTCAAACTCAACTCAACGGCCGAATACTCGGGTCGTTAATTAATTACTCAATTGTTGTCTTAATTGGTTTTCTCTCAACTATGTAGAAATGCCTTTTCAACCTACCAAATAAAATCTATTCATATGCCTTTCCACCCAGGTGCTTTAAGCTTGTAAGAGGTTTTTCCTCTCTCTCTCTCTCTCTCTCTCTCTCTCTCTCTCTCTCTCTCTCTCCCCTAATTTGTGCCCTAATCTCGCCTTATGTAACCATGCCCTAACCATTCGTTGATTTCCCCAAATTGCACATACATGATTCTCACTTTGTGACCGAGTTGTATCCACACCGGCAAGTCTACATCTAATGCAAGCTTTTGAGTTGTAAATTGTACTCCCTCCGTCCTTAAATTATTGTCTTCCTTTCTTTTTTTGTCCGTCCCAGAATAATTGTCTTATTTGAAAACTTTCCTTTTTAGGACATCACTTTTACCATTTTATCCTTACTTTTCCCCATACTTTAATTATGGACCTGGACATTAAAGAAAACAACACACTTTACCAATATTAATAATCAAGTTAATTATTTTTTCTTAATCCGTATGCCGGATCAAATAAGACAATAATTAAGAGACGGATGGAGTAATAGACTTTAGGGTGAAAGGGAGAGGGGGTAGTTTACTCTTCAAAATATTCTATACACAGTAGATTGGTTTTATTTTGAAAACATTGTAAATCCAATTATAAATGATAGTTTACTTACGGGAAAACACACAATCGGGCCACTGTACTTTGGAGAAGGTTGCAATTCGGCCACTGATTATTTAAAAATGTTATTTGTGCCATTGTACTTCAGTTTTCTTGCAATCGAACCCATTTTTTACGGACGTTAGTTCAGCCGTTAAAATAATATAAAATACCAATTTTACCCCTCCATCTTCATTTTTCCCAATTTCAAAAATACAAACCCTAACCCTATGAACTTCATCTCCAGGAGAAAATTCAACCCAGATCCAAATCTCTCCCTCTCTCTCCTCCCACAAATTGAATATATATACGGCTTCGGCCGTCTAATTCTGATTTGCAGGGCAGCAGAACAATTGGTCAGAATCAAGCAAGACCCTGCTAAGTACACTCCCTCCCACACCCGATTCCAGCGTGGCAGTTCCAACATTCGCCGGCGCTTCCGCACCAACGAAATCACTTTTACCCCTATCGCCGGCGTTTCCTACGTGTCCACTCTTGTGCCGGAGGACGACAATGAAGCCGTCAACTCTGATTTTTACCTTCTTGCCAAGTCCTACTTCGATTGCAGGGGTTCCCAAGCTCTGCCAATCCCAAGACATCCACTACATCTACGGCTCCGGCCGTCTCGAGGATCGTCATTCCCTCGAAGTCGATCTCGCCTCCGTTAACCCCACCCACGTCTTCAATGCCACTTGTGTCACCTGCTATCCCAACGTCGACTGGTGGGTTTAGGCAAGATTTGGATCTGGGAGAGAGAGGGAGAGATTTGTGGGAGGAGAGAGAGATTTGGGCGAGATTAGCCCGATCAACATTGTATATCATAAAATTGACTGAATTGCATCTGGGTTGGGGTTTTCTCCTGGAGATGAAGTTTATAGGGTTAGGGTTTGTATTTTTGAAATTGGGAAAGATGAAGATAGAGGGGTAAAATTGGTATTTTATATTATTTTAACGGCTGAACTAACGTCCGTCAAAAAAAATGGGCTCGATTGCAAGATAACTGAAGTACAATGGCCCAAATAACATTTTCAAACAATTAGTGGCCGAATTGCAACCTTTCCCAAAATATAGTGGCCCGATTGTGTGTTTTGCTTTTACTAAATTTGGCTATAGAAAATGACACATGATATTCAGATGCTCAAACTCTACGGCTGAAGGAACTATTCACTTTGATTTTAAATGTGCACAATTAAACATGAACTTTAGTTCAAGAACTAGTCATAAAAACATAATATATATATATATATATATATATATATATATATATATTGTAATTTGCCATTAAAGAACCCATTTGGTAGTTAAAGATGGCCTCATAATCGGTAGCAGACCTGATCACGCAGAAATGGTTTTGGTGAACACGTCAGCTCCGTGTGTAGCAAGTCTTCGTGGTCAAGATGCCTCGGCTCTCTAAAGGCCTTTTTTAGTAAGGATCTGGTAGTGGGACCTACAACAATATATGGCAAAAATAAAAATCGTTAGGGGTGTCGGGGGTTTGACCCGACTATTACCCTCCGGCGTGAGAATCAGTTCAAGGGTATTATGAGAGATAGAGAGGCTAATAAGGTGCTCTCTTAAATGCACAGACGGTGTGGTGAATGTATGCTGTAGTTGTGAATGAATGTGAGCTTTTAAGAACTTTGTCTTTTGAGAGTAAATGTTACCTTAGTCATAAATGGAAACGGCTCCTGGTATTTATAGCCAAAGGTGGCGTAGCGCTGGCACCATGAAAACCACCTGCAGAATGAGGAAGGTGTACACGTTGGAGGAGGGCCATGCTGGACATGCTGTTGCCAGGGATAAGTGGACAGGTAATGGCTTCCCCTCTGGGGGAATGGGAAACTGATAATTATGGGCGCCGCCACACGCCAAAAGGAATGTTCCCCCTGGGTGAGAGTGTCTGGGTTAGGTACTGACAGTCAGTAAGCATTTAATGCTGTGATGCCGACCTGCACCAAGGTCGCGTGTTGCTCGCTATGGAGTCGTCCTCGCAGACGACCTGGACATCAGATCGCGCCGAGGTCTGGATTAACCGACGACCTCGGCCCGGGGATCCTAATTCCCTACTGCCGACGTGGGCTCATGGGCCTACCTGAGATTGACGTGGAGGACACGTATTATACAAATTTGGGAGGATCCCATCAAGACCCATAAATTCTTTTCAATAGGTGCGGAGTAGTATTGAGATAAATTATTGTTTTAGAGGGTCGTTTGGTAGAGGGATACAGTGGCTAAGCCACATGGAAACCAAGGGTAGCCATGGCCCCCCCTAGACTTTGAACGATATGTAATGTACCCCCTTTAAAATATCATTATTGCTATTTTTATTATATATTGGCCCCTTGAGTATTGAATATTATATTTTTAATTAAGTTAACTCGGCCTCCCTAAAGATCAAATCCTGGCTTCGCCACTGGAGGGATAAATAGGAGGATAACACTAAATTATTCATATTCCTCGTTTGGTAATTTTTTTTTATCAATGATAAAAATATCTTAATTATTCGGATTAAATAATACCTCCTGGCCTCCCCCTATTATAATTTAATCTCATATAAACAAAAATTGAGACTATTTTTCATTCCTAAATTGCTCACACAGCCTCTCTCTCCTCCCTCCTCTACTCCCCTGCTCCCCCTATAATTTGAAGAATGCATTGTGTTATGATTTTACTTACGCTGCGATCGAGCCTAATTTGAATACGCAAAACTTAAACACAGCAATATTGACAATGAACAATTCTTTCGTAAGCAAATCTCTAAGGGGTCGTTTGGTAGTCAGGATTAAGGCCGGATAGGATTAATAAGCCGAATAATCGGATTTTTGGTACGCAATAGGCGGTCGGGACTAATAGTACGAGCTATCCGGATAAAGTCCTTATCCCCTCGCTAATAATACCAAGGTTGAGGGTGGTATTATTAGCGCCCTCACTAAAAAAAATAATATGTGATTAACACTTTTAAATCCAAAATTACCCCCGATTTATAAGTAGGGATTAATAGCGAGGGCGCTAATAGCACCGGAATTAATAATACTTCTTATCCTTGTCCAACTACCAAACAAGCCCTAAGTATAAGGTTTTACACTAACAATCTCCTTTTCAAAAGTATGCCCATAACTATCCTATAATAACGTTTTTTTTTTTTTTAATTTTAGTTGGCTCCATGGCACCCACTGGTACCAAGGTGGGTCTGCCCATGCTCATAGTTGTTTCGGTTGAACCAAAATGTAGGCCAAATGACTTTGTAATTGCTTAAGTTCCAATGTTGACACGCTTCCTCCCAGCCCACACTCACCCTAATGGGAGGTGGAAAAGTAGCAAATATTTCATACAATCGATTATGAAGACGATTATCCAATGGTGTATAAGTAACAAATGTTACGAGTATAATTACAGTTACACACACACACACACACATATATATATATATATATATATATTATATCCACAACTCTAAATTCTTATGTAAATATTGTCCGATTGTTATCTTGTTAAGTTACTGACATATACTACTTTCGTATCAAAATAATTATCGATTTAGCAAAATTTTTTTGTCCCAAGATAATTGTCGTTATAGGATTTCAAGAAACATTTGCTCAAATTTTGCCAAATTTAGCTTTATTTATTACAGTATTACTCTCATTAAAGAAGGTTAGTAAGAAGAATGAGAAAAAATATTCCTACAACTTACTTACAATAATTGAGCTTAAATAAGAGTAAATTAGTTTTTTTAAAAGCTTTCTTAATCTGTATGCAAATTGCTAAAACGACAATTATTTTATGATAGAGGTAACATATGTCAACCAAACTCAATTATGCTATTAAGAGCTTCCATGATCTGTAATGCGAAAAAAGTAGTTGAAATTAGTTATTTTCCTTAACTCATCACGTATTTCAAGGTTTGCCATAATACATGAATCAAGCACCTCGTGTATACCAAGGAGTTACTTAATGCTATATATCTATAAGCTAGAGCTTTGATTTGTCATAAATCAAGTTCCATTTGTGTATGATATCTGATCCAAAATCTATCCCCACATGCTACCCTAAAATTGGCATAATTGCCCATATGAAATGAACCCACATCAAAGAAAAGTAATCTTTTCAGCCTCACAACCAACCAACTTAGGGGCTCAAAACTTACACTACTAAATCAAATCCAACAAAACATGTAGAACAAGAATGATGAAGGGTGAGACATCTACTAAGTTACCAAAAAAAATGTTGGCAATAACACCCATATCTTAATTGTAAGTCACATTGAAGAAGCACATGAGAAGTAGCTTTTAGTGTGTGTGTGTGAGTGTGTGGACAAATATGTGATGAATCAATTAGTGGAGAAGCAAGATAACACATGCACACACATGGTGTGTTTTTTTTTTTTCTTTAGAATTGAGAAGAGCTAGACTACAAAAAAAAAAACCACTTCTACTATTTGGAGTCCTTTTTATAACACCTACCTTGTTATTGCTTTCCTAGTTAGTGTAGTCTATAATGTTAACTAGCTAGCTAGTACTACCTTCGTTCTAAAATAATTTTCGTTTTAGCAAAGTTTTTTTTATCTCAAAATAATTATCGTTATAGGATTTTAAGAAATATTTTTCCATATTTTGTCAAAATTGCTCTTATTTAATACTCTCATTAAAGAGAGTTGGTAAGAAGAAAGAGAAAAAAATACTCCTATAATAATTGAACTTTAATAAGGATAATTTTTTTTTTAAGTTTTCTTATTCTGTAAGTAAATTACTAAAATGATAATTATTTTGAGACTGAGGCTGCAGTAGTGTACCTTTTTAATTTTGGATTGTCACTTTGGCAATATGGGTTTTTTGGACATTTCAATGAGAAAAGTCATAGTTAGTGGAACTGTCAACTGAAGAAGGCAATTTGATTTGTTAGCCTTTGATTTTGAAAAAGGGTAATCTCATCTCGACCGACTCTTTTGTCGTTTCCATATTGGTGGCGCTAGGCTTTAAACTTTGAAGTTAATTTGTACTATGTCGGTAACAAAATAAGTATTGCTCAAGTAATTTGTAAATAAATTAAGAAAACTTACCGAAAAAAACTAAAGTAAATTATTCTTATTAAAGTTTAATTTATTGTATATAAGTTGTAGGAGATTTTTTTTTCTTTCTTTTCACCAACTCTCTTTAATAAAAGTAGTAAAAAATGACAGTTTGACAAACTATAGACAAAACGATATTAATTTTGAGATAAATTTTTTTTTTTACTAAAACGACACTTGTTTTCGGACGAAGGTAGTATATTAATAAGGGCACATTTTAAGAGTACTGTTATGCTTCCACCGTTCCAAATTATTGTGTGTGTGTTTTTTTTTATTTATAGTTTTTAAGGTTAAAATAACTGTTTTTTTGATAAAAAATTGACATATATTTTTATATTTTTTAAATCATAAAATACGTAATTCGTAATACTTTGAAAGTACTGCAAATCATGTATTTTGTGATTTAAAAAAATATTAAAAGAATATGCGTCAAATTTTTATTGAAAAACACATAGTTTGATTTAAGAATAGTGGGAGTAATTACTTTAATTCTCAATTAAAACACTGCATATATTGTACTATTTTTGTTTCAATATAAGTGTTATTTTATCATTATACACATATATTGAAAAAGTTTGTTGGTTGACAAATATATCCTTATTATATATGTTTATTTTTTGTGCTAATAATAGTTGAAAGGATAAGTTAGAAAAAATTAATAACTATTAGGAGAAGATAATATATTTAATAAATGAATAATTATTACTCCCTCCGTCCTTAAATTATTGTCTTCCTTTCCTTTTTTATCTGTCCCAAAATAATTGTCTTGTTTGAAAGTTTCCTTTTTAGGACTACACATTTACCAATTTACAGCTACTCTTTCTTTTTACTTTAATTATCGGCCACATACACACTATACCAATATTAATAATTAAGTCAATTACTTTTTATTAATCCGTGTGTCAGATCAAATAAGACAATAATTTAGAGATGGAGGGAGTATTAAAAACAATTAACCTCTATACATACAAGTGTAGATCTAACAATCCACGTTCTTACTCCGGCCCTAGGGCAAAAAATCTCTACCTTGCTTTTTATTCTTTTCCTTTATTAAATTCAAGTTTTCATTGTTAACAGTTGCAATATTTACATCATTAATTCATACGTCAGAACAATCAGAGCCTAAAAAGTTGGCTTGAAATCTTCTATCTCACCCCTTATCACACTCCTTGTTACATTAACTCTTAGTCATACACGTGTCTTTATAAAAAGAAGGTCGAATAAAATAACAAGGACTCGTGTAGGGCTAAGATTCAATGAGACAGGAATTGTAACGTAGGGTGAGATAGAAGATTTGAATCCTATAAAGTTGAGTTCAGATTTGTCCGTAATGAATGAAAATAAATGAAGATATTTTACTTGCCTCCATTTCATGTTGTGCCTCACAATAACCATTAATAAAACCTTCCTCCATTGTGCTCTCATGCATGAGGCAGCTTAATTGTTACCAAACCATATTTTGGTCAGAGTGGGTCTGCTTCATTTACTGTATCAGTTTATACCAAAGGCATGAATCTAACATAAAGATAGTGTTAGGGTACGTTATATATAATGTGGAAACTTACCCCCAAAAAAGGTGAATCTTTATTGATTATAATCACATGGTTGCATGTGAGCTTGTATAGAGAACACTTTCCAAAATTCATAACATTCAATGAAAGCACACAACTTATGTGTCTTTTCAATTTATCACACAAACAAAGCCTAGAAAAAAACACATCATGTGGTCCTCGATCTCCTCCGATCTCCTTCAATATCAACACCACACTATCTATCAAAGTTGAAACGAACACCCTTTAAGCTCAAGCTAGCGGCGGAGCGGATTAATCGATATCCACGACAAGGAAGAGACAGTGAGGCAGTCATGGTGGCAAACGTGTACAGCGACTCGGATGTTAATAGGGACAGCCGGACGGTCGCGGTAGCGCACGTACATACGTGTAACCCTATAAATAGTATAGAAGGATAACTTGAAAGCAACCTCACAATCGGATGAGTCAAATGGTGGGACTTAACTATGTTTGGAGGGCTCATCACTGATCGATCTAATATAGACCATAAGAACAAGTTTAGATAACAATTATCCTTGACCACAAGACTTAAAGGAGATATATAATTAGGAAAAAGTAAAATGAAATAATAGTATCAATTAGAGGAGAAGTGTAGGGGGGCCTGTCTGTTCTGTGTATGCATATATATAGAGGAATGTGTGGAGTTTTATAAATCACATGTGAGGATTTGTGGGTGGGGTTGTGGATGAACCTGAAGGTCACTGGTCATGCACTGATAGATAGTAGCACATGGGAGTTGTACCTGTCGTTCATACACCATTTTGGCACATTCCGCCAACTTTCAAATTTCAGGCGACACACACTCTCTCTCTCTCTCTCTCTCTCTCTCTCTCTCTCTCTCTCTCTCTCTCTCTCTCTCTATCTTATGTTAATTAGATAGTTTGTTTGAGTTTAATTGTTAGAATCTCAATTTAATTTGTCTTTTCCAAGTAGTTGTATATTGATTTCTTTATATCAGTCGCCAAAGCGGAAAGGAAATATTGGTTAATAAGTGTGAGAAAAAAATATAAAAATATTAAGGGATTAATTAAGAAGACTCAATAACGCCTAACACTAGTATATATCAAAGCTCAAGGTAACAACACTACCACGAGTTTCGGGAATTCAGTTGCTCGTCCCCCAACATAGGGTTCAATATGTGAGGAGGGAGTATGTTGAGGGTTCCCACATAGGTTGTGGAAGGGGTCAGGTCGGTTCTTGGTTAATTAGTGTAAGGGCCGGAAAGTTTCACGAGTTCACCATTTGAGCTAGTTATTAGGATTGAAAAGGTGTGATAACACCTAACAAGTTCAAGATCACTTCCTACGGCAAGTCTAGGATTGAAAAGGTGTAATAAGACTATTTGTATGAAACGGAGGAGGTATTTCTCTAATAAATTTAGGTCTTTCTACCTCATTATTTTTCCCTGATTAATGCGTAGCAGCCATCCAGAGATGTATTAAAGAAGTTGAGAAATCTTGTAGTAAAGAAGAGAATTCCAATCAATTAAATTGGGGAAATAAATGAGGTTACTCTCAACATGCACGCACGGGTAGGTTGTATAGTTTTAGCTCTATAAAATGCTTCTTCACCTTTCTAGTAGCCTCACAATTAAGAAAAAAAGAATTACCATTGCAATTATATTTGACAGTAATAAGAAAAGAAGAAGTTCTTCTAAATCATTCACAAAAAAAACCATAAAAATAGAAACCTTAGATAATTGTAAAAGTAAAGTAAAAAAAAAAAAACATGATAAGTATACAAACATTATTTCTTAGTCAAAGATAAGTGAATCACATGCGCTAACACTTTATGATCACAACTTCTCATTTCAATAACCACATAACATGGGTTGGGATGAAAAGTTTGACAATATGTAGTAGTAGGCATCAATCACACTACTACTCTTAATTAGTCAATACTGTACTAATTAATTAAGAATTGAAGCTGCTAAAATATTTCACACCTCTACATATACTCCATACTTATCACTGATCAGAGCATACATACCAATACCATCCATGCATCTACTATGGGATACGGCCGACGGCCGGGTGAATTTTAACATGAATGATAGTTGGAATTTGCGTCATATGAATAAGATCTCGACCAAATAATAACTCAACTCATGTGATCTTTCTGATCACAACTCGATCGATCGGAACAAAACAAAATCAAACCAAACCAAACCAAACCAAATTTGTTAAGCGATCAATAACTGCATGTGATCTTAACTTGGAACAAAACCAAATTCGTTAAGCGATCAATAATTTCTCGCAACTTAATTAGAAAATCAAGTACAGGTTCGATCGAGAGATTCATTCATTAATTAATTAATTATATAAATAAATAGACAAACTTGTATACTTACAAAATAGAACGAACGTACACACAAACTTTCACTAATTTTCACATGACAAATGCAAAAAGTGTGAAGAAGGGGGAAAGTTGTTGACAACGTGGCTTTAACCATGTGCAGCCGAGGACAATTTGCCAAACTCAGGCAGGCTGGTGCAAGTGGAACCTTCTTTCTAATTTGTTTTACCAATGGGATGCAATGCATGTGATTGCAGAATCATATGGAGTAGTTTTTTTATAATCCCGAAAATGAGTTGGCCATTTCAATAAATTATTAATAAAAAAATCATTTAAAGGCAGCAAATAAAATAAAATAAAATAATCAAAAAAATATAAAGGCCGGCGACTTGAAAATGGTTGTAAACATATGATATGTATAGTACAAAATAATAATAAAATACACAAATTTAATTAACATTGGCTTCTCAAAAAATTACTAGTTGAAATATTTAACACATAATAAGTCAATGTTAGGACTGATTTGACCCGAGCCGAGTTGTAGGAGTGGCTAATGACACGCCGGCCCCAGTGAGAAGGCTCGTGAGAGCAGCCATTGCTCGGACTTGCATTTCCAAAGCGGCGATGTAATCTGTCGTCTCTTCTAGAAGGTTAGGAAACGAGAGTTTCCGGCAACCGGGAACTAAACGGCCTAGAACGCGCACCTTCTTCTGCAAAACCGGTAACTTTTTCTCCGGCAAAGGTTTTGTAGACCGGATATCACCCGTAACTCTAACCTTCTTGTGCTTCTTATGCTTATTTTTCAAGTTCATTCTCAACCTGAGGCGGTTCGTTAGAATCGCACGGCTCCACCGAGTCCTCCCCTTGGCGGCGACGGCGAGGACTCGATCGGCGGTCTCACGGACTGAGCGGCCACCAGACGTAGAGGCTGAGTTGCGGCGGACTTGGTGGAGCGCATCAATGAGCTTTGAGGAGTAGATCTGCTGTTCAGTTAAGGTTCTCCATCTGCATCGATCGGTTTTAACTTGTTGTTCGCTTACGGAAACATCAGCTCCGTTTTTACGTTTTCTTTTGCGCTTCGATTCGCTCGATGATTGAACGGAGTTGACTTCGGGAGTAGAGATCAAATACGAAGCCATTTATAATAAAGGAAAGATATTGGGATTGAGAATTCTGTTCCCGTCGCCAATTCAGCGCTAATTTTCTAAAATTGGAAGAAAGGAGCTAGATACAATCGGCTTGAAGTGAAAAGAATTCCTGCAGATAAAAGATAAAGAGCCGGATTAAGATTCTATCAAAAAATAAGACGAGTTTTGAAGCTTATGCTTAGCAGAGAAAACTATATATGAAAAGTGAAGGAGACTTGTCAGGAAGAATAGATAGTCAATAAAACGTGAAAGGAACATAAAACAAATCAAGAGTGTAGAATTAGGTGTATGTATATACCTTGTGCTAATGGTTTCAGAGGGCGGCGGGATTGTGGTGGTGGCGACGGAATTTTCCGGGAAGAAAATAAAATGAGAGAGAGGGAGGGAGAGAGGGAGAGACTTGTTTGGGAAATGGAAATGAAAATGCAGGAATTATAGGGGGGGTAGTACTAATTATAAAGGGGAATTAAAAGAACACCACGCGTCCTTCCTCTCCTTCATTCACATTTTACTTATTTACTTTTCCTTTTTATTACTTATTACCCATTTCGCGCCCCCACGTTGGTTCTCTCCTCTTTTTATTACTTATTATTACCTTCGCCCAAAAAAAATTATCATTTTAATAATTTACACGCATATTATTTTAAGATGATTTATTTAAAAAATATATTTTTAAAAAATTATGCAAAAATTATTTTTAATTTTTTATCTTTATCCTCCACTTGTACTATAATTATTTTGATTGTGCTTAAGTATTTTTATAATTATGACCAACTCTAATGACACTAATATATCTCTTAATAATAAACTTTTCAAACGTGGACTTTTTGAGTGGAACGGATGGAGTATTAAGAAAGTTTTTAAAAAGACTGATCTATCATTATTTAAGTTCAACTATTGTAAATAAGTTGTACGAGTATTTTTCTCTTTTTTTTATTAGTATCCTTTAATAAGAATAGTAAATAAGGACAATTTTAGTAAAATATGGGAATTTTTTTTTTAAACCTATAACATTTTGGTACAAAATTTTTTTTGTTGATAAAATAACAATTATTTTAAAACAGATGTAGTATTGTTTGTAGAAATTTGTAAATTTTACCACGTTTAGTTTTTGTTTCAATTTAACCATGTTATTATTTTTTTTCTTTTTGTAACCACTTTTAATTAAATCCTACCGTCTAATATCAATTAAACTCACTATAATGACAAGTCACTTGGTTGACATGATCTTTAAAGGGGATGTGCTAAATACAATACTTCAAAAGCGCTAAATACAACACTTTTGTCAAATTTACTAATTTGTCCATATTTTCTTGGTAAAAATTTATATTTACAAGTGTTATAAAAAAAAATTTAAGAACTGAAAAATTAGACAAGGCCGCCACCCCTAGGCGGCTATATATATTCAAAACATCCATCTAGACAAGGCGGCCATCCATTATTCCGTCAATTTTTTTTTACACTTTCAACCCCTAAAGTTAACAATTTCGTTAAAAAAATAACAGAATAATTAAAATTTTAACGGAATATGGAAGAATCGCCACCCCTAGGCATCCATCAGTGGAAGAGCCGCCACCCCTAGGCGGTCATCCCAAATTCCACCCCTAGGGGGTCTATTTGTGCTAAATACAAAATTGAAGGGATTTTGGTGTAAATTTTCATTTAAATCAAATGAGAGGAAAACGGTATTTTTCTAAGGGAATGTTGTATTTAACACTTTTGGGGTGTTGTATATAGCACTTATGTATTTTTTATATTGGACTCAGTTTTAGCCAACTTTCTATGTCTGGTAAGATATTATAATGCATGTGACACTCACATTCATCTGGCTAAAAATGGTCACGTTTGTCAAATTTGTTAATTATTTGATGGAGGTTGACGGTGGTTAGATAGAAAGTTAATATGAGAGAGATGGATTTTTAAAAAGAAAAAAATTAACACAGTTAAATTAAATTGGAAAACAAAGTGCAATGGTCAAAATTACATTTTTTTTGTTTCCTCACCATTTTTTTTTTCCTGGTTTATTGAGGTACAAAAGGATTTGAGAAATGGTTTGTGTACCGACTTTTGTTAGGTGTTAAGCTGTGATATTGAAGAAAAGAGATTTTTTATTGATAGAAATTTTTGTAGAGTACAAGAGTAGATACGGCTTTTCTTTTTTGTTTAATATTTTTTTAACTTTTTTTTTTGTGTGTCCTAAGGGGACGTGAGAAGGGATCGACTTGAGACCTCATTGAAAGTTTTATAGCTATGTAACTCGGAAAACAATGCTGGAATATAGTAAATGTTATTAAAAATATGATAACATCTACTGTAACATCCAGTAAACTTGCAGCGGAAATATTAAAACAGAAACTTAACAAGATTGTTGTATCCTTTGTCTACAAGTATAAATACTTGTAGACGTGCCAATATGGCAAAATCCTTTCACTAGAAAATATAGAACCGATTACAAAGAAAACAACTAGCGAAACTTTAACAAAAGATCCCAACAAAGAAAGTAGACAAAAGAGACTACAAACTCATGCTTTGGTAATACAATCCTGTCTAATAAACACTGACTTCCATCGAGGACAGAAACTTCAACACAGTTTTAGTACTTCAGAACAAGATGTGTTGAAGGATGTGTCTGTATTTCTGCTCACATTCAACACACGACACAGCAGTGTATTAGCACCTTTATAATCTCAAATCTCTCTCCAAAGCATACAAACAAGGCAGTGAACAGCTCCTTAAATACCCTCCAAGACTACCTTTCAGAGAAGAGATAACACAAGAAAGAAAAACACTAAAAGGAAATATTAGAGTTAGTATAATAATTTACTATAATTACATCAATCAATATCTTTGATTGAATAAATCAAAAAGTCAATGACTACATACCACAAATAACTTCAATCATCTATATATAAACAGTTTAAGAAAGGCAAAAACAATCACACAAAAAACTAATCTAAAGTCAACTATTATTTACCTAATTTAACATCAGTCATCCTCTAATTAACTAATCAATCAAGATATACCAAAAATATTATCAATCACAATCTTGATTGATTGATCTCAAATTTTACCAAGAAAGGCAAAAATTAATCAATCAATTAGTCAGTTACCAATTTACCAAATTGACCAAAATTAAGCATTGATTGAGAGGATTCTAAAATCCAACACTCATACTTTGTGAAACCTCAATTCTACCACTGGGTCACCCCTTGAGGACTTAGCTACAACTCACTCTCTTTTACCATTGTAATTTGTTGGCTTGACACTCCAACACTACAAATGTCCCACCTATTTATAAATAGCTATGGAGGATTTTAGAGTACGAATACAAGGGATTGTTCAAAGTAATTTAATCATTTGACACTTCCGAGAACATTTTTTAGTCTTCCAAGGTTTGATTCCATGAATCTCTAGACAATTGTTCCATTCATGTACCCTCTTAATTCTTCTAGAGAAAGATTACAAATTATACTTTTAACAACCCTCATTAATTTGTAATCATGACTTGCTTCTTCAAATTATCGAACTTGTAGGTGGGAACTGCTTTTGTCAAAACATCAGCTGGATTCTCATTTGTATTGATGAACTCCATGTTTATTTCTTCTTGATTCACTAACTCTCTGATGAAGTGATGTAGAAGCTCGATATGCTTGGACCTTGCATTAAAGACTGGATTTTTTGTCATGGCAATTGCAGACATATTATCACAATGAATTGTAGTTGCCTCGTCTTGCTTAAACTTCAAATCTTCCTAGATTCTTCTTAGCCAAACTGCTTCGCAAGCTGCTTCTGTAGCTGCAATGTACTCTGCTTCGGCCGATGATAAGGGAACAGATTTTTGCTTTCTTGAGCTCCATGAAATTATATTTGTTCCAAGACAAAAAAATGTAGCCGGATTTACTTTTTCGATAATCAAGTGATCCGGCCCAATAGCCAACAAGCTTGAAATTATTTTCCTTCTTGAACTCAATGCCATGATTCTTCGTTCCTTTCTGATACATCAAAATTCTTTTTGCTGCTGCAAAATGAGTTTTTCTTGATTCATTCATGAATCTGGAAAGTAAACTAACAGAATGAATGATGTCAGGCCTTGTGTTGAGATAAATCAAGGATCCAATCAATTTCCTGTAAGTAGTGGCATCAACTTTCTCCGCATTGTCATCAATTTGGAATTTTTCATTCAACACCAGCGAAGTAGAGACAGACTTGCACTGATTAATATTAAATTTCTTCAAGAGATCATCAATGTACTTCTCTTGGTATAAGAAAATTGTTCCCGGACTTTACTTGACTTGGATTCCGAGAAAGTACCGCATGAGACCTACGTCGGTCATTTCGATTTTTCCATCATTTTCTTCTTGAAATCTTCCACCATGCTTGTGTTTGTGCCAAAGTAGATAAGATCATCCACGTAAAGGCATACAACAAGAAAATCATTACCAATATTTTTCACATAGAGAGAAGATTCACTTCAGCTTCGATTGAAACCATTTTCGATGAAATAACTATTGATTTTGTTATTCCATGCTCGAGGTGCTTGCTTTAGGCCGTATAATGCTTTTCTCAGTCGATAGTCTTTTTCTTCTTAACCTTTAACTTTAATTCATTCTGGCTGCTCGACATAGACTTCTTCCATGATTTCTCCATTTAAGAAAGTTGATTTCACATCAAGCTACACAAGCAATTCCAATTGAGCTGCCAAAGCAAGAACAATACGAATTGTTTTAATTCTAGCAACTGGCGCAAAAGTTTCTGTGAAGTCAATTCCAGGTTGCTGAGAGTAACCTTTTGTGACAAGTCGAGCTTTATACTTTTGAGTTTCTCTATTTTCATCAAACTTGGTCTTGAATACCCATTTCAGCCCAATTATTTTCTTTCCTTTGGGTAACCCAAATGCACAAGTTTCATAGATTTCACTTAGCAAACGCGTCTTTCTTGGAGGACTTCCATCATCTGATTCCTCAAATCTCTGAATCGGGGTTAGATTGCTTACATTCTGAACTTGAGATGATAAAGGATCTTCATAGTTTGACACATCCATAACTTGTTTTCCTTTTCAGTCCCATGTAGCAGCTTCATCAAAGGGCATATCTCTTGAAATTGTGACTTTGTTTGTAGCAGGATCAAGAAGCCAATAACCTTTGGATTCATCGATGTAGCCAATAAAGACGAGCTTTTTACATGTCTCATCAAATTTCTCACGATTGTGTGATGGAGTGAGTGCATAAGCAATGCTTCCAAAAACTTTAAAATGATCAACTCCCGATTTCTTCTTGTGCCAAACTTCGAATGGAGTTTTGTTTCTAATAGGTTTTGTGGGAGAACGGTTGAGAATGTACACAGATGTGTGTACAGCTTCTACCCAGTAGCAGTTTGGAACTCCTTTTCCTTTCAGCATGCTTCTTGCCATCTCCACAATTGTGCAATTTTTTCTTTCAGCAACTCCATTTTGTTGTGGTGTTCTGCTCACTGTTAGCTGCCTTTTGATTCTAATTCCTTTGCAATACTCCATGAAGGGATTCTAGAGAAATTCACCTCCACGGTTTGTTCTTAAAGTCTTTATCAAACAGCCACTTTTACGTTAAGAGCTCTGAATTGCAAGAATGTAGAGAATGCCTTAGACTTTTGTTTGAAGAAATAAATCCATATCATTCTTGTGTAGTCATCAACAAAGAGCATGAAGTATCTCTTATTTCCTGGAGTGGGAGTTTATGTAGGACCACAGAGATCTGAATGAACAAGCTTCAATGGTGCTTTTGCACGCCAAGATATTTTTACAAATGGAAAGCTAATGCATTTTTTTCATAAATGCAGCCTTCACATACTTGATTATTTTTCTGAATGGTGGGAAGGCCGGTCACCTTATTTTTGTCCTTGAGCAGTTGAAGACCTTTGCTATGTAAATTACCATAGCGCAAATGCCAAAGATACGACGAATCTGCATTCTCAACTTTGAGTATATGAGTATCATGAAATGACAACCTAGAGGGAATGTCTTGTTTTTCATCTCAATATTTGCAATAATAACATTTATCTTTTTGTCAAGAATTTCGCATCTTCCATCATCAAAATGAATAGAAAAATTCTTTTGGATGAGTTGTGCAACACTAAGAAGGTTGTGTGAAAGATTGGGCACATAAAGAACATATGTAATGAGTTTGCGATTACCTTCTTTAGTTTGGATAACAATTGTTCTTTTTCCCTCTGCACTTCTTTGTGAGCCATCGCCAAGAATAATTTGAGAGGTGATGTTTGTATCAAGATCCACAAATAGATCACGATCACCTGTCATATGATTGCTGCAACTACTATCTAAGTACCACAGACTTTTGGAGTCTTGATAATTGCTAGACTAAAACAAAATCTCTTCATTCAATTCTTTTAAGAATTTTACTTCTTCTTTTCCTTCATTTTTATTTTTATTTTGAAACCAACAATCCCTTCAAGAATGGTTAGGGATTTTGCATCTTTTGCATTTAAAGAAGCAATCTTTAGATTCATGGTAAGACTTCTTGCAAATAAGACAACCAAAAATGTTATCGGAATTTTGTGGTGACTTAGCTTTCCAATCGCTTTTCTTCTCGTTTGACCTCCACTTTCTAGAGTTCTCTTTGTTGTGACTCGGGCCTCCTTTGAATTCTCTTTGATTGTTCGAACTTGATTTTGATACTTGTTTTGATTGGAATTCATGCTCGGTTGATGTATTGGCCGAACGATTGATTCTTTGCTCATATACTAGAAGAGATCCGGTTAGCTCATACATGGTCATTTTGGACAAATCTTTTGACTCCTCAATTGCTGCTGCTGCTGCATGATCAAATTTTAGAGGAAGACTACGAAGAACTTTTTGTACAACCCTCTTTTCTTCAATCGTATCTCCACAACCTTTGATTTGATTTACGATCTTCGAGACTCGTGAAGAGAAATCACCAATTGATTCTTGATCTTCCATTTTGAGATTATCAAAATCTTTCTATAAAGATTGAAGCTTCAAGGCAATTGTCTTCTCGGTTCCTTGAAATTCTTGTTTCAAAATTTCCCAAGCATCTATGACTTTTTTAACACCAAAGTTACGTGGAAAAACTGTTTTTCCAACACCTTGTTGAATATATCGCAGCGCCGTTGCATTCTCCTTTTTAAAATCCCTTTGCAATTAATTTGCATAATCTTCATCATCTTTGTTCGGTTCTTGTAACTCACCATCAATCACGTCTCCTAGTTCCATGGACTCAAAAAATGTTTGCATTTGGCTACTCCAATACTCATTGTGTTCTCCTACAAATATTGGCACTTGACTTGGTGAATATGCGAATAATGGAAAGGAAGAATTCGATGCCATTGTGTAAGAGTACGCTAAAAATTTTGGGCTTGAGAGAGAGCAAGAGGTGAGTATTTTTTTAAAGAGAGAGAAAATGAGGTGGAGGTAGAAAGAAAGAGAGAGTGTAGGAGGTGAGAATATATATATATATATATATATATATATATATATATATATAAAGAAAGATAGTTTGCGTGTTTTGGTGCTTGTGAAAGTAGCAAAGTAGGGGGTTAGAATTGGGCTGAAGTTACAATCTTACTCTTCTCCTTTGATGAAAACAAAAGCTTTGGGATTGATAATGGCTGGAGACTCTTCCTTGGATGACGAACCAAAAACAAGGTATCAACTCCTTTAAAAAAATGCTCCAGCAGTTTGGTTATTGGGTCTTTGACTTTTTGGTGAGTATTTCGGCGATAGTGTGGCTAATGATGTGTCACGGGATGGCAACAAAAGAGTGATGTGCTTGCTAAAATGGAGAAATAAAGATGGCTCTGATACCAAATTTGTTGGGTACAGAAACTGTGATATGGAAGAAATGAGATTGTTTATTGATAGAAATTTTTGTAGAGTACAAAAGTAGCTACGGCTCACTCTCTTTTGCCATTGTAATTTGTTGGCTTGACACTCTAACATTACAAATGACCCACATATTTATTGATAGTTATGGAGGATTCTAGAGTACACGAATACAAGGGAATGTTCAAAGTAATTTAATCATTTGACACTTCCAAGAACATTGCTTAGTCTTCCAAGGTTTGATTCCATGAATCCGAGTTCATGCCCGAATTTGGGTTCAGTTGTATAAACTTTTGGGATGTTGTATTTAGCACCTATGTATTTTTTATATTGGACTCAGTTTTAGCCAACATGCTATGTCTGGTAAGATATTGGAATGCATGTGACGCTCATATTCATCTGGCTAAAAATGATCACGTTTGCCAAATTTGTTAATTATTTGATGGAGGTTGACCGTGGTTAGATAGAAAGTTAATATGTGAGAGAGATGGATTTTTAAAACGAAAAAAATTAACACAATTAAATTAAATCGGAAAACAATGTGCAATGGTTAAAATTAAATTTTTTTTGTTCCCTCTCCATTTTTTTTCTGGTTTATTGAGGTAGACAAAAGGATTTGAGAAATGGTTTGTGTAGCGACTTTTGTTGGGTGCGAAAGATATGATATGGAAGAAATGAGATTTTTATTGATAGAATTTTTTGTAGAATACAAGATTAGCTATGGTTCACTCTCTTTAACCATTGTATTTTGTTGGCTTGACACTCCAACACTACAAATGACCCACCTATTTATAGATAGCTATGGAGAATTTTAGAGTACACGAATACAAGGGATTGTTCAAAGTAATTTAATCATTTGACACATCCTAGAACATTTCTTAGTCTTCCAAGGTTTGATTCCATGAATCTCTAGACAATTGTTCCATTCATGTACCCTCTTAATTCTTCTAGAGAAAGATTAAAAATTATACTTTTAACACCCCTCCTTAATTTGTAATCATGACTTTCTTCTTGAAATTATCGAATTTGTAGGTGGGAACTATTTTTGTGAAAACATTAACTGGATTCTCATTTGTATTGATGAACTCCATGTTTATTTCTTCTTGATTTACTAACTCTTTGATGAAGTGATGTTGGAGCTCGATATGCTTGGATCTTGCATGAAAGACTGGATTTTCTGTCATGGTGAGTGCAGACATATTATCACAATGAATTGTAGTTGCCTCGTCTTGTTTAAACTTCAAATCTTCCTAGATTCTTCTTAGCCAAACTGCTTCGCAAGCTACTTCTGTAGCTGCAATGTACTCTTCTTCGACCGAATAAGGCAACATATTTTTGCTTTCTTGAGCACCATGAAATTATATTTGTTCCAAGACAAAAAATGTAGCCGGATGTACTTTTTCGATCATCAAGTGATCCAGCCTAATTACTGTTTGTATAGCCAACAAGCTTGAAATTATTTTCCTTCTTGAACTCAATGCCTTGATTCTTCGTTCCTTTCTGATACCTCAAAATTCTTTTTGCTACTGCAAAATGAGTTTTACTTGGTTCATTCATGAATCTAGAAAGTAAACTGACAGATTGAGTGATGTCAGGCCTTGTGTTGTGATAAATCAAGGATCCAATCAATTTCCTGTAAGTAGTGGCGTCAACTTTCTCCGCATTGTCATCAATTTGGAATTTTTCATTCAACACCAGCAGAGTAGAGACTGGCTTGCCAATATTTTTCACATAAAGAGAAGATTTTCTTCAACTTCGATTAAAACAATTTTCGATGAAATAGCTATTGATTTTGTTACTCCATGCTCGAGGTGCTTGCTATAGGCTGGATAATGCTTTTCTGAGTTGATAGACTTTTTCTTCTTGACCTTTAACTTTATATCCTTCTGGCTGCTCAACATAGACTTCTTCCATAATTTCTCCATTTAAGAAAGTTGATTTCACATCAAGCTGATACAAACGCAATTCCAATTGAGCTACCAAAGCAAGAATAGTATGAAATGTTTTGATTCTAGCAACTGGAGCAAAAGTTTCTATGAAGTCGATTCTAGATTGCTGAGAGTAACCTTTTGTGACAAGTCGAGCTTTGTACTTTTGAGTTTCTCCATTGTCATCAAACTTGGTCTTGAATACCCATTTCATTACAATTATTTTCTTTCCTTTGGGCGAATCAACGAGCTCCCAAGTTCCATTCTTCTTGATGGTGGACATTTCTTCATTCATCACCTTTTTCCAATGCTCATCCTTCGATGCTTCTTCAAAATTTTGGGGTTCACAAAAGAACAACCCAAATTCACAAGTTTCATAGATTTCACTTAGCAAACGCGTCTTTCTTGGAGGACTTTTATCATCAGATTCCTTAAATCTCTGAATCGGGGCTAGATCACTTATATTCTGAACTTGAGATGATAAAGGATCTTCATACGACACATCCACAACTTACTTTCCTTTCCAGTTCCATGTAGCAGCTTTATCAAAGGCAACATCTCTTGAAATTGTGACTTTGTTTGTAGCAGGATCAAAAAGCCAATAACCTTGGGATTCATCGATGTAGCCAATAAAGAGAAGCTTTTTACACGTCTCATCAAATTTCTTACGAGTGTGAGATAGACTGAGTGCATAAGCAATGCTTCCAAAAACTTTAAAATGATCAACTCTCGGCTTTTTCTTGTGCCAATCTTTGAATGAAGTTTTGTTTTTAACAACTTTTGTGGGAGAACGGTTGAGAATGTACACAGATGTGTGTACGGCTTCTGCCTATTAGCGGTTTGGAACTCCTTTCCCTTTCAGCATGCTTCTTGCCATCTCCACAATTGTGCAATTTTTTCTTTCGACAACACCATTTTGTTGTGGTGTGCTGCTCACTGTCAGATGCCTTTTGATTCCATTTCCTTTGCAATACTCTATGAAGGGATTGTAGAGAAATTCACCTCCACGGTCTGTTTTTAATGTCTTTATCAAACAACCACTTTCATGTTCAACAAGAGCTCTGAACTGCAAGAATATAGAGAATGCCTCAGACTTTTGTTTGAGGAAATAAATCCACATCATTCTTGTGTAGTCATCAACAAAGAGCATGAAATATCTCTTATTTCCTGGAGTGAGAGTTTGTGTAGGACCACAAAGATCTGAATGAACAAGCTCCAATGGTGCTTTTGCACGCCAAGATATTTTTGGAAATGGAAAGTTTATGCATTTTTTCATAAATGCAACCTGTACATACTTGATTATTTTTCAGAATGGTGGGAAGGCCGGTCACCATATTTTTGTCCTTGAGCAGTTGAAGACCTTTGCCATGTAAATTACCATAGTGCAAATGCCAAAGATACGACGAATCTACACTCTCAACTTTGAGTGCATGATTATCATGAAATGACAACCTGAGAGGGAATGTCTTGCTTTTCATCTTAATATTTGCAATATTAACATTTCTCTTTTTGTCAAGAATTTCGCATCTTCCATCATCAAAATGAACAGAAAAATTCTTTTGGATGAGTTGTCCAACACTATGAAGGTTGGTTGTGGGAAAGATTGGGCACATAAAGAACATCTGTAATGAGTTTACGATTACCTTCTTTAGTTTGGATACAATTGTTCTTTTTCCCTCTGCACTTCTTTGTGAGCCATCGCTAAGAATAATTTGAGTGGTGATGTCTGTATCAAGATCCATAAATAGATCACGATCACCTGTCATGTGATTGCTGCAACCACTATCCAAGTACCACAGACTTTTGGAGTCTTGATAATTGCTGGAATAAAACAAAATCTCTTCATTTGATTCTTTTAAGAATTTTACTTCTTCTTTTCCTTCATTTTTATTTTTATTTTGAAGCCAACAATCCTTTTGAGAATGGTTAAGGATTTTAATTTGCATCTTTTGCATTTAAAAAAGCAATCTTTAGATTCATGGTTAGACTTCTTGTAAATAAGACAACCCGAAATGTTATTGGGATTTTGTGGTAACTTAGCTTTCCAATCGCTTTTCTTCTCGTTTGACCTCCACTTTCTAGAGTTCTCTTTGTTGTGACTCGGGCCTCCTTTGAATACTTTTTGATTGTTCGAACTTGATTTTGATACTTCTTTTGATTGGAATGCTTGCTCGGTTTATGTGTTGGCCAAACGATTGATTCTTTGCTCATATACGAGAAGAGATCCAATTAGCTCGTACATGGTCATTTTGGACAAATCTTTTGAGTCCTCAATTGCTGCTGCTGCTGCATGATCAAATTTTGGAGGAAGATTACGAAGAACTTTTTGTACAACCCTCTTTTCTTCAGTGTTCTAAAACTCGCTAGGCAGGCGCTAGGCGCCAGAGCAGGGTCTAGCGCCTAGAGGCCTAGTCGGGGTCTAGTCGGAGTCTAGGCGGGGCCTAGAAATCGAGACATAATTACACATTAGGTCCATACCAAACCTGGTGCAATAATAGTAAATAGCTAAATATGACCAAATAAACTAAAAGTAATGATTACATTACAAGATTAAAAGTTAAAATTAAAAATTAAAATTAAATTTTCTATCATTTCAAAGTGGAGGGAAGAAGGGAATACTTTAATAACTTGAGGGGGGAGGGAAAATACTTAGAGAAATATTTTAATAACTTGAGGGGGGAGGAAAAATAATTTAATAACTTGAGGGGGGAGATTGTCATTTTGAAAAGTGAATTAAAACCCTAAAACTAAAAGCTGACCGCTTGTCTCTCTCCACAATTCATAAAGTTTTCACAGACGCCTCTCTCTCTCTGTGTCTCTCTCACTATGAGATAGATGATGGGATTTCGACGCCGACGATAATCTCTCGCTCTCGCTCTCTCTTTCTCTCTCGCTTTCTTTCTCTCTCTCTCTCTCTCTTAATTTCTCTCTCACTCTCTCTCTTTCATCTCTTCATCGACATATCACCTCCTTTCCCACCGTAATCAATCCAGCCATTTCGAGTACTTCCAAGCTGTGGATCTCAGTCACGTTGACACCCCCTCCTCTGACGCCGAACGTCTCTAAGCCCTAGTTGTCCAGAAGATTGAAGATGTCATTCATCGCATCATCGTGCGTCGCTCTGCCCCTGATTGACTCCCCTTCATCCCAGGTTCCTCATACTGGGTCCTTCCTCGATAAAACGCATACGACATCGCTCAAATCGGCTGGGCGTTAGGCGGTGCCTAGGCTGACTAAGCGGCAATTTTTCATGGTGGCAATTTTTTGTCCGATTTGGCCCTAGTCGCGACGTTTGGGGGGCGTAGAGCCTAGTCGCGGTGTTTGGGCGGCGCCTAGAACCTAGTCGCGGCGTTTGGGGGGGCCTAGTGCCTAGGTGGGTGCCTAGAGCCTAGTCGTGGCGTTTGGGGGAGGGGGGGCTAGCGCCTAGGCGGGCGCCTAGAACGATTTTTCGAACACTGCTTTTCTTCAATCGTATCTCTACAACCTTTGATTTGATTTACGAGCTCCGAGACTCGTGAAGAGAAATTACCAATTGATTCCTAATCTTCCATTTTGAGATTATCAAAATCTTTCCATAAAGATTGAAGCTTCAAGGCAATTGTCTTCTCGGTTCCTTGAAATTCTTGTTTCAAAATGTCACAAACATCTATGGCTTTTTAACACCAACGATACGTGGAAAAACTGTTTTTCCAACACCTTGTTTAATATATCGCAGTGCCGTTGCATTCTTCTTTTTGAACTCCTTTTGCAACTTAATTTGCATAATCTTCATTATCTTCGTTCAGTTCTTGTAACTCACCATCAATCACGTCCCCTAGTTCATGGACTCAAAAAATGTTTGCACTTGGCTACTCCAATACTCATAGTGTTCTCCTTCAAATATTGGCACTTGACTTGGTGAATATGCGAATAATGGAGAGGAAGAATTCGATGCCATTGTGTAAGAGTATGCTAAAAATTTTGGGCTTGAGAGAGAGCAGGAGGTGAGTATATTTTTTTAAAGAGAGAGAAAATGAGGTGGAGGTAGAAAGAAAGAGAGAGTGTAGGAGGTGAGATTTTTTTTTTAAACAAAGATAGTGTGCGTGTTTTGGTGCTTGTGAAAGTAGTGAAGTAGGGGGCTGGAATTGGGCTAAAGTTACAATCTTACTCTTCTCCTTTGACGAAACAACAGCTTTAGGATTGATAATGGCCGAAGACTCTTCCTTGAATGACGAACCAAAAACAAGGCATCGGCTCCTTCAAAAAAATGCTCCAGCAATTTGGTTATTGGGTCTTTAAATTTTTGGTGAGTATTTTGGCGAAAGTGTGGCTAATGATGTGTCACGGGATGGCAACAAAAGAATGATGTGCTTGCTGAAATGGAGGAATAAAGATGACTCTGATACCAAATTTGTTGGGTGTAGAAGCTGTGATATGGAAGAAATGAGATTTTTTATTGATAGAAATTTTTGTATAGCACAAGAGTAGCTACGGCTCACTCTCTTTTACCATTGTAATTTGTACGGCTCACTCTCTTTTACCATGTAATTTGTTGGCTTGACACTCCAACACTACAAATGACCCACATATTTATAGATAGTTATGGAGGATTCTAGAGTACACAAATACAAGGTAATGTTCAAAGTAAGTTAATCATTTGACACTTCCAAGAACATTACTTAGTCTTCCAAGGTTTGATTCCATGAATCTCTAGACAATTCTTCCATTTATGTACCCTATTAATTCTTCTAGAGAAAGATTACAAATTCTACTTTTAACAACTTTCTCCCTGGTCCCAAAAAAAAAAATAAAAAAATTATTTAACAAGTCAAACTTTTAATGTTGTATTTTCTCTTCTATAATCAAATTCTATGAAGCATTTATAATTTATAATTTTATTTTTCAATATATCAAGTGATCAGCTAGCCTACAAAGGAAGAAAAAAGAAATCCATTGCATTGTCTACAAAAATGGAAAATAACATGTTTTAATTCTAAATTTTATCTTTAAATTGAAAATTAAGATTAAATTAAATCAACAATATTCTTTTAAAGAATATCAATCCAACTACAAAAGTTAAATTCACCCTCTTGGCAACACCTCTAACATTTGGACGGAATATGCGATGGCATAATCCGATCTAGCTAGGTTTCAAAAAAATCATGCTTCAAACTAATTCCTCTAACTCTCTTAAATCTGTAGAAGCTATATATTATAAAAAAAAAAAGTTAGATTTATAATTTGTTATATAACTTTTGCTACAACTAAGCTTTTGATGAATGACAAAGTTATATTGGAGATAATTTTATCTTTCATCAATGTTTAATTAATTATATCAAAAGTTGTAGAACCAATTGTAAACTTAACATTGTAGTATATCATCTTGACAAATTTAATTTATCAAATGATATGATTTGGCAATGTCTTATTGTGTTGCAAACAATCTCTCATTAATTGGTGGGACCAATTCTTCAATATTTGTTTTTATTTTCAACAATGATTACTGGGGTGATGCACACACATGAAAGATGAGAGAGAGAGAGAGAGAGAGAGAGCATGCATGTGGTTGTTTTGATGGCACTTTCTATCCCTTTGAGTTTTGCATCTCTCTTTTCTCTTTGTGACAAGGAATTTGGACTCATACAACATCACTTATACCTTTGTTGGGTGTGGACAAGTTTGATCCACATTACCCTATGTAATGTTATGTACTACACCCTCTCACTTTTCCCCTCTCTTCTACTACTTATTTGTTCTACTCTTTGACTTTTGTCTTTTTTTCTGGCATTTTATGTGGTACATCATTTGTTTTCTTTTGAAATTTTTATTAGGATTATCTTTAAGGGTGTTTAAGAATAATATCCACCCAATTTATATAGACACTCACTTTCAACCTTAAAATTCTTTCATTTCTAAGGAATTTAACTTTAAAATAAGCTTATTTAAATAATTGTAATGAGTTATATAATTGAGAGAGAGAGAGAGAGAGGTATTCAACTTAGGGCCTTCTTGCTAACCTAATAAAAATCTTAATTAAGAGAATTTTAAGTGAATTTAGAATATGATTGCTTGATATTGGAATATTACATCACTTAATAAATAAAGTATTTCATAAAAATAGCCAATATTTAAGTCAAAAGGTGATGACTTAATATTTTCAGCTTTACTTTTTCAGATTTCAGATTTTAATTTTCAGAGTTTAATTTTTAGTTTTAACAAACAAATTAGCTTTCGTAAGATCACTAATATAACATGAAATATGGAGTGTTCAACCATGAAAACTCACAAAATTGCAGCATTTTTAGCAAAATTTTGCTATGCATCATGCACCTTGATATGGCAACTTATAATCCTTTCAAACTCTGATTGTGTCGAACTTAAAGTGTGTCACTTTGCAGGTGGTGTTAAGTATGGGTAAAGGAAGAGTGTTGCATTAGGTAGTTTGAGAGAGAGTAAAACTTTTCCAGATCGCTATGAACATGATTCCTTAATATTTTAGCGTACTACGAAGTCAAACCTAGCTTTGGACAGAATTAAATTGTAGAATAAGATGCATGTAACTTATTAAGAGGTAGTATACAAATGCATATAGCAAAAATTAAAAAAAGATCGTTTTACGGGTGTTTTATGTAAAACAGATCTCATTGATCCGATCTACCATATGTTGGTGGGTAAAGTATGAGAAAATGAAGCTCGTTTTACAAATTAGTATCCGTAAAATGATCTTATAAAAGACATACTCAATGCATAGATTGGAGCACGGGGGTGCGCTCGTAAAAAGTGGATTAAATTGCGGTACATTTAAATCGTCAACTAAAAAAAAAGTATTTGAATAATTGATGACCCTCCAAATTAATACTCTCTCTTACACACACAGAGGCACCAAGAGAGTACACTCAAATGTACAACGCAGTTGAAGCCAAGCTAAAATCTACCAAGAAGTCGTTGGAAGGGAACAGCTTAGTCAGAAGATAGATATTTTGTTGGGCTTCGTTACATTACATTAAATATATCCTCGTCATGAGATATTTATTAAGAAAAACTTTCGACTTGCCTTTCGTTAATTTTTAACCGCTTTAATGTATTATATTTATTTTAAATTAAAAAAGTATTTTGCATTGCAATTTCAAATTAATACACTTATTATTTTGTGCATTGTAATGCACAAAAGTATCTTTTTCGGGTTTGAAAAAAATACTATAAAATATTAAAGCGGTTGAAAATTTACCAAAGTGCACCGCTAGCAATTTTCCCTATTTATTAATCTGATACACTATTACACTGCTCTTGTCCACTTCCCTTTCTTAAACTATTCTACTACACATTTACTTCTCATTCTCACTATACTGGAAACCAAGATATGTTTCCATCTCTTCAAACAATATTTTGTTGAAATCTTTTAACAAAATCCATGCCGTAAAGAATGAAATCGACTGGGTGCAGACATTTACAATTTTATTATAGTCTCTATGTTATTAGAATAATGTTTCGTTTCATACTGATAAAGATGAATGTTGGGAAATGTATAGATAAATTGTTAATTTGTGTACAATGTTAGCAAATACATTGAACATTTTCGGGCTATAAAATAAAATAAAATAAACCCACTAGTGCTACGTCGTCAAATCACTATGTGGAAATAGACAGCACTAGGGGGTTTAGAGAAATTTAGAAAGCAAATCTGTACTACGCATCTAAATCTTTCGAAATCATATAATTCGTAAAAAAAAAAAAACACACACACACACACACACACAAACAAAATACTCGAGTCAAATAGGGCATTTTCTTTAATTACTAAATTACCAATCACTAGAGAAAATGATTAATTGAGAGGTGGAGGGAGGCAATATTGAGTCCGGTGTATTGGGATATTCTAGTTTAAATTCATTTAAAGAACATGAAATTGATGAAATATTCAGTTGAGTTCTTTGAATTATTCTTTCTCCCCTCCTTGATTGATGACATTCTCTTCATTTAAAGTGGCTCTATATAATTTAAGATTCTTGCTTATCCGTTGGTCCAAGTATTCGAATTAATTAAACACTCGATCACATGGTTAGGGAGAAATTAGCATTTTGAGACCCGTGATTGCACCAATATTATAATTTAAAATTCAGTCTATTTCTCTCTAAAACTTTTCCTAAAATTTTGTATATCTGATGAGTAATGTTTATTATATAGACCTTATTAATCATTGTTTGGCGTTTGACAAGCAAGCCGTTTCCTTGTCTCACCTGTCTCAGACAGTTGTTTTTCCCGTCATTTTAGGTATAATCCAAATAATATCGTAAGTAGAGCCGTAATTATTAGCTAGAGTGGAACGTTCTTTTGTTCAATTTACTAACTCCCTCCATCCCCGTCCCCAAGTTAGTGTCCATTTTTGTTTAAGTTTACGGCCAAAGTTAGTACATTGGAGATTAAGTTTCTGAATTCGGGTGGTATAATCGGTTTGTTGTCTCCCTTAAGATAACAACTATTAAGAGTTGGGTCTCCTACAAGCCAAACACATCATGAATTGGGGTGGGGGAGAGGGAGATAAAGATGAAAATGGATTTGGTGAGAAAAATAAGCATATTTTTAGGCTGTCAACACGAACATGGGAGGAAATACTTTAGCACATCTTAATGATTTGATTAAACCCCCCACATTATTTGATTACAGCTGGGTTGGGTTTAGACTTAGACTATGTCTTTTATCTAAACATTACATATTCTTTGCTTGGCATGGCATGTAGATGTAGAAGACTAACCTGGTCCTCTCCAATCATTAACCCACAACACTTATATATATGTGTGTGACATATATATATATATATATATATATATATATATATATATATATAATATGCCAAATAATTGATGTTCGTGCGTGCCTTGATTAGCAATCTATACCTTGCTTATCACATAAATTACAATGATAATGATGACAATCTAGATGGAATTAACAATACAAAGAAGCTAAAATGCAGGCACAAAAAAGCTAGTCATATAGGTAGCACCTAAAGTGCAGGCACAATCATGTAGGGCGCGGGCAGGGGCACGGGCGCACAAAAGAGATTACAGTAAGGCCTCCGTTAAATCCAAAGGCCGATATGTTATATCCAATCCGATGCAATCAACCTTACTGCGAAACGCCACATTGCAGAACACAAGGATGTTTCATCTTAACTCTTCTAGTGATGAGAGTATAATGAAGAAGAATCAGAATGGGTTAACAAGTAGATAAATCTATGTGAACCGTCAAGCTTACTACCTTCCTTTGGTTGAAAACAGAGAGTTGTGGCACTAGTTCAAGTCAATTGTATGGGGGGTGGGAGGCCAAAATATTATGAACACTAGATATCATGCTACACCATGTGCAGAGTTGACGAATCTAATCATGGCTCACATGGAAAAAAAGGCAACAGTAAGAAATTGGTGAACTAGGATTTAGATAAAAGCATGTATAATGTGGGAATTACATCAGAAAGTAATAATATGACTATCAAGTAGTATTTTCAACTAATTATTAATATAACTTCAGGTCAATTTTTTAACAGGAAATTTGAACTAATTTCTTGATATTTCAGGGGCCACCAAGGACAAACTAGTTTCCTTTTGTATTACACCAATATTATAATGTTAATTGCAATCTATTATTTCCCTCTCTCGTATTCTCTCCGTTCTAATCAAATAGTCTCGAGTTAAAAAGTCAAATATTCAAAACATACATAGCTATCCCTGAAAGTAACCATTATCACAATTTTTTGCATTGTGGCCAACTTGTTTATTTCATACGAGAGCAAACATAATGCAAATTATATGTTCAAACTTCTGAAACGAGACTGTTTGACTAAAACAGCTAAAAAAGGAAAGTAAGATTCTTCCAATGGACCGGAGGTAGTAGAAAGGTTCAGTACAACTGATACTACATCAAATTTTGGAGAGTATTAACATTGTTTATCAACAAAATAAGTCAAGTCATACTACCCAACATTAACACCACGCTAAAGAAAGAATGGTTAATGGGGATATCTGAGTGTACCTTTCTATACGACTGAGCACCTATCTAGTCCCAGGTTAGAAAAGGATAACAATTAGCAAGTCACTTGAAAGATAAAAAGCAGAAGAAGAAGAAGAAGAAGAAGAAGAAGAAGAAGAAGAAGAAGAGATGATGCACTTCTTTGAAGGTATATTTACAGTATTAATACATTTTAAACTTACACTGACTATATGAGCATTTAATTATATATGCAGTACTATGATTGAACGGTTGAAGAAATTGTTGAGTGAGACACTGAGACTTACATCAGGCTGACATCTTTCAAGTCATTGAACGACTGGCAGCTGTAAGCTACCCGAGGAAGTTTTGGGCTTCACAAGAAAGGGAAGTGCAATTTCAGCAGGGGCAGCGTCTGGTATGACCTCTTTAAAAGGTACTTCAAATATCAGAGATTGATATAAGCAGACCTCATCTTCCTTACAGTAATATACCTGCCAAAGTGCAAAACATGTACATATAAGCAAAAACAAGTGGATCTATGTGATATTCTGAAGTTCTGTTTCCTTCAAGTAATCACACTCTGTAAAATGTCTGTTTTGGGAGAAGAAGCTACTGGTGGTCTCGAGCGCATTTCTATTATCATTTTACAAATGATTACTTTCAAATGGACTAATCCCTATTTGTTGCAATCGAAGAGTCCATGTTTGAAGATATTACGAGATACATTATCACCCTTGAAGCCATCATTATAACAAAATCCAATACTGCAACCAATTTAATTGTTTTCAGATATGAAGGGTAACATTAGAATTAAATCGAAACTGCAAGCTAGGGAAAGGACTCTTTGGGCGGACCATATAAAAACATGACAGGATTCTTTGACTGGAACTTAGGGAGTATATGACAACCAGAGAGAAGTCAACCTGAAACTATTATATTTGCTCAAGCTTTAAGGTTAAAGTTAGGCAGTCAAGTCAGGATACCAGCCCAAAACCAAATGGACTGGATGAAATAGCAGCAGTCATAGATTGAGATGCATGGCTTCTTTATCCACAAGCACAATCAAAAGTTGGTGCATTGAATGGCGAAAGCAAAATCCAGGACTAACTGCAGGTGGGGAGATGTGAATGCAGATGAAAGATGTGGCACCTTGTTGAAGTTATTACCAAGATACCTACAATCATAAGCTACTAGAGAGAGAGAGAGAGAGACAATGCATATGATGCTCAGACATGTATTATGAAGCTATATTTTTCCGTTATGAATTAAATTGTTCCATTTGACTATTGTTGTGAATAGCATTGGCAAAATACATCAACCATTGCTTCGTTTGTGCCAGTCCACAGCAGGCCTGACCAACCCGCTTCATACGGTTCATACCTTAAGCACATCCAGCTGTCCTGCACGCACTCTATATCAAACTATCACTCTAATCTAGTTTAAGCCCAAGAACTAATAAAAAGGATCTAGTGCTCATACATCAGCATATGAACCTCTAGACGCAATTGGGAAAGCAACTTTGGTAACTATTCATAGCTACAGTTTGCTTTGGCAATAGAATTTCCTTTTGAAGATAAACAATCATATACTTCTCCTAATAGTATCATTTCTTCCAAATATAGGGGAAAAAGGCGCCAAAATGAAAACAAGGGATACCTTGCAATTAACTCTTCCCACAGAAGCTGAAGGGGAGGATCTTGTAAAATGTAGCATGGCAGTTCCTTCTGGGCTGAGATTCCCATCTAAGGGATCCATAATTGCTGCATTTTCTGGCTCAATTTCAACACTAAATTTAGACCGTGCTTCCTACAGTAAGTTGACTGAGTTCATCAGAGATATGCATAAAAAATATCACAAAGGACCATCTTAGTACGCTTGGAACTAAAAATAGTTGAAGAAAGATACCAATACCATATTATTCAGGTTGACAGACATGCATAAGCAAAGAGAGACACGGACACACGTACACAAAAACACACATGCATGCATAATCACAGAGAGAGAGAGAGAGAGAGAGACCTTGGAGAAATGGTACCCTTCAGGTACTGAAATTTTAAGATGCAATTTACCCTCGTTAGATGAAATACCATCAACTACAATGATCTGTGTATCAGCTGATGATCGCCTTCTAAGGCGCTTCAGAGATCTCGATTTTGTTGTAGGAGGCTGAACTCCTTTTAACTCTAACGTAAGAAGTTCTGGTTCTTCATTGTTCAGGTCTAAATATCTAATTTGGCTGTTGTTTGTATCAGCTATGAAAAATCTTCCTGCAAGGTATCAAGGAATGTAAACATAAGGTGCATGCTTCTGTCTGTTGGTTTGTTAAACGATTCCAGGCCCAAAGCCTCAATTCCAATGCAGAAGCACAACTATAAAATGATTACTTTTTCAAATAATACAAAACAAAGCCAATATTTGAAGATCACTTTCCACCATAGTCAAAGGAGACTTCTCAAAGGTGTCATTTGGCTTAAAAACGTGATATCTTGAATACTTCGAGAACAGTCTTATGTGTAAGATCCCTCATGCCTAATCAGATTTACATCTGGGAACCAGAATCATGAGATTTTTGAATTTATAAAAACTCCGTCATAAATCTCTTTCAGAAGCTAAAAGAAACAGAAAGTATAGAGTAGAGAATGAGCTATATCTCTGTTGTCATAATTTATCTTTATGACCTATATTCTTCCTAATGTCCCTCTTGCTGGCTCTAAATCTAATCAAAGTAACAATTTCTATTATGATTGGGCAGGTTCTCTAAGTTTGGGCAGATAAATTTTCCAGGAGATTATGTTTGATGAAAGTTTTTGTCCCAAGAGCATAAGACAAGTCCAGCAGCGGGAAAGAGATTGAATAAACTAATACAAATAACAGTTAGACGCTTGGAGATGAGTAAGTCATCCCAAGGGGTATTATATGAGTGTACTTCAGTGGGGCAGAAGCATAGCTACTTTTCAAAATAAAAGTCTAGGACCCTGCTGACATTGCCGACATTCATAACTACAGGTTATTGTATGGACCAATGTAAGTTTGAAAGAGGAATTCTATTTATTGTAGCTAAAGTACAAGAAGATCACCTTTTTCTGCTTCGACAATTCCTGAAGGTTCTGAAAGCTGCAGACAAAGGAGCATTAAGGAATTGATTCTGACAGTGAATCCAAATCATACACCACAAAATCTTTAGTTCAAAGATGGAAAAGACAAAAAATCAACCATTTGGTTATTATTATTCCTGAGCACCATAATTTAACAATGTACCTTTATAATTCATTCAAAGGCATGTCGAAACTAACTAAAGAAAATTACAGTTTTATAAAACTAACTAACGAATATTACACTGTTTTATCTTTTCTGTGATATACAAACCAAATGATATTGTTCTTTAGTGGTGACAAGATGTTACTCCACAGCACCACTGAATTTTAGGTGCACACCAGTTCTTTGCATGGCCCACACCTAATGGTAGCAAAATGCATACTTCTAGTATGGCTGGTTACAAAGTTGATTGATTGATACATACAGTCTGGTACACACTTTGAAGCATAACAAACACCAAAGAGGAAAATATTCGGAAGAACACCTCCCAAAGTGCAGAGAGTATTTATGTGGAAGTGCTGAGATTAAAGAAGGTAAATTTGCCATGTATCAAGTGTGAAGAATTAAGAGCTATAGAGATGAGAATATAAGGGAAAGATGGAGAACTTAATTTAAACAGTCGGACAAGCGTAGCTGTTGACGAATCTAATGAACATTGGAAAAAGTAGAGATCTTATGTTTTTTCCATATTATAAATAAGTCGGAGGTGAAGATTGCATGGAGGAGAATGGAAGTGAAGGCCAACCCAGATTCATAATGAGGCTTGGGAGTGCCGAGGAATGAGAGTATCTTGATAACAAAAAATATATACTAAGATTACGATGTCTAAGAGAATTCTTGATTAGTGGAGAAAGAGCCTTTTAAGTATTGTAACAAAATCTAAGGAAATATTCCAAGCTGTAAAAAGGGTAATATTGAAGAGACATATGATGCAACTTAGGGGAAGTGTGGTTAAGAATAGGCTAAAACGGAAAAAGAGTGAGAATCAGTTGCAATAGTGCAAATAAGGTTGCGTATGCAAGCCATCAACTTACAGGAGAGTAATGGAATGACAGAGAGAAAAGAATGATCTATATATAGTGTTTAGTGACTTAGAGAAAGCTTGTAATGGAGTGCGTAGAAAACTATTTGTCGGGTAATGCACGAGAGAAGAGTTACTGATAGATATATGGACGTCATAAAAAATGTTGGTAGAACAATGATTTAAGTTAGAATTACAAAATGAGAAACTTGTGAGTTTCCGAGGACTGTAGAGCTACATCAAGGATCTATTTTAAGCTCCTCTAACATGTCATTGTCCATGATATTGTCCTTAATGATGAGAGTAAGACAGAACTTAATGCTGTCCTAGAAGTACACACAAAAGCTTTGAGATGAAGAAGGTTTGAAATAGGCAGGAACACAGCATATTCAATGAAACTGCAATGATAAACTAAAAGCTTAAAATAAAGAAATTTTTTGTAAAACAAATTCATCATCAAAATTCAAATAGAATGAAAAAGTAAAAGAGCTATATATATACACACATTAGAATATTTAATTAGTAGATTTATATATTACTCCCTCTGTCCCTAAATGAGTGTTTATTTTTTGTTTTTCACTAAAATTAAGGAAGTGGGCATTGGGCCATTTTAGTAAGCACATGTACATTAATGCCTTTAACGTTCACATACAACATTAGAAGTCCACACTAGGACATGATAAGTGCCAAACGTGAAATTAGTAAACTTATACAAAACGGACACTCATTTAGGGACCATACTATTTTTAAAATGGACACTTATTTAGGGACGGATGGAGTAATGAATAACCACCTATTCAGGTCTGGCTTGATCCGAGTTAGGTAGTTTCACCTACCAGAACTAAGCCTCTCGAGTTTTGAAAAATAACTCCCAAACCAAACCTGGATGGGTTCTGTTTTTTTTTGCCTTCCCTAGTAGTAAAGATTTCCTGATCTGTGTGCTTGCTAACTGATGGGACATTATTATTCACAATATACACTGAACATTCGTCTTTCACGAAACAAGATTCTGACAAATGATTGTCTCGTCATTCACTCTCCTTAGAGAAACCAATACCTTTTGACCTCTTTTCCATGGCAATCCGTCCTGGTCTTCACCTTCATCATATGGAAACAACGATAATTTGGCCTATGGTGTGTAATACCTTCACTTGACTTACCGACAAGCCAGACAGGTTCATTGGGATACCTCCGCATCCTCGGGGTACACGTGGACCTATAAGGAGCCTTGCATCTCTCTCTCACACATACATCTCAATGGTAAGCACCATTGCCCTTTTTTCATGTCATCTTTACTTAACATGTTGGAGATCAAGAACACGAAAATGATGGAGCCAAATTTAATAAATATGAGAATAAAATTCTCTAACTTTCCATTCGATTGATGTATTACATTTAGACATAGTTTGTTTTCTTGATGTTTTCTTTATGTAATATTTTAGTTTCCTTTTTGGATTTAGTTGTAGCCCTCGGGAATTCTAAATGGTCTGGCTCTAAGCCCCATATGTACTTTAATTTCGAGGTAAGGCTCCTCCGTCCTCCCGATTATAAGGGCAAGGCTTGTTGTCCCCCTCAAGTTTGTACTTTCTTTTCAATTAATAAAATCTAGCAGGGTGTCATTCCTATTTCCTTAATAAAAAAAAAAAAAAATTACCTTTTTTTACTTGGCAGAAATAAATTAAATTTGGTGAAAGTTTATTTAAACCTACATCCTATCACCCAAATAGCACCAAACAGCTACTCAAAGACACCCCCAGACTCCCAATAATCGCCAAACATCTATGATTACACCATCTTTTAGTTAACAGTAAACCTCCTGAGCATTTCATACACCTATAACCCTATAAATCTCCCAATATATACCCCAAATAAAACCCAATACATCCAAGCTACAAGACATCGCTAAAAGCAATTAGAAAAATGAAAATGAAATAACCACTCCAACAAGGACAACACCAGAACCAACTAACACCAAGCATAACTAAAAGGTCGCCTACACGTTTGCCAAGATCGACCACTAACATATCTGATTGAAGAAAGACTCGTTGTTTCAACTTAGTATAAGATTTTATAGTCAAGCTGCATGAATTATATGGTATATAACAATGAAAAAATATGATATAAATAAGGCTTACATATCCTAGTTTCTGCAGAATAACGTGAAGGGAGTTGCTAATTGCTTTTACCAAAATAAATGGTGCTATAAGTAGTCAAATTATGATTTAACACTTTCATATTTATTGCAGCAAAGCCAATTTATCACTTTTCCAACAGATTTACTCTAATGCAAATAAGAAAAGAAGAGCACATTTCACTGACCTGAGCTACTGCAGATGCTCCATCCTTGAAACCAGCTTTCCCCGTACCTGCCAATGTACTCACTCTTTTGCTAGCTGGATCTAGCTTCTTGATCTGAAAAGTTGAGGACAAACTTCAGCAGTATGAACCTACACTTAGCTATTGAACTGTCAAGTCAAATAACTAACATAAAGAGCACAATCTTATAATCTTCAAAAGCGTTCAAAATCTCTTTTCCTGTTGATTGCAATTCAAGTTAAGGATGGTTCAACAGTTACCCTCTGCTCTTTCAATTTTCCCCTTACATGATGCCCATCTTAGTTTATTAGTTTGTGAAGGAGATTTCACCTCTTGGAATATCCAGTCTTCCTGTAATCTAAATGACATGGAATTAGATGAGCATATCTCTCAACATTATTCTCTTGCTCCCTTTCAGTTTTCTATTGGTCCCGATACAGTCTTAATCATTGGACTTGCCTAGATCTTGCAAAACTTATTTTGCTCATGTGTTCCATTCATGCTCTGTTTGGTTCTAGGAAGTGCAAGAAAAAGAAAACTGAAAGATAAAAATAAATAAAAGCAACATCATAAAGACAAATGTATCGGTCATGCTTCTATACAACTCATTTTTGAAAGTATAACGACAAATCAGTATCGTATACTTTTCTCAAGTGTTTGTCTCTTTCTTTCCATTTTCCTCTGCCTTCCCATTTCTTCGTGTGTTCCTAGAACCAAGCAAAGTATCAGGGAATTCTTCCCTTGCTTCATTCATTAAAAATCTACATAACTTGCATAAAGTGATGACTGCATTAATACGAAGGACAAAATAAATAAAAGTAAGTCTTATCAGAGATTTGACTTGAGTATAGGATATAGTGTCTTGTAGTTTATGATCTGTTAAGTTACCAACCGATCTAAAAACATGCATTCACAATAGTTCGGGTAACAAATGCAAGTGGGAAGACTCGAACCCAAGACCTTGTCAAACCAGAGCTCTGACACCATGTTGAGTTATTAACTCATCTAAAAGCTTAAGCTTGTTAGATAGGGGCCCAACAATGTAGATCAAACTCAACATGATCAAAATGAGTGCAAATGCTAAGCTTTTCGAAAATTCAGAATCCCCGGGACTGACTGACAACAGTGTATGGTTGTTAGAGAGCAACGTTATCAAGAGTACTAGAAGAATAGAAGAGGTCAAACTCTTTAGTAATTTTAGCACAATATTCAACATGGTGAACATACTTCAATGCCTGTTGTCAGGAGGACATGAATCAAGTTATGGCATTCAGTATTAAGACAACTTCTTCAATTAGATAATGAGAAAGTACCTTGTGATTATAAGAATCTGCAAAATAAATTTGACCATCCTTTCCGCAAAAGACGCCCAAAGGATGTTGAAGAAGCACCTCAGAACCTACTCCATCATGATCTCCATACTGCAACGGATGGACAAGTGAAACATATCCCGAGTAAAGGAATTTGGTACAGATAACTAATGTAATAAATTATTGAATTGCAGAGATATGACCACATAATTTAAAACTTGGCATTAAAGTGAGTAAAACTACTAGAGAGTTGGCTTTATCTTAACCGAATTGGTAATGCTAATGATCAGCTTATAAGCTATGAGATTCAAACTTGAGCACAGTTTGAAGCTCTTGTTTGGCATTAGCCACTATGTTAAATTATACATGACCAAACTACTCAAGAGTGGATCAGTTGAGCGCTCTCTACATAAGAGACCAAATTAATAGCCAGAAGAGCGTGAGCAACTCAGACTCAACTCAACTCAACTTTTCACACCCCCCATGCAAGTCAAAAACCTAGTTCAAAGATGAGACTAGTTTCTTTACTCGAAATAAAATACCTTGAAAAGATTGTCTGAGAAAACTGGATCACCACCGGCTAGTAATCTTGATCCTCCTGTTTTCAGATCGAGTGCTCGAATGGAGCTACTCTCGCTATCAGCAATAAATGCCTCCTTCAAATCTACAAAAGCACACCCACATGCAACCAAAGTATGTTCTCAAAATCCATCAGAAACCTCCAAGTAGTAACCGAAGGACATGTCAACCGCCACTTGTTCCAATAGATTACCTTGTGATAATGAAACTCCGGAAGGCTGTGCAAATGATGTGGTTGTGGAGCTATATCAATAAAGAAAGTAAACAAACATTAGTAATGTCTAAGTCCAGGGAGTATCATTAAATGAAAGTTCATCCATGGCAATTATTGTTCTTGGGAATGTAAAAACCATCAATATGTAGAAATACAATATATGAAACAACAAGATTAATAATCAAGACCATCTATATTGTATCTTGGCGACCCATGACATATAACTCTTTAGTAGATGGCAAATGGTAATTTTGTAGTTAGAGAAACTAAGTGACTAGAAGTTTTTTCTTTTAAGAGTGAACAGCTCTCTACTATAGCTATACACTTGAGAAAATCCAACATGGTTCCTTCACCCATGGAATCTTAAACATTCTAGAACCATGCGTGCTTCTATGTAAGTTCTACTCCTTCCATCCCAAACAGACTGTTTTGTTTGCCTATGCACACAGATTAAGAAAGATAATTAAATTAGAATCTATGTGAAAACTACCACTATTAATTGTAGCACAATTTTTTCCTGACTCCATCAATAAGTGAACTAGGGATTTAGTGGGGGTATAATAGGAAACTAACATAGTTAATTGTTCCACTATTGGGTAGTGGACAAGCATTTTGAACAGATTAAAATAGTTGCACAGACAGTCTCTTTGTGAAGGAGGGAATATATTCTTATATTGATTTGACCACTTGTTCGTGACTGTCCTCATTTGTTTCCTGTGCAAGGCACCTAAGCAATGATAAAATGCGACCACTAAGCAGCCACACGTTGAATTGGTTTAAGAGCAGCGCCCATCCCAAGAGTAAATTAACAATGGCATCATGGGTACAAAAACTGATCTTCCAATATTTCTGAAGTATGTTTCTATTAGAAGAAATACAATTATCAAACTCATAGGTGTCAAAAGGAAAGAACAATTAAGATTTTTTTTGTTTAAATTGCCAAAACTTCATATTATTTTATTAAGTTAGACAAGAGTCAGGGTTAGATCCATATAGAATAACAATTGGAGGAGAACAATAAGTTCTGGATCAATTATGAGCTATTCCAGGATTTGATCCCGTAGGATGTATCGTACAAGACAGAGACTTGCCCTTGTTAAACTATCTCCAAGAACCTAAGCATTTAGAGATAGGTCCTAACAATGCGATATGCGTACACTCTTCCACACGAACTCCCAATGCACTACATCCTAAATGGTTAAACTAAAGCAGGAAGCTCTAAACCCCAGTTATTGGCAAAATCAAAGCTTTAACACCAAGTCAGAGGTGTTAGATCACTAGTAGCTCTAAAAGCATAAGCTTTCATAGGAATTGGTATTTCAACATGTAATTAGAGCTTTCGTTTTTCATGTCTCAATTTCAACTGAGTCTTCATTTCCCCAGTCCCGCAATTCATATTGGTGCAATGCGCAATAGTCCACGAAGACTGCAAAACCTGTAAAAGTTACATTACAACAGCCGGAAAAGCTGCCTGAACTGAGGTTTGAAAAAGAAAGCTTTTGGTAGACAAAAGACATACAGAAGTTTCTTTAAAAACACAAAAGAAATGTCCCAAATTCAAAGGTTCCAACTGTGGGCTACTGAAGAAATAATGAGCATGACTCATTTTGCTCCTACGTTACACAAAGTTCTAGAGACATCCTTATGAGGCAGCATACCTATAACAACTCTGTAGTATTAGCGTGTCAAGAACTACACAATTAGCAAAGCCTCAATTTTAGAAGGAATATTGGCTTTCTTAATAACAGTATAAGGATCGTTCTGTAACATTCATTTTGATGTGTGTGATAATTTCCTCGAAAACATTCTACTGCATGCCCTTCACTGTATATAAGATCCATCATTGCAGTGCAAATTACTTCCGTGAGAAATAAAACATGTCGTCCTTTGGCATTGTCATGGACGTAGGACATATGACCAAACAATGCTATCTTTAATCATGTCTTGCTTCCATTTACCTCTAGTGCCTTACTTGTTTTCACACTATAAAAGTAATTAAACCAAAGAAACACTTCAAGACAACAATAACATTTTTGATTGATTTAGTATGCACGAAATGCATGGAGTCAGGATTTCTTACTACAAAAGAGTTGGAGGGTGCTTAGCATAGTATATGCACAACTATAAAGTTTTTAGCATGGTCCACAGATGATCTTCATACAGATAAAAAACACAGCTCAAGCATCAAGAGATATAAAAAAGGCAGAAGTACATTTTGGAGCCTATAAGAGAAACCCAAGCATTGACAGTTACATCGGTAAGAAACCTTCAAAATTCTACCTTGCTTAAGTTGTGTAACAACACATTTAGACCATTTGCTATGATAAAGTATTTCCACTACTGAGTTTATGCATGCTAACCTCAGAGATAACACAATGCCCCAAACGACCGTAGAAACCTCTAGGCTTGATAAACTCTGTCTAACAACTTAAGCTTTTAGATGAGTTGGTAACTTCAAATGGTATAAGAACTCTTGTTACGCTGGGTTCGAGTTATCTCACTCACATATGTTTCCTCCAATATTACTAGAGCACAAATTATCGCTTGTTTGGTTTGTGTGCACTAATGTGGATCACACATGAGGAGGAGTATTATGGGTTGATATACATTGCTAGACTCTCTCTCCCTCATGCTCCTATTTTTATAATCTGTAAATTACCTTGAACCATTCAAATTTCTTTCATAACCATCACCGCTAAAAGCTTTTGTGACTCCATCAAGTGTGTTGTGCTCCCAGATCTGATGCTGCCCAGCCATTGCAATGTAAACAATCTCGTTGACAGGCTCGAAGCAGACATCCCAGGGAGAGTTGAGGAGCTGAAAGGTTTGGAGAATTTAGTTTCAACAGAAAGCCTAGCTAGGAAATTTAATGGGCAAATTGATTTTATTACAATGTATCATAAATAAGGGCCCCATAATGAGAATGTTCTATTCCCAAAGGGATGCTCCTGGAAGAAGCCTGATTGTAAAAATGACTGACACTTCAGGTTATAGTAAAAATGACTTTATATAGCCAAAAAAATTCATGTATTATAGGCAAGGGCACACTTAAACAAACTATTGAATGCAAAATGACATGAAGTTCCAAGCTCTTATATCTTGCCTGACTGCTTCCTGTCCCTCCCCCTTTATAATCAGAGCCTTTGGTTCCATTTCCTGCAAGAGTCTGTACCATCTCATTTACAAAATCAATCACCCTACAATAGAAGACGTTTAAGAGATTAAAAAAAATACAATATTTTTAGTATAATTTTCTAGGCTGTAATAACTAAAGATTTTTTCATAGAAGATTTAATGTGAATTTAACATATACTCACAAATGATGAAAACAGTATGCAAGTTTTCAGCCCATTCTTTTTATAATTACCAGAAACCAGAAACAAGTACAGTGAACTAGCAGGAAGCTGGGAACAAGGAGAAATAAAAAAGGACAGGTATATTAGTTAATTCTACTGCACTCTTTGATCCTGTCAGTGCTCTATTTTAGCTTTTTTCTTCAGAAATAAGTTTAACTGGCAATTCAAAGTTATACCGAATGGCATTTATGTATCACCAAGAAGTTCTTTACAAATCAAAGTATCTAGGAAGCATCAAGCCCAATGCCTAAACAATATCTGGAGTACGCAGGGAAATAAACCATTTCAAATAATCCGTTAGCTTTTAACCCCAATTAAAAGAGATTAATCTCTAAAATGAAGACACTCCCAGATCATCACTACCTTAAAGCATGGTTTTCAGTGTCTGCAACATAAAGCAGGTTTTTCTTTGCATTATACGCCAAACCCTATACAAGAATGTACCGATTAGGATTGTATTTAAGAGATCAACATAAAGTACGATGATAAATGATGCTCAAGAAAAGAATTAGGCTAACGTTACAAATATTTGCCAATGTAGAAGTCCAAAAGAACAATAGTAAACGAATTTCACAAAATTTAGGTGTGAGCATGACCTGCGGGCGATTGAACATGGCATCATCAAAGTTACCATCACGAAAGCCCTCTTCTCCACTGTTCCCAATTTGAATAAGAAAATTTCCATCTAGGTCAGTAACCACCTGAAATATGTGTCATAATAAGCTTAAATGCCATTTCACGTGCACACACCAGTAATGCAAAAAATAAGAGAAAATTAGGATATGAAAAGGCGAGAAAAAAAAATGCTATCATGCCTCAAAATGCATGTTCAGATCAGTCAAACAACCACTTCATGTAATTAAATTAGAGTTTAGGTTCCTACTAATCCACCCTCCTCCTAACTGCTGGCAAGACCAAAGCAGGGTAATGGCCTTCTCTTGGTAGCTTTTCCTTGAGATAATGACTAGTTTGAGGTTTTCTCAAGTTCAGTTAGTCAAACGATATTCCATCTAAAACTACCATGGGATCCTTACACTAAATAAAATGTTAGTGCGGAAAGGCTCAAAAGACTTCTACATCATAATATCAGCACTGCTCATGCCCAGTAATAGTCGATTTCATAAGGAAACAAGAAGGAATCATGTGGTTGGTTTGGGGGGGGGGGAGAAAAAAGAAGGTAAAAGAGACAACTTGCCATATCCCGTATGAAAATCAGGCAAAGCAGAGGAAGGAAGAACTCCTTACCACCAAGAACCAGCAGAAACGAGTGAAAAGAGAATATGTACATCAGATGTTATATACTCTGAGAAGGATAAAAAAAATTAATCATAATGATTAAAACTGCGTCAAGCTAATTTACAGTATTGTGAATTCCCTACAGTATATGACCATCATATCTTTACTTCCAGTAATGTATGATATTCCTCTTAAAATATGTTTATATAATTAATTTAATCCAGATCAGACGTTATATACTCTGAGAAGGACAAAAGTATTTAATCATAATGATGAAAACTGCATCAACTTAATTTACAATATTGAGAATTCTCTATAGTATATGAACATCATATCTTTACTTCCAGTAATGCTTGATATTCCTCTTGAAAGATGTTCATTCTAAATTAATTTAATCCAGATTATCTTTGCACTGCGCCTTCTAAGAAAAATTCATTTGCAAGTGAAGGGAAACTGCATGCTGTGTAACCATGTTTATCACACATGTCAATCTCAAAACAGGTAATAGAGTATGCATCACAGAGGAGTGTCAACATCTACCTGCATAAGCCTGATTACGCCTCTGTGAAGTGTGCCATCAGGGCCTCTGTGAAGTGTGCCAGAGAGAGAGAGAGAGACAGAGAGAGACAGAGACAGAGACAGAGAGAACCTACTATTCGGTTATGGTTACTGTCTGAAATGAACAGTCGGTTGTTGAGGACGTCTACTGCCAGTTTACCAGGAAACTTCAATGGGGATGTTAATAAGCGAGGATCATTGTCCTTCTCCAAATTCAAAGGAATGGGTGTGTTCTTCAAGATATTCTTCCTACCATAAAATATGAGTGCTGCCTCCACTAAATCGTCAAGATCCTTTGGGGGTCATATGAACAAAGGAAGAAACAATAACATAAGAATTTACTCTCAATGTTTTGTCATTAACTACATGCTAAGGAAACTATTAAATGATTACAGACACTATATACAGGCATAAACTATAATGAACATGTACCTGTACTCATACTAGTCATGACACACTCTAGTTGCAAAAAAAATGAATGCTAAAGAGACAATTTTAAGTTTCCAACATGTGCAATTTTTCAAGATAATTGAATGTGGAAGATAAAACACGAGTCTGTATTTAAAATGATATACAATAACTGATTAGTGGCTAATGACTACCCTTGATGGAGAGGTTTTTGCCTCAGAAGTTTGACGATACATTAATGTGTATAACTGTTAGGTCAGATGCCTCAAGGAATAACTAGCCGGAAAGGTAACATACTAATGCCTAATTTACACATTGACTAGCATACTTTGTTTTCGAGAAATAAGGTGGCATAATTTTGTTCTCGTTTTCAACTAGGGAAAAGAATTGGATGCCATTTGTGAAAACTTGATTGAATGTTTCTATAGCCTCCCCTAAAGATTGAAAACTCTAAAATTAGGGTTTAGGGTTTTAGTGTCTAGGATTTAGGGTTAGGATTTTAAGGTTAGGGTTAAGGGATTAGTGTCTAGGTTTTAGTGTTGTATGGTCTAGGGTTTAGGGTTGCATTGTATTTGTTAGAATAGACTTTTATGAAACATTGAAACACTTTGTTTTTTTTTCATTAACGACATCCAATTGTTTCCCTAACTGAAAATAAAACAAAAGGAAGCTATCTTATCTCTAGAGAACAAAGTACGCTAGTCAATGCGTAAAATTTTTGAAAGTACACTATGCTTCCAAGTCGTTAAACCAATGCTTCAACAGGTCAATAGAAATTTTTTTATCAAATAAAAGAAGCCAAAAATACAAAAAAAAAAAAAAAGGAAGAAAGCAATAAATCTGTTTTGTATCAAATCATACCAAGAATCAAAATTTAATAAGCCAAACTGGAATATTTTGGAACTCACATTTGGTTGAAACTTTTTTCCTCACTAGCTTTGCTAATTGTCGTACTTGTTGCTGTAGGTGATCATGGAGATAATTCTCAATGTTGTTTTTTTATTTTTGTCGATCATCACTCATTGAGTACAATTTTAGTTGAGTAGACATAGCTTCTTTATGGCACGAACCATTTTACTACTATCTGTTCATGTTCATAGCATTGAAGAAAAGTCTAGCTAAAAGTGAGAGAGAGAGAGAGAGAGAGATGTTCTTTTTCTTTTCTAAGTCAATTTCAAAAACTTGTTAAGATTCCAAATCATTTTTACTATTATTAAATCCGGTACAAGAATGTCGTTACTAACAATATGAAATTTCACAATCACAGAGATATTTTCAGGAGAATCTGAGCAAGAACTCGGTACCTTCCGCCGCCCTTCACCAGATACTTGAGCAATGAGCTTACCATTTGGCCCAACAATAGCAAATGTAGGCCATGAATTTATTCCTAATTCTCGCCACATATACATATCTCCATCATTGACAACCTAGTATACAATAAAAGTAGTAAGATTCACTGGGAACAACTTACTCAGAAGGAGAAATAAGCTACATAGCATGATATGTAAGATAATGAGTCCTCAGAATGACCACAAAAAATGTTGGTTAAAACCCAATAATATGAAGGCCTAATGCATATGAAGGGCCCAGGTAGCACCAGCAAAATAAATAGACAAAGTAGAGCATGCTTCTTTCTCTAATCTTGAATCATTGCGCAAGCAAACGCCGTTTACCAACCCAAAAACTAGTACAATGGAGAGCAAATAAAGCTTCCACTTTGGCACATTCACTCTTGCTACAAGAACTTTTTCACCTCAGATCTAACATTCAGCCACATCCCACTATAACCTTTGATCTCATTTATAGAACACTAGTTCCATTGGGATATCCTCTTAAAACTCTCTCGACTAAGGATTAGAATAGTTAACAAGTTATGCGCTCCTACTACTGAATAAATCTCAAATATCCATAAACATGTCATTGTTTCTCTAAAACAAGGTCTCACACCAAGTTTTAAGCGCATTTACTTACTGGATGAGTTATGCCATAGCGTAACACTGCATTGCGAATTGCGTCCAAGTCTTTCTCATTGTCGAACTTTGCAGAGTGCACACCGACAACAGTAAACTGCACAAGTATGAATACATATTATCAGCTAATTTTCATTGAATATCCATATCAAAAACACACGTTCACAGACCTCCTAAGGCAAGCAACATCATGCAAAGGTCTCTGAGGCATACAGAATTTACCCTATATTCAGCCAATCTGGTCATGTGACTTATGAAATGGGTTCACCCATGTCATGGCGTCTTGTTTGTCTATTTTAATAAATGAATATAGGAGTCAATTCTTTGGGCTTTACATGAAAACATCTTGATGCAGCACATCAGTTAGGATTACAGAAACAGAGGGAAGAGAAATTTTCAATTCGTTCAATGTCATCAATAGTTAGAATATTGTATCACACCGAAGGCCTTTATATGGCATAACAAGAACAAAGTACAACCAACCTTTCCAAGAGAAGTCAATGGCTAGAAATGATAAAATATAGATATTAAATGAAATAGAACTAATACTGAAATTTGATTACGGATATATGGTTGCAGTATGCTAAACATATATCCGTCTTCTTTCATGGCTCATCCAGGCCTTCTTGATCATTAGAAATATGCTATTATTGGATGCATTGTAACCACACTGTTAAAAACCGCTGTTACGCAACGTATCAGTCTTTACGTAAAGGTTCTGAGACCTCCAATACTGTCACAGACCGATTTGTGGATCCTAACACTGTTACAAATCCTTCATAGTCAGTAACAACATTAGATATCCATTATGGTCTGTAACACTGATACATACCCGTTCCAGTCCGTAAACAGTTGTTTTAGCCAATATGACCTCTATGCATAACGTATCCACTCCTCATTCGTACTTGCTCTCTTCAACGAAATCAGCATTCATGACCATTTGGCTTTAGATCTGCGAGATCAGGGATCAATTTCCATGCTCTCTCTCTCTCTCTCTCTCTCTCTCTCTCTCTCTCTCTCTCTCTCTCTCTCTCTCATTCATGTAGCATTAAAACGTAATTTTTACTGTCACTCAAATCAAGTCAACTTAAATATGTACTTTTCACCTAGGTCGAAAAGGACTGCTATTCTTTTCAAAAACACCTAACTTGGAAAACAAGTTAACTACACCCTCAGTCCCAAATTAAGTGTCCCTGTTTAGCTTTTTGCAAAAATTAAGGAAGTTGAATTTTAGGCCATTTTAGTAGTACATATGCATAAAATCCCTTAGTTTCAACCCTATAGTATATGAAGTGCATAGTGGGACATGATAGATAGCAAAGCTTAATTTAGTAACTTCATACAAAAAGAACACTCATTTGGGACTAAAGAATTTCAAATAAGGGACACTCATTTTGGGAAGGAAGGACTAAAAAATATGGTACATTTTTCACAGTATTTCTTCCTTTCTTTATTCCCAGCATGGGGTGGATCATATTAGAAAAGGTCTAAAGTCCATAGGATTGAAAATAAAGGATTAAAAATAGTCATGTCTATTATTGTAGAAAACACAGAAGCATATAAAACCAATTGTCAGTATGATGAAAGCAGAAACCCAGAATTTTTGCCTACAGGAATACAGCCAAAAGATGGAGATGATGAAAAATGAAAGGGATAGGACCTTACTGGCATATCTTTATACTTTTTCTCCAAGAACTCCAAATCAGGCAGCACATGCATACAATTTATACAACAATAGGTCCAAAAGTCCAGAAGAACCACCTTGCCTTTCAAATCCTGTTTCACACTGAAACTCTTCAGCAAACAGGTTGAGCTATTGGTTTTACTAACGTTACACCTAATAGTATTTAGAGGTATGCAATTTGGAAAAACTGAAGTAAAACTACATAGAGAACATTCCAGCATTGAAGGATGAAATATATGTAAGAGAATAATTGCAAGATTTATAGACAGATAATCACTAGTTTTTCTGCCCAATAGCTGCCAACCACATATGTATTTTCCTAGAAGTAGCATCGGTTTATTACATGAAACAAATGAACTTCAGAAAATTACATGGAAGAACAGAAATAGGAAAAATAATGTTTCAGCAACATCAAACAAAAGGTTCAGGGGGCTGCATCTATATGGATCTTCCCTATGTAGCGTAAGTTGCCAGTGCATTGAGTCAGACCATTTGTTCTTTTCTTGAACCTATCCAGGTAAGATGAAAAACTGATCCATGATGAATCTGTAAGAAGAAACCAGGAGAGAGGAGAAGAGGGCACTAACTCGTGGAACTTGAACTTGTATTATTTCATAGCTAAGAAGTTGTGTATGAATGTATGATAGCTTTTCTATCAGAGGTGAGTTGAAGAGATATAAAGCCAGAAACCTTCAAAACTTCTTGTAGCTGACAACATTTTTGATGTTCAAACCAAGCTCTGTAGATGGAACGGCTAATTTGACATCATAGTGTAACTGGTTTTTACGTATTACCTCAGTACCTTAGAGAATGTCAAATTTAAAGAGGCATGCATATAAAGCAGTGCTATAACACGGGCGAATGCACATGAAGAGGTGGAGGGGGGGGGGACAGAACCCCACACAAATTTTTTTTTTACCTTACAAAACGGTGGTGTTTTGGAGAAGGACCCCCACTCAATTTATTTTTTTCCATTCCTAGGTCACACACAGTAGCAACAATGAGGTAGAGATAAGGTGAATTGTGATTTCTAGGCTTTTTATGTAGTAGTTAAAATTTGTGACCCTACTAAAATATTTTTCTGGATCCGCCACTGCTATAACATATTTAGACATCAAAATTTTGAGGTATTACAAAATATTTCCCTCTAGAGTCTAGACTATAATTGCCTTTATACATGGATAGATCGAAAATTCTACTATAGGAATGTGCAATTGGCTTTCTAAGTTTCCATGCCATGTTAAGGTAAGACATTATTGCAGGGGCAGGAGTACATTTTAGCTAGCTTGCATATCTCAAGTAGTTGAGTTAGTTTCCCTTTCATTGTCAATATTCTGCTCCCTTTTTTTTGTCTAGAAGGTATAATTTACTCCACTTTTTACTGATTCACTTATTCTTTCAGCCATAAAAATTCTCAGTTAACGAAAGAAAAACAAGATAAGGTATAAACTTAAAAGGGGGATGCGCTTTCTCTACAACAGCATCCACAAAGGTTATACTCTATGCAGCCCTTGGTCTGCAGGCAGAAACCTGCGTCTGTGGTTATAACACATCACATGCAAGTTATAATTGAGCAAATTGCACCAAGGCTTGCCCTTGAAAGAACATATGGAAAAACCTAAAAACACACTTATGTATATATATATATATATATATATATATACATATATATATATATACATACATATATATATATATATATATACATATATATATATATACATACATATATATATATATATACATATATATATATATACATATATATATATACATATATATATATATATATATATATATATATATATATAGAGAGAGAGAGAGAGAGAGAGAGAGAGAGAAACTTCACGTCAGGAGTAGGCACAAATATATTTCCAAATCAATTCATAACTTTCTTTGTTAGGGATGTCCATGTTAGTCTCCTACTTCTAGTCTGATTCATGTTGATACACTCGCACATCAGATATGCAATATAAAAATAATATCAGAAAAATAATGGAATATTAAACTTTACAGGCTCATAAAGAAGATGAGCAAAAGAATAGTTGAACCAGGCATTTACCCTGCGTAGCTGAAGTGGAGCTGTATTCAGCCAATCAAGTTTAGATGGAAACTCAGGCACCATTGTTGCGGTTCCCCTTGAGAACGAAAAAAAAATAGGTTAAGAATCAAGAAACATTCCATAAATCAAGATGTGAAAAACAAAAATGATCCATCCTGGTCTTAACATTTTGGTGTTTTGAGGATTTAGCCATGTAAATTTATGGCAAAAAAAAAAAAAAAAAAAGAAATCAAGAAGGAGGGAATCCTAACCTGCTCTCTAAATCTGATATATAATTAATGAATTGCTGAATTCTCGCAGAACGCGATCCATCTGTAACCAATAAAGTTCATAAATCTTAAAGTCTCAGTTATGTTGTTACTGACTGTAAGTCCCAAGACAAAGGAAATTGAATGTTTGTACTGAAACCAAAAGTATCACCAAATTTGCTGAAAAATGTTATCAGCACAAGCTATTCATCGAGAGTATTGAAGAATATATGTAGTACAAAGATAGAAGCTAAAACAAGAGATGAGTATTAGATGCATAATCAAATACTCCCACCGTCCCAAAATGAATGACCATTTTTTTTTTTTTTAAGTCTTGTCCCAAAATGAGTGTCCATCTTGTTATGAAGTTACTAAAGTCACATTTACCAACTATCATGTCCCAATATGCGCTTGCACTGCTCTAAGGTGGATAACAAGGGTATTTATGTATATGTGCTACTAAAATATCTTAATAGTTAACTTCCTTAATTTCCTTGAAACCCCAAAAATGGACACTCATTTTGGGACGGAGGGAGTAGTACATAGCACTCCAAATAGAAATTTTAACATAACAAGACCTTCACGTTGTCCAAATGAAGGATTGCGGGCACCAAAGAACAGATTCCATACTGCTTTTGGAGATGAGTACTGCATAGCCTGAAAATGCATATCACTTCTTTAAACAAAAAAATTATTTCATTAAAGATCGACCTTGAGACAGAAAGAGAATAAGGAATTTAATAACAGTTTCAAAATTTCTTAAATATTTGATGTTCCTTTTTCCTCTTCCTTTTTTTTTTTTTTTTTTTCCTTTTTCCTTTTAATCGCATAACTAACCTTCCAGTTTGTGACGGTAAAAGCAAGGCAAGAGAGAGCAATTCCCAAGCTTCCATATCTCACAATATCTCGCCGAGAACCCTGCAACCTGTCCATCAATTAGATCTGCAAGCTCAAGATGAAATTAAGCTTGATGCATATATCTCGCTATAACCTTTAGCATATTTATGCAACTGAAAAGAAACTAACAATTAGCATGAACTAAAGCTTCAACCATGAAGAGATTGGCAGCAAAGGGAAGTACAAATCAAACCAAAAGGGAGATTAATTTTGAAGTGACTAACCCAGCTAATAGCTTAAGCTGTTAGGAAAAAGGCCAGCCCAACAATTTATATCATGATTTAGCATCCCCCTTCCGCATGATGCTTAGAGAAAACCCAGGTGCATCACCTTTAAAAAAGAAAAAAAGAAAAAAGGAAGAACAAAAAAGAAAGTGCTAGCTGGTACTAAAACTGCCAAGCAAAACAAATGTCAGCGGGATTACTAGAACCCAAGACCTAGCCAAACCAGAGCCAATACCATGTTAAATAACCAACTCGCCTAAATGGTCAAGCTGTTAGAGAGATGATTCAACAATGTTATCATGCTTCAATACTTAACATTCTACAAAAACCTCTGCTTATCATCCCAAAATTCAAAAGTTTTTATCAGTATCACCTTATCTTTTTGCAGCGTTTTTTGACTATTAGTAAGGCAGTGATGCATTGGCAGCCCATTCTTCTCAATTCCTAGTAGAGAACTGAGATGACATTGAAAAGAGAAATTCACCAATGGATACAGTCCTTATGGGAACAGAAGGAGCTGTAAAGAGTGATCAGAAAAAATTGAAAAATCAACATTACTAACGAAAAGAAGAAATATATAATTAACGCTAGAAAAAGCAGATGGGGTCTTACTCCTAGAGGGGTTGCTTAAATTCCAACCTATTATAATCAGAAGAGTTCCATCTTTTCACAGTAAAAAAACTGCTATAATTCCATTTTCATTACAGGAGAGATTCTGTAAATGGTTACAAATCCCAAAACCCGAAAGAGGAAGGGTTATAGGCAACTAATAGATAAGCTGCAAGCAAAGGCAAAGTTTGATTCTCTCACACTGAAGTCTGAACCTCAAAGAAGAGAATCTTGACCTATTAAGGTAAATATATAACAGAGAATAAGAGTCTAATATCTTAACTACAAAAAGAAACTGACAACCAGAGACACCGTAGCCAGGACAAAACACTTTCTGGTAAAGATCTTCCCCCTTCCCAACACAGTTTAACAATAAAAGGTAGATGTTTACCACCAATTATCCCAGCTACTCATACTTAACCTCTTCATAAATTACTCCAGCTTACAGACAGGACAGGCCAAGTTTAAGGCTTAACAATTAGAAAACAATTGACATAGTTTCATCATATCATAACACCTCAATTGTAAAATTTTAGCAGAGCATATATTTGTATGCCAGCTTGATTTGCAGTCCCTCCCATGTAAATTAGATAAAAAGATAGACAATTATGCAAAATCAATGTAACATCTTTAAAAGGGCTTGCTTAACTTTCCTCCTTGTGAGATTTGGCTTAGACTTGAGTACAGAAATTGAAGCCCTAGCCATGGAGACATTTAAACTAAGGCTTCAAGCCGCCAAGTGAGGAATCAACAATTTCACGTCTACAAGTGTGAATGATGTGCCCTATACATGCAAAACTTCAAATGATTTGTTTCGCTGTTATATGTGTACTTGCTCAAAGGCTGCATGCCTGCATCTAGACATGCCCATTCGGTTCCAAAAACCGGAACCGAACCGGTTTTGGAACCACCCAAACCGTGAACCGTCATGAAACGAAACTGGATTAGGATGGTTTGGTTTCGGTTTGCATTTCTCAGCAACCGTGAACCACCAGTTCCAAACCGTCATAAAACCGTTCAAAAACTGCCAAATTCAAATTTTAAACGTTTGAAATTTTGAATTTTGAAATCATCTGCTCCTACATGCTTCACGCCTGCACTTACTCTGATCTCCTTGGACATTAGACTTGATGAATGATAGAGAAGACTTGATGAAAGGATGTAGGAGTCTAGCATAGTAAACTTTGAATATCAAAATCAACCTACCATATCATGATGCCCAACACACCCTAAGCATTTTTTTTTAAGTTTGTATTTTGATAATTAATAACATATTATAACACTTTTTTTTTACACTTTATAATAGATTTTAAAAATTAAAAATAAAAACAAATGTTAAAAAAAGTAAAAAATAACTCAAAAAATTAAAAACCGGGAAACCGGAACCGCCATCCACGGTTCGGTTTCAATTTGCCTTGTCACGATTTGTGGAACTGTCGGTTCCGAACCAGAACCGGTTTGGGCATGTCTACCTGCATTGCATCACATCTGAATGTTAAGATCTTCAAATCATCAAACTCTCTGTGGTTGAAATACAGATTTTGTGTTTAACGGCTGGTAAAACAAGTGGTGTTTGGCAAACTGATCTCTGCCTTTAGATCTGACCATATATAGGCTTCAAGGTGGAAAAGCACAAATAGATTGTCCTCCAGACGAGAACTTGCTAGATGAGGGGCTGTTTCTCAGTGCGTATGGTATTTCTGTCATGTTTTGGGGCAGTTGAAGGGAGCATATCTGCAGGATCTGTTGGGATCAATCTATCTTCACACATTTGTTGAAGGATATTTGGTTTATTTGGCTTTCCTCAATGGCTTCGATAACGAGAGCTTGCTTTAGGGGGAGTTGCCATTCCGGATTTGTGTAGGGATTGTTTGGCTGAGCTGATGTCTTGACCTAGGGTATTTTACTTTGGATTTTCCCCCTAATTTTCCACTTGTTTCTTTGTAGATCCCTTGTCCATTTTGTATATTCATATTCATCTCTGACCAATAAATTCATTTTTTATCAATATACACACACACTAACACCCACACAGTAAATATACTCAACTCAACTCAGACTTTGATCAAATTACTTGGGGAAAATGTATCATTATCCAAAACATCGACAGGGAAATTCGAATCTGCACAGGCAAAGCCCAATAGATTTCGTGTCTCCTTAACCACACACATGCGACACACACACACATTTGCATTTGAGACAAGAATTCTGGCCAAGGTATTTTGACAGCTGCAGATGACTGTCAAACTAAGTATCATTTGTTGATGGAGCAAGATTAGTGCATCCAGGCGAACATTGTTGGACACAAGGTCTTATCAAGTTGCTAATAAATTCTATATATTTGTGAAGGTAATATGGCTTTTTCAAAACAATATATGTTTCGTGAAAGCAGAGCAAAGCTAAGTATGGTCTTCTAAAAGCCAAACTTATCCGAGCTTTCCTCATTGTTGTTGTTGACGGTGAAGCCTCTTCATATATGGGCTATATGGCAGAAATATGATATCTGATGTAAGGCATGGGGATGGTAATCATTTGCAGGTTCTTTTGCATTGTGAATCTATGTAAATGACTTAATATCACTCTATTAGTATTATTAAGCTATAGGCAGATATTTAAGGGGTGCAAGGCAGTTGAGTTCCTGATAAATGTCTTCTGGTGTGTACAAGTTTAATTCTTTCTCAGTAAGTAGTCTGACGCGATTAACTTGAAAGTTATTTCGAGGCAGAAGATCTTCTCATACTCAACTTAAGTCTGTAACAGATAGAACTTCTACAACTATGCGTTAAAAATACTGTGTCAAGTAGGTGCAGAAATAGTCAACACCTATGCTGTTACGCTGCTTCGGTATTGCATGACAACCTAAGTTCAAATTTCCTACACCTATTTTCAAATATGTTAAGAACAGTATTGTGGCATATTTTAGTTTCAATGGAATGATCCAGAGCAAGATAAGTCTTAGATTTGAGAAAATGTACTTGATCCTGATTTACAAGACCGTAAAAGTAAATGATCAATGACTGACTTTTAAGAACTTCCCATACGCCCACTGAACCAAAAACATGCATATGGTAATGTTTTTTCTGTACAAAAGGGAGACCGACCATTACACATTATTGAAGAAAGTGTAAGCTGCACAACTTTGAGTAATATTGACTAATAAAGGATGTATAATCTATATGCGGAACCTCTCTTACCCTCCAATTGAGAAGACCATATCATCTGCAGAATATGCACCCTGGAATGAGTCCATTTTTCCTTCCAGCGATGTCGGTGAAGTTTGTGCAAACTCGTTGATAGGCTCAGGTCCCTGCATCTTTGCATCTGCAGTGGTTAGTCATCAGACCACATAAGGTCAACGCAAGGAAAACTTAAATGCCGCAAATAACTGCTACAATAGTGTTGTCACATCACAAAAGTCAGCCTAACAATGGAAGAAATAATTGGTACTAAGTTTAATGAAAGGAAGAGAAAACCCGTCAAATGTCTTAAACATTCAGTAAGATTTAAGCATATAATGCTTACTTGTCCAGCATACAAGGGTAGATTCAGCATTCAATAGTATTCATGATACAAAAAAGATATTTCCCTGTCTAACAATTAGAACTACATACTATTGTAACTAGAGCCACCAGTGAGAATATCTTGAAGTGAAATGTTTCCAATATCCTTCCTGACAAATGAAGGACCCGCTTCTTTTAGAGTATCTTCTGTTAGAGTTGTTGTCACGGCTATGCATCTGCAAGCAGAAAAAACACTCAGAATCATATAATGGAGAAGTAATCCACAAAGGCGCAGACCATTTAAGGAGACAAGTCATGTAGTAGATAAACTGAGTGGAACCTATGTCACCATGGTGATGCATGTTGATACATAACTTGGACATGTGTTACAGTAGATGTGAAGGTTACGAACTAAGAAGATCTAATGAGTGCATTTACCTCATATTTGCAGCTTCAGCTGCCTGCACTCCAGCCAATGCATCTTCAATTACAATACACTGGAAGAAAAGTTGCAAAGACAATTAGACAAGTTTGCGTATAAACCAAAAAAAGGTAACCATCCCCCTAAGGATTTAGAAGTATATATTCGTGAGCTACTTTTCATCAAAGTTCCAGCTAATGCAAAAATTCAACTTCCATCTCCCCATTAACTGTATGCCAGAGCAGCCCTTCCCCCTTTTCCCTCTCCACCGGTGGTGAACTAGTTTAGAGAAAATCACAGTGGCATAAAAACCATACAGGAACAACTTGAACATATAGTGGAAAATTAACGAGAATTATGATTTTTAGAATTAGCGATAAGAATGCATCAAAAAATTTGAAAACCGTTCAAGTGAATACAAGTATACATTGTGCAATTGACGTCGGTATAGATGACAAAATCCCATAGTCCACAAACATACCTCACTTGGAGGCACATTCAGAATTTCTGATGCAGCAATGAATATGTCCGGAGCAGGCTTCAAGTTTTCAAAAGCATCAGCGGAGACAATAGCATCAAACCTGATATAGCAAGAGCAGAATAAGAGCAGGAAAATTATACAACGTATTGAAAAACACAAAGGAAAAGTCAGATTACAAAAGAATAAACTTTCTTTATCTCTATTCAACTTAAATGTACTGAAATCCCTAAGAGAAAACTGTCATTCAAAAAAGAGAGAAGAAGAACAATGTAAGAAGACACGAAACAGAAGGTTATTGGAAAGCAAAACAATAAAAACACTCGACTAGGATAAATAGAGATAAGCATGTTGTACATTCCTTCGAGGAATACCCTAACGGATCAGACTACTTAATACACATATAAAACTCCCTAAAAATAGGTGGTATCATAAAAAATCAAGATGAGAAAATGAAATGAACTCCAGAATGCATGAAAATCTTTCTAGGCTCCAACTTTTGCTTTCTCTATTGACAACAAAACCATTAACCATGTGGGTTGAGAGTTTCCTAATGACATGAAATCGCAATAGTTTGTTCTAGTAACTTGTGTTTGGAAAGAAAAAATGAAAGAGGATACAACTGAATTGGTAAGAAATAGAAAATCTTTATCTCAACAAAAGGACTTTGATATGGATAACTTAACATAAGAAGAGGTTTTTAAAGCCAGGACTTAAATCATGCCATTTTTATCCTTTCCTTTTCACTTACCATAAGCATTTATCCTGAGGATGTTCATTTCCATCGAACCCAAGATGAAAAAAATGGTCAAAAGAGACCAGGAATACCGAAAATTTAGGTTTCCAAACCCAGCAGAGGAAAGAAAGTATCTTTTGGAAAGATGCAATGTTTTATACTCCAACACTACAGAAGGGAGTGCTGGTATGAAGGATTTGCTAAATTTTAATTCAGCGCCTCAAGCAAAATGGCTCTAGAGATATGACTAAGGATGACGCTAAGTCGAGGAATATTATATAGTTGCCAAATATGGAAAAAGAGACACTATGGTTTCCAAATACCATTACTGCTACCACATACCGTCGACACTTTAATAGTCGTTCATAATCAAAGGAGATTAAAATTTCATTAAATATTAGAATGTATTAAGTATTTGGAATGCTTATGGCCTTAACTGTAAGACCCTGACCCTACATTCTTCCTAGTTCACTTGTAGTCACTACATATCGACTTTGGAACCCTTGGAATGTGAGATGTCACGCTTGTCATGACGTGTTAAGTTGTAACCCGTGTTTGGCATGCGATTAACCTATGATGAGTCATGCACTGTTTTCGTATTCGTTCGAGACTATTCGAGACTATTCTCGACATCGATTAGCGTTTGTATACTTCGTATTTCCCCACGTTTAAGTGACCTAGCCTTGGTTTAGACTTCCGCACGATTGACGAATATGTCGATCTTGTTGTTAACCCGTATGTCAATTCGTTTCGAATGTTTTCGAATGTTGTTTTGTGTGTTTACCTTCATGTATGTTTGAGACTTGTGTTGTTCATCATTCCTGCATCAATGGAGGATGATTTGGTTGAGTTTTGGGTATGTCTTGACTTGGTTTGAAGTTAAGATTATCTTAGGATCACTTAGGATACATTTTAGGACACTTTTGGAGAAGTTCAAGGCCTGGATGTCGCGCCCTAGCGAGCAACTTGCTAAAGTTTGCACAAATCAGACCAAAAGTTCAGTCAGAATCACGCCTTAGCGCGCCCCAGCCCTCGCCTTAGCGCGCACCCGCGACTTAGCGCGTATACCACGCACCCTAGCGCGCCCCTTCTTCCAGGACGAATTTTTTAATTTGGTTGACCATTTGACCATTTCCTTGGCTATTGTTGAGCCACGTCCCAAGCCATGGAGACCAGATTAGTTCTCTCCATTAGACACCATGAGAGACCCAAAACATTCATTATTTCATCTTCTTCAACCTTGAGCATTAGAGAGAGAATTTAGAGAGTGAAACCTTCATATCTTGAGCATCCGATATCAGATCGACGATCCATCTTCGCCGTAGCGTAGAGGGCGACGAGGAGAACATGCCAAAAAAATCCCAATCTATTAGTGATTCACGGACACGAATTTTTCTCCCACGTTTTAGAGAGAAAAAGTGAAGTTTTAAGTATGAAAAACTTGATTCGGGCTTGGATCGAGCTCGACGTGTGGACTCCATAGCAGCGTAGAGGTTGTGGAAGAGTACATTTCCACCCAAAGCCACTTCGATTTCGTGGAAGTACTGCGGTAGTTAGTAAGTTACTATTCTTTCTCCTAGTGTTAAGCATCGTAGAGTAAATTCACGATGTCCTTATGCTATACTTGTCATAGATAAAATCTTCACATGCTATTTGTTGGGTATTGATGATTTAATGTTAATTTGGTAGTCTCCGAGTAGTAGAAACTCGTAGAGGTGTGTTGTTGTTGTTGTTGGTATTGTTGTTGTTAGTCTCCAAGAATTAGAGACTCGTTGAGGTATAATTGTTGTTGTTGTTGTTGTTATTGTTAAATATCGAGTATTAGTAACTCATTGGGATTACGTAAGTTGTTACTATTACTTGCGATGAACTTGCGAGATTTCTATAAGTGTTAAATACACCAAATATGGGTATTGATTGATATAGTTAATTAGGGACGATATTACGGTTAGTCCCGATGTTTCGAAAATAGGTAATGAATCTAGTGGAGTCAACAGAAGATAGTAAATTATATCGAACACTATACGAGCTATATACTAGTGACTCTGGCAGAGTCGAATAGGACGTAATTAACGAACGTCGGATAATGTGAGGAATTTATTAATGGAAATAATCGACTCTACGGAGTAGAGTAATGGGTAGTATAAATCCCTATATGACGTATAATAATCTCCTACGATGTGGGATGACGAATTCATGGATTATGACTCAATAGAGCTTTTATGTTGGTTGACTTAGTCAAACATTAGTTGACTACGAGTTACGTTGAATAGTGAAGTATGCTCTTTGTATAAACAAGGGTTAATGGTATATACTTGTCTTTTCATATGAGTTATCGATTAATGTCCCTTAGTTCGTGACGTTAGTAATGAGACGTACAGTCTTAATCGTCAAGTGACGAGTTCGTTGTATCTTAGGTATTAGTGACATACCTTTGTTATCGTTCCAATATGAACGATGTGATTTGTAATGAGTTGTGATATACATAGTACACGACGAAAACGATAAGGGATAGATATGCATGAGATGGAGTGTATTGTATGAATATAGGATACTTAAAGATCCTAAGTTTAGCGTAACTATTACGCATTAATTAATAGTTGTAAGTACGAATAGGCGTACCTATGTAGGGTTATGAGTTTGTGTACATGTGATGAACATGCTACTTTAGTTTGGGATTAGGAATGACTAGCTGATCCTTGTGATGTATAGGTTCCACCTTGCACCGTTTGATAGTTGTTTATACGGTAGGAATACCTTACGTTTGTGGTTATGTGTGTGTCCAGCTTTCGCAGACACTGTTCGATTGTTGAGTTGTACAATAGGCCTACTTTGCCTATTGTCTTGTTTTAGTTATATGTTGAGTCATTATGGACATGATGTGATTGTTCTAATATGTGATAAGACAACTATCCTACTTTGATGATTGATTGTGTGTTTAGTATTTACAAGTACATTGAGTTGATTTGACATGTGATTCAATAGAACATATCATGATTGGTTTTGGTTAATTTGTGATTCAAGATAACACACTTTGATTTGTTGAGAATGACGAGTAAATATCTACTTGTGCATTGCATCGAGTCCAGCTGGCATTCTTGGTAAAGTTATGGTGGGACGACGTATAGTCTTTACGAATTTGTTTCGTAATCGCTATGGGTCGCCGTACTGGTTTTCATACACCCTCATCTGTTTGCCACAGTTGAGATGTAGCGTCACTGTTGTAGCTATACGCATGACTTTGGTTAGCTAGAAGAACCCGATGGATTTTGTCGGGGGACCCAATGGATTTTGTCGGAAAGGTCGATACATCACACACGAGTATCGAGGCACATTGGTTTTCTCGTGTTTTGCAGGAGCAACGCGGAGATCGTGGATGGAGATTATATCCTTTCCTATGTGATTTATTTATGTCGCATCTATGTGAGCATCACCGTGCTACATGGCTTATGTGATTTGTGTGCTTTCTATACGAGCGAATGTTGGTCGTGGTCTCCACTGGTATGAGACGGTTGGCGGCTACTGAGCCTCTCGTTAGTATAGGGTTTGTTACACTTATGTGTTATCACTTGTGTATTATCCTGTTATATCACTTCAGCATTGTGTCATGTCATATTGCTACATTAGTAACTTACTGAGCCTTGTCTCATCCCACGCCTTTGTTTTCCTTAGTTTGCAGGTTATAAGTTTCGACGCTGTGAGGTCTTAGTTCGCAGTTTAGCGAGTTATGATTTAGTTTATATTTTGTATTCATCAATTGTATTGTGAGATCGTGGGTTAAACTGAGTTATGTAAACTTAATATTTTTGGGTTGTATATTATTGTACTTCGGTTAGCCTTGTGTATTCTCTTTGGAGGCTTGAGCCATTTTATTTATTAGTGGTTTTCCCGAGCGTGTTGACTTGTGGTAGTTTAGTGTTGTTTCTCCGGCTCATGTATTTAGCCGTCAAGGTTTATTGTTGAGATTACATTAGTATTGTTCTCCGGTACATGTTTTGGCCATTGAAGTTTTATTAGTTATGGTTTGTTGTTCGAGCTTTTGAAGCTCAACTTTTATAAGGTTTTCCGCTGCTTAAGTTTTGGTTTGAGCTTTTGACTCTTATAGTTGATTCAGTTGGTTGTGTTAGTTTAGCGCACTGAATTGGAGTTCAACATCGGATCTCGGACTCGGGGTGTTACATTAACAAACCCAGGAAGCTTCTTTAGAGGTTATATACATGTGTATCAACAAAAAATTAGAACACCATTTTCGAATATGCTTTCCTTCTTCCAAAAAACGGTACATTAAAATATACTTAATCTCAAATATTCTCTTGCAAGCACAGTCGTTTGAATCTAAATTTTGCTTTACTCTTAGCTTTTCTTGTAGCTACCTTAAAAGATTATTAATTGCTTCAATAATCTACTATCTTTAATTATTAATATTGCTATTATAATTTAGATATTAGATATAATACTCCCTCCGTTCCTAAATTATTGTCTTGTTTGACTCTTTTTTTTGTCAAACACGATGTTTTCCAAATGCAAATTAGACATATATATATATATATATATATATGTATATATTTATTTTTTTTCTAAAATCATAAAACACGTAATTCGTAAAATTTTAAAAGTACTACAAATTACGTGTTTTATGATTTTGGAAAAAAAAAATACGTCAAATTTACGTTTAAAAAACATCATGTTTGACAAAAAAAAAAAAGTCAAACATGACAATAATTTAGGAACGAAGGGAGTAACTAGTTAAATGCTTTTCTAAAGTTACTATTGCTCTTTCCTCCAATTTGCTCGTCCTCAAAGTCAATATCAACATTTGCTAAATCCATAGCAAAGCATCAAATTCATCTAAATAGGGCTTAATTGGCTTTAGTTCCTCTAATTTGCTCGACAATCTCATATGATTATCTTCGTCATGTAGAGCGATTCCAACTTGAGTCTCCTTCACCACCTTCCTCAACACTTCATCAGCGAGACTCAATTGCATAGCTGAAACAGCCTTTTGATCCAGATCATCAAATTGATCATCTATCAGAGTTGCAGGTTTCTTCGCCTTGCCATCCAACGCCTTAACACATCCCTTTTGAACCAACATTGCCCGCATCTTGACTTGCAACAGTCGAATGTTCACATCACAGTTGAACTCTCGTACTTTGATCATCCCGTCGTCTTAATAGTGTCAACAATAAAAACAACCAATACGAACCCAAGCTCTGATACCAATTTGTTAGGATCGGTTACTATTTTATGCCAATTCACAATCACAATCAAGTAGAAAAAAAATAGATGCAAGAATAATAGAAGAGGATGATCTGAGCGATTTACGTGAAAACCCCCTCACAACAAGAGGAGTAAAAAACCACGGACGACAGAGAAACAATCTACTATATGAAGAACAAGAGGAGAAGGAGAATTACAAGGTGATAATCAATCACTCAATCTCACAATCTCTCAAAGTGTATCACACAATCTCTCACAATTGATCCCTAGAGTTAACGTAGAGTAATCTAAGAGAAAACACAATTTTTCATGCTTCCAGCACCGAGGGGTTTACAACAGGTTCTATATATGCTTCCCAAGCCAAAACGGAATCTAAAACTGAAAGGAAAGCCAAAATACGACACGGGACAGCGCAAGTCATACTGCTCCCACATGAGCCGTACGACTCCTGAGTGTCAAGATCCTATTGTCAACGTTTCCAACCACCGCAAGCAGTACGACACACCTAGAAGCCGTACAGCTACCGCTTGTACCACCAGGAGTTGTACGACTCTTGCTTGCCAACCTCTCTCCATGCTTGGTTTCAAGTATCCGAACAAACCAACCCTTAGAACCATCAAATGTATCTCGCCAAATGCAATCAGATTACTTGACCTATGCACAAAACCCTAGATACAAGTCATGCATTCTCACCCTCTTTGATCGCCTCACTAAGACGAACAAATCCTTTTGTAAGATCCTTCACTCGATCCCTTTTGGCTCTTATACCATGTTAATCACCACTAAACAATTATAACGTAAAGACGAAAGAAAGAGAGAACCAAGAGGTAGAGGAAGAGAGAAAATAGTACTAACTCATTTATCTCACTCTCTTAAACTGAATGGATTACAACATATATATCGGCTAACATCAATCCTAAGCCCAAGAGAATTCCGATCCTAAACCCGAAAGAATTCCAACTCTCCTAACAGGATTCATTACCAACATTACAAATTTCATCAAAACATATACCTTTTGACTAAAAGAGTAGCTTTTATTCACAATTAAACTAAGAATGCTTCTAAATAGCCTCTTGTAAGAGTATAACTGGTTGATGGTCATGCTATCGTTCACAGAGCAAAGGGCAGTTCATTGCTGATTGCAGAGACTTGTAAAAAACAAAAGTATATACTGAAACAGAACCATTTAAAGTTTATTGCAGATGCTATATTAGCTTACATTGACAAAGGTAAACCAGCAGCGGCCAAATTTGCATCAACCTTGATTCGGTCAGCGCTAGATGCAACAGCCACCTTGAGGCCCCTGTTTTTACACTGTTGTACAGACGCGTCATATTATTGTCTAATTTAATGCAGAAGCTAAGCAACCATATTAATCAGTTTCCTATTGTTGATCTTAAAATACCTGAGTAATGAGCTCAAGGGCACCAGGGAATCCTATTCCAGAATTTGGTTTCGCATACTACAATATAACAATTCATTGTCAGTAAAATTAAGCATTGAAAAGTTGCAAAGTATGTAAAAGTCAGCATGATATGATTGAAGAAAGTGCTAAAATTTATATAAATCACCTTTTCCAGATATATCTCGAAAAACCGCTTCTTAGCTGCCTCAGGATTGAATCCCTTAACGCCCTTTAAAGAAGCAACACCCCCAAGAAAATTTGCTTCACCTAGAACATTATCAGGAGCATATAACAATTAAAAAGAGAAGTCAGAATAATTAAGGAGAACAAAAAATTCTGAAATCTTACTGCCTCATTAACAATTACTCCCTCGTTCCTAAATAAATGTCCTGCTTTCCTTTTTTGTCTGCTCCAAAAAATTGTCCTGTTTCTACACTTTCCTTTTTAGGAAAACACTTTTATCACTTTACCCTTACTTTTTCTTCCTACTTTAATTATGGCCACATGTGCATGGGCTTTGAAGGAAACTACATATTATACCAATATTTATAATAGAGTCAATAAGGTTTTCTTAATCTGTGCCCGTCAAACAGGACGATTATTTAGGAACGAAGGGAGTAGTACATAAAACCACTCAGTGCAATTTTCATAGAAGACGAGTACTGAATGTAAATATACAAAATGAATTCCTTTCACGTATACAATGATTCATTTGTGATTGTGGATAACCAAGTTCCAAAGCCAAGAGAAATCATTGTCTATATATCCTCTTTTTGGTAAAAAATGTAGCTCTATGGTAATATCTACTCATTTTTGTGCTCTTTTTTTCCAATATAAAAGGGTAGTAACTTGTCAGCCAAGAAGTAGGCAAGAGCTGGTAGTGAGGTCTAACACTTGTTTAGGTCAATCAAAGTCTGTCTGAAGGGCAGCCCACAAGAAAAATCTAATGCTATCTGTAGATAGGAGGAGAGGAAGAGAAGGGACAAGAACTCTAAGACGGTCAGGGGCAACTTACAACTTTTTGTGTTGCATGAGGGAGTCCGGGAAGGGAAGGGGAAGTCAAGGGAAGGGAACCCACAATCAAGTAAAGGGAATACTTTCCTGCTTCCTTCCTACATTCACCCAAAATGCGAGGAAAAAATCTTATGTGCCTGACGGAAAGCAGTCCTTCCATCTTTCTTTCCTCATCTTTTATACCCAACTAAACAGTGTAAGAGAGGTTAAGTTATAATGAAGTGGAAGATTCTATAGCCCTAGTTCACCTAAGGAAGTGGGAAGTTAAAGCATTAACGATACAAGTGTTAATCTCAAAAGTCAAACCAAACCAAACCAAACCAGCGGTTTAGTTTGGTTTAGCTGAAATATAAGTTCAGCATGGTTTGCATTTTTTTGATTAAACAAGTGGTCTGGTTCAGTTTGTAGTTTATTATGTTCAGGCAAACCATCAAACAACTAGTATTTATATAATACTAAAAATTATTTTTAAAAAAAAACAGATGCCTGTTGATTTTATCCTTATTCTATGAACCATTGGATTTTACGGAATCAAGATATCTGAGGATAAAGATTAAGGCAAGATGACTTCCAGTAGCTGTTTGTAGTACTCGAGATTATGTGAATTAACTGATTTTGGTTTAGTTTGGATTTATTGTGTTATTGTTTACTTTCATTTGAATTTTTATGTTTTTCATTTTTGTGTATGTGTCTAATATTCAGCAGTAAAGCTTTAATAACTAAATTTATATAATCTGATAGTTTTCATTATACCATGTAAAATAGAAGGTTCGGAAATGCTTCCAGACTGATGCACTAAACAACCAAATTGAACCACCAAACCAGAAACCACTAGATCAAACCGCTAAAACAGACCAATCAGAGCCAAACCGATCAAATGCTTTAGACCCTTCAGTTCAGTTTATTTTTGCGCGAACCGATCAAATGCTGTTCAACTTGTGGTTTGATAGTAGTCCGCATCATTTAAACCCCTAATTAGAGAGGGTCACAATGTACTGTTCTTATGAGTTATGAAGAAAGCATTCTATGAAACTGCATACTTCTAGTTGTAGTGGTCAGTTATGAACTTATGAGGCCAGTATATATTATTCACTTGAAAAGGAATACAGTAGAAATGTCAATTTTGCTAATTATATAAGAGAGAGCATACATCTGAAGCACATAATGTTGTAAGGCTGCCCACTATTAGTTGCAACGAAGATTGTTTGCCATGTGCCCCAATCAACATCACCTCCCTATCTCCCCCCCAAATCTTGGTATGCATTTACTTTCATGGTAGGAAATATCAACAAAGACTAAGTTCCAGCGAACCAAGCCACAAACCTTGAGATGACCTCTACGCCCAAGCGCTAACCCGCAAACTATGGCCACCCCACTGGCCAAAGAGCACCTATGTTCAACACTCCCTTCATTGCCCCAACCGAAGGTCAATGAAGAAGATTGAGCCCATTGGTTGTAGGCGCCATCTATAGGTATAACTTAAGAAGTGCCTACACAAAAACGTAGATACAGCACAACACTAGTCGGAATTGAATACAGTGGGTCTTGATGTCCTACGCCCCTCATTGAATCAGGGGAAACACCAAGGCTGCACAGTTAATTTGGGCATGGCATGCACACCACGATGTTCAAGTGCATAGATATCACTTCGTCACGACACAAGCCCAAGAACCAACAAGCAACGCATGCCCATCCAGTGGCACAAAGTGAGGCTGCAGTCACGACAGACCCACCCAAAAGTCCATAGAGATGATTTTTGCCTAGTGATAATAAGTGGCCGTATATATGCATACACCTGATCCCTCACCTAACCCTTCTAGGACTGGGATCTTACAAACCTTGTGTAGGTTAAGACGTGAACTGACAAAAGGTCAGCACAAATATTTCAGTGTTTCTGTCATTAGGACATGGAATTCTTTTATTCCTGTAGGTTTCTTCACAACAAAGGATTTGCCTCCATATATAGGCAATGTTGGCTGTGGGGCTCTTATTGCAAACGTTGACTTCCACAAGCAGCCCTATAGATTGAGTTTAGAGATTATACTAAAATGCAGATGAACAAATCGGATGTCACTAGGTGACTGAATGCATGTTGCATTTGTCCCTTAAAGCGATTTACACAAAATTGGAGTCTGTTTGCATATGATCTACTGCCAACTAACTGCATTTAATTGGACCACCAGTGCTAAAAATATTGCATCATTCGGAGTAAGTTGCTTGAGTAATGATGACTTCTGCTGAGAAATTTGAACATGTAGATGTTTTAGAGTATTTAAAATTTGAGGAGCTAACAATTTGTGAAGGGTACCATATCCTCATATTTTGAAAATTAAGGTTAGTCCCCTCTTAGTAAATGGCTTTCTCGCCTAAACTTTCAAATGGCCGGAAGAAATGCATTTAAGCTCTAACAACTATAGAAACAGGCAGTTTTTAACCTTACTCACAAATTGAGTAAGGTTTCATGCAGGGACCTTGCTTAGTAGTGAAACCAAGTAGCCTGAGCAACCACCGCGGTGGTGCTTAAAAAGGAAAGTACTGTGAATATGACTATAATTTTGAAAGATTTGGCAGTGGTCAAGGGTCTATCAAATAGAATACCGATTCTCTTTCCCATCCAGAGTTTGCTGAAGAGCAATGTACCCTCATAACATAAAGCTCAGATATTACAATGATTTTCCTCACATTAACATTCATAAACCTTTTGAACAAGTACCCCACCAACTTCCCCTGGAAACAAAAGAACTACAATATCCATACACAAAGGGCTTAAGAAATTCATGAACTCTGAAAAAACATCACAAAACTCTCGACGTAGACAGTTTCGATACACAACTTCATTTCCTCCAACATTTAATGGGCACCACAACTGGACATAGATGAATACCAAACTTCATCGACATCAAGGGAAAACAAAATTATGGATCCAAATTGACTATCTCGAGAAAAATATGCATCAAGGAAGTGATAAAAATTTCATGGCCGTGTAGATAGGAGACTAACATTCCATCAATTTGGTGTAAAATGTTTTCTCAAAAAATATGGCAAGTATTAAGAAAAGAATCTAGAAAGCAAAGCATTGCAAATCATCAAAGTAAAAGAGCCATTCTAATACACCATTATAATGAAAAATGATATACACCATCTATCCCAAAAATGGGTGTCCATTTTTAGTTTTTCACTAAAATCAAGGAAGTTGGCTTTTGGGTGAAATACTTAAACTTGTATAAAAATAAACGAACACAGTGGGAGAGAGTACTACATTTTCCCGAAAATCATTAACGAACAGGGCGTAATTAGAGAAATGTAAAATTGAAGTAGAGAGCGAGAGAATATACCGGTGCCCATGAAAGGGATAAAGTCGTCGACGGTGACTTGAACGCCCATTTCAGCAAACACGTCGACGGCGGCCAACCTTGACAGATCTTCGCTGTTGCAAAGCACTCCGTCCATGTCAAATAAAACGGCAGACACTTTGCCCCACTCGGACTCTGTGCCGCTCGATACATTCATTTCCTCCAGCTTTGTTGCGCACGCCCTCACAGCGTTTCCTGGACGAGAGAATATTACAGTTACAGTCCCTTTAGACGTCCGCCATTGATGCAACTTATCGAATGATTTAGAGCTACGAAAGACGTTCGTGAGCTTCGATTGAGAAGAAGACAGTGTGTGTGGTAACAGTCTCAACGCCATTCCCTCTATCTCTTTCTCTATCTCTCTCTAGAAGTGGAAAGGTTTCTCTCTCCTAACCGTAAAAATCAGTTGAGGGGCTGAGTGGCGGGGAGTGGTTTCGGTTGGATTGAATTTCGTGGGCCGACGTCCTCAGAGTCGAACCCAATTAACTCAAACATGGGAATACTTCCGACTATTTGCGATCGACTATATATTAAAAAAATTTACAATAATTAAATATGGAGTTTTTTTAATTATTTAAAATTGATTATATAATAAAATTCTTGTTATTAATATTTAGTTTGTCTAAATGCAAGGTCCGTCGAAATATATGTACATTTTAACAGTGTTCTAAAAATTGCTAGGCTGGCGACAGGTGCCAAACTAGCGCCTAGCACTTAGGGGGTCTAGACGGGGCCTAGACGGAGACTAAAAAAACATAATTACCCTAATTTTTAAATTTTTTTCTTAATATAACATAATTAACAAGTATTAAACCTTCAAATATACTAATAATAAATATCACCAAATAGGCAAAATAATCTAAATATCATTACAAAGTTCAAAACAACACAACAACAATCAATAACTCAATATATCATAGGTTCATAACACCTGCTCCAGCAATATAAATATGACCAAATAATCTAAATTAATTTTTTATATATTAAAAAGACCTAAAACGATGTCATTTCAGGTCAAAACTTTTTTAAATAAAAAAATTAGTAGGTTGAACCCCTAGGCGCTCAATTTCTAGGCGTATAGGTGGCGCTTAGCGCCTAAGTAAGGCCTAGACCTTCTTTTAGAACACTTCTCTTTGGTCTCATGCATTTTAGTTGTTTACTATGGTTTTGGTTTTTCTCTATCGAATTTGGTTAGTGATATTAATATTAACAGTCTATTGCATTTTATGCTATGTGAAATGGAACTAATTAATGAAATTATTTGTTCACCAACAAAAATGTTTCTTCACTTTTTCACTCTCATTCGTCTCATGACTAATTTTATCTCAATTTGTTATTTAATCATTAAAAAAATTACAAAACGAAAACCAATCATATATTTGAAATTTTTCATAGGTAACATCAAATTGCTATGGTGGTGGTTTTATTTTATTTTACCAATATAAATGAGTCTTGATTGTACATTTGTGTTTACGTATCAAAAAAAAAAAACTGTTGGATTATCTAAAAAAAGAAATGGACCTCTATGGTTTATCTATTTTCAGTTATATTTATGTTGTGAATTGTTTGATGGAGTGAGAGCCATTTGGCGGCCCTATCTAAAACCTTGTGTATTTGTGAAATGTCAATATAGATAGATGTGGGTGTGGGTGTGGGTGTGGGTGTGGGTATTATTGGGATTTCACTTTTTAACTACAATAATACTTCATAGTTCACTATATATAAAGTATTAAGTATAAGTGAGATAATGCAGTTTTAACAACAAACAATACCTTAGAAGAAATCGTGGATTCACAATTAATAAGATATTAACAAGTTTTTGGCTAGCTTTGATACTGGAAGGGGTTGAGATCATAAAAAATAAACATATTTAGCAATCTTTTGAAACTAATAAATAAACTAACTAAATACTACTACTACATTAAAAACAAAATTCAAGATAGTTTATATATCGAATGCAAAAAGTAAATACATACCTAGGTTAATAGTTTGTCAATCCAATGTTGATACGCGTTATCAAAAATTTAATTGTATGCACATGGAAATGTTTAGGATAAGTAGGGGATTTATAAAGAAATAATGTAGATAGATAGCTCAAGTCTTGAGATTTTTGCTCTGATGAACTAAGAGCTAGCTCGTTTGGTCGTGCGTTTTGGCGAAAATGAAGGGATAAAACGCAAAAATTGTGTTTCCTTGTTGCAGAAAAAAAAAAAATTTGCGTTTTAAAAACGCTGAAAAACACAAATTTTAAAAGAGGGCTCTAAGTCTGCATTGAAGAGTGTTGCTATTTATTAAAGAAAAAGGGGATTTCACAACATGAAAGGGGAGATGCTATTATGAAAGTGCACGAGCCAATTTGTTGTATAATTTTCGCTTAAAGTAGTGTATGTATAGCTATAGCTGTCCCGTTTACTGATGTCGATAATTAAGCTGGGGAATAAATTTTTTGCCTTGTAATGATGAAGACTTTTAAAAATCCCTACAGCAAATTTGACATTTTTGCTGTGTTCATCACTGCACTTTTTTTACCAAAAAAATTTGTCTTTTGTTGGTGCATGGCATGGCATGTTTCTCCCTTTAAATGATCCTACATCATAATGATGCTTTGGATACAAATAAATTAAGAACATAAACACATATTTTCAAATATATACTATTAAATACTATCAAAGAAATCATCATCATTAATTTCTGATATTATCATCATCATTTTTCACTAAACTTGTTCATCTTTCGCTTTGAAATTTCTTTGGTTGAACTTCCCTTTAACTGATCGAGGAGAAATTCCATTTCTTCCTGTAGCTTGATGCGCTGCTAATTTCCTTTAACTGATTTATTCTTCACTGCATCTTTCAAGTGAGAATATATATATATATACAGCCTTCATTGTGCTTTAGCATCATCTTTCATGGAGGATTCTATGCATGAAAAATGGAGGGGCTTATCCCGTTGCTACTACCCAAAGACCATCCAATAGCTTCCTTGTTGCCTTTAAGCCCTCACATTAATAATTTTTTTTTTTTTGGTGTCCTTAAGGAGGCGTGGTAAGAGATCGGAACCTGATACCTCACACTTTGTAAAGCCGAGAGTGGCTTTAGCTCAAGAATCGAGGGTTCCACAATAGAAGGGTTTAAAACGTTAGAAGATTCCATAGACAATTCAAGAGATCTAAATGGAGCTTTTGAGACCTTAATTTCTTCTTAACGGATTATCTAAAGAGGATAGCTCTTTCATCGCTTCTTCATTCTTTTTAACCTCATCACTTATAAATAAGCATTAAGCAACGGTTCAAGTAGATCCTTCGGATAGGAAGCCCGTAGCAATTAAGGAACATTCTTCAACCTCCATTGGATATATACTTCATGGCTTTAAATATTTTGAAAGTAACTTCTTGGTCATGCAATCTTAAGACATGTTATCATTTAGAAACGTAAATGAGAGTTCGAACTGTTGCTAGCTAATAATGGCCTACCAAAGGTAATCGCCATTTTTTTTGGTCTTCCTTCATGTTATATATAGTACTACGAAGTCAGCCGAGCCGGCAAGATCAACCTATCCATATTTACTGACAAAAATCTCAATAAAACCCTGTCAAGAGTGGCAGACGTAGGCATTGCTTCTCCTAGTCCCAACTTGAAGAAAGAGGAAAGAGGCATGCGATTAATACTCGCTCCAAGATCACACAATGTTTGCGCAACAAATTGATCCCCATGTTGTAATTGACAAGAATTTTGAAAACAAATATTATGCTGATGAAACAACAACTAGAATTGCTTGGTGCTGACAACAAGAAAAATTCTACATAAATTCCTGGCAAGGGCGCCAAAAACTTGAAGGGTTGGAATCCGTTATAATCTCACGTGCAAGATACACGCCCAATATTAAGTAATAGTAATAAAAACGGGTCATATCCACGAGGATCTAGTGAATTCTCTTAACTACCAAAAGTATGCAATGCCAATTATATTTGAGCTTCAATAACAGAGAGATTAAACAAAAAGAACTAACTAGCAATTGAAATAAGCAAAGAAAATTATAACGGGGTTTTGATGTGAGGTTCTAGATCAAGGACTAAGATTCTTGGAATTTGATTTAACTTTGGCCTTCTATATGTCCTTTTCAATGGTTTGTTTACCTTTCCTACCTTCGTGTTAAGGGTTGTCGCTACATATAATGATTCTAACTCCTAACATTAACTACGGGCTTTCGCTACATATAGTTTAGTCTCGGAATAGCATTAACGGGTTAGTCCCTAGTAGCTATCCACAAATGCGAATTTGTTTCTATGCAACAAGTAGTGAACAACTATATAGTATCAAAATCAACCAAGTCAGTTTCATGCACTACACCAATTCTCAGATCATCCAATAGGTGGCCAAGCTACTCAAAGCAGTAAGAGGACAAGATAATACTGAAGGCATAAGAATAGAATTAAAATGGAGCAAAAATTGAAATTAAAATACGTTTCAATCTGGAGATCCATCAATTCCTAATCTAGAAATGTATCTCATGATTAATCTAGAAATCAACATCATAAGCATGATAAAGAGTACCAAAAGGGCGACATCTGGGAGAGTTGGTCTAGGATAAAACAGTTTGCTTATCAATCGAGTCTGCCAATATGAGAGTTCGTTCTTTAATTCAGAATTTATAAGCTTTCGACACGGCAAGGTGGTTGCTTGCTGTTTTTGCATTCAGAATCTAAGTTCTGTTCAACACAATCTATGATGTTAACTTGAAGATTGTTTTGGAGTAACTGGGATTACATGATGACTAGCAATGATATATGATTCGAATTTTTTGAAGCTATTTTTTTATTATCTTTTTATTTGCCTGGATGTAATAATTCTTTAATCAAGTGTTTTGGTTTTTCATGAGACTTGAATAGAGTCGTATCGGCTCTCTTTCAAACAAACAAAAGATACTGTGTGTAAGGACTTCTGGTTACAGAGAAAAAGTTAATGCAAAATGGTATCGAGAAAAAAATCCAAACATGCATCTTAAGACTAAAGAGGAAGCTGCATTAGAAAATTCTTCATTAGCCTTGAACCAGAATTAGGCCAACTCAGATTCGCAGCCAAACCAAAGTACACAATCACATGCAGAGATACGTGATGCACATAAATATAGCTCGTGTGAAAATCAACAGTTAGTACACTCTTTACGTCCCGAAGAAACAATTACAAGTAGACCCCAACCGACGACCTTGATTTTCTAAGAAGGGTCTGACTAGTCCACATTGAAAGCCATCCTTGATTAAGATCATGTTGAGTTGTTACTTTTGGTAGTGACATTTATCATTTTGTCATCAACGCGTATTTCGTGCAGAAACCCTGATTTAAATCTTCAGTCTTAAAATGGAAACATATTCGACCCTGTTTATTAAGAAATCTACCTGCAGCCTGAGTACCAACTTGGAAACTTTTCATACATTTTTGGCCTAATTTGACTTCCACTTGGCTAAAAAAACCACAAACTTTCCCAATAAAGCCAATTAATCATGATTAATCCACTATAATTTTGCTCCCCTTAATGCCCCATTTATCTTACATTCCTTCATATCATGATTAAGCAAATGATCAATATACATATATAATACTCTTACTGGGAACCCTTTACTCATCAAATATATTGGAAGAAAAAAAAAACAAAAAGAAAACAGGTACATCTATCAGGAACCATTTCTTAGTTCAGTTGAATTTAAGCTGTAGTTTCAGATTTAAAAGTACTTTTTGTTTTTTAACTTAGATTTTAGCTAATACTATCTGATGTTTGGCTATGCCGTACAGCTTAGCAATGAAAGCAATAACCGTAGCTCTTTTTCTCATTGGGTCATTATCGCTATACCTTCAGGCCGATGGCAAAAGGCTCATTCTGGAGGAAGCTGGGAAGAACACGAAAGTTGATGATCAACCATATGATGACCCTACAAAGTCTACCACATATGTAGATCCCGTGACTGGTTCTATACCAGGGAGCGTTAAAGGCAACAGCAATGGTACTACGAGTAATGATAACAAGCAGGAAGATGAAAAGAATGATAGCTATGGAGCGTATGGTAATCCTTCTGGACCTTCTACGGACACTCATCATGTTTTTCCAGATGATCGCCGTCCTCCTCATTGAGCCTTTTCATGGAAAAGGTGACACTTTCTAAAAAATACTATATATAGAAGTAACATGGTGTAAGATATTATGGTATTGAATAAATGTTGAGGTTACTGTGAGCTATCCGGTTATAGAAGGTTCTGATGTATGTTACTTGTTGTTCAATCGCCTTTTTTTAATTGATCCTTGCATGATGTAATGTGTGTGTGGCTTAAGGCTAAGCGTGTATGTACTGTATCTGTATCAAATAAATTGTCATCGGTTTGTGCATTTTCGAGGAAAATTTTAATCACAATAAATTTAAAAATAATTTTCTTAGTCAAAAGAGCTACTTCAATGGATCAGTAGTCAAACTATAAATGTGAAATCATCTCCATAATATGCAGCCAAAACTTCTAATTCAACGGTGTAACTTCACTGCTTGAATTATTGGGTACTGTACTTTTTTATTTCATTTGAACACATTCCGGATGGCACAGGAAATTCTAAACTTATCTAAGTTTTACTATGCAAGTCCAAATGCCACTTTGAAGGTGGCATGCACGGAGAATATAATGAAATGGCATCAGTTTATTTCTTCAGTGACCATACCTGGAATGAGAACTGGAGCTTAGACATGAATGGATTCAAACATTATAATAGATTTCCCCTCTATTTTCTTTTCTTTTTCTTTTGTTTGCTATAACTGGTAGGAGAGCATGGTAAGCCTAATTTGTTGTGACCATAATAGCTCCTACCCATTGAGGCGCCAGGAGCCAATAAGGAAGCGGCTGAACTACCCTGACCCACTGAGCGGGTGCTAATGATGCCATCACAAAGAGTAGAACCATCTAGCATAGAGTTCCTATATGATCACTTTAAAGATGTCACGACACTTTCACAGTGCCAGCACAATGTAAGACGAATGCATTATGACACAGAGAACTTCACTAAGCATTATGCAAGCTTGATTAGGATTCCAACTCTAAATGGGGTGTCTTCACACAGTAAACAGACTAAGATCCCAAACAAAAAAATCGCAGAGCAATTGACCTCAGGCAAGAGAAGGCACTTATAAGAGGGTGTATCTCATAGTTGAGTAAATAATTAGCTATAACAAACAAAGAGTATACTGCTGTCAGAACCAACAATAAAAAGGCTAAACAATATAAGGTTTGTTAAATGTGTTACTGTTATATGTACTGTCTAATTATCCAGAATATTTCAAGTAGAGTATACTGATGTCTTTGAAATAATTTTAGTGAATCTTGTATCATTTCTGCATTCTAACTAATTGTCATGACTACCAGAAATCCTTGCATGAACACTTCCCATTTTTGAAATGATGAAAGCGTACACGATCCCTCACAATTATCTCCCTTTTATATACATGTGAAATGAGCTTACCTGCAGAATGGCAGTCCTCACATGTCCTTAGATTCTTTACAATCCGGATGGTTGTCCCAGGTGATGTGTTTAGTAACCCAAATGCTATTGCAAGCTTCTCACTATGGTGTGCTAGTGCAGTTTCCTTCTCCCCTTCGTCAATGTCTAACAAAACTTGAGAGGTGTTTGGTACAAAACCTTCCAACTCCAGCCTTTCGAGCATCTTTTCCAACATAGCATAGATTTCCTTTGTTTGGGGGTGTGAACCATCCCCCACCTTAAATTCATGAATGATTCCATCCAAATCGATCATGCTACTTCCACTTATAGTCTTTACCCGTCTCTCCTTCATCAATTTCCTCAATTTCGCTACGTCTTCCCATCTCCCCGCTTTCGCATAAATATTTGACAATAATGCATAACGACCGCTATTTTGAGGCTCCATTGCGAGTAGAATTTTCCCCACTTTCTCACCCAAATTTACATTTCCATGTACCCTACAAGAACCTAAAAGTGCTCCCCAAACAGCAGAATTCGGCTTCATTGGCATAGTACTTATCAATTCTTCTGCTTCATCAAAGAGCCCTACCCTACCTAAGAGGTCAACAACACAACAATAGTGCTCAACTGTTGGCTCAACCCCAAAAATCTTCTCCATTTTATTCAAGCACTCCAAACCTTCATCAACCAACCCTGCATGAGCACAAGCATTTAAAATTCCCACAAAGGTTATCCCATTTGGTTTCAAGTTTTCATTCTGCATTTGCAAGAAGAGTTTAATTGCATCGTCTGCCCTTCCATGCATAGCAAGTCCACCAATCATGGCATTCCAAGATGAAATCTCTTTCTGTTTCATTGTCTCAAAAACTTCCCACGCCAAGTCGAGTCTCCCACACTTGGCATACATATCCAATAAAGAGGTTCCCAACACTTCATCCAATGGAATTACTTTTTTCCTCATATAAGTATGAATCCATTTTCCCTGATCAAGAGCCCCAACATTGGCACAAGCAGCAAGCACACTTGATAGAACAAATTTCCGCGGCCTAATTTTCTCCAATTGCATTCTATTAAAAAATTCCAAGGCCTCCTTAAAGAACCCCCCTCTATTATAACCATCAATCATGGCACTCCAAGATATGTCATCCTTCTCTGGCATTTCATCAAACATTTCCCTAGCTGCCTCAACCATCCCACAATTAGCCAAACCACTAATCATCGAATTCCAAGAGCTAACACTCTTAATTTCCATACACCCAAACAACCCCTTAGCAGCTTCAACATCTCCACATCTCAAGTACCCATCAATCATAGCATTGTAACAAACAACATCTGATAAATCCCCATTTGAATCGAGCATTTTCCTAGCATCATTCAAACATTCAAATGAGGCATACATTTGAATCCCAGCACTTTTAACATACCCATCTCCAATAAACCCATGCTTGACCACATGACCATGGATTTGACCCCCTTCCTCAACAGCTTTCACTACATTACAAGCTTTAAACAATGTGGGAAACGTATACTTATTAGGCCTGCAACCAGCAACCACCATTTTGAAATAAAAAGAGAGAACCAAACAGGGCTCATTGTTATCCAAACACCCTTTAATCATAGAATTCCAAACAAACACATTTGGGTTTGAAACTTGATTGAAAACTTGTAATGAAGTAGTGAAAGTAGAAAAGTGAGGATTGGAATAGGACTTTACCAAGGTTCCAGCAATGTAATGGTCTTGAAAGTGGTTTGTTTTTAGAATTAGAGCATGGGTTTGCCTGAGATGTTGGAGAGAAGTGGCGCATTTGGTGTTGAGGAGGTTTAAGATTGACTTTTGGGAGAGGGGGGAATTGTCAGTGGGAAGGTCGTTTGGTGTAACAAGATGATGATGATGATGAGGGAGATCAATGGTGGGAGTGTTCATCTCTGTTTTAGCTCAGCCATTCAGTAGTGGCTAAGGGATGAGATGATATACTTACCTACCACATCATATATTGGCAGCCACCTGAGCTCCAAATACATTTTGCTTTTGGATTTGGATAAGATATTTCTTTGCTTTCTTCTTCAGTTCTACACTACTCCCGCCAACTATCCTCAACTTGAAGTAACATTTAATATGTTAAATTTTTTTTTTTTTAAATTCTTTCGACCTTGTTTGCCTTGCGATTTTTGACCTAATTTTGATAGTTTTGAACTTCTTCTCTATTTCTCCCTTACTTCTTTTTTTTTAAATCATAATAAAAAATAAATAAAAAAATGTGCTAAATACAACACCCTCAAAAACGGTAAATACAACACCCCTCCGATGAATTTATTATTTTACCCATATTTTTTTGTAAAATTTTATATTTACAAGTGTTATAAATGCAAAAAAATAATTTAAAAAACTGGAAAATTAGACAATGCGACAACCCCTAGGCGGCTATCCATATTCCGTAAAAAACAATTTACACTTTAAACCCCTAAAGTTAACAATTTCATTAAAAAATTAACAGAATCATTAAAATTTTAACAGAAGATGGAAGAACCGCCACCCCTAGGCGGCCATCAGTGGAAGAGCCGCCACCCCTAGGCGGACATCACTAAAAGAGCCACCAACCCTAGGAGGCCATTCCAAATTCCATCCCTAGGGGGTTCATTTGTGCTAAATATAAAATTGAGGGCGTTTTAGTGTAAATATTCATTTATATCAAATGAAGGGCAAAATGGTATTTTTTTTTCAAGGGAGGTGTTGTATTTAGCACCTAGGAAAAATAAACTCTTCAATATCAAAGACAAACGCACTAGTAATATCTCTAGGATCTCTATTTTTTTATCTTTGGTACATAACTATAAGATCTCTATTATATTTTTTTATGTGATGGGCTAGATAAATATTATACTTGCAAAAAATTGAAAAAGTATGATGCGGACTCTTATTTTAGGACAAGTCAAACAACAAAGTGTGAGTATTTTTTTTTTGAATGATGGGATTATTTTATTATCTAAGGTGACAAGGTAGGCTACGACGAGAGAATAATTAGTGGTGTTAAAAGCACTACGTACGTTATCGGCAATTTGACGCTTCAAAATTAATAAACAAAACCTACAAAACTAATTAATTGGATACTTTTTCCAGAAGTTAAACTAAACTTCTAAAATTTATTTTGAAAAATGTATCCAAATCATTATTTATGTAACCGTATTGGTTGTAGAGCATTGGCGTGATGTTCTAAGATTACCAAATATTATCTCCATACCACACACGACATGTTTAATAGTTTGATCTCTTAGCGTTCATCAATAACGTATCTAAATTCGTATTCAAACTTCAAATTCGTTTAGCCGAAAACTCAAGTTTGAGCACATGAGAGTTCAACAGGAAAAGCTTGCCACAATTTGTACCTATAAATAATTAGGAATAGAAGTAGTAAAATACTCTAGTTTTTAATAAACTTCAAGAAATTTTAGAAATATTTCATTAATATTTCTTCTTCTTTTGCCATTGTATGTAAATGTATCAAAATTTTAGTCAAAAAAAGTTTTTTTTTTTTTTCTTTTAAGTTTTCAATAGTCAACGTCTCATTTTATTTTGCTATAACAAGGGATAATAAAACTATGGAATATTGATACTGATTTAAGGCTTTAAGCAACCATAATTGGTGGAATTTTGGCATTATAACACATTGATTATCTTCATGCTCATGCCCTCCTTCAATTTGTATATCAAGATATATATATAGAATGCCAATGAATCACCCTTTTTATAAACATTCAAGTCATTTGATTCTGATCTCCAATATCTCTAATTAAGATAGAAGATATAAATGTGTTTGTATTCTCAACATCTTTCTGTGATGCCCCTCCCTCCTCCATGTCTCAAATGAAGAGAAGTGTGTACTATCATTTCCTTCCAACCAAGGCCGAAGAGAAAGATAGTAAACATGGTGATGGTGACGACAACAGCGCTTGCTTCCGTTGGGAAATGGTCGACATAAGAGCAGACCCACCTCTCCTCTTGCAACTTTCTCCATGGCACATCAACACTTCACAAACTGCTTCCACTAGTCAAGCTTTCCTAGCCTTAAGCCGAAGCCACTAAGGGCTCGTTCGTTCCGCTATGGCTGATGGCTTATTGGCTTATAATAGTTTGATGGTTTATGGCTGATAAATTACGGTTGGTGGCTTATTGGTTTATGACTAATTTATTGATGAGTAGGTCTCCTAGCAGACCGAATTTTAATTTGTAAGACGTAACACTACTCTTTCACAGTTCATCCCACCAACACACAATGGGTCGGGTTAGCGAAATTCGTCTTACAGAAAATACATGTAAGACGATCTTTTCTAAATTTTTAATTTTATTGATACACTATTTGTTGTAGTTGATTAAAAGTAGCATATGAGTTGTTATGATTATTTGTTACATATACTAGAAATGGTTGATATAATATAAAGGAAAAATTGCGGGTCGGTTTCCTTTCATAGATTTTCAACCGTTTAAATCAATTATGATTGTTTTCAACTGTTTAATTCTATTTTAAGTGATAAATTGGTTATTTGTTCCAAAACTACCCCCGTATCAACATATTACACTATTTAAGTGTATTTTTTGCATCGTCATTTATGTGAAATGTGCATCATCAATATATTTTGTGATTTTTTGTGTTAAAAAATGTGTATCGTTTGTCACGTCAAGTATAAAGTGTGCATCGTGTGCATCCTCAATGTAATTTTGTGATTCTTTTTGTGTTAAGTAATGTGCATCGTCAAGTACAATGTTGTGCATCGTCAAGCATAACAGTACTGTTTTTTTAGGATAATTTTGTGTAAGAAATGTGCATCGTCAAGTATAATTTTGTGCATCGTCAAGTATAATTTTGTGCATCGTCAATTATAACAGTATTATTTTTATTATAATTTGGTGCATCGTGAAGAGAGTTATTTTTGTGCATTGTCAAGTATAATTTTATGCATCCATAAAACTGTGCATATAAAATGTGCATCGTATACATCGCTATGCAACAAACAACACTTTTTGTTGAACTATTTTACAAATTGGATCGTATGTTTAATGTTAAAAAAAAAAAAAGATAATGTGCAATGTAATCTAATAATATATTCAAATATTTACAATTAGTATTAAAACACCAGAAAATATATTTAAATATTTACATGTATTCAAATAATATTAGAAAGTATTACATCACAAATGTATCTAAAAAGTTTAATTACTAAGAAACATATCTAATCAATAATTATTGTCGTTCCATTGGACTCTTTGCACTTCATAGTCCATGTATTCAATTTAGTCTTCTCTGACCTCCTGATTTTTTGTTACTTTTCAATTGTAGCTTGCTTAATTGTTTGACTCACACCTTTTAGTTAATTTCCTTCTTGTGTTTGAGTCACATATTCACTTGCAACCGCATCAGTCGCCCCACCCATCTTATTTGGTGATCCCCTAGGCACATCTATAGTATCTTGTTAATCATCCAGAGAGGCCTCACGAAGAATTTCCATGTCATTGTTTCTCCTTTTTCAAAGTAGTTCCTTTTCATCATTTGTTATGTTGAGAACATTATCAAACTTCTGCAAAACCCAGGGGAAAAAATTAAAAAAACAGTGTTTAAAAATTGTGCATCGAAAATAAGGTTTGTGCATCGCAAAAACAATACTTCTTTAGTACAAGTTGTGCATCGCGATGCATACCTTTTTATGCATAGCAAGTGTAATGTTGATATTTGTAATATAATACTAATATTCTATTTTTTATGTATTCACTCACCTAAATTGTCATGATGCTTACAATATTGGATTCATCAAATACGCTTGACAGTGTCCTCAAATCCCATTTCACAAACCTTGGGATATAAGTATCACAAATCGGTTGCACAACCTTATTCTTCTCGCACAATTAATACTGCATAGAGGAATTCAATATGATAAAATCAACATACATCATACACAATAATTGTATATAATAATACCAAATGAATTTAAAGTTATCGGCAGCATCATCATGCATCTCTCTAGGTGGTCATCAGATGTAGTTTGCAAGCTATCCAACAACAAATCAACGGCATGTTTTGACCAGTTGTACATTAATATTGTGTTCAAATCAGACACAAGGCTTGTGTAGGCCCACGATATATAGAATATTTTGGTTGCGACCAGCAAGGTAGCGAGAACAAGCAGGGTCGTCAATCCAGCCACGCATTCGATATCTACTTGATCCGGACTCTCTTATCATTTTTTTAATTCTATCAAAAATCAACTTTGGCTTCAATCTTATGTTCTTTGATTCCTTTGACATTTTTTTCGGAAAGCACCTTTGGAGGAAATCGGTGCGATCCAATTTGTAAAACGATATATTTATATTGTCCTCTCCATCGTTTATGTCGAATATAAGATTCGCATCTATTGGTTGAAGATTCATACTTTTCCTCCCAAACTGGAAACATTGTTTCCTCTTGACGTAGAATTTGACAATAGTCCTTATTATCGAATCGTCCTTCTTGCAATGATCGCAGACAACATCATGAGCAATTATGCTCCTTATGAGATACCAAAAAAGTACTTTCTTTAGTATTGTTTTATGTTCATCCCTGAATTTAATATTCTTAATATGACATATGAGGCTCTGCATATTTGATCTGTATACAATCCTGGCAGGATTTTTAGTCATAGCAGCTGCATAACATGTATATTGTGGTTACAGTCACAAAATTAAAGAATTAAAAAAAGAAGTAAAACAGGGTGTAACATTAATGCATCATGTGCCCGATGCAAAAAAATGATGGGTCACGATGCACAAAAATGATGGGTCACGATGCACAAAATTTTAAACCCTACAAACAATGTTTTCATTTTTCAATGAACGCGATGCAATATTTTTTAGTATCCCAACACCATTTTTTTAAAAAAAAAATGCATTGCGATGCATCAAAAATAGATTTTTATACAAATGTATACAGATCTATTTAGAAAGTACATTTATAAAATATATTACGTAGCTGAAACTTTTTTAACTTCGTATTTTTGTATTTTCCTTATTCTGGTTTCGAAGATATTTTTGCCTGCTTTTTTCAAATCGTCCTTGTTTTGTTGATGTTGTTTGCTTTTTTAAATCGCCTAATGTTTCTTTTTGTTTTTTGTAGTTGGAAGCCGATGCCTCGGGGTACATGTTTAGTATGTTTTTGTAGTTGAAAACAATTATAGTAGACTTTAGCGAATAAAAATTGTCTAAAAGGGATCGGCCAAAATTTCACCCTACTATAAATTGACCATAATACCTAAATTCACAAGTTATCTACTCCCTTCATAGAGAAAACAAAAAAAAAAAAAAAAAGTCTCACCTCTATCTTAAAAAATTAACTTTGAACAATATTAAACTTGATCATATTAAAACAAAAAATAAGTATATCTTTGTTTTTTTACACCATTAGTATGCGTAGTTTTTCATGTTTAGCTTTGTTTTTTTGTCTTTCTAATTTTAAATAGGGATAATGACTTACAAGTGTCTCGACTATGACCAATTTCACCATTAGTCCCTCAACAAAATTTTGTGCAGTTTTTGTCCCTACCACTTCAAATATCATGTCGGAAGTCCTTTTAATGGATGCCGTTAGTGATTTACCGTTAAGTTGTCCATGTGCCTCCCACGTGCATTTGAGCAAGGGCGAAAAAGAAATTTCTCTTATCACCTTCTTCAAACCTCAATCCCAAAAAACACACACACTTGCCCCTGCGAAATAGAGAGATCGAATAATGCCACCTGCAAATTCCACACTGTCATTAGAAGAATCCAACAATTCTTATGCAAGATGTTGAAAGTAGTTTCCAGTTCCAAGACTAACCTCGAAATTGGGGCTCTTCCCTCTCATGGAAGAATTCGAAGAAACACTTGCTCCAAAATTGAGCCTTAGTCGGTGAGCCCTTTGGTCGGTGGTCAGACTAGAAGTTGTTAGATCCCAATTCAACCTCCGTTAAAACCCTAAAACACGAAATCTAGACCAAATCTGGCGTCCTCGTCCCTTTACAATGCATCTTCCACTCCCCCCGCTCTGAATGCCCTTCACCCTCATCAACGATTTAGGCGTTGCCTCTGTCCATTAAAACAAAAAAAATGAACTAGGTTTTGAATATTTTGAAGAGCCATTTTTGGGTTTTGATGGCGTTGCCTCTATCCACTCTTGCGTCTCTCTCATGGACGAACTGACCAACAAAGAAAGAGCAGCGGTGATGGTGGATTTCCTTGGGGTGGCGGCGACGGCGAAAGAGGGGAGCCGGGGCATTCTGATTGAAGGGTTAGGGTTAATTTTAATTTGTGGTGGATCTAGGGTTCATTGTACAGAGTAGAGAGAGAAATTGAAAAAAAAAAAGAGGTGGATTGATTGATGGATCGACTTACCTTCGGTGACGATAATCGAGTGGATCTACAATTTTTTACCACAGTGGTGGTTGAACCCAAGTGAGAATTTCTTCAAATGGTCAATCGAAAATCGAGTGGGTTGAAGCTCTTCAGAGTTGGGTTCAAGTTCTTGAATATTTAATAGAGTAGGTTGAAGAGGAGGTTGTCGGCTGTGTTGCTGCTGCTCGTTAATTAGGGCTCTTTTCAGATTACCGGTGTTTGTTTAAGAGAGACAATGAAAGGGGTTGAGAAATTTCATTTTTGCCCTTGGTCAAACGCATGTGGGAGGCACATAGGCAACTTAATGGCAAGTCACTAACGGCATCCATCAAAAGAACTTCCGGCGTTAAAATTTGAAGCGGTAGGGACGAAAACTGCACAAAATTTTGTTGAGGGGCTAGTGGCAGAATCGATCATAGTCGAGGAACTTGTAAAGTCATTATCCCTTTTAAATATAATTAGTCAAATATGCAGAGGATAAAAATGCTTAATCAATAAAACATTTATAATTACACCACCGAATAAATTATATATTATACCCCTCATCCCACATTAAATGTTTATTTCTTTAAAAAAATTTATCTTGAAATTACTATTTGAGAAAAGGGTAAAATGATAATAATAAATAGTTCATTAATAAATAATTGTCTCTTTGTTTTCAAGAAACACACACACACAAAAAAAAAAAAGGCTTTTTAATGCACAAAAATGTATCCTACTTATTGACTTTTGACTTATAAGCTAAAACAAACGTGACTCATTTTCACCCAAAAGCAAAAGTCACTTCAAAAAAGCCGCAACAAACTAGAACTAAGTATTGGGATCACACCATCGACCAAATTCCTGTACTAAGTCCTCGATCCGTTGGACAGAGCATGATTTTGACACATGATTGAGTAAATTATGCGCTCAATTAGGACAGTGCATGATTTTGACACAGTGATTGAGCAGATTCTGCACAAAGTCGGAGATGCTGGATTAAGGGGGCAAAGTGGCACCGCTCCAGGCCTGTTTTCTCCTGCTGAACAGTCTAAAGACCGAACTCTTTTTGAAGATTATGACCATGATCTAGTTTTCAATCATCTGTTATGTCCACTGTTAATTGTATGTCAAATTCTGGTCTCACATAGGAGTACAATTTTTCAATGTATATGCACACACCTGTGTATGCCTCCGAGAGAGAGACAGAGACAGAGAGAGAGAGCACTATGCACAATGCAATTCCCACAGAAGGCAAGAAAACAAGTACTGCATATACACACCTACTGGAACACCTTACACAAAAATTATACAAAGAGCAGAATGAGGTAGCATAAGCTCTAAATGTTAGCACATCTATGGCCCCTTGGAATCAAAATCAACTCCAACATGTGGAGCTTAAGGCCCAAATCTGTCGTTCTTAACAGAATATATCAAGAAACTTGTTGTACTCATCTTGATATATCTGAAATATGGAGTTTACAGAATGCTTCACATCTCAGAATCAGAATCAACTTCATCCCAGAGCTCATTGCCCCGACTATCCTTCACTCAGGTATGTCAAGAGACCCACAGTACTCATCCCAGTTCATCTGAAATATAGGGTCATTTGGTCGTGCATTTTTCATCATTCCAATTGCTAATTCAACCATCGATTCATCCGATACGTATCTGGTTTCTGCATCAGGTTCTAAAGTCACATGGTAGTCACCATCTGTTTGCAAAGGCTTCGCAAAATTGATCACTTTCTGCGTTGTAATTTGACATTTGTTTCCAGCATCCGTGTTCAAAGTCACATGATAGTCACCATCTGTTTGCAAAGGCTTGGCAAAGTCGATGACTTTCTGAGTTGTACTGTTAGACATATTCTGACATTTGTTTCCTGCTTCAAGTTCTGATATTATGTGGTGGTAGTCTTCATCTTCTTCCGAAGCCAATGCAAAGTCAATCACTTTCGGACTTGTATTGCGAGACATGTTCTGGATTTTCGCATGTTCTTGGATCTTACACTGATTGTAAGCAGCCATCTCCCTATTGTATCTTTCCTTGTCCTTTTTACTTGCATCAACATATGGCTGAAAAAAAAGGGTGGGGGGGGGGGGAACCGGATATGAAAGTAAGCGAGTAAATTTTTTATATAAAGGACAAATACATTCAGTATTTCATCATCCAATACAGCAAGATTTATTTTCAAAATTTTCTACGGATCAGTATCTGAAACCTGAGCAGGACCTTAATATTTGATCCCATATTTTACGAGTCGGTATCACTGTGGCCCACAATTGGCCAACATTTTGAGGGAGAATGAACAATTTCAGGCATATCAAAAGGGAAGACTGATTGAATATATATATATATATATATATATTTATATAGAGAGAGATTATATATATATATATAAATCTATATATTATATATATTTATATATATAGAGAGAGAGTACATAGTTTTCCCATGGTGTGTTAAGATTGGGGCAAGGATGGGTTTAATACTAAGGCCTTATCTTATAACCTCCAAACAATCAACTGCAGATCACTTAAAAGGCATTTTTGTTATGACTAAAAGAAAATACTCCCTCCGTCCTAAGAAAATAGTCCCATATGACAAGTCAAAACTTTTTAAGATTGTAGCTTTACTTCTCTATACCTTCTTTGAATTGCAATATTAATATTTTCATTTTTAGAAATAAGACTATTTTTTTGGGACAAACCAAAGAGGAATGGGGACATAGGGAGTAAGCAATAGACAGAAGGATGTAATGGCCTCTTGGTTCATGTGATGAACGATGAAGTCATATTAAACTACACAAAGGAACTACCTTTTTATCATTTTCAGAAAGATTCCTCCATGCTTCAATTGCCATATCACGAAGTTGCCCGCTCGAAGTATCCCCGTGTATTCTCTTTAATCGATCACATTCTATCTTGACGAAGATCTGGTAACCAGTTCTGGGTCCCAAAGGAGAGTTGGGGTCTTTCTTCATTTCCTTTTCTTTCACTGAAAATTGCAAGGTCAATTTCTGCTCTTCTGTACTTGGTGTAGGAAATAATAATTTTTGTGAATAATGGCATAGCCGTTTCCATTGATTGGAGTACATATTTATAGAGATACAATATTTGGATTACAAGTTAACCTAAGACAATAAGGTTTAGGAGAAGAGTTACAATACAAAGTAAACTAGGAGATCTAACTAATAGAGAAGAATATACCAAATATAATTACACACATATGGTAATAGAGATTCAAGAATATGGAAGGGATATTATTCTCTTATACTTGGCACTGCTTGAATTTATAAGTTAGTGAATAAACTACTGTTGAACGTACACTATTTTACTATGATACAGGGTAATAATTATACTATTGGGTCAAACCAAAGCATAACCAACCTAATTCGATTTAAGATTGTTATGGTGAGAAATGTTGAGAATGAGAAAGCCTACTCTTGTAGCTAGAATGTTAGATAGTAATATTAGTAAGAGGGCTATTTGGGATTGTCCCTCATTAGAAAAATGCGAGTAGTTGAAGTGGTTTATACTGAACTCAGCACTATATAGGCGCCACACGTGTGCAATTCAACATGTTCAACATGCTTCAAACATTCCAACCCATCATGTGCACCCTAGTTGTATACCCAGATTCAGTAATATAATTGTCTCTTACTTCTCCAAGATACCGAATCACTCTTAACCAATGCCCAGAGGTAAAGTTCAAACACGAGGAACCACTTGTGCATTTTGATAGGCCTTTATCAGATTATGTCCAGGGGAACCCCGGGGTGCACCTCCAAGATAACCTTAGGATAATTATAGTAGCATCCCATTGATGAGTCCAACAAGTAACTACTCAAAAAGCTTAAGGAGTTGCAGAAGCCTCCCAACAGTAGAAGTTCCTGACCATTCCCCCTCATAGTTTGCAGCCCCCATTTGAGCATTGAGATAAAAAAGTTGCACATAGTACACAAACAAAACAAAGTGCTAACTGCACTAGCTTAGAAGGGGATTAGAAGGCAAAGCAGCAAGACTATAACCTAGGCCATGCACAGTCAAGTGATACCCATGCCATAGTGAGTGCCAAAGACGATGGCGCTTCGTGAGAATAGCTATTTAGGTTTCCAACCACTTCTTACACGGTGTTTCATGTCTAATTTGAGTTTTTTTCTGAAATGGCAAGCACAAGTGATGTTTAAATTAGACTTCAAACCATATCATCTTTGGCGGAGTAAGTAATTTGATAAGAGAGTGAGTAAGGAAAGGGAGCACTTAAAATAGCACTTTATATAACTAACTACACCTCTGTGTTAAGCTCTGAAGAACGGATAATGAGCAATTATGCAATATGATAATGGCACGTCAAGGAAAGAACACAATTGTAATATTTAATGATTATTAATCCAAACATATTAATAAAATTGGCACATTCAACGAACCAACAAAAGTCCAACGCCTTAGACATAAGTTGTAAATAAAAATAATCATAGTTATCAATAATCAACTTCGTGCATACTCCTGCTAACACAATCTTTTCTCTTACTCCCTCCGTCCTAAAATAATAGTCTCCTATCAAAGTTACACGGGTTTTGAAAAAGTATTTGAGCGCTTTCTGCATTTTCCGTAATACCCTCAAGGTTTCCTTTAACGGTGTCAAATCAATGGACCCTTTTCTTTTTCTATCTTACAACTAACATGGGTACTAAAGAAAATTGGTTAAAAAAAATATTCTAAAAAAGGAAAGGGGACTACATTTTTGGAAACGTGCCAAAATGGAATATGGAAATATTATTTAGGAATGGAGGGAGTACGTATTTACACTAACATGCACATAATGAGTCACTTCTACCATGCCCACTCCTTCTCAAGCTATTATATACTCCCACCTTCCCTTTCAAAGAATCCTACTTTCTCTCTTAGAATGTTCCGCTCAAAGAATCCTGCTTGGAAAAATTAAGCATCCCACTTTCTCTCTTGGAACCTTCCACTCAAAGAGTCCTGCTTGGAAAACTTAAGCTAATTGTTTTATGAGTTTTCAAATTTACCCCTTATCTAATTAAACTTAAAATTAAGAAAACTAATTTAGTTCACAAACTTAAGGGTATGAAAAAACGATTTTAACCATTAATATTTTTGACTTTCAAATGTGGAACTTTTAGCGGGATGGACGGAGCATCTAACTTTTGCTCATAAATTATGATATAATTGTATTATACTCCGTATAATTTATAAATGTCTTTCATTCAATTTATACTCTTGTGCACAATAAAAGAGAATCTTGCACAGCATCCCATATTTGTTGGTCGCATTTACCAGTACACAAGACATGCTAGTCTATTGTTGAAATATTGACTTCCATAGTTGAAACATAAATGCTTCTATCATATCAAATATATATGTGCAGGTACTTCCATGACATTGGCAAGAATCTCAAAATTGTTCATTAGTTCTCCACAATTTTAAAATTAAAATTTAATAACATAGAGATACTTTTATTGAAATGTTCCAAGTGTCCAAGACTGTACAATTCAACATAAATCAGTTTGGTCATAACTCCCATCGCAGAAGATTCTGAAATCTTAAGTTACTGAATCATATAATGAAATTCAGTTTGATGGAAAAACATAGACATGAGATCATTTGATGGAAATTAGAAACAGGCCATAAAAGAAATATCTGGAAAACTGAAGAAATCATCCAGTTCCTTTTTTGTTTCTTTCAACCGATTGTTCTAAAATCTCTGTTGCTTGTTAGTTGTACCTAATAACTGAACTTTTATTGTAACTTTTTTTTTTTCACTTTTATTGTAACTAACAACTGACATGTAACTCAATTTGTTATAGGACCACGATTAAAAAAAAAAAACAACATGACAGACCTGTAGATATTTGGCCAGAATTCTTATTACTCTCTGTTTTCTTGGATGGACTATCATCGTTACTGTAATGAACTGCTGATAAATCGGAAGAACAGTCAAAGTGCTTCCGCTTTCCTGGTGAGCAGCTTGAATAATCACCATTACCAGAAGAATGACCTGCCAAAATGGTTGAGACTTGAGAGTTAAAGCAGTTTCCCGATGTTCAACATTTACAATAACACAAGACAAGAAGCGAGTAATACTACAACCTCTCTAAATCTGTGAGAGCAAGTATAAAATATTATTTACAATAATAATGTAAATTAATTTGAAGAGCAAGACAACCAAATAGTTTGTCAAGATACATGTCAAACAGTTGAGGTGTCATCGAACCTATTGGAGTAGCTTGCCTACTTGAAGCTTCAATTAGTTTGCCAGGAGTCCTATAGTGGTATGTTTGCTCAAACTGGTAAAGGAGGCTCGCATAAAGCTTTTGTAGTTGAGTTGGTGACATTTGAACCCCACTTTTTATGTTTAAAGCAGATGCGACTTCTCCCCAACTCCCATCTCTTGTCACCTAAAGTATGTTACATGATTAATTAATCACTGATTTAGAGAGAAAAATAATAAAAAGAATTTGAAACAACAGCATTAGGATTGACCTCAGTTGTGTTGTTTTCTGACACAACTTGATCATTGAAAACATTCATTCATAAACTACTCTTCAATTATTGCAAAAGATTTGCTCCACAGAGAGAGAGAGAGAGAGAGAGAGAGATGTGAGGATGAAAGTAAACGTTCCTGCGTTGACTACGAAAATTATTTTTGGCTAGTTTGGTATTAGACCAAAAACAACATCATTCAGCAACGGATAGAGCTATACCCACGGAAAAGGACTATCAACAATCTTCACTAGAATATAGAGATTACAGCTTAAAATTCTGCTCCAAGACCCACTCCAAAAGGATACACATAAGAAGCATCCACAAATTTCTTTCACCACCAAAACATGTGCTCCCACAATAGTATTTTTTTTCTCTAGAGCGACCTGATCTATTTAAGAGCTCCCGGTCTAATTCCGTGGTAAACAAAAGACAGAAGTCCCTACCATAAAGAAGCTCTAAGGAAAGGAAAGGATAAATAATTATATTATGTATTCTACATAGATGACCTTTTCCATATAAGAGTAATTGAATGGGAGGAGTCCCCGGAATTTGAATTCGCTTCAATGAATGCCGATTTATCAGCACATGGACCAGCTAACTTGGCAATTTAACAAGAGATGCAAGGCGACTATATATATAATCATGAGGTCTAATCATGCAGAATCTCCTTCTAGAAACCAATGGCTTTGCATTGTTTTTGCTGCAATTCTCTAGGTGCTTTATTCTACTTTCTTTCCTTATATCTCAAATTAGTATATATATCAGATGTTACGTATCATAGGACTTCCACTTAAAGGTTTATATTTGAAATAGCCTTGGAGCACGTAGAATTATGTAAATGTTGAGAGAAAATATTGTTAAACTGGGTCAATGGGTCTTCCACTAAAAACAAATTGACCATGGGTGGTTGAGTAGCCCAACAATCTTATATTGAAAACCAAAAACTTCTTGTCCATCATGGTACATTGTGTGCCTGGACTAAGGCAGTAATGATCCATGTGAACGGGTTCAGAGTGAACTCCTACCCTGTCATGCATTAGAAACTCCACAAACGTTATTGAAAGATACCAATCCTAAAACCTACCAGTGGCACAAACTCCCTTGCGTACTTGTAGGATCACGTGCATGTGTGCCAGGATACTATCAACCCTTCCCACCATCATGTGGTGGGAGATCATCACTCCAAATAACTCCTATGTATGCCAGTGAGCCAAACACTTGGAGCGAAATGGTACTCAGGCAGAAACCTACTCTGCTACCATATTTCAGAACATCCAACTCAAATTATTTGGCCATGGGTTGAATGGTCACCCAGTGAATGAAACTACTTCCACACAATTCAATGCGTCCACCACATTACCGGTTGAGATGCAACTCCTTACTTAAGAACTCTACAGGGCATGATATCATCATTAAATACAACAAAATAGAAGCGCTCACAAGTTCTTAAAAAGAGCTTTCTTTAACATCAGGTATTAAGCTCTGTGACTCAAAAAATAGCACATTGCAGCATAGCATGCTTATTGTTGAATATTCTTAGTATGAGACCCGAAACTCACATTGGAAAGTGGAAAAGGGTGAGAGGTTTAAGACCTAAAGTAAGTGATACAAGGAAGCTGGGCTTAAGCCTGTGGTCAGTGCGGGTGACTAATTTCTCACGGGTTACTACGCAGTTCTTGCTTGCGGTTGGGGCATAAAAACTGGAATCGAGCAACCCAATATAGCATTCAGGTAGTAGCGCAGACTTGATGTTAACCATTTCAAGATACGTGGTAATGGAAAAAAAAAAATTAAAAATAAATAAATATATATATATATATATATATATATATATATATATATACTTTAGAGTAACTAAAAGGAAACATGGAAAAGTAAAACTGCAATATAAAAAAGTGGGACTTGTCAAATGCAACTTTTTTGTGAGGACAGGGAGTATGTCTGAGTGGTAAACCATTTCACAAAAGGTACAAGGCTGCCATTGCTTGGTGATTTGGGGAGGTTAAAGTTGGCGAAATTGAGGCAGTTGCTCTCAACAGCAACACAACTACGGCAAATCGCATTTTCTACTATACATATATGTTCTCATTTGTTTCTCTATTCTTATTTAAACTGTTCCATTTTCCATTTGACACTTTGATATCATATCATATAGTAGGATTCCGTTCAACAGCTAAAAACTTATCCTCCATTAACCATTATGCATCGTACCCTATTGGATGCATGTGCATATCTAATTTGTAGCAGTTCAAATCCACAGTAAAACTAAGAAATAAAATGACTCTGATTTGCAAAAACCATTTTTTTTTATTTTTCTTTTGAAAGGTTGGAAGGGACATAGACTTTACCCCAATATTTATTATTATTATTTAATGTCTTTGATTTGAACGGCTACAATTAAGATTATATAATGTCTTTCGTGTGGCTGCTACAATTAAGATTATATGGTGTTTTTGGTGTGGCTAGAACAAATGGTACTTTTTAAACACCCGACCTCGAGTACCAGTGCCTCTGGAGGGAATCGAATACTCAACCTCTCCGTTAAGAGAGGTGACCTGTTATATATATATATATTGTAAGAAGCATGAAAAGAAGTATATATATATATATATATATATATATATTGTAAGAAGCTTGAAAAGAAATAGAAAACTACCTGTTCGTATCCCCCTCTTTCAATCACATTTTCATAGAGAAGATGCAAGTCCAAGCTTGTGTCCCGAAAATTGAAACTGCCAAAGTTAGCCTTTTTCCATTAGATTATTACTAAAATAAAACAATATAAACGAAAAAAATAATAATCCGTCCAAGAAAAATAGTGTTATTTCACAACTCAAATATTTTAATACTCTCTCCTTTCTTAATTTATCATCTTGTTTAACTTTTTTTTTGTCAGATGTTTTTTAAATGCAAATTTGAAATATAAATTTTTTATTATTTTTTTTAAATCCTAAATTTGTAGAACATTTAAAGGATTATGATTTACTTGTTTTATGATTTTAAAAAATATATATACCTCAAATTTGCATTTAAAAAGCATCTAATTTGACATAAAAAAATTTGGTCAAACAGCGATACTTTAGGAAAGAATTGAGTATTATACTCCCTTCGTCTCTAAATTATTGTCCTTTTTTCCTTTTTTGTCCTTTTTTTTTGTCGGTCCCAGAATAAATGTCTTATTTTTGTTTGAAAATTTTTCTTTTTAGTACACCACTTTTACCATTACTCGTACTTTTTCCCCTACTTTAATTATGAACCACATATGGGCATTAAAGAAAATTACACATTATACCAATATTAATAATCAAGTCAATTATTTTTTCTTAATCCGTGTGCTGGATCAAACAAGATGATAATTAAGGAACAGAGGAGTATTTTTTTTATATATATATTTTTTATAATTTACACTAAGATGGCAACTTTTTATGGTTGTGATACGTATTAGAAATGATATATAATTATTAGAAAGACTAAAAGAAAAAAACTGAAAAATATTAGTGGAAGCTTATATTATATGTTAAAATTTACAAATGAAACTATTTATGGGACAACTAATAACGTAAGACAGTTATTTAGGGACAAAAGTGTATAATAGTGGAAGTTTGTGTTTTTTTCTTTTTTTTTTTTTTAGAAAATATTCAGTTGTCCTGTAAACAGAACAATGAAAGGCCTCAAAAGTCAAAACTAATGAGACGAAGAAGAAGGCTCACATAAGACTTAGTCCCGTGGATTCATTGACTTTGCACAGCTTCTCGTAGAAACCATCCGACGTCTTCGTCTTCGTCTTCGACTTTGACTTTGGCTTTGGCTTTGAAGACAGCGGCGCCGAGTACCTACCGGCCGGTGAACAGCGGGGTGCATTGGGAATTGAGCCGTGGTCACAGTCGCCAATTTCTCGGTGTGGTGGAGCAACATTCTCGTTCTCCGCTACCATCTTGTCGGAAGCTCTTTAGTGCATTTCCTCAACCCAACAACACCACTGGCCTATTTTTTTCCCCCTGTTTGAACATACTAGGAAATATATATATAGAGCGAGTGTGCGTGAACCTCCGTACGATTCGTCTCTGCCACGTACTTTAGTGGGATCCACTGGTCAATTTGTCTTTGCTTACGTGGCTTAACGTAGCCTACATGCATCACAATAGATCCCAAGTGGAGTGATCTGGACCCTTTGATTTCTCGATGGTAGAATACTTGACCTCCATCACGCACTTCCATTGCAACAGCTTACTACATTTCCAAGGAACCTTTTTATGCTTTTCATTGTTTATTAAAGATCAATATCAAGATCAAGATAGAGATATAGAAATTACTACTCCTAAATTATTCACCCTTCAATTTTGTTTTGTTAACACATGAACGTTAAACGATGCACCCAATAACACATGGATGTTAAACGTCGTTTAACGTCGTTTAACACATGGATGTTAAACGATGCACCTTTTTAATGAAATTTTTTAAATATGACAAAATTATCCTTAATTAGTATTAGAGATAAAAATAATTAGAGTTTTTAATAAATATATTGGTGCAGTTAGATTTAATGTACTGTTTATTTGTTTGGACAAATTTAACGAACTACTTATGTAATGTACTTGTTCGGACAAGTATAAAACTCACTTCTCACCTTTCATTCTCACCTTTCACTCTTACTTCTCACCTTTAACTCTCACACTCTCACATTCACTCTCACTCTCACTTTGAGCCCGTTTGGTACTGCGTTTACAAAACGTAGTATTTTAAAAAGTTTTAGAAAACGCAGTGTTTTAAAAACGGATGTCTTTCCTTATAAATACGTTTGGGATATCACTTCAATAAGCAGTTTTTTTTTCCTATAAGCGTTTTAAAACCTGCGTTTTGGGAAAAAGCTGGGAATTTCAGCGTTTTAAAACGCAGCTGCGTTTTGAAAACGCTGTGTTTTCTGTTGCAGTATTGAAACACATTTTTTGCAAATAAGAATTTTTGCAAATAAGCTGCGTTTTATCCCTGCGTTTTTGCCAAAACGCTCGACCAAACGGGCTCTTTATCTCTCACTTTCTCCCTCTAATAATTCCAATCTAAATCTTTATATACAGAGATATGGATTACAGCAATAATGGTTATTTTACCGCAGATAGCTATTTTACGATACATTTTTTAATTTATTTTAATATATTTCATTTAATTTAAGGATTTTTTACGGACAAAAATAGCCGGCCCGACCATATTACTTTTAGCCGTTCCGGCCCAATTAAGGAAAAACAGCCCGGCCTTAATGACTATAGCCGGCCCGGCCCATTTGTTATATAGCCGGTCCGGCTATAGTCATTAACGCCGGCCCGGCCTGCTATGTTTTTTTTTTTAAAATAAAATTGTTTTGGTTTTTGTTTTTGTTTTTGTTTTTTATGTTAAATATAATTACATTATATATACAAATAAAGTAACATACTTTAATTAAAGTGTTTTTTTTTTTTTGTAATTTCATAAACATGAGTGCATTGTTTAACACTTTTTGGTGCATTGTTTAGTATACTCCTTTGTTATTTACGAAACCTGCTTTTAATTAGTCCAAGCTCTCTTAAACTCGACAGGCTTGACATAAGCTCTTAGTACTCTTATTCCTACTTGCTCAATCCGACTCGCGAAACTTATAAGGAAAAATTGTTGGTCCGTCTTCTTTTACAGATTTTTAACTGTTTTAGTTTTTTATTTTTATTTTCAACCATTTAAATTTATTTTAAATGATAAATTGATCAATTATTCCAAAACTGACCCGTAATAATCAACACGTTTTAAGCATCGTTTTATGCAGAGAGCTTTTGAGGTGTTTGACAGGATGTGGTTGCTCTTCAATTTGGAAAAGAAGGCGGAGAAGACTTGGATTTTCAAAGTGCTTCCTTTATAATTAAGACTATTCATTGTTCTCATACATTCTGCTTCTTATTTGTTTCTTTATTAACGATTAATCATTTTTTGTTTGCTGTGAGCAACAATCCAAACCCTCGTTTGGACAGATTATCTCCAGACTCAAACGTCTTCAGCGACCAGGGACTAGTACAAATCAAAAATAACAGTGAGAGGATTGCAGGATGAACGCCTGTTGCATGAGTATAGGGGAGCTTGTTCCTTGGCTCGAAAAACAAAGAGCAGAGAGACGCAGAATTTGTAATGGTTGTAGATTAGTTGGATTTTAGAATCCTCTCAATCAATTTTTAATTTGATAAATTGGTAATTGACTAATTTATACTAGATATTACAGTAAATGGTTGTAGATTAGTTGGATTTTAGAATCCTCTCAATCACATCTTTGATAACATTCTGTTTTTTAATTTACATAGCTATAAAACTCTCATTTGGTATCAGAGCCTACACTTGACATAGCTAAGTGAGGTTCATGGTATAGCTATGTCTGATTCTCAGTATGGTACACAACGTCCTCCAGTCCTCGATGGGTCTAATTACTCTACTTAGAAACCCAAGATGCGCATGTACCTCAAGTCTCTTGATGAAAGAACATGGCTCTCCGCGGTTATAGGGTGGACTCCACCTAGAGTTGTTGATCTCGATGGAGATTATAAGATTACCTCAGAGGCTAGTTGGATGACCAAAGAAAGAAGCGTAGCAAATTTTAATTCAAAAGCTATTAATGCTATCTATGGCTGTATGGAACCAAATATTTTCAAAATCATAGTTCATTTTGAATCAGCCAAAGAAGTATGGGAAGCCCACCTAGCTCATTGTGACGGACCCGATAGCGTTCGTTTAACCAAGCTACGTTTACTTACACCCCGTTTTGAATTTTTAAAAATGGAAGAAAATGAGGACATTGCATCCTACTATTTCAAGTTGGTTGATTTGTCTAATGAGTCATTAGCATTGGGAGATCTCATTTCCAATGCAAGACTCGTTAGCAAAATGATGCGATCTCTTCCAGAATGCTTCAATATAAAAATATCTGCAGTAGAAGAGGCTCATGAGATTGGAAGAATGAGTTTAGATAAACTTGTTGGTATTCTTCAAACTTTTGAGTTAAATCTATCTCTGCAGAAAAATAGCAAAATAAAAGTGTGAAAAGTATTGTTTTACCTATTTTTCAAAATCAACAAGACTTGTCCGAGGAATTACTTGAGTTTACAAATGAACTTGGAAAAACAGATTTTGGAGAAGAATCTCGAGCTATGTTGTTCAAAAGGTTTAATAACATCATGACCAAAGGGCAAAATTATAAAAAAAAATTCAAAAATCCAATTACTCTCCAAAATTTGTCCCAAGAAAGGTTTTTTCGAAAATCAATATTGATAGTTCCAAAGACAAGTTTTCTCCTAAACTTCCTTCTAAATATGGATCAAAAAAGGAAGAATCTGTTTAGTGCAGTGGATGTTTTGGCTATGGTCACTATACTGCCAAATGTATTAATACCACAAAGAAGAAGGGAAAAAGTTTGGCAGTTACTCTAAGTGACAGCGAGGAAGAACAATCAGAAGAAGAAACTGCACTAAACAGTATTTTTGAAACCCAAAATATGTTGCAAATAAATCCTCATGGTGTATCTAAAGGTATTGCCTTAAATTTGGCCCCATCTGTGACCACATCTGTCAAAACTTTTGTTCCAAATCTGAAATTTCTCAACTCGTCCATAGTTGATGACACTCAGGTCCAGGATGATCTTGAATCTGACTTGGAGGATCTGAATTTATTAGAGGATTATAAAGCGCTTTATGAAGATTGGGTTAAGAAGAAAGAAAGGTTGAATTTTCTTGTTGAAGAAAATGAACACCTTTCAAAAGAAATTGAGGTTCAGAAAGCTTCAAATGAGCTGCTCTCAAAAGAGAATGATGTTCAGAAAGCTTCCATAGCTAGGCTGGAGGTCATGCTCACCAAGAAAGATATTGATCTTGAAAAGACCAAAACTGACCTTGAAAGTGCAAATGAAACTATGTCCAAGCTAAACAAAGGCGAAGCTAAGCTTGATGAAATCTTGACTTATGGTCAAGAAGACATGGTTGGACTAGGATTCAAACCTATTGCATTTGTCAAGGAAAGAACGAATGGTGAAAATTTTATTCAAAACAAAAAGGTTAATAAAGAAAAATCTAGACATTGGAAACGTCAGTACATCTGCCATTACTACAATGTTTCAGGTCATATTAGACCTTATTGTTACAAAATGAAAGCAGATTTGACCTCTCATCAGAAATCTGCTCCTGACAGAATGTCGTGGAAAATGTCTCCACATCTGAATCAGCACATCCCAAAAAATTTCAAAAAAATATGGGTTAAAAAATTTGAAGTAACATGCAACGTTACATACACTTCCTTAAAAACCAATATTGCTGGATCATGGTTCTTTGATAGTGGATGTTCTCGTCATATGACAGGAACAAATGAACACTAGACAAACTACTCTAGCTTTAATGGTGGAAGTGTGACCTATGGGGGTGGTGCAAAAGGAAGAATTGTTGGTAGAGAAAATCTCGATGTTGAGGGATTACCAAAACTCAAAAATGTTCTTCATGTGGAAGGTCTCAAAGCAAATCTCATCAGCATAAGTCAACTATGTGATGATGATTTGCATGTCAAATTTTATAAGAACTCCTGTGAAGTATTTGATGATACTAACAAATGTGTTCTTGCAGGTACTGGATCCTAGGATAATTGTTACATGTATGGTGACATTGTTTCTTGTCATACCTCGAGTGTTAATGATAGTTCTCTTTGGTATAAAAAACTAGAACATGCTAATTTTCATAAAATTCATGATATAAATATGATGCTGTTAGAGGGTTACCCAAGGTTAACACAAAAAATGTGGGTGTGTGTGGTCCATGCCAAAAGGGTAAACAAACTAGAGTGTCCCACCCAAAACTTCAACAACGTTATTCAAAACGCTGTCTTGAGTTCATTCATACGGATCTTGTGGGTCTAGTTGAAGTGGAAAGTCTAGGGAGAAAGAAATATTCTTTTGTGTGTGCTGACGATTTCTCTCGTTATACTTGTTATTTTTTTGAGAAAAAAGTCTGAAACTTTTGAGACATTTAAAACTTGGTACAAAAGGGTCCGTAATCTATATGACTTAAAAGTTATTAAGATTCGTTCGGATCATGGCACTTAGTATGAAAACTCATTTTTTTCTAAGTTTTGTGATTCAAAGGGGATTACTCATGAGTACTCAGTCCCCAAAACTCCACAACAAAATGGAGTAGCGGAAAGGAAAAATCGCACACTTTAAGAGATGGCACGTGTTATGCTAAGCTCTCAAAATCTTTCAAAACGTTTTTGGGCAGAAGCCTTAAACACTGCTTGTCACATTGGAAATCGTGTGTATTTGAGACCTGGTTTCACCGTGACCCCATATGAAATTCTTTTGGGCAAAAAATCGAATCTCAAATACTTCCATGTCTTTGGGTGTATTTGTTATCATTTGAATGACAAAGATCATCTTGCAAAATTTGATTCCAAAAGTGATAAATGCATCTTTGTTAGGTATTCGTCAAATAGTAGAGCATTTAGAGTCTTTAATCTTAGGACTAAGGCTATAATGGAATCAATAAATGTTACTTTTGATGATTTTGCTACTCTTGGACAGAAAATAGTCGAAGATGATGTTATAGGGCTAGTGGAGGATGCTATATACAACAATGTTCTAGAGGAAAGTATTGCAGAAATTCCAAATCAAAACTCAAATGATTCAGAAGAAAATATGTCCGAAAATGTTAGGACATCCTCAAACACATATACTAACGATTTAGAACCAAGTGAAACAGAAACTGAAAATTCTGAATCTGTTGATGAAGCTAGAACCAATCAAGGTCAGGATGTGTCAAGCAGAATTCAAAAGAATCACCCTACAACTCAAGTGATTGGAAATGTGTTTGATGGAATGAAGACAAGACAAAAGGGTAAAGTTGATTACAAAAAAATGGCAAACTTAGCTTATTTATCTTCTGAGTGTGTCAATGCTAGAACCTGTTGTTTCATGTCTAATCTTGAACCCAAAAATGTGAAAGAAGCACTTAGGGATGAATTTTGGATAACTGCTATGTTAGAAGAATTAAACCAGTTTACCAAAAATGATGCTTAGTACTTAGTTCCTAAACCAATTCAAGGTAATGTGATTGGAACCAAGTGGATTTTCAAGAATAAAACTGATGAATCTGGGAAAATAATGAGAAATAAAGCACGATTGGTAGCTCAGGGGTATACACAGGTAGAAGGGGTGGGCTTTGATGAAACCTTTGCTCTTGTTGCCTGCATTGAGTCTATTCGATTAATGCTTGCTATTGCTTGTCACTTAGGAATCACACTCCATCAGATGGATGTGAAAAGTGTTTTTTTGAATGGTATTTTGAATAAAGAAGTTTTTGTAGAACAACCAAAAGGCTTTGAAGACTCCCACAAACCAAATCATGTTTTTAAATTAAAGCAGGCATTGTATGGTCTTAAACAAGCTCCTAGAGCTTGGTATGGAAGACTTACTGAATATCTTTTTGAAATTGGTTTCAAAAGAGAGGAGGTTGATAAAACTTTGTTCATTCAAAAGGAGAAAAATGAAATACTCATTACACAGATATATGTGGATGACATTGTGTTTGGATCTACGTCTGAAAAAATGTTAGGACACTTTGTCAAAAGCATGACATCCACTTTCAAAATGAGTATGGTTGGTGAGCTAAACTATTTTCTTGGCCTTCAAGTGAAACAAAGTAATGAAGGAATTTTTGTGTCTCAAACCAAGTATGCTTATAACTTGGCTAAAAAGTTTGGCCTTGAGAATGCATCCCACTTGAAAACTCCCATGGGATCATCTCAAAAGATGTGTAGGGATGATGAAGGTGAAGGTATAGATCACACCTTATTTAGAAGTATGATAGGAAGCTTATTGTACTTGACAGCCAGCCGACCCGATATCATGTACAGTGTTTGTGTCTGTGCAAGATATCAAGCCAATCCCAATGTATCCCACTTAAAGGCTTTAAAACGTATTATTTGATATGTTAATGGGACAACCAAACTTGGGTTATGGTACACTGGAGATACTAATATCAATCTTGTTGGTTTTAATGACTCGGATTGGGCAGGGAATATTGATGACCGAAAAAGCACCACAGGGGGTTGCTTTTACTTGGGGAACAATTTGGTTTCATGGTATAGTAAGAAACAAAATTGTGTTTCTTTATCAACCGCTGAATCAGAATATGTAGCGGTTGGTAGTTGTGGCTCTCAGCTTCTTTGGATAAACCAAATGATCAATGATTATGGGCTTCATAATGATACTCTTGTAGTTTATTGTATAATTCCAGTGCTATAGATATCTCAAAAAATCTTGTTCAACACTCTCGTACCAAACATATTGATATTCGACATCACTTTATTCGAGATTTGGTTGAACAGAATATTGTCCGCATGGAATTTATAGGAACTGAGAACCTATTGGTTGATGTTTTCACCAAGGCTCTTGATTTTGAGAGATTTTATAATCTTAGGAAATCTCTAAGTCTGTGTGTCATTTGACGTGTCACAAAATGTGGTTACATGTGTGACCACATATGCATGTTGTACGGAAAAAAAAATCATCATCATCATCCTGCATTTGTTTTGGGCACGACTTTGTCAAATGATATCATTCTTAAATGTAGTATTTGGAAGGCATTTTTTTTTAATGTGGATCTCTATTCAAAATCTTGTAAAAAAAAAATAATAAATTTCCCAGTGAATGAGCCAAAGTAATGATTGAAAGCCTTTGAAGGAAAAAGCTACCTTCTCAATGTGTATGCAGCCACTCATATGTGATCTTATCATCTAGATCAAATATGTTCTTTGATATTTTGGCGTGATCATATGAGAAAGGGCAATCCTTGAGGTAGAGTGAAAGCTACCTACTGGTTAAATCCCTTCAGCTTTAAGGCAAAAATCATCATTCAAAAGAACTGGGAGAAAAGAATCTTGATCCATTGAATTCGAAATTGCAAATGTGTTTCTCAATGTGCCAACATTTTTCTTCACATTCGTTGAACAAAGTCCTTCACATGTGTGCACATTGTCTTATTGTTCATGGTTAGGCATATCAAAAGGGCATTTGGTCTGGTGAAAAAAATTCATGTTGTTGTTTCTCACCATCTATTTATTTCAGTGTGGTATATTGACCGAAAATTTTTATCCTTGAATTTGTTTGTCTAAAAACAATTTGAATGGTTCTTGATTTTTGAGCAATGAGACAAATTGATTATATTTTTGCAGAAGATTTGTCAAAGATAAATTTTGGATAATATTATGTTGCCTAATATTCTTTTGATTATTTTTGGCTCATCCTTGACTTTGTGAAGCAATCAACAGGGAGGAAATTTCCTATTACCATAATTTAAAATTGGGTCTCCTAGTATCTTTGGTAAGTTGAAGGTTCCATTCTCACGAAGGACTCTTTTTCCCTTCCAATCTGTTTCTTCTTCTTCTTGCAAAATCCTCCTCCATTTTTGGCCAAAAAGGGGGAGAGAGTTCTAAGGTAGGGGGAGAATTTGAATATTGGTTATCATCAAATTCAGGGGGAGATTTTGTTTTTGATCTTGGATCATTATTTTGTTCTAAAGTGTATTTTGACCAGAAAAGCAAAAATGGGGAGATTGTTGGATTTTAGAATCCTCTCAATCAATTCTTAATTTGGGTCAATTTGGTAAATTGATAATTGACTAATTGATTGATTAGTTTTTGCCTTTCTTGGTAAAATTTGAGATCAATCAATCAAGATTGTGATTGATTATATTTTTGGTATATCTTGATTGATTAGTTAATTAGAGGATGATTGATGTTAAATTAGGTAAATAATAGTTGACTTTAGATTAGTTAAGTATGATATATATTTATACTAACTTTATTTGTTTAGTTCTTTCCTTGTTTCTTTCTTTCTTCTCAAGAATTCTCGTGGAGTATTTAAGAGCAACCGCTGCATTCTGAGGGGTTTTTTTGGCAGAGAATTCAGAGAGAGAAACTACTGTGCTATTTCAAGGTAGATGTGATCAAGGACGTTGCAACATCTTCCATCACATTCTGTTCAAAGTATTCTGGAATCTGAAGATTAAGTTACTGACCACGGTTGTTGTCTTTAGACAGCATATGATATTTGATCTTTCAGTGGTGAACTATAATCTAAGTGATATACTTTGATTAGGAACGTTTTTTTCTTAGTTTCACTAGTTGTTTTCTTTGTAACGGGTTCTCTATTTTCTAGTGAAAGGTTTTTGTCATATTGACACGTCTACAAGTATTTATACTTATTGATAAAGGTTAAACAATTTATTTTTTACAGTTTTTTTATTCCGCTGCGATTTATAATGGATATTACAGTAGATGTTATCACATCTTTGATAACATTTAAAACATTCCAAAATTCTGTTTTTTAATTTACATAGCTATAAAACTCTCAAGATGAAAAAACAGAAACATAAAAGAAAGAGGATGCTGGATTGGGAAATGTTGGTTCATTCAAAGTGGGGACTGAGCACAGCCAAGCCAGGAGGACAAAAAGTGAATTTCCTCCGTATCATTTGCTGCGCTAAGTGCAGTTGGGTCAATGTGGTGTATGTTTTTTCCGGGTTGAGTTTGAAGCTTGAGTTGTTGTTAGAGAAGGAATTATGATGTAATTGTAATATGATGCATCAATTTGTGCATTGCGATGCATCAATTTATGCATCGCGATGCATAGCGTACATGTTCCGTATTTTTTAAAGGCATAAACGACATTTTGTAACAAAAGTTTCATTTTCCAATTTGAAACAACTATAGAAAAATAAAGCGGTTGAAAATTAATTAAACAGTACCAGCCCAAATTTTGCCCTAACTTACATGCCATTATCCCAACCCTTGCCCAACCCCGAACCTCAGGGCCCAAACTCTTTCTAGTTAACCCAAAACCAAATAAACTCAAATTAAATTAGTATCCACCTGCTTTGTTTTTCCTTTATAAAGAACTAGTTTTTACCCCCGTGCGTTTATATCTTTTACAACTAAATTATACATAAGCAAAATGAAGAGGAAAATAAAATTGAAAGAAAAAAATTAAGAACAAATAATGTTGGGGGCAAATTATCCAATGCACACCAAAAGATTATATGGAACTTCTATTATTGTAACACCATCATTTTCACTCCCATATGTCCTGTCTCCAAAACTCAAAAGCCATTCAGAAGATGCTTTGAGCTCGAATCGGACAAAACCGAACCGCCATATATATATATATATATATATATATATATATATTAGTATTTGGTTATATACGTATATATCAATATTTTACCTACTTTAAAAATATTAAGTTTATGTTTGTAAAAAAATAATAACGGAGTAGTAAGTTTAAATTAGCCGTGAGAATTGGAATAAGAAATCTAGGCGATTGGTCCTTTGATTGAGACAAGGAAAGCCAAGAAACCCTATCTCATTTAGTCATCCACGTTTCACAAAACCCAAACAGCACAGCTCTCTCACCCCCAAAATGTAAATCACTTTGCAACCCTCTCTCTCACCGACATACTCCCCCTCTCTCATCCCACGTCACAGGCGTACTCCCTCTCTCCCATCTCACCGGAGGTATTCTCTCTCTCTCTCTCTCTCTCTCTCTCTCTCTCTCTCTCTCTCTGGGATAACTTGAGGAGAATTGCAAAAAAGTTGGGCTTAAAAAAAATGTTTCTGTGGCACGACCTTACTGCATAAATTTTTCATGGGCAAATGGCTCAACATTCCCGCCAAAAACTCCGACTACAGTGCCAACTCCGGATCTGACTACAGCAGCTATGAAACCAATGGTCTTATTTTAAAATTTAATCCTAAATACGTTGCTTAATTTTACTCAATTAACTCTTCGTTATAGTTGGTCCAGTTTTTTTTTTTTTTTAAATACATGTTCTGATTTGGGGAAAGAAACATAAAATTTCAAACCAAGATTTTAGTATTTTGCAAAAAATCTGGTTAGTTGGTTACATTTTTTCAAAGCTAAATCATTTTTCTAGTTTTATTTTACTTTTTTATAGCTGGGGAAAGAAAAGGTAATAATTTTAAGATTTTAAACATACACTTTGGCTGAAATTAGTTATTTAATGTTAGATCAATATAATTTTATAGTTCTATCAACTCCTAATATTTAATTGCCTCTACTTTTATTCCATTTCATCAGATTAGTCTTTTAGTTTCTAGACTATAATTTAGTTGTATCAATTTATTGCGAGAAGTTAGTTTCGGTGGGTAATTTTTCTGAGTAGTTTAACTTCAAAAAAGTGAATTGAACGATTAAATATAGCACTGTTTTGATTATCAAGGTAAGCAATTTGTTTATGTATTGAAATTTTACAGTCATCTAGATTACTTCCATTCAAGAGTAGACTAACATTAGTTTAATCTAAGAATGTTCTGCCCTTATAATACCATTCTGATAGATCTAAATACTTGATCTAAATACTGGTGGGTGGAAACTATTCTTGTTACTTGATGTTAGGAGGACTTCTTCATTATTGTCCTGTTTTTCTTTTTCATCCGTCTCAAAAAAATTGTCTTGCTTAAAAGTTTCCTTTTTAGGACATTATGTTTATCATTTTACCTTTACTTTTTCTTCCTACTTTAATCATAGGCCATATGCACATATGCTTTAAAAAGAAATTACATATTATACCAATATTAATAATTAAATCAATTATATTTTTTAATCCGTGTGCCGGATCAAACAGAACAATAATGGACGGATGAAGTGTATGACAATCATACAAATTGCTATATTCACCTCTATTTTTTGTATTAATAAAATGGAAAAAAAAAAAGATAAATCTTTCAGGCCCAATTTTTTAAGCCCAACTCGGCCCATAAAAAACAATTTAAAGACTCCCCATTAAAACCCTAAAACATATCCGCCGGTCGCAGCCATCTCTCTTCATTGACTTCCCAAAAATTCTAGCTAGAAATCCCTCGCTCCCCTTAATTTGTTTTGAGTATGGAGGATTCAGACCAATGTAAGCTCTTTGTTGGAGAAATTTCTTGGGAGACAACGGAGGATTTGCTAAGAGAACACTTTGGAAGGTATGGAACGGTGGTGGGTTTGGTGATTGCTAAGGATAGATGTACCAGAAGTCCAATTGGATACCGCTCTCAAGTTGGCAGCCCATAACATTCTGATCAGAAGAACGGTTTGTTTTTAACCCTAGCTTTTTGTTTCCCTTTTTTTTTTTTTTTCAAATCTAAAAATTTGGGTGTTAAAAATGCTCATCAAAATTTTAATTTTTTGTTGACATTTATGTTCAGATCTAATGGAATTCGAAAAAAAACATATTCACATATATAAACTTGCTTCCAGTTCTCGAAACTTTTTGTTGTAAAATCTATATATTTTAATATCTCGTATTTTTTCAAAAAGAAATTCGGCATATGTTCGAATCTGATGAGATTCAAAAATAATATTGATCACATTCATTACTTTTATTGCTCAAGATCGATCAGGTAATTTTAAGGTGTAAAAATGCCTTGTACATGTTCGATTATATTATTGAGCATAAGTGTTTGAATATAATGAAAAATGACTTAAGAATCTACTAAGTCTGATAATTTGGCCCTAATATTTATATTTTTTCATCCGATCTGGACATTTTAAGGAGTAAAACGGCCTTTTACATGTACAATTTTTATTTTCAGCATACATGTTTGAATCTAATGAAATGAACAAAAAACATTCACGAAAATATTTTTTACACCATAGGAGTAATAATTTTTTTTTAGATCACGTAATCTTAAGCAGAAAAATGGCTAATAAAACCTATCATCAATTTTCATCTCCTCAAAATTGAGATGATTCGATAGGAACTCTTCTATTGGGTACAAAAGCAACAGTGTTGGTAAGTTCAATAAACAAAGTAGGAGTATAATCTTTGAACTCTTCTGTTGCTTACTTATATAAGCAACCGTGTTAGTAAGTTCAATAAACAAAATATGTTGAAAAACGGAACACAATAAATGACATATTTGAAATGACTCTTTGGTTTTTGTTACATAAAAAATGAACTTGTTTAGTATAACAAGACTAATGTTGCAATCATAAAAATTATCTCCACATTTTGCATTATCTCGGAAAAGACAATATATATATACATAGAATCAATTTGAATTATAATTTCAATACAGATTCTTATAAAAAAATATTTTATAACGATTTGACATATTTGTTAGAAGCATGAATTAAACTTATTATTTAATTAGAAATTAGATTATTAGTGTATTCTATATTTTATAAATATAATACATGTTTTACTATGTTTTTTTTAATATGATATTTAATAAGGATATTACATGTTTAAATGGATTGGCCAGTGCATTGTAAATAAATTGAAGAACGGTAGACATTACAATAAATAACAAATCTTTAAAAGACAATTTGGCTTCTATTACATAAAAAGACTTCTTCACTAGCCATTTATACTATCTGTACATTTTGCATTTCTAATCAGATTGCTATAAAATGAATATTTTCTATAACGATTTTGTATATAAGTTTCAAGCATGACTTCAACGATTTTACATATTATGAACATGTAATATATGTTTCATTATGTTTCCTTTGCTATAAAATGAAGATTTTCTATAATGGAAAGTGTGTATCTTAAAATATGTTCGAATATGCGTGATTTTCAAAAAGCCCCTTGTTCTTCACTTTCAAAAATTTAAATGTTTAATAATTGTATGGCAATTCAATCCTATATAGAGCATATTACAATTTTTTTTGTTTTCAAAAACATTAGTTTAATCCTTTTAATAAATATGCTCTCATCATATGGTTAAAGGTTGTATTGCTTGATTCATGTTCATTTTATGATGATCTTGGTTAATGGATGCTTGATGAATGTAAGTTGTCCATTCTCGATGATTTAAAAACCTCTATTGACTTGTGTACGAATCCCCAGTCCAGCTTAATAAAGAGAAGAGAAAGTGAAGTGAAAGAAATAAGATTAGCAAGTAAGAGAATGAAGTAGTTAACTATTGTAGAAAGCTTCAACATAACTTTAGATTAGCATATAAAAAGAATGAAGAAGTACTTAATTATGATTCTCTTTTTTAAAGGTATGAATTTAATGTGCTACACTTTCATATTTGACAGAAAAAAGACATGGTATGATTGGCTAATTTTATTTTTCTCAGTATGTGCAGATGTTTGATAAAACAAAAAGATGCGAACAAAGAACAAAAAAATCCAACCTGTGTGCAATGGATAACTCGTCTTCATACCTTCATCATACCTTCTTTAGGTATAAGATTTGATTATGAAGGTACATCTATAAATTTTGATTTTGACCCTTTCATTTCAGATGCAAAATAATAACACCTCGACTAACTTTTTTTAATTTTGTAGAAAAATGATTGAAGCTCTACAAAATCTAAATATATAGGACTTCATGAAGACCAGGACTTGCTTTAGACTGGTGCATAGACGGTCTCAACTCTTTGAAACCATATAGGTAGGGGGTGGGGAGAGAGGAAGACTACTCTTTGAAACAATATAGGTAAAGGATGTGGGGGGGGGGAGGGAAGAGGGGTTAGAGATACAGAGAGAGACGTATAAGAGAGGTATATATAGATAAATAAATAAATGGAAGTGAGATATATAGATTCAGTTAGATGTGTTTTCAATCATAATATGCATGTTCATGTACCAAGGCAGTATTTGATTTTCAAATGTGTATGTATTTAATTGATACTACTTTTCTGCTTGGGACTGATGGTGTTTCCAAGGCATGTTTCATCTCCCCAAGAGAGCATTATAATATCAAAGATTATTTTATTTTAGACTATTTGTATTTCATACGTGAGCCACAAGGTAATTGCAGATGTTCCATTTTTAGCAATATGTTTTAGGCGGGAAATTGCTATATATAGCGGTCTCAAATGCATCTGTCATTATATATATATAGATATAGATATAGATAGGAAAAAGAAACCAACTAAAAACTTAAAATTGTAAAAATATATTACAATAGAATTTCTTCACAATTCACTTAAATTTAGTTTTTAAAAAAATATATGCTTAAATAGAGTGCAATGAAGAGCCAAACTTTAGTCTCATATGAAGCAAAAAATAAAAAATAAGTAATTAAACTTCAAAATAATATTACAAGTAAGGGTAATATAGTTGAGTAATTATGGGTATATGCGGGTCGGGTCGGGTCGGGTGCCAAGATGTTTAAAAATATCTTACCAAACCCGCTTCATTAAGATTCAAACCAAGTGCAGATTTTTTGTCATCCATATATAATCACAAACGAGTTTTCAAATGAGATAAGCTCAAATAATACGAATTTTCATTTGAAATGTTGAGTTTGCAAGTTTTTTTGAGTCGACCAATGACCTAACAAACCATAAAAACTACAGTAGTTCATATTATTTGGTTGAGCAGATTAGATTACCAATTTTCATACTACTTGGCTAATTAAACCAGAGTTTCATGGTATTTTTCTTTTTTATATAGTCAGTCATATTAGCATTCTCTAAAGTCCAAACTGTATTACGAAATTATCCAGCATGCATTTTTCAGTACGTACGTAAGAGGCACAAATGAGAAAATCCTTTTTTTTAATTTTATCAGTTGTAATTGTTTGCCAACAACTAACTTGGCACATTATATTCTCAAACACCATGTCAATATAGCCATCCAATCCGATCAACTACGTACGGAGACCTGTGTGACTGAGAAGTAACAAAAACAAACATGGATCAATAGATTGAACAGTTTTAACCTCATGCAAAACTCCCAAAAAGAAAGTACTGTAATTTATCTTCCCAGTTTAACAGCTTTTATCCATTTTAGAAAGAGTAATGCTATGACTACTTAAAGAGTATTAAATTTTTTTGTATCAAATGATGTGATGCATTAATTATAATTTTTAATTTTATTTTTTTATCACATCAACTGATATATTATTTAATATAAAAAAATTCTACATTACTTAAAATGTTTTAAAACAAAATTATTTCTACGAGAAAAAGAATAAAGAAAAGATTAAATGTTGATAACATTAGTATTTGAAATCTCAGTATGATCAATTTCATCCTTCAAATCCGATTTCATTTTCACAAGCTTAAGAAGACTCGCCGCTGCTAAAATTGCCTTGGGATTGATATCATGCATCGCCCTTGCATACACACTCCTACATGCCTTGCGCGCTGCTTCCTGCAACTCCTTGCTCTCACATGGACCCATCATACAGTGCCCCAATATCCTCAACGTCGGCTGCAATATCTCCCATGGCAGCAGAATCCTCCCTTCCTTCTTCTCTCTCACCTCCTCCGTCGTCTCTCTCGTTTCTCCCTCAACATTAGTTTCTTCTATTTCATCATCATTGGGTTGGTCCTCGTTTGGGAAATTTTTGTACATTTCCCCGTCTTGACCAGCCCAAATTTGACAGAATTCGCAGAAATCCATTTTAGATTCGACGGGTAATAGGGAGATTTTGCTGTAGTACAATTCTAATGCGACTCCGACGATTCGAGCACGTCGGGTGGATCTAACGGTGCCGTGGGGCTCTAAACTTGGAGAAATTACGGCCAGATTGAGCTCTGTTGCGCTGTTTTTAATGGGATGTTTCGTTTCGTGGTAAATGCTTGAATGGGATAGGTCAGGGATGTTCACGGTGATTGCTTGGCCGCTACGGGAGGTGGTTTCGTGGGCGTAGAGGGCTAAAAGGACGGCTTCGAATCCGGCGAGGGGTTTGCGGAGGGCGACGCGAGAGAGGTAGACGCCGGCGATGATGGGTAAGAAGCGAAGGACGACTAATTGGAGATCGGATTTGGATGATTGGAAGGTGTCGTAGAGCCAGCGGCAGAGGTGGTTATCGCCGGAGCCGGAATCGGGTAGGCGGAGGAGACGGGAGATTTGAGAGGAGATTTCGGGATCTTGGAGGAGGGAAACGGATGGGTCGGCGGAGGAGGAGACGGGGTGGGGAATGTCGGAGATGATGGAGGAGAGAGATTGGATGGCGGTTTGGGCTTCGGAAAAGGAGTCGGACCATTTGATGTGTTGGATGGCTGGTTCGGGGGCCATGAGTGACGGTGGACAACGGAGTGCGAAAATTGAACTTTTTTTTCTTGAAGGGGGTGTGGCTGATGGATGTAAAAGGAAGGTTGCGAAACTATGGAGGAGGGAGGGAAATGCGGAGAAAAAGAGGATCCTTGGCTGAACAAGTTTACCAATAAAGAGAAGATGAGGTTTCACGAATTCATAAGTTTCTCAATATATTCTTAATTTAGTTAAGTGTTTGATACGCCCGCCCGCCCGTGAGACATTTATTAAAAAATTAAAAACGGTGAATTTATGTCTAGTCGTGGTTATAAAAGAGATAGAACTTAAATAGCTTTTGACTAAAATTTATAAATAATTACATATTTTTACGAAATTTTAAAAATTATTATTGTGTAAAAGAAAATTTACATTGATTCTGTATTAAAAATTTACTTTTCTTAATATTATATTAATGATTAAAACTTTATTGCCTAAGATATAATAAATATATTTAATGTGATTTTAGTATCATAAGTCAACTTTCTAATAAAAAAATGAAACAATCTTTTTTAAGACGAAGGGAGTAGTATTATTAAGGGTTAGGGTTAATAACATTACAAGTCCCTTAATTATGACTGATTTTATCAATAGTCTTTTAACAAATTTTTTTTCATATTTTAGTCCTCGACTATTAAAATTAGACATGCTCGGTCCTTTTGTTGGATGTCGTTAAAATTTTTCGTTAAGTTTGTCTTGTGCCCAACACGTGACTTTGGTTAAGGGCATTTAAGAAATTTCACGTACAAATATATGTTTTAATACTTAAAACAATTTTTTTCTCTCTCTCTCTCTCCTCCCCCCTTCAATCTAAACTCTCTCTATCTCTCTCTCCCTCTCTCTCTCTCCTCCCAGATCTCGTTCTGCTCCATTGCAAGACGACCATATGAAACCCACACCTTCCCCCTCCCCCACCAAAATTTTCTCTCCCCTTTTCGAATAACATTCTCAAATTCTAATTCCCTAATAACATTACTCTCTTCCTGAATCAAGTCCATCATTTTCCAAGTAATTTTACAACAAACATTGCACTTGACTGGGTGAGTAAATACGTCGAACAAGTGGAGGTATTTTCGTAAGAAGGCACCGGTCGGAACGTTGAGGCCGACCATGTTGTTCCAGCGAGAAATCAGCTGAACGGAGACGTAGGGGCCACGACGGCGAGTTGACATGAGTTGTTGGAGGGTGAGAACGAGGCAGAGTTTGTGGAGGTGGGTCATGAATTTGTCGAGCTTGAGGTCCATTGTTTGATTCTCTAGCCGGGTTTGGGCGGTATCTGCTGGTTTTTTCCATCGCCGCTGCGTGGTGGAGTTGAATGGACCAAACCCAAATGGGGTTGAAGACTGTGAAGAAGAAGAGGTTTGATCCTGCAAGTCAATTTGTGTAAAACCCTCATTTTATGCGCTTGAATCTTATACAAGGAATTTTCGAGCCGCAGATTGTCCGCAGAGGGAAAATGCCAAGTTTTGTGTAATATTTCTTGCTTTGTTGGGGGGATATTGGTAGAAGGGGATGAAGATGTTGTGGGGGAGAATGAGGTGAAAGGCAAGGTGGTGGTGGTGGGGGAGGGAGGTCAGTGACAGAGCTGGTAGAAAGGGGATAAAGACGTGGGGGGGAGAGAGAGAGATAAGTATTAAAAAATATCTTTGCACGTGAAATTTCTTAAATGCCCTTAACCAAAGTCACGTGTTGGGCACAAGACAAACTTAACAGAAAAATACTAACGACATCCAACAAAAGGACCAACCGTGTCTAATTTTCATAGTCAAGGGACTAAAATTTAAAAAAAATTTGTTAAGGGACTAATGGTGGAATCGGCCATAGTCGAAGGACTAATGGTGTCATTAACCCTAAGGGTTATTAATAGTTGTAAAAAAAAAAATCTCAATACATGTCTCAAACGACTTGTCTACCTAAAGCCTAACAGTGGTGAATTTAGAGCGATGCATAAGGCTTCAAGGTGGTTTGTCGAAGGAGGTAGTTGTTGCTAGTGTTGAGTTCAAGAAGAAAATGAAGGCTAGGACAGAGGATTCGAAGGAGCAAGTGGAATGATTTAGTTTCAATGCTTGGTGAGATATTAGTTCAAAGAGTTGAGCTGCTAGCCTTCTAACCTCATTGTTTTTCGTACTGGTTACAAGAAGAAAGGTTTTATTGAGGCAATGGTGGCGCTTTGGTTGGCTAGACATTTGTTTCCTAGCCCTCTGGAAGATAACATATCCTCAACGGTCTTTCTCTTAGCCATTAAATTACTCAAAGCAATCATTTTTTTCTTATCTAAACTTTTAGGCAATTTGTATAGGAGGCTCGACTAGGCAAATGAGGACCTTGAGTGCTTCATGGTCCATTACATGGCAAGTACTTTGTTAATGCTGTTATTTTGTATATGTTCCTTTGAAAACGGTATTTGATCCTGGCCTGAAATAGTAAAGTGCAGGACAAAGGACTATAGAGAGGGTGTTAACGAAGTCGGACAGAACGTTTTAGGACTAATTTGACTTCCTAAGAGGAGATGGAATCGATACTGTGTTTAGTTTTGGGAATTGAGATCAAATATAGTATCCGATATCAGTAATAGATCTATGAGATGCCAAGGCCATAGAGTTAGAGAGACTCGAGAACGCTTTAATGCCTTGCTGCTTTAGTGATTTCGTTGAGGCACTATGCTTTCTTCCTTATCATCTTTAGGAGAATAGGTATGTATAGACTTTCTTACTAGGTGGGCAGGACAGGAAGGGATGCAAATCTTGTTGATTGTGCCTCCCTCATAGTGGGAGATTTGGAATATTTTCCCATCGCCTAACTAGCTTCCTCCAAACAATTACTAAAGTGGACAGTTTCATGGAGGTTATGAAGGAGGACTATCAAGCAACACCAATGAGGATCCATTAAGCAATTTCAATGAACCATTGAAAATTAAGGATGGGCCAATAACAAGATCAAGAGCTAAAAAGATGAGCCAAGCTTTAGCAAGCCTTATTTTGCAAGCCCAAGCATGGGAGACAATTGAAGAGCCCAAGATATTAAATGTGGTTCAAGCCCAAGAAGAGGAGTTCTTCTAGAAGACCTTTGTTTTCCTAAGCCGTGTGATTTACTCTTCAAAAATCGTATTTAACCATGATTTACTATTCAAAAACCGTGTTGTGGTGTGAACACACAAGGGGAAACCGTGTTTTACCATGTGAAAAGATTTAACAAAACCATGTGAATTGATGCCTACAAAGTCCAAGTCGTGTTAAGGTATGAAAGCAAGTTGGCAAAACGTGTGCAAGCTGTCCAAATACGCGTCCAAGCTATCCAAGCCGTGTTTCCAGCCTTGTTGAGTACTTCTAGAAGCCTAGGGTTGGCCTTTTAAAGCTTCTAGAGTCCTATTTGTTTTCCTTGTTCATTCTTTGCTTAGGAGTGTTTTTTTAACACATGTTTTAATTCGTTTGATTAGGAGTCTTTTTAGACAGATTTTTATCCTTTTTTTCTAGCATGGATTTGGTAGTTAGTATTCTTCTAGAATAATTAGGATTCTTTATTCAAGGCCTATAAATAGGCATCTTTTCTTCTTTGTAAAAAACTGATTATTGATTATTAATTTATTTTGAGTTTCAACTCTTTTGTGAGAAACGTGAGTTTTGTTAGAATATAACAAACTTTGGATTAAGTTTGTGGATTTCTTTCTAATTCGTTGTTCTTAATTCAACGTAATTAAGGGTTTCGAATCACACCGAGGTTCTTAACTTCGTTCCTACATAAGTTAGGGGTTGAGGTCCATATTGATTGTTTATCAAGTCCTTGGGTTGCTTTCCGTGAGTATTTGCTTTCTTAAACGTGGGTTCCAAGTTCATATAACTTGTGGGTTCTCGTTTGGAATCACATCAGTTGGTATCAGAGCAAGGCTATTGGTAACAATCATTATATCCCTAGTTATTATTCTTGTTCTTTCAATCCATAAACCACCTTATTATCTAACCATCTTTTTATGCAGTAGAGTTTGTCTTATTCTTTCTTCTTCAAACCGTCCAAGGAGGTCAAGTTACAAAAAAAAAAAAAAAAAAGGCCAGAATTATCCTTTTTATAATTCGGCCAAGCCTTAGTCAAAAAAAAAAAAAAAAAAAAAGAGAGAGAGAGAACTTAGGCCGTGAGTTAATCATTATTCTTCTCAATTGATTCGAGAATAAAAAAAATCAAATCTTTCTTTTTTAAATTCTTCATCCATAAACCCTTTCTTAAACCTTTTTCATAAAATCCTTTTCTTTGTTTTATTAAGTTCTACAAATCTTTGAGTTTTCAAAAACCTTATCTCTAAAATTGTTGTGTTCTACCTATACTTATTTTCCTCAAGAGTTGTGAGTGAAAAAAGACATAGAGTAGTGAGCATATAAGAGGGGAAGTAAAAGTCAGATTTTGAGTGATACACGAGTGTCATAATTTTGAGAGATACACGTAAGGGAGTGTGAGGATTTCTGAATTTTTGCCTCAAGATAAAGAGAAAAATATTGTAGAGGAGGAGGGGATACCTAATAAAATGTCGATGACAGATTTGTTGGGTGAGATGAGGAGGATGATGAGGGAAAAGATTGGGACAGTGAATGAGAGGAAAGATAGGGTGAAACATAATGAGCGTAGGAGGGAGAGAGTGGGAAGAAATAGACAACCCCTTAAGGAAGATGAGTGGTTAGAAGAATATGAACCACCATGGAGAGGACCTAGGAGGGGTAGTACTTGAGAGATTTCTAGTTCCAATGCTAATGGGAGATCTAGGGTTGAGGCTCCCATTGAGAGACACAAGGTTGAAATTCCTAAAGCTAGAAATCATGCAATTCTTAAGGGACATATTCGAAGTAGGTATGAGAATTCTACGGAGTTGAAACCAAAAGATGAGGCAGTGAATAAGGGAAACAACGTTTCTTCTACTGTGCTACCATTGGGTGATGCCAATGGTGATGAGTTTGAGAAAAATGTGGTAGTTAGAAGGATGTTGAGTATGAAAGTGCAAGCTGTTGAAGAGATACAACGTGAAAATATTTTTCATACTAGATGTTTGGTGAGTGAGAGAGTGTACATGGTTATTATTGATGGGGGGAGTTGCACTAATGTGGCTAGCACAAAGATGGTAGAAAAGCTTAACCTACCTACCTTGAAACACCTTAATCCATACAAGTTATAATGGATTAATGATTGCGATGAATTGAGAGTGACTATGCAAGTGATGATTGCTTTTTCTATTGGGGGGTATAAGGATGAGGTGTTATGCGATGTTGTGACTATGCAAGCTAGTCATCTCTTGTTGGGTGGACCATGGCTATTTGACCGAAAGATTTCTTTTGATGGATACACCAACAAGTACTCTTTCAAGATTGGTGGGAAAACGAATGTCCTTGCTCCCTTGTCCCCACTACAAGTGAGGGAAGATCAAGTGAGGATGAGTGAATCAAGAACAAAAGGTGAGGGGGAGAAAGAGAAAAAAATTGGAAAAAGGAGAGTTTGAGGGAGAGAAAGAAGGTGAAAGAGAGAAAAAAGAAAGTGAGAGTGTTGGAGAAAATAAAAAGAGAGACAAAACAGAATTGAGAGAAGAGATAAACAGTGGAAAAACTGAGTTGAGTGAAAAATCTGAGTGGAGGGGAAAGAAGGAGAGTTTTTATGCAATGAGTGGTGAGATTAAGAGGGAGTTGTGGGATATGCATAGTGAGTTAGTTCTCCTTTCCAAAGAGAAACCCTTTTATACTAACAAGTCACCCAAATTTTCTCTTTCATGTGTTGCTTCTTCTCGACATATTTTTGTTGATGTATTTTTTGAATTAAGTAAGAGGTTGTAAGATACAAGTGGAGATATAATCCGCACAATGAGATTGTTGTAGAATATACACATTCTCATAGGTTTGGCTTACCTTCTTCTTTAAATTCTAAGTTATTGGGTTTTGGGTTAAATGAAGATTTTCATGGTAGTTCCCATAACTTTGGTGGAGAACTTGGCAAATATGAGGAATTTGGATGTTCTTTAGAGGTTGACTTGGTAGGTTTGTATGGTGCATTGAAAACTAGCTTGATATATTTGAATTTTGTATTGGGAGTGTCTAAGAGTTCTATGCTTATGAGTTACTTGATAAAGATACTAAAATACATGATGACCTACGTGAGATGCCTATAATTTTATAATCTTTATTGTGTAGATTCCATGGGATTGTTGGATTCGTGGTTTGCGTTAGAAGTACATAAGGTTAAGCAATCTATGTTTGTGAGTGTGAATGAGTTTTCAAAAATAGTTTATCATATTCTATGTCACAAATTAGATGATGTTTTCTATGTTGCATTGTTCTTTCACAAGATTTATGGATTGCATGGCATTCTTAGAGCTAAATCGTGTTTATTAAAAGCAATTCTCATTAAGCATGCTAAAACTTGGGAGGGTTGTGTGATTCATGTTGAGAATGCCCATGAGAAAGCTTTGATGTATGATAGCTTGGGAATTAAGAATGTTGATTATGGTCAAATTGTTAGGCATAAGGGATGTTTGTCTTTGAGGTGTGCTCAATTGTTATATAATGTAATTTATACTAATAACTTTGATCACCTTGCATTGAGTTATTTAGTTGTGTTTCTTCTACAAGTTAGAGCAAGTCAAGTTCGATTGATATTCAATCCCGGTGATTGGAGTTGTGTGAGTTTGGATAGATAAATCATTCGAAAACAAGGGGATCATGAGCAAGTCTACGACATGGCATTCAAAGTGGAATTACATGGTGAGCATAACGTTAATGAATATTTCTCTATTTCTGATTTGCGTCCATTTGATGTAGTGAAGCCGATTTATGGACAAATCCTTTCAAAGGAAGAAGGAATGATGGAGGACTATCAAGCGCACCAATGAGGATCCATTAAGTAAGTCCAATGAACCATAAAAAATCAAGGATGGGCCAATAACAAGATCAAGAACTAAAAAGATGAGCTAAGCTTTAGCAAGCCTTATTTTGCAAGCCCAAGCATGGGAGATAATTGATGAACCCAAGATATTAAATGTGGTTCAAGCCCAAGAAGAGGAGTTCTTCTAGAAGACCTTTGTTTTCCTAAGCCATGTGATTTACTCTTAAAAAACCGTGTTGTGGTGTGAACACACAAGGGGAAACCGTGTTTTACCATGTGAAAAGATTTAACAAAATAGTGTGAATCGATGCCTACAAAGTCCAAGCCGTATTAAGGTGTGAAAGCAAGTTGGGAAAACGTGTGCAAGATGTCCAAAAACGGGTGCAAGCTGTCCAAGCCGTGTTTCCAGCCTTGTTGAGTACTTCTAGAAGCCTAGGGTCGGCCTTTCAAAGCTTCTAGAGTCCTACTTGTTTTCCTTGTTCATTCTTTGCTTAGGAGTGTTTTTTTAACACATGTTTTAATTAGTTTGATTAGGAGTCTTTTTAGACAGATTTTTATCCTTTTTTTCTAGCATGGATTTGGTAGTTAGTTTTCTTCTAGAATAATTAGGATTCTTTATTCAACGCCTATAAATAGGCGTCTTTTCTTCTTTGTAAAAAAAGATTATTGATTATTAATTTATTATGAGTTTCAACTCTTTTGTGACAAACTTGAGTTTTGTTAGAATATATCAAACTTTGGATTAAGTTTGTGGATTTCTTTCTAATTCGTGGTTCTTAATTCAACGTAATTAAGGGTTTCGAATCGCACCGAGGTTCTTAACTTCGTTCCTCTGTAAGTTAGGGGTTGAGGTCCCTATTGATTACTTATCAAGTCCTTGGGTTGCTTTCCGCGAGTATTTGTTTTCTTAAACGTGGGTTCCAAGTTCATATAACTTGTGGGTTCTCATTTGAAATCACATCATGTTAAGTATAAGATCATGTTCTTATCATCCTCATTGGGTGGTCTGTTAATTTGGTTATACTCAACGAGTGCCAGTGTCGTATAAAGAGAAGTACTGGACCCCAAAACAAGCGTTTGTATTTCTCTTAGATAGATAGGAGTTGAGTACCATTTTCCCATCAATTAAGACATCACTATCTAGCCTAAGGAGAACTGGGGCTTTGCTACAGAAGCATAGTGAAAAATATTTGAATCAATACAGTATAGAATGGGCTAAGCATATTGAACTTTTAAATTCTCACTATCCAAGGTATCGCCCTAGGTGATCTATCTTTAAAGCTTTGGCCTTACAAGAAGTGGAGCCCTTAAGGGAAGAGGTGGCTCGCCAACATGGCTAGGCTAAGGTATGGGTGATCACGATCCAATTTGGTCCAGTTTTTGCAACAACAATAAATAAATAAATCAGAACTAAACCAATAGTTCGGTTTTTTTAAAAAAATTCAGGACCAGAACAAAACCAAGATATATGAAAACCAAAACTTGTTTGGTTCTTATTGGTCCGGTCCTGCACATTTTTCGGTTCTGAAGGGTTAAACCCTTTCAATTTTTTAAATTGGCCTTCCTTTTCCTATTCCACTACAAACAAATAATTAAATCTAGTACCGTTGTTGATATTTTTGAATGAGACTGTGTTTGACTGTTGTTAAACTTGAGTCTAACTCTTAACGAAAGAAATAATGAAATACCACTTTAAGTATTTATACTTAGGGTTAGGGTTAGGATTAGAAATTATATTTTGTAAACATTAATTTCTTAATATATACATTATATAATTATATCATATATACATATATAATATATTGGTTCGGTCCGGTTTAAAACCACTTTATAAGTTTTAAAACCAAGACCGAATCCGTTCTACTAAAATTCAAAATCGAAACCAAACCAAAAGTATTAGTTCGTTCAATTTTTTTTTGGTTTCATCCGGTTCCATTGGTTCAGTCCGATCACCCCTAAGCTAAGGAAACCATGAAACTTTCTTAGATGCATATGCCAGCACCTCAAAGGCAAAAATAACCGGTACAAAGAAAGTTCAGTTGTTAGATCTTCTAGGAGAAGTTGTCTGCGGTGAAAGCCGGTTTAAAGAAAGTTCATTTTTCAGATCTTTCGAGGAGAAGTTGTCTAAACAAAAATTCATTGATAATAGAGTTGATTCTCTCAAGACACAAAAGTCTTAATCGATGAGAAAATCGAAGGTAGCCATGCCAACTAGCGAATGAATAGAGACGTCAAAGTTGGCCTCATAGCCACGCCATTGTGTGAGGTTGTATGAATTTCCTCGCCAAGTAGCCATTAATGGCGAGCGAGGTGCACCTGAACATGCAGACCTAGAGTTTGATAAAGGAAATAGGATGACAAATGATGGAGCTATGCCCCTAGGTAAGTATGCTCTACCTTGTGCACTAGTGAGAAGCTACAAGTTAAGTGGGAGACACCAAGAAGCGACGGTTAGCTCAAGTAAAAAGATTCGTCTTCTTCCGCCTTTTCATTCCTTTTTTTTTTTTTAAGTTTTATCATAATGGTACTTTTTGGATATCCTTCCAATTGAAGTAACATGTTTATCAGGAACTATATAGAAGGATGATAAACGATCACGCCAAAAAAGTGATTAGTGATCACGTCGGATCCAAGTATGCAATTAGTATACAGTCAGGATGCCTCGGCTCTCAAAAGACTCTTTTTGCTGGGACTGAGTTGTCATATGGTGACTGAGCCTACCACTATTTGACAAAGAACACACCGTTAGGTGGTGTCGGGGGCTTGACCCGACTATTACCCTCAGGTGTAAGAGTCAGTTTGAGTGATAAATATGGGAAGGTAGTTGGCAAACTGCCTTCTAATAATCACAAGAGTGGTAATAAATGAGTGTGTTGAAGGTAAATGAGTAAATGCAATTTGACAACACTTGTTTAAGTTCTGAAGAGTAAATGTGTGTCCCTTCTAATGAAGGGAAGACCTGCTATTTATAGTTGAAGGTGGCATGTAGATGATATGAATTTGCCCACTTTATTACTAAGAAGTAAATGCTCATTTAATGATCCCATGTCCTCTGTCAGCATAAAGTAGATAAATAGAAGCTTCCTTCTTGGGAAGATGAGAAGCTCTTAAATGCCGTCGTAACTTCTCTTGGAGGAATATTTTCATCCAATGGGAATGTCTTGCTTCCTCCAGACTTAATGCTGACATTTAAGTAGACATTTAATGCCTAATGTTGACACCTGCCGAAGAGAAGAATGCTCGTCGCCGAGATGACTCCTATCGCCGAGGACGTTGGCGAGCGAGGTCGAGGTCTAGCTATGGCCAAAGACCCCAACTAATGACTTTGGCTGATGACATTATCCAACTACCTCGGTCGGGAAGCTCCGCTGCAGACCTCAGCTATTCTGAGGTCTAGGTTGCTGCTGTAAGTACAATCTTCGGACCCACTTGAGGCTGACGTGTAGAATACGTGGATAGGGTAATTAGGAGGATCTCATCAGTTGCCCCCGAGTCTTTGACTGTAAAGGATTTATCCTGAAGGAGATGAATCTACTCCAAAGCTTGGCATAACGGTGTTAAACTCGTTGCTTTCTGAGATGTCATTAAACCTAGCTCGATCTATGCACCTTGGCGAGCTATTTTTAAGGCTGTCATCAATAATTGTCCTTGGAAAGACGCGATTGCTTGGGTTGATAATGGGCGGGAGACACGAAGTTGCTTTGGATTTAATTCGCGTCCTTTCAGATTTCAAAAATGCGGTTGAACGTGCTCTTAACCGCGCGTTGATTGCACGATGGAAAGCTTTCAGGAGACTCCATATGAGGATCCGCGTGTTTTTCACCCGGGTCGACCCGATGACCCGGGTTATAAAAGGAAGATTCACTATTTATCTTTCACTTTTACCTAAACCCTGCAAAACCTCTTGTTCATCTCCTACGAACTGAGACGACTTCCGGCAAGCTTCAACGATTTGAACAACCGTCGTTTTTGTCCATTCTGGCTGCTTTCACGCAATTTCACTTCGTAGCTTAGTTTTTTCTTTGTTTCTTCCTCTTTTTGGTACCGTTTTTAGACATTTTGGCCTATACTTGTCTAGTAAACGCTCTTCTGAGTTTGTCTGAGTTCTACTATCGACATTGATTCCGGTGTCTTTTTCACTTTTAGGTGAACTATTTATCCTTCTCTTTCGTCCATTCGAATTCCTCCTTGACACAGGTAACTACCTCGCTCAGTGTTAAGAAATTTCTAAACTTTAATTAATATGTCATTTCTGGAGGGAGTCGAGTTTGTATTTCCTCCTATCGAGTCCCCGAGCTCGACATCTTTGTCGAGCTCAATTTTCTTGAGCTCATCATCTTCTTCGAGCTCGAATTTTGACGCTTCACCCATTGAAGTTGTCTTTGCTTGCTCTCCTACAGATAAGAACATATATAGGTAAAGCCAAGGTCACTGGGTCTTCGTACCCCCTAGCGTAGCAAGGACATACCTGATAAGTCAGGGTGTCAAGGCAGAGAGTTTCTTCGTAGTTACTAACAACCTTTATGCAATTCCTGATCTCCCATTATCAAGCCCTATGTAAGTACTTTGCCCTAATGAAACCATAGATGAACTCTGGGACCATTACTTCACTATAGATAAAATAATAGCACGCATTAAGGCAAACAAAGGAAAAAAAAAACTCATGAGGCCATCGAGGCCAAAAAGCTTGCTCTGGTCGGACAAGAGCTCGTGGGGTCGCCAGGACTGAGAAAACCCGCTCCGGGCAAAAGAGATATAAGATGCTGGCACATGGCCCCTCATCAGCTTAAAAATTTAAGTTGTTTAACCAATCTGCTTCTGTGCAGATGGCTAGGACAATGGTAGAGAATCAACGTTGGGGCGAGCTGCCGAGGAATGACCTGAGGCCGAAACCAGTAGAGCCCCCAAAGCTTGGACCAACCAGATTAGTGCCAAAGACTTAAACATCTGGAATAACAACTATAAGCATACCTTCAACGACTTTCGAGGATCCCTCCTGACTGGCAATGACCTGGCCAAGCTGAGGGGATTGAAAGGCTAAGTTGTCTTCTACCTTAGTTTTTTCGAGGTGGGCCTGCCTCTACCACTTGACCCATTCTTTTGCTCGTTTTTAAGCAAGATGTCAGCTCATCCACTGGACCTCTCCCTCAACACGGTGAGGATGTTGACGAGCTTCGCAATCGTCACTCGCCTGCTCGGCTTCGAACCCACCATTAATCTCTTCCACAATTATTTTCTTGTTTGCCAAACTTTTGATCGTACTCGTATCAATTGTGAATCCCAAAGTTTTGGGATAAAGCTATTCACTGAAACCCCAAACAAGGTGAGTAGTTGGGCGGATAAGGTTATTGGGGTAGAGAGTCGAAGAGGCTGGAATTTTCCCCACCCTACCAGGCAGTTTGAGATCCCAGCTTGCAAGAAAGACGAGCTCACGACCTATGAGCAAGAGGCCAAGGCCTCCATTGAGGACGAGCTTGGATTTGAGGGGAAGATCTCAGCCCGTTTATATGATTGAAAAAAAATTGTCGATGACGAGAAGCTGATACGGGCTACCAGAATATCTAGGAAGAAGCTAGGAAATGTGACCCCTCTGTGCACCATGCCCGAAATAAAGAGTTTTCCAGGTTGGTGCTTGCACCAAAATCTTTACTTCTGTGAGTAGTATCTGAATTACCGATGAGAGTTAGAGAGGGGATGTAACCTTAGTAATAACTTTTAACCTCTGCTCGTAATTCCTGTCAAACTCTGCCCTTTTGCTCAATTGTCTGACTTTTTTGTTGTTGTTGTTTTTGCAACTATGTTTAACTTGGACAAGTTTCTTGTTTCCAAGGGCGGTTTGGTGGAGGCTGCTAAAGCTCACGTCGCAGAACTCCCAAAATATTTGGAAGCATCTCGAGATGCCGGGAAAGCAATGCCTATTCCTATTATGGTTGTGGAACCGAGGCAGCCAAAGACAAGGCTACCGAGAAGCTTCGCAAGGTTAAGACCAAAAGATCTAAGTCCTCAGCAGCTTCAGAGCCTCTCCGCAAGAAGAAGAAAGCGTCTATCGAGATCGGGCTGCTTGACGAGGAGGACATTGAGGATGTTATTTCTCTTGACAGACTAGTTGGTGGTAAGAAGGGGGTTGTCGAGGAAACCTCCACTGCTATCCTGACATCCAAACCCAAAGCCACTACCAGCTTAGCTGCTAAACCTCTGTGGCTCAGGTCGGGCTATAAGGTCCCTCAAGGCGACCCGCTGGGGTTGAGGTAGCGGAAGCTATTGAAGAGGTACCCGTGCTTACCAATGTGCTAGCTTCTATTGACCGGTCTTCTGATAGAGTTGTTGCCGGCCAAGGGCTTATCCTTCGCGATTTGGACGATAAGCTTATGAAGAGGATGAGAGACATGGGTCGTATAAAACTCCTTAGAACCTCGGGTATTGCTTTTGGCGAGGTATATTATTCTTGTTTTTCTTGCTTGGAAATGACTTAATCCTTTTTCTGACCAAGTTAATATGTTTATACAGCTGGCTACCACCCTTCACATACTCGGTACCGAGCTCAGTGAGGCCCGCTCCGAAGTTAAAAAGCTTACAGCAGACAAGATCTATTTGAACAACGAGCATGGTAAAATGATCAGTGACTACCGAGTAGCTAAGGAGGAGGTCAAGTGAGTCAAAGCCTAGATTGCCATTTTCGAGGAGGCTAAGAAAAAGCTGAAGGCCAATCTTGAAAAGGTTGAGGAGTAAAGGAAGAGACTGGACGAGGAGACGGACGTCTTGTCAGAAGATAAGCAAGGGCTAGAGCAATGAGCTTCTGCTGCTAAAGAAAAACTGACCGATGGCAACCTTCGGATTGCTCGATTGGAAGGTGAGCTCGCAGCAGCTAAGCATAAACCTCATCGCGACCAAGTCATTGCTGAATTCAAGAATTCTCCCGACTGGGGTGAGGCCATCATTTCGTACTATATCCGAGGTCGAGATCATATTCGGAGGGTAGCAGCTGGCTCTGGAATTCGCCTTAGCCATTTACTGGAGTGAGGCAAAACTGAGTTCTTTGAGGACCTAGCAAGGAGCAGGAATAAACCAGTGCCTTACAATGAAGATGAGTTGGTCACCCAGCATGCATGCTAACGATGCTGAGAAGGGCAAAAAGCTATGGACTCCACCCACTTCTCTCAGCCATAACTTTAGGAGTATGGTGAAGATCCTTCAAGACAACCCTGCTGCTTCCTTTGATGGCGAGCTTAGGCTGAGGGATTTTGAAGGCAAAAATACCAACTAGGATCAATATAGCAATGTTGTCAGGGAATCTAATCGAGCTGCTTACTCTTTCACCTCGCTGTGCTGAGTTGAGTCAGGTCTATGTGCCTTGTCCCAAACAATTTTTAATTTTATTTAATTGTCCTCTTATACTACTGGCCTTCGTGTCAATATAATATAATATTATCTACTTTTACTCTATTCTTTTTGTTTCAATTTTGTTGACTGAATGAATTGCAAGTAAAAATAGATCTTTAAACGTGGCTTCTAGGCCGCAGCATTTCTAAATGAACATCCTCAGTTTGGCGAGGTGATTTCTGGATCTTTAGAAAATACTTAAGGGTAAGTTATTTTCTCTTAACCTCAATTTGAGCGAGGAATAGAATAAAATTCCACCTTATCTTAGGCGAGGAATTTGTTCATAAAAAACTCTAATGTTCTACCTTTTCCTAGGCGAGGAACTTTGAGTGGAGCTTTAGAATTCCACCTTTGTTTTAGGCGAGGAATTTGCTCACAAAGAACTCTAAGGCTCCACCTTATTCAGGCGAGGAACATTTCAAATAGTGTACTTAGTTTTTCTTTGGCGAAGAATAAGCCATGATTTTACCTCGTAAGAACGAAGAGTAAGAAGTAAAAATTTTCAAAAAGAAGATTCAAGACTTTCACATATATGTATTGTTTTACAACAAATTAAAAGTCTTACACAAAAAAAAAAAAAAGATTCTCCTTTATTGATAGTATCTTCGAAGGTGGTTGGCATGCCAAGAATTCTTTAGTTCTTTCCCATCATGCTCTGCAAACCTATAAGTGCCTTCTCGGACCATGCCCGTGACCTTGAAGGGACCTTCTCAATTCGGGGAGAGCTTGTTTTTGCTCGCATTTTGCCCCGTGATTTCGATCTTTCTGAGTACCCAGTCTCCTACTAAGAAGGACCTCGGCCTCACTTTTTTTATCATGATGGCTCTTGGTGAGTTGCTTGTAGTTTACCATCCTCATCCTCGCCTCAAACCTTCTTTTTTCGAGTTGGTCTAAGTTAAGCCCCCAAGCTTCTCTATTTGTTTCTTCGTTGAAGTAAGTAACATGGAGGGTAGAAAGAGCCATCTCCACAGGTGTCATAGCTTCTGAGCTATAAGCTAGGGCAAATGGGGTCTCTCTAGTTGGTCCTTTCACCGAGGTGTTTATGCTCCACAACATTGTGGAGAGCTCGTCAAACCATTTTTCTTTCTTCTCATCAAGGCTTTTTTTCAAGGCATGAAGAATTTTTCTTGTTCCCCGCTTCTGCTTGACCATTCCCTTATGGGTGAGCAACCAAGGACATAAGTGCTTGACATTTATGTACCCACAGCACGTAGTGAATTTGGTCAAAAATTGAGTACCGTGGTCCGAGACAATTACACAAGGTAAGCCAAATAGGCACCAAATGTAATCGTAAACAAAATTGATGGCCTTCTCCTTGGCTAATAGTTTCGTTTCTACCCATTTAGTGAAGTAGTCGATAGCAACGATGATAAACTCGCAGTTACCTTTAGCTTTGGGGAAAGGACCAATAAGGTCTATTCTCCATATATCAAATGCCCAGGCTGCTACCACTGGAGTCTGGGGAACTACTGGTACGCGAGAAATGTCAGAACATCTCTGGCATTTATCACATTTCCACACGTAGGCTTTAGCGTCCTTTCTCAAGCTCGACCAATAGTAATCGTGGAGGATAATTCGGTCGGCCAATGTCCTCGCGCCGGGGTGGCCTCACTTCTGCGAGCAGGTTTTCCACTGTTTTTGGTCGCACACATCGGATGATTTCCTGTAAAGTACTCCTCCGATCACAGTATACCTCGCAGTCTATTTTCTTAAAATTTGTGCCAAGCCTTTATCGTCAGGCAATGTGCCTAGCTCGATATATTCCTAAATTTCGCTGATCCAGCAGTTGGCAGTCGAGGTAATGGGCATGACAACTTGTTGATAGAGGGTGATTCTAGGAATTCAACCAACACTCCTCCAGGAAGGTTCCCAAGCTCAACATGAGCTATTTTTGATAGGTAATCAGCTCGAGTATTGTTTTCTTTGTCTATCTGCTCTAACTCCCAATACTCGAGTCTTTCTAGCAATTTTCTCGTCAACTCACAGTACTTGAGTAAGGTAGGGTGAATAACACCCTATTCCTCCAAAATTTATTTCACGACGAGCTGAGAGTCGCTGAAAATGAGCAGGTGTTCCATACTGACCTTTTTGGCTAGCTCGATGCCTACAACCAGTGCTTTATATTCGGCCTGGTTGTTGGAAGCGGTGAAATTAAAGTGGATTGCCTTGCTAATCTCCTTGCTTTCTAGCGATATCAAAGACAACCCGCACTACTGCCATTTTTACTGCCTAAATCGTCTAATGGTTTTCTGGCCGAATTGAAGAATTAGACTTTTACGCCTTTTTGGAGAGCTGGGAGATTTCGTCGATGTGCCCACTTCCTTTTGTTTGATTGGGACTAAATCATCCTTGATAAAGGATGTCTCTACGATGAAGTCGGCGAGAATTTAAGCTTTGATCGCCTTTCGCTGCTCATAAGTAATGTCATAGCCCGACAACTCGACTGCCCAATTCATCATCCTTCTCGCAACATCGGGTTTATGCAGGATTCTCCTCAGGGGCAAGTCAGTGTATACAATGAAGCCATGGGCCTGAAAGTAGTATTTTAGCCTTCTGGCAGCCATGACTAGAGCCAAGACTACCTATTCTACATTTAGGTATCTCGTTTCCACGTCCGTCAGAGCATGGAAAACGTAGTACACCAACCTTTAGATCTCTTTGTCTTGTCAAAGCAAAATAGCTGCCACAGCGGAATTTGAAGCGGCGATGTAGACATATAGCATCTCGGCAGGTGCCAGGCTGGAGAGCAATAGCGAACTGCCGAGGTACTCTTTGAGCTTGGGAAATGCCTTGTGGCACTCTTCGTTCCAAGAGAATTTCTTACTTCCTTTCAGCACCTTAAAAAATGGCAAGCTCCTCTCTGCTACCTTGGCGATGAACCGACCTAAAGCCGTAATGTGCCCATTCAACTGCTGAATTCCTCGTATTAAAGTTGGAGCCTGCATGTCCACCAACATTTTGATCCTCTCGGGGTTAGCCTCAATTTCCCTTGCATTCACCATATAACCCAAAAAGTTCCCCACTGTTACCCCAAAGGCGCATCTGGTGGGGTTAGTTTCATTCTGTTCTTTCTAAGGTTGACAAATGTATCTTCGAGGTCGGTAATGTGACTAGTCTCTTTAGTCTTTATGACTATGTCGTCAATGTAGGCCTCCACGTTCTGATTGAGCTGGTCTCCAAACACTCTGTTGACTATCCTCTAGTATGTCGCTTCGGTATTTTTTTAGTCCAAAAGGCATCATAATATAGCAGTATAGAGCCCCCGCAGCTCAGAAGGCAATCAGTCTTTAGTCAGCGAGCCACATCCCGAATTTGATGGTACCTAGAATAGTCATCAACAAAGCTAAGAATCATATGGCCCGCGATTGCATCCACAAGCTGATCTATTCTTGGGAGAGGATACTAGTCCTTTTGGCAAACCTTGTTGTGGTCGGTGAAGTCTACATACATGCGCCACTTTCCACTTGTCTTTTTCAGCATACTATGTTGGTAAGCTAGGTTGGATACATGATTTCTTCTATTAAACCTGCTTGTAGTAACTTATCGACCTCTTTTTTATTGCGACCTGTTTCTTGGGTGAAAAGACTTGTGGCCTCTGCTGTATGGGCATGACACTTGTGTCAATGCTTAATTTGTATACAGCGACCTCTTCGTCAATGCCTTTCATGTCCTCGACTCTCTATGCGAAGACATCCTCGTTTGCCCGCAGAAACCTTATGATCTCCTCTTTCTCTGCATGAGATATCTTCATTCCTACTTTAACCTTTTGTCCTATATAGTCAAAATTTATGACTGCCTCGTCTAGATTTTCATGAGGTAGTATATCAGGCTCGTTGCGATTATCCAAACTTTCGACGACTATAACCTCGTCCAGAGGTGCATCCCTCTTTTTGCGACCAGACCAAGCTTGACCTGATCGGGCATGTCGGTATCTGTGCCATCCAATCCTAGCAGGCTGGGCAGTCTAACCCTCTTTAGTTGTTATGCCTTTATAGGAGTTGGGCTAGAGGTATTGACCTGATCCTCGGTTGTGTCTCCTTTGCTTGCCGATCTTTCGACCTCTGCACGTCCTGCGGGTTGTTCTTTCTATAAGGTTCGAACTTCTTCAAGAAATTTCTCCGAAGTGGACGGCACCAATTTTCCCTTTATCCTCTCCTGGTTCTGCCTTACCAGTTTCAGGTAGTTGAGGGTGCTCATCGGGTCAATTTTTATCACCCCAGTCCCCTGCTCCGTTGGGAACTTGATCCTTTGGTAAGCCAGTGACGAGACCATATGAAACTTTATTTGGGCGGGCAGCCCCAATATGACATTGTACGGGGAGGCTAGGTCGAGGACGAGGGTAACTTGGAGGGTTATCATACCCTTTACGGCTACCTTGCATGTGGCCTGTAAACCCCTCGAACTGAACCCTGCTTGGACTGAGGTGCATGTACCAAAATCTTAATGCCTGGAAGCAACTGTAGTACATAATATCTCTACCCGCGCCGGTATTGATTAGAACCCTCCTGACAAATCGACTTTCGATCTGAACCCGAAGCGTCAATGGCTGCTGTTTAGCTGTGGGATTTGTCACCAGTTCACTAGGGTAGAGCATTATGCCCTCCTCACTCTTGTGGGGAAGTTGACTGAACACCTTGTCTAGGCTATGAATTATGTTCTTGATTTAGGTGATGCTCTTCATGTCTTCATGAATTGTGTGAACATCAACCTCCTCCTCGACAGGGTTGTTCCCTCTCTGAGGATCCCTTAGTCGGGCTTTCGGCTGACCACTTCCTCACTCAAACCTACTCAGGGCCCCTTGGTCGATCAATCTCTGGATCTCCCTCTTCAGTTAGATGCAGTCCTCGAAATTGTGCCAGTTTTCATTGTGGAAGGCACATTGCTTGTTTGGATTGCGAGGACGGACTGACTCATTGGGAATGACCACTCTATCCTATTTTCTTGAAACAACATGTGTTCCCAGGTTGCATTAAGCGGGGTGTAATACTCGTCCTTCTTTTGGGACCTGCCTTTCCCCTTAGCCCTTGCTTGGGCCTGCTTTAGTTCACTTTCCCTGACCTCTTCTTCTTTGCTTCTATTATGGTTTTTGTCTCTCCGATCTTCTATGCAGCTAGATACATGGCTGCACTAGTAGTCGGAGGTTAAACTCATGCGTCATCATTCCTAGATGAATTTCAGCTTCTAAGCAAAGTATAATCATCTTGTCAGAGACGTTCTGAAGCTCTTCAGCTACGTCTTTAAACCTTTTTAGGTATGCCTCAAGGGACTCATCCTCGCCCTGCTTAATCTTATCGAGGTGGGACTGACTCTTCGGGAGCTCACGTACCGCAGAGATTGTTCAGGAAAATTTTCTTAAACTCATGCCAATCGGCGACTGAGTCACTTTTCAACTCTTCAAACCATTTAAGATTGCGCCCTCAAAGATGCTCAAAAATGCCTTGCACCATAGGTCTAGTTTGTTCGAACAGATGCCCATCTTGGCCTCAAAACTAGAAACGTGCTCCTTATCATTTATCTTCCCCTTATACGACTTGAGTGCGGGGAATTTAAGGCGGGGATGAGGCGACGTCTCCCTGATCCTTTTGCAGAATGGGGAAAACTGATCCCTAGGTTTGCTGGCGAAGTTGCCTGATTCAAGGGCGTCTAACCTCTCACGGAACTGGTTGAGTATGTTTCCTCCTGACGTCGTGGCCCAATTCTCACGACCTGGTCGAGGAGGTCTGTCTTCACCCTTTCGGTGCTTATGAGAGGTAGCGTTAGAGCGAGTATCGCTCCTTTCTGGCGTGGGCGATCCTGCACGATACACTGACCTTTTCTTAGATCGAGCTCCTCTTCGGGCTCATTCCGATTCTCCATGCGACCCCAAGGAATAATAAATCCTTGAGTGCACGCTCCCCTTTGGACGAGCTTGTTCGTCCTCCCGGGCTAGCCTGTCATGAACACTAACCTTAGGAGCCTCTTTAGCCGGTCTACCCATCCTTTCATGGACGCTAATTCTGGTTGCATTAGAGCCAAAAGGTCATAAATGAGACTGCTCTGCGATCCCCTAGTTTGTCCTCCGAGGTGAGTGCAATCTCGGCAACCTTCACCTTGGCGGGCTTCCTGTCGGGGAGCTACTATCAGACGAGCTAGTTTATGCTCATGCCTCTCTAGCTCCCTTTGTTTTTCCATGTAAGCCTTCTCTTTCCGTATATGGTCCAGCTCGGTAAGGTCCAACTCCTCTTGAGTTAGGGGCCTTAGCTTTTCACGAGCTGAAGATTTATCTGCTGCGCGAGCACCTGCCCCAGCGGCAGTGCTCGCGGACGAGCTTTCCTTCCTTTGCTCACTGTTTGTTTTTTTCCCCTTCCTAGTTTAAACTTTTTTCTTAGCTATCCCTTAGGTTGTTTTCAGGGTCCTCGCCATCTCTGGGGCCTTGGCCGATGTTTCTAGGATGGGGTTAGAAGTTGGTTCTGCCACACGCTCAGCAGCTCGTGAAAGGTGAGCTTCCGTCTGAGGAGCCACTAAAGGAGTGGTAGGAGGTGGCTGTTTTAGTGGGTGTTTGTTTGGAAAAAGCCATCTACTCGTAGTCGAAGTTATTATAAGAGAAATGTCCTGGCAACGGAACCAAACTGATCACGCCAAAAAAGTGATTGGTGACCACGTCGGATCCACGTATGCGGTTAGTATACAGTCAGGATGCCTCAGCTCTCAAAAGGCTCTTCTTGTTGGGACTGAGTTGTCATAAGGTGACTGAGCCTACCACTGTTTAACAAAGAACACACCGTTAGGAGGTTTCGAGGGTTTGACCCGACTATTACCCTCAGATGTAAGAGTCGGTTTGAGTGATAAATATGAGGAAGGTAGTTGACAAACTGCCTTCTAATAATCACAAGAGTGGTAATAAATGAGTGTGTTGAAGGCAAGTGAGTAAATGCAATTTGACAGCACTTGTGTAAGTTCTAGAGAGTAAATGTGTGTCCCTCTTAATGAAGGGAATACCTGCTATTTATAGCTGAAGTTGGCGCGTAGATGATATGAATTTGGCCACTTGATTACTGAGAAGTAAATGCTTATTTAATGATCCCATGTCCTTTGTCAGGATAAAGTAGATAAATAGAAGCTTCCTTCTTGGGAAGATGAGAAGCTCATAAATGCGGCCGTAATTTCTACTGGAAGGAATGTTTTCATCCAATGGAAATGTCTTGCTTCCTCCAGACTTAATGCTAGCATTTAAGTAGACATTTAATGCCTGATGTTGACACTTGCCAAAGAAAAGAATGCTCGTCGCCGAGGTGATTACTGTCGTTGACAAGGACGTTGGCGAGCGAGGTCGTGGTCTAGCTTTGGCCGAAGACCCCAACTAATGACCTTAGTTGATGACATTATCCAACCACCTCGCCCGAGAAGCTCGGCTACGGACCTCGGCTGTTCCAAGGTCTAGGTTGCCGCTGCCAGCGTGATCTTCAGACCCACTTGAAGCTGACATGGAGAATACGTGGATAAGGTAATTGGGAGGATCCCATCAATATATAAGAAAGAGATAATCACGAAGTAAAATTAATTAAACACCTCATTTTCTCGTTGTGGTTTTGCAACATATTTGGACAGTCGTGGTTGAGCTTGATTTTGATCGAGGAAATGGAATAAAACTTTTATAGATTTGATTCTCATGTGGTGTGAAATGGTTTAAAACAAGGTAGCACTTCAAACTATATTCCCCTAATTTGGTGTACATGGAAAGATAGAATAATGGCAAGATTTCAGATAGCGCAATCATCCCATACTCACACTCTTTAAGCATACTTAGATTGACGAATATTTACAAAGAGGACAACGTAGAGAAGATCTTATGAAGGCTGAAATTGAAAGGGTCGATATGACTACATCTAAAAGAGCTACCTTGAATCCAGGTCTAAGTAAAAGTCAATCTATGCAAAGCATTTTACAAGGTATTACCTAACCCCTATTAATACAATTGCAACCTTAACAATCTTCACTAATTGAACATGAATGCTAAGGGAATGACTTGCAGAAGCCACAAATGCATGATGGATTTTGATAACGTCTCAAGCAAAATAATCAGGGCAAACTCCAGCATTAGATAAGCGACTGGAAAAAGTTTAAAGAATGTTATTGTAGAGTAGTTGCTCGTTAAAAGATCAATATTTTGATAAACAGAACATTTGGCTAAACATTATACCTTATATTACTAATGTAACAGCATCACGAAAGTCTGGACAAAGAGTCAAACATGTTCACAATGCAATTGACCGGCAAAAGATGTTTACCAAGATGTTCTGGTTTTTAATTTAAGGTGTGTTAAGCTTTTGTTATTATTAGTATTTTTTTAGTTATGTGATATTCAAAGAGTGTTGTAACGATCGAAAGAAAAAATAAGAGAAATATATGGAGAAAAATAGTGAGACCTAATATAGAGCGACAACTTTTTTTTTTTTTTTTCAAAAACATCATGGCAAACACACTCTTAATTAGATTTTTCCAGTAATTAAAGAAAAAAGAGGGAAAAGAAGAGCTAATGAATACCCATTTAGGGAAATCAAAATGATAATCAAGGAATTTGCTGATGTGGAGGAACCAGATGCATCACAAACACTTCAAAGCTAGGAAAGGAAGTTGTATTGGACCCCACATTACTGGGTTACAACCACACACGTGAACCCATGTTTAACCTTTTACAGGGCAACAAACTTGAGGTTTGGGCGCAGCCATTGCATTATCCGCCCACAACTGCTTTTCGACATAAGAGAACACTGGAAAATTTTCCCACTAAAATGAACACACAGTTCGTCTGCAAATACATGAAATTTTCTGTTCATTGATCATCCATTGATGATTGCACTAATTTGATGAAAAACATTGGAATTACAGCAAAACCCTAGATTAGATTATTGTGACTCTGGAGTGTGTGTGTGTGTGTGTGAAATAGAGAGAGTAGGAGGCTGCATGAGTAGGCAAGTGAGGAAAAGTGAGAAAAGTTGCTTCAAGGCAGAGTACTTGAAGAAGAAGAAGTTGAAGCAGTCATGGTTGTGGTTGTCTGTTCTAAGCCTTCATCACCGCTCCTCTCTCTCTCCCCTCTTCCTGTTGTTTTTGCTCGCCAATCTTGTTCATCTTCCCAGTTGCCCTTTCCTACTCGTCGATTGTTGATTCCTCATTTGTCTCGTAACAGGTACCCTCCTCCACTTTTATCTGTTATTTTCGCTTATCCCATTTTGCATTTGGTTTAATTAGTTGATAAAGTTTGTGACTGATTTTGTTGGGTTCTGTTCGTTCCGATCTTCTGTGCTTTATGAATATAATTATTTGCCAAATATCTCCAGTTGTACTTCTTGGCTAATCGAAGCTTGATTACATTTTCTTGATGGGGTTTTAGATAAATGCAGCTATAAAACAATGGTATCTAAGAAACTTAAATTAGTTGTCTATTGGTTTAAGCTCAAAAGTACCTTAAAGAAAAGTGAATAAATTAATATGTGTGTTAAACAAATGAACTTTCTAGCTAGAAAAGACCATTCTCCATGTCACATTTGTATTACCATTGCAGGGCATTCCTACTGGTCCTAGCCAAAGGTTCTAAGTGGAGCAGTGACGTTGGTTACTCCATTTCATCAATTTTGCAATTAATTCCCTCGTGTCCACTCAAACAGTCCCTAACTTTGGAAGTATGTTTATAAGTATATATGAAAGTAATGTACTTAAACTAAGTGCAATGTTAGAGAGGTGAACAAATGAAGTACTTTGTGTAGAAGTGGAGATTCATAAAAGCTGGGTGGTTCATTTTGGCATTACGCCTGGAAAGTTTTATAGTATATTTTTTTTTTGATAGATAAGTATGGCCCCTTGGTATGCGGATTGGAACCAAGGACCTCAAGGTTTTTGCGTGAGTGCCCTTGCCATTTTTCCCACCCCTTGGGTTTTTTAAAGATTAATTTTTTTTAAACATTTATATATAATATTTTTTATAGTATATTAGATTAGCTTTTCATTGTAAAGTGGAATGTTAGCAACTTCATAGCATCATATCTAGATGAGCATTGCTATTTACACCCAGATAATTTCTGAGTACACCCATAGCGGTGTTCGGCAGGGGTGCCGAACATCACTTTTGCCGCAAAGGTGATGTTCGGCACCCATGCCGAACACCCGCTATGGGTGTACTCGGCGTTTTCCCGGGTGTAAATAGCAATGCTCTATCTAGATATGGGTGTCATCGCAAAAGTGATGTTCGGCACCCCTGCCGAACACCGCTATGGGTGTACTCGGCGTTTTCCCGGGTGTAAATAGCAATGCTCTATCTAGATATGGGTGTCATGACAGTTTTATGATGGATGTGTTGTAATGCTATAACTGAAATGGGAAACGTTAGAGCCCAAATAGTAGATTAAATTGGAGAGTTTCACTTACTATGTTGCGCACACATATATCCAAACCAGTAACAAAAAACAATGCTCTCAATATCCTTATAAATGCTAGAGGTAGGGGTACCAAAGTTGAAATTGAGCGAGATTATATTTTGAAGGATTTATTGCTTACACCGCAAGATCCTAGCTTTAAACTCATTTTTAAGTAATTGTTACCTTTTCTTCTTTGAGATCCACTCCTGAATGATAAAGAGGATAGAGAACTAGCCTCAGTTTTATTTGCAATTTATAGCAACAGTATATTGGTAGAAGTTGCAAGAGTTTGATTCTGATAAGTTCGATGTTCTATGAGCGAGCATGCATGTGCATCTGGTAGTAACCTATTTGTCCAGGTCAACAAATTTGATGATGGCTTTAAGATAGTTTTTATTTGTTTACGTATTTGTGGATCTTGCTGCAGGTTAGACAGTTTCTACTCAAGGTGCTCAATAACAAATACTGATGTCTTCAACAATGTTGTTACTAAAGAAGAAGTCCATCAAGATTTTTCAGCTTCTGTTTCAAATTGCCCAGTTCCGCTTGTTCATCTTCAGCCTGAGGTCCTTGATACGGAACCAATGAATTTACTGGCTGAAGGCACTTATGTTGACACTATTTTGACAACATTGCCAGTACGTTTGATAGAGGCACATTTCTAACCTATAAATATCTTGACCTTTGGATTTTCATCCTGTCATTGGCTGTTTTCTTTTCAGGTTCTATCAGAGGAGGAGCAGAATGTCATTGCCGCAACCCCTGCTCATCCAGCAGGATTATACGGTAGGTGAATACCTCTTCCTCCCTCGCATCCCCTTTTAGTGTAACTCACCATAGGCATTAATGGTAACTTGGAATGCAATCAGTATAAGGTGTAAATCTTGCAAGCTCACTGTTCCGAAAGATATCTCATGTTGAGAACCTCTTTGTGAAATACGGATTTAGGGCTCTTTTCTTCTGAGAGAGTTCCTGGCCATCAATAAGCAATTAATCGCAAGAACTTTGTTATACATATCTCACCTAATGGATTTATTAGGATAGGTTTGAGATATGAAGAAAAAAGGTTCTTCAAGTAAATTACATCTGCATTTAACTCTTAACTCAGACAAATATTGGTTACACTGAACTGCATGTTGAAGTGAATTTTGATTTATTGTAGCGGAAAGGAGACTATCTTAATCTACGAGACTCATTTATTTCAGACTTTTCCTCTGAAAGCACTAATGAGTTTCAGGTTTCTGTCTTCGAGCTCAATGATTGTTTCAGAAGTTATTGTCTAATGATCTCTAGGAGCAGTCGTTTGAACCCCAATTAAGGATTACTCATGATATCTCTTCTTGCTTTCTAATTTGATGAGAAAATTTTAAAAAAGCAACTGAGCGGTACTGATTCTGGACCATCTGAGTGATGTTTCTAACCTAAGTTCATATCTTTTTAATCAGCCTTATATGCCAATTGCCTAGCTGGGAACTTGGTTGAGCAGCTATGGAGTTTCGCTTGGCCTGTTGCTATTTCATTGCTTCATTCAAGCCTTCTTCCAGTGGCAGTCATGGGTTTCTGCACTAAGGTTTGACTGAGTCAAATTAGTTGAAAGTTGAAACTGAGCGTATAAAATAATGACCAGGAAAAATACTTTCTAACAAGTTCCATTTGATCAGCTTGCAGTAATTGGTGGAGGTCCTTTAGTTGGCAAACTTATGGATCAATACCCTCGAGTCCCTGCTTATAGTTGTTTGAGTATTGTCCAGGTTATCCGCTTATTTAACTTCTATGGTTGAAAATTGATGTGTAACTGTATCCTCAAAAATAGGTGCCTAATACATCTTTTACTGTCAGGCAGCTGCTCAGTTGTTATCTGTTGGGATGATAATTCAAGCCCATACTGCCCCTTCTACTCTACAGTCATCTGTACTTCGGCGTCCTTGGTTTGTTGTACTAGTATTAGCTGGGGCCTTGGAGAGGCTATCTGGATTGGCTCTGGGGGTTGCTATGGAGCGTGATTGGGTTGTGCTGGTATACTCGATGTTCCGTCTAATATTGAATGTTTGTCGTCCTAATGCTGGAGGGTTGTGCCATTTCCTCATTGAAATCTTTGCTTTTCAGTTAGCAGGAACAAATCGGCCCATTGCTCTCGCTCAAGCAAACGCTGTTATCAGTCGGATTGATCTCCTTTGCGAGGTGATTATGGCTCATCTAGTTTTATCTATTCATTAAAAAAAAGTTTGATCAGCAAAATGACCAATTTCATTAATATAAATATATTTATAAAAAAACAGGCACAGACTCCCACAAAAGGATCACCCATATAGACATCAGAACTTTGACGTTCAGCTAATGCCCCTAGCAATTTACAACTCACTATCAGCCCCACACCAACAAATACATGCTGATCATCCTGGGAAAAATAAAAACTTCATGGCGTTGACAACCTTTGTTGACTAAGAACAAAATATTTGGATCAACTAACTCTGTCACCATAAGATTAATAAAAACTATCAAAATGGTAAAAACAGGAGAGACATGAGCAGAAGCTGCTGCTAAGAATTTCAGCCCACCAAAGAACTCTCTGGTTTCTTCCACTTGCTCTGTTTTGTTTGCTCCAGCCAATAAAAATTCCATACTCGATCTCATAGATACATGTAAGATTCTGCAGAATGCCGTCTTCGATGAAAGTCATATGTATGGCTTGGAGAGAGATCTTTCGAGATCAACCCTACAATATGGCTAAGAAAGCCAAAATAAGTGATTTTATCCCTTATAAAACGAAAACTGATTTTGAACCAAATACATGATCTGCAGGATTAATTTGCTAGGGCTGTCTAATATAGTACTTTCCACTTACACCCTTCCATGTTCCCTCAATTTCATATATATCGTCCTCTCTTAAATGCATTGTTTACTAAAGTACTTTCCACTTACACCCTTCCATGTAGTTTGTTGGTACTCCCTCCATCCCAAATTAAGTGTCTCATATTCCATTTGAGTAATGCTATGTGCACCTAAAGTGCGCACCAAAATCCAAGTTGGCATCTTCTGATTGGTTAAATGATTTGTGGGTCCAACTATTTAAAAATCTTCTGAGGAACCAAAAGATGTCAATAAGGATTTTTGGTTCACATTTGGTGCACACTTTAGGTGCACATAGTATTACTCATTTCATTTTAGGACATCTTAAAATAATTTTCCCCTTTCCACTTTTAGAAAGATTCATTAAGCAAATTGTCTATAGTACCCTTATTTTGGAAAGAGGATTTAGGTCAACTGGTGTCTTATGTGCAAAGGAGACAAGGAAAGTGTTAATCACCTGCTCCTGCACCGGCTTGTTGCTTGGGAGCTATGGAACTCTCTGTTTCTTCTAGTAAATGTTTCTTGGGTCATGCCAAGGTAACCATAGAGCTTTTCCGAGGATGGATTTTTTATAAGGAATGAAGGAGGAATGTTTTTGGGAAGCTGCCCCCCCCCTGGTAATTTGTGGACAGTTTTTCTGCTTAATTCTTTTGTCGTAGTATACTCCCTCTATACAAAGGACGCATCCCTTTTTTGGCGCTCTGTTAATATATTTATCTTACTTATCAAAAATAAAATAAAATTGTGAGATGAAAAAAGAAGAGGGACCCCCGTTGATTTGATCATTTGACACTACTAAGGGATACTTGAAGGGTATTAAAAGAAAATTACATAGAATCAACTACTTTCTTAGAACACGTGTAAAGTCGGTAGGTGACTCTTATTTTGGGATGGAAGGAGTAGTAATTGATACTCCTTACTTTAATTGGTGTATCTTTTGAATACTTTATTTAGTTGGGGGTATTACAGGACATTTGTTAATTAATGTTCATTGGAATCTTAAGCAGCCAAAAACTTTGAAACATCCAAAAATAGAAAGTTGGAAAATACATATGAAATGGAGGGAGTATATGCCAAAGCTAAAACCTCTTGAACGCACCTTTGCAAGTCCTACCAAGCTTTAAACATCTCAGCTCTATTCACAACTAACCTTGCTAACCTGTCAGCCATACTATTTGCCTCCCTACACACTTTGTAGAAGGATACTTTTTTCTAGCATCACGAACATTGATGTTTTCCCATAGTTTCCATGGCATCTCCTCTTTTTTTTTTTGGTGGAATCCTTGATAATGCTGTTGTTGAATAAGACTCTACCACTTACAATTTTTTCCCTTGCCGACTTGCTTTCAAGAACACCTATAAAGCCAATTTGATAGCCAAAAGCTCAGCCAAGTTGGAATCAACAATACCAATTTGTCGATAAATATTGCCGATATTTTACCATGTTCACTTGTAAGTGCACCCCCTAGTCTTGCTGGACAGGGCTTTCCTCCCTAACAGATCCATCTACATTGAACTTTACCCAACCCATCAAAGGAGGTTGACTTTCTACATATTAGCTGCTGTACTCCTAAGCCAAAATTAATTACTTGATGCTTCCAATTTCCAGGGATTTTCCACCCAATCATATAAAGATACCGTGTTGTTGAGCTTTTATCCAATTATATGACATTATGACCACTAAATCATACAACTTCTCCACGGAACAAGTTTATCCTTGAAGAGTAATTCATTTCTTGTCCTCCACAACGTCCAGCGTGCTGCAGCAAACACTAACACACTACTCTTTCCTTGCCTTATCCATCGCACACCCTTCCCATTGAACCAGTAAATCAGAAAACATACTAGCCATTACCCAGTCAAAATCTTACAGCACTCTCATCCGCAATGGCCATGGCCAAGAACAGGATACTAGCGAATGCCGAATAGTTACAAGACTCTTTCTCAATGCTGCACCAAGGACAACCACAATTGTCATCTCTTTTGTAATTAACTACCATTTTACAGTGCTGCTCTATGGAATCACAGATACCTCATTCTCTTTGCCTTTTTTTCTCTTTGGCAGGGGGTGGGTGGGGGGTTGAGGGAGGTGCTATTGTTGCCTCAGTCAACACTGTTCCTAAAAATACTCCCTCCATCACTAATCAAGTGGCCCTGTTTTGAAGTATTTTTATCCCTAACTGAGTGTCTCTCTTTGTATGACGTTACTAATTCACCTTCCTCTTCTTGCTCTCTCTCAATGTACACTTGCACTTCTACGTGCAGACACTAAGGGCATTCATGTATACTAGTAATTGAGCATGCATCTTTTTTTTCTTTAATGTTTTATCATTTCATAATTTGTTATATTTTAAGACATTTAAAAAAAATTGTAATATTTTAAGAAATACTCAAAAGTTAAACAGTTTAAGGTAGTTAATGTTATATAGTGGAGATAATGGGTAGTTATTTACAATATAGTAGTAGTAAAGTAATTATTATTTAGAATTTTTGGTAACGTAAAAAAGTGTGACTGGGCTTCATTTTGAGCCCTCCTGCTTTATAATAGTATAGATGTACTACTAAAATGGCTTAAAAGTCGGCTCCTTTGATTTTTGCAAAAATCTAAAAAGGAACACTCAATTAGTGAAGGAGGGAGTACCATTTATTTTAAAATGTGATGTACATCTTGTAGGGGCCTCTATGAGGGTTTCCTTATTACATAAATTCCGGAAAAGAAATAGGTTATATTGTTAAGTTTTTTATTTTTAACTTTAAATTGGTTGATTTGTAGTAAGTAATTGAAGTTCTCTAAGAGGAGACTTATGGCTATATGCTATTGCAGATTGCTGGAGCATCACTATTTGGTGTTCTTTTATCTAAATATGAAACTGTAACCTGCTTGAAGCTTGCTGGTGCTTTGATGATGTTGGCACTGCCTATTGTGGTAAAGATGTTCAGCTTGCTCTCCTTATGATGCCTTGTGGCAAACTTGTATTGTGATTCTGAGATTCATACTTGATGTCATAGGTTGGTCTCACGTGGTTAACCAATAAACTTTCTTCCGATGTTCTGGACCGTGCTAAGTCTCCCCAAACATGTTGCGAAACATCCTCTGGAGGACCTCTGCAGCAAATTGAGAATATAGGTTAATTTTTTATCAGACCTAACATGCAAAAAGGCATCTGTTGTTGCTGTTACAGTGTTACTAATTCCATCTTTCTGGTAAGCAGTGGAAATTAGCATGGGAGCTATCAAACATGGTTGGGTTGAGTACATGCAGCAGCCTGTTCTTCCTGCAAGCCTAGCCTATGTACTTCTCTGCTTCAATGTTGTTCTGGCTCCTGGTGGTTTAATGACGGCTTTCTTAACTCAGCGTGGTATGCTATAAATTTAACGCTGTGATTCAAGGTGCATTTATGCTGAATTGAATTTCAGAGATTGCTCAATTTTAGAGTCAAATCAGTGCCACAATAAACCTAAAATAGCTCTTATATTAATCTCTCTAGCTTTCATAGCCGAAGCCAGAAGGACGTGAAGTGGTGGTAATGGTTAAATAACAAAAGAACTGATACAGTGACAAGATAAATCCTGAAAATTCTTGAAACGTGGGGAATATTCTACTTTGATGAAAATTGATGATCCATACTCTGAATTGTATGGGAGCCTAATGGATGACCCGTCATGTAAATGCGACAATGTCAAGTTAAGTAGCCGCCAAATGTGAAACTTGTAAAAATGTTGATCTTGACTGACTTACACTGGAAGTAGAATGCATACATATGGAATATAAACTAAGATATATAATTTGTGTAGTAAGGCATTCAAGGTTATAAAATTGATTGAATCTCTTTAAGGTCTACCTTAAGATGAAGATTTCAAATGGATCTGCTGATTTTTTACTTGATATGAATGAGGTCGCTCTTCTTGCACCCGATTTTGAAGTTCCTGTGCCATTAAATGATAAACAGAGTTTATCTATTAGCTTCTTGTAACAACTCGCACATAAAAGTTCTGACTATAGTTTTATTTGTGTTATGTTATTTAAATTATTTTAGTTTCAGATTGTATTCAGCTGATTAATGCCTACCGCAGATGTTTTTTAAGAGTATCTAGAGAGAACTTTCAGTTATGCACTTTTATGACATCCTCCCTCCGTCCCAAACAAAGAGCACATTTGACAAGTCAAACGTACTTTTGCTTCTCTATATTTCCTTTAAATTACACAAAGATTATATATTTCTTTTCTTGACACGTAGTATAAATATCATGTTTCCATAAAGAACGAAACATTAAAAAATATGAAGATTTGATACTTAAATAATATAAATGTGACTCTTTTTCTGGGACAAACCAAAATGGAAAGTGTGACTTCTTTGGGACGGAGGGAGTGTCATTTGCAATGCTTATTATTGGCAGAAACACTGACCTGTACTTCCGTCCAATTTAAGATATGTTGTTGGGGGTGCTTTCAGGTTTAAATCCATCTGTTATTGGGGGCTTTAGTGGATTATGTGCGTTTACGGGCGTTGGAGCCACATTTGTGTCTGCGAAACTGGTGAAGCAACTTGGTATATTAAAGGTAACTTCCTCTTGAGATTTACACTTTTTTTTTTGTCATTTATGTTAGACATAGTTCTGATGGACTTCTTGTATCAGGCTGGAGCGGTTGGACTGTTATTACAGGCTTCACTTCTTACCATAGCTGTTGCTGTGTACTGGAGTGGATCTCTTTCTCAGCAGACCCCTCTTCTGTTCTTTCTTTGTTTGATTGTAAGTTGTCCTGTCTTCAACCCTTCCCATGCTGCCGTATGGTAAAATAAAATAAATAAATACATTACTATATTTATAATACTCCCTCCGTTCCAGGCAAAGAGTCCACTTTTGACTTTTTTTTGTCAACTTAGTTAAAGTTTGACCGATAATTTACAGAGATTTATTTGTTTTTACAAAGTTATGAAAGTTGTAATATTTAGTATTGTTAATGTAGTTTTTAATTAATTAAATTTTATTTCCTAAAACATAAATAAAGTATGTAAAATTTTAATTTAATTTAGTCAAATATTGACTTTAAAAAAGGAAAGTAGACTCTTTGTCTGGAATGTAGGGAGTATCTATTACTCCTATAATGCTAGTTTTTTGTGTAAAATTTTCTGTATGTATTTTCTTAATACGACATATGCTTCCTGTTTGCATACCAACATATTCTTGTTACATTTTCCATCGGTATGTTCTACTTTTCTGGATAATTGTCGGAAAATTGACTTTTGTATTTGTGCAGGTGCTATCAAGGTTGGGACACATGTCATATGATGTTATTGGAGCCCAGATTCTTCAAACTGGGATTCCGGCATCCAAAGCGAATCTTATTGGGACTACAGAGGTTTCTGTTGCAAGTTTGGCTGAATCTGTGATTTTGGGAGTTGCAATAATTGCAAATGATGTTTCACATTTTGGATTTCTAGCAGTGTTGTCCCTTTTATCAGTGGTTGGGGCAGCGTGGTTGTTCTGCCAATGGTTGGCTAATCCTACAGATATACAACGAAGTCTTTTCTCTTTTTAAACCCCCTGTCTTGGATGCTGAAGTAAGTACTCTAAAGTTATCTATCATAAATTTGAAACCTATAATTTCTTTTTTATCTTTGTCTTTCTTCTTTTATGTCATGAACAGTATGGTTAACGGTATTTCTTGTTTCTTTTGTGGTTTGGATAGTACCATGCTGATGCATTGACTGAAGAAAGAAAACATTTGCCTGCACTTTTAGGTGGCCGAAATTATCAATTTACAAGAAGCCCGTAGGTATACTTATAAATACACTTTGGTCTGTCACAGTTCAAATCGAGAAATGGCTTATTATGTACACAACAATATTTATGTACGCCATATTTACGAGCTGGGATTCATAGCATTCTTCAATTTTTCCTATTTGAGAGGAGATTCAGATGCGGTTTCACTGATGGTGGCCCGAGCTTTACGTGTACATACATTAGATAAATGAGGAACTGTTCTGTACGGTACAATTTCATGGAACAACACTGATACTGAAATTCATTGCCATCAATGTCACTTTCCAACAGAACTGTAGTTCTTACTCATCCTGGACAACAGGATGAATGAGATGATAGTCACACTGACACCATCACTGTATAGTCATTTTCAGTTTTTTCTTTGTAATATATAAATCAATCTCTTTAGTTGCTACCTCTTTTGATTCATATCATTTTTGTATGAAATATGGATAGAGCCAAAGATAGAAAAGTGGTTGTCCAGAGTGGGAATATGTTCTTCAATTTTTATGGTATATTGATTGATGAATCCATTTTATTGAGTGCTGTTGGTTGCAATCTTTCCCCGCAGGTAGCAACAAGCCATCAATTTCTATGTTAAAGTTGGTAAGTTTAGCAACTCACAGTAATTTCCTTATCGGATGTTCACAATAAATACTGGAAGGGGTGGAATCTAAGGCTCCTGAACACAAATAATTGCATCTAGCTAACGAGGATTAAGCCATTGGTGTTGATTTTGCTGATCAAGTCATCGGGATATGTTTGCCAACAAGTCACTTGCGGTTGAATGTTATCTAGGCGAACAAGTCACTTGCCGTTGAATGTTCTTTGAATCTCATCTCATTGGTTTTTGACCTAAGAGAATCATCCATAGTACTTGTAGAAGTATGGATGAGTCAAGTCAGGTCGAGTTTTGCATGTACTCCACTCAACTCACCTAATTATTTGGCAAGCTTGATCTTACTTGAGTCCGACTCGTATTTGAAGGGGTGTGAAAAACTTGAGTTTTGCATGTACTTTACTTGCCTAACCTAATTATTTGGCTAGCTTGTGCTTATTTGAACTGTACTCGTACTTTGAGCACATATTTTTGAACAGTCGTTTAACAATGCTACGTAATAAGCCCTACTAATATGAGTGTGTGTGTGTGTGTGAGGCGTACAAAATTTCTTGAGTCGGGCTGAGCTTGAACTTGAACATAGTCACGAGCCTTACAAGTTGAATATGGGGTAGGCTTTGCACAAGTTGAATATTGGGTAGGCTTTGCACGGTTCATCTAGGTTTTACAAGCTCTACCTGCTAACTCGGCCCGAGTCATGAACAAAGGTCGAGTTGAGCTGGCTGATATTGTTTTTGGTCGACTTTTCAATAGAGAAAGTGGAATATTTTTTGAGGAAGGGAGTACTAGCTTCTTTACTTATTTTTAACTTTTGCTTTGGGATAGGCTAGGATATGAAAGACTACGCATAGCAACACAGGAACAGAAAATCATATATAAAGGCATTATATAAAATGAATTACTTAGAGCAATCCTAATTTTTCGAGAAACTCTTGTTCCGATCTAAACCTTTTTTTTTTGGTATTTTTTAAGTATCTCTAGGATGGAAGATTTTGCTCAAGATCGCAAGGATAGTACTAAGTCCTTCCTACCAAATTTTTTTTAAAAGTATCTCTAAACTCGAAGACCCAAGATTTTGTAGGACCACGAGGGCGTTAAAGTTTTTGCTATCAAATTTAAATGCAGCTGCATTCTTATTGCTTAAACTCGAAACATATAATTAAATTAGAACAACTTCATACAATCTCTCTACTCACTCACTCAGATAATTGTCAAGATATATATATATATATATATATATATATATATACTGTCGAGGTTCCTTTGCACCGCTGCGTACAAGATCGAAGTACCCAAAAATAAGCCTATACTATTATTACAGATTAATAGAGGCCTAATACATTAATAACTAACAGAGGACCTCACAGAGACGCTCCATTACAAAAAGGGGAATGGGGTAACAAGCGGCCTAAAGATAAGGGAATAACGCAAATCTCAGCAGATCTCCACAAAGCAGAATAGCAAACTGCAAAAAACAGAAGTGTTAGTACCCAATGAACAGAACAAGGCTAAAGAGAAAGAACAGCACTGCGACAGGAAGTGCTTATCACGCCGGTGTCAAGTCACCGACTCGCCGTCACCGGTGCTAGCACCTCGGCTTAAGCTACTTTTAGGCTCAGTCACCCTTTCTCACTACCAAGTCTACCTATCAAGTCCACGGTCACAGATCCAACACACTGAACCCACAGAGAAAGCTATTCGCCCAACCCCAATCCCGACTCCGGTGGCCACACTTAAGTAGGTAGCCGGACAGAACCCCTACAGCCTCTCTCTCTCCCTATCTAGAACACCATGGTTCTACAAGAACTCATCCAAGTGTATTCCTTACACACTCGGTTAGAGAAGAAGGAAGAAAGAGGAAACCCACACACAAGGATTGAACTTAGAAGAGAGAGAGAGAGAGACGGTTGAAGACATGAGATCTAACCCTAGATCTTTTCATACTCTCCGTTTTTCCCTTATGACGCAAGAAGAGAGAAAAGTAATGATATATATATATATGGCGGCTGCAGCTAGGGCACGTGAGAGGAGCGGGGAAAGGAAGGCTCCAGAAGACTTCCGTGTAAAGGGGCAACTAGTGGGTGGGCCGCCAAGAAGTTGGGCTTGGGTTTGGGCTTCAGATAGGGCTGCCACTAAGTGAGTCTTGGGCCAAGCCATACTAACTATAACAATCTCCACCTTGGAATAAGTGCTGGTCATGTACTAAAGGACTCGAAGGACAAATTAGAAGAGGGTTCATCATCGCCTATCCTTCACTTGTTCCAACACACAGCTGGACCAAGTGAAAGGAAAAAACAAACTTGCTCCACCACACAAAACAGAAACAAGAATGTACCTCAGCAGCCACTAAGAAAAACCGAGGATTTTCGGGGTAACAAAACAGAACAGAATTTCAATCACCAGTATCTAGTTTTAAAATTTTCAAACAGGACAGAAATTTTTTTTACGGGGAGGCACTTAGTGCCCATATCAGCAGGATTGTATTTGGTATCAACTTTTTCTAGGTAAACAATGCATTTGGCGACAACATCGCGGATAAAGTGGAACCTAATGTCAATATGCTTTGTTCTATCATGAAAGACAAGATTTTTGCAAAGTTGGATACCTGATTGACTATCAGAAAAAACAACAACCTTTTCTTTGAGAAAACCAATTTCTGAAATTAAACCTTTTAGCCATATGGCTTCTTTAATAGCTTCAGTAATTGCTACATATTCAGCCTCAATTGTGGACAAGGCCACGATAGGCTGCAGTTGTGATTTCCAGCTAATACAAGACCCACAAAGAGTGAAGACGTAGGAGGTTGTGGACTTCCTATAGTCTCTATCATTAGCGTATAGTTTGAGTCAACAAATCCTACAAGTTTAACACCATTTTCTGATTTTGAAAATTTTATTCCATAGTTCCTAGAATGCTTCTAGTACCTCAACAACCATTTTACGGCTTGCCAATGGGGCAGGCCAGGGTTCGACATATATCGGCTAAGGCAACTAAGGGCATAAGCTATGTCGGGGCGGGTACTAACCATTAAGTACATAACAGAACCTATGGCATTGGAATACGGGATTTTTTTCATTTGTTCAATTTCAAACTCGTTCTTAGGGCATTGGTCTTTACTAAGAACAAAATGAGCAGCAAGAGGGATATCAACAGAGTTAGCATCTTTCATGGCAAATTTACTCAAAATCTTGTCCACATATGAAATCTGATTTAGACAAACCACCGAAGACTTTCGGTCTCTAATTATGTTCATGCCAAGGATTTTATTAGCGTCGCCTAAATACTTCATGTCAAATTTCACACTCAAGCAATTTCTAACAAATTCAATGGATTTAGAGCACGGGCTAATAAGCAACATATCATCCACATATATGAGTAAGAAAACAGGCACACATTTATCATTTTTGAAATACAAACAATGATCATAAGCACTACGCGTAAATTTCAAGTCAAGCATGCATTGATCAAATTTGATATTCCACATTCGTGGCGACTGTTTTAACCCATATAAATATTTTTTCAGCAAGCACACATAATCAGGAAATTGTTTGTCGACATAGCCCTCGAGCTGCCTCATGAAAATTTTTTCATCCAAGTCACCATGCAGAAATGCTGTTTTCACATCCATTTGCTTCAATTCCCAGTTGAATTGAGCAACAAGAGCAAGCATTATCCTAACAGTAGTAAATTTTACTACGGGAGCAAAGATTTCAGTATAGTCAATTCCCTCTTTTTGAGTAAATCCTTTTGCCACTAATCTCGCCTTAAATCTAATGTTGGAATCAGATTCAGATTTTATCTTATAAAACCATTTGCACGCGACAACAGAACAATTTTTGGGCCTAGGAACTAAGGTCCAAGTCTCATTCACATGAAGCGAATTCATTTCTTCATTCATGGCCACAATCCATTCATTACAGTTAGCAGATTTTAGGGCTTGATTATAGGTCTTTGGTTCATAATTATCAATCGATTCAAAGACACTAAAGGCAAAAGAAGTCATATGAAAGTCATTAAAACGAGAGGGTGGCCTAATAATCCTTCTAGGCCTATCACGACTAAGTTGATAGTCATTCAAAACAAGATTTTCATCTTCTTCATTTTCTATGCCCTCATCTTGCTCATCGTTAGAAATTTCAGCATTGTCATTACCATTTTCAGAATTTTCATTTTCATTATCAGGGAGAATTTCAGGTTGCACACTAGGAACAGTCGGACTTGACGTGAAAGGGTGCTCCACCATAACAGGAGCGGGGGGAGGAATAGGCTCATTGGGCATATTCAAATACGAAAATTCATTTTTGTTAAAAACGACATCTCTACTGATGATGACTTTAAAACCCGGTTCGTCTCTTAGCCACAACCTATAACCTTTCACACCATCCGGATATCCTACAAAAACACATCTAACCGCTCTCGGATCAAGCTTGTCTTTCTTTTGATGTGCGTAGGCAGCACAACCGAAAACACGAAGATTTGAAAAATTAATCTCTTTTCCAGAAAAAACAGTCTCAGGACATCTACCATTTAAGGGGACTGAAGGGGACCTATTGATGATATAGGCAGCAGTCAAAACTGCTTCTCCCCAAAATCGTTTGGAGAGACCTAAGGTTTCTAACATGGCCCTAACACGGTCTAGAAGGGTTCTATTCATGAGCTCAGCAACACCATTTTGCTGTGGGTTGTATGGCACAGTTTTGTGCCTTTTAATACCGTTTTCAGTGCAAAAGATGTTAAACTCGTGATTGCAAAATTCTAACCCATTATCAGTCCTAAGAACTTTAATCTTTTTCCCAGTTTGATTTTCAATTAAAATCTTCCAATTTATGAACTTTTCAAAAGCATCCGATTTGTTTTTCATTAGGAAAACCCAAACTTTTCGAGAAAAATCATCAATAATGGACAAGAAGTAACGGTTACCACCTTGAGTGGGCACACTGGAAGGCCCCCAAACATCCGCATAGATGTAGTCAAGAAATTTCTTACTCGAGGATTTGTTCAAGGAAGGGGGTGGAAGCTGACCCTATGGTGTTTGCTCTTCACACAAGTTTCACAAAAGGGCACATTAAAAAAAATTTCGTTTCCAAAAACTCCATTTTTGTGAAGTATCTCAAGACCTTTGTTACTCATATGACCTAACCTCTTATGCCATAAAACAGTTTTATCATCCTTAACAACATTAGCATAATTCTCACCAAGAGACACAGGAATAGCATTGCAAATATATAGGTTCCTACGTTTTTCAGCTTTGAAAATTACCAAAGATCCTTTAACAATTTTCATAACCCCCCTTCCCCACCTACCTTCTAGCCCATCATCTTCCAAAGAAGCACAAGATATCAAATTGTTGCATAAATCAGGAACATGCCGAACATTTTTAAGAGTCAGAGTATTTCCAGAAGCAAATTTTAAACAGATTTCACCAATTCCAGCAATATGACATTTCTTTTCATTCGCCAATAAAACTGATCCAGTTTTAACTTCATTATAAACAGAAAACAGGCTTTTGATTGGAGTCATGTGAAATGTGCATGCGAATCAATTAACCATTCGGCCACAAACAAGTAGAGTTCACAGAATTCACAAAGGATTCATCAAATTCTGTTACCATAAACACATTTGCATCATCATCACTACCCGCAGCTATATTACAGTCATTTTGCCCATTTTGATTTTGTTTAAAATTCTTCTTTTTTGGATTGGTACACTATTTCCTAAAATGCCCAGTTTCTCCACAGTTGTAGCATTTTCTTCCTCCTACCCTAGATTTCGACCTGCTTTTGCTCCTACCCTTTTTCTTTTCAGAAGTTTGCCCTTGATTCTCTTTTTGGTATTTGTTTTGACCATTGTTTCTATTTTGCGTTCTTCCTCTTACCATATGGACCTCACTAGACGATGACGATTTACCCTTTGTCTTTAATTCTAACTCCTTACTCTTTAGACCATTTATGACCGTTTCTAGAGTCAAGGCATCCCTCCCATATTTGTTTGCGGCTTTTACATTCGCATATGACTCGGGGATAGCATTAAGAAGGACAATGGGGGTATATTCGTCAATGTGTTTATCACCAGTTTTTAAAAGGTAAAGCTTGTTCGGCAAAGAGGTTTCAAAGTATAGTTCTTCAAGTTTTTCCCACAAAGCTTTCGCAGTTTCTAACTTTCCTACCTTACGTAAAACAGAGTCAGATAGTTTTAAAATGATGGATGAATATGCACATTCATCCATATCAGCTCTAGTTTCCTCCGAATCAGTTTCAGAAAACTTTAATGTGATTGCCTTGAAAACTCTTTCTTTTATCAAGATTCCTTTCATCTTTTGTTGCCAGATGGAAAAATCAGTTTTACCATTAAAGGGTTCTAAATCATGCATGGAGTTTGAAGAGCCAGCCATTTTTAAAACCACAGCAAAATAGAAGCAACAAACAACCACAGAAAATATTCAAGCAAAAAACACAGAACAGAGCAGCAGGACTATGACAGACATAAACAACCACAGATCATGCAACAACAGCTTGAATAAGCACAGAATAAATCAACCACGCAGTTTAAAGTGTGAAAAATTAACGCAAGGAGAGAAGACTAGCTCACCCAGAAACCCTTGACTAGGGTTTCTAAAATATTTTGGATTTGGATTGAAGGGAGCACTGTTGACCACCGTTGACCACCGTACGCGAAGGTACCGCCGTTGAACCGTGCTCTGATACCACTGTCAAGGTTCCTTTGCGCCGTTACGTACAACATCGAAGTACCTAAAAATAAGCCAATACTATTATTACAGATTAATAGAGGCCTAATACATTAATAACTAACAGAGGACCTCACAGAGACGTTCCATTACAAAAAGGGGAATGGGGTAACAACCGACCTAAAGATAAGGAAATAACGCATATCTCAGCAGGTCTCCATAAAGCAGAATAGCAAACTGCAAAAAACAGAAGTGCTAGTACCCAATGAACAGAACAAGGCTAAAGAGAAAGAACAGCACTGTGACAGGAAGTGCTTATCACGCCGGTGTCAAGTCACCGACTCGCCGTCACCGATGCTAGCACCTTGGCTTAAGCTACTTTTAGGCTCAGTCACCCTTTCTCACTACCAAGTCCACCTATCAAGTCCATGGTACAGATCCAACACACTGAACCTACAGAGAAAGCTATTTGCCCAACCCCAATCCCGACTCTGGTGGCCACACTTAAGAAGGTAGCCAGACAGAACCCCCACAGCCTTTCTTTCTCCCTATCTACAACACCATGGTACTACAAGAACTCATCCAAGTGTATCCCTCACACACACCCTCACACACTCGGTTAGAGAAGAAGGAAGAAAGAGGAAACCCACACACAAGGATTGAACTTAGAAGAGAGAGACGGTTGAAGACATGAGATCTAACCCTAGATCTTTTCAGACTCTTCGTTTTTCCCTTATGACGCAAGAAGAGAGAAAAGAAATGATATATATATATATATATATATATATATATATATATAGCGGCTGCAGCTAGGGCACGTGAGAGGAGAGGGGAAAGGAAGGCTCCAGAAGACTTCCGTGTAAAGGGGCAACCAGTGTGTGGGCCGCCAAGAAGTTGGGCTTGGGTTTGGGCTTCAGATAGGGCTGCCACTAAGTGAGTCTTGGGCCAAGCCATACTACCTATAACATATATATATATATATATATATATATATATATATATATGGTTGAAAATGGTTGAAAATCTCAATCTTTACTTGCATTAATTGTATTTTCCAACTAACCATTAAATCTCAATATTTAATTTTGATCCAATGGTTGAAAATGAGAGTAACCATTAATGGTTAAATAAAAAAGTAACCATTAAATACTCCCCATATATATATATATACCCTTTCTATGTGCTGTTGGATTCGGCCGTACAATGTTTAAGATTGAAAGAAGTAGCTATTTAGATGGCTAGGGGAACACTACAAAGTTAATCATTTCTCTCTCTCTCTCTCTCATGAAACAAAGCCAAGTTTAAAAAATGAACTAATTCATTATAATACGGCAATCATTTTACTTGTAACCCTACTGGTATTATATATATTTTTTGACGGTCTAAGAATGGAGAATAAGACCCTGTTTGGTGTAGCATTTTTAAAATACAATGTTTTTAAAACGTAGCATTTTTAAAATGTAAATTATTTAAAACACGACTTTTTTTTTTATAAATGCGTTTGGGATATTATGTTAAAACGCAGTTTTTTATTCCCTACTGCTTTTTAAAATCTGCGTTTTGGGAAAAGCTAGGAATTCCAGCGTTTTAAAACGCAGCTGCATTTTTAAAACGCTGTTTTTTCTACCGCAACATTGAAACGCTAAGTTAATAAATAAGCTGCGTTTTAACCCTGCGTTTTGGCCAAAACGCACGAACAAACGGACTATAAGTATATATAGTACAGTTATAAAGACAAAGTAAAAAAAATATGAACGGTATTAAATTTCTTTTGGCGATCTAAGAATGTAGTGTGTGTGTGTGTGTATATATATATATATATATATATATATATATATAGTAGTTATTAAGGCAAAGTTAAAAAAATATGAGCGAACATTATATAAATTTCTAGAGTAGTACTATATTCATAAATTAATAAAAAAAACCTATAAATTTTAAATTATTTTGATAGGGAGAACGAACGAGTGAGAAGTTATTCCCCAAAAAATATTAGGATAACAAGTCAAATGACATTCCCCGATCAAAAGTTTTATTTGCTTCGGTGATCTTGAAAAAATCAAACTTCTTTCTTTTAAAATAAAAAGTTTGAGGACTAGAGTAAATATATTTTCATTTTCACCCTTTAAAAGTCAAGCATTAAATTTAAGGACATCTATCTCAGAGGTTAACATAGACTATGTGCAAAATCCAAGTACGCGAACAAACAAAGGAAAGAAGTAAAGTACAGAAACAAACATAGACTAAGCCCTTCTTTTTGTTTAGACTTGAGTTCTTTGTTGGGCTGTTTAGTTTCACAAAGAAGCCTTCTTGATTTTCCCCTCCCCCCCCCCCGCCCTCCTTTTTTTTTTTTTCTTCAATGAAGTCCTCATACGCATGGTGTCACAGAAAATGTGTTGGAAGGAGCATTCACTAGTATTTTAGGTGTATAGAGCATCGTCAATGCACATGTAAATGTGGAAAAAAAGACTGTTATGTACTTAGGATTTACACTTTCTTTAAAAAAAAACTCTTTAATGCAGCTGTAGATGAGGGTTGTGAATATGACGCGTCAACTAATTTTTCTCAAATTTCGATGAAACTCTTGATTTTTCGACATTCTAGTTGATGATGTGAATACATCATAGTCAGCATTTTTCGTATTAAATCCAAACTACTCTCTTTGTTCTTTACCATTCTAATGGTGGACTCACGCCACATAGGATAGGATTAAATTTACAGAGGTATTGGGGAAGTCTCTTTTAATTGAATGTGAATGAAATGATAAAATTGTCACATATAATTGAGAGCATTAATTACCCACAATCACTTAGATTAAATCCTTGGTGATGCACTCATATAAAAATAATGCACTTGTTAGAAAAAATAAAATGAGTACTTTTAAATGGATTAATTTGATCACGCTCAAAAGCATTTATTGCTTTCTAAATTGCTCCATATATCAATTGAATAGGATATTTTCATCATTTATATATTTATTGCTCATGGAAAAGGGTGCAATTTTTAATAAATGGTACTTAAGATAAAATATTTTTTTTTATTTTCTTAAATATTACTCCATCTGTCCCTAAATTATTGTCTTTTTTGATCCGGCACACAGATTAAAAAAAATAATTGATTTAATTATTAATATTGATATAGTGTGTTGTTTTCTTTAATGTTCATGTATATGTGACTTATAATTAAAATAGGAAGAAAAATAAGGATAAAATAGTAAAAGTAATATTTAAAAAAAAATTCAAATAAATTAATTATTTAAAAATAAACAAAATATATATAATAATAATTTGGGGACGAGGAGGGAGTAGTAACTACCCTTGAAATTGAGCCGTTAAAGATTTATTGTAATAGAATAATCTTTCCACGCTAGAATTGATGTTGAAGTTTTTATGTCCGGAATCCAAACACGACCTAGGTTTTAGCACTTTATAAACGCACACAGTCAAGAGTGAGAGTGCATCGGTAAATCAAACGGAAATTATGTTGAACAACACGACTTCCAACGTTCCGTTGGGTTTCGAGATGGGTCAACGGCACGTACCCGTCACGCTACACGGACCCCCAACTCCTCTCCAATATGGAGTATTCCCAAGAAACACTCCACACTATTCACCCTTACACACATACAACACACCCACAGGCTGCGTTCACGTCTCCCCAAAACTCCCACTGCTCTTCAAACTCCGTACCCCACTCAGCACTCCTCCATATTACTCTCTTCGTCCCAAATAAATATTTTTAGCGGATAAAATATAAAAATTAAAAAATATAATTAATGATGTATTATAAAATATATTTTGACCATAATACCTATCAACATTAATTTAGTTTAACTACTTTAAATAATTAAATTTGTTTGAGATGTGTTATATTAAATAAAGCTTTAAGGGTATATTAGAAAGAACGGTAGAGAATAGGTAGATCAAAAGTTTTTAGGAATATTAGTTGAGATATCCTAAAATAAAAAGTAGAAATATTTATACGGGACGGAGGGAGTATAGTAATATACTATATTCAAACAAGTTCCTCGATTCTCGTTTTTTGAAACCATTTGAATAATCGTAAATTACGCTGAAACCCCTTTTTGTTTTCTTCAAGTCCCAATAGTCCCCCATCTTACTCTTGAAATCACACTGCACCTCTCATTGTTATGGTTTGCTCAACTGGGGATTAGCTCGACTCGTCCTTCCAGACTATGTGGTTCTCCGTTAATAGTAGTTATGCATCAAAGTGTGTGTCTTTGGTAAGACTTGAGTATTCGATCTTTCCGTTAGGACAAGTGAGCGATATCAGAGTTTTTGGTTAGTATTGTAGTAACTTATAGGCTAATATTAATTAAAGAATTTTTGACACTAGACAATCATGAGCAAGACTAGCTGGGTTTGACTCAAGGTCATAAGCTCAGTGTTTTTTATATACAAGCGAAAACTCAAGCTGGTCGGTCTAGTCTAGCTCGGCTCGAGTTGATTCATTTACACTCTTCCCAAAAGAATGGCTCTAGAAGGGATAAAGTGTAGACTCACAAAGAAAGAAGAAATTAGGTGGAAAATATGGATTATCTAATACCAAAGGGGGGATATATGTAACTCTATGAAAAAAGTTTTAAAATAACATGTGCCCTCAAATTATATTTTAAGGACCTATTCATTATTCGTAATGGGTCATGTTACAATAATAGAGTTTAGCAATAGATTTCATAACAAGTTTTAAGCTATTATTCAGTACATTATTATTACTGCGATGTTTGTTGTAAATTAAATATATAAATATATTTTATTTTTTATTATTTTTCATTCATAATAGGTGTATTTGTCTACGTGATTTACGAATTTTATTTTAGATTGAGGCTTTTGTTTTTGTAATGACCGAAGAAAAATAATTAGAAAAGAGATAGAATATAAGTTGTGATACTAGAGAAAGTCTAAAATTACTAAAATTGAACCATAAATCAAGTCTTATTGGCATAATATGAAATTTTCTTCAAAGCCCTTAATTAAGAACCATAAAGAAAGAGTAAATTGATAAAAAAAAAGATAATTTTTTAAAAAAGGATAAAAAAAAAGAAAAATAGGATACTTAATTATTTAAGAAAGGAGAGAGTGCATTCTATCAATATTTATAATAAAATTAAATGATTTTTATTCAGATAATAGTAAATATTACAACATGCAGTAGTATTTATATATAATTAAGAAAAGAAAGAGATAAGAAAACACATCAATCTGTCTGTCAAATGTTGGTGTCGATAAGATAGATGTCTAGCTATCAGTGTTTCAATCTTTTCATTTCATTTGCAATTGCATCATCCCAAAGATCGAGAAAAGAAATTACTCCCTCCGTTTCAAAAAGATTGACGTTTTAGAGTTGCGTACACATATTAAGAAATTTTATAAGTTGACAAATATACCCTTATTAAATATCTTTAATTTTTGTGCTAGGAGTAGTTGAAAAGATAAATTAGAAGGAGATAGCCATTGGGAGAAGATAAAGTATTTAATGAAGAGATGATCAATTATTGGAACTTGTGAAAAGACAAGGGTAAATTAGGCAAAACATGCATTGGAAACCTAAAACGACAATCTTTTTAAACAAATTTTTTAAAACGACAAATATTTTAAAACAGAGGGACTACAGAGGAGAGGAGAGGGTGAGTGGGTCGGGTCACGTGAACCAATAACATACAAATACTGCTAGTAGTACCGTCAAATAAAATGAATGATAAACGCATTGACGACGTCTCCCGTGTTTGTCGCGTGCACTCTACGCCAGCCAGTGTCCTTAATTTCCTGTGTGCCACTTTCAATCCATCTCTTCTCTTCTCTTCTCTTGGGGATAGAGAAAGGTTGTTTGTTTACCTTCTCTCTCTCGCGGTAATATTATGTACTCACTCACTCATTAGTTCAAGTAGGAGCTAGCTAGGCAGCAGAGAGAGCAACAAGCAAGTCTAGAGCTGAGCTTGCATGGTCACCCGTCTCGAATTTCGGGTTTAAAGCTAGCTAGCTATACTTCACTGACCACTTTAATACTCCATCATAATTAAACTACTACTCCTATGATCGATTCGATGGAGTAAATCATAAATTAATCTCTCCATTCAGTGTCATTCTACTTGATTTTTTTTTTTTTTTTTTGGGTATTACTCCTCTGTTTCAAAAGATTGACGTTTTAGAGTTGCGACATATTAAGAAATTTTATAAATTGACAAATATACCCTTATTAAATATCTTTAATTTTTGTGCTAGGAGTAGTTGAAAAGATAAATTAGAAGGAGATAGCCATTGGGAAAGATAAAGTATTTAATGAAGAGATGATCAATTATTGGAACTTGTGAAAAGACAAGGGTAAATTAGGCAAAACATGCATTGGAAACCTAAAACGACAATTTTTTGAAACAAATTTTTAGAGCTAAACGACAAATATTTTGAAACAGAGGAGTATGATTTTATTTTTAAATAATTTGTAAATAAAATATGACTCCAAAAACAAGAATATATAGATATCTATTCGTATTTCTTTGATTTTGTCATAAATAGCTACTACATGGCCGGGCGTGTTCTATGTAAATATGACATTTTAAAAAGATACATATTCTCTTTGTTCCAAAATAAGTGTCGTTTTAATAATTTATACACAGTTTTAAAAAGCCTACCTTTAAAAAAACTAATATACCTTTATTTAAATTTAATTACCGTAGATAAGTTTCAGAATTATTTTTCTCTTACCTCCTAACAACCCTCTTTTACTCATCCTTTTCTTCTTTCAAAGTTTTAACAATCCATCTTAACTCATTCCACATTTCTCTCAAAATCCGGGTGCCGTGTGTATTTGAGATGGTTTCTTATATTTTGTTTTTTCATATTTTCAATGCATAAATGGTTGGATAATTTGTAGGATTTACAACATGTAATTTGAGAGTAGTGAATAAGAATAGTTTTGACAAATTAAAATACGGGGCAAATATTTCTTAAAATTCGATAACAACACTTATTTTGAACGAAAAAAAAAAAACTTTTGTTTAAACAAATACTACTTACTTTGAAAGGAAGGTAATATACATACACACACTACTACTGCTAGATCATCTAAAATCGTACGTCTGGGTAGTCGTATCAGTACGATAGACTCTTGACCACTAGTAGGATTTTAGTGATGGAGAAGAAGCCAATCCAGGATCGATGAAGTATTTTCTTCGTTCGAAAATAATGTCAATTATTATGCCGTAATAATGTCAACATACAATGATATACTAATGGAGATATAAGAACATTCTCCTATGTTTAGTAAAATGATCGATCAAAAAATTAACTTTTTATACTTTTATTCAAATTAAACTAAAAATAAAATCTCAAAATTTTTTTTTTTTTGTATGTTATTATAACTATACCCAAAAAGTTCATTATTATTGTTAAATCAAAAACCTCGTATTACAAATGAGCAATGTTATACCAATACTGATACTTCATTTAATTAACATTTATATACAATTAAGTAAGAAAAATGCTAATAAGTGCATTTAGAAGAGCTTTCCATGTTCAAATTTAGAAAGATTTAGTGTTGGAATGTTTGTTAACGGCCTTGTTTATTTTCCATGTTCAACTTTAATATTTTTTTTTTAAATTATAAAATACGTAATTTGTAATACCGAAAAAATATTACCAATTACTCCGTACTAAACATGTCAAAACATACTAAGCAAAGAAAAGGGAATTATTACTATTAAACGAAAATTCAACTGTGGCAACTCAACAGTACATATTTGGTATAAACGGAATGCCACAACTGAATCTTGGAGTGCTTGTAGCTATTCTCAAGAGTAAAACATAACGCAAAGGCTAATTTGTACATGAAGAACACATGTTAGACATTTTTATTTTAGAAAGAATAGTGATGGGGTATTTCTTTTTTCTTTTTTCTTTTTTTTTTTGCCTAATTTACTCATCTCAATTGAGATAACAACAAACATGTAATTAATTAGTACCACATCACTTAATATGTGATGTTAACGTTAACTCCTAAACTAGAATAAAAGATATTTATACAAATAGTTTATATAAATTCATTTTCTTTCTATAAACTCTTTATTCATTTCATTACTTTCTAAGTTTCTAAAAGTCGAATGTCAATCTAACTTTTTTCATAAAAAAGAGATACTCCAAACATTGAGTAATTAGAAGGGGAAGAACAAAACAAAGAGCAAGCTAAAATTCCCCTAAAAAAACCAAAAAAGAATTGGAATGTATATATATATATATATATATAGATGTTACATAAAATTGGGCACACTGTGGGTGCTGAGCAGATCGTTGCTGCAGATGTAGGATATCTAACATATTTTGTTTGCAAAAAGAGACACCGTGGAAGGGACAGAGAGAGTTCCCGCAAAAACTCTTCAACGTAATAGTTAGTATACTAGTCATGAAAGAGATAGAAAACCGTGTAAAAAGTAGAGTGCGACTTACCTTGGATTGGTATAGAAGGGGATATATAAACACCAACATTAGCGGTGGCAATTCGTGTTATCTTATTGTGTTCGTGTCGCATTATCGTGTTTTCATATTATCTATATTGTTTAATCATAAATATAACAATAAATGTTATTTTAACAAAAAAATTTATATATATATATATATATACACGGAGCCCTAGACACTATTCCCAAGACATTGAGAAGAGGTATTCTCAGGAATACCACCTTGAAACTTGGGTTTGAGGAGGGGATGGTGAAAAACCTCTATGTCCCATCAATCCCAATAACAACTCCACATGCTTCAAACTTGGTAGAGTAGTAGACCTACCCTTACTTTGAAGAATAATTAACTATGGATTTAACTACCTTAAACATTTTTGTTAGCAAATTTAATTTGTACTTCAATATTCGATTTTTTCTACGCTTATTTTACTTCTGTGGTTAAAGTTTTATGGAGTAATTAATATCTAGGAACATTAATTTCACTTACCTCCAACGTAGTAAAACTTTTCCAGATATTATGTACTGGAATTCCAAAAATAAATGATTTTTTTAGAAATTTACATACAGATTAAGCAAATTTATAAAAAGATTGATCTACTATTATTTAAGTGTAATTATTATAAATAAGTTACATAATTATTTACAATAAAATTTTAATTAGAAAGTAATTAATAAATGCAATATTGGCAATACGTGGATAAATTTTTCTTGAAATCATAATAACATCATTTATTTTGGTACAAATTTTTTCTTCTAAAAAGTAATTTATTTTGGGACAGAAGTAGTAAACTTTAATTTTCCAATTTACCACTTGCCTTCAATATAACTATTGTAATTGTTAGAATGTATGGCTCAATTTCAGATTGTGAGCCAGTGGGTATCGTGCAAGGCAAGGAAATCACAGACAGGCATTCTGGAAATAGGGCGGTCGCTCAAAAGGCAGCAACTTGGGTGGACGAGAGGGCGGTCGCTCTAGGCGATGGCACAAAAGCGCGAAGACATTTTTTGGAAAGAAGGCACTCGCCCTGGGCCAATATATGTGTTTTTCTAGTTTCTTTGTTTGTATCCGTTTAGGGTTTGGTTTTGTATTATATATATAAGTTGTAACCCTAAAACGTGATTAATGTTATCATATCAATATACGACAGTCTTAAAACCTCGAATACTCTCTTCTTCCAATCCCTAATTGCTTGATCATTGATTATTGCTTAATTTAGTGTTTGATCGCTTCCGCTGTCACACAACAGTAATGTCACAACGAAGCGTAACTTAAATAACAAGACGCTTCACCTATAATCGTAGATCATGAGTTTGAATCTTGGGAACCACTATTGATTCTTTAAAAAAAGAGTAATGCTATGGGTACCTAAAAAGTACCAATTTTTTGCACCAAATGATGTGTCAGCTGATGTGATGCATTAATTATAATTTTTTATTTTGTTTTTTGTACTATATTAGCTGCCACATTATTTGGTCCAAAAAATTTGGTACTTTTTATATAACATTACTCTTAAAAAAATACACCCTTCGTTTCACCAAAAGATTCCACGTTTGATCAAAAGTCTAATAATTAAGAGATAGCGCGGTGCCCCTCAACTATGGGTCGAGTTTGATTTGCCCCCCTCAACTACCAAATGAAGCAGTGTGCCCCCCTCAACTATAACATTTTCTTAAATTGCACCTTCTATTTAGACAGCGCGGTTTGAATGCATAAAATTTGTCCACCAAAAACTCACGTCACCATCTGTATGTATGATATTTACCATAATCTTCAAAATAAAAATAAGAAATTATTTTAATGACCATATTTATGTACAAAGAGAATCTTAGAACAACAAGGGTAATTTAGTCAATTAAAATACCAAAAGGGCACCATGGTTAAAAAGAATGTCTAAAGATGGTCACATGAGTCTTACGTAGGTATTTTACGTCAACTCAAATGTCAATGCCTAAACAGAAGCTACGATTAAAGAAAATGCTTTAGCTGAGGGGACATATTGCTTCAATTGGTAGTTGAGTGGGCCAATTCAAACCTAATCCATAATTGAGGGGGTTATTTATAATTTACCCTTAAAAAATACTTAAAGATGGTCACATGAGTCTCATGTGGGCATTTTACGTCAACTCTAATGACAGTGCCTAAACAAAAGTTGTGATTAAAGAAAATACCATAGTTTAGGGGGGCACATTGCTTCAATTAATAGTTGAGGGGGGCAATTTGAACCCAACCTATAGTTGAAGGGGCTTATTTATAATTTACCCTAAAATATATCAAAAGATGTTGTGTATATATATAAAATAGTATATTTGTATTATTTAAAATTCGTGTAAAGTTATTTGAAAAGTTTTGTTAATTAGTACTCCAATAACACTTATTAAACTTTTTTTAAATATAAATGGGTTGTTTTGAAAATTATTTTCAATGTTACAAAACACTCCCCAATATGTTGAGAATGATTTCTAATGAAATAAATTTCCAAACTACAAAACCTTCAAGCTGCAGTGTGAGTGATCATGCTAAAAAGTGGCTGGTGACCACGTCGGTTCCCATGTAATGGCGTGTATAGTCTAGTAGGAAGAATCAACTGAGATTGCTGGGACTGATGCGATGATGTTCTTGAGTTTCTATGGTGTTATGGCTAGTGATCAACAGAAAGACACTGTTAGGGGAGCCAAAAGTATTCCGGCTATAACCCTTCGGTGTGAGAATGAGTATATCGACTGATAATAAAATTTGATTCACAGAGCTTGGTCTGTTGAAATTTTTGGGGAGCCGGGAGTGTCCCAACTACTGCACGTTAATTCGGGACTATTGAATTTTTCTCGTGGTTAGTGCTCATTTTTACGATTTTGTAATAATTATATCAAAAAGTAAAAAAGAGACAAGAAAAAAGTGGTAGGTGAGTAGGGTCTAAGAGAATGAAAGTAAAAATCACGAAAAAAAAAAATTACAAATTAGAACCCAGGGGTGGTCCTGGGGGTGTTCAATGTGCATGGAACAGGGCCTCAAAATTTGGGGGCCCCAAATCTTACACATATATGTATTATATATATCCTATATATATATTTAATTATTTTTTTATTTCTATCTGTCTAAAATATCTCAGTATCACACGAATTCTCAGCTTCTCTCTCTCTCAATAATATTGCCGCACTCCTCGTCGTTTCCGAGACCGACGGCTTAACTTTTCTTCAGCTTTTCCGCCTCAATAATCTCGCCTCAGCAACGGACAAATTTTGCTCCATCAAATATCAATTATATATTCAATCAAGTAATTGACCATGAGCAATAAGCAACCTAGCAAAGCAAGCTGCAAGCCCTCGATCCCTTTACGACTCTGCATTCTCGGTTCTTCTACCGGAAAATCAAAGATTCAAAATAAATCACAAATTGACAAATTTTCTTCACTTCTGCATCAATTCAAAAGAGATTTGTCTATTCAAAAATGGCCTAAAGATAAATTTTCTAAACGATTTTCTGCTACATCTTATACTAGAATTTTGTCGAATGGAGAGAAATGTGATAGAGATTGGCTTGTGTATTCAAAAGAGCTTGATAAAATATTATGTTTTTGTTGTAAAATATTTAAAAAAGGGTGTGGAAGAGGTCAATTAACAAATGAGGGTTTTGAGGATTGGTCACATCTTAGTATTAGACTTAGAGAGCATGAAACAATCATAGATCATGTTAAGAATATGACCACTTGGTATGATTTGCATATACGTTTGAGATTTCAAAAGAATGAAACTATTGATAAAGTGGCCCAAAGACAACTTGATAAAGAAAAAGATCACTGGAAAAAAGTCTTGTTTAGAATTATTTCAATTGTGAATTTTTTTGCAAAACATAATCTAGCATTTCGTGGTACGAATGAGAAAATCTATCAAAGTAACAATGGTAATTTCTTAGGTTTGGTTGAAATGTTGGCTGAGTTTGACCCTGTTGTTCAAGAGCATATCCAACGTATTACAAATGATAAAATTCATTATAATTATCTTGGTCATAAAATTCAAAATGAGTTAATACTTTTGCTTGCTTCTGCCATCAAATCAGAAATCCTTTAAAAAAATAAAACAAGCAAAGTATTTCTCAGTGATACTTGATTGTACTCCTGATATAAGTCACCAAGAACAGATGTCTTTGATAATAAGATATTTGGATGTCTCTTCAAATTTTGTTAACATTGAAAAATCTTTTTTAGGATTTTTGGACGTGAATGATACAATTGACCAAGGGCCTTTTAATGTTTTACAGAATGAATTAAAATCTCTTAATCTTGATATAGATTATGTGCAAGGGCATAGCTATGACAATGGGTCAAATATGAAAGGAAAACATCAAGGAGTGCAAAAAAAAAAAACTTTTAGATACAAATCCTAGAGCTTTTTATACTCCTTTTGGTTGTCATAGTCTTAATTTGGCATTATGTGTGAAATGGCCAATACTAGTGGTAAAGCTAGAGATTTTTTTGGAGTCATACAACGTATCTACACAATATTTGCTAATTTTTCCAAGAGATGACAGATTTTGAAAGATAATGTAAAAGGATTGACTCTTAAATCATTGTCATCCACTCGTTGGGAGAGTCGTGTTAATAGTGTTAAAGCTATAAGATTTCAAATTTTAAAAATACAAGAAGCTTTACTTCAAGTAGCAAAAAGTGATAATGATTCAAAAATAAGAAGTGAAGCTAAATCCTTAGCAAAAAATGAGCTCGGTGATTTTGAGTTTTTACTTGCAATAGTCATTTGGTATGAAATATTATATGTAGTTAATTTGGTTAGTAAGCATTTACAATCAAGGGATATGCTTATTGATGTTACCATTGAAAAAGTAAAAGGATTGATATCATTTTTTGAGGAGTATAGAGAGATTGGTTTTTTAAATGTGTTGAAAACTACAAAGGAAATTGCAATTGAAATGAATGTCGATCCAGTGTTTCCTTAAAAGTGTCAAATTAGAAGAAAAATACATTTTGATGAAACTCCAACCGATACATCCTCCATTGATTCACAATCTAAAAAGGAGTCATTTAGGGTTAATTATTTCTTATACATTGTTGATCGAGCAAATGCTTCACTAATTAGGAGATTTAAACAATATCAAGAATATGAAAATATTTTTGGTTTCTTTTTTACTCCTGACAAGTTCCATTCATTGGAAGATATGAGTTTAAAGTCTTGTTGTAGTCGTTTTGAAGCTGCACTTAAGAAAGGTGAACAATCTGACATTGATGGAAATGAATTATATGTGGAATTAAAGCTACTCGAACAATTCTTGCCTAAGGAAAAGATAGGACCTGTTGATATTTTAAAAATTTTGAAACGTGTAGATTGTTTTCCTAATACAATTATTGCATATAGAATTTTGTTGACTCTTACTGTGACAGTTGCATCTACAGAGAAATTTTTTTCGAAATTGAAGTTATTAAAGTCCTACTTATGTTCTACAATGACACAAGAAAGACTCAATGGATTAGCTTTCATAGCAATAGAGAATGATTATTTGGAAAAAAATGATTATGAAGACCTAATTTAAGATTTTGCGTCAAGGAAGGTTAGAAGAATGTTACTTTTTAAATAAAAAGTTTGATAGTAGTTTGGGGATTTAATTGTTTTGGTATTTCATTTGTAAGAAAATAATTTTAACATTATAATGTTAAAAAATATGTAATTTGCTTTCATCTTTTGGTAATTATCTTTTATCAAATTTGGGGCCTAATTTTAAATTTAAGAAAGGGCGCTCAAAATGTTAGGACCGGCCCTGTTAGAACCCCATAAGTGAACAAGGCTTTTTATATTTTAATTTGTTTTACAATGACACAAGAAAGACTCAATGGATTAGCTTTCATAGCAATAGAGAATGATTATTTGGAGAAAAAAATTATTATGAAGACCTAATTTAAGATTTTGTGTCAATGAATGTTAGAAGAATGTTACTTTTTAAATAAAAAGTTTGATAGTAGTTTGGGGATTTAGTTATTCTGGTATTTCATTTGTAAGAAAATAATTTTAACATTATAATGTTAAAAAATATGTAATTTGTTTTCAAAAGATGAAAACAAATTAGACCCCAAATTAGACCCCAAAATATCAAGACCGACCCTGTTAGAACCCCATAAGTGGACAAGGCTTTTTATATTTTAATTTTTGAGATAAAAACTAAAATATATCATATATAAGAACTCACTTTACTGATCCAATAAGATGTAATGGGGAAGCTAACCGTCAAACTTTGCTAACGTTCCCACTATACATTTAAAATCTTAGAATAATCAAACTATTTATAAGGTGAAAAAAAAGAACACTATTGTCAGTTCCTTGTTAAAAAAATTAACAAAAGAGCTGACGTTGATGTATAAGTAGACGAAAATTAGCAAGGTAAATGTACGTGGTTTGATGTTGAGTTTACACAAAGATCAGTGAGTTTTATTAACGAGACAAACACTTAGTCGTGTTGGCTAATTATTTCATATTCATAAATGCACGTTGTTAGTACCGTTTATTTTTTAACGAAAAATTGACAGAGTTTTTTTTTTGTCACTTTGTGATTAGTTTGATTATTTTTTTTAATTATTTTGAGAGTTAAATGGTACAATGGAGGCCTCAAGTAAGATTTGATGGTTAATTTTACCTCAAACCCATCCAATAATTATAAGTTTTGTCTTTTGAAATAAAACTTATTACTTTCTCCGTTCCTAAATTATTATCATGTTTGATTTTTTATAGTTTAATTGATTGCTTTTCCAATGAATTATCATATTATTATTATTATTTTTCAAAATCATTAATCAAACAATTCGTAATTACTTTTTATGGTTGTGTGTTTTATGATTTTTAAAAAAATAAAAAATAAAAAATAAAATTTTCATTTGAAAAACAATCAGTTTGACTAAAAAAAAATCAAACAGAATAATAATTTAAGAACAGATTATTATTATTATTATTATTATTATATTTTAAGAACACATATTAATCAAATTCATTTATAAAATATCTTCTAAAGCAAGACAATAATTTAGGGACGAATGGAGTAATAAGGATCTGAGAAAAAATAAAATAATACTACCTTCGTCCTAAGATAATTATCGTTTTAGTAAAGTTTTTTTTTGGGTAAATTACACATAACCCCCTCAACTATGGGTTGAGTTTGATTTGCCCCTAACTACTAATTGTAGCAGTGTGCCCCCTCAACTATAACATTTTCTTAAATTGCACCTTCTATTTATACACTGCGGTTTGAATTCACGAAATTTATCCACCAAAGACTAACGTCACCATCTGTACGTATGATATTTAGCATAATATTTAAAATAAAGATAAAGAATTATTTTAATGATCATTTTTATGTACAAAGAGGGTCTTAGAACAATAAGAGTAATATAGTCAATTAAAACACTAAAATGACACTATGGTTAAAAAGAATGCCTAAAAATGGTCACATGAGTCTTACGTGGATATTTTACGTCAACTCAAATAACAGTGCCTAAATAGAAGTTACGATTAAAGAAAATGCTATAGTTGAGGGGGACAATTCAAACCAAACTCATAGTTGAGGGGGATTATTTGTAATTTACCTAAGTTTTTTTTTTTGTTTCAAAATAATTGTCGTTATAGGATTTCAAGAAATATTTGTTTATATTTTGCCAAAAAATTAGCATTATTTATTACTTTCATTAAAAAAGATTGGTAGGAAGAAAACAAAAAATATTCATATAACTTACCAAAAGTAATTGAATTTAAATGAGAGTATATTAGTTTTTCTTGAAATTATTTTTACTATGTGTATAAATTTATTTTTATACTATATGTATAAATTGTTAAAAAAATAATTATTTTAAGACAGAAGATAGTAAGAAAGAGTAAACTAAGTCGACCTTCTTCTATGCAGAGAGTCAACAAAGAGGCTACCCCACAAAAACAAACACACACACACACTTGTACTGCCATTTTACAGATCGGATCCTATATTTTAAAATGGTGTTTTATCTCCTATTTTAATCGTTGGATATGTGCCATATGTGCATGTGAATAAATAACATTAATTACCCAATAATTTTTTATGCACATATAACTTACATCCAATAATTAAAATAAAAAATAAAACACTATTTTAAAATAGAGGATCCATTTGTTTCAACACTCCTTCCCATCATTTCCCACAACCCGATGCTCCCTCACTCCATCATTTTCAGTAAGACAACTGAGGAAAGTAAAGAAACAAATAAACAACAATTGACATTGAAAACACAAAGAAAGATTTCCCTCTTTCCTCTCTCTCTCTCTCTCACACACACTACGGCACACATACACAACAGTCATACTCTCATCATTTTCACATCACTTCAATTCCCAATCAGCCCTTTTTTTCTTTTCCATCTCCAATGAATTCCCAATTACTATCGTAGTATCAAGCATATCTTTTTGGTAAAATGCCCATTAAGGCCTTGAGAGTATATTTAACAACTAGAATCAGAACTATGAGACAACTACTCACTTAAAGTTCGTTTGTTCGAGCGTTTTGATCAAAACGTAGGGTTAAAACGTAGTTTATTCTCTAATTTAGTGTTTTAATGAGGCAGTAGAAAAAGCTGGGTTTTCAAAACGCAGGGTTAAAACACAGTTTATTCTCTAACTTAGTGTTTCAATGATGCGTTAGAAAAAACTGGGTTTTCAAAACGCAGTTGCGTTTTAAAACACTGAAATTGCTAGCTTTTTCCCAAAACGCATATTTTAAAACACAGTAAGAAATAAAAAGCTGCGTTTTGACATAATATTCCAAACGCATCTATAAAGAAAAAAGTCGCGTTTTAAATAATCTGCGTTTTAGAAACGCTGCGTTTTCAAAACACTGCGTTTTGAAAACACTACATCAAACGGGCTCTTAAGTAGATAAACATTACTTCATCGGTCCTAAAATAATTGTTATTTTAAAAATTTGTACATTGATTTAAAAAATTTATATAAAAATTAATTTATTCATATTTAAGTTTATTTATTTTAAATAAGTTGCATGAGTATTTTTTTTATTTTTTTAACAATTTTGTTTAATGAAAATAATAAATAAGGATAATTTTGATATAATATGTACAAATATTTTTTAAAATTTTATTACGATAATTATTTAGGGGTAAAAAGATTTTAATAAAACAACAATTATTTTTGGACGACTTTTTAATCACTTTTTAATCACATCTCAGCCTTGTGATTTGATTTTTGGAGTTGAAAGCTCCAATCTTTTCGTTGTCTGTCACACTTCTTGATACTGATGGTTGATATGTCTCTTGGCCTTGTGAAGCTACTCTTTTGACCCTTATTTTCCACTTCTCTTCTCCCGTGTTTCTTCATCCCTTGTCTGAAAGAGAGAGAGAGATAGAGAGAGATTGTTAATTTAGAGGGGAAAAAATGGGGAGAGGAGGAGCTGGTGAAGTAGCAGTTGCAAAGAAGAAGGCAATGTGGTTGTATCCTAAAGTCATGGGTTTTAATCCACCTGAGAGATGGGGTCATTCTGCTTGCTACTCTAATGGCTTTCTCTATGTCTTTGGGGTATGTTTTCTTCTCTTGAAATCGAAATGAGAATCATTTTTTATTTAATAAGAATCAATTTGAATTGCCATTTTGATGAAAAGTTTGTTGAAATATATTCTTCTACTTGATCATACTGTTTTGGTTATGTCATATTCTACAAATTTGACTCACTAGTTGCTTCTACAGAACAATTTTTTTTTTTTTTTTTTTTTGTGTTGAATTGGTTTTCTTTGGCCAAGGATTGATTCACTTTCTTGGAATGGTTTTTTGTTCTTTCCATTTTTATCAAATTATTACTGTGTTCTTGTTGCCATGCTTTCTGAAGTTTGTCTTGGCTTAAGATTCATATTCTTTTAACTTACTTTCTTGATTTGGAACTGTATCAGTTCTATTCAATCCCCACTTTCCCAACTTTGATTTTATATTTTGTTTGTTTGTTTTCCCATTCATCATATTGATACATTTCTGTCATTCAACTCGACTCAACTCAGCGCCTTTGTCCTAATTACTTGGGTCTGCTCTATGAGTCTTTTTTCGCCCTCATACTTCTTGAAAGATCTCTACCTTTTTGTGGCACTAGTTTTATCATCAATAGAAGAGATTCGTACTCTGCTCTACAAAAATATGTGTGTGCATTTTTGTTTCACTTTCAAACGGGGAAGGTTGGGGGGAGAAACAGAGGAATCTTATTATCTTTTCTCTGTTTCATGCCAATATTGTTTCTTTAGGACTCTACTTAAAGAAACAAGCTCTTATACTTCTTTCTAATGGTACATTTTATTGTCATCTCTTTATACTCCTTTCAGGGATGCTGTGGAGGTTTACATTTCAGTGATGTCCTCGTGCTTAATCTCGAGACAATGGCTTGGAACAATCTTGTCACCACGGGGCAGGGTCCGGGTCCAAGAGATAGCCACAGTGCGGTTCTTGTTGCTCACATGATGATTGTATTTGGGGGAACAAATGGCTCTATGAAGGTGAGTGATCTTCATATATTGGATCTTAGGTCAAGAGAATGGATTCGGCCCAATTGTAAAGGAGCTGCACCTTCCCCACGTGAAAGTCACACTGCCACGCTTGTTGGTGACGATAAACTAGTAATCTTTGGGGGTAGTGGTGAAGGTGGAGTGAATTATCTTAACGATCTACATATTTTAGACCTAAAGACCATGTGTTGGACTTCCCCTGAAGTCAAAGGCGATATTCCTGTCCCTAGGGACAGTCACAGCGCTGTCGCAATACATAACAAGGTTCTTGTGTATGGTGGGGATTGTGGAGACCGATACCAAGGCGATGTTGATATGTTTGATATGGACACACTCACTTGGTCAAGAGTAAGAACTTGGTCTAATCTCTTTCTTATAGGGTAACAGAAATAGGGGTTCACAAATTATATTTTTTGTATTTTTAATGTTCCTGTTTTTAATGTTTCTGTTAATAGTTGGCTGTTCTAGAACCGTTGCCTGGTGTTCGAGCTGGTCATGCTGCAGTCACTGTCGGGACAAAGGTATGCATTCTGCTAAACGTCCTAAGCACATTTCAGCAATTGGGAATTTTATCTTGAAACATGAAATGAAGGGCTCATTTTGTGATTATATTTTGCAGGTATACGTAATTGGTGGGGTCGGTGACAAGAAGTACTATAATGATGTTTGGGCTCTGGATACTATAAATTGTTCCTGGACTCAGCTTGAGGTGCGAGGCCAACAGCCACAAGGACGTTTTTCTCATACAGCTATTGTTACCGACTCGGACATAGCCATTTATGGAGGGTGAGTCTTCATGACTTCCAAAGTATACACTACCTGCTTTTTTATGATGCTTCACTTTTGATAATTATAATGTTTGTTGTTTCGCTGATTCTTGATTGAAACCATCAGGTGTGGGGAGGATGAGCGGCCTTTGAATGAGTTACTCATCTTGCAGCTTGGAGCAGAACATCCCAATGGCCGTTATAACATTTCCATGTGCAAAATCTTTGGAAGCCACTGCAACCAAGAAAAGAGGAAATTCTTTCAAGAACCAGAACTGAAAACAGTAAGAATGTCAAAAGAGATAAATATCTGACCTTTACTTTGGTTACCATTTTTCATTGTCTGCTTTGCTTTTAAATTTCTTTTTGACGAGGTAGCTGCTGTAATCTGGATGTCATTCTTGAAACTAGAATACTCAAAATAGTTGGAAAATATATTTCTTGTCTTAACTTGCAAAGGGCCTAAAGGCTCAGTATCGCCTTCAAAACAATGATAGAAACCAACCGGTTTGGAACAGTAACCTAGCAGGACCATAACTTCATTTAACTTCTGTTTTGTATTTGAGATGGAAGAATCTAACAAGTATGGTTTGTTGCAGAAAACTATGCTTTTGGGTGGTTGTGTTGATATCATGAGAAAAGATAATAATCGGGAAACAGAATCGCAGTCGAGGCAATCTTTTCAATTCAATTCAGGTTTCTCTAAGGAATTATCATATTCTACGCTATGTTCAGAAACTGAACAGCAATGCTAACTATGTGTTACTTCATCATTTTAGATGCTTTGAATTCAAAGAGGAGAAGAACGACCAATTCAAAAACCTGCGAGATAGAATCAGAGCCAGAAGAACATTCGCTTTCTCTCTCCCAGCACTCGTCTCCATCTCATTCTGATCAAGAACAGACCCCAGCTAGGAAAGCAACTAATTCTGCCACAGCTGCTCAAGTGTTTCCTTTGTTTAGGCAGCAAAGTCAGGTTTCAAGCTATTGCAAGAATGTCGATGGAAACCAAGCAAACCAAATAACCATTGCCCAACGAACACCACAAGATCTACGTTTCTCAGGAGAAAATCTGAATCAAACAAAACCCGAACACAGTCGTGCAAATCTCACGGGAAGGCATGAAGTGCAACACCCTCACGCAACACACAAACAATTAGAACCGGGACATTTCCAAAACCTGGTACATGACTACATATATTTATTTACCATGTTTCTTTGACAAATGCATTACGGTTATTTATACTTTGTCATTTCATTTACCTTGTCCTAGATTGGAGCTGAAATTCAAGGTAAGGTTGATGGAGCTTTTGACTCGGGCTATTTGATGACTGCAACCGTTAATGGGAGAATATTTAGAGGGGTCTTGTTTTCTCCGGTAAGTTTCCTAAACTTAAATTAGTCAGCTAAAATAATCCTCCAGTAATTAAAGCCATAACAAAACCTCTTAATATCCCTCAGGGACCTGAAGTTGTTTCGAGAGGAGCTATTCTTGGTCAGAATCATTCATCATCCACCAGCCAGATTGCTCAACCAAACCCAAACTTAAATCGCATAAATCACACTCTTACTAGACAACCGCCAGCACAACAACATGCACCAGAACTGATTCATAATCATCATAGCTACCGGCAAGCTCAAGTGCGTAGACGATCCCCAGTGGTCAAAACTGCTGCTCCACCTTCAAGCAGAGATCCGAAGCTTGGAAGTGAACTGCAAGGTGTGGTTCTTACACTGGGTGGTCCTGGTAGTGGTTCCTAGAACAAATTTTCTTCTTGCCTCTTTGTACATGTGAGATAAGAGTGATTAATTTTCCTTTTTCCTTCTGTACGTAAAGATACTATCTCGATGATCAAGCTTCAAGAGTCGGGTAAATTGGTTCATATCTTTTAAATTTGCTATTCTCCGTCTAGCAAATTTTATCCTTGTGAAACCATGCGACTCTGTCCTCCTTCCTATATGTTGCTTCAAATCTCTTTTTTTTTATATTCTATTTGTTTACTAGTTGATTAAATTCTTGGCTACTGCCAAATATTAATACTCCAGGATGAGAGTTGCATTTGGAATTTTTAAAATTAACTTGGATTTTTATATTTCAAATGATATTTTGACATGAATTTATTTATTTCTTCAAAAATTGTAAGACATGAAATTTATATTTTGTGTCCAAAAAAAAGTCAGTATAAGACTTTTCAAGTCAACTTGATTTTTTAGATGATAATTTGATATAGATAAATTTAGTTTTTCAAAAATTTTAAACATGAGATATTATGTTCTTTTAGTATAATTTATAAATGTTGCAGTTATATAAATATTAATTTTAAAAAATGGTCAAATTAATTTTAGAAAGTTAAATTCACTTTTCCTTTAAGAGTCCGTTTGTTCGTGTGTTTTGGCCAAAACGCAGTGTTAAAACGCAGATTATTCCTTAACTTAGCGTTTCAATGTTGCGGTAGAAAACGCTGGAATTTCTAGCTTTTTTTCAAAACGCAGTAGGGAATAAAAAGATGCGTTTGGGATATTAGTATGATAGAGGGAGTAGTAGCTTTCAGCAGGATGTGGAGGCTATAATTAATTGAAAATATATTAGTCGGTACTATGAATTCAAAAAATAATTAATTTAACTTTAAAAAAGACGAAAAGTAATTTTCTTAAGAGGGGATATTGAGTTATCTAACTATTTTTAAATAAGTGTCTTGTATTTACTTTATCATAAATTTTATAAAAGTATATGACATTGTGTATTTTTTTTAAATATATTTTCCCCGCAAGATTTAAAAAATTTAGTGTTTAAATTTTTTAACATTTTCTTTTTTGGGTCCATTAATTTTTCTTTTTATCTATTTTTTACATTTTTTCAATCATTAAAAAATAAAATTTTAACCTCTAAAAGAACAGAGTCATAATAATCCTCAATTTACCTTTACTTGCGTTAAATCAACAAGAACTTACTCCCTCTTGTTTCTAATAAGGGTCTTGTTTGATTGAACATACAAATTAAGAAAAATTAATTGATTTAATTATAAAGATTAGTATGATATGTTGATTCTTTTAAAATTTTTGAGCACGTGACCATAATTAAAGTAGTTAGGAAAGAAAAAGTAAGGATAAATATGTAAATACTTTTAAAAAGGAAAGTTTAAAAACAAATTTTTTTTTTTGAAATAAACAAAAAAAAAAAGTAGTTCAATTATTAAAAAACGGTTGGAGTATGTTTGTTTGTTTTTTACCTTGCAATTAAAATAAAATGAAATAAACAATTACTAGTCATATAAATTACCAGTAGCAAACAAGGGAGGGAAGAATAGTCAAAAGGGGTTGTGATATGATCATGTGACCAGATAGATGTTGATTCGTCGTGACAAGTGGGTCCCAGAAGGAAGACACCAAAGTGAAAAGAAAGGATGGAGCTGACGTGAGCAAGTTGTGTTTGTACCTAGGGTTAAAAGCACCCGCGCATCACGGGCGAGTGTTGCGTGTATTCCTATTTAGAACGGAGTCGCTTTCACTCGCTCTGTCTGATATGTCCTCCACGTCATCCGCACTACACTCAACTATTAGTCACTCACACTGTACTTACTATATTGATGTGTGTGTCTGTGTGTGTGTGGTGGGGAGGAGGGATAGTTGTTTGTTTGAAGTCATCAGATCAAACGTCTCCTCCGTCTGTCTGCCCGACAAGACATCTCTCTCCCTCTCTCTCTCTCTCCCCCCATTCTTGACGTTTATTTCGTCATCCACGTAGTATCTCTCCCCTATCTTTTCTTTCTCTCCCTTGAAATTAGTTGTCCTCAAAATATTAAAGCAAACCCTTTAGGTTAGAGTGCAAAGGAAAGCTACCCATGCAAATGGGAATGTAAAAAAATTAGTTACTATTTAAAATTTATATATTTTAATTTTTTTAATGTAATTATAAAATATGATGTGTTAACTAAATTATACTTCCTCCGTTTTTAAATTATTGTCTGGGTTGACCTGGCATACGGATTAAGAAAACTCAATTGACTTGATTATTAATATTGGAATAGTGTGTTGTTTCCTTTAATGCCTATGTGTATATGGCCCATAATTAAAGTATGAAGAAAAAGTAAGACTAAAATAGTAAAAGTGATGTTCTAAAAAAGAAAGTTTCAAACAAGACAATTATTTAGGAACGGACGAAAAAGGAAAGGAAGACAATAATTTAGGGACGGAGGGAGTAATTCACATCTTCCTTCACAACGTGTATTAGAAATTAAAAAATTAATTATCTAATAATCAATAAAAAATAATTTAGCTGACACATCATATTCTCATTCCTTCTCCACAATTGCATTGAAGAGTTTTTTTCTTTGAAAAATATGTAAATCCTAGGTAGCATCTAATTTTTCCATATTCACACTTACATTGGTGATGCTCTTGACCAACATTTTTTTACCTAATTTATTACTCCTACTAAAATTCCCTTACAGAAACTCTAATAAGTTACAGAAACTTATTGTCTTTCTTCCTCTACCCTCAAATAAAAAATTTCTTCCTCTAACAGTTACAGAAACTCTATATAAGTTAACAGAAACTCTAATACTCCCTCCGTCCCTAAATTATTGTCATTTATTTTCTTTTTTATTCGTCTCAAAATAATTATTTTGTTTAAAATTTTTATTTTTAGGATATCACTTTTACTACCATTGTATCCTTACTTTTTTTTCTTAATTTAATTATGGATCACAAACAAATGTGCATTAAAGGAAACTACACAATATACTAATATTAATAATCAAGTCAATTATTTTTTTTAATCTTTGTGCTAGGTCAAACAAGACAATAATTAAGGGATGGAGGGAGTAAGTTTAAAGAGAAAAGAGGGGAAAATAAAGAAAAATTTAAAAAAAAATTGGAGACCATTAATTTGATGTCCAAATGAAACAACCAAACTGTATCTATTTATAGAAAAAATGTGTACTTTAATTAAAAAAATTATTTTTTAAGGTGAAAAATGGTCAAAAATGGGAGAAGGAGGTTCTTTGTGTTGGCCAAATAGATGGGCAACACATGGAAAGACAAGGTGTCGACATTTTTTTGTTTTTTTACAATTCCCGCCCATCAAAATGATGTATAATTTTTTGTGGTTTGGCAGCTTAAACGACATCGTTTTAAGTGGTTTCTCACTTTTTTTGGTTGCTAAGCTTCTTCGATAGTTTATTTAGCTTCCCAATTCACTTTTGCTTAACTAATTAAGCTACCTGATTACCCCCTTAAAAAACATCATCGAAAGCCATGCTCCTTCCAAACTCCAAATAGTCCCCATTGTACATGGTTTAATGATTCTTATACAAATTTTTTGTATTACTTTCTCATCTTAATTTAGGTGTCTAGTATTTTATTGGTTAGATAACACATAATTATATAGTGATATCACCTTTTAACACATTACATATGTGACACTTATTTGTTAGAAAAAATTGTATAAAAGTATTTATAGTCCTATTATTTTCCTTTACAATTTATTCACTGGTTTGGTAGTTTTAGATTAATTTATTTTCGGTTTACCAGCATTTTTGTTATATTATCGTTCATTTTTTCTTTAATTATTACAAAATAAAAAAAAATTCAAAATTGCAAAAACAAGCGAATAAATTGCAAAACCAAATACATCCTTCATCGTTTCATGAGTTCTTGAGTAACTCCTTAAAGTATTTTACCTAACAACAAAGCCCCTTTGAACCTGATCGTTTTTCTTTCTCTCACACTTCCATCATCCTTTCTCTCATTTTCACTCTATGAGGTCGCCACTCTCTCTCTCTCTCTCTCTCTCTCTCTCTCTCTCTCTCTCTCTCTCTCACACACACACACACACACACAAACATCCTTCACACAACACGTACATAGTACATACTGAGAATTTGAGAGCTAGGCAGGGCCGGTTCAACACTTACGTAGACCTAAAGCAAATTCTAAAATGAGGCCTTTTAAAATAAAATTATTTTAATTATTGTATATTTATTTAAAGTTTATCTTTCGTACTTTTTGGGACATTTATTAAATTATTGTAATTGATTTCATTTAATAATTCTTTTTCAATTGATACTAAAGCTAGCTCACTTAATTTTTGTTGAGCCATTGTCGATCTTAGATAAGATTTTATTAATTTTAGTTTTGAAAATCTTCTTTCTGCCGAAGTAATAGTTACAGGAATCGTTAACATTTCTATAAGTTAAATTAAATTAAACGACTATAAATCAAAAAACAAGACTAAAGAAGAAAGTTAGAACAATGAAACCTAATCTGATTGTCAAGAAAATTCTCTGTTGGGCCAAATGCAACAGAAACAATTACGAGATTTTTCTGCAATAATTTAAGAATTGAGAAAATAAATAAATAAACAATTAAAATAAATGACTAAATGAGGCCAGGGTCACTAAAACAGAACAGTGTAATTAATAATTATGTAAATAGAATTCAAGTATTTAACCTTTCGGTCCTTTCCCAGTTTCCCTAACTATGATTTGATATTTTGATTATGAAATTCAACCTTTCCCCAAGCCCCCAGCCCCAGGCCCCAACTATGGTTCAACATTTCAACCTTTCAGCAATAAAGAATGATTTGAATGATTTGATTCATTGATTCATTAGAATGAGATAGAGGAGGGTTGGAGGACGTGAAGCCAAGAATAAGATGAAGACGATGAAGCGGCATTGCCATAGCCGACAACGGCCGAACAGCGGCTGGCGGTGCGGCAATGACAAGAGAGAACGAGATGAGAATGAGATAGAGGAGAATTGGAGGAGTTTGTGCATGTCTGCGTCACTGAGTATTTTTTTTTTAATTTATAAAAATATATAGTATATATATTTTTTTGAATCTTCCCTTGCTTCACCCTTTGGCCGGCTCTGGAGCTAGGAGAAGATCAATAATAAGAAGGGCGATGCAAGGATTCTAACGACAAATTTCCCTCTATATTCTCGTGGTTACACAAATGAAATCCATTAATACCTCAAGTCACATGCGCTCCTAAACATCGTCGTTTGACATCATATTTTTCCTGTCACTATGTTGGTCCTTATCGGGTCATCATAAAAGAATATGTGCACCTCCTTCTGTAAGGTAGGAGTTGTGAAAGTTTTGAGGTGACTCAACCAGAATACTCAATAAAGTATAGATGTTATTAAAGATGTGATAACATCTACTGTAACAATAAGAAAAAAATGCAGCGAAGTTAAAAATAAATAACACTTTGTTGTATCCTTTATCTACAAGTATAAATACTTGTAGATATGCTAATATGACAAAAACCTTTCACTAGAAAATATAGAACGTACTCGTTACAAAGTAAAACAACTAGCGAAACTATAAAATGTTTCTAACAAAAATAACTCAACTGAGATTACAGTTTACCATTCAAGGATCTAACAAATCCTATATATCGTCGAAGGACAACAATAGTGGTCAAGAAACTCTAACTTAGTTTCAGAATACTGTGAATCGAATGTGACAGAAGATGTTGCAACGTTCTTGTTCACATTTACTTCGGAACATTATATGAGTGTTTGAAACTTTACTTCTCTGAAATCTCTTTCAAACTTCGGTAGTTAGAATGCACCACTTGCTCCTCTTTATATACTCTTGAGAATTTCTTGAGATCCAAGAAAGAACAAATATTAAAAAAGAAATGTTAGAATTAGTATAAATATTTACCATATTTACTTCAATCAAGATCCTTCATTGAACCTATCTAAAGTCAACTACTATATACCATATTTATAATCAATCAGCTGCAATCAAATAGTTTAAGAACGGGAAAAAAAACATTATCTAATCATAATTTATCCTTCTTCCTCCTCGAGTCCAAGATAATAAACTCTCCATATGTGATCCCAATCCGAAACGGCGATACATCACATACTATGTAATTCATTATAAGTGGTAACAGAGCAAGCTATCATTAGAGGGATGTCGAATATTTTCCATTATTGAAGACTCTTAATAAACCCGTCTTCTTCCACTATTGAAGACTCTTGATAAACCCGTCTATTCTCCTTTTGAAAAATTCTTGACGCCAACTCCATCACCAACTCGTTATATCAACAAACCATGCACAATCAATGGTGTTGTGAACTTAATTTGGAATAAAAAATAAAGGAAAAACACCCAGTGTTGAAGTCTAGCTTGAAGAACAAGAGATTGGTAAAATTGTTTGTTTTGAATCTTTCGTGAGAATCAAAGTAGAAAATTTTGGGGAATTGCTTTGGTGTATTAGGTGATCATGAAAGTATTGTTGAAGAAATCAGAAATTAGAATTGTGTTGAAGAAATCTCCCTTGAAATGTTCCAAGATATATAGGTCAGTAAAGAAAGGATATGTTGAGGACAAAGCAACATCAATTTTGTCCTTCAAAAACGTATTACTAAGCTTTACATCAACCAGGCTGTCGCCGCAAGTAGTTGAGCCCTGCTTCTTTCTACCGATCCATCCTCGAAAGCCAATTCGTGTGCAACGTAATTAGCCTGCCCTGCCCCGTTGAAAAGGGCACATGATTTGGCATTCAGTCCAGTATGGATAGGATAGGCACCAGTACATTGGCCCAAGGACAGTGCAAAAAAGTTCTCTAACCCAGATTTAATATGATACAGTATCATTTTGATAAAAGGCGTGACCTACGCTATTACATGGCTCTCTTTTTTTTTCCGAACTAAGCCACTTATTCATTCGCCTCCCTGACTCGCATCGTACTAGGCTGAACTGACCCGACCCAACATAATGGACCCGATTGATTCCAAAATCAAAGTTTGACCATATCTAGGTCATTTTAAGCTCAACTGGTCCTTTAGAAAATGATTCGTCTAATCTTTTAAGTTCTTCATTTCAGAGGCCTAAAGTTTGCTATGTCTTAATTTATGAATGCACTTATTATACCATAACATACCTTAAGCCTGATTGATTTCGATCGTGAAAAATGGAAGGGTGATGATCACCATTCACCATTTACTTGGCCTGTGATGCTTATATGATTTTCTTTGAGGTTTTGGCTTTTCACCATCTACTTGGTTAAACCCCATTACATTTGAAAAAGAAATCTAGAAAGTACTTTTATGAAAAAGAAATCTAGCTTTGTACCAAATGGGACTTTTGAAAAATACTGATCAAACATCTTCCTCAGTTTATGAATTCTTAGATTATAAACCTCTGAAAAATATGTTCTCGTATCTATGATTTTATAACCTGTCATTGATTCGGGAGCAACAAATATTTTCTGGTAAATTCATGGCTAACATACATGGCCTGGCATGGTGCATTTGGGGTGGGCTTGACCTACCTCTCTTACGCTTTTGCCCTTTTGAAATATGATTGGGCTTAACGCTTATTGGTTCACAATCTAATTGGCCCAGAAGTTGAGTGGATTAGCTCACTTATTGCAGTTGTCAACGGCCTTCCATTTTTAGAAACTTACGCATAATTGGACAAGATAAAAATTGACCCAAAAAAACCATAATACTAGTAGTAAGAAACATCTAAGAAAAAGGTAGTAGTAGTAAATTAGTAGTACTTAGTATACTAGTCTACCATGGCGGCATTTCCATTCCCCTTGGAATCGTCTCAACTCGTTGACTACTACTATCCTCGACCTCTCCGAAGCCCAAACCCATAATCAAACCACATCGTATTTTCTCTTCCCTCTTCCTGGGAACGGCGTCGTGGTACTCATTCCCAATGCTTCTCCTTCTTCGGGTCTTCCTGGTCACGCTTGTAATCTTCGGGTCAACGCAGATTCGACCCGTGATTGTGAAGGCCCACAACGAGTCCGGTGAATGGAGCTGCGAGTCGGACGATGAGACCCGAGTCTTTGCCGAGTTCAGGCCCGGAGTCATCACGCTTGACGGACACGCTGATGATTGGAACGATGTGGAAGGGTTCGATTTTTCCCTCCTACCCGCTCTTGACCCGGATGCGGACCGCGAGTATAAAGGTGGAAAAATGACTGTCAAGGTATGATTTGATTTAACTTCTCATTGTTGATTGGCTACATTATTTTGTGGGTTTTTGATCTTTTATTATTGGGTGGTTCTGATTTGTGATTTGGTAGGCTTTGCACGATGGGAAAGATGTGAGCTTTTTGTTGCAAGTGGATGGGGATTATGTGTACTCAAAAGGGTTAGTTTGACCTTTTTGACCTTTGGATTTTGCTATCTTCAAAATCATATTCCTAAATTTAACTATCCATTTTCTTTAGCAGTGTAGGGATCAAAGGTCAAACTATTTGATTTGTTGCTGATGTTGTAATTTTTGGTTAATATTATGATAAATGCCTGCTCGAAGTTCGAAATTGATTGCGTTTTAAGGTCACTGTTCATTTTATAGGATCCAATTATGGTCATGTCAATTCATTAGAATCTGAACCCTTTTTTTGTGAGAAATCTTATGTAAGAAAAGCCTCTGGTTGAACAAGACAGATTTTGAAAACTGAGTATGTTTGAATTATGAGTAGATATTAAGCATTTGGGCACCATTGCTTGACAAAATATTCATTTCCTCCCCATCAATTTTTTATTGGCATGACTGATCTGAATAGCTCTCCATTAAGTGTTTGTTGTTCAAGACAGGAAGTTGAGCCATTTAACCATAATGCAGAAACACAATTATGAGAGCAAGGGGAGTTTGCTGTTAGCTTTCTTGCACTGTCATGTTGCATAAAGTAACAACAACTAAAGGTTGTTTCAAGTAAAATGTTAATATCCATGCCGTGTTAAGTTACTCTGTCCACTGAGCGTTCTCTTGATATTTCTCGCCCTCATATCTCATGTCATGTTATGAAACTATTTTTTGAACCAGATTGACATCTTTGCCCTCATAATTGTGAATTTGCCACTATGTTTTACGTATGCGCTTCAAAACTTTAATCTCCATAGTAACTACATCCTCAATCCCAAAATGATTGACACCATTGCAAAAGACATGGAGATTAAGAAAGTTCAATCTTTCCAATAGCCCAAGTTACTAAATATTTGGTAGGAAGCCCCAGACATGGGTCAACATTATGTTGGTGTATGGCTGAAAAGATGGAACAAAAGTATATATACTTTTCTATTTCATCTACTACTGCAGATTGTCTCAATGGAAATGCCAAATGGAGTTTTCAAGCCTAAGTGGAAGACCTCTTCGTGTTGTATTTATCACTCGTCATTACAGAACTCTTAGCCAAGTTTTGTCAAATGTTGGGGAGGAAACCTTGTCACTACCTGGGGTTGGCTTATTTATTAATCCTCAAGGCCATATTTTTGTGAAAGCACAGGTTTTCTTATCTTTGTTTATTATCTTCATCAACGCTAGTTTTTGAAAATTAGCTTTCGGCTTGCCCCAGCATAATCTTAGTTCAATTCTATCACTCGTTTTTTGTAGTGCCTGGTTGCTGTGATGTTTATATCTCAGCATCTTAGTAAATTTTCCTTCAATTCATCTCTAATGGTGCCCTAAATCAAGTAACATAATGACTGACCCCTCCCCCGTCCCAAACAATAAATGACTACCGGTCTTTGTCAATCAAATACTGTAGTAGGGGTTTTGCCACATCAATCTAGGTATTTACCACGTAATTACCTAGTATTCCTCGAACTAAGACCTACTGTACGAAAACGTACTAGGCTCTGGGTGATAGCCTAAAGGGGGGCGAGATTGAGTGCTTTAGCCTAAGGGTAGTAACACTCGAGTCTCCACGGCCGCACCCGGCTTTGTTAATAGTTTCTGCGAGCAAGTTGGCCAAGGGTCCAAACGCTCCGTCAGAAGAACTTCTTGCTTGACCCTATGAGATCCAGCTTGCCAGGGAGCCCAGATCCCCGAACATTAGGGTTCCTAGGAATTAACTTTATGCCTCAGGTAAAGGGCAACAATTTACCACTAGCACTTACATCCTTCAGGGATGATCCGGCTTAGGGCACTACTGGGGGATCTACTCTAAGTGTAACGGCCGGCTCAGGGTCTCTGGACCCCCAAAAGGTAGGGCCGGTTCTTGGGAACCTTGAGGGTTATTGGTTTGGCTGCTGAGGTCAAGAGAAAGTCTCACCCGTTGTACACGTATGTTATCGTGCACGTGCGACCCGTGTGACTTGATTACCGAAATGAGAAAGAGCTGATTGTGGTCTCCGCTTATGGGACACGTGTCCTATGATCATTGGATGGTCAATAGGATGATGACACCTAGCAGGGAATATTAGAATATTCCCTGTGTCATCCCATACTCATTATAAATAGAGGTCATAAACCTCATTTGGGAGGATATCATTATTCGATAATTTGGAGCTAGTGAGTATTCAGCCTTTGCTCTTTTTTCTTTACCTGATGAGTAGACTTCCACCCGACCTTTAGTCTTTTGAGGTTCTTTGATATAGACGCTTCAGCACACATCACACCCTCAGGGACACTCACATTCTACAAATACAAATGAAGAAAAATAAGCAGGTTCTCTTTTTATCTCTGTTCTTTTACCTAATTGAAACTGTTACATCTGCGTCATGTTATATATTAAGCACTCGTTTCAAGGCTATTGTTCTTTGTTTAGAGCTGCTTTTTCCTTTTAGGATTATGGAATCTAGATAAGACTATCCCTGTGATACCTTGCATCATGTAGCACCCTAAGACTGGATTATCTATCCACAGGACCCCCAAAGTTTCTGCCAGATTCGCCCGCACTGCATGTTTGGTCTAGTAACATCCGTGAGAAAGTAAGACTATCCATTATCATCCTCAAAGTAGCCTCACCCCTCACTAGTATTCGCCATTTATTTGATAGCCTTGTCGCGTACAATATCTTAGGTTGTAGATTTGGAACTGTATGATGTGTTTCATTACATATAGCTGGTTGAACTCTTATAATTAAACCGGATTTTTTTACGAGTGATGCAGGGACAATAGCAAATGCCCGTCTGTTGCTCTGATGTTTCAAATTGGTGATAGTGCCACCTATCATAATGTGAGTTTTTTAAGACTGCCTGAATTCAGTTAAACTTTTTTTCTTTCTTTGTTTTGTGTATTTTGGAAGAAAACTGACATTAATTTGTGTCACAAGATGGGTGGCTGTAAAGAATCTACTAGTACATGCGACAGCAAGAGTTGCCGTGGTTATGAAGTCGACATTATGCACTTCTCTGTGGGCAATGCAATTCCAGGGCGGCTCTATGGAGGTAACCCAATTGACAACAGAGAGGGCAATGGAGGTGATAGGTAAGATGAAAAATGGTTCCGACTTGTTTAACTTTCCAAGCGACCTTTTTAAGCAAGCTATTAGTGATTCTGAATGTGCTTATTGATTTGATATGAACAGGTTTGGTCATTTAGTTGATCTCTATGCTTGGAATCCACATTGTCGAAACCTTGATGGAGTTAGTTCTTCAGGTACAGTTAAAATTGATATTCTTTTGTCTCTTTACTCCAATGATATATCTGTAATCTGTTACTGATCTTCAACCTCTAAATAAAAGTAATCTTGCGTTTGTTCATTAGGCCATCATATAATTATTTTTTCTAGGATTAAGCTATTGTATAGCTTTTAATAGTCTAAGTCTACATGCCTCCTGTGTAAATATTTTATTTATTTCCACAGTTATGCATTTTGTCTAATTATCTTACTCTCGTTCTCTTACATTTGATATGTGGTCAACAAGAGACTTGTTTAAGACGGAATCTCTTTGACTTATGAAACAAAACTAGGCGAACATGGGGAAGGAATTCGAGGATTACAAAAGATGAAGTTACTGAACATATCCCTTCATGAGCATCATGGAATTTGGTTGCTCAAAGAGTGGAAAACATCTTTTGTCAATCACCCAACCATTTTTTCTGGTGAATTTGGCCTCTAATAGGGCTTGAACACTGGAGCTCTTATTTATAAAACAAAGGGTGATACCAATCAAGCTGTTTGTCGAAGAGTGTCAAGCATTGAAGGCATTTTAATTATGTTGACTTGATTGGTACGGCCAATGCAAAGAAGCCATGTTCAAGTATTATTTATATATTATCTACGTGTATCAGGGAAGTTATGAAACTTGGTACTGCCTGCTTTAAATTGTAAAACAAATGCTTAACTCTTGGCTCATTTTTCCCTCCATGATATTGGGAACTCAATGCAATGTTGGGCAGAAACAATGAGGTTACATTTAACAGTTGTTTTCTGATGGTATACTCAAAACAAATAACTAAAAGATAAAGCAAATGATTCTAAAACCAGTTGAAGATAGAGAAAAAAATTATCTTCAGTGGGCCGAAGCTACTTGCATGGTGATGCAATTCTAACGTTATTATATCAAGTCAATTAGAAGTTCCTAAGCATTTGCACGGGATGGGCACATTACTCGTAAGTCCTATTTCATATATGGCCTAGAATTTGATTTACTTTTATTTCTTAAACAAAGTGGTTTTGATTATGCACTTCTGAATCTTTTGTTAACATTTTTTGGCATGCATGGTCAATATGGAACAATTATGATCCGACAGTTGGATTCTTGAACAATGACTGTTATTGGAGGATGTAAAACTTCCTCATTCTGCACTGGGAGGGGAATCCACAGTCCTTGTGTTTAAGACCTTCAATTATTTTTCATTGTGTTCACATGAGAACAAGAACCATAAAAAAAAATAGCTTCAATTTTCCTACTTCCCCCTCCCCCAATTCCCTCCATTTCCATGGCTTTCTGTCTAACAAATTTTTGTGTTTCTGTTTACCTTCACTTTTATTTATTTTTTAACCTATCATTTTAGTTAATGTAATGTTCATAGCGCCATTATTTCCTTTCCCATTTACTCTCTCCATTCTGCTCAAAGAGTCTTTATATTCGAAAGTCACATGTGTAAATGTTTACTAAATACTTGATAGACATATGTTCCGTTTTAGGTGATAAAGTTTCTATCACTAAAAACTAGATAAGAAATACTGAGTTGCAACTTTTATGATCTTGTAATGTCAAGTAAATTTATACTCCCTCTGTCCTGGAGAAATGTTCCTACTTTCTATTTTGGGATGTCCCAACTAATGTTCCTAAAGACTTTTGATCTACCTATTTTTTACCATTCTTCCTAATATACCCTTATTTAATATAACACATCCCAAAGAAACTCAATTATTTGAAATAGTTGAACTCAATTAATGTTCATGGGTATTATCGTCGGAACACATTTTACAGCACAACATTAATTATGTTTCTTAATTCCTGTGCTTTATTAACTAGGAACATTTATCCGGAACGGAGGAAGTATAAATTTTCGGTCAAAGTTTAATTAAGTTGACCAAAAAAGTTCAAAAAAGGGACTCTTCGCATGGAAGAGGGGGTAATTATTATTGACTTCATTCTATTTGTGATTAGAATGTCTAGCTAATAGTATTCCTAACTGTGTTGTTTAGGGAATGATTCTAGTGCGCAGAATAACTGGAAGGGTGCATGGTGGCATAGCAGTTTGACAACGCATACAGGTAACCAATTACATGGCAGCCACAGGAATTGGGCTCTGTTTCCAAGGAAATAACTTCCGGAAAATGATACTGAGAAGTCATTTTCATGTAAAAATGCTTCGTTTTCTGTTTGATAAATGCACAACAAATTGGCCCTAAAGAAGAACTTATAATGAAAACAAGCAGCTTTCCTTTTTTGGCCTGGAGCTGGCTACTACTTCACTAAGGATATGATTCTAATTCCTTGATGTAGTAGCGGGACTGCTTTTCCATTATTTTCATGTATCCTATTCCTTGTAACGCAACTCCAAAAAAAGAATATAATTACTTAATTAGAAGCTGACTCGTCATTTTGCTCAAGTATTGTCAAGGGCACTTGTAAACATGTATGATCATCGTTCTTCCCTGCTTTTCTTCCTCTTTCTTTTTTAATTATAGTTGATTGATTTCAAGTTGGTTACAGGTTTCATAGAGGAAGACAGTCCTTATTCAACTTCTGGTCAGAAGGGCACATACTATTTTGAATTTTCTAGGCCTCTGAGAACCATGGATCGTCTTCAACAGGTTCTTCTTTTTACTCTTATGTTTGTAAACTTCATCAATTGCAACATTGGAACCATAAAAGCTTTAGACATGTTAGGACATGTTATTTTATGGAACTGAAATTGTCACTTGTATTCCTGTGCCCCTTCAAAGTACAAGGACAACATTTGAACATTGTGATTGAGATATTGAGTTGATTACGTCAACATAATTTGGGAGTTGGGGGTGTGGGGGAGAGGAAACATTTGCTTGTCACAAAATTTGGTGAAAAACATTGCTCAGCCCAGAAAATTTTCAAGTTTCTTGAATTTTGTGTTCATAACGTGTATTTTGTGTTGTGATGTAGGATGTACAATTCACGATAGGTCAACCGAGCAAGTTTTCAGCTGCATTCTGGTATCCAGTTGATGGAAATCCTTGGCACGGGTCAGGGCACTATTCTGTAAGCTGTGACTGGGTACCTATAGATATTTCAGCGGGCACATCTTCACAAGCCAAAGCCACTTCGAATAGCTCTTGGGATGCTGCCAGTGCTTTTGCACTCGTCTTATCTGCTGTGTCCATTGGCATGTCCGTTTTTGTTGGATACTTGGTGAAGAGAACCAATACCGTCCCCTTCACACCCATGGATCGTCTTTAATTTCAAATTTATTAGGCTGAGGTAGTATATAGCCACGTTTTTGGATAACACTTGGGTAATCTTCGCTATTCCATTCATTTATATATATATATATATATATATATATATATATATATATATATATATTCGGAGAAGAATAATGGATAGTTGATGGGCAATGTTGAAATACAATCTGGAATTTTGTATATTTTATTCTTCACACCATCGGTATATCAAATTAAATCCTTTAATTAATAGACTAGTCATAAACCCGTGCGATGGTGGAGTGAAAAACATTATTTTTTTAAGCCAAAATACAAAAAATTTCTAAAAGTATCCACAAAATCATACTTTTCCCCCTAATGTTAAAATTTTTCTAAGTTGATACTTAATGTTGCTATTTACTCCTTTCCATCATCTGCTGTTTTTAAAATCACGTTAAGTTATAAGCAATAGTACACGTGCTGTGGGGTAAAGTAGACATTTTGCACTCCGACCAATTCTCCTTCTCACCTTTCTCTCTCCTCAAGATTTAGCTTTTTCTATTAATGGAGACACCGTCCGATCTCGAAATCAAACAATTAACCAATTCAAGAAATCTAGGATCAACACAAACAAGTACCTTAAAACAACGATTCTGACGAGACCCAATCCATAGAAATTGAAGCTACGGCCGATCAGATTCAAACGTTTGAAAGATTTGGGTCGGAGCTTTTGATCGACCTATATGGGTATTCGGAGAAGAATAATGGATAGTTGATGGGCAATGTTGAAATACAATCTGGAATTTTGTATATTTTATTCTTCACACCATCGGTATATCAAATTAAATCCTTTAATTAATAGACTAGTCATAAACCCGTGCGACGGTGGAGTGAAAAGCATTATTTTTTTAAGCCAAAATACAAAAAATTTCTAAAAGTATCCACAAAATCCTACTTTTCCCCCTAATGTTAAAATTTTTCTAAGTTGATACTTAATGTTGCTATTTACCCCTTTCCATCATCTGCTGTTTTTAAAATCACTTTAAGTTATAAGCAATAGTACACGTGCTGCGGGGTAAAATAGACATTTCGCACTCCGCCCAATTCTCCTTCTCACCTTTCTCTCTCCTCAAGATTTAGCTTTTTCCATTAACGGAGACACCAATGTTGAAACTATAAAGAAAAGGAAGATTGATATCACTCAATTTCGAGAGAGTTTTTCATATTACGAATAGCTAAACATGATAAATAAATAGCAGTACATCTAACGGAAAAAAACAAACCCACTATTTTAGATGCCTATAATAATGGGATTAGATCAACACAAGAAACAACTACTTATCCCTTAAGACCAGGACTTATTGATGCAAAACAGGAAACAACTTTAACATCCTCCCTTAAACTGAATGTAGTCAATCATTCAGTTTATTTTGGATATGCACAAACACCCAAGAGATCACGCATCTTCAAAAACACATCGAGTTTTAGCGGCTTTGTCAAAATATCTGCAATTTGCTCTTGAGTGGAACACTGGACTAATTCAACAACTTCTTCCTTGACTAGATTTCGAAGAAAATGAAACCGCACATCAATATGTTTGCTACGACCATGCATAACCGGATTTTTTGACAGTTTGATTGCTGAGATATTGTCGCAGTGAATCACCGTTGGTTTGCTTTGAACATGATTAAGCTGCTCCAAAATCCTTCTTAACCACACAGCTTGGCAAGCACTAGAGGCAGCAGCGATGAACTCAGCCTCTGTAGTCGAAAGAGCAACAACCGACTGTTTTTTTGAGGACCAAGATATTGAACCCGAACTTAAAATAAAGACATAACCTGTAGTGCTCTTCCGATCATTTTGATCTCCAGCGTAGTCGCTATCCGTGTAGCCAACAAGACCCTCAGTTTCACCCCTCTTGTAAAACAATCCAAAATTGACAGTCCCCTTCACGTATCGTAACACCCTTTTTACTGCCTGTAAGTGAATCTTAGTAGGTCGTTCCATGTATCTGCTGATTAATCCAACCACAAACATTAAATCAGGACGAGTGGCGGTCAAATACATAAGGCTTCCTACCATCTGTTTGTAAAGAGTATCATCGATCCTTACTCCATCTTCATCCTTAGTGAGCTTAAAACCAGGAACCATCGGATTATGCACTGGATTGCACTGATCCATATTGAATCTTTTTAACACCTCTTGAGCATACTTCTGCTGATTGATAAAAATTCCATCCATTGTTTGCAACACTTCAATCCCAAGAAAATACTTCATTTTACCAAGATCAGTCATGTCGAATTCGGACATCATGGATTTCTTAAAGTGCTCAAACATAACCTCATCATTACCAGTGAATATAAGATCATCAACATAAAGGCACACAATTAAAATTTTACCTCCATCTGCCTTCTTGATGAACAGAGTGTGCTCATAGGGACACTTTTCAAAGCCTTCTTGAACAAAGTAGGTCTCTATTCGACTATACCAAGCCCTAGGGGCTTGTTTTAATCCATACAACGCCTTTTTTAGTCGATACACCTTAGATTCTTGTCCGTTACGCTTATATCCTGTTGGTTGATCTACGAACACTTCTTCGTCAATTTCCCCATGCAAAAATGCAGATTTAACATCTAGTTGGTAGACCTTCCAGCTTTTCTGAGCAGCAAGTGAAATGACTACTCGTATGGTATCCAAGCGAGCTACTGGAGCAAACACTTCAGCATAATCAATTCCATATTCTTGATTGTATCCTTTCGCCACGAGCCTCGCCTTGTATTTGTCAACCTCCCCTCTTTCATTGAGTTTTGTTTTAAAAACCCATTTCACTCCAATGGTCTTCATCCCAGGAGGCAGCTCAATGAGTTCCCACGTGTCGTTCTTCTCAATGGCTTTGATTTCAGCATCCATGGCTTGTCTCCATTGGCTACTCTTCACTGCCTCTTCGTATGTCAATGGATCAGAGGATAGGACTAGGTGAGCCATTTCAATATTTTCTTCATCGGAGAGACCCTGATTACATAATCTTGCATCCACACAGGTGGTCGTCGAACTCGCCCTTCAAGAGACGGGTTATCATCATTTGAAGATTCTTCACTTTCGGTTGAGCTATCTTGAACTGAACCATTGTTGCCTTGGTTAGTTTCAAAAGTGGTAGCTTCGGGGAGAGTGACAACTTCAGGTTGAGTCGCGGCTTCAAGATCTGCTCCATGGTTGCCATTTGTATCTGCAGTTTCTTCTTCTTCCCATACCAAATCAGCCATGATACTCTCCTTGTAACTATCATCCCAATCCCATCCTTGATCCTCCTCAAACACTACATCTCGGCTAACACTTATTTTTTGAGAGATTGGATCAAATAATCTGTAAGCTTTGGACTCCTCACTTACCCCAAGTAAAATGCACTTCATACTTTTGTCATCCAGTTTTGCCCTTTTGTTATCAGGTACATGGACGTGAGCAACACATCCAAAAACACGAAAGTGATTTACGGAAGGCCTAAAACCACTCCAGGCTTCTTCTGGTGTCTTGTTTCTCACAGAGAAAGTTGGGCTTCTATTTAAGACATGCACTGTCCAGTTCACTGCTTCAGGCCAAAAACTTTTCGGAATTCGTTTTTCTGACAGCATACTGCGCACCATATTCATGATTGTGCGATTCTTTCTCTCTGCAACCCCATTCTGTTGGGGTGTATATGCAGCTGTTAATTGCCTCTGTATGCCATGCTCATCACAGAAAAGAGCAAACTCTTGAGATGTAAACTCCCCCCCACGATCTGTTCGAAGACTCCGTATGAATACCCCAGTTTCTTTTTCAACCTTAGTTTTGAAGGATTTAAAGGTAGCAAATGCTTCTGATTTAGTAGCCAAGAAATAAACCCAGGTTTTTCTACTAAAGTCATCAATAAATGTAATAAGGTACCTCTTTTTGCCATTTGAAATTGGTCTAATTGGCCCACAAATATCTGCATGCACTAAGTGAAGAATTCCAGATGCTCTGTGTTTACTCTCCTTTGGGAAAGGATTACGATGCTGTTTTCCTATCAAGCAATCTTCGCAGATTTTTGACGGAGCTTTCAACGGTGGCAATCCATCCACCATCTTCTTTCGTTGAATTACTTTGAGACCATTCCAACTCAGATGACCATAACGACAGTGCCAAAGATGTGTTTGATCTTTGGTCATAGAAGAGAAACAACAACTTTCATCATTTGATGGTGGGCAGCGACCAGTCACAACGTACATTCTGTTCGATGTGATCTCGGCTTCAATGATCATGCCCTTTTCAGGGTGATAGATCATGCATTTTCCATGTTGCATAAGTACTGCAAGACCCTTTTCTTGCAGCTGGCCAATGCTTAATAAGTTGCTTTTAAGCTCAGGCACAAAATAAACTCCAGTAAATACCTGCTTGATTCCTTGAATCTCCATTCGTATGTTGCCCTTCCCCTGGACAATAAGACTTTTATCGTTGCCCAGCTTCACCGTTGTTCTGAAGGTGTCATCTAATTGTGAGAACAACTCTCTGTTCCCACTCATGTGATTACTGCACCCAGAGTCAAGAAACCACAGATGATTTCTTCCAGCCTCTTTGTCACCTACATATGCCATCAAAAGCAGCTCCTCATTGGCCTCAACAAAGTTAGCCTTTGTGTCCCCTACTCTTTTAGGGCATTCCCACTGAAAATGACCAAATTCATGACAATTATAACATTCTATGGTAGATTTATCAGACACAAATCTACCCCTTCCCCTTCCTCTTCCTCGATAAGCGCCTCTACCTCTTGCAACTGTGCTGCCACTTCTATTGCCCCTGTCATATTCTACCTTCAAGACTTGTTCATCACCTTCTTTTTTTTTGAATTTTTGCTCGTGGACAAGGAGAGAGCTCTGCAATTCATCGACCGAGAGTTTGTCGATGTCCTTCGACTCCTCAATTGAGCATACAACATAGTTAAAATTCTCCGCAAGTGTTCGGAGAATTTTCTCTACAATCTTCACATCCGGCATGTCCTCCCCACAATTCCTCATATCATTGGCTACCTCCATCACTCTAGCAAAATAGTCTGTCACAGACTCCCCCACTTTCATCTCCAGCACCTCAAAGTTTCTCCGAAGTGTTTGAAGTTGTGCTCGTTGTACCCTCGCATTCCCTTGATACTTGAGCTTCATTGAATCCCACAATTGCTTCGAAGTTTTCTTCTGCGTGATGGTCTTCAGGATGGACTTTTCAATGGATTGGAAGAGATAATTCTTCGCCTTCGATCCTTCACCTCGCTTCGTCTAGGGATTTCTTTTGTGCGATTGACCTCCTCTCCCTCTCTTGGCTCTCTGTAGCCTTCTTCCACGACACCCCAATACTCCTTTGATCGCAGAAGATTCTCCATGAGCAAGCTCCAGTGATCATAGTCCCCATCAAATATTGGAACACTTGGCTGCACAAAGTTACTCGACTCCGCTGCCATTCCACACCCTTTCTCTCTCCTTTTCTCACTCACAATCAGGCCTCCAATAGATGGCTCTGATACCAAATGTTGAAACTATAAAGAAAAGGAAGATTGATATCACTCAATTTCTGAGAGAGTTTTTTCATATTACTGAATAGCTAAACATGATAAATAAATAGCAGTACATCTAACAGAAAAAAAACAAACCCACTATTTTAGATGCCTATAATAATGGGATTAGATCAACACAAGAAACAACTACTTATCCCTTAAGACCAGGACTTATTGATGCAAAACAGGAAACAACTTTAACAACCGTCCGATCCCGAAATCAAACAATTAACCAATTCAAGAAATCTAGGATCAACACAAACATGTACCTTAAAACAACGATTCTGACAAGACCCAATCCATAGAAATTGAAGCTACGGCTGATCAGATTCAAACGTTTGAAAGATTTGGGTTGGAGCTTTTGATCGACCTATATGGGTATAGAATACTCTGCATATATAGATATAAGATATATATATATATATATATATATAGAGAGAGAGAGAGAGAGAGAGAGAGAGAGAGAGAGAGTGACGGAGGGGAGTCTGTTGACGAAGAAGATGCAGATGAGGGGGAGAACGCCTTAGCTGGGTCAGGGTGGGTCGTTTCGTCCATTACTCAGCGAGATGGAGCTGATGGCCTCTACTATTTTTGCCTAGTTGCCAGTTGGCTGGACTATTGACGTCAAAACCCAACAACCTCCGTTCGCTAGCTTCGGCGTCCATGGCGAACTCCGATGTGTTCGCCGGGCTGTTAAATCCCTAAATTGGTCAGATCTATTACTACCCACCAAAACCTATGCAAGGATTTGTCCAAAGCGAGGCAAGATCTGAATAAATCAATCGACGACCAAGCGAGAGATCAAAACCCAGCAACTTCCGTTCGCTAGCTCCGGTGTCCATGACGAACTCCGACGAGTTCGCCGGACTGTTTGCTGATGTTAATTTTAGGTCACTAACAGTGAATGAAATCAAATCTGCATTAAATCTTTGTGTTTGTTGCAATTCCTGCTTCACTTTGCTATTTTTGGCCTTCTGTTTGTTGAAATTCTTCTTCACACCTCTGACAGCTCTGTTCCCTTCCCATCTTTATTCAATCTTAACCCCCTTCCCCCAAGCCATAAACCCTTTCTTTGTCATGAAAACAATTTTAGATCCTCACAAATTGAAACCCATTTGAGAAAAGCCATTAAATGGTTATGGAGGAGATTGGTGTTTTCTGGGTTTGATTTTTGGTGAATTGAAGAGTCTTCCATGGAGGATCCCTGAGGAGTAAAAAGACAATGGTGATGTAAAGAGAGGGTATCTCCCACGAATTGAAATGTCCATTTTGCCCCGCACGTGACACGTGCAACTTAACGTAATTTTACAAACGATAGGTGATGAAAGGGGGTAAATGAGACAAATAGCAACGTTAGTTACCAACTTGAGAAAATTTTAACATTGAGGAAAAAGAGAGATTTGGTGAATACTTTAGATATATATATATATATTTTTTTCCCTTCGTATTTTGGCCTTTTTTTAAAACTTGTTTACCTCTTAGATAAAGTTTGATGTTAACAAATTAAACAAATAATTATAATGTAAATATTATGAATTTGATCTATATATTTTAAACAAATAATTAGAACGTAAAGATTAAGAATAAATTATATTAATAAATAGTAAAAGTGTAAAAATATAAAATTAAGGCCTAAGTGTAGACATGTCGACTTGTTATAATTAAAAAAAGTCTGAGAAATTATGGATCATTGAGATTGCACGAATTGACCGAAAAACTGTTTTGTGATCAGTTGGTCCAAATTTATGAAACGTTTAATTCATAAATTGATTTTATATAATTACCTTTTTTTGAAAGTTATTTTTACCGTTTGATCATTGATTTGATTACAACTTAATTAATGGTTCGAGATCTAAAATGTATATCTTTGAATAAATAATATGATAGTTAAGAAAATACAAATTTGTAAATAAAAAATAGAAAATAGAAAATTAAACCTTACATTGACACTGAGATTTATCTAAATGCATTTTTTTGTTTGGTTTGGTGCGATACAAATGCTATAATTGGATTCATCTTCTTCATTTGTCAAATTAACAATTGTTGGGCTACTTGCATCGGTGAACAATGGAAATTGAAACAAATTTCTGTATTTCAAATTGACATTGTAGCTAAAAAATAATTATTATTATAAACATAAACAAATAAAAAAATAACTAAAAATACATTAATAAATACACTATCATCGAATTATTTGTGATATTCGATGGAGGAGTAATTGAAGTCATATATAACACTCTAGTAGCAGAACCTCCAACACTATTCCATTCATTAATTAGGATTTGCTGACCAAATGCATTTATGTTCATTGTATCACTTCACGGATGTGGGGTTTGAGAAGGTTATGGATTGGGTGAAGCACGCTTAGCTGTCGATTTGTTGCAATCACAAATGACTCAATAACAGCATGGGTGTTCAACCTGGGAATAACGTCAAAAAAACAAAAAACAAAAAACAAATACATCTCAAATTTACCATGTCATATGTTGTGTACAGCGGAAGACTAGCAAACAAATTAACAGAGTATAATAGGATCAATCACAAAGAAGAGAGAGAGATTAGGGCCAACGGACTGTCGAAATTTTATTAGAGACTCACCTTCAAACGTTCTAGGTATACAACTATTTATATAGATACAATAGAAAACCTTAAAACCCGCCGCTATGCGGTCGCATACGATTTGTAAGGCTTCCATGCGGACGCACTATGCGACCGTATGGTTTTCAGAACCTTACGCAGACGCCTTACGCCGACGCCTTACGCGAACGCTTAGTTTCCAGTGTTCCATGCGGACGCACTATACGGTCGCATGTTTTCCAAAATCCCGAATAGTCCGTACCGCGGGGGGCTCCGTGTGATATCCCACTTCGGGTAGATGTGGGACTTGTGTGTGCTTTATAAGTGGCCACCACTACCACTGGGCACCAACCTATCCATGGACTTTTGGGTGGCTTGTGATGGACCAATGACCCAGGTGCTTAGTGGGTCAGTGCGTGGGCTATGCGTGGCGGACCGGGCTTCGGGCTCGGGTCGTTACAAATGATATCAAAGCGGGTCCCGGCCAAAAATGTGTTGGAACACATCGCTCGGGGTACTCGATCCTTTGGACCTCCTTTGGGTCTTGATGAGGGCGTCAAGGATTCAAGTGGGGGAGATTGTGATATCCCACTTTGGGTAGATGTGGAACTTGTGTGTGCCTTATAAGTGGCCACCCACTACCACTGGGCACCAACCTATCCATGGACTTTTGGGTGGCTTGTGGTGGGCCAGTTGACCCAGGTGCTTAGTGGGTCAGTGCGTGGGCTATACGTGGCGGACCGGGCTTCGGGCTCGGGTCGTTACACTCCGCCCCCCGCACCCCCCTTTGAGGTCCAATCAAGTCCTACTTCCTGCCCTGGCCAGTTCCTCCGAGGAACTGGCCTCTTGTCTGGTTAATCGAGCCATCCCATTCTCAACAATCTTCACCTTGGCGAGTATTCACCAAACCCCTTAGAAGACAAAGAACACGAACCTGAAACCACCTTGAGCACCTGTAGAACTGGACCTCCCATATCTCTAACAGCTAGTGATGTGCAATAAAATCCAAGCAATGCTTGAACTTGTCAGTTACAACTGGCTTCGTCAACATGTCTGCAGCATTATCTGTGGTGTGAATCTTCTCAAGCAGAATATCCCCATTATCAATCAACTCACGAATCTTGTGAAACCTCACATCGATGTGTTTCGTCCTTGAGTGATAAATCTGATTCTTCGCTAAGTAGATTGCACTTTGACTGTCACAACGCAACAGAACTCCACCTTGCTGAACACCCAACTCCTTGACTAAGCCCTTAAGCCATAGGGCTTCCTTCGCAGCTTCAACAGCTGCCATGTATTCCGCCTCAGTTGTAGACAATGCAATAATGGCCTAAAGCATAGCTCTCCAACATATAGGTCCACCTGCTAGGGTAAACATATAACCTGTGGTAGATCTCCTACGATCATTATCGCTTGCATAATCTGAATCAACATACCCTACAACTGAAAGCCCCACACTCTACTTCTCAAACATAATACCATAGTCCACAGTGCCCTTCAAATATCGAAAATCCACTTGATCGCCTCCCAATGCTTCTACCGGATTAGCCATATACTTGCTTACCACACGATTGCTGTGCCAAATGGTCTAGTACATACCATGGCACACATGAGACATCCCACTGCGCTTGCATAGGGAACCTTTGACATGTGTTGAGTTTCTTCAACTGTAGTTGGGGAATCTGAGGTAGATAAACTGAAGTGATTCGCCAACGGTGTCGTCACTGGTTTTGCATCTCCCATGTTAAACCTCTCTAACACCTTCTTAACATAGCCGACTTGAAACAACCACAATCTTCTAGATTTTCTGTCTCGACGAATCTCCATACCAAGAATCTTCTTAGCAGCCCCCAAATCCTTCATGTCAAATTCCTTATTTAATAAGGTCTTTAATTTCTTGACCTCATTAACACTTCTACTAGTAATAAGCATGTCATCCACATACAGTAACAGAAAAATAATAGAGCCATCATCAAGGCTTCTCACATACACGCAACAATCATACTCACACCTCTTATAGCCAATACTAACCATATAAGTGTCGAACCTGGTATACCAGTGTCGCGGAGACTGCTTTAGCCCATAAAGTGACTTCTTCAGTTTACAAACTAAATGCTCCTGTCCAGGATGACTGAACCCATGTGGCTGTTCCATGAAGATCTGTTCTTCTAACTCATTGTGTAGAAAAGCAGTCTTCACATCCATCTGCTCCAACACCATATCATAGTGTGCTACAAGACCCAACACAATTCTGATCGAAGTGTGTCTCACAACAGGCGAAAAAATCTCATTATAATCTACCCCTTGTTGCTGCGAGTACCCCTTTGCCACCAACCGTGCCTTGAACTTTTCCCCCTCTTTTTCTGATACTGTTTCCTTTCGCTTGAATACCCATTTACAACCAATTGCTCGCTTCCCCTTGGGAAGTTCCACCAACTCCCATGTTTTATTATTATGAAGTGATTCCATTTCTTCCGCCATAGCAGTCACCCACTTATCTTTTTCTGGACTTTTTATCACCTCCTGATAAGTATTTGGATCTCCACTACTAAGAACAAGAGCATATGAAACCAAATCTTCAAACCCATACCTGACTGGTGGTCTGATTGTTCTCTTGGGTCTTCCACTTGAAGGATTTTCTTCTTCAACCTCTTGTGTAGTTACCTCGGGATCGGGAAGAGTGCGATCCAAATCCACCTTCGGTAGCTCCACCTCAATAACATGCTCATTACCCCTTTCGTTTTCTGGCACCTGTTTCTCCTTTTCTTCATGAGTACACTTTAACATAGCTTTCTCATCGAAAACCACATCCCTGCTGATCACCACCTTGCTTGACTTGGGATCCCAAAGTCTGTAACCCTTTACCCCTTTCGCAAAACTGAGAAAGATACACTGTTTGGACTTTGGATCAAGCTTCGATCTTTCTTCACTAGGTATATGCACATAGGATGGACACCCAAACACCCGAATACCATCCATACCTCTTCAGGAACCTTGCAATCTAGTGACGCCCTTGGTGATCTGTTTATTAAGAAACAAGCCATACTCACTGCATCTGCCCAAAAACACTTTGCTAACCCTACATTCAATCGTAGACACCGAGCCCTTTCCGCAATAGATCGGTTTAACCTTTCTGCCATACCATTTTGCTGTGGTGTCCTGCGTACTGTATAGTGCCTTTTGATTCCATGCTCCATGCAAAACTTCTTGAACTCCTTATATGTGTACTCTGTACCATTGTTACTTCTCAAACATTTAACCTTTCTGCCCGTTTGATTTTCCACTTCAGCCTTCCACAATTTGAACTTCTCAAAAGTCTCATTCTTGTGTTTCATGAAGTAAACCCAAACCTTCTTCGAAAAGTCATTAATAAATGTCACGAAGTACAGATGTCCATACCTTGATGCTGTTCTCACTGGCCCCCAAACATCAGTATGAATGTAGTCAAGGATTCCATCTGTTGTGTGTTTAACCGTCTTGAATTGCACTTTGTTTTGCTTTCCAAGAACACAGTACTTACAGAAATCAAGTTTGTAAGTCTTAACACCCTTCAACAGATTCCTCTTATGAAGCTTCTTCATACCTCTTTCCCCCATGTGACCTAATCTCATGTGCCAAAGAGTAGTAGCCTCATCTACTTCAGGTTTCGACTTTACAGAACTAGCTCCACCTACAACAGTGCTACCGAGCAATCTATAGATATTTTTGGATCCCCTCTCACCCTTCATCACCATCAATGCACCCTTACAAACCCTCATCATACCATCTTTAGATCTAAAACTACAACCATTATAATCTAAAGTACCCAATGAGATCAGATTTTTAGAAACTTCTGGTACATGTCTTACATCACACAACGTTCGTACCACACCATCAAACATTTTAATTCTAATAGTACCTATGCCAGCAATTTTACAAGATGCACCATTACCTATAGTAACTACTCCAGAATTAACTGACCTGTAGGTGTCAAACCAATCACGATTGGACGTTACATGAAACGAACATGCTGAATCCAGAATCCAGAAATCTGCAGGGCGATCTACTATTGATGAAATTGAGAGCATATCACCATCTTCATCTGAACCATCCATAACCACATTAGCTGACTTTGACGAACCAGCACTATTATTGCCATTCTCTGGACAATCCTGCCTCTTGTGCCCCTTCTTCCCACACTTGTAACAGTTTCCCTTGTATTTCTTCCTTTACTGCGACCGGGAATTCTGATGATTCTTCGAGTTGTCTCTGGATTGTGACCTCCCACGATCCTTGTTCTCCTTCACATACAGCCCTTCTCCTAGCGGTTCATCAACAACTGTTTTCTTTCGTTGATGAAAAGCTAAGAGAGCCTCTGTAACAGGTCCCAACTCAAGAGTATCTTTCCCCCACGTCAACGTAGTTACAAGATTTTCATACGTTGTGGAAGACGGCAACGAATTTAGCAGCATCAACGCCTTGTCTTCTTCCTCGAATGTCACCTCCACCCGTAGCAAATCATTGATGATTTGCGTAAACGTGTTTATGTGAGCGTTGAGATCAGCCCCTTCTACCATCTTAAGCCCATATAACCTTTGCTTGAGATGTAGCTTATTTGATAAGGATTTTGACATATATTTTACCTCTAAAATTTCCCATGCATGTGTAGCTGACTCTTCATCAATTACATGATACACCAATTCGTCCGCAAGGCACGAACGAATTGTACGTTGAGACAGCCCTCCATTGGAGTTCCTTCCAATCATCCTCCTTTACATCTTCAGGTTTAGTTTTGTTCCGAAGAACCTTCCCTAAACCAGCCTGTACCAAAGCATCCTTAACCCTTCTCTGCCACAAAGCAAAATTCCCCGTTCCATCGAACTTCTGAACTTCTTGTTTGGAAGAAGAGCAACCTGATCCTAAGCAGACATGTTAACCTTGCTTTGATACCAGTTGTTGTGCACAGCGGAAGACTAGCAAACAAATTAACAGAGTATAATATGATCAATCACAAAGAAGGGAGAGAGATTGGGGCCAACGGACTGTCGAAATTTTATTAGAGACTCACCTTCAAACGTTCCAGGTATACAACTATTTATATGGATACAATAGAAAACCCTAAAACCCGCCGCTATGCGGTCGCACTATGCGGCCGCATACGATTTGTAAGGCTTCCATGCAGACGCACTATGCGGTCGCATGGTTTCCAGAACCTTACGCGGAAGCCTTACGTGAACGCTTAGTTTCCAATGTTCCATGCGGACGCACTATGCGGCCGCATGCTTTCCAAAATCCTGAATAATCCGTACCACGGGGGGCGGAGCCCCCCGCACCCCCATTTGAGGTCCAATCAAGTCCTACTTCCTGCCCTGATCAGTTCTCTCGGAGGGAACTGGTCTCTTTTCTGGTTAATCGAGCCATCCCATTCTCAACATCATATGTGACGATAAAGGTTGATTTGGAAAAGTCCTATACCAGTGACTGATGAGTTGATGAACACCAAAGTCATTTACTGCGACAAAAGCTTTAGCCAGCTGCCAAACGTAACCTTCTATTCCCTCTTCAGCTGTGATGTATACATTGCTAACGGCACCAAAGATATCTCCTTCCGGATGAGGCAAGCTCAGTTCAATTGGTAATGGCTTCAACGTTCCATCATTTTGTAAAAACAACAGAGTTCTTGAGGCATAAATCTTCGAGGAGGTTGCATTTATTTGATGCAGATATGGCATCAATGTGTCGTGGTGATCCAATATGAATAGCCTCTTGCTCTTTATTGCCTGTTTGATGAAATATTTGGCCGTTACTTTCTGGTGGATACTGGATATCAAGTTAATGATTAGAATAGAACAATGAATTTATGAACTGAACCTCCTCGATTTGGATCCAATCTAGGTTATTCTCAATGTGATTTTTGCTTATGGAACTATGCTGCTTGCCAAAGAGTTTAGGGTCTAGCTTGCTTGTTGGAGGGAACTCCTTCAGAAAAAGAATTTAACAGAATTGCCAACATCCGCCATTTTGTTCATTCAAACTTGGAGAAAAATGAAAGAAAGTTGAAATAATCTTTGCTTTCATTTCTGGTTTCTTTGTTCGTTTCAACTTTTTTTTTTGCTCCAAAATTAGGATATGGACTGTATAAGTAAAGGAAAGAGCTTACTTGAAGAAGACGGATACACAGGGTTGACTCCGGCTAGCATTTCTCTTGCGAATTCTTTATCTGTTCTCCATGCAAACTTATCCGTTGTGCCAATATTGTAAAAGCATAAAAATCACATGAAATAGATTGATTTAGTGCAAATGTTGTGGAGAAACTGTGATTATCAAGTTTCTGATATATAGTCTTGTTTGGATTCCAAGTATAAAACTCTGGCACGGGATATTTTCCTAGACCCTCACCATCACTCGGAATAAGTTCCTTGAGCAACTCACATGGAAAGTTTTTCTTAATATTTTCAATTGAAGGGAAATTAGGTATCTTGATTCCTCCTTCCTAAACTTTGTTTACATCTTGGATGGAGTCGAACTCAGTAGGAGTGCTATTGAATAGAAATTCCAACTCCGGGCGAAGGAACGGACCGACGAATTTTATTCCAGAACCAAGAATATCTGACAACTTTAAGTGCCCAAATCGCTCATCACTTGGAACATAAATGCTTAAGCTCTTGACAAGTGGCAGCCTGCTCTCAGTTTTAGGTTCTGTCAAGAAAATTTTCATGACGTTAATTAACATTAAATTTCAAACTAATACATTTACTATGTATGACTTCAGCATACAAGTGTCTACAGATAAAATAATAAATTCGTTTGGGAAAAGAATAAAAATTACAGCTAACCTGTCTTAGTCGGTGGTCTGCCCGTTCTACCTCTACGAGGATAAAGGAACCCAGGAGAGCCTCCAAGAATAGGACGTGCATAATTTGGGTTTTTGTCAGGATCTCCCAAATCATTGTAGAAGGCATAATCGTAGACCCTATCCCACTCCTCGAGTTTTGCAGTCCCATTACCTCCCAAAGTAACCAATTCTTCCTCTCTGTATGGAAGCGGAGGTGCTGGTGTTTCATGAGGAAGATATGTCCCCACAAAAACATTGTTTGATGATAACGATATTAACTGCTAGGGAATGCATTGTTAATGTCAAATACTCCCTCCGTCCCCAAAACAAAACAAAAAAGTAATAAAAAAAATAGCCTCATTTCCTATTAGAAAGTCAACCTATAACAATATCAAATTACTATTTAACATACGTTTAATATGTTTTAGGTTATAAATTTTCAATCATGGAAAGAATATAAAGTAAACTATTGATAACAAATTTTAGAATATTGTATAATCAAGTGAATCTTTTTTGACTCTTTGGTCAAAGTTTAATCAAATTGACCAAAAGCAAAGTGAGACTATTTGTTTGGGACAGAGTGAGTAGGAGAAGTGTAGTTTACTTGATTTGAGAAGAAAACTCGTTCTGTAGTGTAATTGTCAGCAGGGTAAACCCAGGAATTGCAAACAAAATGGACACGTCCATGGCCTGGAACATATTCCAGTGCGAGTGTCTTGAGGTAAAATATTTCACTTTGGTGAAGATTTTTTATTAGGAATGCTCCTGGAACAACTATATCATCGTCCAATCAAATGTAACAGTGTATGCAGAATCAGTTGGTGTCAGAGGGGTGATCGTTGTAATCCAATCCTCCAAGTATGCCGATTTCCCAAGTTTCCCTTTTAGCCCTTTCTCTGCAAAAGACACATATGTTAGTTGGGCGCCATTTATTTTCACTATATTAAAGTTGCTTACATACATCAATAATAAATTTAAGCCGTGTTACTTGGATCCTTCATTTTTGTAGAAGTATGTTGACACGACACATTTTTGTAGAAGTATGTTGACACGACACGACATGGGTGGGGGGGGGGGGTTTGGCAGTAAAAGTCTACTAGTTGGTACATGATTAGATAGTTCTTTTTACCTAGACCTGAGCTCTGAATGTTGAATTAAGTCACTAGAAGTTTTTGGTTTGCCGGAACATGGAGGGGAACAAGTGAACATTAACTTGCAAATGATATGTTTCCACGTTGTTTTTTGGTTGCTTGTTATGATTTTCTTTAATGGTTTCTGTCATTTCCCTGTTTGAAGTCCAGTTTAACTACATGACATGTTTCAATAAGAGTTTGTCTAATTTGGTGATCACCGCAGACTCCACCTTATTTTTCCTACATGAAGATAAATTGTGATTGGCTTACTTGTGGCAATTCTACACCGATGTTAGCTGGTGTAGGAATTGAGGCAATGCCGATTTGATGGGTTTACTTATGCCAATCTGGCACCTATTTTAGCTGGTGTAGACCTGTAGAGACTGAAACAATGTAAATTTGATCTCCATAGGAGTAACAAATGACATTGATCCATAACCTGGCTTTTAAGACTCGAATCACATTGTATGCATGTAACTGTAATATCTTGGGTTAATTTGCCCTATGGACTTTGAAGAACATCCCGAAACCCAGCAACACCATAAATCTAATCATGCTTTTCGTTCCAAATTTTATGTGACGACCCTTATGAAGTAGTGTTCAGGTTGTTAAAATGATTTTGTCAGTGTGCCAAATATCATCTTACTAAGCAACCGTATATTAGACATGATCAAAGAAGATATTTTGTTTCTAAAGTTACATGCTGAACCATGTGTCAGGACTCTCAACTTGCTCATGAACTTCCACACAGTGAACTGCAGACAGATTTGGCTATGTAAGTTCCTGAAAATGGGCTTGATTCAAGGCAGCTCAGAGAATTTTAGTCCGACAGGATGTCTCTAATTAGATATTTTGAGAAATGTGATCAGAGCTGATAAGCTCACCACGCCCAAATACTGCTGCTGGTAAGATTTAATCTCAAACATCCAACAAATAAAATAGAGTATTGAGATCAGCAGTAAAAAGGCTAAAACTATATATCTATGTCTGTGCAGAAGCAAAATGCTTTCATTTCCCCACCCTGACTTGCAATCCTGCAACTAAGACGGCTACTTAGATAAGTTGGTGGAGAAGAGTATGCCAGCAAAGAAGCACAATCCAATCTAAATGTTTGGTTTTCTTACCCCTGCTGAAGGGAACAAATTCACTATACAATAATAGGGTATTACGGATTAACTCGTGCGAATTCGTACCCTAGAGCGAAGCGGAAGACTTTTAGCTTGTGCTACGAACTCACGAACATCACGAACAATTAATCTGCAATCCTTTCTCGTCAAATGAATTGATATCACGTAGGACAAATATCAATTACAATTCCACGTCGCAAATCTAAGTCTCTCGATGGTTAGACCTAGAGAGAGTATTTTGGTGAGATATAATTTTAGAGAGAGAGGAAAAAATATTGCACAAAAGCCGTGTGCTTTTAATTTGTTGTGTTGTGTAGTGTATTTTTTCCTTTGGTGGCTTGCCCTATGATGAGACATAATTATTACGGGAGATTTGCCTGGAGACAGGACTTGCTGCTCGCAGGAGCCGGAAGTCGGGTGCATCCGTTTAAACTCATGATCTCCCCACCCCTGGCAGTGGGTTTTTGCCTTCCTCACGCCCCTAAATCCCACTTGGAGATTCGAACCTGTGACCTCCAGGATAAGTACATAGATTCGAAACTTGGCAAGTCCAGTTTCAGGGTGTGAGGGAGTGCAAAAAAAAAAAAAACCGCTTCCAGTGTGTCACCACTCGAACCACACTGCCAGGAGCGGGGAGACCCCTATGAGCGTAAGATTTTCGGCTCCCGTTAAGAGCATGTCTCCAGGCAAGCCCCTCGAAAAAATTATGTCTCATCACCCTATTTATATTATTCCCACAAGAAACTTATTTCTTATAGGATATATAGGTAAAGTCAATATCAAATCTCGTTGGATTAGGATATTACTTACCAATCATAATATAACTAGGACTCTATGAGCCTTTATGGGCGGATACGTTGAATCGGGGCATGGTCACATGCCCGTTTGCTAACACCTGCAAATATTTCCCATTTGAACTCATCATCAAAACCTCATCAGGTTTACATCACCCCCCACAGTAATCACTCCACTTCATACCATGACGATCTAAGTGTCAGTTTATGCGCTAGGCACTGTGTGCGCACTGAAGCACACTCGATTTAGTGGGTACACTTGCACCAAAAAAAAAAAAATTTATAAAGTCACCGGCTAAGCACATAGGTTTGCATGCTTGTGCGTGTAAGTCGTCCATTTGTGTCTGTTTAGTGGACAAGTTGCTCCAACTGTATGTATGCTTGTGTGAATGTCTTTGCTAGCATGTTTCTGCCTGGTGTAACTTTTTTCGTAATGTATTGTGATTGGGTTCGATTTTCTCCCACTATGGTAGGGTGAGGCCACCTTAGCCCGGTGATCTGGCAGAAACCGGCACTTTTGTAACCCACGTGTGGAGCACACTGTATTAACATGAACACCACTCTCTCCCTCTAAGTAACGTTTTTCTCGCACAAAAAAATAAAAATAAAAATAAAAATGTAAGTAATTGTGTGATTTTAGCTATTTTCTCTAAAATAAAATAAATTTGTATCAATTATTAATCTTAAAAATTGATTGGCTATAATAAAAATTTAGAGAGGTGGAAAGAAATTAAGGAGATTCTCACTAGCTAATGCTAGTGCACATCCTTTTAGTTGTTCGCCCTGATCTTATTCCTACAAGTATTGTTGTCATCGACACTTTCCACATCCTATGACACATGTCGGACATGCTCATGATTGTCAAGACTGCTTGCAAATTCTTTTATTAAGCTCCTGCCTAGCTACATATATATATAGCGAGTCATTTTGAAATGCATCAAGGCCGGCCGGGGTCGAAATGCTAGTTTATTTTAGCAAACAATATGTTGGCAGGAACGGCCAGCTGCCTATTCTCATAGGGTTCCAAACTTGTAGTATAAATATAGTAGTGTCTTGATGATTCTTTGGGAAATATTCGTTAAATCTTAAGTTTGATCATTTCTTCTTGTTAAATGGTAGTATATGTATATGTGCATGTAGTATAAGCATTTTTTGGTAACATCATCTGGCACAATATATACTCTCTCCGTCCCGAATATATAAATGTTTATCGTTTACAAAGCACAATATATGAATGAAAAAATTAATAGTCTATTTGGGCCATTGTACTTTAACAAATTTTTAAATTTTGCCACTCCACTACTTTTTGAACAAAATTGTCATTGTAATTTTAAAAAAGTTGCAATTTTGTCATCGACATTCTTAATAAAATTAATTTAAATCACCTCCCCTTAAGTTTTATTAATAGATTGGAAGATCCTTAATGGTAGCTGGTAGTCATAAGGATATAAGGTAATGTTATTGGCGGACATCAGTTTTCTAAATAAAACGTGTTGAGCGAAATTTTACTTTACAGTAATGATGACATGAGTTATTAAATAAAATTTAAAATAAAACATTATTAAAAAAAGAATTCTTATAAAAAAGAATTATTCATGAAAAAAAGAATTATTAACATCGCATAATTTTTATGTTGACTATTATATGTTGAAATAAAACTTTTATTTTTCTTGTAATCTTATGTTTATAATTCTAATTACAACATGATTTTAAAGAACATTAATACAAGAACAAGTTTACAGTTTTCTAGTCAATTGTCTTTACAAGAATTAAATCAGATTCAACAAAATGCGTGTTGATGACTAGATTCTATGGATTAATTTTTTTTGAAATTAACTAATTAATTAAATTTCTTTTAAACTTAACATTTTTTTTTGTTTTCTTTATACCATTTTTTATTATATTATGATACAATAAGACAAAATGTATAGAGTAAATAATTTGAATACTTTTCTCTTATTTTTCTATTTAGACAAATATCTTTTTCTTCTTATTTTTTATGTTTATATTTTTAACCCTAAAAAAGGACTCCCTAATAATTTAAGAACAAAAAAATTATCTATTTTCTAACACTAGCTACCATAAAGTATCTCTCAAAATTTTGAAAAACTTTAGGGGGGCGACTGAAACTAAATCCGTTAGAAATTGGGTGACGGTTAGGGATAATTACAAAATTGCATTTCCTTTTAAAACTACAATGACAATTTTACCCAAAAATAGTACAATATTGTTAAAATGTGAAGATTGGTCAAAGTATAGTGACAAAATTGACTATTTTTTCGCACATAACGCAATTAATGATGGACTATAAAATGTGTTTTGACGATAATATTCATAGCATTAATTGCATGAGTTCACTATTATAAATAAGTAAGTTTCTCTAAAATGTGTAATGTTGATATTAAATAAAACTTTAAGAGTATATTGGAAAGAATTCGTAAAGAATATTTACATTAAAAGTCTATATGAACATAGTTGAGACATCGCAAAATACAAATTAAGTAGGAACATTTATTCGGAATAGAGGGAGTATATATATATATATATATATATATATATATACGAGGAAGTATTTAATGGTTACTTTTTTATTTAACCATCAATGGTTACTCTCATTATCAACCATTGAATCAAAAATTAAAGGTTGAGATTTAATGGTTAGTTGGAAAATGTAATTAATGAAAGTAGGTGAGTCATTTAATGCATTAAATTTCAACATTTAATTTTTGATCTAATGGTTGATAATGAGAGTAACCATTGATGGTTAAATAAAAAAGTAACCATTAAATACTCCTATATATATATATATATATATATATATAAATCATTAAATACTCCCATATATATATATATATATATATATATATATATATCATTTGTGTGGTTTGTCCTGTGTCATTTAATCATGTGTTACGCGTACACTTGTTGTAACATCCAGATATCTCTCCTCATAAATACATTTCAATGTCTTTCTTTACTTATTCCTATCTATCTATAATACAACAAACGACAGCAATTAACATTGAGAGATCTCTCCTCATTAATACATTTCAATGTCATTTCTATCTATACTTTGCATTTTAATGAGCTGCAATATTGCGAACACAAACCGTTACGATTCAGTCTTGATAAAGCTTATCATTCAACATAAATGGGTTTCCCTAAAAGAAATTAAGAGAGAAAAGAGATTACAAAACTACACACTTTAGCTTTCACAAGAAAAAAATCATCCATGGATATTTATTTAGACTATCTTGTCCCTTAATAAATGCCACAATCTCGATGATACCGAAATTATCTCTCAGTTTATCCACGGGTCGGCTTTCGACTGTTTCGGCTTTCTTGAACTTGGCTATGTATAGAGAGTGGCCAATAAATTAATTTTCCTATGAAGAAATTGAACTTGTTTGCACCAATATAGGTAGACTGTGTTGCATTCTTTAACAAACAAAACAAAGGCCAAAAGCGACATTTACTTGGGAAACTAGGTAGTAGGTTGGAAAGATCTTGTTGCTTTTACAATTATTGTTGGATAATAACTTTGCATCGAATAGAATCCGTGTTGTTATTGTTATCTGCAACAATGACATGAACACAAATATATATATATATATATATATATATATATATATATATATATAGCAACGGCCATTTGGACTAGGTGAAAACACAAAATTCCATATTGCTCATACTTGTTTGCTTCTTTGGCCTATTATCATTTTTAGATATGACTAGGAAGAAAGTGAAGCTTGCTTTCATAGCCAATGACTCTGCAAGGAAAGCAACCTTCAAGAAAAGGAAGAAGGGTCTGATGAAGAAGGTAAGTGAACTCAGTACCCTATGTGGTATCGACGCCTGCGCTATTATCTATTCGCCCTACGAGTCTCAACCTGAAGTTTGGCCAAATAACATGGGAGCTCAACGAGTGCTAGCGCAATTCAAGAGGATGCCGGAAATGGAGCAAAGCAAGAAGATGGTGAATCAAGAGAGCTTCATTAGGCAAAGGATCACGAAAGCCAGTGAACAGTTCAAGAAACAACACAAAGATAACCGCGAGAAGGAGATGACTGAAGTCATGTACCAGTGCTTGACGGGAAAAGGGATGCACAGCTTGATCATGTCAGATTTGAATGATCTTGGGTGGTTGGTGGATCAGAATCTGAAAGAGATATATAAGCGAATCGAGTCGATGAAGAAAATGGCTCCACCACCACCACCTACACCACAACAACCACAGGTGACGATGGGTAGTACTAGTCATGAAATGACAGGTAGAGTGGTGATGCATGCCCAAGGACAGAAGCCCATGCTGGATAATTTTACGGCGATGGATGGGATGCAAAGGACACACTGGTTTACAGATTGGATGAATAACCCGAATGAGCATGTAGGTTTTAGTCACGCTGATGAGATGACCATGCCATTTGGGGATAATCCCAATCCCATGTGGTCAAATGCCTTTATTCCTTGAAAGAGGTATCTCATTTGTGTACTCTTTCCAAGTTCCTTGTATTGCATGCGTTTCTGGACCTCTGGTGCATGTTTTGGTACTAGATTTCGCTGGTCGTTTGTCTTTCCTCTTGTTTATTTCTGGTTTTATAATAATTTGTTTCAAAAGAACAGCCTTGTTCATGATGATCTCTCCTTTGTGGAGTTCGAATGTTTCGCCTTTCTGATTTATATTTAGGGTTAACTGCTTACATTCTGGAGAGAAGTTGATCCAATTTCACCGAGTGAATATTGAACATTTATGAGCGATGAACAATGTCGTGAAGTTTGTGCCTTTCTCGCAGAATGCACAAGCAGCTCACAAAAATACGTCGTACACATGTTTTATGTCTTTAAAAAAAATGAAGGGAATTAAGCTTCTTCAATCCCAGTCAATCAAAGTGAAGTCGTCCCATATAAAATGTGACTATAATAGGGTAACTTATTAACTCGCTGTTGGATTGAGTTTAGTTGAATTGAAGAATATATCAGAATACTATCTTTTCTTCACCTATAAAAGGTTCTGTTATTATTGAAGAGATTCATTCATTAATTTGAAATGATTTGAAATTTAATATGACGATAATTTGGTTAACCGAAAAGCAAAATCTTGATCTTATTAGATGCATTAATTCCTTCAACATATCAACCATAGAGATTTCATAGTCTATCATGCTGGATTGGATTTTCTTGTTGAATGAATAAATAGTCTCTGAAAAATGCACGTAAAATTTGTTGACAACATCGGAACAACATCTGATAGGATTTGAATGCAGCTCCAACATTGAAGCCTTTTTCCACGATGAATAAGTTAGAATGACTAACAACAATCGAGCTTTGGATTCGATGTTTCATTTATGACTATGTCTTATGCTCTAATGGTGTGCGTCTCAAACTTACTGAAGCGATGACTTTATTATTTGACTGTATCAATACAGTTTCTCAATGAGTTTCAAATCCTCATATATCTAGAACGTTTAGTTTTCATTTGAATTCTCTCTTGCTCCTTATTCATATCTTGATATGACTTCATACCTCCCATCATATATATATATATATATATATATATATATATATATATATATATGTACATAAAGCGCAAAAATTAGACCTTACTTTGATACTTGAATTCAATATGGGGCAGCCTTCCCTTTCTCGAATCGTTTTCCACCCTGACAAAACACAATAATCAGTATGGCCTTGGCATCATTCAAAATGATAATCAGGAAAACCAAAAGGATGTATTTTTGGTTGAGAAGTATTCACATGCATTTTTGTGTGATTGTTTTCGTGCTTGACATGTGCTTTAAACTCATGTGATTGACATGTTCATCATGATGGATGAAAATATCCTTTATAACCAAGTATTAAAAGACATAAACAACCCCACAAAAATAAATGTGTCTGGCACGTGACGACTTTTCATCTATAAAATTAATGAAAACCCCCCTTTTGACCCTCAATTATAATAGAAATACAACCTTAAACCCTAATGTGCAAAAATTAAAACCAGAGACTATCAAGTGCGATATTGAGCAAACCAAAGGAAATGAACCCCTAAAATAACTCGGAAACAAAGATTCACCACATTTATTTCTGGGCAAACACAGTTAATGAAAGAGTATCAAACCCAGAAAAACTCAGATTTAGAGCCCGTTTGGTCGAGTGTTTTGCTTTGTGTGTGTGCATGTTATTTTCATCTAAAACTTTGACGAAGAAGGGAGAAATAAATCGATAAAAATTCGTGTACATTATCTGAAACTTTGACGAAGAAAAGAAGGGGTGAAGTTAATATTCTTCCGTTCCTAATTTATTGTCTTGGTTGACCTGCATACGGATTAAGAAAAAATAATTAATTTGATTATTAATATTGATATAGTGTGTAGTTTAACGAATAAAAAAGAAAAGCAACACAATAATTTAAGGACTGAGGGAGTATTAATTTAGGGGTTCTTACTTTGGGTGAGATCGACGAGTGCTTCCTCAGGAAGAATAGTCCTCTTCAAAGTACGTCCACTCTTCTTCTCCCAAAGCGAAACCAAATCTGCTTGGGAGATAATGTTGTTGGGGGGCCTTACGATCAGAGAAACATTGCATGCTCTTGGATCCGTCGCTGCTTTCACTGAATAGACTGCTATGTCTGCTTCATAATTCCACACCGCTGCACCAAATTAAAAAGGTTTAATGGGATTGAATATTCGGATATCGTGATTCGTTAAATACAGTATTCATGTATAAATAGATTCGTCGGCAGCGTCCCGGTCGGAAGTGGTAGATCTTGACAATCTGCATCTTTTTTCAACTTTTCACTTTCTTCCCTTTCATGTTTGTGAGTTAATGCAGGGTGGGTGGGTTTTACGAGTAGAAAGTCAAAATGCAAGAAAGGGAAAGAGGAACAGTAGAGAGAGAGAAAGGAAGAGTAATGCCGTAATGGGTCTAAAAAAGAATAAAAAAACTAAAATACCCGGCTCGTGAGATGCACATAAGGTATCAGATATATTCCTTTATTTTAAAAAGGTATTTTATCTCTTATTCTAATTGTTGGATGTCACATGTGAATAAAAAATTACGGAGTAATTAATATTGTTTATTTTTTATGCATATGTGGCGAAGATCCGACGGTTAAAATAAGAAATGGAATATATTTTGGAATAGAGGATCATGCCTGCATAAGGTATAAGGATGGGCTGTTACTATTGCCGTCACAATCAAAGAGCAAAGTGGGACAAAATATAACCTAAGGTATAAGGATGGGATTAATGAGATAAATGTAGGCTGAGGTGATTATGAGATTTGATATATGCTTTGGGGTGCTAAATGTATTTTTGGCCTTCGTTATAATGTACATGTAAGAAGAGCTAGCAGAAGAGTATTGAGGAAAATAGAATTTTCAATCTATGGATCACTATTTTCTCTCCCTCACATGCACATACATACCAACTTGCCATAACAAACTTGAACAATTCAATAGAAAAGAAAACGATTGTACCCTTGGTTTCACTAGTGCCGTAGATGGTAACTTCATTGCATGAAGGATCATGCGGACGGAGCAAGTACTCCACAAAATACGAAGCAAATGCATCTGCTGACACAAAAGTGTACGGTATCCCGGCCGCTTCTGTTGCCCTTCTGACCTGTTTCTTTAGATCAAGCAACGTTTGAAATGGTAGAAGTGCCGAAGCTCTGTCAGCGTCAACTCCATATTCCGATGTAAGAAATCTCTGACATATATGTACAAATGTCGTCAGAAGAAACAAAAGAACGAAACTATAAGCATAAATACGAAAATGACTTGATCCCATAACATTTGCTCTAATATTGCTAATGAAATTGGAATTTACAAAAATTTACGGAATATATCTACACAGTACTCTAAAATAATCCCAACCTACCACCGGTGGGAAACACCTACCACCACCACTTACCGACCATAAACTAGCATTATCGCCCCTTTAATTGTTTTTTATTTTAAAAAAATACAAATAGAAAGAAAAAGAATAAAGAGAAAAAAGAAGAAGAAAAGATGTACTGATGTACATATATACCTTAATGTTTGCCGGCCTCTTTCATGGCATCAATGATATTTTGTTGCTGAAGATATTGAGACTCAGTTAGTGTAGAAATCACAATGTCAACGGACCGAACTGCTGAGAGAAGCTTGGCATGGTCTCCCAATTCTCCCTATTTTCATAACGGTAGATAAAATTAAAATCATCCCATATATCCAAATTACTAACAAAAAATGAAATGAAATTACGAAGGTACTTGGATAACAGTGAGGCCCTTGGATTCCAATTTCTTTCGTTGGTCAAGCTTGGCAGGATCAAGAGTAGGGCGAGTGTAAACAAAAGTTGGATGACCCAAAGACAAGCTAGCATCAACCATGTACTTAATTTCCCAGATAACCAGTTGCTCCAAAGATCAAGATCTGGCTCTTTCACTACTATTGGCCATGGGTGCCTGCCTGCCTGATAGATATTGCTATATTTGGGTGCGTTTGACTTCGTAATTTTGTGGCTTAATTTTTAATTTTGGATTGTAAAGAGAGATAAAGAAACTAAGCCTCTAAATAACCCAAGGAGAATAGAGCCTTTGGGATTTGGTGGTGTTGTGTTTGAGCTGTTAAACCTCAATTAGTACGCCTATATATAATGATGGATTTTGGGGAAGGGGATGTCGGGTGTTGGGGGGGGGTGTGGTGAATAATGCAATCTAACGCCGTGACGAAATCAGCAGGTCTCGAATGTTGGTGATTTGGTGCAACACCAATAGGTCAAAACTTGTTGATTTTAACATGGTCATTAGTGTGAATTTTTTCTGGAGGATTGGATGGACCTTATTAATTAATGTGTTGAAGCGTTTTAAACTTTTAGAATGTTTCGAATTGAGAAAATTGAGAGAAATATCAAATTAAGAGGTTCTGCCCCGTATTTGAATTAAAGTGATGGAGGAGGAACAATGAAGTGGATGGATAATCTTAATTTTTTTTTTTGAGATTCTCTGAACTATATGTACGGACATCAACGTTACCAACCCTTGAAATCTCTTGAACAAGTGAGTAAGTAGGGCAAGTTAACTCCGTTTTGCGCTTACTTACCAACAAATCATAGTATATTATAGCAAAATGATGTATTCCACATTTGCAATGAAATTTTGTTGATCACTTTTGAAATATATATTAGATTGGACACTCTAATGTCAATCAAGAAATAAATAAAAGATTTTCCTTTTTTAATCCATCCTAATCACTTCATAACTAATTAATTGTGCTTCTATCGTTATGAATCAATGAACGAAAATTTAATAAGTAAACAATATAAAATCAAAGTTAAAATCTCTCATTTTGTCTCCCTTCCCATCAATGGTTTCAATCCCGCTTCTATTAATGGAAGAGGGATTCTTTTTCTTATTTTGGTTATAACATGATGAAAAGAAGATAAGAATTTGACTATAAAATAAATAAATAAAAAATAATATAAAAAAAAAACTCGATCAAATCTATATTAAACAAATTAAAAGCAAAACAACAAATTTGTTTCTTACCTTAACCTGTCCATAAAGTTGAGAAATTAAAAGAAATATTATTATGGTAATACTAGTGCATTGACAGGGTACTGGTACAGTACACCTACTAACGTTCACAAATGAACGATCTCACATGATAACTGAGAAACCCATCAAAAACACCATGACCTGCAATGAACAATTTGACCATCAACATAATAATAAGTTTGAGCTATTCAATGTCAAGCTTTAGTATTGGAATTGGATAAATAATTTGAGCTCGACGTATTAAGGATTAAAGCATGAAGTCTGCTTCAGCATAAGCAGTCTTCAGTCTTGGCTTCAGCATAAGCAGTCTTCACTTGAGCAGCAGTCTTGACCTCAACAGTCTTCCATAATAAAGAGTTCAATTGTAATTTGTATTAGAGGGAAGTGGGTGTATCTATAAGAAGGGTTGTAAGTTTAAAAGGACTACTATGTCAGTTAGATTAATCAATTCAATTGACTTTACAAAATCCTTCTCTCTTTTTTTTGAAAACAAAACAAAAGGCTGCAATATAATGAGAATTTGAATTCATCTTCGTCTTCTTCTTCTTCTCAATTATGTCATTAATATCCACAATCACTCACTTTATCATCGCAAAATTCAAATTGTTCTTTCAATTCTAATTCTAAGCTCTGAAATTAAGCATCCAAACATAGTGAACTCGTGATGTTCATGTACGTAGGCGTTGTGTGTCCGTTTACGAGCACCTATTTTTTGTTGAAATGGCAAATTTTAAGTACTTGACTATAACTTATTCGCTATTTGATGAGCCTCTTGGTGACTATGGTCTCTGTTGGTTTAGTAGTTTATGATTATGATAAACATGCCTTCTTTTTTTCAAATAGAATTTTGGTATAGATTTTCTTATTCTTTTTCAAAAATTATACTCAATTAAGGAGAGAGGGAGTTTGATGAACAGGAGTTAGATTAAAGCTAGCAAATAGAAAACCTGGGGGTGATGGTGCAGGAAAGCTTTTCCTGGACTAACTATAATCTTCGGTAGAACTACCTTATTGTTTATAAAGAATGTCTTTGACATTGATTAGTCGGAGAACAAATTAATTAATTCTTAAAACATGATATTTTTATATTAAAAATTTCAAGTTTCTATCTTCAATGCGGAAGGGAATCGGTCGAAAATAATAGTACCAAATATTTGGAGAAATAATGGCTAGAAAATAAAAAATAGAAAATATAACGAAATCAAACAAAAGGAAACAGAGAATTTACGTGATTTAATTCACTCCAAGACAAGCAACAATTTTGCTATAAACGATAAAGAATTACAATAGAAAGTTTTCAATGTACTCACCCACCTAAGATAAGGGTTACAATAAATTACAATAGAGAGTTTTCAATGTACTCACCCTACTTAGGATAAGGGTTACAAGAATTGACACAATCCCACAAGATATCACATCTCTCATAGCCTAAAATACTCATGCACTATTTTGTCTAACAACACCAAGACCTCGAGACCCTCGACCACCAATCATGTCCATCGTCCGTCTATCACAATTGTGTCTCTTGGTTCGTCTTCGGCTTGTTGTTATTGCACAGTTGAAGCACCCACTTAAATAGGCCACCAAAACTTACATGAGTAGGTTTCTGTGAGACCGTCTTACGGATCCTAATTTAAAGACGGAGCCTCACTTTCTCAAAGCTCAGTTTACTAATACACGGTGAATCGAGTCAGGATGATCCGTCTTACAGAAAATATCTGTAAAACGGTCTTTTCTAATTTTTTGCCAACTTACATACTACCTCGGTCCCAAAATAATTGTCGTTTTAACAAAGTTTTTTTGTCCCAAAATAATTGTCGTTATAGGATTTCAAGAAACGTTTGCTCATATTCTACCAAAACTGCCCTTACTTACTACCCTCATTAAAGAGAATTGTTAAGAGAAAAAAAAAAAAATACCCATGCAAATTGTCTACAATAAATGAACTTAAATAAAGGTAGATCAGTCTTTATGTAAGCTTCCTTAATCGATGTACAAATTACTAAAACGAGAATTATTTTGAGACGGAAGTAGTATAATAGGATTCCAAGTAGTTAATCCTAGTGCAATTAGGATTAAATTCCTTAATCCTAGCGCAATTAGGATTGTCCACCCGCATGTATCCTTAGCTTAGGTACCAAGATAATTTTATCAATATGAATTCAGAAACTATCAATCAAAGCCGTTGCCCCTACCGAATCACATGCATGTAAATTAGGAATACCCAAATTTAAGACAAATTTTAACATGAATCAACTTAAATCCAACAAAGAGAAGTACTAGTTAGTTTTTACAACTCCTATCTATGAATAATAGGAGCTAACTTAAAGCTAGAAAAGATCAGAAGCACTAGCTAGGTGATGGTGGAAAAAAGCTTCTGCTACACAAATTACCATATATATTTTGAGGGAGAACTACCTTACTCTATAAAGTAATTAAGTTGGACATTAATTAGCAAGAGAGCAAGTTATACCCACCTACCCAACATTAATAGGAGGAGTTAGCTTATAGCTAGAAAGAGAAGCACTAGGTGATTTATTGTACAAAAAAGTTTTTTGCTGGACAAACCAAACCATATTTTTAGGTAAAATATACCCCTCCGTCCTTAAATTATTGTCTGGGTTGACCGTACGGATTAAGAAAACTCAATTAAGGGTAATTTGGGTATTTTTTAAAAACAGACAGAAAAATTGACGGTAACGACTCAAAGGAGGAATCTCACAACGAAATATAAATCGAGTGACCAGATTGCATTTTTTTGGAGCAGAGGGACCAAACGCATAGATTTGATAAAGCCGAGGGACCAAATAATTATATAATTCTTTTAGATAAAACAAACATAAAGAAAGTCCTCGGCATTAGTTAGTGAGAAGTTTCTTTCTAACATAAAGATTAGAATTGTACATAGTGGATTTTTATATAATTTCTCAGACAAATGATGCAACCGTGTAGAACACAATTTGATATAATAAAAATAAAGTATGAGACAAGAAATTAAAAGATACAGGGTAAAAGATATTTCACACAGTAATTTTTAAGGTGATTCAGAGCAACTCTTTTCTACGTCTACCCCTTATTGCCCTCTAAGCACAAAAGTTATAATCCACTATATTTCTTTAAAATACATAGAATATAATGGAAGAAAATCTCTATGTTCTTTCTCGCTGATACGCCAACGTTAACTCTTAGTCGACACCAACTTCAATTCTTCAGTCTTTAGTATCCACGATAATAATTGGTGCTTTCTTGGCTTGACACTTGAATTGTCGGATGTAAGTTCTTTTTCTGCGCCTAACTACTTTCTTCTATTATAGCAGATGTGGAACCATAAAAATAGGGTCTATATATATTGAGGGGGCCAACTGCCAAGTGATGTATTTCTTTGAGATAAATTTATTAAACCATAAAATACAAGGAGTTAAATATAATTCTGAAGAGGGTTGGTTTGGGGTGGCAGCATGGGGCCGTGGCCCCTTTGGGCCTTAAGGTGAGTCCGCCTATTGGGTTGGTGTTTTTGCATTGGAGAAAGATTTTTTTTTTTTTTAAATTTATCTTTCTTACGTGTTTAATATTTTTTATTAGATAGATGATTGCATTAGAGAAGCTAGTGTTAGTAGAAATGAGTTTATGTATGATTTCAGTTTTGCTAAAATTGTAACGAAATTTCATTTTATAGAAAATTACCAATTTTGAGAAAATATTATTTATTTAATTATTTTGCTGCGAAAATGGAGTATTTTATATTTCTTGGATCAAGTCTTGAGAACTAATCGCAGACCCGATCTCTATAGGGCCCGGGTTTGGGGCATAATTTATGTTCATAATTATCTTTTGATTTAGGGAGGCAATTGCGTGCTTGGAGCCATTTTTGGACTAATAGATGAAATCTTGGGCTGAATTTTAAAGTCTCGGACCATGTGCATCGATCGAAGAGAAGAATTGAAGAGTTGGGCTTGGAGCAATCAAATAGTCTAATTTTAAAGACGAAGCCCTTGAAGGATTATTTTAAAACTCTAAGCACTTTTTTGTAATTAGATAATCGTTGAGGGGATTTAGAGAAAATATGGAGGTTTATGGCATTTGGAGTGTAAGACCCCGACTTTATTTTACCTTATATCGGGTATTAGAATCGTTGCAGAGTTCTTTTGGACTTTTTAGAATTTATTTGGATATGTCTTTGGCACTAAAAGACAAAAAATTTGGATAAGATTGAAAGTTGGATAGATATCACGAAAGGATAAGAAAGAACAAAAGAGAATAGAAACAACGAAAATTGGATAAGGTTGAGTGGAAAATGATAAGATCAAGATTTAGATAGGAATGATGAGTCAAATGATAAGATCAAACAAGTGGATAAAGATAAAATTTGATAAGTTTAACACCTCGTGCTTGGCTAGATAAGTCATCATTTTGAAGTTCTTCCTTATGATGACACATCATGCTTATGTATGACTCATCAACATGAACGATGAGTCATCATTTAAGGTTTTTCTTACGCCGCAACTTGTCGCAACCTGAGCCTTTGAATGGTGACTTACCTTGGGAGGTATATTGGAGACTAAGTAATAAAGGCCTATATAAAGGGTGAAAGCTTAATGTTTTCATATACTTTCACACACTAAAAACACACACTTCTTTCACTTCTTTCGGGTGTGAGGCTCATTTGGTGCTCGGGTATTCAGAATTTGGACAAACTGATTTCCGTATAAACGACGTGTTCGATGAGTAGATCATTTTCGATGAGGCTCGTTTGATGCTCAACTATTCAGAATTTGGATAAACTGATTTTCGTAGAAGCGGCGTGTTCAACGAGTAGATCATTTCCGGTAAAGTTTAATTAAGGAAAAGCGCTAGAGGTAAGTTGTTAAACCCTCGTCTTTAAATATTGCATGATAGACTAAAGCTAGTTCTCATGCTATAGAAGACAAGTAGTTCATATACTATTTGTAAAAGTTGATGGGTAACATTTGTTTGGGATAAATGGATGCTCAAAGTTTGGACGAACCAACTTTGTGAGAGCAATATATTTGAAAAGAGAACCCTTTTGAAAGCTTACTTGGAGGTAAGTTACTAACCACCTCCTATTTTAAAGTATGTGCATGATAAACTAATGATAGTCTCATGCCATGATTAAAGGTGTACTAGTTATAACAAGTTGTATTGGTTGATGACTCTAATATAGTCGAATATGATTAGTGTGTATTATATGAAGTGTTCCTAAAATATTAGGGAGACACATTAGTAAAGTTATAATGTCATAAATATTATGACATATACAGTAAAATGTATATGGAATGAGTACGGGATACAAAGTATCACGTCACGAATAAAAGTTAATTTTATAAGAGTATGACATGATAATAATGGGATCCATTATAAATCAGAAAGGAAGATAGTTCTGTAAGGTAGCAAAGTAGTGATATTTGCTTATAATGTTAGCATGATCAATAAATCCCTTCGACTCACTCGTGTTTGTTTGTTTTCCTATGGTTGGTAAGCAGATAGAGTAGACATTGTGGGATATACTAGAAGGGATTTATTGATATGCTGTTCAGGACAATAGCTCTACGAAGCTATGTAGCGGTGGTGATAAGATAGATACGATTGTTAAAATTACATAGCATAGCTACGTATGTATGATTAGTAGTAGGCTCAAGTTTTAGTGCCATTACACCTAGTTGTGTACTCTGATCAAGTTGTTATAAGATGTTTTCGAGATCAATGACTCGAGACAGTAAGATATGAAATGTTGTTCTAATTATATGGATGAGCGCCGATTTTTAGCAGAACTTTCACTGCTAATTATTGTTACATGATCCAGACCATGCACTGACTCGGGAGTCCGTATAGGATTTTGGGTCGGGGCGTGACATGAAGAGTCCCTCCTAGGCAACTCACGTTCTCTTACTCTCCCTCAGGAATCACACATTACTTCTTCTCTCTTTCCCTCCTCTCTCACGGCAAGTTTTTTTTTTTTTTTTTTTCTTCTCTTCCTTCTTCTACTACAACAATTGGAAGTTTAATTTATATGAAGATGTTGACTCAATCATGCGTGGCTAAGGTTCTTGTTCTTATTAAATGGTCAAATTTGTTTCAATTACGTTTATTGTAAGGCTATGTGTTGAATTTTTTCTTGCTATATTCAAGTACTTGTAGATTCAATTTGATTTTCATAGAAATTGTTATTTTGTTGAATTGACGACTCAATTAAATTAATAATTTCCTACCGCTATCCATGAGTTTGTGCTATCATGAATGAATGAAAATTAGTAGCAATAGGTGGAATTAGTTGTGCTATCATAGTTAATTTTATCTAATTGAATCTACGAGACTAGTTTTGATAATTGCAGCTATCTCGATTATCAAAATTAGGTTCAACCGCTTTCATAGTGCTATCATCAATTGGCCGATATGGAACGCTATCGTGCCCAATCGATTGATGATAAGTTTTGACTGGATGCTGGGTTCGGTCAATTAAATTAGGAAAACACAAGACTTGTTACGGCTATCCTAACAAGTCTTTGGTTGAATGCTTGAATCGCAAGAATTAATTTTTTTTTGGCCTATGATCGATAACGTAATTGAATATCACGACCCTTGAATCAGAATTTTCTCGTATTGTTATTTTCTCGAATTTATTTACTCGTTTTACAATTGTTCATATTTTATCATTTATAATATTTTCTCATTAATTTAGTTAATAGTAGTTGCTTAGTTATTAGATAAATTTCTCAAAAAAATCCCCCTTTTTAATTTTCCTGCTATTCACTCAAAAGAAATTAAGTCTCGTTCCCTGAGGATTCAACCATGCTTGCCTTATACTCGTATTTGAAAATTGGAAATTTTTATTTGGTGGTTTGACGCCCACCAAATTTTGGCGTCGTAGCCAAGAAACGGTATTGATATAATTTCTTTTGAGTTTTATTATTTGTTTGTTCCTAGTTTATGCCTCATTCTTCTTGAAAAGGCCATAAATCTCATAATTAATATGGCTGCAAAAGCATAACAATTTGGAACTAGTTCAATTGATCATAGAATGGATGCATTGACTTTTCTTGTGGAAAAATTGGTTGTAAGTCGGGTACCGCAAGCTCAAGTTTATGGAATTTACTCAGTAGTTGGGCATTCTACAAATAGGTGTCCTTCATTGCATAATGACATGCAACAAGTCAATGCAATGGGAGGATTTTCAGGGCAACCCCAGCAAAAATATGATCCTTATTCTAATAGCTACAATCCGGGATGGAGGGATCATCACCCGAATTTCAGTTATAGAAATCAAGGAGGGCAACAAGGGTTTCCACAACATCATTACCAAAGACAATCTGTACCTGCTCAATCCTCCGACTCATGTCCTTGGAAGAAATTGTGAAGGCTTTAGCGACTAATACTCAAAATTTTCAACAGGAAATAAGAGCCGCATTCGAATCTCGGAACTCGATTAGCCAAGTAGCCACTTCGATTCGTAAATTGGAAGCTCAAGATTTTGGGAAGCTACCATCTCAACCTGAGGTTAACCCAAGGAAGAATGCAAGTGTCATGATGCTAGAATCAGTTGAAGAAGTAAATGAACATGAGGATGAGAAAGACGAGGAAGAGGTTGAAAAGGAAGAGTCACAATGCCAAGAGAAGGTAAAATCTTCATTTTCTTTACCTAGTACTCCTAATGTGGTTCTTCCTTCATTCCCTGGTAGGTTAGCAAAATCTAAGAAGGAAGACCACAAGAGGGAAGTGTTCGAGACCTTCCAAAAGGTGGAGATAAATATATCTTTGTTAGATGTCATCAAGTAAATTCCAAAATATGCCAATTTTTTTAAAGAATTGTGCACTAATAAGAGAAGGTTGAGAAGTGATGAGAAAGTAAGTGTGGGAGAGAATGTGAGTGCCGTGATAAAAAGGACATTGCCAAACAAATACAAGGATCCAAGTATGTTTACAATGCCTTGTGTTATTGGAAACATGAAAATTGAGCGTGCCATGCTAGATGTAGGTACATCCATTATTGTCATGCCATACTCAATTTACTGTGCTTTGAATTTGGGTCCTTTGAAAGAGACTAGAGTTGTTATTCAATTAGCGGACAGTTCTAATGCTTGCCCTGAAGGGGTTGTTGATGATGTGTTAGTGCAGGTTGAAGATGTGTTAGTGCAGGTTGAAGAGTTGATTTTTTCGGCAGATTTCTATATCTTAAAAATGGATGATGATACTATTACTCGTTGAGCTCCAATCTTATTGGGGAGGACATTCATGAAAAATAGGACAAAGATTGATGTGAATGGGGTATCCTCTCCGTCGAGTTTGACGGAGAAATTGTTAAATTTTATATTTTTGATGCTATGAAGTACCCCAATGAAACTCATACTATATGTTATGTTGATGTGTTTGATTTTATTGATGCATGATAGTTTTGTTCCGAAGTGAAGAACGTCGAGCATAACGACATTAAAAAACTGCGCTATTGGGAGGCAACCCAATCGAGTTTTACTTCATGTTTTAAATTTTTGTTAAACTTTGAATTAGGTGGGTGTGATTAAAAAGTCAGAAGACTATTTTTCGTATGGCGTGATCATGCCTTGTGAAAAGTTGAGTCCCATTTGCAAAGGAGGAATTTACGTAAAATGCAGAAGACAATTTTGAGTTAGGCGTGATCACGCTTAAACTGAAGGAATCTTCTGTCCATTTTTATCTCTTGGTAGTCGTCAAATAGCAGAAGACTAATGCGAGTTAGGCGGACTAATGCGAGTTAGGCGTGATCACGCCTAACGTAAAGGAGTCTTCCAAAGCCAGCGGCTGTCGCAACCCGACCCGAAATCCGATGTGGAATCTCGTTCGGTGCGCGATGACGAGAACACGAAAATAGCATTTCAAAAATTCTGTCTTAAAAAGAAATGCAAAGTCATGAGAAAACTCTGTAATGCATGTGCAAGTTTTCTTTTAAAAACAACAAGATCTTAAAAAAAAAACAAAACAAACCTCAACGGCAACACAACAACCAGGAGGCACAACACATTAGCTAGCCATAAATACTACAAGCAAACAAGTTCGGTAAAAACATAACTATTTCAGAGTACGCGAAAAATACAAAATAATTACAAAAGCACGGCAACCATGCCGGCATAACAAAAGAATATAACAAGTATCAAACGAGACAACTACCCAACAGTACATCGTTTATATAACATGTACACCATCGGTCTCACCAAAAGAAAAATACAAGGCACAAGGTGCAACTACCCAAAAGAACGGACGACCAGCTGGAACTGAACACGAACGAACTACGGATTCCTCGCCGGACCTTGATCTAAAGAAAACAAATAAACACGAAACGGGGTGAGTCGAAACTCAATAAGTTACTAATGCAACGAAATGGCATGCTAGATGCAAGACAATAGTTATAACAGGTCATCGCCTCATAAGGCATTTTCAAGTCAAAGCATACCACAAGTATAATATGTAACCAAATAACCTTATACAACACGAGAGGCTCAACGATCGCCAACCGTCCCATACCAGTTGGAAATCATGACCAACATTCGCTTGTATAAGAAGCACGTAAGAGCGATAAATAACAAGTTACAAAGGATACGGTGTCGAGGTACACCTCCAACCAAACCAATACTTCCAACCAACCAACCTATATAATACCAAATATCAAAGCCGTTATTGACGTGCTCGATCAATAAACCGAATCAAGAATTCGAAACCGTTGTTGACGTGCTCGAACCATAACAAAACCAAGATCTCAAAACAAAGAACCTATGAACCATTTTATTTGTATTCACAATAAACCGGTGCCACCGGTCCCTACAACCCGGAAAGGTCACCCCGGTACAATAGCTTACCAACGTTGCGATTTTTGCCTACAAACACTTGGCGTTATTCCTCTACCGCGGCCAACGATACGGGGCGAGAACCCGATGTATTGGCCTTCGACTATTACGTAGCCCCTGCTCTTGTAATAGTCGAGCGTCAACACACCCCTCTCTAACAAACATGTCATGGACTTAACTAAATGCTCAAGTAGAATATTTACTCGACATTTAAAATAAATGGTCATACTCCAAAGTAGGGAGTATAACAACAATAAATGCTCAAGTAGAATATTTACTCGACATTTAAAATAAACGGTTATACTACAAAGTAGGGAGTATACCACAACAACAACATTCAATAACAACACGAATGTTTCAAGTATGTTATAAAAATCCTACACACAAAATTAACAATCTCATAATATTTACGAGAATTAAGCAACAACATCAAACACAATTTGGGTAACTAATTTTTTCCAACGAAACTCTCAAATCACAACGAATTTCCCAAATCACACACGTGGTCTCATCAATTATGAAAACCTATACAACTTCGTTAGAGTCATTATTTGTTTCTAATGAGTTCGAATCGAAGAACAACCGATTATACTCTAAGATTATCAAGTGATACCATTTCTAAGTGTACCAACAAAGACAAAACAAGTCTCTCAACATATAAACAAGTCATCCACGAAATTGCATGGCTCATACATCACAACATACCCAAATATGTTGATTTCAACATATAAACACCATTTTACAAAGTTAGGATGTCATACAAGACATAAATAAAGAAGAAGAGGGGTAGTAGCTTACCTCTTGAGGATTCAAGCCAAGGAAACTACATGCAAGCCAAGGGATGACTTCCCCTAGTCAAGAGCTTCACAAAGATGGTGTTGGATTACAAATTGGTCTCCAATTGTTCAATATACAAGACTTCTCTCCCAAGAACTCTCTATCAACTCTCTCTCTAAAGATCAAGGATGAAAGTGAGGAATGAATACACTTAAGGGTCTCAAGTGAAGCCTAGGAGTATAAGAGAGCCTGGTCAAGAGGGTCAAAGGTCAGGTTTAATCTCAGCCATTGGATGAAGATTAAATAGTCAAACAACTTAAAAGTTCGTCAAACAAAATAACAGAGTACGACGCTATGCGGACGCCTTATGCGGCCGCATAACTTCTATATGCGAGCGCCCTGTGCGGCCGCATGGATTCCAGAAAGTTGGGGTTCTGGGCAAGCTCGCACAATGCGGCTGCATAGGGGCTGGTTCAGGACAAAAGCCTACCAAACACCTCAAAGTGATTCCAAAACATTCCCAAGTCATCCAAAGATGATACCAACCTCAAACCAAGTCCAAAACACAATAGAAACTCTTTCAAATTGCCAAACAATAAGGCTACAAACACAACCCAAAACAAGTACAAGTGAATACCAAGATTCAAACACCTAATAATACCCATGATAAGTATAAAATTCACTCAAATTCAAGCATGATCAAATGAAAAGTATTCATGAAATGACAATGACACTAATAAGGCATATAAATCAAGTGTATGCAAATAATACGAATAGTGCGGGTGTTCCAGCGGCCACTCCCCCAACCGTCGTAACACTAATTCCCTGCACACGTCACAGCCGTCTACGTCGTCTGTCCACCTCTCTATGTCCGTTTCTTCTTCTTCTTCTTCTTCAACAAAAACTGCCGGCAAGCAACCCTCATTAGCGTCGTCGCAGCCCACTCCGTCGCCATCTTCTTCTTCTTCAGCAACCCAAACCATAATCCATCTCAGCACAGCGCAGCAGCCCTTTCATCCTCAGTTTGCCGCCGCTGCAACTCTTTCTCTCTTTCCTCCAATCCCTAAGACCGCCATCACCTCTCGCGAACTCCTCTAGCCAGCCACGTCACATCAGCATTATTCAAAATGCTAATCAAGAAATCATAAGGATCCACGAGCAAAACCATCTATGATTCTAGTATCATGTAGGTTTAATTAGTTTTATTTAATATGATTGTTTACCTAAAACACGATATATATAACACACACCACACACGTGTATATATACAATTAGAAATGATGATAGACTACACAATAGTTTCTCTTAACCAAAACTCCTTCATACGGAATAGATGAGAACCCATCTTGAAACCTTAATAATTGAAACACGTACATATCCCAGTCAACATAATATCTGGTCATCATAGTTTTGATTCAAGACTTCAAATATTCAAACAACTTTAGAAGAAATATATCACATTCGACATGATCCATAGCTTACGATAGTTAACATAACTCCGATGGAAAGATTCACCACATTTATTTCTGGGCATGCATACGGGGCCAAACCCAGCTATTGAAAGAGTATCAAACTCAGAAACGATTAATCGGAGAAAGGAAGTCGATCACTCTGATTTGGGACAAGTAGCTGCGTACTTGTCCAGGAGCTTGTCGATGGGAGTGTACTCATAGTCAGGAAAAAGCCTTGAGGCCTCTACAACATCGTCCGTTATTTCAAAGCTTACTTGCTCCCCTTTGATAAACATGTTGTGGAAAATAGCCACAGGTACATTGTCCGGGAATGGCAACTCTGCAGATTTAAATACACACAACATTAGCACTGTGTGTGTGTGTGAAACTCTTTCAAAACCACCTGGTGAACAAAAATTTGTGTACGTTGTCTGAAACTTTGACAAAGAAAAGAAAAGAAGGGGATGAAGTTACTTACTCTCGGTGAGATCAACAAGTGCTTCCCCAGGAAGGTAAGTCCTCTTCAAAGTACGTCCACTCTTGTTCTCCCAAAGTGTAACCAATTCAGCTTGGGAGATAATGTTGTTGGGGGGCCTCACGATGAGAGAAGCATTGCATGCTCTTGGATCCATCGCTGCTTTCACGGAATAGACTGCTATGTCTACTTCATAGTTCCACACACCTGCACCAAATTTAAAGGGGTTGATTGAACGGAACTTTCAGATGCCGTAAGTTGTTAAAAATGGAAGTATAAATGCAAATTACATCATTTTTATTGAATATTTATGTATATAGACTGTATTGATTTTGAAACTTTGGAGTATTATGGTTATAATTCTTATGAGAGTAGGAGGAGTACCTAGTTCCAATTATTGATTTCGTCTACTTTTGTACAACCATATATCACGTCAAGAATTCAAAGATTGATGGTGCCTGGGTTTTCAATTTTTTTTTATCTTTTATTTTTACCATTTCTCTTTATAGTTTTTAGTTTGGGTAACTATTTTAACTTCATAGATGATTTATGAAGTAGACATAGCAGTGTGGAACAAGACAAACAAGGTCAAAGTGTTTGTTCTCCTTCGTAATTTAATGAGAGAGAGAGATGTGTGTGTCATACTATGATTGGTTATTTGTACAAATAGCATACTAAATCAAGCATATAAATGTTTTCCTACATATAAAAAATAAATAAAAACCACAATTACTCATTAAAATTTAAAGTTTAAAATTACTCATTAAATTACCATGCCAAATACACCAAGAAGATCTATTAATGAGAAGAAAGCAAAAAACCAAACATACGTGCTAAATACACCACCCCAAAAGTGCTAAATACAACACCTCCTTGGAAAAATACTATTTTGTCCATCATTCAATTATTTTTCAAAAAAAAAATTTTTGATGACCACCTCGAGGTGGCGGTTCTCATGGAAGAAGACCACCTCGGGGTGGCGGTCCTCTAGGAAGAAACCCACCTCATGGTGGCGGGCCTCATGGATGAAGACCACCTCGAGGTGGCGATTCTACCAAGTTCCGTTAAAATTTTGAACGATTCTGTTTTTTAACGAAAATGTTAACTTTAGGGTATTAAAGTGTAAAAAAAAATTTAATGAAATAATTAATAGAAATGGAGGACCGCCTAGTTTAAGTGGTTTTTTGGATTATGTCTGCCTAGAGGTGGCAGTCTTGTCAAAAAAAAAAATCATTTATAACATGAGCAAAATAGTAAACTTGACCGAAGGTGTTGTATTTAGCATAAAAGTTTTAGCACCACTAATGGGAAAAACGCAAACAATGCCAAAAACAGATTAATCATGTGTACATGTGAGAGCAACCACAATGGTTGTCTTTACCACCCCTCTAAAACTCATTTTAAAGCTTTTAACCTTCCATTGATCTTCACAGTAGACACTCTAGCCCACTCTTTTTTTTAAATCAACTAATACCCCCGCTAAATAGGGAGTGCTTTGTAAGTGAATAGGAGACAATCTCTCCGCTCATATCCAATCCATGGATCCCACAACCACCACATCCACCAAAATCCCTTCCCTCTCCTCAATTTATGAAGGAAAAATAGAATAAAAGTAATTGAGATAGGAAAAAATTAATTTTTAGAGGATTGCATAAAAGATACTTGTTGGAGTAAAATTTTTTTTAAAAATATTAAAAAAGTAAAACTGAAAAAAAAAAACAAAAGTGTGGATGCTCCAGAACAAGATATGGTGGAGAAAACATCATTACGCACCTTCACCATCAGAGCAGGTACAAGGCGTGGAAAGTCTTTGGAAGCAAACATCTTTGGTTAGATAAAGTTGTTTTCTTTCACTCTCTTTCTTCTTTAGTATCACTGCCCTGGGAACTCTGTTCATAATTTTTTTTTATTAAACAGGATATTTTCAAATTCAAATATTAGGTATATTTTTTATTTTTGCTAAAATTATTAACATAAATAATAACGAATTACATATTTTATAACTTTGAAAAATTATTTTCAATGGGATAAAAGTTTGAATCTTTTTCAATGCACCAATGACTACTCTCTCTCTCACACACACACACATGAAGCTGAACCTCTCAATTTGCTATTCCCTCAATTTTTTCTTGCACCATTGGATGTGTAGGCGTACGCTTGGCCGTTTTACTTCGTTAGATGACCCAAAATTGTGGAAATTGACGCTAAAATTGAGAAGTTCCACTTTACCCACACACACACAGCAATAACAAACTTGAAATATTGTATCGGATCAAAACAGACAACTTTTGACTTGGGCAAACGGAAAAGAAAACGATGTCGTACCCTTGGTTTCACCGGTGCCGTAGATGGTAACTTCATTGCATGACGGATCATGGGGACGAAGCAAGTACTCCACAAAATACGAAGCTAGTGCGTTTGCTGATACATAAGTGTACGGTATTCCAGCTGCTTCCGTTTCCCTTCTGATCTGCTTCTTCAGATCGAGCAACGTTTGAAACGGAGGAAGTGCTGAAGCTCTGTCAGCGTCGTTCCCGAATTCCGACGGAAGAAATCTCTGACATATATAAATGTCATAAACAAAATAACCAATGGAAAATCATTTGATCCCATTATATTTGCACTAACAAGGCTTGAAATTCCGAAAATTTACAGAGGAAAGGAGGAAAAAAAAAAAAAAGGAAGTACAAATACCTTAATATTGCCAGCCTCTTTCATGGCATCAATGATATTTTTTTGCTGAAGATATTGACAATCAGCCAGTGTAGAAATCACAACGTCAACGGACCGAACCGCCGAGAGAAGCTTGTCATGGTCTTCCAATCCTCCCTATTTTCATAACGGTCGACAAAATTAAAATCACCCCATATATCATGCAAAATCTAACAGCAAATGAAATGAAATGAAATTACTTGGATAACAGTGACGCCCTTGGATTCCAATTTCTTTTGTTGGTCAAGCTTAGCAGGATCAGAAGTAGGGCGAGTATAAACAAAAGTTGGATGACCCAAAGACAAGCTAGCATCAACCATGTACTTTCCCAGATAACCAGTTGCTCCAAAGATCAAGATCTTGCTCTTTTCACTACTGTTAGCCATGGCTGCCCTGCTGCCTGTGATCTTCTTGATGATATTTCTTCTTTCTTTGACGGTGTATTGTGTGTGAGCTGAGATATCTCAACCACTGCGCCTATATATACGGATGGATTTGGGGGGTTGGTGAACTGATTACCTATTCGTTTACTAGACGACGTTTAGGCTTGAATAATCTCCATTCCATTTTAATTGAGATTAATCAAAATGAGTTTAGTCCTTCATCTTTCAAAAGTTTCACAAACTGTTCCTATTTCTTTGTGCCAAGTACTGTATTTGAAAGATTTGGAGAGGAAAAATTAAACGGAAGGATAGTCTTAATTTGTTGAGATTCATTTCCTCACTATATGTACGGACGTCACCTCCAACCCCTGAAATTTCTTAAACAAGTTCGTTCAGCAAGTTAACTCCGTTTTAATGCCGTTTTGTATATCATTGAAAAGATTATAGTCCCGTTTCTAATTAACTTACCAACATTTCATGTGCTCCAAAACCACAATGGATATTCAATTATTCATAAAGTTTCTTCAATATAATTATTTATCTAATAAAAAATACGAGACATAGAATGATTTTTTCGGGAAAGGGAACAATGCAAAGTGCTTATGTTGAGTGGAGATGAGTAGAGCATCTCCAATGTTATCATCTAATTTTTCTTATTTAGCATGTTTAAACAAAAAAACCTCTTTCATATGTGACAAAAAATTTAAAACATAGAGAGTTCTCCTTCTAAACTTGCTCCAATGCAATACTTATTTTAGAACATTCTTTCGGACGTGGCATTGTTTTATAATTATTTATAAAAAGTAAAAAATAAAAATTACTCTTACTGATTGACAGTAAAAAAATAAAAATAAAAATTAATAGTAAATGATGTGGAGTAAAAGACATCCTCTAGGTGACCCTCTAGAAGTAAAAGATCACGTAAAAGATATTTTTTCAACTAAATGTCACATCATCTTCATCTCAACATAAAGCATCACGTAAAGGATATTTTTCCAACTAAATATTATATCATCTCCATCTCAGCATTAGAGGTTTGCATTGAAGAATTTTTTTTTTGGTAAAATCTATCTTTCCTACATGTCTAGTATTATTTTACTAGATAGATGATTGCATCAGAGAAGCTCTTAGACACTCAGTTTGGAAGACATCTTCTACATGATCATCTACTTCTAAAAAGTTAACTAGAGAATGTCTTTCCATCCACATCATTTACCGTTAGTTTTCTTTTATTTTTTTACCGTCAATTAGTTATGGTATGGATTTTTTTTTTGTAATTAATTATAAAAAACTGTCACGTCTAAAAAAAGGTTCTAAAATGAGTCTTGCATTGGAGTACGATTTGAAAAAAGGCTCTTTATCTTTTAAAGTTTTTGCCATATACGAAAGAAGTTTTCTTATATAAAAACATCTCCAAAGCTATCATCTAGTTTTTCTTATGTGACATAGTTAAACAAGAACACCTCTTTCATATATGGCAAAAAATTTTAAAGTTAAACAAGAAGACATTTTTCATGTGACAAAAAAATTTAAAGATAGAGAGTACTCTTTCTAAACGTGCTGCAATGCGCGCAAGACATCTTTTAGGACATTCTTTCAGGCGTGGTATTATTTATAATTAATTATAAAAAGTAAAAATTAAAAATTACTCTTACTGTAACTAATTGACGATAAAAAATAAACATAAAAACTGACAATAAATAACGTAAATGAAAAGATATCCTTTAGGTGACCCTTTAGAAGTAGATGATCACGTAAATGATATCTTCTCAAATAAATGATACCTCTTCTCCACCTTAGAGGTTTGCTTGGAGAAGATTTTTTTTAGAAAAATTTATCTTTCATACGTGTCTAGCATTTTTTATTAAATAGATAAATGCATTAGAGAAGTTCTAAGCATGTTACATAGAAAAAAAAATGATAGCATTGAAGATGATATTAGACTTTTGGATATCTTCTAATTGAAAAAATTATGTGTCAATATTTCATTGGGCAGTTTAATGTCAACAAAGATATAAATGAAAGATTTTCCTTTCGCAAGTGTCTATTCTGTTTGGGAATTTTGGTGACAATGGGTGTTTTGATGTGCAATAACAAATCTCTTGCTAGTCCTGAATCCTGATGAGGGTAACGATCAGTATTAATTTTTATTTTTATTTATTTATTTTTTAAAAGGGAAGAATAAGAGAGTAAATATCTTTGTGGCAAAAATTGCGGACTGGGTTCTCTATTTTAAAAAGGTATTTCATCTTCTATTTTAATCGTTGGATCTTTGTCACAGATGCATGGGAATAAATAACATTAATTACTCCATAATTTTTGGTGCACATGTGACGGAGATCCAATAACTGAAATAAGAGATAGAATACCTTTTTAGAATAGAGGATCCTGTCAGCAAAAATTGTTCCTTTTAGGTGAATGCTTTAAAGTTTTGGACAGAGCGTAAGGTACAGGCTGTCAAAAGCATCAGTATATAAGTTAGGAGTAGAGCTGGCAATGGGTTAGGCCAGGCCAACCCAGCCCCAGCCTATCGGGCAAATACATAAAATCGGGCCGAGCCGGCCAGCCCAAAATTTGTATCAGGCCTCAAACCTCTAGCCCAGCCCAGCCCAGCCAAGCCCAGCTCACTTTTGGGCGATCGGGCATTCGGGCCATTGGGCCAAACCAGCCCAAATTTGTACCAAAAATATTTTCTACAAAATTTACAAGTTATCACATAAAAAAAATTTTAAAACTCATTACAAGTCTATAATTTATCAAATAAAATCTACAAATAATAAGTCTCATCTTGATGGATTAAAATACAACTACATAAATTTTTTGTTGACAGGAGAAGTGCAAAATACGTTAGAACACAAGTCTACAATTGTTTGGACGTTTGGTGTTCACACTCCGCACGCTCGCAACAGATAACCAGATTAGATATGACGGTATATGAGTAATGAATTAGTGAATGTGGTTGATTGGTTGTGGGTTTGTATGTACATGCATACAGCCTGTAGCGGGCTGGACTGGATTAATAAAAGTGTATCAAAATGGTTTGGAAAAATGGTTTGAAAAGACTTAAAGCAGCGAAAAACTTGAATTGAAAATGATTTGAATCTTCACTAAAAGACTTAAAGCAACGAAAATAGTTTGAAAAGTGTGAATTGAAAAGTTAATAAAAGTGTATCGGGCTGGGCTGTGTTGGCCCAAAAAATTTGGGCTTTTTTGGCCCGAGCCCAATTAACCACAGGCCAATTGGACCGGGTCAAAAAAGTCCAAATTTTTTTGGGCCTTCTAAATTAAAGCCCAAGCTCCTCATAATATTGGATTGGCTGAACCGGCCTATTGGACCAGGCTAATTTTGCCAGCTCTAGTGAGGAGTAGCAGTCTAGCTGTTCCTTTCATGCCAGTTGTTCTTTAATCTATCAAATGTGAATTTTAGTTAAGTTCTGTTTTATTTGGCTATATTTGGCTACTTAATATTAAATTTTATAATTAATATTAGATTAATAATTTAAGCTCTATAAAATTTAAATTATTATTTTAATTCTAATTTCGAGTTTTAAAATTAAACATCCAAACATAACTTTAATATAAGCTCTTCTTTTATTTGGAAAAAAGAAAAAATAATAATAGAAACCTCTTTGTCCAAATATATAGTATATATATATATAGTCTCGCTTCAATTTTTTTGGTCAACTTATTTAAACTTTAACCAAAAGATTATACAAATTTGTTTCAGTACAAAATTCCGGAAACTTTTAAGTTTTTTTTTTTTTTTCTCCCACTTTCGAATCCCCATGCCACATTGGGTCAAAAATTACTTATCCCCACTTGTGATAGAGTAAAAATTTGAAGCTGGTGAAAAATTTGTTAGTGATTGTATTTTTAATATTATATCAATAGTAGAAATTTCACTAAGTCATAATAAATGTTCGTTAAATAGTAATTTGACATTGTTCTACATTGACTTTCTAATAAGAAAAAGTTTTTTTTTTTTTTTTTTTTGTGAGAGAAGCAATACGTTAAAGAATACCATACTACCAAATGGTGCATAATTTATTTTGTACATTTTGAAAATTATAGTAGTTTGAATGTCTAAAATATTTATATTTTAAAGGAATACAATGGGTAAAAAGTGACACCAAGCATCAAAATATTCCAAATATTTTATTTTTTTCGTTCCAAAATAAGTATTTTTTATTATGTTTCAAAACGTTTTAAAATAAGTGTTTCATTTCTATCTTTAGAAAGTTTCCTCGAGAAACTTGTCGATTACTCCCTCTGTTTCATGCAAATAGTTTACTTTTCATTTTTAAAAGTTAACATGTGACTAAATCAAATTAATAATTTACATATTTTACTCATGTTTTAGGAAATAAAATTTCATTAATTAAAAACTACATTAAAAATACTATAAAGTACAATTTTCATAACTTTGAAAAAATAAATAAATCTATATAAATTATTGATAAAACTTTAATTAAGTTGATCATAAAAATTAAAAATGAACTCTTTATGTGAAACAAGGGAATATGTCATTATTAATTGCGAGTCTATCGATTTGACATTTCTAAAAAATACTTTGGGGTATTAAAAAAATAATACTACATCCGTCTCAAAATAATTATCGTTTTAGTAATTTACATACAGATTAAGGAAGCTTACATAAAGACTGATTTACCCTTATTTAAATTTATTTATTGTAAATAAGAATAATAAATAAGTAATACTTCCTCCGTTCCAGGCAAATAGTCTATTCTATTTTGGGATGTTTCACTTAAAGAGTCTACTTTCAAAAAATTATGCTTATACTTTTTATAATCTTTCATCTTTATCTTTCACTTGTGTTGTAATTATTTTAATTGTATTTAAATATTTTTATAATTATAACTAACTTCAATAACATTAATATATTACTTAATAAATAAATCTTTTAAACATAAACTATTTGGGTGGAGCAGACTGAGTATAAAATTAATTACTTTTTTAAATTAGTGTAAAATCAAATGTGAATTATTTGAGAATGGTGGCGAGTAATTATAACTTTTGAAAGGCAACAAAGATATTTTGGCTCGAAGTTGCAGATGAAAGGGACTGATACCTATATTATATGATGTTGTTCACCTGAAGAAGAAACAAAACAGATATTCATCATATGACAATTAATGAAAGGGTGACATTACAAGTCCCTCGATTATGGTCGATTTTATCAGTAGTCTCTTAATAATTTTTTTTAAAATTTTTGTTCTTTGACTATGAAAATTAGACACGGTTGGTCCTTTTATTGAATGTCGTTAAAATTTTTCGTAAAGTCTGTCATGTCCCAACACGTGACTTTGGTTAAGGGCATTTATGAAATTTCATGTGTAAGACTTTAAAACAAAAAAGAAAAGCATTACCTAATCAAACCATTTCTCTGTCTTCTCCCCTCCCCTGACAACTTCTAGAACACAACGCCGCCGGTAACATCAAATTAGCAACCCCCTTGCAATTCCATCTCCTCTTCCCTTCTCCCACCCAACCACCACCAGAAAATACCATGAAAGAATCAAAAACCCAACACCAGATCCAGCCCCAGACCCCAAATCCAGCCATTTTCTTCCCAGACATTTTCTTCCCAGCCTCCACGCAAAACTGAGAAGGACTAAGAACCCCAATATCAAGCTGAAACTCAACTTTCTCTACTTGCACTAAACTCACCAAATCCAAACCAGCACTCCCTCTCTCTCACACACACACAGTGAGCAAAAAAATTAATACATTTCTTTACTAACTTCATCTTCAGCCCAGAAAAATAAGAACCACCACACAAATTTCGCCACTGCCGTCACCTTCAACTTCACCATCGCCGACACCATTGTCGGTACGTTAACATACGAAAATTCCAATCCAAGACATTTTGACCAATCAACACCCATTTGTAAATATAAATTATGCTCACAACCCAGATCTAGATCTCATCTATATACATATAGCACATCACTGTGAAATCAAACTCTTTCGATGTAAGTTTACATCGAAATAAACAGGGGCTTAAATTGAAAAGAGATGATGATGAGAGAGAGAGAGATGTGAATAACCTGAAAATGCGATGGGAGAGGGGGTTTTGAGTAAGGATGCGAAATGGAGATGATATGGCTTCGGTTTGGCGGCAGAAGCCAGTCTCAACACAGCGGTTCTAGCGGAGGTGTAAGTAGAGGCTGAGTAGAGGACGGACCTTGCAGCGCCGAAGGTAGCCATTTGGTTCAGGAAGCCAGTTTCTTTTAAGAACCGTCAAAGGGATTGGGTCTAGGTAGAGGACGGATTTGTTGACTGTAGAAGCCGCGACGGCGATAGTGGATTCGGGGTGGCCGGTGCCGATTAAGATGAACAGAATTAGAAGATTTAATGACTATCCAGGAAGGGGATAGAGAAGGAATTTTTGGTGGAGGAGGAGGGTAGGGATTAATTTTTGAGGTGGAGGTGGGGTGGAGGAGGACGGTGAGGGTTTGGTCGGAGTCGGAGAAAGATTGTGAAATGAATTGTGTGTGTATGTGTGTGAGAGAGAGAGTGTGTGGGGGGGAAGAAGGTCTATTAAGAAAATAAGATGAAATTTCTTTTTAATTGTTTTAATTATTTAGTATGAATTTTCCATAATACCCTTGAAAAATGGCATGTGCAACGCACATGGGTGACTTAACGAAATTTTACTGACGACATCTATTAAAAGGACTAGCCGCGTGACTTTTTGGTACTCTAAGGATTGAAATTTGAAAAAATTTTCTTAAGGGACTAATCGTGGAATCGTTAATAGTGAAGGGACTAGTGGTGTCATTAACCCTTAATGAAATATAAGGGTTATAATTATAAATATAAAATTTTCAAAAAATCAAGGGCATAATAGTGATTTCACCGGGTGTTGTATTTAGGATAAGAGAGGTGTTGTATTTAGGATAAGAGAGATATTGCATTTAGGATAAGAGAGGTGTTCCATTTAGCAGCTCTCATATATTAACCTCCTTTGATAAGACTGCTCAACCCATTTATTTGTAATATTTTCAATAAATCTTAATCATATTAGACAAATTCTTGGGCTTAAAAACTAATTTGGTCACTTTATTTTCACCTAAAATTCATTAAGCTCATTATATTTTCTTTTTTCACACTTTAATCACTCTACTTAGAACTGAAGAATCATTAAACTCACTCAATCAATGAGCTTATTGATTGAAAAAGTTCAAGTACAATGATTAAAGTGTGAAAAAATATAGTAAAGTCAGCTTAATGAATTTTGGGTGAAAGTAGAGTGACCAAATTGGTATTTAAGCCCAAATTCTTTTAACCTCAATTTATAAAACACATTCCTACACTAATAAGGAAATACAATTAATAATTTTAGTTGGATCGGGTTTAACATCCAACATTGTCTCCCTTAAACCATGCTCGCAAAAAATATCTATTCTATTGCCATCTCGAGCAACAATCTTCAACGCAATCTCTTTTGTTGTCAGCGACTTGTACTATTGTATTTGAATTCCAGTCTTCATCTTCACTTGTGGTTGATGTCAAATTTTATATTTAGCATACAACTTTTTGGTGCTCTTCGCGATCAAAATAATTTTGCATGTTGATCCTATGAGAACCCCGTTTCAAAACCCTGAACAGTTGTTAAATGAAAAACAGTGAATTTTTTATCTTGAGTGCGTGGAATACACTTGAGCTTTAAAATGGACTCTCAAACAAATAAAGCACGTGTCACTACTTCCGTTTATTAGAAAAATGAAAGAGAAATTCTAGATTATTGGGGTTAGAGGATTAAGTTTCGAGTTACGAAGTTGTTAGGCTCTCAACTCGCTCTTTTTGATCTCAAGGTTGTTAGCATGCTTGAATTCCTAATATATGGTCAAAAAGTCGCATGGTTGGTCAAAGTGGCTTAGTCCATCAAATATAACCGACGAAATGATAACATTGAAGTCAAAAGAAAAGTAAAACAAGTGAACTCATAAAATTACCAAAATACTTAGTCAAAGTATAGATTACTTTTTGAGGTTGTGGAATAAATTTAGGGGTACTATTTATTTAGGTACGTCATGTAATATATACTCGTATTTTTTTCAATTCGTTTTAAAAGAGCATCATATTTCTCAAAAAGAAAAAAATAATAATAATAATGCCAAGTCTAGCCCTCATTTTACAATAGATAATGCCGATTGAATATGTTTAAAAATGTATGTTCCACAATAACAGATTAATTTCCACACGGAAGTATCAGTGTTCGTTGAAATCAAATAATCCATCGTACAACAATAATAAAGTTATACAAATAAATTAATGATCAGAATCCATAGTAAATGATGGAATATATGGTTCGTTCATAAGTTAACACAAGAAGTATGATTGCAAGGATTGTGGAAGCCATCATCCAAGGAGTGCTGCAATTATCACGTATTAGGCCTACTCTCCACCAGCTACGCGGAACGCTGCAATAGAAATTCAAGTCTTCGGATATCTTCGCGTAATAATATGCTGGCCACCAAGTGCTTATTTCTGCACCAAGACTATTAAAGAGAGCTGCAACATCAGAGCTATCACCCATCCAGCTTTGAATTATATCATTCTGCACAAGTATATCGACATCTTTAGTAGTATTTATAAGCTTACCCATGAAGAAGACGTAATCTGTTATGCACGTTGCATATGTATAATGATAACGTTCAAACGCTATAAGGTTTCTGAGTAGACATTCTGAAGTACACTCTAGGTTTAGCTTTGGGATTTCCAACACTCCACTAGTACTGTATCTTATGTCGAGTAAGTAATCTCTTGAACCACTCCAAAATTTTATTCCTGCTTTTAGAAGTTCCGTTGCACAACTTATTCTCATTCCTGACACTTGATTTACTGGGAATGATCTTGGGGTGGATGGTAAGTGACATAACCTTAGCAAATCCACGAAATGCTTTACTTCATAACCAGACACGTCATTAACTATATTCCATACCTTGTCTGGTAGCATTATCTTCGTAAAGTATACAGCAGAAAGCTGAAGGAAGGTCTCTTTGCTAGAAGTACTGGTGAGGGCAAGTTTATGTAGACCATCGAGGACAAAGAATGGAAGCTGATTTTCAAGTAAAATCATGTCTCTCATCACGTCATGCCGGTGCTCATCAGTGGCATTACCACTCGAAATGTTCTCCATGATAAAACAACTATCTAGAAGAAATCTCTGACATAAATAAATGCTGAAGCTCTGTCAGCGTCGTTCCCGAATTCCGACGGAAGAAATCTCTGACATAAATAAATGTCATAAACAAAATAACCAATGGAAAATGATTTGATCCCATTATATTTGCACTAACAAGGCTTGAAATTCCGAAAATTTACAGAGGAAAGGAAAAAAAAAAAAAAGGAAGTACAAATACCTTAATATTGCCAGCCTCTTTCATGGCATCAATGATATTTTTGCTGAAGATATTGACAATCAGCCAGTGTAGAAATCACAACGTCAACGGACCGAACCGCCGAGAGAAGCTTGTCATGGTCTTCCAATCCTCCCTATTTTCATAACGGTCGACAAAATTAAAATCACCCCATATATCAAAATCTAACTGCAAATGAAATGAAATGAAATTACTTGGATAACAGTGACGCCCTTGGATTCCAATTTCTTTTGTTGGTCAAGCTTAGCAGGATCAGAAGTAGGGCGAGTATAAACAAAAGTTGGATGACCCAAAGACAAGCTAGCATCAACCATGTACTTTCCCAGATAACCAGTTGCTCCAAAGATCAAGATCTTGCTCTTTTCACTACTGTTAGCCATGGCTGCCCTGCTGCCTGTGATCTTCTTGATGATATTTCTTCTTTCTTTGACGGTGTATTGTGTGTGAGCTGAGATATCTCAACCACTGCTCCTATATATACGGATGGATTTGGGGGTTGGTGAACTGATTACCTATTCGTTTACTAGACGACGTTTAGGCTTGAATAATCTCCATTCCATTTTAATTGAGATTAATCAAAATGAGTTTAGTCCTTAATCTTTCAAAAGTTTCACAAACTGTTCCTATTTCTTTGTGCCAAGTACTGTATTTGAAAGATTTGGAGAGGAAAAATTAAACGGAAGGATAGTCTTAATTTGTTGAGATTCATTTCCTCACTATATGTACGGACGTCACCTCCAACCCCTGAAATTTCTTAAACAAGTTCGTTCAGCAAGTTAACTCCGTTTTAATGCCGTTTTGTATATCATTGAAAAGATTATAGTCCCGTTTCTAATTAACTTACCAACATATCATGTGCTCCAAAACCACAATGGATATTCATAAAGTTTCTTCAATACAATCATTTATCTAATAAAAAATACAAGACATAGAAAGATTTTTTCGGGAAAGGGAACAATGCAAACTGCTTATGTTGAGTGGAGATGATTAGAGCATCTCTAATGTTATCATCTAGTTTTTCCTATTTAGCATGTTTAAACAAGAAAACATCTTTCATATGTGACAAAAAATTTCAAACATAGAGAGTTCTCATTCTAAACTTGCTCCAATGCAAGACTTATTTTAGAACATTCTTTCGGACGTGGCATTGTTTTATAATTATTTATAAAAAGTAAAAAATAAAAATTACTCTTACTGATTGACGGTAAAAAAATAAAAATAAAAATTGATAGTAAATGATGTGGAGTAAAAGACATCCTCTAGGTGACCCTCTAGAAGTAAAGGATCACGTAAAGATATTTTTCCAACTAAATGTCATATCATCTCCATCTCAAAGATAAAGATCACGTAAATAATATTTTTCCAACTAAATGTCATATCATCTCCATCTCAAAGATTAGAGGTTTGCATTGAAGAAGATTTTTTTGGTAAAATTTATCTTTCCTACATGTGTAGTATTTTTTACTAGATAGATGATTGCATCGGAGAAGCTCTTAGACACTCGGTTTGGAAGACATCTTCTACATGATCATCTACTTCTAAAAAGTTAACTAGAGAATGTCTTTCCATCCACATCATTTACCGTTAGTTTTCTTTTATGTTTTTACCGTCAATTAGTTATGGTATGGATTTTTTTTTTTTTGTAATTAATTATAAAAAACGGTCACGTCTAAAAAAAGGTTCTAAAATGAGTCTTGCATTGGAGTACGATTTGAAAAAAGGCTCTTTATCTTTTAAAGTTTTTGCCACATACGAAAGAAGTTTTCTTATTTAAAAACATCTCCAAAGCTATCATCTAGTTTTTCTTATGTGACATGGTTAAACAAGAACACCTCTTTCATATAAGGCAAAAAATTTAAAAGTTAAATAAGAAGACATTTTTCATGTGACAAAAAAATTTAAAAGATAGAGAGTACTCTTTCTAAACGTACTGCAATGCAAGACATCTTTTAGGACATTCTTTCAGACGTGGTATTATTTATAATTAATTATAAAAAGTAAAAATAAAAATTACTCTTCAGAACTAATTGGTGATAAAAAAATAAACATAAAAACCGACAATAAATAACGTAAATGAAAAGATATCCTTTATGTGACCCTTTAGAAGTAGATAATCACGTAAAGGATATCTTCTCAAATAAATGATACCTCTTCTCCACCTTAGAGGTTTGCTTGGAGAAGATTTTTTTTAGAAAAATTTATCTTTTATACGTGTCTAGCATTTTTTATTAAATAGATAAATGCATTAGAGAAGCTCTAAGCATGTTACATAGGGAAAAAAAAAATGATAGCATTGAAGATGATATTAGACTTTTGGATATCTTCTAATTGAAAAAATTGTGTCAATATTTCATTGGGCAGTTTAATGTCAACAAAGATATAAATGAAAGATTTTCCTTTCGCAAGTGTCTATTCTGTTTGGGAATTTTGGTGACAATGGGTGTTTTGATGTGCAATAACAAATCTCTTGCTAGTCCTGAATCCTGATGAGGGTAACGATCACTATTAATTTTTTATTTATTTATTTTTTTTTAAAAGGGAAGAATAAGAGAGTAAATTTCTTTGTGGCAAAAACTGCAGACTGGATTATCTATTCCAAAAAGGTATTTCATCTTTTATTTCAATCGTTGGATCTTCGCCACAGATGTATGGGAATAAATAACATTAATTACTCCATAATTTTTGGTGCACATGTGACGGAGATCCAATAATTGAAATAAGAGATAGAATATCTTTTTAAAATAGAGGATCCTGTCAGTAAAAACTGTTCCTTTTAGGTGAATGCTTTAAAGTTTTGGACTGAGCGTAAGGTACAGGCTGTCAAAAGCATCAATATATAAGTTAGGAGTAGAGCTGGCAATGGGCTAGGCCGGGCCAACCCAGCCCCAGCCTATCGGGCAAATACATAAAATCGGGCCGATCCGGGCCAGCCCAAAATTTGTATCAGGCCTCAAACCTCTAGCCCAGCCCAGCTCACTTTTGGGCGATCGGGCATTCGGGCCATTGGGCACCAGCCCAAATTTGTATTAAAAATATTTTCTACAAAATTTACAAGTTATTACATAAAAAAAAAAAATTCAAAACTCATTACAAGTCTATAATTTATCAAATAAAATCTACAAATAATAAGTCTCATCTTGATGGATTAAAATATAACTACATAAATTTTTTGTTGACAGGAGAAGTGCAAAATACGTTAGAACACAAGTCTACAATTGTTTGGACGTTTGGTGTTCGCACGTCGCAGGCTCGCAACAGATAACTAGATTAGATATGACGGTATATGAGTAATGAATTAGTGAATGTGGTTGACTGGTTGTGGGTTTGTGTGTACAGGCATACAGCCTGTAGCGGGCTGGGCTGGATTAATAAAAGTGTATCAAAATGGTTTGGAAAAATGGTTTGAAAAGACTTAAAGCAGCGAAAATCTTGAATTGAAAATGATTTGAATCTCCACTAAAAGACTTAAAGCAACGAAAATGGTTTGAAAAGTGTGAATTGAAAAGTTAATAAAAGTGTATCGGACTGGGCTGGGTTGGCCCGAAAAATTGAGGCTTTTTTGGCCCGAGCCCAATTAGCCACAGGCCAATTGGGCCGGGTCAAAAAAGTCCAATTTTTTTTTAGCCTTCTAAATTGAAGCCCAAGCCCCTCATAATATCGGGTTGGTTGAACCGACCTATTGAGCCGGGCTAATTTTGCCAGCTCTAGTTAGGAGTAGCAGTCTAGCTGTTCCTTTCATGCCAGTTGTTCTTTAATCTATCAAATGTGAATTTTAGTTAAGTTCTGTTTTATTTGGCTATATTTTGCTACTCAATATTAAATTTTATAATTAATATTAGATTAATAATTTAAGCTCTATAAAATTTAAATTATTATTTTAATTCTAATTTCGAGTTTTAAAATTAAACATCCAAACATAACTTTAATATAAGCTCTTCTTTTATTTGGAAAAAGAAAAATAATAATAGAAACCTCTTTGTCCAAATATATAGTATATATATAGTCTTGCTTCAATTTTTTGGTCAACTTATTTAAACTTTAACCAAAAGATTATACAAATTTGTTTCAGTACAAAATTCCGGAAACTTTTAAGTTTTTTTTTTTCTCCCACTTTCGAATCCCCATGCCACATTGGGTCAAAAATTACTTATCCCCACTTGTGATAGAGTAAAAATTTGAAGCTGGTGAAAAATTTGTTAGTGATTGTATTTTTAATATTATATCAATAGTATAAATTTCACTAAGTCATAATAAATGTTCGTTAAATAGTAATTTGACATTGTTTTACATTGACTTTCTAATAAGAAAAAAGTTTTTTTTTTTTTGTTTGTTTTTGTGACGAGAGAAGCAATACGTTAAAGAATACCATACTACCAAATGGTGCATAATTTATTTTGTACATTTTGAAAATTATAGTAGTTTGAATGTCTAAAATATTTATATTTTAAAGGAATACAATGGGTAAAAAGTGACACCAAGCATCAAAATATTCCAAATATTTTATTTTTTTCGTTCCAAAACAAGTATTTTTATTATGGTTTCAAAACGTTTTAAAATAAGTGTTTCATTTCTATCTTTAGAAAGTTTCCTCGAGACACTTGTCGATTACTCCCTCTGTTTCATGCAAATAGTTTACTTTTCATTTTTAAAAGTTAACATGTGACTAAATCAAATTAATAATTTACATATTTTACTCATGTTTTAGAAAATAAAATTTCATTAATTAAAAATTACATTAAAAATACTATAAAGTACAACTTTCATAACTTTGAAAAAATAAATAAATCTATATAAATTATTGATCAAACTTTAATTAAGTTGATCATAAAAATTAAAAGTGGACTCTTTATGTGAAACAAGGGAATATATTATTATTAATTGTGAGTCTATCGATTTGACATTTCTAAAAAATACTTTGGGGGTATTAAAAAAAATAATACTGCATCCGTCTCAAAATAATTATCGTTTTAGTCATTTATATACAGATTAAGGAAGTTTACATAAAGACTGATTTATCCTTATTTAAATTTATTTATTGTAAATAAGAATAATAAATAAGTAATACTTCCTCCGTTCCAGGCAAATAGTCTATTCTATTTTGGGATGTTTCACTTAAAGAGTCTACTTTTAAAAAATTTTGCTTATACTTTTCATAATCTTTCATTTTTACATTTCACTTATGTTGTAATTATTTTGATTATGTTTAAATATTTTTATAATTATAACTAACTTCAATCAATGACATTAATAATTACTTAATAAATAAATCTTTTAAACATAAATTATTTGGGTGGAACGGACTGAGTATAAAATTAATCACTTTTTTAAATTAGTGTAAAATCAAATGTGAATTATTTGAGAATGGTGGCGAGTAATTATAACTTTTGAAAGGCAACAAAGATATTTTGGCTCGAAGATGCAGATGAAAGGGACTGATACCTATATTATATGATGTTGTTCAACTGAAGAAGAAACAAAACAGATATTAGCAAATCATGTCTTTCCTCTAGCATGTAATGGGTAGACTCGGGATCTGAGATATCTGAGATATTCATCGTATGATAATTAATGAAAGGGTTACATTACAAGTCTCTCGATTATGGTCAATTTTATCAGTAGTCTCTTAATAAATTTTTTAAAATTTTTTGTCCATTGACTATGAAAATTAAACATGTCCTTTTATTGAATGTCGTTAGAATTTTTTCGTAAAGTCTGTCATGTCCTAACACGTGACTTTGGTTAAGGACATTTATGAAATTTTATGTGCAAGACTTTAAAACAAAAAAGAAAAGCATTATCTAATCAAACCATTTCTCTGTCTTCTCCCCTCCCCTGACAACTTCTAGAACACAACGCCGCCTGTAACATCAAATTAGCAACCCCCTTGCAATTTCATCTCCTCTTCCCTTCTCCCACCTAACCACCACCAGAAAATACCATGAAAGAATCAAAAACCCAACACCAGATCCAACCCCAGACCCCAAATCCAGCCATTTTCTTCCCGGACATTTTCTTCCCACCTCCACGCAAACCGAGAAGGACCAAGAACCCCAATATCAAACCGAAACTCAACTTTCTCTACTTGCACTAAACTCACCAAATCCAAACCAAGACTCCCTCTCTCACACACACACAAGTGAGCAAAAAATTAATACATTTCTTTACTAACTTCATCTTCAGCCCAAAAAAATAAGAACCACCACACAAATTTCGCCACTACCGTCACCTTCAACTTCACCATCGCCGACACCATTGTCGGTACGTTAACATACGAAAATTCCAATCCAAGACATTTTGACCAATCAATACCCATTTGTAAATATAAATTATGCTCACAACCCAGATCTAGATCTCATCTATATACATATAGCACATCACTGTGAAATCAAACTCTTTCGATGTAAGTTTACATCGAAATAAACAGGGGCTTAAATTGAAAAGAGATGATGAGAGAGAGAGAGAGAGAGAGAGAGAGAGAGAGAGAGAGAGAGAGAGAGTGAATAACCTGAAAATGCGATGTGAGAGGGGGTTTTGAGTGAAGATGCGAAATGGAGATGGTATGGCTTCGGTTTGGCGGCAGAAGCCAGTCTCAACGCAGCGGTTCTAGCGGAGGTGTAAGTAAAGGCTGAGCGGAGGACGGACCTTGCAGCGCCGAAAGTAGCCATTTGGTTCAGGAAGCCAGTTTCTTTTAAGAGCCGTCAAAGGGATTGGGTCTAGGTAGAGGACGGATTTGTTGACTGTAGAAGCCGCGACGGCGATAGTGGATTCGGGGTGGCCGGTGCCGATTAGGATGAACAGAATTAGAAGATTTAATGACTATCCAGGAAGGGGATAGAGAAGGAATTTTTGGTGGAGGAGGAGGGTAGGGATTAATTTTTGAGGTGGAGGTGGGGTGGAGGAGGGTGGGGTTTGGTCGGAGTTGGGGAAAGATTGTGAAATGAATGTGTGTGTATGTGTGTGAGAGAGAGAGAGTGTGTGTGTGTAAGGGGGAAAAAGGTCTATTAAGAAAATAAGATGAAATTTCTTTTTAATTGTTTTAATTATTTAATATGAATTTTCCATAATACCCTTGAAAAATGGCATGTGCAACGCACATGGGTGACTTAACGGAATTTTACTAACGACATCCATTAAAAGGACTAGCCGCGTGACTTTTTGGTACTCTAAGGATTGAAATTTGAAAAAAATTTCTTAAGGGACTAATCGTGGAATCGTTAATAGTGAAGGGACTAGTGGTGTCATTAACCCTTAATAAAATATAAGGGTTATAATTGTAAATATAAAATTTTCAAAAAATCAAGGGCATAATAGTGATTTCACCAGGGTGTTGTATTTAGGATAAGAGAGGTGTTGCATTTAGGATAAGAGAGGTGTTGCATTTAGCAGCTCTCATATATTAACCTCCTTTGATAAGACTGCTCAACCCATTTATTTGTAATATTTTCAATAAATCTTAATCATATTAGACAAATTCTTGGGCTTAAAAACTAATTTGGTCACTTTATTTTCACCTAAAATTCATTAAGCTCATTATATTTTCTTTTTTCACACTTTAATCACTTTACTTGGTGAAGAATCATTAAATCACTCAATCAATGAGCTTATTGATTGAAAAAGTTCAAGTACAATGATTAAAGTGTGAAAAAATATAGTAAAGTGAGCTTAATGAATTTTGGGTGAAAGTAGAGTGACCAAATTAATATTTAAGCCCAAATTCTTTTAACCTCAATTTATAAAACACATTCCTACACTAATAAGGAAATACAATTAATAATTTTAGTTGGATCGGGTTTAACATCCAACATTATCTCCCTTAAACCATGCTCGCAAAAAATATCTATTCCATTGTCATCTCGAGCAACAATCTTCAACGCAATCTCTTTTGTTGTCGGACTTGTAGAATTGTATTTGAATTCCAGTCTTCATCTTCACTTGCGGTTGAGGTCAAATTCTATATTTAGCATACAACTTTTTGGTGCTCTTCGCGATCAAAATAATTTTGCATGTTGATCCTATGAGAACCCGTTTCAAAACCCCGAACAGTTGTTAAATGAAAAACAATTAATAAATTTCTTATCTTGAGTGCGTGAAATACACTTGAGCCTCAAAATGGACTCTCAAACAAATAAAGCACGTGTCACTACTTCCGTTTATTAGAAAAATGAAAGAGAAATCCTAGATTATTTGGGTTAGAGGATTAAGTTACGAGTTGCGAAGTTGTTAGGTTCTCAACTCGCTCTTTTGATCTCAAGGTTGTTAGCATGCTTGAATCCCTAATATATGGTCAAAAAGTTGCATGGTTGGTCAAAGTGGCTTAGTCGATCAAATATAACCGACAAAATGATAACATTGAAGTCAAAAGAAAAGTAAAACAAGTGAACTCATAAAATTACCAAAATACTTAGTCAAAGTATAGATTACGTTTTGAGGTTGTGGAATAAATTTAGGGGTACTATTTATTTAGGTACGTCATGTAATATATACTCGTATTTTTTTCAATTCATTTTAAAAGAGCATCATATTTCTCAAAAAGAAAAAAATAATAATAATGCCAAGTCTAGCCCTCATTTTACAATAGATAATGCCGATTGAATATGTTTAAAAATGTATGTTCCACAATAACAGATTAATTTCCACACGGAAGTATCAGTGTTCGTTGAAATCAAATAATCCATCGTACAACAATAATAAAGTTATACAAATAAATTAATGATCAGAATCCATAGTAAATGATGGAATATATGGTTCGTTCATAAGTTAACACAAGAAGTATGATTGCAAGGATTGTGGAAGCCATCATCCAAGGAGTGCTGCAATTATCACGTATTAGGCCTACTCTCCACCAGCTACGCGGAATGCTGCAATACAAATTCAAGTCTTCGGATATCTTCGCGTAATAATATGCTGGCCACCAAGTGCTTATTTCTGCACCAAGACTATTAAAGAGAGCTGCAACATCAGAGCTATCACCCATCCAGCTTTGAATTATATCATTCTGCACAAGTATATCGACATCTTTAGTAGTATTTATAAGCTTACCCATGAAGAAGACGTAATCTGTTATGCACGTTGCATATGTATAATGATAACGTTCAAACGCTATAAGGTTTCTGAGTAGACATTCTGAAGTACACTCTAGGTTTAGCTTTGGGATTTCCAACACTCCACTAGTACTGTATCTTATGTCGAGTAAGTAATCTCTTGAACCACTCCAAAATTTTATTCCTGCTTTTAGAAGTTCCGTTGCACAACTTATTCTCATTCCTGACACTTGATTTACTGGGAATGATCTTGGGGTGGATGGTAAGTGACATAACCTTAGCAAATCCACGAAATGCTTTACTTCATAACCAGACACGTCATTAACTATATTCCATACCTTGTCTGGTAGCATTATCTTCGTAAAGTATACAGCAGAAAGCTGAAGGAAGGTCTCTTTGCTAGAAGTACTGGTGAGGGCAAGTTTATGTAGACCATCGAGGACAAAGAATGGAAGCTGATTTTCAAGTAAAATCATGTCTCTCATCACGTCACGCCGGTGCTCATCAGTGGCATTACCACTCGAAATGTTCTCCATGATAAAACAACTATCTAGAAGAATCATCTTTCTGAATTCCTCACTTGTAAGATTAATTGTTTCTGAGTAACAACTGCGAGCTCGCTCTTCCCACCCTGTTACAACCGTCATACAGTCTTCCAAGCTTAGTTTAGTATGATCAAGAAATGATTGCAAGTACCTCAACTTGCACTCTTCCATGGCTTGCAACTCCCTTTTCCCATGGTGAAATGGGCCTATGGAAACTATCTGAGGTGTGTAGTCCTTTTCATTCAGTCTGTATATGTTTCTAGGAACTCTATAGATACAACAGTTCTGACTTACAGGCAAAGCATTCAACGAATTCTCAGCCAAACTAATTTCCGATATCAGGTCATGATCTTCAATATGATGAAGTGAAGTATGATTTTCTTCATCACTACTAGAATTAATTGAGGTGTCCATCAATCTTCTTTCGTTGCCACCTCGAAACTGGGACCATGGAATAATAAATGATCAGTTCAATTCTCCCAAAGAATAGTTGGCATCCACTTTATATGTATATGGCAAAACAAAATATTTCATTCATATGAGAAAGAATACACCTGAATACCTGATCATCCAGACACCAAGACATCAAAGATTACAAGATTCATGCCACACTCTTGTGACACCAATAACATAGCAAACACATGCACCTAACTGCAATACCCTATTCTCTAAAAAAGCTAAACCGAATAGCTACAACATACACCAATGGTTACAATTCACGGGACAAGAGATCTCCACAAGCAAACAAAATATGTGTGTGTGATCAATGTACAAACTACAATAGGCAAGGATGCAAACCAGCAGTGAGAACTTGCTGGACAGATAAATATTGAGACAACACACTCCTATTCAGCTGCCATGGTCTGGCTTTGAAGGCTTTCAGTTTTCTGCAAATAGTAATGCCCCTCGAGGGATACAAACTCTAGCATAACATGCACTGGAATTAACTACTAGACTTCAATTTGATTTCTTCCACAATCTGGTTTAACACTGGAATTTTCCCATCAAAGACCAGATCATTTCTGATAAAAGGGGGTTGCTGCATAAACCAAGAGACACGCCTATATACTGCCCCTGGGGACAACCTACAATCTGCAATTGCTAGAATCAGCAAACTGTTGACAGTTACCTACCCTATCCACTCAAGAGAAAATTGATCAAGTTAATTTCTCAGGAATCACCAAACAACACCTCCTCGTATTCTTCCACTTGTATGCAACACCATGGACACCCCAAGTTGTCATCACCCAACTGGATGCTCCTCTTGTCAAGGAAAAGCTTTGTTGCAACATTTCCCTAAACAGCGAGCCACACAAAGTCACAAAGCCTTGGATCCTTTCCCAACCGTTCAACGCCAGAATACTCCACTCTACCTCATTTTCTTGTCTAATTTTTTCAACAACAACAAAAATAATAATAATAAATAAATAAATTATTACACCAATCAACTTGCCAACTGTTTTTTTGCCCAAAATTTATGTCCTTTTTTCTGGTATTACTCCTCAAATTCTACGGAACAACTAATGAACCCCAATGGGTGTCCCGGTGATACTGAGGCTTCAAAAATATGATGTCTTAAGTTCTATCCTTCCCTAAAGCCAAAAATAATAAGAATTGTTAAAGAATCACTAATAAGAAAGGCTCCTATTCCTATATATCAGCTCTATATGAATACGCATATTTCTTCTAACATCACCCCAAAGTATTTATATTTAAGTAATGCTCTGCCTTCGAATCATAAAACAGGATTGCAAGTCAAATTGATTTAATGAAAACTTAATCCAATTGGAGCAACTGAAATTTGTTTAGTTAAGGACTTTACAAGGGATTATTTGCTTTCAATCAGTTATAACTAAAATTATTAGAAATTAATCACCACAAGAAGCATAATCAAAAATTACGTGGTTGAACTTTGAACTATCATCGGATAAGCGCATTACCCTTACCCTCTTTGCCCTGTATTTTTGTTTATATTTGAGATCAACTTTCAATTGGTATTAAATTCAAATATAAATCTTGAATTCTAAATGATATTTCATGAACCTGCCAAATAATAGAATTTTGATCCTATTGAAATAAAATCCTATAATTTGATTTCTATTGAGTTATAATTCTAATTCAAATTATCCAAACAAACCCTAAAAGTGATGGGGGTTTTGAAGCAATATCACCTAAGGAATCATCAAGTAATAACACACTCACCTAACTTAGTGATGTCTAAACTGAGTAAAGTGTTACCTACTGAAAGCATGAAATTGAAGATGGCTACAACTAAACTCTGACAAATTTATAAAGTCTTATGGAAGGACTGAAAACATCCTACAACCCAGGAAAAATTTCTAAAGGATTTGGTACTCCCTCCGATTCAAAATAAGTATCATTTTGGCAGATTTTTGTTTTATCAAAATCAGTGTTTTTTTTTAGGTTTTCAATGTATAATTTTTTCCTTATTTACCCTTACCTTCTTCCAATAATTAATCATCTTATTGTTATTGGAAGTGCAAAATTTGGAGAGAGAAAAATATTTTATATTCATTAATTTACATAATTTCTTAATAGCTGATTGCTATTTTTGGTGTTTTTAATTTTGATTTTTTTAATAAAATTAATAGAAAGAGTATTTAAGTATAGATTGGCATAATTACCCTTAGCTAGTAACAAACAGAAGTACTAATGGACGTCAACGTAGGGACTAAGTGAGCAACCAAAATTAGTTGAAATTTAATAACCAAAACACGAAATAACAAAGATCCAGTACCATTATAAGAAACAAGTCCCAGTTTAGGGATCAAAATATATATTAATCCATAAAAATATAATATCAACATATTTTTACTCTATTAAAGGTCAAAAATATTATGCCCAAGCTACACTAACACGAATGATAATATTAAAAGAGATTTTGATGGTCAAAAGAGATTTAAATCTAATCTAGATAACGATTATATATCAAATGACTAAGAGCTCTGCTTAAGTAATTTTGTATTACTATATTTTGGTAATTAGGTTGGATCGGGTCGGAGCACCTTTAATCCAAATCTAATTTGTCAAGCTACTTAATTATTGGTTTCGGATTATAATCAGTTAATCGCACTGAAGAATGCAATTCATATCTTAAAAATAACATGGGAATCAAGCCTGCTTGTAAGAGATAACAAGGATGTAATAAGAACTTGCATTAATTGCATTTTCTAACTAACCATTAAATCTCAACCTTTAATTTTTAATCCAATGGTTGATAATGAGAGTAACCATTGATGGTTAAATAAAAATAACCATTAAATACTTCCTCATATATATATATATATATATATATATATATATATATATATGTGTGTGTGTGTGTGTGTGTGAAGATAGTATGCTTCTGAGATTGATGAATTCGCTGAAGTAAAAGAGCAAATTCCTTCATTGGAATATATATCATGAATAACAAAAGGGATGAAGCTGTGAGCGTTTGAAGGAAGAAGAAAATGAAAACAAACCTGTAGTGTAGTTTGCTGTTAGGGGGAAAGATGAGACTTCTTGGTTGAAGTGACTGACTACCATGTCCATCTCCTTCACCTTAAGAACACGTTTTCTGTGTATAATATACTCCCTCCGTACCATAATTATTGTATTGTTTGATCCAGCACGAATTAAAAAAAAAGTAATTAACTTAATTATTAATATTGGTATAATGTGTAATTTTTTAATATCCATGTATTTATAGCCATAATTAAAGTAGGTGAAAAAGTAAGAATAAAATGATAAAAATAATGTCCTAAAAAATTTCAAACAAAATAATTATTTTTTGATTGAAAAAAAATAATGTAGGGATGGAGGAAGTATATATATATATATATATATATATATATGGGAGAATATTTAATGGTTCTTTTTATTTAACCATCAATAATTCTTCATTATCAACCATCGGATAAAAAAGTTAATGGGTCGGCCACAGTGCAACACTTCATCAAGACACAATCATTATCAACCATTAGCTATATATATATATATAGCTAAGCTGATCCACAGAACAAGTTGTTCGCAATGGTCCCAAAGATGTTAATGGGTCGGCCACAGTGCCACACTTCATCAAGACACAATCATTAATGGCGAGTTGGCGACTGCCGGTCCCAGCTACTGGACCATTAAGGCGGCATATATTTTCAACGGAGTAATTATATGTGTAAACAAAAAAATTATACCGAATACCACATAATACGCTTTAAATTGGTGTGATTATACGACACCATCATTACTACACCAGTACACCTTAAAGTGTTTTGCCTACAGTTTTGTATAAATTTTTTGTTTGTAGATATTTTTATACCTAATACTCGCTCCTCCGTACGTTCCATCCAAAAATTTTATGTTTAAGAAGTTTAAAAATTAAGTGATATAGAATTGACATTAGATCGAGTTGGTCATAATTACAAAAGTGTACGAGCATAACCTATATTTTAATAATAAATATGGAGGGTAATGTTGAAATGTACTCCTTCCGTCCCTAAATTATTGTCTTGATTCGGCACCGGATTAAGAAAATATAATTGACTTGATTATTAATATTGATATAGTTTATAATTTTCTTTAATTTTCATGTGTACGTGGCCCATAATTAAAGTAGAAAAAAATAATAAAATAATAAAAGTGTTGTCCTAAAAGAATTTTTAAAAAAACAATTACTTTGAGACGGACAAAAAAATAAGATAATAATTTAGGGAATGAAGGAGTAGTAAAGATTGTAGACATAGTTTTTAAAAGTTAGACCATTTAAATAAAATATATCCCAAAATAGTATAGTAAATTTTTTGTGATTAACGAAGAGGGATTACTATTTAAGAACCGATGAAAATAGAGAAGTTGAGGCCTGTTTGTTAAACGAAAATTAGGCTCGAAATGTCGAAAAAGTAGAGCTTAAAATATTAAGATATCATCTTTTGACTTAAAATTTTGGCTATTTTTAAGAGATACTTAATTTATTAAGTGATATAATATTTCATTATCAAACAATCTTATTTTTAATATCACTTAAAACTTTCCCGATTAAGCTCTTAATTTGGTTACCAAACATGCCCTGAGTGTCAGGATTATTAATTCAAGTTGAATGACTTATTTAACCCTCCGATAACATGTGAAGTATTTCTCACATGACTGTTATCTCCGGTCCCAACTTTTATCCACCACCGACAAACAGTAGCATCATACCCTATTGTCATTAGGATATTAATCCGAAACCGTCAAGTATCTTGTCACTACATATCTTCCTAACCATATTAATTTATTTTCAATATATTTAAAGATCACATAGCTTATTTAGTATGTATCTTATATTCTTACTTTTGTAGCTTTAGATAGTTGCCAATTATTTCCTTTCTCCTTTATAGCAGAGTCTAATATTATATTTTGAGATATTTTACTTAAAAAATTTATTTAAAAAAAAAATATGCCTATAATTTTTATAAATTTTTTTATTTTACCCTCTACATATGTTATAAATATTTTAACTATGCTTAAATATTTTTGTAATTATAACCAACTTCATGGTTACTTATATATTTTTTAATTATTAGACTTTTGAAACGTAAATTCTTTATGTGGAATGAAGAGAGTAAATGATAAGAGATCATGTTTAGTGATTTCACATTGTCAAGGTCAGCAATTATTGGCCAAAACTACTTAAGCACCAGTTAGAATAATGTCATTAATTAATGTGTCGCTATATTCTCTACTATATATGTTCCAAACAAAATCCCACGACCATTGTTTATAACCACATATGATTGCCCACGAAGCCATTATAAATAGCCGCCTTAAATCTCTAGTTGCTAATTACTTATATTTCTCACACGTATATAGATCTGTTTATTCATATTGCACATACATAATTCCCACCAAATGGCTTCGATACTCCGTCAATGCTCTATTTTCGTAGCTATAAGTCTTAGCTTGTGGTCGTTAACATTGGGTCAAGATACTGGAATTGGAACATTTAATGACCCTCCTTACACACGTACGTAATTATTTTGTAAAAAGAAATTATAATGACATATTATTAAATTAATGTTACTAGTCATATGCCCCTGTACTTGTTATATTATCTGATTGAAATATTTTGGTTGCAGCTTCGGCTTGTTACGGAAATGAAGATTTAGGGGTGATGGTTGCAGCAGTAAGTGATGAGTTGTGGAAAGGTGGAGCTGCTTGTGGGCGTATGTATCAAGTGACTTGTATTGGTGAGGCCTTCCGAGGTACACCCCATCCATGTATCGATGGTTCTTCGGTGACTGTAAAAATTACTGATTATTGCCCGGGGTGCAAGGGTACTTTTGACTTGTCAAAGGAGTCGTTTTCTACCATTGCAGACCCAAATGCCGGAGGAATCAAAATCTCATACCAGCAGTAAGTCTTTATGCTCAAATTGATTTTCCATTATTCTTAAATAGCGTAAAAAAAAACTTAATTTAAGCAGTGCCCGAATTCGAAAAGAAAAGAAAAAAAAAATAGTAAGATGTACTCCTCCGTTTCAGGTAAAGAGTCCACTTTTTATTTTTATAAGTCAACATTAAATCAAAATTTTACATACTTTACTTATGTTTTAAGAAATAAAATTTTATTAGTTTAAAATTATATTAAAAATACTATGAATTACAATTTTCATAACTTTATAAAACTAAATAAATGTATGTAAATTATTGGTCAAACTTTAATTAAGTTGACCAAAAAATCAAGAATTGACTTTTTGCCTGCAATGGAGGGAGTACTTACTTTTATATTAATTGTTGAGTCACTCTCTACTAGCTTAAGCTTTTAGAGTAGTTGATAATTTAATATGGTATAGAGCTCCGTCTCTAGTTCAGCAAGATCTCGGGCTTAAGTCTACCCTTTATTACCCGTACTATTATAATGCCTTTTGGTGAGGCTTGTTTGTGTGTGCATATTTATTGATGAGTCATTCTCTAACAATTTAAGTTTTTAGAGTAGTTGACAACTTAACACCATAATCCACCGTACAAAGATAGGACTTACAATTTCTAATAAATTGCATGCACTTTTTTCTTCTTCTTCATTTACATTTTTTTTTTTTTTTGACAACTTCGGATTCAACTCTTTTGGCTAATAGTAATATTTCTCTTAGAGCCCGTTTGGTCGAGCGTTTTGGTCAAAATGCAGCTTATTTATAAAAAATGTGTTTCAATACTGCGGCAGAAAACGCAGCATTTTCAAAACGCAGCTGCGTTTTAAAACGCTGGAATTCCCAGCTTTTTCCCAAAACGCAGGTTTTAAAACGCTCCTAGGAAAAAAAGCTGCGTATTGAAGTGATATCTCAAACGTATTTATAAGGAAAGACCTCCGTTTTTAAAACACTGCATTTTTTAAAACGCTGTATTTTTAAAACACTGCGTTTTGTAAACGCTGTACCAAACGGACCCTTAAATGTTGGCCATTGCTTTTGAAAATGCGACTAGCTACTTCTATGTTTAATTGTTTTAAAACAATATTTGTTTCTCTACTGCAGGGTATAAAGGGAGAAGAGAAGTTTGAAATTATCGTCGACACGAATGTCTCCAAAAATAACACATTTGAAAAGTTTGACGTTAGTACTATGTATTGATGAACATTTGTTTTCATGTCAGTTGTAACAATCTTAATGTAAGATTTAATTTGAAGTCATCAATTATGAATAACAGCACTTCAATTATATTGAGATTTAGTGATTGCTCTATTGATTAGAGTCTTGCTCTCCCTGTTGTTGGTTCCAGGGTCGATTTTCGTTGGGAGGTCTTTGGGGGCTTAGGGTAGATTTAGGATATCAAAAAAAAAAAAGTACTTCAATTATATTGAAATGTGTCACGGATAACAATACTTGCACTGCGTGTCTGCGTCCCCCAACCCCCCAAACCCACCCACCAACCCAAAGATCATCGTAAAGATGAAGATAAATTGCAAATGTCGAGGGCCTTTCTTTACGTTTTAACACGATTTTCACCGAGAGACATTAATACATTGAGGGGTCGTTTGGTAGCCAGACAAAAATACGCATTATTATTAATAATATGAAAAGTAATAATATCACCCTCCCCTAGTATTAATAGCGAGGGGATTAAGCCCTTTATTCGGATAGTGAGGATTAATAATCTCGATCGCAAAACCTTACCAAACATCGTTACTTGATGTTATTAACATAAGTGAAGTATATATTATGTCTTCAGTAATAAAGTTTCAATAATTGATTCAGTATTATACTATTTCTGTGAAACATAAGAAGTATAGCTTGATACTCGTTTGATAATGATCAAGTATAGCTTAGAGTGGCATGGAGTACACAAAACTATCGCGCGAGTACTTGGAAACACAAGGCAGTGTACACTGAATAATGCACTCTATCATTGTTTTTGCACCATCATGTATGCATGGCTCATAGTGGGTTCGGGTCTCTACAAAAAAATTTTTTTTTTTCATTTGGACCATCCAAAAGTGTAAAATGTATCATAAAATTTAATTTGTAATAGCAATCTATTTTTTTTCATTGAGTAAAGAAGTATTTATATAAGGTATATAATTACAAGAAATGTCCTAAAAGTCAGCTATAAACATGTAAATAAAAAAGTACAAGAACTCATAATTACGGTAAAAATCTTTTTCTTGTTGGAATTGTCATAAATGTATTAAAAAATGTGGCGACATCCACCACAACCTCCATCAAAACACTGTTCTAAACTTCATTTAATGGTTCAGTAGCATTTAAGTACACCAATAGATTTTTATTTATGCAATATCAGCAGGTTTTCAAATCCTGTTCATGCAGTTTGAAAGCTTTTGAACTATTAGATGAACCTCATAAATGAATTGACACGGTACACTCTTGGTCCGTGTTGATTTTAGATATATATATATATATATATATATATATATATATACAATCTAAGAATCTCCAATGTATATGAAACATCTCAAAATAAAATAGTAAACTCTTTACCTAAAACAGAATATGAGAATTAATTAATTATTCAAGAAGAATAATGACTTATTTAACCCTCCCATAGCATGCGGAGTACTTCTCACTAGAGATGTTAAAAGGGTCATGGCCCGTAGGATTGGCCCGTTTAAACCGAAAAAATTAGAGTTAAGGCTCAATATTTTTGGCCCGTTTAAAATCAAGGCTTTTTAGGACTGGCCCGTTTAACCCGCGGTCCGTTAGGGCTAGCCCGTTAGGTTTCAGGGTTGGCCCGTCGGCCCGTATAATACTAATTAAGGTGTAAAAAATTTAGGAGATATGTAAAATAATCACCATCAGAATAAAACCAACAACATTTTAATTCAAAGTCAAACACATTTATCATTTGAGCTACAGGTCTTCTTTGTGTACTTGTGAATAAATACTGAAATATAAACAAAATTTTTGGAAAGAACTGCTAAATAGAGCTATTACATTATTTATTTTGAGAAAAACAAGTTGAAAATTATAACACAGCGATGTAAAAAATGTTTAGTTTATATTTCTTCAGAAAAACATAAGAAACAATCGTAGTTATGAATAGTTTATCGATTTACTATTTTAAAATATTGTTATATTATATCTTTAATTGTGGCCCGATAGTGGCCCCTTTAGCCCGAAACCCGCTAGGGTTAGGGTTAGGTCGACAATATTAGTGGTCCGAAAAAATTGAATCGTTTAACCCGCGACCCGTTAGGGCTGACCCGAAACCGCTAGGGCTAGCCCATTTAACATATGTGATCTTCGGTGCCATCTTTTATCCTCCAGAGACAAGTTGTAGCAATCCCATTATACCCCTATATATTCTCATTAGGGGTATTAATCGGAACAGCCAAGTCGCTTGGTTCCTAAGCATATTTATTTAATCAATTCAATCAATTTAAGATCACATAGCAAATTAAGTATGTGTCTTATATTCTTACTTTTGTAGCTTAAGATAGTTGTCAAATGATAAGAGATCATCGTTTAGTGTTTCCGCATTGTTAAGGCCTGCAATTATTGGCCAAACACTACTTAAGCACTAATTAAGATAATGTCATTAATTGTGTCGCTATATATATATATTCCAAGGAATATCTCTGCTATGTTTTGTTCCAAACAAATTAAATCCCACAAGCATTGTTTATAACCACATATGAGATTGCCCACGAAGCCATTATAAATAGCCGCCTTTATATCTCTAGTTCCTAACTACTTATATTTCTTACACATATATAGATCTGTTTATTCACATTGCCCATATATAATTCCCACTAATTATGGCTTCGATACTACGTCAATGCTCTATTATCGTAGCTATAAGTCTTAGCTTGTGTTTGTTGGCATTGGCTCAAGATTCTGGGATTGGAACTATTAACGACCCTCCTTACATACGTAACTATTTTGCGAAAAGAAATAATTATACTAACATCTTATTTAATGTTACTATTCATATGCCCCGGTACGTGTTCATTTTTATCTCACTGTAATATTTTGATTGCAGCTTCGGCTTGTTACGGGTATGAAGATCAAGGAGTGATGATTGCAGCAGCTGGTGAAAAGTTGTGGGACGGTGGAGCTGTTTGTGGACGAATGTATCAAGTGACTTGTACTGGTGGGACCAACCTAGGTACACCCCACCCATGTATCGATGGTTCTTCGGTGATTGTAAAAATCACTGATTTTTGCCCACCACCGGGGTGTAAGGGTATTCTCGACTTGTCACACGAGTCGTTTTCTGCCATTGCAGACCCAGCTGCCGGAGGAATCAAAATCTCATACCAACAGTAAGTGCATGGTTATGCTCAAATAAATGATCATCATTTCGTTTCTCAAACAACATAATTTAAGCAGTGTCCAAATTTTGAAACAAAAAACAAAAACACTAAGATGTACTTACTAAGTTATTTACTTTTATAGATCTGTGTTCCACCATACAAAGATGCATGGGAATACAAATTTCTAATAAATAAATTGAATGCACTTCTTTCTTCTTTTTCATTTTATTTTATTTTTTAATTTTTTGACAACTTCGGATTCAACTGATCCTTTGGCTAATTGTAATATTTCTCTTAATTACTGTTGGACTTAATTTGCTTTTGAAAATGCGACTACTTCTATGTTTGGTTGTTTTAAAAGATTGTATTTGCTTCTCTTTTGCAGGGTATGAAGGAAGAAGAGAAGTTTGAAACTGTCATCGACACGAATGTTTCCCAAAATAAAACATTTGAAAAGTTTGCCGTTAGTACTTTGTATTAACGAACGTTAATTTTCAAGTGAAATGTAATTAAATAATCTTAATGTAAGATTTAACTTGAAGTCATCAATTATGATTAGCAGTAGTTCAATTAAATTGACATGTGTCACCAAATAACTACCCTTGCGCTGAGAATTTCAAAGGTACGTAGCGATGAAGATGAATTGCAAATGTTAGAGGGCCTTTCTTTACGTTTTAACTCGATTTTCATTGAGAGAGATGAGTACATTGAGTTTTTTTCTTCACTCTATGTTTATTAATAGCATCAGGTCCAAAAACATGGGGTTGATTAAGAAAAGTTGAAAATGTGAGGTTTTACTCTAAGACTCGCGTGCAAAGATGAAAGTTAACTAAAAATTGAAAATAAAAATGGAAACTAACTACTAGGAATAGAAAGTGTCCTTTTTTTCTTTTTAAGTCGTTTCAAAAAAAATATTTACTTTTAATCTTTTCTTTTTTGGGATATATTTTTACTATTTAACCATTTATTTGATTCTTATTTTAATTGATGAGTCATATTCTTATATGGATATTCTTTGAAAAATGCACACTATTTTAATATTTATACTAAATTTAATTAGGCAAAAACTTAAAAATATCGTATTACAGGTATTTTACGTAAGACGGATCTCTCTTACCCGATTCATCGTATGTTGGTGAGCTGAGCTGTAAGAGAGTGGGGCTCCTTCATACAAATTATGATCCGTAAGACAGTCTAACAGGAGACCTACTCATTTAATTATATTTTTTAATCTGTGTGCCGAGTTAAATAGTACATTTTCTTAGGACTAGAGAGAATATAATACTCACTCTGTTTCAGTCAAACAGTCTACTTTTCTTTTTTAGAAATTAACATGTGACTAAATCAAATCAAAATTTTACAAACTTTACTTATGTTTTAGAAAATAAAATTTCATTAATTAAAAATTACCTTAAGAATACTATGAATTACAACATTCATAACTTTGTAAAAATAACTAAATTTGTGTAAATTATTGATCAAATTTTAACTTAGCTGACCAAAAAAATTAAAAATAAATTTTTTACCTGAAACGAAGGGAGTACGTCAAAAGTATCAAATTTTATAAAAGTACCAATGTTCTATGAAAAATGCTAAATCAACTGTGAAAATTACTAAAATTTAAAATTGAGGAAATGGAGAGGTTCCTCTCCCTCTCGGTCTCGGCTACTAGATCATTAATAGGCTACTGTTGGGTTTCTAGTGGAATTGGTCAAGAGTTTGGTTAATACTCCCTCCGTTCCAGGTAAAGAGTTCACTTTTCATTTTTAAAAGTCAACACGTGACCAAATCAAATCAAAATTTCGCATACTTTACTTATGTTTTAAGAAATATAATTCCATTAATTATAAACTACATTAAGAATACTATGAATTACAACTTTTATAATTTTGTAAAAACAAATAAATCTATGTAAATAATCGGTCAAACTTTAATTAAGTTGACCTAAAAAAATCAAAAGTGGACTCTTTAGTTGGAACGGAGGGAGTAAGAAGGAGCGAAATCTACTCTTTGAATTAGTTTTTGAAATTGAGAAGATCAACAAAACTCAGCACCACTATTAATTTTTGGAAAAATTGCGGACCGGTACCTTTTGTGAAATATTTAATCGCTTAATTTTATTATATTTGCTTTTATTCGCTTAAATTTCTTTTGAATGATAAATTTGTTATTTGTTCCAAAACTGTCCCCGTATCAACATATTACGTTTCTAAATAAATTTTATGCATCGTCAATATATTTTGTGATTTTTTGTGTTAAACAATGTGCATCGTTTATCACGTCAAGTATAAGTGTGCATCGTATATGCATGTGTGAAATGTGCATCGTCAAGTATATTGTTGTGCATCGTGAAGTATAAATTGTTCAATTTTTGTGTATGTAAAAAATGTGCATCGTCTAAGTATAATTTTATACATCGTCAATTATAACTACTATTTTCATTATATTTTGTGCATCGTGAAGAGAGTTATTATTATATTTTGTGCATCGTGAAGAGAGTTATTATGTGCATCGTCAAATGTACTAACTGTAAATATATGTTTTTATTCCCTAACTGTCCCTGTAACAATCTATCACGTATTATTAGTTGTGTGATTTCCTTAATTTACTAATTTCAATCTCGTATTTATCTCCATTGCGATTTCTTACTAAAATTCTCATTCATATCAATTTGAACAAACTTAAAAAATACCAAACAGTTCAATATCGAATTCATTTTGAAATCGAAATCAATGGATTCAACAAACCAAATTGTTGTCATGTTGTTGCTAAAATTCAGAGGAGATACTATTATTTCGACAATTTCAGATAATTTTAATTTATCTGAATTGATCGAATGCATCAGAGGTAAATATTCTAATTTTCAATCGGATAATTGTACTTTGAAATACACTATAGGATCACATAACAATTGTTGTTTAACCAACGAAGAAAATTTTAAAAATATGTTGACATTGGCCAAAATTTTATCATTTTTAATTATCATTGTTGAAGTTCATACACAAAATAAGCACTTTTGCTGTTGTAAATTCTGAAAATAGAGATAATTGGGCTTGGTTTCTGTCTAAGATAAAAGGAGCAATCGATCGTAAAGTGTTTTTTGTATCCGATCGTAATGTTGGTTTAATGGAAGCAAGACGCGACGTGTTTGGAGTTCAAAGTATTTCTTTTGCTTGGTGCATCTTTATCGAAACTTAAAAAAAAATATTTACCAGTAAACGATATTTCAACACCTTTCGCAACAACTTGTTTTCAAGACTGAAGGATTCACTACTAGAAACATGCTAATTACTGTCGGAGAAATCACTGTCGGATTTTTTCGACAGTAATTACTGTCGGATATCCTGTCGGATATTTTCAGATTACTGTCGGATATCCGACAGTAATTTTAATTTTTTTAGCGGGATTTTGTTTACTGTCGGATGTAGTCCGACAGTAATTTTTGCGACAGTAATTCATGAATATTCTTTGAATATTCTTTTTCATCCGACAGTATTTACTGTCGTAGTAATCCGACAGTAATTTTCCGACAGTAATACAGAGAATATTCTTTGAATATTCCCTTTTCAGCGCCAGAAATTTTGTTGTCAATATTACTGTCGGATATCCGACAGTAATTATCCGACAGTATTTTAAGTGTGATTTACTTACGGATATTTACTGACGGAGATCCGACAGTAATCTAAAATAAAATCCCCAAATCGAACAGCGCCCCCCTTCTCAGATTCATCTTCAATCAAACTTTTTTTCTCTCTCTCTCTCTCTCTCTCCCACCACCTTCGCCGCGCCACCCCCGCCGCACCACCCACACCGCACAGCACCACTCTCAATCTCTCTCTCGATTCCCAGCGCCACCACCTCCGCCGCACCACCCACACCGCACAGCACCACGCACACCGCAGCGCGCCACCCACACCGCACCGCGCCACCGTCTCTTCCGACAGTAAGCCGCCACCCCCTCTCTCTCTCCCTAGGTATGTATTTTTTCTATTTTTTTATTTTGTATTTAATTTTTTATGTATTGTTGAAAATTTTGTATAAAAATGTACTCTTTATATATGTATGTTTCTGTTTATTTTTGTGTATTTATTTATTTATTGTGAATTTAATTTCTGTGTATTTGTTATTGTGGGTGTAAAAAAATGTATTTATTAATGTGGGTGTAAAGAAATGAATTTAATTTCTGTGTATTTATTAATTGCTGTGTATTTATTAATGTGAATTTTCTGTTTATAAAAATGTATTTAATTAATTTATGTATTTATTAATGTGGGTTAAAAAAAATTTTATTTCTGTATTTTGTGTAGTGTAGATTTATTCTGTATTTTTTTAATTTTCTGTTAATCTATGTTTTATTTGTCTTTAATTTTAATTGTATATTAAAAATATAAAAAATGTGTATATATATATATATATATATATTATGTTTTATGTAATTTTTTGTTAATTTTCAGCATGTTGTGGCCTTAGAGGTTGTTAATGTTGTTGTTTGTTGTTTCCCGAGTCTTAGACTTGTGGTTTTTGTTAGTTGGGTTCCGGCTGTAGTGTCCCCGAAGACTTGTTTAGTATTATCGCAGTTTTATCTAGGGGTGTAAATGGTTCGGTTTGGTTCAGTTTATACCAAAACCACAAACCGAACTGCCTCCTATCGGTTCCATTTTTTTTCAAACCGAACCGAACCCCCTAAGACTCGAAACCGAACCGAACCGAAGCATTCGGTTTGGTTTGGTTCGGTTTTATGGTTCAAAGAAATTTATTTTTTGATTAATTTTTTTTTCAAAACCACTGAAGAGATATTGAAAAGGAAAAAGTCAATGTCAATTTTCAAATATTTAAAAAGAAGAAGAAGAAATTTGAGACTAATTTCGTTAAAGTCGAGAGATATCTTACGATGGTTAAGAGTATATTTTGGTTCTATGAAGTGTGAGAAAGAATATTAGAGAGGTGAAGGGAGAGAACTAGATGAGAGGGACAATGACGGACTAATGGTGAGGGACGACATTGCGTTGAGGTGAGAAAAAGAGAGAGGTGAGAGACAAAGGCGTGAGATTACCATCTTTACTCTTAGGTTTTTAAGATTTCAGTAAACAATTCAAAATTTTCAAGACAAATCAAATGACTATTAATAACAAGAATAAGATTGTATATATACAAGAATATTATATATATATATATATATATATATATTTAACGGTTTGGTTTGGTTCGGTTTCACCCCTAAAACCACAAACCGAACCAAACCGATTGGTTTATAAAATTTGCAAACCATGACCGAACCACCCTAGTCTAAAACCAAACCAAACCGGTTTGGTTTGGTTTGATTCGGTTTCGCGGTTCGACGGTTTAAATTTACACCCCTAGTTTTATCAGTCAGTTGTGCTTTATAGTAAGTACGGATGGTTATGTCACGTACTTTCCTTTTCGTGTTATTGTGTAAGTAATTAGTTTATTGATTGGACCACTGAATTGTTGAGGGTAATACATGACGTGGCATAGTAGTACGTTGTCTCTTGGTTGAGCATAGTCGGGTAGCAGCAAAGTGTGAATCATTGAAAGTAATAGGATCATGAGAAATTGTCTTGGGATTAGATGTATTAGGACATACTTGTTTCAGATATTACAATTGTGATCAAGATTGTTAGGTTGAATTAGCAAATCCTAATTACTGTCGGATTCTAAACCACGCACATAACCTTAAACATGAACCGTTTACTCAATATTAACCCTAAACCACGCCCTTAACCTTAAAATCTAACCATAAAAAACAACCTTAACCCTAAACTATATATACCCTTAACACTAAACCACATCTTTAAACTTAAAACCTAACTCTGAGTGCTAATAATCCTAAACCTAATGTTAATCCTAAATCACATCCTTAAACCCTAAACCGCAAACACCAACCCTATACCATAACTCTAGTCACAACCTTAAACCCTACTCTTGATCCTAAACCACGAACTTAACCTTAAAACCTAACCCTAAAACCTAACCTAATTAACCCTAAACTATACCCTTTACCTTAAACCTAACCTTAACCCTACTTTAACCCTAAACCATACCTTTAACCCCAACCTTTACCCTTAATCACAACCTTAAATTCTAAACCCCAACCTAAACCCTAAACTTGACCCTTAAACCACGCTACCCTAAACCTAAACTGGACCCTCAAACCTTAATTAACCCTAAACGCTACCCTTAACCTAAAATCTAACGCTAAACCACATCCTTAAACTTAAAACCTAACTCTTATCCCTAATCCTAAACCTAATGTTAATCCTAAACCACATCATTAAACCCTAAACCGCAAACACCAACCCTATACCATAACTCTAGTCACAACCTTAAACCCTACTCTTGATCTTAAACCACGACCTTAACCTGAAAACCTAACCTAACCCTAAACTATACCCCTTACCTTAAACCGAAACCCTTAACCCTACTTTAACCCTAAACCATACCCTTAACCCCAACCTTTACCCTTAATCACAACTTCTTCCTCGGCGACCGCGTCTTCTGGTCCTACGCACCAGTCAGCTACTAAGCGTGCCCTGATCGAGAAGACGCAGACTCTCGAGCAAAAAGAAGAAAGCCGAGGAGGTGCAGGCAGACGCGATATGGCAAAGAAAGGCCGAGGAGAATCGGGACGCGACAACGCAAGAAGACCGAAGGCTAGAACTTGCGACGATGTTCATGGAACAGCCAGCACCTCGGCCTACTAGGTCTTCAATTGTCCGTAATTTATTTGACCCTCCACGAGACACATTATTTTAGTACTGTAATATTTTTTAAATTGTATATATATTAATTTTAATTTAATTTATGTTTTATTTGTTAACTATATTGTTGCAGTGTTGTGTGTGTGTGATTGTCTATATATAATTGTTATATCAGGTGGAAAAAAAACGAATTTCAAAATTTAAAATTTTTTTTTTTTATTTAAAATTACTGTCGGAGCTCCGACAGTAATTAAAAAGGTTTTCTAACATTACTATCGGAGATCCGACAGTAAAAATAATAACGGTAGTCATTTTCTGTCGGATATCCGTCAAAAATTTAACGACAATCCGACAGTAAACTAACACATTGTTAATGATTGTTATCATTTTACTGTCGGAATATTCGACAGTAATTAGTGTCGGAATGGGATCCGACAGTAATTACTGTCAGAGAGAAATCACTGTCGAAGGTTTACTGTCAGAAACTGTCGGAGCAGTTCCGACAGTAAATTCATAATTACTGTCGAAATTTTTTAATTACTGTCGGATTTCTCCGACAGTAATAACGTGATTTCTAGTAGTGCTTGTGCGTATGCCCCCAACATTAGACTATTTAATGAGAAAATTGATATATTCAAAAAAGAAAGGGGACAACTTGAATGTGATTTCTTGGCCACCATTCCATACGAGAAGTGGGCGATGACACATTGCCACGAGAATAGGTATGCCAAAATGACCTCAAATGCCGCTGAATCGTTCAACAATTAGATTTTAGAAGCTCGCGGTCTTTCCATCACTCACATAGTGGATCGTGTAAGATAAAAAATAATGAAATAGTTTAGTGAGAGACTTGGGAATGAAAATAGATGAAATAAATTTTTTTGTAAGAAGATGGATACAAAGTGGAAGGAGTACTTTAATATTGGGATCACGTGACAGATTCGCATGGCACCCAACTCAATATACAAGATTTTATCCGATCCAAGTATCCAGGTTGACTTGGAGAAGCGGACACGATCATGCTATCAGTGGCAAATTCAAGGATTCTTGTGTTGCCACGTAGCCATTGTGATTGTGAGATCCGAAAAAATTATTAGTGATATGGTTGATAGTTACTTCTTAATAAGCTATTATATCAAGTGTTACGAGGGAAGCTTGATGTCAATTGCAACTACGGTGAGGTACGAGCTTCAGAATTCTAGTGAGGGTGAGACCATGTTACCTTCTAAGTAGGTATCCCAAAAAAGTGTAAATAAGACACAGAACCCTTCAAGTCCTATTATCTAAGGCCTAAAAGGATGTCTTACTTGATTCCTATTATCAAAAATAATTTTCTTTAAGGTTGCATATATACATACATATTCGTGATAAAATTGGTCAATTTGATTACTTTCAGTTTTTTTATGAATAATTTAAATCAATCTTTAATTGACACGAAAAAAAAAATTATTATTCATTTTCACAAACATGTGCCAGCAAATCGAGACCAGCCCAACCTAGCTAGCTCAAACTTGGGTTGTTTATATATTTTTTGAGCTTGAGCTCCGAGCTTGTACGAACTGTTCGAGATAGGCTCGTCCAGAATTCCTAGGGGCTTGAAATTTTTGAACGTACAATAACTTATATCCATGCACACGTGGCACCAAAAAGGCAGCAAAATGCCAGTAAGTCGCAATTGAGGATCGAACGACGACTCAGGCGATATAGCAGCTAGGTCGACCAAGGCGACATAGACCTAAGTGGCTTGGCCAAATTCTCCTCCATTTCATCCCCTTGCGCATCTAATGTCGCGTAGTTAATGTCCGCCATAAAGTGTTTTGAAAAAGTCAAAGAAGTTGATCTGTCTGTTGCAATGACAGTTACACTTTCTCCCTTATAACTGCTCCATAATGGCCTACAATAACGATCCCACGATCTTAACCACCTATAAAGCTCAACCTGATGAGACATTTGGGATACTACGCTCTACATACACCGAACCTTGCTATTTTGCGCACAAGCTCTTGGCATTTTTCTTTTCTCTCTCAAGCACACTTTCAGCCAATCATTTATCTCTCAGGTCCAAAACTATCAAGGAACTTTTATACAGAATTTAACTCCTACGCCGGAGGGTTTAAGCCGGGATAATCCCCGAGTCCGCTCACAGTGTTTTTCCAATCATTTTCAGTTCAACGTAGTATCAAGCTAGATATCCAATGTAATCAAATTTGTGCATTCGTACGTCCGACACGATCACTATATAAATTTGTGCATTCGTACTCCATTTGTTCCTTACAAAAAATGTCATGTTTGCCTTGTCACATAAATTAAGCAAAATTAATTGATCTTTTTATAAATACTGGTATGGTACATATTTTTTCTTGAAGCCCATGTGTAAATGCTAGGACCGTAAACGGTTCGATCTGGTTCGGTTTAGCCTAAAACCACAAATCGAACCACTCCTTTTGGTTTAGAATTTTCCCAAACCGAACTGAACCGCCAACAGTCCCAAACCCTGAGAAATCGGTTCGGTTCGGTTCAAACCGCAAGTAAGCAAGTTCTTGAAAGAAACTGGAAGGAGGTATTGATAAAAAAACAAAACAATTGCTCAATAAACATGAACCATTAAAAAAATAACATTTAGAAATTAACTACAATAACTACAAGTCCGACTATCTTTTTTCTTTTTTCACGAGCTGTAGAAAGAAGCCTTCCATCAAACCCTCACTCTCATTCCTAGGAAAGAAGGGCACTTTCGTTATTAATGTGAGCTGCTCCTAACTGCCTAGGAGCTTGATGCCTTCGTCCCAGCCAGTAGCAGCAAGTTTTTTTTAATCAATTCTCTACCAGAAACTCATTTTTTGTAATCAATTGGACAAATTGAAAAATCAAGGGACAGGGATGAAAGAGAAGAAAGAGGGAAAGAGGAAGAAAGAGAATAAAGAGGAAAGAAAGAGAAGGCAGACAGAGTAAGGAAGAAAGACCGCCGAGAGAGAGGGAGAAAGGCGTAGAGTGGCTTCTGAGAGAGAAAGAGGGAAAGCGGCGTACAACAGATGATACTAGGGTTTACTTTTTGGTTTATATATGGTATGATATGAACGGCTGGATTAGCTTTTTAACGGATGAATAGCTAGTATTTTGTCAAGAAATATAAAACATAAAACTCGGTTTGGTTCGATTCGGTGAACCGCGGTTTGGTGTGCTGAACTGCAAATTAAATCGAACCGACCAATTTACCAATTTTTGAAACCGAATCAAACCATTAGTGCTAAAAGAGAGAATCAAACCACCCGATTCAGTTCGATTGGATTCGATTTATTGGTTTACCGGTTTATACTTACACCCCTATTAAATGTCATCTTTAAAGTAACAAAGAAAATAATAATAAAATAATTTTATAAAAAAAAGCAAATAATTTTTTTTAAATGAAAAATGAAAATTGTAATATAGGTGTATTTTTTTTTTTGCAAGGGAGGAGTACCATTTACATCCCAAAAATTTCCCTTTTAGGCTCCGTTTGTTTCAAGGAAAACAACTTCCAAAAAATAATTTTTGGAAAATAAAAATATTTCATTTTCAGTCGTTTGGTAAATGTTTTAAAAATATGTCAGAAAATATTTTTCGGTGTTTGACAAACACATGAAATTTTTACAAAAAACATATCATGAATACATATAAAAGGATATTTTCCCTTCGTCCTAAAATTAGTGTCCCCTATTGAATATACACTTATTTTTTAAAATTTTTTTACTTTAAATAATCTCTTTGGTAACCCCTAATTATCACTAGTGGTATCAAATAAATGGGGGTTCATCTATTTTTCAATCTCACAAATAACAATAACATAATTGATAATTGACTTGAAAATACATTTCAAAAAAAAAAAAAAAGAGATAATTGTTGTGGGACGTTTCGAAATGAAATAATAGACACTTCTTTTAAGACGAAGAGAGTGTTTATTAAAATTGAGTAGTGTAAAGGTGATATTAGACTCCAATTCCAGTACCAAATTAAAAATTTTATGATCTTAAACATTATACCAAAAGCTTCATGTACTCTTCAACCAAATATTTCATTCCGTGTAATACTCTCTCTAAAAATTAAAGTATTAAAAAAATAATTTAAAATTTTAAATCAACGCACTAAAGAATTTCAAACATGATATATATAACATGTTTACTCTATCTTAGTATTTTTAATTGAAATATCAAGTTAAAATATTTTCAGAATTCAACTACTTGAATCTGTAATATTATTGTTATTTTCTCTTCTTAAAATGAATATTTAATTTTATTTATGATCGTGAATAAAAATGAAACTTTTATTTTGGGACGAACATGAATATATTTTTCAATGTTAAAAAAGTTTCCATAAATCTTGACAATATTAACAAAAAGTATATAAATAAAACTTTGTTCATAGAATCATTTCAAAATATTAGGGTAAAATATTACAATTATTTTTCTTAAACGAAAAGTTAGAAATAAATATAGCACATCCAAATGTGCAAAGGTGATATTAGGAGAAAATTAGAATGAACAAATTTTAAAATATAATTTATGAAAATTAAATCCATAAATTATTTTCCTGAAAAGAAGGCTTCATTTTTTGTTAACTTATAAAATATTTTACATTGACTATATTTTTTAAATATTACTACCAAATACTGAATATAAAAAAATTATTTTCGGTCAAACAAAGGAAGCCTTTGTTTCCCTGCAAGTTATATTACATAATACAGTATAATATTTTTTCAAAAAAAACAGATGCGCACTCTCTCCGTCTCCTCAGTCTCCTCCGTCTCCGTCTCAGTCTCCCTCTCTCTGTTATTGCGATCTCAATTGCTGCTATGGCCGGCCCATGAGTTCATCTGGTAAGCATCTCTCTTTCTCTCCTTCCCTGATTTGTGCCCTAAATTTGCGTACACAACTGTGCCCTAACCTTGTTTACAGAAAAAATTGTTGATTTCCCCAAATTGCAGAGGCACAATTCTCACTTTGTGACCCAGTTGTATCCACTCCGGTAAGTCTCCATCTACTCATCTAATTGATCACTTACTTCCCGAAACACTTTCTCTCCCCTCTCTTTCTCTGAAAGCTCGTGTCGGCTGCCCTAACCGCTGTCTGCTGCAAACAATCCGGTAAACTCTAATTTCCCTCTCCTCCCATGTAGATTTGTATGTGTGTTTACTCTGTTGAGGGCTCAAAATTTTCCTTTCAATTTTGTTCTTGTGTGTTTCAAATCAGTACTGTTTTTCTGTGCTTATTTACTAGGGTTAAGTTAACTCTTCTATATTTGAAATTTAGTCTAGTTTTGCTGCAAATTTTGAAGAAGAACATCTGTGTAGGGTTGTGTATTTGTTGAATATTGTGAATTTGAAATGTTAGGGTTTTGCAAGTTAAACTTTACTGTTAAACTTTTAATCGTTGACTCTTTTGTGGAACAAAAGTGGTATTACTTATCTGTGGATCCTCTTCACCAATAGATTATTGATGGTGCTCATGGCACAGTATTGAAATTGAACAGCCAAGTGGATGCTCATAATATGCTCAAGTCATTGCGTTCAGTATTGTTGTCATATAGGCCTTGCTGTCTTCCCTGAAAAGAGGTTCATGCACAAACTAAGTTATATTCATATTCAGAAGTTTCGGTTGAAAACCAAGTCTGGCTCTTTCATGGCCTCAAAACTCTGTAATCCCTCAACACAAAAAATGTTGTCTGCTTTTAAAATACACGATTATTTCTGCCAAGGAGAGACCACTATGGAAGATGGGGAAAAGATAAAATCTTAGCACACTGAAGCTGCACTCGATAAGTAGCATTTACACATAAACACGTTTACCATTGGAGCCACTAAAAGCCTTAAAAAGTAATGTATATCTCTTTGATAAAACTTAACGTCACTTTCCACAAAGTGAAATAAGTTGTTGAAGTGTTAAACTAGACTTTTATGTCGTTGTGTTCATGGTACCACCACGGCTATAGACAGGGTACAGCAGTTGGCAAAGGAGGAAAGTGGCCCCTAACTGGAGGTGTAGCAAATCAATTGTCTTTTTTCCGGGAACAACATGGCCCATAGAATTTATGTAGCAGGTTACTTAGATGGATCTATTCATATATGGGATGCCACTTCTCCAGTCCTATCACTTCTCTGTGTTATACACAGCGAGGTAAAGGTTCTGTCTCATTTGTTCTTTTTTGCTAATGGAAATTTTACTTTCTCAATTGAAAGGAACAAGTTATCTGCTAGTAGAATTTGAAGTCGATACTTTTTTGCATAAATGGCATATTAAAGGTGTAGAAGTGGCTGGTTCAAGTGCTTCAGTTTCAGAATTGGATTTATGTTCCTTGACTTTAGGTTTAGCGATTGGCAATGAATTGGGTCTGGTAAGCAATACTACTATATGAGATACTTTTCTAGAGGTTGTATATTTTCTTTTGTTACTTTAGTTTCATGTTGTTTTGGACTTCTGCAGATCCGTGTTTACGACCTCAGTGGTTTGAAAGAAACAAGATTTCACATTGTCCGTGAAACCAAACACAAAGGTAGCTTTTAGATGCTACCATCGTTTTCTGAATATGCTTGCTGCTTTTCCACCCACTTAGTCCAACTTTACTGCAATCAAGTTATTCTTTTTCCAACCTCGTTGAAATCTGTTGAAGTCTCATAGAAATAGGATTAAAAGATTGTATGCTGGATTATTTTCAAATCTTTACCTACTGTTTAACATGAACATGATGTAAAAATAGTTCTTACTCCTAGCCAATTATTTCTATAATCCTATTGTTCTCGAGCATATTTCATTAAAAGCATTTGTTACATGGTTCCCATCAATCTAAATATATACGTTTATTGCAGTTTCTGGATAGTTTCCATCTTATTACTTGCAATGTCCTATTGGTATATTCTCAAATTAACTTGTTCGACTTGCTTACATTCATCTTCTCTGTGACAGCCATTATTAATTTTTGCTTTTGGATAATGTCTTGCATGTAACTCTAAATGTCCTACGTCAAATTTCATTCATGTTAACATTATTCAACTTGTTATCAGTTCACAAGTTACCTCAAGATGAAGAACTTAATTGTAGAGGTGTTTTTTGCCCTCTCAATTCTCCGTTCAAGCACTTCGTTATGAAAGTGATGGAGCCAAACTTTCGGTTGGATATAAATGTGGTCAGGTAAGTAGGATATGTGTTGTTTATGCTTAGGTGACTTAAGATTTTGTAACAAGGATTCTTAATTTCAAATTGTCGATGACTCCATTTCAGGTTGCTGTACTTGAAATGTGTGGTTTCACATTCATTGTTGTTTGATCATTTGACTATATTGGCTTTTGTTTTAATCAATTCTTGAATTTGACATTTAGGATGAAATTGGAGTTTACCTAAAGACAATAATAGATTGTACTGAGACAGTAGGATGGCCTTGCAATTTCATGTTGATCTAGCGTGTTTAGTTGTGTTGTATCTTATAAGTAGACGTTTCCATAGTACTAATCTATATTTACATGTTGTCCAATTGTAGGTGGTACGTGATGATGACATGCGTTAAGTTGTTCGCGAATACATGGTTGCTTTTTTTGGTTTGATGGAGCAATTGTCTTAATTAGCTCTTAGTTTTTATTTACTATGTTTTAGATTTTAGGTGCAGCTTTTGTGTGTTAGTTTTTCTTTTTTTGCTTAGCAGGTGTTGGTTGGTAGATGTTCAAGTATAAGACTATATGTATAGGATATGTTGGTTTAAGATGAATTTGTATGATATTATTATGTTATAATATTATTGAGTTAATTTTATATATTTCAGTTTTTCTTTTTACGTGTTTGTATTTTAGTGATATGTGAGAAGCATTATTTCGTAAGATGCGTGTTAGAAAGTTCAATTAGGAAGTCATGCCATCCTAAAATCAATGGTGTAAGTGCTTTTTAGGATGCCATTTTAGTTAAATTTGTAAACATGTCCTATCAGAGCATCTCTAATGCAAATGTGAATGTGAATCTAATGCAAATGTGAATGTGAAAAAATTAGGTGCCACCTAGGATTTATATATTTTTCAAAGAAAAAGAACTCTTTAATGCAATTGTGGAGAAAGAATGCGAATATGATGTGTTAACTAAATTATTTCTTATTGATTATTAGATAATTGATTTTTTGACTTCCAATGTACATTGTGAAGGAGGATGTGAATAATTCACATCTTCCTTCACAATGTGCATTGGAAGTAAAAAAATCAATTAAAAAATAACCAATAGGAAACAATTTAGTTGACACATTATATTCTACAATTGCATTGAAGAGTTTTTTTTTTTTAAAAATATATGTAGAGTAAATTCTAGGTGGCACCTAATTTTTCCACATTTACATTTACATTGATGATGCACTCAAGGAATGGTATTAGGAAGACAAACTTCGTCCTATTAAGATGATATAGTAGGACCCTTCTCCTTGTCCTCTCACGATAATATATTAGGACGCTTCTCATTGTCCTATCACGATACTATATTAGGCTGCCATACGCCATTGTTTTAAAGAGTTATTAGAACGCGTCGATTTGTACTCACAATAATTTTGAAATTGGGTTTTTAAGGATGTCATAAGCTGTTTTAATACTTCCTCTGTCCTAGAGAAATATTTTTACTTTCTATTTTTAGATGTCCCAACTAATGTTCGTAAAAACTTTTAATCTACCTATTTTATACCATTCTTCCTAATATATTCTTAAAGTTTCATTTAATATAGCGTTAATCACACCATTAGTTCCTTGATTATAAACTTTTTCATGATTAGTCCCTTAACAATTTTTTTTTCCAAATTTCAGTCCCACAAGTTTAAAATTGTCACATGACTAGTCCTTTTGATGGATTCTGTTAGAAAGATTTCGTTAAGTGGCCCATATGCCTCCCACGTGCACTTGAGTAAGGGCAAAATTAAAATTTCACTTATCATCTTCCTCATCTTCTTCATCCTGGATCCCTAATACACACATAGAGCACCAATTAGTTTTCTCATTCCTACGTCTTGTCTTCCCCATGTGCCTTACTTTCTCGATTCCTGAGCTTACACACACACACACAGTCACTCTATATATATCCTTCCAAAAAACCAAATAACTTCCCGTCAGAGAGCCCCAAATAGAGAGAGAGAGAAAAAAATTCAAAACCTAAATCCAACCAAACATGGAGTTGAAGATGGAGACAATGGTATCGGTGATCGAAATCTCAGTCCCTGTCCTTGGTAGCGCTACTATCCCCGTCAGTGCCTTTTGGCGCCTCGTCCCCGGTGGTCCCACCTGCAAACACTTTTACCCTGCCTTTACAGGCGCTCTACTCTCTTACTTGTCTTTTGGGTTTGCTTCGAATCTTCACTTTTTGGTCCCCATGTTTCTTAGCTATGCTTCTATGGTTCTGTCTTCTTCTTCCCCATGTGTCTTATTCTTCATCCACTGAATTTTTATTTTTATTGATTCAGTCCCATAAGTCATAGCCCTCGATTTATTGATCGAAGATTTGCAGTAGAGTCTACAAATTTGCGTCTCCCCCCAAAACCCAACAATGTCTCAACGGGAGGCTCGGGATTTCGACTCCAGACACCACCGTTCCAGATTCGATCGAGAATTCATGTACTCTCTCTCTCTCTCTCTCTATCTTCCTCCCAATTGAGCTGGTTACTGTTTAATGTTCTGTTGATGAAGAAGGTACATTATTCATGGATTGTTGGTATATTAGATTTCAAATCGAAGTGGGGTTTTTTATGCATGGACGATTGGGGTTCAAGTTCTTGAATATTCAATGGAGTGGGTTGAATTATTGAGTTTCTTGAAAAAGATTTTTGCCTGCCAGAGAGAGAGAGTGAAAGAAAGGGAGAGGCATTTTGTTGATAACGTGGGTTTGGACTATGGGTAGTCGGAGATGGTGGTTGCCGTTCCAAGTTGGCCGGAGAAGACGAGGTTGTCTGCTGCTGTTGCTGCTGCTGGTTGATTAGGTTTTTTTTTTTTTTAAGTCTTGAACATGAAATTTCATAAAAGCCCTTAACTAGAGTCACGTGTTAGACACATGACTGACTTAATGGATAAATCATAACGGCTTCCATCAAAAGGATTAAGCGTGTCTAATTTTGATACTCTTAGGACTGAAATTTGAAAAAAAAATTTGTTAAGGGACTAATCGTGGAAAGTTCATAGTCAAGGGACTAATGTTGTAATTAACTCTTTAATATAACACATTCCAAAGAAACCCAATTATTTAGAATAGTTGAACTCAATTAATGTTCATTGGTATTATCGTTAGAACACATTTTACAACACATCATTAATTATGTTTTTTAATTCATGTATTTATCACCTAGGAACATTTATCCGGAACGGAGGAAGTAATATTCTTTGTTAGGACATGGATGTGGTTTCATTATCTATCTTTATGGGACGATTAAAGGTGTCCTAACACATTTGCCTTATTAAGTGCCCCCTAAGTGTCGCCCTAATAACTTTTTGCTAACTCCTTTAGATAAGATGCTCAAGTTTGCGTTTTATTAAATAAGGCGTACTATAAAGCTATACCTAAGGACTCAATTAGGCATCCTAAAATGTCTTTTTTGTTGTAGTATATATAGTGATTTCACATTGTTAAGGCCTGCAATTATTGGCCAAACTAAGATAATGTCATTGTGTCGCTATATTCCAAGGAATATCTGTGCTATGTTCCAAACAAAATCCCACAAGCATTGTTTATAACCACATATGATGGCCCACGAAGCCATTATAAATAGCCGCCTTAAATCTCTAGTTGCTAATTACTTATATTTCTCACACATATATAGATCTGTTTATTCATATTGCACATATATAATTCCCACCAAATGGCTTCGATACTCCGTCAATGCTCTATTTTCGTAGCTATGAGTCTTAGCTTGTGGTCGTTGACATTGGCTCAAGATTCCGGGATTGGAACTATTAACGACCCTCCTTACATACGTAACTATTTTGCGAAAAGAAATAATTATACTAACATCTTCTTTAATGTTACTATTCATATGCCCCGGTGTTAATTTAAATTATCTCGTTCAATCATCTTATTTTGCAGCGTCAGCTTGTTACGGGTACGAAGATCAAGGAGTGATGATTGCGGCAGCAAGTGAAGAGTTGTGGGACGGTGGAGCTGCTTGTGGCCGAATGTATCAAGTGACTTGTACTGATGGGACCAACCTTGGCACACCGCACCCATGTATTGAAGGTTCGGTAACTGTAAAAATCACTGATTTCTGCCCGCCACCGGGGTGTAAGGGTACTCTTGACTTGTCACATGAGTCGTTTTCTACCATTGCAGACCCAGCTGCCGGAGGAATTAAAATCTCATACCAGCAGTAAGTGCATGCATGTTTATGCCCAAATGATAATCTGATCTCTGTTATTCTCAAATGGTGAATCTTCCATAATTTTTGCCGGCTAAAGAAATCAAAAACAACTATGCATGGGTGGGTCGTTTTTGGTGATTCTTGAAACAAATTAAGGATGCTTTTAATTGCTTCTCTTTTGCAGGGTATGAAGAATGCTTTTGGTGCAGGGTATGAATAAAACTACATTTGAATTAGATCCTTCATCCGTCGTTAGTACTTTGTATTAGATCTCGTTACAAAGTAGTTGTGAGGTCAGATGTTAGTTGCTACTACAATCTAAATGTAAGATTTTATTTGAATGAATTAATGAAGCCAAAGTGGTGAAGTACTGCAATATCAGAGTAAAGCTAATTCAATCATCTTGCATGTAGTGCTTTTATTTCAATTACTATGATTCGAAATCTTACTCAAGGGGCCAATGCCATGAACGTATGATCATACACTATACTGACAAGATAACGCCACTTAAAATTACCCCAATAATTTGAACCACCATTTGTCGGCTTCTTAGCAGCAAAACTTGATTCACAGACATTCTCAACATACCACTGTATGACTCCGCCAATTCCATACTTTGCCCATTAATATATGTTCACACACCACTATCAAATTACGAACTAACGTATATGAAGGTTCTGTTATCTTTGCATCCATTACAATGGGTTTTCCAATTTTTTTAATGAACCACTAACTGAATCCTCAATAATTAAATAGAATATTTTAATCTTTCCAATAACTAATGTTGCTAAATGTCCTTAATCATAGGTTTAATATTGTGAGCGCCTTGATCCGCGAGGATCCGCTTTTCGACTTCGGACTTTTTTTACTCTTGGACTTCCCTCTATGATTTCTGTGGTTCGATAAATGTAAAAATACATTTATCTTTAAAAAAACAGAGTCGTCACTCTCGTTTATAAAGTAAACTGGAGAAAAACTAAAATTATTAGTTCGGGGGCCAAGTTACGATTTGAAAAGGTTTTACGCACCCATCTCGCTCTTTCGGTCTCTACATATTTGCATGCTCGTATTTAAGTATCACAAGTTTGTTATTTTATGTGACAGAATATATACTTTACATGTATTTACATATATTAAAATGTATTGAAATAATTACATTCTTCAAATATACTTTATTTACATATTAAATGGACTAACGAACGGAAGAGGTTATCTTCTGTCGTTTTACAGAATTCAGGCCAAGTTCTAGGTCGTTGTATTATATTGGATCAAGATAGCTCGTAGCCTGACCGTTGTGCTTCCATTGCTACCGATTGAGGAAAGGAAGACCTACGTTTTTGTGTGTGTGAGAGAGAGTCAATACTCTTTTCTCTTTTCTTTCTCTCTTTTCTTCTTCTAAAGAGGCTTGATAGAGAGAGAGTTGTGTGTGATCTCTTGAGAGAGTTTTTTCTATCTTGTGAGGGAAACTTTGTAGAAAAAGAAAAATAACTTATCATATAAAGGGTTAATAGGTTAGTAAATAAAATAGGACTCAATACCTAAAAAATAGGTTTTCCATATATCAAGGATTCCTAACCAAAACAAATCATGGCAGTCGTGATCTTCACATAGAATCATACGACACACACAATGAACAAATAACAAACCCTAAACTTTACAAACCCTAAAACAATTTAATCTCCCTAAAATAAAATTTCTTTAAAAGGATTAAAAAAACATAAATATATAATTAGTAATTAGTAAAACCAAGAAAGACAATTATTAAACAAGATAGCATTATTATTAAACAATATACAACAATCTCCCCCTTTTTGCCTTTCTGGGAAAAGCAATTATTAAACAAGGTAGCATTATTAAAAAAAATAATTCAACTCCCCTTAAATACAAACTCAACTAATCTACCAAAAAGAGGCAAAACAATTAAGCTTTAAAGAAAGATCTAAAGCGCTCTTCATAGTCAGCAAAGATTTCCATAGGATAACGATTAGAGTTGTCCAAAGGATTAGGGATAGGAGAATCATCAACTCCCCCTGAATTGTTACCACGGGATACATGAAGCATCCCCTAAGCAGCTGCAGCATTAGCCAAGGCTTCAACATCCTCAGCATCATCACCATTATCACTATTTGGATTAGCTACTCCCCCTAAATCACGCATAGGCACAACAGACTCTCCTTAAATCACGCATAGGCACAATAGACTCTCCCCCTTTGATTTTGCCAGAAAGAAGCAAATCATTAAAAAGCTCACAGAAATTGCAAAGATGACGAAGTTGTTCAATAGCCAAGTCATACAGTTCTAACACATTGAAAATATGCACATCAATGTGCTTAATCCTGTCACGCAGAAAGGACACAGACACTATGTACGCTAGAGGAGAACGAATGAAGCGTCTGGATGAGGCTTCATTGGAGGGTACATTTATCCTAGCAGTTCCATCACCACGAGAAACATAATTCACATAGTTGCAAGGATAGAGAGGTACAAGGGTATCTAGAACATCCACAGGGTGCAACACAGTATTCTCAGGGAACAAGCAAACAGGTTTAGAAGACATGGTGACAAAGAGAAACAAAACGAGACAATTTTAGGAGAAAAACGTTGAGACTTTGAAAAATAAGGAGAAATAAAACGTTGATATTTGATATAATAAGGAAACTATAAGCTGGTATATATAGGAGACAGATTTTGTAGGTTTATAAAGAGAATAAAATAATAGGGTAACAAGGAATCCAAGGCAAGTAAGGAATGTGAAAACAAAATATGGGTAAGAGGAAACCGAAGTCCTAAACAACTAAGGATTCACAAATTCGCAAGGAAATATAGTTTCATAAGGTACTTACCAAAAATATGGATAATTATTATGCAAAGATTAATCATAATATCCTTATATAACATACTCTATTTCAGCTCACTTTGCATAATATGCCAATTATTAAAAATTTAAAAAGATTAAAGCATATGAGAGTCTTCACAGACTATCTGTCAAGGAGCATACATATTTACCAAGAATGCATGTCCTAAAATATGTCTAAAAGCATGAGGGTGTATAAAATAAAAGACAGACACGAATGAGAGTGAGAAGGATTGTTTTACCTCTAATCTATTCATCAATGTGACCACATTGGAGACTACATGTTATAAAAACATAATGAATTGAAAATATGTTTCCAAAAAGTCATTGTAAAGTTATTTTAGATAGCTGTTTTTCATAGGATCCTTGCCAATGAAAGTAACCAAGGTCAATGGTGGATTTTTACTCATGTGAATAGCTGTCATTAAATAACTAGGATTTATCCAGTGGGTAGCTTTCACTCTTTGTTATAGATAGTTGTTTTTCACATGATCCTTACCAATGAAAGTAGCCAAAGTCAATGGTCGATTTGTATCTATGCGAATAACTTTCATCATATAATTCAAAGGTGGCATTTTTCCCTCAAATGACTCCATTATCACCAACTGAGATTAAACTTTTTGTAGGGAACATTAAGAAGTAGTATCTGCTTGCAGAAAAATCAATTCATATGTAAAGACAAATGAGTTTCTTTTGTGAAGAAATTTATAAACACATTACAAAGAACAATTGTTAGATGTATTCCTTTAAATTTATGCCTAAAAATTTTTTTAAAAAAATAAAGAAAAGATTATACAGTGTGTACAATGAATGTGGTTACAAATGTAGCCACGTACATTTAAAACCAATGTCATAATATGCACAAGCCAAGAGATTTCCGTAGAATGGAAAATCTCTCATGATATAAAGCCTTAGTAAATATGTCAGCCAACTGATTTTCTGTTCTAATGAATTCTATACATATGATATTTTTCTCTAATAAATCTCTAATAAAATGGTGTCTTATGTTTATGTGCTTTGTTTGAGAGTGTTGTACAAGATTTTTAGATATATCTATTGCACTAATATTATCACAATAGATTAGTAATGTGTCACTGTTCAAACTATAATCCTCAATCTTTGGTTCATCCAAAGAAGTTGAGTACAACAACTTCCAACTGCCACATATTCTGACTTAGCAGTAGAGAGAGACACACAGTTTTGCTTTTTACTATACCAAGACACAACATTGTTTCCAAGGAAAAAATAGCCACCGAAAGTACTTTTTATATCATATGTATCTCCTGCCCAATCTGAGTCACTAAATCATACAAGATTAGTATTGGTTTCTTTTGTATACCAAATGCCTAACTCAGATGTCCCCTTTACATATCTAATAATACGTTTAACAGCTTTGAGATATGACTCTTTTGGATTAGCTTGATATCTAGCACATATACAAACACTGTACATAAGATCAGGGCGAATGACAGTTAAATATAACAAACTTCCTATCATACTCCTATAGAGGGTATTATCAACACGCTTACCATTATCATCTCTATTTAATTTATCTTTTGTACCCATAGGAGTATTTTTTTTATTGAGGCATTTTCCAAGTTAAACTTTTTAACAAGATTCTTTGCATACTTGGTTTGAGAGAGAAAAATATCATTACTAGATTGTTTAATCTGCATACCTAAAAAGAAATTTAATTCTCCTACCATACTCATCTCAAATGTAGATGTCATTCCACTTACGAAGTGTTTTAGCATGGATTCAGACGTGGAACCAAAAATAATATCATCTACGTAAATTTGAGCAATTAAAATTTCTTTATTGGTTTTCTTGATAAATAATGTTATATCTACTTCACCTCTTTTAAAATTGCCTTCTAGAAGATAATTAGTTAACCTTCCATACCAAGCTCTAGGAGCTTGTTTTAACCCATAAAGGGCCTTTTTCAATCTATAGATATAGTTTGGTTTAAAAAGGGTCTTCAAATCCCTTAAGTTGCTCAACATAGACTTCTTCATTTAGCACACCATTTAAGAAAGCACTTTTAACATCCATTTGTTGCAAAGAGATACCTAGGTAACATGCAATAGCAAGCAACAATCTTATAGATTCTATTCTAGCAACGGGTGCAAAAGTTTCATCAAAATCTATGCCTTCTACTTAGGTATATCTTTGGGCAACCAAACGAGCCTTATTTCTAATTACATTACCTAATTCATCAGTTTTATTTTTAAATATCCATTTAGTTCCTATTACATTGCTATTTTTAGGTCGAGGAACTAAATACCACACATCATTTTTTACAAACTGTTCTAATTCTTCTTGCGTAGCATTAATCCATGGTCCATCTTTTAAAGCTTCAGTTATGTTTTTAGGTTCAGATTATGAAACATAGCAGCAAGTATAAACTTTTAAACACTCAAGAGACATACATGCAAGTTTGACCATTTCTTTATAACTTATCCTATATTTCTTTCTTGTTTATACACTGGCACTTACTTCACCAATTACCTGTGTAGTGGAGTGATCCTTCAGTATTCTGCTTAGGCCGGATGTCCTTTGATCGATTTACAACAGCTTTCTCATCCTCAGAATTTGACTCAGTTTCTGCATTCACGAATGTGCTCCCAAATGTAGGCACATTCGAGACTTCATTTGATTCTGCAGATTTGATCGCTGGATTTATAGAGCCTTCTGTTGTAATAACTTCTGATTCTGTCATAGATGAGTCGCCTATAAGTTCATCAACCTGATCTTCAGTACTTTTTATGCCTAAGTCAGAGAGGTCATCAAACACAATATTCATAGATTCCATAATAGTTCTAGTTTTCAAATTAAAAACACGATATGCACGACTATTGTTAGCATACTCCATAAATATACATTTATCACTCTTGGAATCAAACTTAGTCAAATACTCCCTATCATTTAGCAAATAACAAATACTTTAAAAAACATGAAAATACTTTAAAGTAGGTTTCTTATTCATAAGTATTTCATATGGAGTCATAGTACCGCCTGGTCTAAGATACACACGATTAATAATGTGGCATGCAGTGTTTAAAGCTTCAGCCCAAAATTTTTTAGATAATTTTTTTGAATTAAGCATAACACATGCCATCTCTTGAAGAGTTCTATTTTTCGTTTCAGCTACTCCATTCTGTTGAGGGGTTTTAGGAGCAGAAAATTCATGTGCAATACCCTTTTTATCACAATAAGTAGTAAAGGAAGAGTTTTCATACTCTTTTCCATGATCAGATCTGAGTTTCACAATCTTAAGATTAAAAGTATTAATCATCTTTTTATACCAAATTTTGAAAGTTTCAAATGTGTCAGATTTTTCTCTAAGAAAGAATACACATGTAAAACGTGAAAAATCATCAATACATACAAAAGTGTATTTTTTACCACCTAAGCTTTCAACTTCAATAGGACCCATTAAATCTGTATGTATTAACTCAAAACATCTTGAAGAAGCAGAATTTTGTATACTTTTGTGAGATTAATTTGTTTACCTTTTTGACATGAGCCACAAACTTTCATATTTTTGGTATCTAACTTTGATAATCCTCTAACAGCTTCATGTTTTAGCAATTCTTCTAATTTTTTTGTATACATGTGTCCAAGTTTTTGATGTCATAAGTCAGTTTCATTTATACTAGATGCATGACAAATAAGATCATTCTGAATTAGATAACAATTATCAGATGATCTAAAATCAGACAAAATACACAAGTTATTTTTGTCAAAAACTTCACACTTTTCTTTATTAAATTTCACATGCATATCATTATCACATAACTGGCTTATGCTAATTAAATTGGCAGTTAAACCTTCAACATGATACACATTAGACAATTTAGGTAATCCTTGAATATTTAAAGTACCTTTACCGATTACCTTTCTTTGTGCACCACCTCCATATGTCACACAACCACCAGTGACAATTTTATAATTTTCCAAAATATTTTTAGAACCTGTCATATGTCTTGAACATCCACTATCAAAGTACCATGCATCTACAAGGTTAGACTTAAAAGAAGTAAAAGTAACATGGCATAGAATTTCAGATTTTTTGGGACGAAACAATTCTGGGAAAAACTGATTAATGTGTTCCCGAATGTGGGGACATAGGGGACTTCATTGGAGAAGACATTGGAGACTTCATCCAAATCTGATTTTTATTTTTGGCTTGATCTGCTATTCTTTTATAACAGAAAGGTTTTATATGCCCTCTAGCAAAACAGTAATGGCATATGTATCTTCGCTTCCTGCATTTATGTTTCTTTTTATCCTTGACCACGGGTTGTAAAGTGTTCGCAAGGGCTCCTTTTTGGTTATCATTTTCAGTCGAGAGACGTTCAATTTCAGTAGTGAGAGAAATCTTTTCTTTTATAAGATCCTTTACCAAAATACATTTTTCTTTCCAATTATTAAAAAGATTTTTATAATCTTTGTCAAAATCATGAGTTTTCCCATCAGAATCATCCAGATCCTTAGGAGTAAACAGAGAGTTGAAAGAAATATCAAAATCATCCAGATCCTTTTGGCAAGACAGCTTTACTGGATTTTCCAGATGTACTACTGGATGTGCCCACATTACTGACTTCATTCATATGACGAAGTCTTAAAGGGTTTTTAGGCAAAGGTCTTTTATTAGCAAACAGACTGTATAAAGCACTAGATTCTTCATATTCACTATCACTTAAAAAAATAATAAAATTCATACCTTTTTTTGAAGTGTGTTAGCACATTTATTCGCATAGTGACCAAATCCTTTACAAGCATGGCATTGAACTGTATCAATATTTCTTGGTCCATTCTGATTTCCAAGACTTGTAGAAGAAGCTTCCTGAAACCTATTAGGATTAGGTCTAAAGGCAGAATTCACAAACTCAGTGTTAATATTTTGAATATTTTTAGAATTATTTTGACTTTTTCTTTTATTCAAATATTTTTCACAAATTTTAGCAAACAAAGCCAAAGAATCTTCACTCAAATCAAAATTGCTCATCACTTTGCACATATCAAACAACTCATCCTCCTTTTCAATTTGAGTTTTTAAAGCAATTACTTTTTCTTTGTTTTTAGATTGTTAAGTGAGATTTAATTCAAACGTTTTCATAATACTAATTAATTCATCAAGATAAAGGGTAGTAGTATCATGAGCTTCCTCTATAGCAGAAATTTTAACATTAAATTTTTCAAGAAGTGATCTCATGAGTTTGCTCACCAATCTACTATTAGAGATAGGATCTCCTAAAGATTGTGATTCATTAGAAAGCTCAATAATTTTGGTACTGTATGAAGATATGTCTTCAGATTCTTCCATTTTTAAATTCTCAAGTTTAGTCATGATCATTCTAAGTTTAGTTTGCCTCACACTCTTGGATCCTTCACAATGTCTTTGAAGGGCATCCCATGCATCCTTGGCAGAACTAAAGTTAGAAATAATCTTCATAAGATTAGCATCAATAGCAGAATTTATAGCATACATGGCTTAATTGGCCAAGACTAATTCTTTATTAGTCTAATCAATTTTAGATTAAGGTAAATTATCACCTTCATTGTCTGTCATCGTTGGAGGTAACCAACCTGTAAGAATAGCACGCCATGCACGTTCATCAATAGACTTAATGTAAATACGCATCTGGTTCTTCCAACTAGAATAGTTGGTACCATCAAGAATGGGGATCTTGAGATAGCCGTTATTCTTAGTATTCATCATGGCTCCAATCAGTTAAGGACCTTCACTTTGTACGTCAAGTGTTGACTCTGATACCAATTGAAAAGGATTGGGGACACGGTAAACCAATAAAAATGAAAGAAACAGAAAAACAAATACTTGTAAAAGATAAATCTCAATGTACTGTCCAATGTACTCAATGTAGTGAGCACATTAGAGACCACATTGAAATATTATCGCAGCGGTATAATTAAAAAATAAGTATAAGGAAGAAGTACGAGATGAAGGTACAGAAGAGTAAATTTTAATTAACAAGTAAATCACTTGTTGATTGTGTGCCAATATGGCAAAACTTTCACTAGGCAAAACTTTGTAGTTTAATACAAATATGAAAAATTCCTAACTAATGAAAATCAAATGAAAAGCTATTAGATGTAGCGGATATAATCAATGAATAATCGATCACCCAAAAATTCTAACGATTTAACTTCTCAGATCTCCAAACCAAAGGCTGGATAAATAACAGAAAAAACAGCGCTGGAAACACTATAAATGAAGGCTCTAATGAAGGAACATTGAAGACTTCATTCGTAAATGCAGCACCAGTTTTTCAAAACAACTCTCATGAAAATCTATGTATTCTCTCTTATTGCTTTGCACTTTGTTCGTTCTTCAAGACTGAGTCCTCCAGTATATATAGCCTTCAAGTATGTCCTAAAAACCTTGTAGGAAAAGGAAAACAACTTACCATATAAAAGGTTAATAAGTTAGTAAATAAAATATGACTCAATACCTAAAAAATAGGTTTTTCTATATATCAAGGATTCCTAACCAAAATAAATCATGGCAGCCGTGATCTTCACATGGAATCATACGGCACACACAATGAACAAATAACAAACCCTAAACTTTATAAACTTTATAAACCCTAAAATAATTTAATCTCCCTAAAATAATATTTCTTTAAAAGGATTAAAAAAACATAAATAAACAATTAATAATTAGTAAAACGAAGAAAGGCCAAACCAATTAATTAATTATACTAAATACTTTAAATATTATAATCTCAATAAATCAATATCCAACAAGGGGGATAAACAGCATGAGTGGCACATCACTCCATTGTGTTCTCAATTCCTTCCTTATGTGTGCGTACGGCTCCAAGTTACCAACAATGAGGAATTGAGGATGACCTATTAACCTTCACCTTCTAAATTCTAAATATTTCTAGTATAATCTTCCTTCCAGCTTCTTGAATGCTCCATTTTATCAACCACAAAAGGAATCTAGCGTAATTACTATTTAGTACGTATTTAATAATTAGGTTTTAACTTTTAAAGTTTAATTATTTAGGTTTTGCATTATTACATATTATATTTGATTATTTGGCATTATTTTATATTATTTACTAATCTTATTTTCCATTGCAGTCAACATGCCTTCTTGACAAAGTTGTCACTGTCCTAGACAGTAATAGTTTGGGAAAAATTCAGACCGCTCCCTTTTTCACAATTTTTAAATGCTTTAGTCCATTATAACTGTTACAAACCGAAAAAGGACATTTTTGTTGCGAAGTCATCTATGCCCTTAAAAAAGACGGAATAGGCACGCTATGCATCGCGATACACAAATTATTGCATAGCAATGCACAAATTGATGCATCGCGATGCACAAAATTATGCATTACACTTGCGATGGATCAAAAGTACATCGCGATGCACAAAACAGTACTAATGTACAATAATACACTTGCGATGCATCAAAGTGTGCATCGCGATGCACAAAATTGTACTAAAAGTACTATTTTTGTGCATCGCGATGTACAATATTACACTTGCATCGTGATGCACAACATTATACTTGCATCGCGATGCACAAAACAGTACTAATGCAAACATTACACTTGCGATAGACAAAATTGTACTAAAAAATACTATTTTTGTGCATCGCGATGCACAACATTATACTTGCGATACATCAAAAGTGTGTATCCCGTTGTACAATATTGTACTAAAAAAGTACTATGTTTTCATGCATCGCGATTGATAACTTTTATTTTCGATGCACAGTATGTTGTGAATATTAGGGAATACAGATTAAATGAACTCTCCAATAGACTTCTAAAAAGGTTGTCACTTTCTTTTGAATTTTCACATCGAAATGAGACTGAAATTCGTTACCATTTCGGGGGCGTTGCCCCCGAACCCTACGAGGGACGCTGCCCTCTCAACCCCCGCGACCTGACCGGGCAGGTTAATCCTTGTTTCGTTGTGTCAACATTCAGCGATTGACGAACAATATTAGTAAAACAAAGACACAAAGAATTAAAATAATTTTGAAAATTATATTGATCTTGTTTTTTTATGATGAACTGGGCATAGAGGTGCCTAAACGGTTCCAAACCTGCGGTTTGAACCGAAATCGAACCGCCTTGAAAACCGCCAAAACCGGAACCGTCCTCGAACCGGAACCACCGGTTCCACGGTTCGGTTTTCGTTTTTATTTATCAAAACCGCCGTTCAATACCGGTTCCTAACCGGCGGTTTGAACCGCCAAAATAACTAATTTTAAAATTTTTGAGTTCCTAAACTTTTATTTTTCACTGTTTTTCTCCGATTCCCTTTCTTTTATCTCTTTATTTTTCACTTCCTAAACCTTTATTGTAAGTTGAGTTCTCAAATTTTTGTTATTATTACAAAACTTTTGTAAAAAAAATTTATACTTATAATTTTTCATAACTAAAGTTTTTACAATTTATAGCTTTTGCAAAAAAATTAAAAAATATATATAACACTTTTTTGTACACTTTATAATAGTTTTTTTTTAAATAAAACAAAAAAAATTGGAAAATCGGAACCGGCCGTATACGGTTCTGTTACGGTTTGTAAAATAGGGGTTTGGCAAACTGACAGTTTGAACCATTTGGGCACCTCTAACTGGGCATGGAAAGAAACTGAGGGAGTGAAAGAGAGAGAGAGAGAGAAAGATGAAGATTGTAGCAAAGTAAACAATAATTGGAATGAAAGAGAGAATTTACAGGAAAAAATTAAAGGAGGACGATGCTTAAACATTATTTAAGTTATTACAGGGGCAGTTTTGAAACTATTGATCAATTTATCACTTAAAATGGACTTAAGCCGCGGTTGAACATTTCATAAATGGGACCAGTCCGCAATTATTCCTAATAATTACATTAATTTAAGTATTTACTTATTTGAAGAAAATATAAAAATTAGATATACATGTTTGAATATTAACCTACCTAGTATCTAAAAAGAGATCGCATCGTTATCTCCGTCCACCCTCGGGTAAGGAAATATATCTACACAACTAAACCAGAAGCAAGACGGATTTAGTTACGGAGACGAAGGAGAAGATATACTAACATACGCGAAGGTGTCCAGTTGTTATCCTGCGCACACGTCTGCACCAAAAAAAGACTAAGCAATGGATAATTGGGCGGTGACGCATAGGTTACGACCGGTCCCTTTAGCCCTAACCATTTCTTTTCCTCTCTTTTTTCCCTCTGGCGATCTGGGTTTTCTCCCAAGGTAATGAATTTTGCTTTTTGTATCTTTAAATTCGATTTTCTTGCTTAATTTGTGAGCTTTTTGTCATTTGATCATGTGGGTTCGTCTAGTTTAGAGGTTTTAAATATGGTGGGTTTCTTCAATTTCATTTTTTGTTCCCCTCCTCATGTGTTTATGGTTCCATCTTTTTGTGTTGTGTGTGTGTTTTTTTTTCTGATAAATTACTCCAAATTATTTTGGGTTTATATGCATAAATTATAGGGTGTTGTGTTTAAACTTTCAGTTAAAGTGTGCAAAATCTAAGAGGGATTCACAATAAGTTCGATTTTGTTTGTATAAACCCTCTCATTCTTCCACAATGTACTATTTGACTACTAGCCCTTTGCCTTTGTTGAGCTTTGTCTTTGCTTGTGTGTGTAACTGTGTTATTTGTTTGGACTCAAGTGCTTGAATTGTTGGAATGATCCTCTGCTTTGTAGTGCATATATTGGTATGTATGTGTGAGCATGATCATTTTTCCTTTTGATTTATTTTTTGTTGGTTTTGTTTTTGTCAGTGGTGTGTCACTTTGACTTGAGTAGCTGCTTTTCTGCTATCCTATCTGCTTTGTTTGTTCAAATTGCAGAAATTTGTGCACATATAAGACTAAGAGAATCTGTTTTGCATTTTTTGGCTACTTATACAGGATATCTTCATTGTATCTGTTTATTTAATTGAATTGCACCATTGATGTGATTTACAATCTCCGTGACAGCATATCTCAAATAGGACTCCCAGTCAACCTTTTCAGTTGAAATGGACAGCTTTGGAGGTTTCAGGTTCAGTGATATGAATAAAAGCGTGAGGAAGAAGAGGAGTAATCCGTCTCGGCGTCCTCGAGATGACACTCCACCAGATTATCGTGGCAATTCATCCTTGTCATTGTCACCACCTTCATACAATGGCAGCAAAGGCTCAAGTGATGGAAATACTGGTTCTAATACTAATCATCCCAGGAATGAAGTTAATTTAAATGTTTGCAATACTAGGGCATCATATACTGACCTCACTGAAGCTGAAAGGGCCCTGAAGATCAGTGTTGAAAGTGGGACACAGGGAATTAGGGAGAGCAAGGTTAGTGGAGAAGAGTCCAAAAGGTCTAGCGAAGGCGTCCTTGCACCAGCTACGTGGAAAAGCATAAGCGAGACAAGGGAAAGTTCTGGGCAGTCAGAACTTGCTTCAGATGGGAAAGTAAATGACACTGTAGTGAAAAGAGTAAAACTTAAAGTTGGTGGCGTGGTACGCACTATACATAAGTCCACACCTGATGCTGTTGCCCCAGTGGGTGAGTCTTCTTTCCTGAAGTCTTCACTCTTAAATCAGAAGCAGATTTCTCAGGTAAGTAAACCACTATTGCTGCCTCTGAATGGAGAAAATGATGCCTTTTTTATTCATGCCAAAAATGCTCTTTAAAAGAAATCCAAGAAACAAACCACCTAAATAATAACTACCCACAAATTATTGCACTACCAAAACAAGGAACTTTTATTAACTATTTATTATTATAAATAAATATATATATATATATATATATATATATACATACATACATACATATATATAACTCAAAAAACCCTACAAATTAGAAAGAAAAAGAAATTGCACTCGCATTTGCATGTGCTAAAATGGACATCGGTAATAAAGAAAGATATGAATGAGTGTGGTATGTGTGATGACCTTGCGTTGGACTGAAATGAATGGCGGAGAAGGATTCGTGTAGCCAGACCCCAAGTGATTGGGACTGAGGTTGAGTTGAGTTGTATGCGTACTAGTCCATAAAAAATGGTAATGTTCATATATGTTACTCCATCCCTCCCTAAAATAAAGGTTGCATTTTCCTCTTTAAATTGTTCCAAAAAGAGAGGTGCATTTCCCCTTTGAAAAAACTCTCTTTAGCAAATTGACTCTAATACCCTAAGAGTTTGTAGGCAAGGCTAACCAAATCAAATCAACTAAAGCAAGTTCAAATTGTGTCCACAGAATGTTATGGGTATCTTCAGGGGTTAAGGGAGGTTCAAAATTGTGTTGACAGAATAAAGTCTTTTCTGTGCAGTTTTTGAGATAAACGTTTGTATTAATATGACCTTGGTTAGAGAAAAATAGAAAACTTACGAGAATTGAGCTGATGTTTTCTTTCCACATTATGCAGGAGAATGAAAATCATTCCCCTTCTCCGGATGAGAGGGGTGTCTTGCGAGGGATTCCATGGAAGGATTTCTCTAGAAGTGGTTTCCGTGTTGGGAAAGTGGATTCTTCTAGAGGAACCATAGTGGAGGGAAGTCTTCATATTATGAAATCTGACAAGTATGAACCTGTTCGTAAGAGTAAGCGTGTTCCTAAAAGGCGGTTGTTGGATGGAGCAACAAGTGATGGAGATGATGATGAGATCCGTTACCTTGAAAAGCTGAAAACCTCAAAAACTGCTGCTCGTGATATCGAGTATGATGACGAAGATGAACCCGGAAGCAGGAAGCGGCGGAAGATGTCAAAAGTATTGAGCAGAAGTTTTGGTGCGTGTTACGATGTAAATACCGGAAGTTATGGCTCATCTAGATCTAGCAAAGAGAGCTACATTAAGTGTAAATCAGTGAGAGAATATGAAGATAGTGATTATGTCGATGATGAAGAACACATATCTGATGGTGAGCCTCTAGTTGAGAGGAAGAAACAGAGAAAGGAACTTGTTGATGTGGCAGTCTCTACTCGCCAACGAGCCCTTCAAACTGGCAAAGAGGTTTCCTCCGGTTCTAGTGCAGGTTTAATTGAGTTTCCCAACGGTTTACCTCCTGCTCCACCAAGAAGTGAGCATCTCTCCCCTTTGCTTGTACTCACTGTTATGATAGCGACTTGTGTAGATTCACCGCATGTGTACCCCGTGCGTATGATTTTGTTCATTTGGTGACAGAGCAAAAAGATAAGCTCTCCGAGGTGGAGCAGCAACTTAAAAAGGCTGAGGCTGCTCAAAGACGAAAGATTCAAGTTGAGAAGGCAGCTCGAGAATCCGAGGTTTGCCTTCATTTTTTTCTGATTTATATTTATACTAATATTGGTTTGTTGGAAATAGAAAAACTTATGTTTAGCAATTTCCGAATTCTGTAGGCTGAGGCAATCAGGAAAATTCTGGGCCAAGATTCCAGCAGAAAGAAGCGGGAAAATAAAATTAAGCAACGACAAGAGGAGATAGCACAGGTGACTAGACTGCATCTAACAAGGTCATATAGTCCCTGTTATCCTCGCGTCTTCTTTTTCTAATATACTTGCGTTGGTGCAGGAGAGGACTGCAAATGCAGTGAGACTTGCGTCTAACACTGTTAGATGGGTCATCGGTCCCACTGGGACAGTTGTGACTTTCTCTGATGATATGGGCTTGCCAACTATTTTTGAACCCAAGAGTTGCAGGTAAGTAATTTTTTTCATGCAACCTATTTTAAACTTGGTTTTATTAATTGATTTTCAAGATGTTCTGCTTCGACATTTTAAGGTTGCGGCCTTGCGGGTTTAAATCTACGTGCAGTGATTTTGTAATTTATGTTTTCACCTAGGAAACGAGGGATGGTATAGTGTACATTTTCGAGGGGGCAGAACTTAAACAGACATCAAAACATTTCCACCTGGAACTGTGATAATTTGTAAATTACTAATTAGAGGACCGTCATTTGCATTGTGCGATCTAAGCACGTGATATCCTGACTACTTTTATTAATGGTTTTTAGAAGGGTGTAATTAAGTGACAATATTTAAAGAATTCAAGAAGTTAAAGGATAACATTGAACTTTTTAAAGGTTTTAGTGACAACATAGGCCACCCAGATAATTTGGCCTTTTAGAAATGAAAAATTGGAACATGTAAGAGAGCTACATTTCTGTAACATTTTCAACTTGTCAGCAGTACAATTTGATACTGTGATGATCTATTCTGGATGCCTGATAATTATGTGATGGTTCATATGGATTTGTTCAGTTACCCCCCACCACGCGAGAAATGTGCCGGTCCATCTTGTTCAAATCCGTACAAGTACAGGGATTCGAGGTCCAAGCTCCCGTTATGCAGCCTCCAGTGCTACAAGGCAGTGCATGACAAGACTCAATCTTTGAGTGCTTGCTGATTAGTGCAAACTCACATGCTTCTGCCATGATCATTTTGTTGTTGTAAAAATGTGTGTGGGCGATGAGATGAGCTGGAAACACCCTACATCTTTTTTCAGCAGGTGTTAGCTTTGAAGCCAATAGCCATAATCAGTTACTGATTGGTCTTCATATGTATATATGGTTCAAGTAATAGTCATTGATGTATTTTTGATCAGTGGAACATTTCAAATGATATTCGCCTTCAGGTTCATGGAACAATGATTTTTAGCAATGTGCTCTTGGATCTCTGACTTCATCTTTCTTTCCCAAAGCCATGTTGTTATATTTTGAAGAACGTATATTGTACATATTTACTACTCCTGGGTCAGTCTATGATTTAACACGTGGTTTTTGTTTTGATTAATGCCATAGTCAGATAAGATGGCATGTCACTTTATACCCAAAACTTGTTACACATTCTTCAGTGCTTTAGCATCGCTGCTTAGTTTCTCTTGGCATTGTTGAAGCATAAGATAGGAGTGGCACTCTAATCCCAGTATGCGTTCCTTCCTGCCGAAACAAAGACGCAAACGCTAATTACAGTTATAAAATGACAATGCGATGACAAAGACAAAGAACTTCATCCGTCTCAAATAGATTGGCAATGGTTCAGGTTTGGGGTGGGTTTGTTAGTTTTCAACCTGCTCTTATTCAAGACCTTCTAATTCGACCACGGTGCAGACCCACTCTTTTCTTGTACTTCGAACTCGTACCGTCCTGCTAGACATAGACTCCTAAACTGCCTCACTATGCCTTGCGAAACTAATTAAATTTACAAGGGGGGTGTTGATGATAATATTAGAATTTTCAAAAAAAGGGATTATATCAGCACCACTATTATTTGTTTGAGTAATGCTATGGGTACCTAAAAAGTATTAAATTTTTTGCACCAACTGATGTGGCAACTGATATGGTACAAAAAATAAAATTAAAAATTATAATTAATGTATCACATTAGCTGTCACATTAGCAGACACATCATTTGGTGCAAAAAAATTTGATACATTTTAGATACCCATTACATTACTCTATTTGTTTTCAGAGAGCAATGCTACGGTATAAGAGAAAGATCTACACCAATGCTTTTCTTTTGTTTTTTTCTCTTTCTTTGTGTTTTTTGTCTTTTTGATAGGGGTAAGACCAATAGCGTCATTTTCATATTTCTCAACATCATCGCTCGAGTATTACTAAAATATTTTTTAAGTGTCGAGTTCGAACATCACTAATGCAAATGTGGATTTGGTCCTATGTAGATGTAAGTAATTAACACATTTAATAACATGTGTTAATTTTTATCATTTCATTCACATTCAATTAAAAAAGATTCCTCCAATGCAACCGTTGATTTGATTCTATATGACTTGAGTCCCACCACTATAATAGTAAAGAACAAATAGAATTTTTGGATTTAATAAGAAAAATTTTGTCTGGGAGAGGTATTCACATTCTCAACTCAAATATCAAAAAATTAAGAGTTTCATCAATAATGTGAAAAAAAAATTGGTTGACATATCATATCCACAACATTTTTCCACCACTGCATTAAAAACAAATCATAGAAAGTATAATCTTAGGTGTTACTCAATTTTTTCCGCATTCACATTTGCATTGTAATGCTCTTAGGCCTCGATTGGTACACGGAAATAGAATCAATTCCGCGGAATCGGTAATCAGATTTCACTGAAATAGATGGAAAGATGATTCCTAAAACATGTTTGGTAGCATAAGGAATATGATTACTAATGTAGCACAAATTTCTATTATATTGTTTGGTAAACAAAACAACTTGAAATGCAAAGATAAAATTAAAACAATTGACAACATTACCCCAATGTAGACAAATACTTGTTAATGACTTCCATGATAAAAATTAGACATTAACGTTATTACAATCCACAAAATAACAAGTTTTTCATTTTTTTTTTCAATTTTGGTGAAAATATTAAATTATCCAACATAAATAAAGCAAGAAAAATTTATTAAATTAAAATAAAAAAACTAATGGTATAATGAAATTAGTTCAAATATAAATAGTTTAAACATTTGTAACAATTCGAGAAAAATTCATATAATTACTTATTTAAAATAATAACTATTTTATTCTCATATATAGTTTCAAGCAGATTAATCACCGTTATCATTCTCTTTTGCGTAATTGTCATGCAAAGTGTGTCGATTCTTTAAAATTTTCCTTATGGTGTATTAAGGCTAAATTTTGTAAGACTAATCAATTTCAAAGCATGCTTGAAACGTAAAAATTAACACTGCAATCATAAATTATAAATTATTATTAATAAATTAAATTAGATGAGAAGAGTTAGAAAAGCCTTATGAAAAGTTGAAGAACAATGACGACGATGAGAAGGAGTAAAAAAAACGGTCATAAAGTAGTTGAAACCAAATAAAATTATAAATATAAAGTAAATACTTGACCTCGTAGAAGGATATTATTGTTATTTTATATGGATTCCAACTACTAAGAATCAAAATACCACCTCCTTCATCAGGATTGTGATTCCTTAAATTTTAGTAATCAATTTCAAAATTTTAGTAATCCATTCATATTTTAAATATAATTCTTGCACCACCAAACGTTATTAATCAATTCATAGAATCAATTTTGCAGAATTAATTCTATTTATGTGTACCAATCGAGGCCTTAGAGTTATAAATTATGTGGTTCACTATAAGTCTATAAGTCTCGGTGTAGTGTGAAGCAATTATTGGCGTGTTTAACTTTTTTTTAAGTCAAACAGATTGTTTCTCAAATAAAAATTGTACATATATTTTTTATTTTTTTAAAATTCTAAAATACGTAATTTGTAGTTCTAAAAAAATATTACAAATTATGTATTTTATAATTTTAATAAAATATATAAATTAA